>CM069531.1:70786250-72105000 GCA_035773235.1 Eospalax fontanierii
AATTATTTCATAAAGATATAATGAATTGGTATTATTCACTTTTGAAAAGTGTAGGTCGCTAAATTTTGCATATCGTATGTCCTGTGAATAACATCACAATGAACAATACTAGTTTATTCATTTGTAGGTTCAAATATTTATTGAACATATATTAGGTACAAAGGATTTTGGGGGTTGAGTACAACACCAGCATTTGGAGGTAGGATCAATCAAATAGTTATGTAATACATTCACTTTGTAGTGGAGTTGTTGGGCATATAGAGCCTAACACAGTCCATGTTCATAACTGATACTCCACAAATATTCCTAAGAAAATGACAATCCAAGAGGGAGGACAAAAACATGCAAAATAACCAAAACTCAAGATACACTGTGGCAGAGGCTTAGGAAAGGGAACACAACAGGCAGTTCTGAGAAACCCACACAAGGAACTCACTTCCGGACGGTGGGCTGGGGAAAGCTCACATGGATGAGCTGGCGTCAGGGTCTGGCCATGGTTGAAAAGGATGGGGGAGATACATCACACAGAGAAATGCTGTGTGCAGAGATACAGAGGAGACAGAGTGAAGGGATGCAAAGGGGTATTAGGAAAAAGAAAAGCCGCAGAAAAGAAGGCTGAAAAGACAGAATCAAATGATGGAGGAGCATCTGAGCTGGGTTTCAGGAACACAGGCACTTTTGAAGAGTAAATCATCGGGAAGGTTGGGTAAGCTGAGGAAGGATGCTGTGGACAGCGTTTGGGTCTTTGGCATGGGGGTAAGGCCGCTGGGAGACAAGAGGTGGACGAAAAGGAAGAGGAGAATGTTGAAGGCTGTCTTTGTGCCCAGAGAAATGAGAACGGTCTCCTTTGCTACACTTTCTTTATCAGCTTTAATGAGGTGTGCAGAACCCTGTATATATGTAATGTCCATAAGATGATGACCTGACTTTATGTCTGTAGAAAAACATACATTGTAAAGGGCTGACTTTCTGCTTCCTGTTTTGAAATGTGATTGACTCGTGTATTGGAAACTGTTATCATGCTTCTGATCTGTTAGGGAAATTTACCACGTCGTTGAACTTGACCCTCACATCTTACGACCATCCATGATTTTGTTTTAATATTAGGCCAATGTTTCCAAAGTCCAAACACCTGGAAATGAACTTTTGGAACACAGTTTATTCTTAGCTACCTGTTTAAAACTTTCCTTAGCAGGCAACCATTGATAAAGTGTCTGCTTCCGAGTGTGTGTGTGTGTGTGTGTGTGAGAGAGAGAGAGAGAGAGAGAGATCACAGATGTGCTAGTTCTGTGGATAACCTTGGTTGTAGGTTCTACCTTCCGGCTTGTTTGAGACAGAGTCTCAGGGTGTTCGCTACCCACCAGGTTGGCCAGCCTAGGAGCTTAGGGGACCCTCCTGCCCTACTTGTGATCACACTGTAGGGGCACTGGGATTATAGATGTTCATTGCTGCATCTGGCTTTATGTGGGCTCTGGGGACCCAAACTCAGGACCCATATTTGCAAGGAAAGCACTTTACCTAAACCATCTCCTAAGCCTTCAACTGAATTTTAATAGTGAAAAGGAAGATGGATTTTACTGTGAGCAAATGCTGGTGGTTAGGATTGCGAGAAAGGCCTCTCATCATGACCGGGGATAATTGATAGGAAATTTTTATGAACAGTGCTTAGGACCTGCTGGCAGCTGACAGCATTTTAGCCTCTGGGGTAAGGACATGCTACCTTTTTCTGTTGTTTATTTTGAGACAGGGTCCTGGCTGACCTGGAACTTGCTATGTAGACCATTCTGGCCTTGAATTCATAGAGATCTGCCCTCCTTGCCTCCTAAATGCTGGAATTAAAAGCATGCTCCACTGCACTCGGCTTGTTACTGCCCTTTGTGCTTTGAAGTGTCACGGCAACATCTTGCTTTTCTGGCAGGGGAAAATCCCTCAAAGGTAGGGTAGATCTGGAAGTCTGCGTTTGACTGGTTGGTTGCAGCTGAACCACTAGGGACCTCTGACCTGTACTGATACAGCAACAGACCCAGTTGCAGATCATTAGTCTTTGGATCAAACTCCATCCCATTTTTTTATGACTTAGGGAATTGATACTTTGTGTAAGGGTTTAACTCCCATTGCTACAGGTCCTGTACCAAGAAATCAACAGGAGAGAATGAGAATTTAGTGTGGAATCTTGTGCACCAAGGACAAAAGTGAGGTCGAGGGCAAAAGCAGTAAGTAGGCTGATGTGTTAATTTAGAAAAATTGTGAAATAATTTAAAAGTGACTTCTGAACTTTTGTGTATATCTTAGTTCTTAATCAGAAGAAAGGGTATCGATAAGAATAAGACTTCTAATGAAAAAAAAAATCAGTAATTCGTTAGAATCCTTTGGTCACCAATAAAATCTTGCTTTTTGGATTCTGCTTTTATCTATTCAGATTTTGGTGCAGTCTGGGTGACTGAAATAATATTATGTCTTTAATTAGGGTTCTGTTGTTATTTTTCAATTAATCTGTGTCAGTGGCTTTAGCATTTGTATTAAATCATTTTCTTCATGAAAGCTTTTAATGAGGAAACAAATTGATTGTATTTATATATTGGATATTTGCCACTGCGATGTGTATTCAGCCATGTCTTTTGAAGTATGTTTTTGCCGGTCATCTTGTGGTTAGTTTTTGAAGCTAGACTTTGGCAAAAACAAAATTTGTTTGAGTTGAGGAATTTGCTTATTTGTTTGCTTGTTTTTCTATATTGATGTGATGGGAGTCTTAGGACATAGTCCAAGCTCGTCTTGAACTAGTGATTCTCTGAGCTTAGCCTCCTGAGTGCTAGGGTTGCAGGTGTGTGTGCCGTTATACCCAGGCACTGGATGAAGACCTTAGTTTAACAAAGCATTCAGTTTTAGTTTTCACTTCCCCTTTTCCCGTTCCCCCTTCTTACCTTTGTGTGAGTAACTCAAGGGAAAATGAAGGCATCTGGTGCTTGTCTTATTTCGGCTAAATCTATACTCTATCACATGGTTTGGCACGCACTGCCTGCCTGGCATTGCCCCTGCCATTCCTTGAGGTGTAATCTACAGCTAATTATTCAGGCTCAGATAGCTTTTGCTGTTTCTGGTTTAGCAAGCATTTATTGACCACAAGCTCTAAGCCGCTTTCCCTTTCTCGCTCAAGGACATAGATAGCTAAGATTATACTACATGGGTGTGCACAGGTGTGGCGTGGGAGCAGCTAACACTGGAGACTGAGCCAGATCTCAAAGCACCATCAAGTGTTTGCAGGAGAAGGAGACGCGAAAGAAAAGGTGTGATGGCAGGGAGAGCAAGAGCACGTGAGAGCAGGGGTGGGATGGGATCGGGGACCCTGTTCCCCAAGAGCTGAGGGGAGACAGTGAAGGATTTGAGGCAAGAAGTTTGCCTTTCAGGTCATTAGAATAACGATGGCACTAATGACATGAACAGCTGACATTTATTAGAAACTTGCCAGGTGCCAGGTCTGATGTTCCTTTTATGTCCTCTGTTAATTTTTGAGAATCATAGGAAGCGGGAATGGTTATTTCTGTCTCAAAGATGAGGAAATTAAGCGTGCAGCTAAGATCTCCAGAGTTAGACGCTGGAGCTGGGTACTCCAGCTCAGACCTGCAAAGCCTTTTTGTTCTTCATAGTCGTCGGTGCATTCCATCAGCACAGAGGAGACAGGGTCCGAGATCAAGATAATGCGAAATGGACCACTCAGCATCTGGCTCTCCTAGACTGTATGGGGCATCCTGAGGGCTTGAATGAATTCGGTGTCTGTAGAGATGGAGAGGAGATGGGTTTGAAGGACATCAAGGAAGGTGGCTTGGTGGCTGATGGGATGTATGCAGCGGTAGAGAAGGAGGTAGAGAGAGGATTCCAAAGTTCCAGCTGGGTAGATAGACATGCCATCCCTTAAAAGAGGGGACGCAGCAGCATGGGAGATTTGGGACTTGTGGGACAAAGGGCAGTTCTATTCCCGATAGAGAGAAGTAGAGTACTAGTCTCTCATGCTTCTGGAGGTTTTAACTAACAATCTGTGTCACAGTGCAGATATGGATGTCGGGGCTTGCGTCATCAGTCTCCCTGGGCAGCCCGAGCGCCATGGCCCGCTCTCCAGTCTCTTCTTCTATTGTCCTTTTATCTCACAAGCCTAGAAAAATCCAAACCTTGGATCAGTTCAACTGCCCAACTTTTCTGCTCTTGTATCTGGGCTGCTAATTGGTACTAAAGAGCAATGATGCCCTTGAATTGCCACTACAGTAAATCGCAGCCTCCAACCTCAGTGGAACGCTCGGTGAGGCCTGGCAATTAGTTTGCATGCACGTCGTCAGCTTCGGTTTCCCTCAGCGTCCCACCTCCCGGCTTCTATCCGTTTTTACTTCATCACATCCCCGAGAGCCTCAGAGAGAACAGAGACTTTGGAGTATCCTGCCCCACTCCTTCCCCAAATATATCTGCTTTGGGGTGCCATCTGCTCTGCCGATGGGCCTAGCTCCCCTCTACATCCTGCGCCTGGGTTCTCAGTGACCCTCCTCCCCGCTGCCCTGCCAGGTTGCTGCTCGCATCGGACTCCTCAGCATCCCCTATCTGCACGCAGTGTGACAGGTTCTGGCATTATCCAGGCCTGGGCTCTTCTGGTCCCAGTTTTTATCATTTGGGTATTCTGAGTCAGTCACAATTTGAGCATTTTGGATAAACTGGTTCAGGTTAGTGTTTTCACTGTTCTTAGTCGCTTATAGAAGTTCTGGGAAATAGTGGAGCTTTATTAATCTCACTGTTATGGAGGGAAGGAATTCAGTGCTCTTAATTTGAGATGTAGAGGATGCGTTCACATGTGGAGTGTCTAGATGAGCCTTCAGACCGTGAGCCTGAGATTTTTTTATGTAACATTTGCTGTCAGGTAAATAATATGGCCATGTCCACAACAAGGGGAATAGCAAAGGTGTGTTAGTAAGAAAAATTTTCCCAAGAAGATTGGAAGTGTTTTCACAGAAATGGATTCCTTTTCAACTGAACGGCACATTTTCAGACCTGCCTGATTCTGCAGGAGATAGGCTGTGGAGGCTCCACCGTGGATGTCAGTCACATAACCCCTCTGCGCCTCATTTTTCTCATCTGTAAAGTGAGTGCTAAATTAAATGATCTTAAATGCCCTTCCAGCTGTAAAATCCACTGAGAATGGGGGCTGCAGTCCCACGGCCCGACAGCTGCCAGTGATTCCATAATCAGATAGCACGGTAGCTTGGTGGTCGACGATCATTCGCCTGGAACCAGAAATAAAATTAAGTCTCAAAACACCAACAGTGCCAAAAGTCGCAGAGTTGCTAAAGAGATAATGGTTTAAAATACGATAACCAGCTGGAGTCCTCTGTGTGTGAGCAGCTCCTTGTCTCCAGCACCCAAGTTTACAACCAGAAGGCTCCTCTGATTTTCCTCTGACGTTCTGTCCTGGCCAGTCTCCAAGTCTGTAATCAAATCTCTTGTCCTTTTAGTTCTTCTCAAGTAGCTTAACTGCCTCCCAGTTCTCTGTTTCTCAGGTGTCCTGGATTTGACTACAGTAGACAGCATCCTCTACCCTAAATGACAGGCAAATTGGCATAGCTTTTAATGATGCCTTTTGTCCTCAGGGGGAAAAAAGTTCTAAACTCTCACCTGACACTATAGTCTTTAATTTTCCTTCAGTATACCCAGTTAGCATTTTTCTTTCATTAGTTCAGTGAGTTCTATTTCTCTGCCTCTCACATACAGGGAGGATGGGGATTTGGGGGGCATAGTAGTCTTGTGAGGAAATGGTTCTCATGCTAGAAAGTCAGGGAGGGAATGTTGGAGAGTAGATTTCTTGTTTTGCAATGAAAAAGCTGAATCGTTGACTAATCAAGAAGAGTTTCTGGCTGCTTACTGCTCCTAGCCAGAATGGATTAGGATGATGGTGATGACGATGATGGTGATGATTGTGTGTATGTATGATGTGCGTGTGGGCACAGAGGTCAGAAGACAACTCAGTGGTGTCAGTTTTCTTCTTCCATCTTTACCTGAGTTCCAGAGATGAGACTTATACTGTCAGGCTTGTGCAGTGAGTGCCTTTACCTGACCCACCTTATCAGCCCCAAGAGAGGATTTTTGATTGACTATAGCAGTGATTCCATGTAGTAAAATTTTGCAGGTGACTAGTAGTAAGTAGGGCTTTAATTTCTTCTTTATGATTTAGGAATGGACTTAAATTTTGGGGGGTGGTTATGACGAGTTATAGTGTTAGTAGCAGATAGTGTTGCTTATTTGTTTAGTAAAAATTTAATTGTGACCATTGAAATCTGTAACAGAACATTCTGCTGTCATCTGGGGTGAGATTCTAAAATTTATGCATATGACTCCAGACCACAGAAATTGTACACTTCTCAAAAGGACCCAGGACCTTCTATTACTTGAGCTATATGCCTATTGTCTGTTGTTACCACGAGATTTGTTACTCAGGATCTTAGATTGTTGCCTCTCCATGTGTAACCATCTCATCTTTTGGACAAGATTCTGAGTTACTCATAGGTAGGCATTGGGTCTTGTAGTTTTAGTGGTGTCAAAGGAACTGGGGCCAGAAGGAGTACCATCTCTCCATCACAGGCCCCCCCTTTGGCTATTTGGCAATAAGGCTGGTATCTGGACCCCGGGGTCCTAGGCCTCTAATGCCTCTACCAGCTATTTCCACCAGATGGTGCTCTTTTCCCATTTCTGCTCTTGGGTGTCATGGCCAGGGTACCCTTTACCCCTTGCTCATTGGTTCTGGGACACTGGTTGTAGGAGGAGAACTCAAAAATCAATGTGCATCTTTCCAAGTGGGAAAGAGCCTTGGGGAACATCTACGATGCACAGACTTAGCATTGCTCAGCAAAGTCATTTTTTTGGGCATAAATCAATCTTCATCATGTGGCTCATTGCTCAAGGTCAATTACAAGGAGCTTTCTTAACCTTATGAATTTGCCATTGAAGCACCACTCAACTCGGTACCTATTTGCACCTTAAGGTTCCAGTCCTAACACCAGAATCACACTTCAGTATTGGTCTTTGTGGTCTGTGTGGAGATAGCCATTATCATATAAAGGAGATGTTCAAGAGACAGCTAGAAGCAACTTTGGACAGTGAGTATGACACACTGCCCACATACATTTAGAAAATACTCATGTTTTCATACAAAAATGAAATTCAAGTATGAACACCCTTAAGTCATCAAGAAAGATTTGACTAAGCAGATGGTTTACCAAGGCAGAGAAGGTATGGTGTGCCTTAAATTTCCATTGTCACATATAAAATTACATCTTAATACTTCAGTTGGAAAAAACCAATCATCTAGATGTTCTAAATTTATAACATCCCAGATGTTGACCTTCCTGGATTGCTCATTTTATAATACCACTGTAGTCCTAGTCATCCAGCCCACTGTGTCTTCTCATTTAAAAATTGTATGTGTGTATGCTGCCAAGGGCATGCCATAGCATGTGTGTGAAGGTCAGCACAACTTTCTGAAGTCAATTCTTCCCTTCCACCTTGTTTTTGAGGCAGGGTCTCTCTCTTGTTTCTCTCACTGGACCATGTGCTTCAAGTAAGCTGACTTGAGAACTTCAGGCACTTTTCATCTCCATCACCCGTCTCACCATAGGAGTGCCAGACTACAGACATACACTACCAGATCCAGTTCTTGCTTTTACGTGGTTTCCAGGGATTGAATGCAGGTTGTCAGGCCTATGCAGCAAGTGTTTTTACCTGCTGAACCATCTCCCCAGCCTTCTGACCATTTTTAGGGGATGTGGGGAGATGGGGGAGTTATTGACAGTAATAACTTTGTACTCATACTACAGACTTTTCTCCACGGGAATGGAAGGTTGATACTGCTTTTCATCAGTTCTAGAGAGTTTATGACTGCCCTGAAGACCAACTATGGACTCAAAGTTGAAGACCTCTGCTCCAACCTTTCTCTAATACTAACAGGCTATCTAACAAAGCAATTGTACCTCTCCTTAATTTTTAAAAATTTATTTTTATTTTATGATGAGTGTTTTGCCTGCACTGTGTCGTGAGCCTGTGCATGCAGTGCCAGTGGAGGCCAGAAGAGGGCATTGTGTCCTCTGGAACTGGAGTTTCCAGTGGTTATTAGTTTCCACATTGGTGTTGGGAACTAAACCTGGGACATTTGGAGGCACAGCCAGTGTTTTTAACTGCTGAGCCATCTCTCTAGACCTACAAATTTTGTTTTTCAAAAAGAAATTAATAATGGTTCTGACTTCTCAAGATTGTTATAAAAATAATAATATATGTGAGCCAGGCACGGTGGCACACACCTTTAATCCTAGCACTAGGGAGGTAGAGGCAGGCAGATATCCGTGAGTTCCAAGCCAGCCTGGGCTGCTTAGTGAGACCCTGTCTCAAAAAGACGTAATAAATAATAAATAAATAAATAAATAAATAAATAAATTGAAATTATTCATAGCATAATGCTTAGCATGTGTTAATTGCTGAGTTTGTATACTATAACCATATATGTATAATTTTTATATATGCATATAATTATATATCTTTTATAATTAGGAAATGGAATTATTGTTCCTTCTAAGGTAGTTTCAACAATATTAGGATAATTATGGTTATTTATTTTATCTTTTGCTCCAGGATCTATCTAATTTTCTGACCAAGAGATGAAATCTCTCAGTACTTTCTCTCTATAACTAGGTTTACTGGTTAACTCTATGGTCAGAAATCTGACTCCTCCCACTATAAAACGAAAACCAAAAACCCCTCATGGTCAAGTGCTCCATTTTCAACAGAAATTGAGTAACACATTCCTCGAATTTGAGGTGGCGTTCTAGAAGATCCTGTTTCTTATTAAAATACTTGTTTAGAAACCAACTGTTTGTGCTGCTGCACACCTGCAGTCCCTCCACTTGGGAAGCATAGACAAGAATGCAAGGCTATCCAGGGCTACAGAGTAAATTCTAGGTCAGCTCAGCCTACATAATAAGACTCAGTCATGAACACACACACACACACACACACACACACACACAGCCAGTTGCTAGGGTTGGAAACTTGTCCGTCTCACTAATACCATGGGCTATTTCCATGTTTTCATTTATAAACTGGGCTTAATAATAGAAGAACATTAAAGAAATTGGTTAAGATGAGAAGTGTTTAGACAGGTGCCCAAGTACATAGCAAACAACCCTTAGCATTGCTTTTGTTATGACTATTCCTACTTCTGGGCTTCCTTTGGGGTCTCGGGATTCTCCCGATACCAGAGTTCAGGGTTGCAGGTTTATTTGTTGTACCTGTTCTCAATCTGAAGCTCAGTTAACATCTTTAATTAAGAAGCCTGAATAGTAAATTTTACCTTGCATGTAACAGTTAATTTTTGCATGTGAAATAAGAAGACTATATTCTGTAGGTAGGCTAAATGTGCAGATGGGCTTGTTTGCACCGAATGTGAAAGTCATCATCATCAATATGGCCCGGCGTCTTCTTTCTGCTTACTCTGTATGTATCTTTTTTCAGTCCTAAATATCATTTGCATGGTCCTAGTGACATCGAGTGTGGCTATTGCAAAGGAGTGATAGCTTCCCTTTCCTATTGAAGCTGAAGCTTCAAAGAGAAGATTAAAGAAGTGTTTGTTATCTGTCTGCACAGGCCTGATAGGAAATCCTTAGAGGCTTTTAGCATAGACGCAGCTATGTGCATTTATATGCTTTTCCTTCCATATATCTCTTTCGCAGTCTTTGTATCTTGTTTTAAAATGTCTAGTTCCAGGCTTTTTTGACTCCCTGGACAAAGAGAATTGTTTTCAGAGAACAGAGCAAGAATTGGAGGATATTGGCAGGGTTTCACTAAATGCTTCCTGAAGAGCATGGAAGTCTCTAGTGTCCAGTCATCCAGGGCTGTGATGAAGACCAGTCATAGGACATATGTAATAAGACAAGATGAAGACTTTAAGCATGTCTAGCAGAGAATAATTTGGTGTCCTTTAGTGAGGGATGAGATTGCTCACCTTTCATAGTTTCCTTTTAGAAGCACCTTTTGGGGCTGGGAGTGTAGCCCAGTTGGTAGAGTGCCTGCCTAGTATGCACAAGGCCTGGGGTTCAATGCTCAATATGGCATAACAGTGGATATAGTGGTGCATGCCTATAATCCTAACACTTGAGTGACACAGACATGATTTTTAAAATATTTATTATCTTTATTTTATGTGTATGAGTGTATTGCTTGCATGTAGGTAGATGTACCCATGTCGTGCAATGGCCGTGGAGGTCAGAAGAGGGCATTGGATCCCCTGGAACTGGAGTTATGGACAGTTGTTAGCTACCATGTAGGTGCTGGGAATTGAACCTGGGTCCTCTGTAAGAGCAGTCAGCACTCCCAACCACTGAGCCATCTCTCCAGCCCCAACACATGTTTTATAATTGATAAGCAATATTATATATTTTTTAAAATGTACAATATGATGTTTTGATATGCCTGTATGCCTTGTGAAACGATGACCACACACAGGTCGACACATCCATCACCTCACATAGTTACATACATACATAGATGCAGAAGATCTACTCTCTTCACAAATTTCATGTATATAATATAGTGTATAGTCTATGGACTGTAGTCACCATGCTGCACATTAACTAGATCTTTATAATTTGTTCATCTTTTTGTCTTTTGGTTCATGTTTAAAATTTTTATTTATTAGTGTGAATCAGTGTATTGCCTGAATGTGTGTAAGGGCACGCATGTGGTGCCAATGCTGGAGGAGGTTGGAAGAGGGTGTCAGATCTCCTGGAACTGGAGTTACCAATGGTTGTTATCTGCCATGTGGGTACTGGGAATCGAACCTGGGTCCTCTGTAAAGAGCAGTCAATGCTCTTAACCACTGAACTATCTCTCCAGCACATTCTTTTGTTTGTTTTAAGACAGTGTCTTGTTATGTACCCAAGCTAACCTTGAACTCATGATTCTCCTTCCTCACCATCCTGAGAGCTAGGATTATAGGTGTTTGTCAGAATACCTGGCTGAATTTATACTCTTATCACTGAAAATTGGACAAGATATTTAATGACAGTATTATCAAGAATAAACCAATTCTGCTATTTAATATCGATTAGGTAGAACAGTTACCTTATTGGATACTGTTAAACTGAGTGTTTCTTTGTAATCTTTTCGCAGTGTATAGGAACTCATAACACTGTCTTTTCTTTTCGACTAACCAGAGAAACCAGAGATTCTGAACATATTAGAAAAAGGAATGAAAAGTAGGCATTGGAGTAGGAATTCTAGGAGAGTCTAGTTACTCAGTAACATATTTTTACCCATTTAAGAATTGCCTATAGTCAGCCTTTCAAAAATATTTATTTTTATTTTGTGTATGAGTGTATTGCCTGTATGTATGTAAGTGTACCCATGTCATGCAGTGCCCACAGAGATCAGAAGAGGGTGTCAAATCCCCTGGAACTGGAAGTAGGACAGTTGTTATACACCATGTGGGTGCTGGGATTTGAACCTGGGTCCTCTGCAAGAACGGCCAGTGCTCTTATCTGCTGAATCATCTCTCCAGCTCCAAATCAGCTTTTTAAAAAGCTGCCACTATCTGGCTAGCATTTTTTTCTAGGCTATTAAAAGAGAATAACGTTGGTTAGCAAAGTTCTCACTATGGCCATCACTAACATTTTGGAAAGAGAAGTGTGTGTGTGTATGCATATGATTTCTATTTATATTTAATTAGAAGTTGAATAATGATAAGAATCAGGCACTAGAGCAATGCCTCTAGAGAAGAAGGAGGTGGTGGAAGGTGGCAAGTTGCTCACCTGTCTGACAATTGGCTTGATTGGCTGTTAGCATGTGAGTTTAAAATGTCCTCCACAGGCTTATGTGTTTTAACACTTGGGCCCCTGCTGGTGGCACAATGTTGGGAGGTTGCAAAATCTTTAAGAGATCCAGCTGACCAAAGGAACAGTAGGGATGGGTCTTTTGGAGAATATAGCCCTGCCATTTCCTGCCCAACTCCCCACTTTCTGACTACAGCCCTGATGTAATCAGCTGCCTTTCACTCCCACCCTCTACCATGGTTCCCAGTCCTCTTTTACCATGATGAACTGTATTCCCTCAAACCATGAGCCAGTGTTTCCTTCCTTACGTTGGGCCTTAAATTTTTGGTCACAGACGTAAGAAAAGCAACACTGTGTGTTTGCAGGAAGTAGAGCCCAATGGTGAGCTGCACCGTGCTAGGTGGAGAGTGACGCATCTTACTGTCACACAACTAAGTCAAATTCCAGCCAGTTCTAATTGACCTGTGCCGCTATGCCTGTATGGACAGCCCCTCATCCCAGATGTTGACGCTTTCTGGTTTCCGCCTCCTGCTCCTGCTTTTCTTCCCCTTTTCAACTGTGTCAAAGCTATCTTGTGAGTCCCCTCTCTCCCCTCTAACCTGTTATTTTATATTTCTCTCCACCTGATCGTCAGCCCAGACGGTGCCGGGAAGAGCATTCGGCAGGCTGCTGCTCCACCTTCTTCTTCCCCCCATAACCTCCCTCAGCTTCATCTCTGTATTTTGGTAACCGTCTCCCCACTGATTTCTCTTCATTCTCTGAAGTTTTCTTTCGCGTAGTAGAGAAATAGTCTAGGTATTAGGTTACTATTCCTTCCTAACGTAGCCAAACTTAATTTTACTCATGCTGGTAGTGAAGGTGATTATCACCTGAGTATGACCTTTTCCTGAACTTTCTGTGTGCCACGGACTTAAGAATTTGATTAAAACTGTGTACTTTCTTCCCAGAAAATAACTTCAAATTGATATTCTCCAGAGCCTAAGATGAGGACCCAAAAATATCCATTCTGCTTAGTAGTGTGAAGGTCTTTATGTCCATTGAAAAAATTAAGGAGTCCCCACGAGCTGGTTGGAGTATGTTGAGCAGGGAAAAGTGACAATATGACGAGAGCAGATTTAGACAATGCTTTTGAATATCGTGCTGTGGAGGAAAATGGGACAGCAGATGGAGGAGTGTGCAGGGGCCGAGGGGGAGGGTTTGCTTTGTTTTTATAAGAGCGTAAATGCTGATGGGAAGGGCCACACGGAGAGGAAGAGGACGAATAGACCCAAGAGAAAAATCAATACTAAGAATGCGAGTTTCCTGTGAAGGCAGTAAAATAGACTTTGTGGGTAACCACCATTTATGACATTGTTTCTGTAGGGGGAAAAATGCAAGTCAGGCTCCATAGATGGATTTACAAATGACCCTCTCCGTAACGGCAGTTTCAGTACTTAAGACTTACAGGGTTGTCTGTTTTGCCAATCATTTCACCGGGGAGGGAGGAAGGTACTGGGGTTGAGTGGATCTATTTCTTGGCTTGAACACTTAAAATATGAGACAACCCTTATTCAACTGTTTGTCCCCTACCTGCACGTTTTAGGAGTAAGAGGCCTGTGAGGATGTGTTAGTGGTGGTAGTGTTTGGGTTATCATAACGACGGGGAGCATCACTGGTATCTGCCGCCAGGGCCACTCATGCTGATGATCCCTTAATCCACAGGACGCCTGTGATGAGAAACTGGGAGCCACCATGAAGTTCCTTCCTATGTCATCCAGGTTGAAAAGTCATAGCTTCTAAGCCATTAGGAATCTTTATAACTTCCAAGACAACCTACTTTTCTTAAACAAAGCCAGACTCGGGCTGATTATTGGATATTTAGTAAACTTTCTGGACTAGGTCTATAGACATGGTGCATCAACCCAAACTGAGACATACAAGTTTGACTTATCTCCACTTTCTTCCCTTGTGTTTCAGGTACTGCTGGGATTTTCCACCCCAAGGTAAGTACTCTTTGGCCCTGTGTGGCTGTCTACTAAGAATGTTTCATGTAACTATCTTTTCTAAGTTTCTCCACAGAGTGGCATGACATTAACCATTTCTGAGAAAAGAAGTCAGTGGAGTGTTTAATTAACCTTCACCACACTGCTCCCCGACATACATTTAGCACCAAGACGCCTCAGACATTGAATGGTTGCAGGATTATTCTATTGAATCAAAGCAATATTAATTCTTTAAGTTTTGTTAGATGTCCACAGGATCCTCTAGCATTCAAATAAAATGGTGGCCGAGTCTATATTAGAAAACTTGGGTGGACTCCAACCTGGCTAACCCTTGCTTTGCTCCAAAAATAAATTCCAGTATGTTCTGTCTTCCATCACAGTACTCTTCCACATAGACTGTCTGGCAGCAGAGAAATATCAGAAACGGAGCTGTGTTGAAATTCCCACTAGGACAGTGTTATCACATTTTAATATGAGCCTCGCTGCAGCCTCAGTGCCTCTAATTGCTTTCAGACCATTGTTTTCCTGCATTTTCTTGATGAACCCAGCATCTGGCCCAATTCTAAAAAGCACGACAGACAGCTGTGTGCAAATTAAAAATAAAGGAGAGTACTCGAACACATTTTTAAAAGCTTCAAAATCAGAATATTTTTAAAAATTCCAGTCTTTTGATGTCAATGTTCTTTCTTCTCAATGCTCTGGCTGAGAGAGTCAGAAACGTCATCCCGAGTATTAATTATCTGAGCTTAGGAGACAGGAAAGGTTTTCCCGAGAATCACAGAGTTTTACATCAGACTCACAAATATCGTTGTGAGTTGTTTGGCGCTGTGACTTTTAAAAAGCGAATCAATTTCTGGTACTTCTTGTCGTCTTGCCATCATTCTGACCAGCTTGCTGAGCAATAACACTTCAGAGAACTCAGTGTTGAGTGATGCAACTAGATTTTTTAAAAAGTTTTTTCTCCCTCAAAAGATTAACTCATTAATTTTTATATGTGGGGTGTGTGTGTGTGTGTGTGTGTGTGTGTGTGTGTGTATGTATGTATGTATGTGTATGTATGTAGACCAGAGGATGATGTTGGGTGTTTTCTTCAACTGCTCTCCATTTTATTTTCAGGGGCAGGGTCTCTTACCGACCTGGAGCTTGTGGAATATCCCTTTCCCTAGCTCCTTTGTGAGTGCTCTGGATCCGAATCCTGCTCCTTGCACTTGGGTGGCAATTTTTTATTCACTGAGCCATCTCTTCAGCCCAGATACTGCTAGTTTTGTTAAAAATTTTTCTAGCTTATATTTTGTTATAATGTATTTTAGGTCTATGTAGTACTTTCTTTAAAAGCCAGTTAGTAAAAGCCAGGTGGTGCACTTGGGAGGTAGAGCCAGGGGGATCTCTGTGAGTTCAAGACCAGCCTGGTCTACATAGAGCATCCCAGGCCAACTGAGGCTACAGGAAGACTCTATCTCAAAAAGACCAAAAATAAACAAACAAAAAATAGTCAGTAAATGAAAAAGTCATATATTTTAAAGCCTTTGTTTTCATTCTTGTAAGTTAAAGTCAGCATCCTTTATGCTGTTTTTAATAATGTGGCATGGCATGACTGTGAACCTCAGTATACCATAGCTGAGAGCAGAGACTGAGAGGGAGAGAATTGTATGTAATAAATACAGCAGTTTGCTTTGCAATATGTGAAGTGCTGTAGTCAGAGAATAGCCCTATAGTTCAAGGTTTAACAGATGTTAACCAAAATCCACAGGGGCCAGGACATGGTGGGAACTGGCAGAATGAGTAGAACTGGGAGGGTAGAATTCATTACCCAAGGAGAAAGAGCTAGAGTCAGATCTGTGGTATAGTAATAGGTTGAGAAGCGAGGAGAATTTATAGCTCAGTATAGGAGAGAATATGGAATTCAAAGACAAAGGGCACATCTCAGCAGCTTCTTGAGGCAGTGGGGCAGTCATCTCCCAACGCAGTACAACGAACCCCCTCCTTCTGACTTAGAGCAGATGAAAATCCAGGGAGACAATCGAAAGCAGTTTGTTTAGGAGAGAAAACTGTTTTGTTTCTTTTCTGGAAATGATGGGGAAAATGTATAGCAAGTCATTGCTCACCTGGAGGGCAGTTAAGGAGAGAACCTATGTTCTGTTCCTTCTATTCCAGGCACGGTGTGAAGGACAGGTGCCTTTTACTCCTACCTTGATCAGCTCCTATGGTGCAGTGGGTCGGGGCAGTAACTGGTCTATTCAGCCTACTACAAGAACAGGAATCTGTTAGAACCACTGTCAGGACAGTGTCGGAAAGCATAGAAGACTAGATAATGTTGGGAGATAACAGTCAGAAAAGACAGGTGTGGTGACCTCACACTTCCCTAGTATCTAAAAAGTTTTTATTTTTAACAAAGACCCCACTATATAACCCAGGCTAGCTTTGAACCAACTATATAGCCCAAGATGGACTAGAACTTGCCGTCTTCCTGCCCTAGCCTCCTGAGGGCTAGGATTACAGCCCTTTTCTTAGCATTTTACATGTGGCAGGACTCCGCAGTAAAATGATGCAGTGAGTTTTATTAACTCTGCATTTGCCTAAATACATACCTACGTTCTTTAGAATACTTGGATTAAACCAGGCTTGATTCCTAGAAGGAAAGCAGTTTTTAAACACAGGAACACAACGCTCTCATTCCTAGATCCTTCTAGTAGGACATATTTTTAAAAATAACAGCTTTATTGTAATTCACATATCATGAAATTTATCCCTTTAGGCAATGGTTTTTAGTCTAGTCATTGAGTCATGCAATCATCGATACCCAATTCCAGAACATGTCTATCACCCCAGTAAGGGACCCATGCCCATCTCAGAGGCTTAATGCCCTTAAGCACGTTTTACTGTCTCATTGCAAGATTGTTGGAGATCAGTGATGGGTAAGCACAGCACTAGACCTACTGAGCAGAAGGAAAATGTAGTGTGCATTTGTAATCTTTCTGTGCATTTCCACCTCACGTTATTGGTTCTTTAACGATGTTTATCTAAGAAGAAAGTCTGAGCCTAAGAGTCATTACTTTAATGTAGAAGAAACCGAAATGGAAGAGTTCTTTTAGTATTTTTATTTTCAGAAAAAGGTTAGGATGGGGGTGGTGGCACAAGCCTTTAATCCCAGCACTTGGGAGGCAGAGGCAGGCGGGTCTCTGAGATCGAGACCAACCTGGTCTACATTGTGAGTTTTAGGCCAGCTATGGCTACAGGGAGACCTTGTCTCAAAAAGACCAAAATAAAAGAAAGTGTGTGTGTGTGCATGTGTGTGCGTATGTACACACCCACACATGTGCCATGGTGGAAGTCAGAGGAGAACTTGCAGCAGTTGATTCTCTCCTTCCACCATGTGGGTCCTGGGAACTGAGCTCGGGTTGCCAGGCTTCGCATTAAGCCCCTTAACGTGCTGTGTCATCACACTATTCCAGAAGAGTTTTTATTTGTTTGTCTTTTTGTTCTTCTTGAGACAGGGTCTCACTCTGTAGCCCTGGGTGGCCTGAAACTTGCTACGTAGACCAAGACCAAGCTGGCCTTGGACTCACAAAGTCTGCCTACCTCTGCTCCTGAGTAGTGAATTAAAGGTATCTGTGACCACAGCTCGGAAAAGTTCTTTTAAGTAGCTTAAATATAACTGAAAAATATGAATGCAGTTTTTTATTGTGATATAAGATAGCCTTGGTAATCAAAGTCCTGCTTAATTGAAAATGCCTCCTCTTCCTCCCTCTCTTCCTCCTCCTCCTCCCCCTGTTCCTCCTCCTCCTGCTACTCCTCCCCACTCTTCTCTCCTCTTCTCCCTCCTCCCCCCTCCTCTTCATCTTTTTTCTTCCTTTAATTATTATTGGAGGGTGCTGGGGGTTGAACCTGGGGCCTTGTACATGCTATGTAAGGATTCTGCCACCACCAAACTTCATAGTCAGGAAAACAAACCAACAAGAAAAAAAATACCAACATTTTTTTTCTACTTAATTTTTCACTTAAAGTTACCCAGGAAAGCCTGTGGAGTGCTTGCCTTGGCTCTGTCCTCTTGCAGCAATCGGATATCTAAAAGATCATATTGATGGGCTCTCTAACCTTGTTTTGCCCTTCAGATTTAATGACAAGATCACTTCAAGTCACAGAGTGAACCGACTTCATTTTGTTTCACTTTCCTCTTTGTAAAATGAGTTCATTATTGACAGCTTTAGTGTAATAAATCAAAATTTCACATAGAAACTGTAACTAATATGTATAATTCTAAATGTATTGTCATAAAAATATATTCGTGAACATTAGGATTTCCCATCAGGGACCCAGAGTCTAAAACACATGACATAATATGTAAATAAAAACTTTAGGAAAGCCTGTGAGAATATTATAAATATTTCTAACATGGTCATTTTTTTCTTACGTATTTTATTTATTTGCTTGCTGGGTTTTGTTGTTGTTCAAGGCCCAGGGTGGCCTTGAACTTACTATGTAGCTGAAGATGACTTTGAACTCATGGTCCTCCTGCCTCTAACTCCTAAGTGCTGAGATTCTGGGCATGTGCCACCATGCCTGGCTAACAAGGTCATAGTTTATCCACTGGTCACTCACATTTCATTTTGGCTATTTGTGAAAGTTTTGCCAGCTTGAACATTCTCTGATTATCCATATGGGTACTGAGGGTTTCTGAGAAAACTATCCAGTACATTTTGAAAACTTTATTCTTATTTATGTGTATGTGCATGTAGAGAGGGAGGTGTGCATGTATGTGCAGGTGCCTGCAGAGGTCCCAGGAGTGCTGGAGCTGGAGCGATGGGTGGTTGTGGTGCACCTGATGTGGGTGCTGTGAAGTCAGCTGTGGTCTTCTGCAAGACCAGCAAGCTCTCTTAACTGCTGAGCCTTCTCTCTAGCCCCTGGCCCCTCTGCTGTATTTTTATATGAACCAAAATCCGCTTTGTGAATTTTCTTAAAGGTGATGATGGTATTTTGATTAGTGTTTTCCTCTTCTTTTCTTTGGAATTCTTAGAATAGTATGCCCTGACATAGTAGTCTGACAAATACTGGGAGAGATAGAGGAATAGATAGCAAACAATACTCGCAGCCACCTGTCAAAGCTGAATGGTAAATATGTGGGCATTTATTACATAGTTTTCTCTACTTTTAGGAAGTTTTCATTTGCCATTATTGTGTTTGAGTGTGGGCATGTACACGCCACAGCCATGCGTGTGGAAGACAGAAGACTCACTTTGTGGAGTCAGTTCTCTCCACTTTTATGTAGGCTCCAAGGACCAAACTCATGTTACCAGGCTTTCCTGGCAAGTGCCTTCACCTGCTGAGCCATCTCAGCAGCCCTTGCTTTGTCTAGTTTTGTACATGTTTAAAATTGTTGGGCTGGGCATGTAGCTCAATGGTCGAGTGTTTGTTCAGTGTATATGAGGCTCTGGAATTGATCCTCAGCACAGGGGAAAATGTCATGTTGAGATTGACAAAAAATTTTATTTATTTATTTTCATTTTATGTGTATGAGTGTTTTACCTGCGTGTATGTAAGTGCATCCCATGTTTACAATGCCCTTGGAGGCCAGAAGAGGGCATGGATCCTCTGGAACTGGAGTTACGGATGGTTGTTAGCTGCCATGTGGGTGCTGGGAACTGAAGCAGGGTCCTCTGCAAGAGCAGACAGTGCTCTTAAGCACCAAGCCATCTCTCCAGCCCCATGTTGGGATTTATTAAGAATTGAGGTTATTTTATTTCTACCATAAGGCATAGTATTATTGCATATGATATTTCGTGTAGCTAGATGCAAAATACACAGAGCAATGAACTGCTTTGTAAATCTTTATTTCAAGTAAATGTTTTAGGACAGGAAGAGCATTGGTTTGAAACCAGATTTGCGTTGTAATCCCGGTTCTCCATAAAAGCCTTGTGAGCTTTGGCAAGTGTCAAAACCTCTTGAAGCATCCGTTTCCTCATCCATAAATCCCCTTTTTAACTGTTCCCGACTTCACAGTTACCATGAGTTGTAATGGGCTAGAATAACACGGTAGCTCATGAGGAGTGCTTGCCAGGCGGCAGCCAGCGGTACGCTAAAGAACTCATAAATATTAGTTCTATATCTTAAAGTAGAACTGAGCAAGAAAATGCATGTATGGAACTTTAATAATTATATATTTCACATCTTTGCATAAATCTCATCCATTCCAACTGAGCCCCGCCGTGGAACCACGTAAGCTACATGTGTGCATCTGTAAGCTTTGCATTTATAGGGTGCATACACGCTTTTTTTTTTTTTAACTGGTAGATACTTTGGTGAGTGTTAGATTTATGAGTTTGTTGCTCTACAATGTCTGAAACATGTTGCATGGGAGCATGAATGTTGCTCAGCTTCTCATTCCTCCTGCCCGCAAACTCAAAGCTTGTCGTTTTAAGAGCTATAGCTACAAGAAGCAAAATGTGAAAGCTTCAGAGAAACCCCATCTTTACAGCAAAAGCGGGGGGCTCCTTTGAAGTTGAAGAGAAGTGTTTTTGAATTAATGGAGTGTACAGTGATTTTGCTAAGTTTTATTTATGAAAATACTCTTTGCATTCTTGCCAAAAGGTTTTAGAACAGTCATAAGAAGGATTTACACAAAGAAACATGGCCCAAATTTATGACGTGTTTGCAAATGTAAGAAAAAGTCTGAATTTACAATAATTGTAATTTATTGTTACTCATTTTTCTATCACTATTTCTGGAATGCTAATATTTTATAAACATAAGCATTGGTTATGAACCTAGAATATCCTAACCCCTAATACTTTTTAGAAAGAAATCTTCCAGCATGTTTTCCATGGCTTTGGGGGGAATTACTGGGGGAATGCGCACACGACCAGCACTCCTGTGTGTGGCGATGGCCCAGCCTCTTGGCATCGACGGTCTCGGCAGCTGCTTTTGTGGCTTTCTTTTCCGGCATCTTCCTCTCTCTCCATATTTGCTGCATCTTTTACACATTAATCTATAAGAGCAGATACACGCAAACTGCTTTTGAAGTCAAGGACTGACTTTAATACCTTCTCAAATATTTTTCCTTCTTTTGCACCTACTGGTTAAGTTTCTAACGGTTTCAGAATAATGCACATTAAAATTAGTATATTAATTAGTGATTCATAAAATATCCAAGACACTAAAGTTTTTTAAATGAAAGTATTCACTCCATCCCCCCCTTTTAAGTTGACATTTTCCATGGGTGAGGCATGCATGGGTGTGCCTACACACAGGCAGGCAAAATATTCAGACACATAAAATGTAAATAAATGAACCAAAAAATATTAAAAATGTTCATTGTACTGTTGTTTGGAATTAAAGGATTCTAAACAGCCTCACTGCCCTGCTGCGGCAGAGGATAAAGTTAAATAACGTTCCGTCCATTTAATGAACTGCTACAGAAGTTCAAAGAAGTGATAGATGGAGAGATACAGTATATAATGTTCTCTGAGGACTACTGTTAGGTAACAAAGGCAGTCAGAGCAAACAATATGAGCTTTGTTTCTATGTCACATGCATTTGTGTATGTGTGCATATGTGTGTGCATGCACACATGTGTGTATGAGCTGCATGCATGCACATTTGATTTTGTTTGTTCGTGTAATTCCGGGAGGACACATATGAGTCTACTAACAGTGGTCGCCTCCTTTGAGGGGTTACAGGTGAGAGCGAGCAGAGGTGCTGTACTGCTATACCCCTGCTCCATCTGAGAAACAGTGGAAGGACTAGATAACCTCTCCATGCTGATATGAAACAGGCAGCAAGGTGAGTGGTTGGGAAGAGAAATGTGTGCAGAACATTTGTTTAAAAAGTAAAAAAAGAGACATAGACTTCACAACATAGATGCTGGTTAAATTTAGACTGAAAATTTGCAGAACACCCAGGAGATCTGACTATGGTTGCCTCTGGAGAGAAGGACCAGGAGAAGGGAAGGGAGATGAATTTCCATTATCATTGTAATGCCTGAAATTTTTGCTCTGGGCCTGTTCAACTTTTTTAAAAATCCAGTAAAGAAACTTGAAGAAGAGGAGGAGGAGGAGGCGGCCGCCGCCGCAGACAAACAAAAAAAACCAACAAACCCCTCCCCACCAAAACCCAAACCAGACATAGCAGGAACTTTACATAAAATCAGTGGAGTCATGATTTTAGTTTCTTAGCCATTCAAATTTTTCTTTTAAAGTATAGATTTATAGGCAAAGCCCCAATAAAGGCTTAAAACAGTAGGGTTCCCCGTTTAATGTTTGAGAGTTGGTAATTTCTGCAGGTGTGTCAAGATGACTTCTCACTAAAAGCAGTTTTAAAATAAGTGATAAAATACCCCAGGATTACACAGTACCCGTCACAGCTGGTGGGTATCATCTCCTAGCCCAGCTCGGTTTTTCATATGCTGAGTTTCGTAGAGCGTCTGACTCTTACCTCCGTATAGATGGAAGAGAACACCCAGGAATTGATATATTAGTGACTATATGAAGTTTATTTAATTAGCATGGAGAATTTTAGCTGAGGGAAAAAAATTATAAACTGCTTTTTCCTAGGCAGTATAATCCTTGGGCCAACACAGAAAATCAAGTTTCTGAACATTGAAATTTGGTATGAAATTTATGTCCTGCAGGAATTCTGCCTCTGACAGCTTTTTATGTTCTGAACACAAAATAGTGAGAAATGAATACAGTGAACTTGAATACAAACTTTCGGCGAGTTTTCTACTTAAAACTTTGTGTGTGTGTGTCTATAAGTAGGCTAAACCTCTGGGCTTGACACCCAGTGAATCTGGGTGATATTTGAAGACTAAATATTATGATGGGTGGGCTCCATTCTACTAGGAGCAGCAACTTTTCGTTTTGTTTCTCATCAACATTTCTCTTAGAAACATGTTTACCAGGAAGGCTGAAACATCACTAACGTAGGAAAGGGGGGATGTTTTAGTTGTGAGGTAAGGGATTTATATGCTGTGTAAGTAAAACTCCTAGTTAGTGCTGACTCTACTCAGGCCAAAAGGGGGAAAAAAAAAAACCAATGTTATGAGCCCTCTCTGCCTTTGTCAGCTGCTGTGAATTTAACACATGCACTTGCCATCCTGAAAAAGCTATTGATCACAGTTCATCTCGAAAATATTTTCCAGACTGTTGTGATGATATATACTTGCAGTCCTAGAACTTGGGACCTGAGGCAGGAGATCAAAAGGTCTAAGTCAGCCTGGGCTACATGATGAGATTGTATCTCAGTACATAAATACACAAATAAATAAGTAAATATCCTCTTAAAAGTGAGGATGTTGTTGTTTTGTTTTGTTTTGTTTGAGATATGGTCTGCCTGTAGCCCCAGGTACTTAGAACTTGCTATGTAGACCAGGCTGGCCTTGATCTCAGAGACCCACCTACCTCTGCCTCCCAAGTGCTGAGATTAAAAGCATGCACCACTAGACCCAGGTCTTAATTATATATTTCTATGTGTTTAGTTTGTGTAAGTGGGGAGGGGACAGGAGGCCACTCACATGTCGTGCAATGTGTGAAGAGGACATGCCATGCAGTGTGTGAAGAGGTCAGAGCACAGCATGGGAGAGTTGGCGATGGAAGAGTCATTTTGTCATGTGGGTCCCAGGGATCAAACTCTTCAGCTTGGTGGCAATACCTGTATCTACTGGGTCATTTTTCTGGCCTGTTTTTTTTAAAGTATAGAAGTAGGTGGAGTTTATTGCAAGCTAAAGTGAGAATGGACAATGGCCAGAGAGACCACTGTGTAAACCTAGAGTTTGAAGTAGACTTTATATCAGTATTATTTTTTAAAAAAATTTACTTATTTTTTTATGTGTATGAGTGTATTGCCTGCATGTATGTAAGTACACTTGTGTCATGCAGTGCCCATGGAGGTCAGAAGGTGACGGATTCCCTGCAACTAGAGATATGGTTGTTAGCTGCCATGTGGGTGTTAGGAATTGAACCCAGTTTCTCTACAAGAGTAGCCAGTTCTCTTAACCACTGAGCCATTTCTCCAGACTCTTTGCATTGTTTTTTTACAGTCTCTAGAACCAAAAGACTCCTGTGGGGTGCTTTCCTTTCCAAGCAATTGCCAGGCCCATTTTGGATTAACTCATGAGGAAGAGGTCAATAGTATTTCCTTGTTCTTTACCAGAAAGCCTCTGACTGAATAATAATCTTACAATAAAGTGACACATCTTACCCTTAAGATTTATGCATTTCACTTGTCTTAATGATGCCTCAATGGAAAATTAATTAAAATAAAAATAGGAAGACACTCCACAAGAAACTTCCTTTTCAAAGTGCTAAAGAATCAATGATGAAGTCAATGAAAGGTTTTATCTGTTAAGGTACCACATGTATGCTCTTGCAAACATGAACAGAAATCTCTGCTTGGCTGGACTGGACATTGGAGAGGCAGGATCTGTTCCCCCGTTTTCGTCACAGCCTCAGTAGTGTAGGAGGCCTGGGTTACTCACAAAGAGAATTTGCCTTTCTCCAGTATGTCAAAAGCTGGGCCACATTTTCAGGACTGCTGATTTTACCCATAATCCATTCTTTATTATGCATTGTTTGCTTTTTACCCATTGGACATCTATGGAAACTTCTGTGGACCTAGCAGTAACCTATAGAAAATAGCATCTCATTTTTCTTTAGCAAAGGATACTGGAATCCAATTAGACTAATAGTTTCCCTTCAAGAAGCTTCTTAAGCCATGGTACATGATGGACCCAAAAATGCATCAGGATTACAAAGGGATGCTAAGATTTGCTGTAATTAGTTTGGGAGAAAGGAAAGAGACAGATGGGAAGGGAGAGTGAGGGGAAGCTCTAGTAATAAAATTGCTGTTTGTGTGGTTTTCTATATGATGAGGTCAGAAAGGAAGTGCCTGATCTAAGTTACATTTTGGTATAGAACATGGTACTTTACATTCTGTGAAGTGGGGACAGAATACCCAGGATTCAATATAATTGAACAGAAAATGCTGCAAAAAATTCAATATATTGATTTGACTAAGCCTGAGGTAGTTGTATTAAAGTTTGTAAGCAGGAAATTTACCAAAATTATGTTTTTATTTTGTGGTTTTTTTTGAGACAGTGTCTCCCTATAGCCCCAGGTGGCCTGAAACTTACTGTGTCGACTAGGCTGGCCTTGAACTCACAGAGATCCGCCAGCCTCTGCCTCCCAAGTGCCGCGATCAAAGGTGTGCGCCACCACATCTGGCTTAAAAGTGATATTTTTAAAATCACTTCAACAGTACTACAACAATACATTTGAACTGTGAATGAGACCACCCTCTTCCCCATCTGATTGTGATTACAATTACCACCACTAATAATAAAAATAATAATTTATATTTTGATTATAGATTTACTTTATGGACGTAAAGAATACTAATTAACACCATAAATTCCAGTCACTGTCTGTCTTTTGGTATGCTTTGCCTTTGAAATAACAATCATGATTTATAAAGCAGCTTTGGAGCCTGTACAGCTCAGTGGATTGGGATAAGAGCTTAGTAATCAGGCAAGGTGTGGTCAAAGCCTGGCTCTGCCACTTACAGTCACTTCTGTGCACTTTGGGTAAGCTATTTGATTTCCACATCACAATGTCTTCATTTGCATATTTGGGCTAGTACCATATCCCAGGGTTACTCTGAGGATTCCACGAGATAGTGCATGAAGAAGCGTGACCCAGAGCCTGTACCCAGTAAGAATTCAGCAAGCTGTTATATTTAGAAACATAGCAGACTGTCTCTTGCAAATCAAAGCATACTGAAATTCCATTGAATAGCTTCATAGTAAGAATTAAGGACAGAGACTACAGTAGTCTAAAGAAAACAGAACCATGAACTAATAATTCTAGGTTATGGTTGTTGGGCTGTCAAATGACAGATACTTTCATTGTACAATATATTTATCTGTATACTATCAAATACTCAGGTTTGCACGTTTTTGAATCCTGTCAAGATCTCGTTACTATTGAAAATATTCCAACTCAGCAAGTTCCTTTTTGGTACCAGTGAAAATAACAGTAGTAGATGGAATGTGTTAGTGTAAAGCTGGAATGGATACTGACAGGCTGTAATTTGCTTTATGAAGTGTGTTTGTCATGATACAATTATCTAGTTTATATTTCTTGCAGCCCACCTCCAGTTTGTTAATATCTAGGAGTTGTACCTTTGTCTGAAACCTAGGCAAGGTTAGAGATCTCAACACCTTCTGGGAGGAGGAGGGAGAGGAGCAGAGTTCATGCCATGGTCTCTGTCTGTTGCTGTGTGTGTGTGTGTGTGCGTGTGTGTGTGTCTGTCTGTCTGTCTGTCTCTTTCTTTCTGTCCCCCGACATCCCCCGTTCTTTCCCATTCTTTTTTTTTTAAGAGCTAAGATGATGCCACACACTGCAGCTCACCCTACTGGTGAAAATGAAAAACTGCACCAGGAAGGACCATTTTCTTAAAAGAAGGAGAGGAAGGAAAAAGGAACTTTGCCATTGGCTCTCACTGGCATTTTCCTGTCCAATCCCCCAATGACGGATGTGGTTCCTTTGAGACTTTTACTAGGCTGTGCTGCCCTTCAGGCTGCTGGATTCTCAGGTGTTTTGTGGTGATTG
The DNA here is from genome assembly GCA_035773235.1 of Eospalax fontanierii. NCBI lineage: Eukaryota > Metazoa > Chordata > Mammalia > Rodentia > Spalacidae > Eospalax > Eospalax fontanierii. The sequence continues at coordinate 70,812,678 of CM069531.1, forward strand.
TTCTATGAGTGTCTAATCAGTTTGGTTCCATTTCTGATCATTTAGACTGCTATGCTTTAAGGATGCTGTTCGTAACATGAGTATATAATTAGCAAGCAGCATTCCAACAGGCTCAGTCTTAGGTTCAGCTTCTTTTACATTCAAGACCTTGTTGGAGCAACTTTCTAAAAGAGTGATAAATGGAAACTTTCCTTACCTGAGCTCTCATTCATTCTGCAGATTTAATGGCATTCCGTGCTATTCCGCTCACTGCCAGGGCCTTGAAGGGGGAAGAAAAGAATATTTATATTGAGTTATGGATAGGTGTAGGAGAAGGAAAAAGACAGGCAGAAAGGCAGACTGTATAGAGCAGAAAAGAATTTGAGACCTTCACTGTACATGGATTAATCACAAGAACTAACCACGCAAGTCCAAATGGATATTTAGAAACCAGTGAAGCCTCTCGGATGTTCTGTGGGAAACACCATACATTTTCTATGCAGTCCGTGCAGAACCATGTGTGATTGATAATGGAAGTATTGACAGAACTTCAGCTGTGGTGTTGCGAATGTGCTCTGTAATATATTTACATGTGAATAACATTTCACATATATGGTCATGTCTGTAGCCAACATATTTCTTTAGGCAGGCCTAGACTCAGTGACTTAAGTGAATGCTTATAATAAGGAACACTAAGCTACCATTTTGCTAATCTTAGCACAGTTCAGCTTTGGGAACTACATTACTGTTAAATTGGTCCATGAAAATCTGGCAATATTAATGCTATCAAGCATGAAAACTAACTGGATTTGGATCAGGGAGCTTTATTTATAGTATTTTAGTGAGGATTTATCAGTTTAAAGAGGGAGTTGTATGTCTCATGGGTTTTTAAATATCAAATAGACTGGGAAGTCCTGTGTTCCCTTCTAACAGCAATAACAATAACAAAAATCAGAAAATCCCAGACAATTTTACCTTCATTTCAATGTCCTTATATTAGTCAGAGACTTCTGAGTCAGTAATAACAAAGCCCAGGAAGTTTCTAACTCTACAAACAGCTGAGATCAGACTCTAGAACCCAGCTTACAATTAGTTAGAAGAGAAGTAAAAGGTGATGCTTTCTGCCAACGTGAGAAAAACTGTCAAGCCTTTATGTAATGAGTAAGAAAATGTGGATTCATATGTTCTATAAGTTATCTGTTCTTGTATTTTGTTGCATTTTTAAATGTTCAATCTGCTTTCTGTGCTTTTCCATTTCTCTCATAAGATTGTCGTTATGCTCTGTTTTTGTCCCTAAATGGTACCTGCAAGTTCAGGACTAGACTGCTTTGCTGTTTGTCAAAATAGTTACAAGGGAAAACATCATGGCTCATTTTTCTCCCGCTTTATTTGGAATTGAGTTAGTAAATGAAAGTTTCTAGCAGTTTAATTCACTTCTCCATAAAGTTTATGGGGCAGCAACAGCTGGTTGAATTCGTGGCAGAAAAAAAAAGCCAGCTTCTAGTGGCCAAGCTAGCGTTTCTGAATTAAGGGGGAGACTCATTAACTGTTAATGAAAACATGGGGATAAAAACAAATAGCACAGAAACCCTGGCAAATAATTACCTTACACCTGACACAGAGCTGTTTTATCTCTCTGCTTCAACCACCAGAAATTCATCACTCTATGGAGCATGAATGAAATTGAGTCTGACTCTCAGTAAAGAACAATAAAGAAAATCATCCCCCTTATGGGCCCCTCAGCACAGATACTCAGTGGAGAGCCTGCCATTGAATATACTGAGGAACATGTGTAGTGCCCAATTCTTATGACACTTAGGACAGAGGAGCAAATTACCAGCTAATAGCAGGTAGACCCATGATATAGTTCCCCAGATCTTGAGCTTGGTTAGAAATACAAAGAAAAAGACTTCAGGTAATGGATGGATGTGATTAATGGGGAGGTACTGTGTTAGTATATATCTATATCTCTCTATATATCTGTATAGAGATGTATTGATTCTGAGTGAGCAGCAGTGGGAGTATGTCTCCAGTGGCAGAGGGTCTTGCTTGTGAGAAAGCCACTCTAAGCAGATGGAGTTCAAAGCCTTAATTGTGCAGCTGCTGAGTGGAAATGTCTGTCACTATAGCTTGCAATCATTTATGTGTGATCCCACTGGACTACAGTTGTAGCCACTTGGAACTGTGACTGTGAGAGCCACAGACCAATCCAGAGAACATGAGTGGTTATGTTGTAAGGAAAAATGAGGCTCTAAACTTAAGCAAATCCAAAATAACCAAAGTAATTGCAAGTTCTTCTATAAAACTTTTCACCCATGCATCCTGAGTAGCTGTAATCATTTTAATTACATTGTGGCATCTATTTATGCAGCGTGATAGGCTGGTTTCTGTGGGACCCTGAGGGAGTTGGGCCACTTTATATGACATTAAAAACACAACAAAATCTTCACCATTAGGAACTAATTGTGCTTAAGGATAAGGCATATTTTTAAAGGGTTTCCTCAGCTCCAGCAATCTGCAGAACTGACCTAGGCTGTTTTGCTACCTTGACTGGCATTCCTTCCTTGCTGCCTATTGTAGACAGGGAACAGTTGGGCACTGGGCACAAATTAGTTCACCTTGTAAAACTATTCAGAAATAGTTCTGGAACTATTCCGTGGAACCACACAGAAGTGACTTTACCTCTGAGACAACTAGATCAAATGCCAAATCCAGGCAGGCGCTCTGGGTAAGATTTTAGAAAAGGAAGTTATAAATGCAATATGGATGCTGAACTGGATCTTGGAACAGAAATAAAGGACTTGATGGAAGCTTTCATGAAGTGTAAATGAAGGCTGAACTTTAGTTAACAGCCGTGTGCCAATAGTAACTTACTAGTTTAGGCAGATGCACTTTAGTTATGGAAGAAGCTGACTCCGGGGGAAACTGGATAAAGGGCTTGTAATAACCATGTGCTATCCTCATAACACTGACATAAGAATTATTTTTAAAATTCAAAAACTTCATTTAAAAACCCATACAACAAAACAAAAGCTCTCTCTGATCAGCAGTTGTTTTTTAGATGCCAGATTGTACAGGGATGGGCTCTCGTTCTTTGGCGATAATTCCGTCACATTTCTGAGCCAAGAAGAAGACGGAGTCTTGAATGACAGTTGGAGAATGAACTTTCCACATATATCTCTATCAATGTCCAATTTTGCTTGGAACACAAACTACTTTTTAAAAAGGCTTTCGAATTGCCTTGAAAGAGAAATTTCCTCTACCTTTGCAGCTCTCTCTCAGGTTTCCAGCCTGGCAGTTCATTTACATCCTTGTTGATAATGTCATTTCAACCGATTTGCCATGGTGTAAAACTTGAGCATTTTAAGCCTCTGCCCAGTGTTTGATATTTTTTAGTGGATGGTAATTGCACAGTGTTGCTTCATGCTTTAAGCTTTGCCTCCTGGTCAGTGCACTAATACAGGACAGTGTTTCTTCTGGCTTTAGCTGGAGACTGTTGTGTCAGTTAAAATTTTTTTCTACAGTAAACTCCAGCTTATTTTAAGATCCTCTACCTGCAGGTGTTCTGGGCAGTCATGGGCATCCAGCTACCATTGAGCATTTGAAGAGGAATCTATATGTAATCTGGTTTATGGAAAGAGAAGGTCACAGCCGTTCTCTTTTTACCATTTTACAACCTCCCTAGCCTTCTAGTTTAATTGTAGGAAATAAAGCTTTAAAGGGAGGCAATCGAGAGTCTGTGTAGGTTGTTGGCTTTCACTGCTCCCTCGTTGAAATCTGAGGCCAAAATGCTACAGTGTTTACTGAGATTAGCGTTGGTGATTTCCTTTGGAAATTAGTATTTGAGATGATATTAAATTCAGTTGAAAATCCCTTTTTCGTGTTTGTGAAATGAACCACGCAGCTGTCGGCATCCTTTTATCAGCAGTCTGTACCTCTGTTTGGGGGGTTTTAAGGAAAGCTATTTGCAGTGCTTTCGTTTTCTTCCGGTTTCCGAATGAGCTAACATCTTCCGTCTGAACCTTTTAAAGTATCATAATAGCATTGGCCACTTCTACAGAATACAATTCAATGGAAGCTGAAAACACCCAAAAGGGATTAGCAATGTTTTAATTGCATAATTCAGTATTGTATATACATTACCTTTTATCAAAGTCATTTTGCAGAACAAACATTACCTTCTTACAGCTTTTAGAATTCCTAAGAGGTTGGTTGCAACGCTGTAAACTAGAACTGCAAAAGAGAACTTTATTAAGGTTGCAGAACAAGTAGTGATTTAAATAGAAATCTCTCTCTCTTTATCTCTCTCTCTCTCTCTCTCTCTCTCTCTCTCTCTCTCTCTCTTTCTCTCTCCCTGTCTTGTTACTGCTCTTATTTTTCAGAGAATGATAGAGTATTGACCTTGCATCATTATGTTCTGTGTAGAAGGTTAGCCCGGTGTGTCATTCCTTCTCTTTCATTTAGAAATAAAAAGAGAAAGAGGCCTTCAGGGTAAAGGTTGTAATGAATGGAGATGTAGAATATATGAAAACAAATTTATATGGCTCTGTTTTCATTTTAAGTGTGACAGAGACATTCTTCTTTGCTGACAAAAGGTCTTCCCCCTCTAAACTCCAGTTGCTTAGTCCCCGTGAGAGGTAGTTGAGTGGAAACTTCCCCGTGCCTGTATGTTTGTTTCGGAACTTGTTTCTCATATGTTAATGGTAGTGGGCATGTTCATCAAGTAATAGATAACATCCATTTCTTTTTGCAAGTACCAGAAGATATCTGTAAATATGTTTGTTGAGATGTCTAAAGAGTGACCTTATTTTCTTTCTTAACCCTCAGGAGACCTTGGCCAGGACAGCTCCGATGACAATCTCAGTGGGACTCACGGCCCACCCCTCACATCAGATGTGTCCTTTTGGTCGGATTATCAGGAGGAGGGTGAGTCGGGTGTGGGGTATCCCTGCCCTGCCACCTTGTGTTTTGCCATCTTCATCTTTCCTCCTGTTGCGTCCAGCAGCCTTCAGTGGGTTTTCTGTAATTTGCAAAAAAACAACTATTTGCTTCATTGCGGTGCTGACCCTCCTGGGTAATTCAATGCTTCTGAAGTTAATGTACTTAGGGAAACACTAATTCCATACTGGAGCAGGAAGACATCATTATTGATCTTTTTATAAAAACAGTAACTCATAAGCTATGAGGGCATTGAAGATTGCAGGGCCCAGATTTCCCATTCCTCTGGGTCTTTCAGCTTCCCTGAAATGTATAAGAATTGGAGCTGTCACTCAAAGTCAATGGGATTATTAATTTATTGTGGGTCATTTGAGACCCTTGAGCCCATTATATGATGTTATTTCACCTGTGGTTACATATACCTGACCAAATTGGTAGTGTTCAAGGAAAAGCCACATGAACCAAGGGACGGGAACCAAATGCAGATCTTCCTAGAGCATTAATTTTAACTAGTTTTTGGAAATAGGAGGAGTTAAAGAATTTCACTGTCACAAACGTTCTTATTTTATTTTACTTATTTATAAAAATATTTTATTTATAGTTTTTGTGTCTGAATGTATTGCCAGCATGTAAGTGCACCTGTGTCAGGCAATACCCAAAGAGGTCAGAAGAGGGCATCAGATCCCCGGGAACTGGAGTTAGAGATGGTTGTTAGCTGCCATGTGGATGCTGGGAATTGAACCCCAGTCCTCTGCAGAGTTGCCAAGTGCTCTGAACCACTGAGCCATCTCTCAGCCCCCAACATTCTTATTTTAAAATATACAATGACATGTAACAATGGAATGAAAAGTAGACGTGACTTTTAAAGATACAGTAATATGAAGATTGTGGTTTGGTGGCTGCCAGTTTCTGGTGCAGGCTCAGATTTCCCAGGGGTGGGAGATTGCTGTGCTGGCCTGGCATCTGGCCGCAAGAGCAGAAGGTTTGATCTTCCCAATGTGCAGCGTGTTCTTATCAAACTCTGTCATCCTTTCCAGGGGGAGGAAACGATGTTACCAAATTCAATATTAAATTGGAAATTTATTGTACTCCTGGGGTTAAGGTTGTTAAATTATTCCTTATTTCTCTTTACTAATCTGTAATCTGTCCATATTTTTTCTTCTAAATTTCAAGCATACAGTCCCTGTCTTCCTTTCTATTTTTATCTATTCATTCATTCATTGCTCTTTTTGATGAGTCGTGTTTATCTCTCTTTCAATGAATTGATAACTTTCACCTCAGAGCCATAGATCAAATCCCACAGAAATTTTTGTTTGGGCTTTGGACTAATTCTCATGTGTTAAAGGGTGGTGAGATCTATATTGGTTCAGGTATTTCTCTAAAAACATTGAGCTGAAAGCTTAATAATTACCTTGGTAGCTGATTAATAATTGTAGAAAATTAACAGTGCAAATCGTGCAGAAACCAACCTTCCATTTAGTTTTGATCTAATGCTTGACAGAATCAGAACAATAGTGCCTCATTAATTCATAGGTCACTTATTTGGTATTTCCAGCTTCCCCAGATGCAGCTGAGAACACAATAAACAAGCCAGAGAGACTTCCAAGTAGACGTCACTGAATTCTGAATTAACATTTGGGTCTCTGATTCTGGGGAATGAACCAGAGACTGTCACTGGGGGAAAATCCTTTCCTTCTGCATTTCTGATGATTACAGTGTTTTGGTTTCTCAGCCCGCATGTGGTAAAGCTTCAAATTAGAAGGAGTATTGCGAGCTGGGTGCTGAGACGGGGAGGATCTTGAGTTCTAGTCCAGCCTGGATCAAGGCCCTGCCTCAAAACCACAAAAATGGGGAGGAGAGGGAGAAGGAGCGGGGTTGGGGAGGGGAAGGAGGAGGAGGGGCAGGAGGAGGAAGAAGAATATTGAAAAGGCATCTGAAGCTAACTAAAACCATAGAAATAAAACCTAAAAGTTAAGAATGTAGCTCTGTGGTAGAACACTTGTCTAGAAATATGCAAGGCCCCGAGTCTGATCCCCAGTACAACAAAACAAACAAACCCTTAAAATAAATACAAAAATAAACAAAGAAGATAAGCTCTATAAATATAATTTATATAGAGATTTGTAAAACAAATATATAGCAGTCTGAGAGTTACTTCTATTATAGAGTGGAATGGCCCACATTCTTCCCTAAGAGTTTAGCACCGGAATAAATCAAAACTTTTGAAGCTAGGACTGGAGAGATGGCTCAGCAGTTAAGAACACTGACTTCTTGCAGAAGACCCAGGTATGAATCCCAGCACCCACATGGCAGCTAACAACCCTTTGTAACTTCAGTTCCAGGGGATGTGATACCCTCTTCCGTCCTCCGTGGGCGCTGCATGTCACAGGTGCACGTCCATACATGCAAGGCAATGCACTCATACACAAAACATAAAAATAAATCAATCAAACCTTTAAAGCTAACATTTACTGAGTACTGACTGTGTGCCTTGCATTTGTGTTCTCAGCACTTTGGATTTATCACTTAATTCTCACAACATCCCTAGCAAGTAGATTAGTCTCATTTTATAGATGAAGAAATTGAGACCTAGGGGAGTTAACTGACTATAGCCCAGTGTGATGGTGCTTGAATTTCTGCAAAGCTCTGAATCCAGAGCAGAGTCTGGCTGTTAATACCCAACAGGCAAGCCAGGTGTTTGCTTCCCTCCCCTGAAAGTTAAAGATACATAAATTTTCTGTGAAATTAAAGAGAGGGCTCTAAAGAAATGAAAACTTGGGTTGAACTTTTATATCCTGTTTAATTAGGTTGACCATTACAGAGGTTACTAACACTTTACATATTTAACAATACTTATTTAGAGATTCTGAGGTATAATCAACATATCATATGAACGATAAGGGAGATAACCCTAAAGCAGACAGGTGCCTGCCCTCGTGGGACTCTCCATCTCCCCGAGGAGACACACAGTTACTAAGTAGACAAATGAGGGAATATAAAGTCAGTGTTCCATTTGCTGTGACATGGCTAAGACAGCTCTTTAGGAAGAAAATAGATTCTCTTTTAGTTTGCTTTGTAACAACAGTTATTTTAAACCTTTGGAGTTTTTTTGTTTGTTTGTTTGTTTTAGTTTTGTTTCCTTCCACCCCCAGCTAGATCAGTGTTCTTCACATAGAATTATAAAAGGACACTCAGTCTGACCCATCTGGCCATGGTTTTACTGATAGGAAGCAATAACCAAGGTGTGTGCTGTGTTTGGATCATGACTTTGAAAACTACGCAGAGGTCTAGAAAGAATATAGAACTCTGGCCAGGTGCACAGGAAAAATAAATACGAAGAAAGCGAGTAAAGCCAGGCTTATAGCTAAACCAGGCAAAGAAATGAGGTGTGTTGACACCTGATTGCAATTCCTTTTCCTTTGTAAACACCCACAATCCCTGGGCAGTCTCTACCCTGTAGAGAGACGCAGCATAGCTCCTGGGAGTGGAAACCTGCTAGCAAGGAGTAACATTTGGATTTCTAAACTAAAAACCATAGTAGAAACTCTATTGTAGTATATGGTATACTATATACGGTTATATATAGCATAGAGTATGTTTAATATATACTTTATATAGCAAAAAACCATTTTGAAGAGGAAAAGATTTTAGTAGGAAAAGTTGCATGCAGCAATTGTAGAAAAAACAGTCACCCCAAAACCTCAAGATCTTATTGTTTTCAATGTCCAGAACTGCAGTGGATTTTAATACATCTATAAATGTATTTTATTGGAATAACAAAAAATTCTTACCTACTCTTTTTTAAAAAAGAAAGTGATCCTTCTATAAACAGACTACTCTTGGAAAAAAGAAAAAAATTTATAGAAGAAATTTTAAAATCTGTAATAATGCATTATATATATGATTTATATACCCGAGATTATTGAAGGCCAGACAAAGTTTTCTCTAACTACATCTTGGAAAGGTTAAAGCTGTGTGGCTGTAGTACAGAATAACAATAATGAATAACCAAAGAAACTGTTATTGATAAATTTACTGCATATTGATCTAAAAGGAATTGCAAACTTGGTCAAGTATCAGTAGTTGTTATTTTCAACCCCATGCTTTTTCTGAAAGGTGCATTAAAAGATATAAAGAATAGTCTGGGATTATTTTTCTTTGTTTGAAACAGGATCTCCGTGTAGCCCTAGCTGGCCTGGAACTCACTATGTAGACCAGGCTGGCTTCTATCTCACAGAGGTTTGCCTGCCTCTGCCTCCTGAGTGCTGGGATCAAAGATGTGTGCCACCGTGCCCAGCTCTTTGGAATCGGTTTTTAGTAGTGCTACTTTTAGCGCCTTTTTATTTTTAAAATTCTCTGCTTTTTATTTCTGAAAGTAAGTTCCTTTTGAATCTGTGATTATGAATAATGACTTGGAATGTAGAGCATTTGCTTAGTGCACACGAGGCTCCAGATTCGGTCCCCAGCACTAGAAATGAAAAAAGATTATATGTAACAAAATTTTGTTAATCATTATGGGTTCAAATTTTATTTTTTAAGCTATTAGTGTTAATTTGCATTGCTGGCAATTAAACACCCAGCCTTGCACATTCTAGGCAGGTGTTCTACCACTGAGATAGCTCTCTAACCCTTTTGATTTTTCAATAATGAGGAAAATACATTAGAACTGAATATATTTCTAATGACTTTGAAATTGTGAATGAAAACAAAGATTTTAGAGCTAGATATGGTGGCACAAGTCTGTGATCACACCTTAAAGAGAGGCAGGGGTTCAGGAGTCAAGATTCTTCTCAACTACATAAGGAATTCGAGGCCAGCCTAGGCTATATGAAACCCTATCTCAAGGGTGGGGGGGCGGAGATAGTAACCTTTTCTGCCTACCAGTGGATATGTTATAAGGAAAGGAAATAAAGATTTAATTTATTGACTAGATTTTTGCAGATGAAATTCAAGTTTGTGTTAAATTTTACTGTATCAAAGTTAAAATCGTAACATCAAAGAGTTAGGAGGGGTGATAAAGATCCTTCTTGTGGGTTAGCTCATTTAATTCTTACACCAGCTCAGAGGGAAAGTAACCTCCATTTTGCAGGTAAAGAAAGGAGGCTTAGAGAAGGTAAGTGAGTTGGCCACGGACTATACATCAAATCCGTGTGGAAGATGAGGGTCTCAGTGACCCCCTAGATACTCATTCTTTGGGCTTTCCAACTCATTTCTTTATTGGTTTGTTCTGTTAATATAATGTTGATTTTTAAATAAAAGTATCTAGAGCTGAAAATTACCCTACCATTTTACCAGTATCCCACAAAATTTAGTATGTACAACCCTGGCTAGAATTCATAATTCCATTCTGTGTTTTGTACTTTCCTTTATGAAATTATACTTGATAATTATGAAATTATCCTTTAAAACCTGTGTGTTATTTAGAAGAAGTTTTTTTTTTTTTTTTGAGACAGGGTCTCCCTGTAGTCCCAGCTGGCCTGGAACTCACTATGTAGACCAAAATAGCCTCGATCTCACAGAGACCTGCCTGCGTCTGTCTCCCGAGTGCTGGAACTAAAGGAATGTGCCACCATGTCCAGCTGTGTTCCAATTTTTATTTTGACTTGTTTTGTTGTAGTTTCTAGGATTTTTTAAATCCTACTTTTCATCGTTAACTTCTAATTTTATCACATTATAATCTAAGATCACAGTCTATGTTATTTTGACTCTCTGCACGGGGTTGAGGCTTTCTTGTCTTCTGGTAACTGTTAGTGTTTAAATTCTGTGCTCTCCTAAAACATTTATTGAATATATTCTTACTATTTTTATATGTGTAAATGGCATTCTTTAGATCTTTTGTGGCCTAGATTTTCTTTTATCTGCTGAGGGGAATGTGTTAAAATCTCCAATTACAGTTGTAGATCCATTCATTATTTTACATTTTATTCTATGTTTTCAGTTATAGTACTATAAAGAATTCTTATTGTTTAAGATGGTTTCCTTCTAACGGGCTGAAATTTTATCCTTAGAGTGTCCACTTTCTCTTCTAAGGGGAGTACTGGCCATCTACAAGCACACTCTCCCGTAGACTTTATATTTAGTATGTATGAAAAATGTCTGCCCACAAGCCAGTTAGTTTCAGATCTTCATAGTTGTAAAGCAAGGCCTGATTTTAGTGTGTAAATTATATGGTTTCACAGGGCAAATAAACAGCACTTTATAATGTTACTAAGGAATGTGAATTAATGATGCAGGGATTAGAGGGAAATGACCTCATTGATCAGGATCAATCTTAGATGAAATCTGTGGACAACTTTGGAGGAAAGTGTGTGCAGGGTTACTTTACCTGGAACGCTAGAAATCTATTATAGGTTCAGTCATTGGTAGCCTAGTGCCAGCAGCACCTAAACAGTCCCTTAGTTGACTGAAAGAAAGAACAGGCTGAATAACAACAGTGCGCTGTTTACTTCCTTCTCTCTGATGAAGTGGGGTCTTCTCTCCCCTCCCCCACCCCCATGTTTAAATTACAGAAACTATGTGAATATTGTTAGAGGGTTTTTTTGTTCAGTTTTACTCTGTATAAAGATAATGAACTCTCCTTATACATCTGTAAATAAATCCACATGTATGCATATATATACATATATATGTTCAAAGAAGTGTTTATCACGATCTCCTTTTATCCTATTGGCAATCGCTTTCATCTTTGTTGTTTGCTAGAAGATATATTTTTCTTTAATAAAGGCACACACTGCCTGTCAGCACTAATAGATGCCATGTATCTGTGTGTTTGAGGGTCACACTGTGAAGGAACATAAAACTTGTCTACTTAGACATGTCTGCATTTGGGGGGCTCAAGAACACATCATTCAGTTAACCACCCAGTTCCATGAGTACGGTGAGTTTCTGAACAATTTTGTTGGCTTCAGGTGAGTCCTTCTGCTTTCATATCGCTGGCAGAAATGAAGGACTTGGCGTTGAGTTGACTGTGATAAGGGTTAGTAAACTGTCACTCAAGACCATAGTGGCCTTCTTCATGAAGATAAATGTCTTATTAGATCTAAAGCATTGTGTCATTTATGCAGTCTGGTATAAATCACAGATGAAGATGACAAACTGGGTTTCAAATTTGACAGTAATTTATATAACTTAAACAAATGATTACCAAGGATTATACATGTTTTGTGAAGAATTAAAAAACAATAACAATTATCTGTCTATGAACAGCCCATTTTTCATTCTTTGTCCCAGCATATTTGGCTGTGGGTGAATGTTTAAACTCTAACCTTCTGTCTAGTGCTCTGTAAAACACTCTTGTGTGTTATTGGTTGGATTATCTTTTGCAATGCTCCTTTTACTGAAAAAAAAAACAAACCCAAAACTTGTAAATGTTATCCAAGCTTCTACATGAAATCCTGGAATTTTAGAGCTGAAAGAGATTTGGTTTCACCTGATGCAGTCTTGTTTTATTGAAGAAGAAACCTAATTTTAAAGAAGTTAAGTATCTCGGTCCTATAGCAAACGACAGCCCATGCTACAGCTGAGGTCATGTCTGTGCGAAGGGCATCTCTGTTCTCACCCTGTGAATATTCCCTCCTTACCTGAGGAATTCCCTCACCTACATGATCACATGATCTCCGCATACTTTTCACCCACATAGCCTCGCAGGAAGCCTGATCCTGACTCCTAAGCTATTTCTCCCAAGATTTAGTCAAGATTCCAGTTCTCTCTCTCACTTGTCTTTCTTGCCTGTATACTCTTAACCTTTTCCAAGAATGACTTAGAGAAGGACATTTTATAAAGATTTCCAAAAGCCTCCATAAATGCTGACAATTGCAATTGTGAATAAAATACAATAAGTTCCTGAATGGATTTGACATCGAACTTATTAGTTATCTTCTTTGGCCTTTTGTCCATGTTACAGACTTTAATATACTGCTAATGAAGAGTTAGTTATTGAATATCTCTTTATTGAACACCCTTACTTAGTGACAAGTTTAGTATAGAAGATGCAAAAAGAGGACTAAGATGTGATTCCTTTTCTTAGTGAGCAGATCATCCAGTTGAAGAGAGAAGATTTGGGTTTCTCCATAAGTATATGATATGTAATCAATGCTGAGGACTGGGGACAGAGTTGGATTCGAAGACCAGTTGGTTGAACTTGCAGTATTTGGGAAGAAAGTTAAAATAATAACATTTGACTTGGCTAATGGCCAAAGTGTTTTTGGAAGTCTTTTCTAGACTGGGAGTAGGAGCAGCAGTCCATTCTTTGAAAGGTCAAACATTTATTGAGCGTCTCTTCCAATGAGTGGAATCACAGCAGCAGCTTTTAAGTGCAAATGGTTGATTTTTAAATGAGTGACTTGGCAGAGAAGATTGTTTACATAACGCCTTGAGTGTTTTTTGTTTCTTTCCAAATTCTAAACTCATAAGAAGCTTGAAGAGGGAGCATTTCCCACTGTAGAAGCTGCGTGACTGTTTCAGTGGTGCCAAAGAAATGTATTGTTTTAGTTGCAAATGCAGTACGTATATATAATTATATACGTCAGTCAGAGTAGGGAGGGATCCTATGTCTCACATGCTGTTGATTGGAAAATCTACACCATACTCAATTGCCTCGTTCTTAGATTCTGTAAACTCATTGTATTTAAATAATAGCATTTGCTCTAGAGATGAAAATTCAATCATCCCAGGGTTTGCTCTTTTACCTAGGACAGTTAGGTTTAAAGTTCTAAAGTCCTCGGTATTATTTTAATGACTAGACTATCATTCCTCAAGTTCTATAAAGATATTGACCACTTCTATTTCAAAGTCTAATATATACATTTAGAAAAATTTAGACAAAGCATGAAAGGACTCCTTCTGGCCACACACACACACACACACACACACACACATATACATATACATATATATAAATGTAATATATACATTCATGCACATATATGTATGCATATGTATTCAACTCTTCATGCCTTGGAAACCTTGACTTTTTTATTAGCTGTACATTCTTTTGAATGAACATAGAATATCAATTCTTCAAGTAAAAACAGAAATTCTTTGGGCTGATGTAGCTCAAGGGTAGAGCTCTTGCCTGCATGTTCAAGGCCCCGAGTTTGATCTCCAGCACACACATACACACATATATAACAGGGAGGGGAGGGGGAGGGAGAGGGAGAGGGAGCTCTAAAATGTTGTTTAAAACAATGTTGAAGCACTGGTTAGATAAGAATATCACTGTGGACTCAGGAATGATTGTTGGAATCACAGACTACATTACACTTCTGCACTCACCTGCCTCTTGACTTTGATGCATCTCTTTTTTATGTTGGGCCCCAAGTAGATTGAACCCAGATACTAATGTAGCAGGGAAGAAAGCCTACGCAGAATGGAATCTCTTGCTTGTAAAATATTGAGATTTTTTTTGAGGGGAGGGGAGATTCGTTTCTTCATGGAAAGTTTTCACTTAGAGATGTCTTTGTACCATCTGCAGAACTGTTTTTATAAGCAGTTAGACTATAGCTTATATAGCATAGCATATTTTCCTAGATCGCTCTGAAATGCAGCCCTAATTTTACAATCATGTTATTTCCCAATAAAAGCCTGGTTTTTATTTTACTAGTAAAACATAGAGTTAAGTGGAATGGTGGGCTTACCTCTCTACAAATGATCTCTGCCTCACCAAAAGACATTAGTGATTGCCCAGAACACAGTGAAACCTAGAGACTGTCAGAGCTTAGGGGAAAATTGCTTGAGTTATCTAATCGAGCCCATTTAATGAATCCACATCATTCTTACTAATATCTCATTTAATTAATTATCAAACATAGCGATTACACCTTGGATCCTTCCTGTGCAGGACATCTTCCCCGCCCAACTATTATCGATAATTTATTCTTCATGTCTAACCTAAACTTTTCCTTCCTTAGTTTCAGGCCATTGCTCTTTTCCATACCATCTTCTGAGACTGAATAATTCCCCTAATTCATTTATATTGTTACCTTTAGAAGGTATTAAAGACTCTGAACATTTATCCCCAGAGCCTTCACTTTTCCAAACTGCATAAATTTCAGTTCTCTTAACCCTTACCTTCCTCTGCCCCTGTCATCCCCTCCAGTCCCCAGGTATTTTATCACATCCGTGATATTTTCCCTTCCAAGGGGATCACCTCGCCAAGAGAGCTTCCTTTTGGCGAAGGGTGTGCTGAAGAGCCAAATCTTACATAAACCGTGGGAAGAAGCTGGAGTGTTGACTCGACGCTGGTGCTGGCGATCATCTGGAGAGCGCCCTGGTACCACACGTGCTTTGGCATATGCTGGGATATATGTGTATTTTAATGCCTTAATGTATTATGGCCTGTTGTAATTGAATGTCTATAAAGTAGCAGTTAAAAGGGTTTTATAGACCTTGGAAGAGATCAGAATTCTCTAGCCCCCTCTTGTGGTAAAATGCAAGACTGCTCTGAACGCGGCTGGATTTGTTTTGTCCCGGTTTAGTGATAAGTCTTCAGTATGTGAATATGAGGAATGCATTCAAGAATTGAACTTTTTACATGTGTGCACACACACATGCACACACTCACTGAAAAGCTTCTTATTAATGCTTCGACACTTCAATGATACCCCTGTCTTCCAGTATGTTATTATATAAACAAAGGGAAAAGACAGATAAAATCAACCATAATCTTGAGAGTTTTATATTCTTGAGTGGTAAATAAAGGATGGTTTGGGTATGATTTTTTAAATTAAATTTACAGGTATTTTTCCTTGTCAATTTAAAGGGTGTGACTAGCTTTCCTAACAGACATTTAATCCTATGTATAACGGCTATACTTTATTAAATACCATTTTATAGTTATTTTCATCACTTTTTTGTGGGAGACACATTTCAGACATTCATAAGGTGTTAGTAGCTGTCGAGTTGCTCAAGGGGAGATGTGTATTTTTACAGGTGGTAGAAAATTACATTTGTTTTGTAGGATACTGTTGAAAGTAACAGCCTCAAACCAGTTAATCTCTAGACAAAAACCAGAGTAAAGTGGCTGGATGAAAACTAGAACTCTTACACTTATTTTGTTGAGCTGTGACTATTAAAAGCCTGCTCAGAAACTTGAGGTATGATTCAGGTGATTTGCTTTTATGCTCAGATTACTTTCTAATGAAAATATGGGTTCCCATTGCAGAAATTCTGGGAATCGTAGAGATAAATTTGAGGCCATAATTTGTAATGGTAAGTATTGCCCTGTTTTCTAGAGAGAATACTGATTATTGTGCTACAGGAGGAACTAAGAGAGAATGGTTTAGATATAACAGAGTGAGAGGTGGTGGGTCACTGGTGAAATAAGTGAGAATAAGCCACAGCGATTAAAAAAACAGAAGAAAGCTGGTAATATTGCCTAGTTTTCCCCTTTCCCCTACCAACATATGATAATTATTTTTCGAAGATATGGAATCAATTACTTTTATTAAATAATTTGCTTCTCCCTTGATATATGTGACTAAAAACCTAATCTTGACTATGTTTATTTTTAGGATTGACATTCCCATCAACATTGAAAAATAAAATTGAACAAACCTATAATCATTAATAGCAAAATATGTATGACTTGTCATAGGAATAGTCTCATTTTCATACTTCTGTAAAACAGTACTTTGATTTTGAAGCTTATCGATAATCAGGTTAATTGACCTTGTTTACCTTGGCTTTGTGATTAGTGTCAAGTTTCTTGGATATCTATCCCAACCCCTGCCCCTGAACCCCTAGGGCCTGATTTCTTTTACATGTAAAGGCAGGACCTTTCATGAGACAGATGAAGTCGTGGAATTTCATAAAAACTTGAACACTCCGACCTGAGAAGCGAAAGCTAGCCATTCTGTACACCTGCACTCTTGACTGCCAGGTTCATTTCGATTGATTTGGTCACCAAAAAATTTGTATCTGCTCCTGGATACACATTCTCTGACTCTTGATTTTAAATTGCATGCATTTCTTTCCATAAGCTCTTCTGGAAAATTTCTAGAATTTTCTGGAATACTTTTTAAGCAAAATTTATTCATCACCTTAAGGTTTTATATTCTTTCTTTGAACATTAAAACTAGGGAGATTAGAATGACTAGTTTCCTGAATGATCATAATTAATCACAGTGTAACATAGAAATTGTTAGAAAAAGTTTGACTTTTATAGCTATAAGTAAGTGTTGGGGGTCTTCCGGGGATGTCATGGCCGTGTAAGGATAGAAGAGATTTTGCTAGGAAACCATGTCTGACTTCAAGTTAAGTATCGTGTTATAAATAATCAGGATTTCCTCTATCATATCCTTGAAACTGAGAGTAAGGCAGGTCGTCTCCTTGCTTTCTTTTCAGTCTCTGCAAGAATCTACAAAGCCAAAAATCTTTCCAAATTTTCCTAAGGGTTACTAGGAAAATTCAAGAAGGTTTTCATGTAGAAATATTTGGGCGTTTGCCTCTTCAAAAATAATCAATTTACTTAGACTTGATGATATTTTAAGTGCTTTTCCCCTTAATTTAGATCCATTAAAATTCCCTATCTGTTTGGGATGAGATACCGTAAAGGACAGTAAACAGAGAACAATTCTTTTTACTGTATTTGTTTTTGTTTCTTGAATGAAATTCCAAACTGTAACATAATTCCTGAACTGTAAACATATCATTTGTTTGGATATGTTTTCTCCAATGTTAAGAGACATAGATAAGAAACTTTTGGAGAACATTTTCAACTCTATCAGAACTACTAGCTTTGTCTGAGAGAAAGGGAAAGGTATGTGCAAGAACACGACTTTGCCTATCAGATGCAAGAATATCTGTTTCATGAGAAACAGCAGAAAAGCTGCTGTGAATTCCAATCCAGTTAGGAAGGCTTGGCTGCTCCACTAAATAGATTTGGCAGAGTAAGAGGATACCAACTTGTGAAGACATATTAATCATGAACTTTTCAGGGGTTTACATCTTGTAGCTAATACGAACCTACCATCCGTATTTTGCTCTTTCTGGGGCTCTTTCATTCTTTCCAAAATCTTGACATTTTCCTTTGCAGTTTTGTTCTTAAGGAGTTAGATTAGTGACATAGCTGGAATTATACCAGCAGTGAGTCGGTCAGTTCTGGCAGTTGGGTATGTAATTGTGGTCCATTTTGTAGCTCGGTTGTGATTGTTCCAGTGGGAGCTACTGGGTGTTGAAATGACTCCTACAGCCCAAGTCACTGTGCGGAACACTGCAGGGAACCTGATCCAGCTCTGCAGAAGCCACGAGCTCCGTAAAAAAAAGTTTCACTACTCTAAGCTTACTTTTCTCATAGAGAATAGGCAAAAAAAAAAAAAAAAAAAAAAAAGACTCTGTCTGACTTGGTTATAATGCTCTTTAAACTCGTACCCAAGTTATGACTCATAATAATTCTAGCATATTATGCTTTTCAGTCTAAATGATGGAAGAGCATGCCAAGTATGATTTTCTATACACGGCAAAAGTGCAAAATTAAGAAAAGATTTCTATGAAATTTTCCGCACACTCTGCTAAATGAATTATTGAAATTCCAATAAAGATTTTTTTTCTTTTTTTTAGAAATACTAAAAAGCAGCCTGGGTTTTATTTTTCCCTCAATCTTTTCAGCTCTCATAAACATCTCCATGAAAGCTATATCTGTAGAGTTAGAAAAGGATATAGCCTGTAATATTTACCCCATCAGAAAGATTCTTAAAATGTGGCGTCTTGATGTGAGCTATTGACCGAGGTGTGTTGGCAGTTTTACTGGCCTGGCAGGGAGTTCACAGTAAATCCATGCGGTAAAAAAAAAAAAAAATCCCGTAGAAATTTTTGATTAAGAAACTTTTACTATCCTTTTAAAATGAAATATGTTGGTCATTTTACTCAATGATCAAAGCCGATATTTTATGTGATTGTCTGAATCTGAGTTTCTGAAATATATTTTAATAAGTTTGTTAGGTTGAAAGTTTCTAGGTTTCTAAGATGTTAACATAAATGATCGGCTCAAAGTTGAACAGGTCCAAAGAGAATGTAAAGAGGAATGAATAAAACCTGCCTGGTCAGCAAAAATAAGAATAAAATCTTACCTCTGAAGTCAGAAGCCCTGCATTCACAGAAGAGCGAATATTTAAAATCTTTGATATATGTTATCAGTAATATTATAATATATAATCAATAATATTATAATAAACCAGACTAAATGTTAAAGTTAAAGTATTTTTAAATAAGGAATTTAATTTTTTTAATGTACTTAAAACTAAAACGATGATTGTAGTTTAAAAAGTGCAGTACAGGCGACAGTTCTACGTAAGGGTCAGTGCGATGATTGATTTAGGGCGTAATGTGAGTTAAGTGGTAATCAACATTTTATTAGGAATATGAGATTACAAACAATATTTTGTGTAGAGTTCACAATTAAAGTTTATAATTTAGGGAACTGGGGTGTAGGTCAGTAGCAAAAATATGCTTATCATACACAAAGTCCTGGATTCAGATGCCAGCACCCCAAACAAGAAGTTGATCATTTACAGGGAGATCCTGAAGATGATGACTAGTCTTTCAAAAAGCCACATGTTCAATGAATATATTACCTCCTTTGTGAAATTAAGAAACACTCTTAGAATAAAAGGCCATATATGTCCATTCTTCTAGAATTTTGCATAAAAGCTATGCTAAATCCTGTTAGAATTTTTCCAGCCTTATATAATTCTTTTTTCAACTTTCTGACTTAATGAGGTGAAAGCATATGTTCAAAACAGATTCATATCTCAAGCTTATTTCCAGTTGCTGTTGAGAAATAGTTGTGTGCCAAATGAAATGTAATTTTAAAAAATCCATACTGCCACAGTAACAAAAACTGCCTCTTAACTCATAGGACCCCGTGTTCTTTTCCACAATTTCAGGAGAGGCAACTACAGCTAGCGACATCATTCTTCACCTAGATAATGCCTCCTCTGCAGCTAATAGCGCCTTGTTCATCAAGGAAACGGATGTGCACGGAGGTGACATGTTCTTCACCCGCTGCTCTTTGTTCTAGGGTTCCCCAGACTGATTGTATCAGCCTCAGCGCTGACAAATATCCCCCCAAACTTTAACACTATGTTAAGTTGAGTTATGAGGTTTTAAGATTACACTTCTCTAGCTGAAGGTTGATTGTCTCTGAGAGATAAAGGAATTGTTCTGAATGGTAACGAATCCTGGCTGTGGGATCATCCTGGTTCCTGAACTCACGGTTGTCTTTATTTGGTTACCTGGTTACTCTTTGGTTGTTGGGTTTCTTTCCTGGGGAATGACTGATTAGCTGCTACACTGGTGATTCACCTCTCTACTCCTTCCCCCCAGACACTTTAGAAAGACTCACAGCATTCTAGCAATTGAAAGAACAAGACAACTCAAGCACACAGTACAGTTCCTTGCAGTGTGCTGCACTTGGGGTGTGCCCAGCACAAAAAGCTACAGGGGCTGAATTCTTCTTCTCTCGGTAGCTCCAGTGCCTGAAAGGGGCTGAGGTTGCAAAATGTTTTTCCTCTCCTTCACCAGCCTTGCAGTGTCCCGTGCATAGATTTAATCTCTAGAAGGGTTTTTGTGTGTATGCTTTATTTTCCCCCAAATTGTGAGTTTTGATTTATACTCTGATGGTGGAAATTTCCAACTTGCTGTCCTGGCAAAATTTTAAGCTTGCAGTCTTTGTTGGTGATAGTGACGGTGACAGTTCGTTACGCCAATCTTTGCAGTTGTGTTCTACTGTAACCACTCTATAAATGCCTTCATGGTAGTAAAAACTCCTGAGTAATGGTAAATTAAAACCTGCCTGATGAATTGTGAGCATTCAGTTTTTCTCTCCGTCTCATATAAATTTAAGAGAACTATTATAAGTAGAATTGATAATACCACAGAGAGAAGTTGAGCTTAGTTGCATCCTAGGGATGCCAGAGCCCTACTTAGGAAGACACATTTAAACCAGTGTATAGACACCACTCTACAAAAGAGTTATTAGCCTGGCCTTCACTACCAACCATAGCAATCACTTAACACATAACTGTGCTGGATGCGTGGCATTCTGTAAGGGAGTTTAAGAGCATCTGCTGTCTGCAATACACTCATCTAGTGCCTACTATGTGCCAGGCATAGTATTTACATTCATCACCTGTAATAATCATCACTACTGTGCTGTGCAGCTATTTTTATTCCCATGCTACAGATGGGGAAACTTAGCATCAGAGAAGTTGACTTGCCCAAGGTCATCAGCTAAGAAGGTACTAGGACAGTCTTTGACATGTCCCCAGAGTTCTAAAAGCTTATAATTAGCCCAGTATGTCACACTGCTTTACAATAAAGGAAGCTGAACTTCTTGGTTCTCCTCCAGATACTGTGCACTTTGGCTAAAAGGAAAACACAGGCACTCTGTTGTACCTGAGAAGGCATGTTAATGGGCACCATTAGCGGAGTGCTTGCCCTTTGGCAACACTCTGTTAGGCACAGAGACTATTTTCTTTTCCTTTGTTCCTTTTTTAAAAGACAGGATCTGATGTAGCTCAGGCTAGCTTCATACTTACTGTGCAGTCAAGAATGACCTTTAACGTCTGATCCTCCTGTGTCTCCTCCAGAGTGTTGAGATTACAAACTTGCACCACCACAAGAGATTTAGGAAGTCCTGGGAATCGAACCCAGTGTTTCCTGCATGCTAGGCAAGTACCTGACCGACTGAACTACATCCTCAGGCCCACCAAGACAATTTCTTAGCCTCATCAGCCCAATGTTCAAAAAGAAATCTGCTTTCAAAGCTGACTCCTCTGTCACCCTAGCACACTGTCTCTGTGGATTGTAGAGAACAGGCAAAGAGTGCTTCGAGGGGGCGCTGTGCCTCAGAGCACGCTGTGGGGAGGGTGCTGTTCTTTAGCGTTTGCAGGGCCTACTAGAGTAGCCATCACCATGTATCACCCAAGCGCTTGACAGTTGGCTAGTGAGACCGAGAAACACCAAAACTTCACCTTCATTTTAAAATTCAGTTTAAATATTCATTTGAATAGCCACAAGTAGGCGGTGGTACCACCCTAAAGAGCATCACTCGAGAAAAGTGGCCACTTCTTAACTAGACAGTCAAGAGTAGCTAGGAATAGTATTTCGGAAGCTGCTTGAACAGCATGCAAGTTTGGTGGGCAAGGGAGAGAGGAAAGAGGTCAGCGGTATGGGGTAGGTGAGGAGGCAGGAGGGCCCTCAAGTAAATTTATGTGAGAAGCCCAGAGAAAACAGGATGTGGAGTGGGAGAAGGGAAGTGACCTGCAAAGTGCTTTGAAGAGGAGCATTAGAACCCATAGTTAATGGATTTGTACAGATTGAAAGGTAAATAAAAATCAGCCTTTTTTTTCCGCCCTGTATTCACTCGCTGTAAATCCAGACTCGACATTTTGATGGGTGGCTTTGGAGTAAGTTGTCTAAACGGCACTGTGGTGTTTGTGGAGTGTGGAATCTTACAAAGCTCTCCTGTCTCCTTCTGAAGAGCTCACAGAATGAGAGGCCCAGGGCTCCACGCTTCCCAGCTTTCGGGTGTCATATATCCCTCGCAAGTATTCATAAGTCCTACAGCCATCCTTGCGTCTAGTCAGTGCCATAGCTAATCCTTCTCAAGAGATAGCTTCCCCAACACATTAAAATATTTTTTCATTATAGGAGTATTTAAGCCTCCGCTAATGAGTAATGCTGTCACTAATTTGTACACTTTATAGCACTTTGCAGTTTAAAGATCTTGCTTGGATGCCTGACCCCATCTAACCCTCACCATGATCTCATGAGGTGAGTGGCATCCTTGTTTCGTGGATGAGGTCACTAAGCTTGAGATCCATCTGGGATCACATGTCACACACGTACAGTGCTGGCTCCTCAGACAGGATCTAGACAGCTGCAGGGCCTGGCGTCTTGAGCATGTTCTCCCCTTAAGCTTCCAATTGCGATGTAAATATGGCCGTCATAGTGAGCTGTAATATGTTCATATGTGGGTACCCATTTTTCAGATTAAGAAGCCAGTTATCAAGCCTCTGGGTCCAACCACCAAGCTTTAAAAAATGCAAAATTAAGGTACCGATACCCCAGGCTAAATTGTAACTCATTTTCTGTTCTGTCATCTGGCCTTTTGAACCTTATGCCTTTTTGTGCTGAAACTAGTAGGAAGAATATTTTCTATTGTAAAATATTCAGTGATCACTTTGGAAAATACAACTTAAACACAGTGTGTGTATATGTGAGATAGAAAGAGAGAGAGAGAAAGAGAGAGAATATTCCTCTTTAGTGCATTGGCCTCTTTAGTGTCTCTTCTGACCATAAGCCCTTGCCCTATCCAGTTTGGTTTGGAATGTTTGATTTTTGTTTTTTTTTTTTTTTGAGACAGGGTCTTATGTAGCTCAGGCTAACCTTGAACTCTCTCTGTAGCTAAGGATGACTTTGAACTTCCGATCCTTTTGCTTCCATCTCCCAAGTGCTGAGAGTATAGGCATGTACTACCACATTATGTTTATGCAGTGCAGGGAATTGAACCCAGGATCTCATGCTTGCTAGACAAATGTTCTACCAACTAAGCAACTGAGCTATGCCCAACCCGTATTAAGTTTCCTTTGCACGCATCAGTAGTCATCACTTAAAATGCTTCTTTGGAAAAAGAGATTTTGGATTAGAAACCTTTTTATAGTCAGTTCCTAACATTCCTATAAAGCTCAATCATACCAAAATTTAAAGCTTTATAATCATGGGAATAGAGAATAATCTAGAAAAAAACAATGAAAGGAGATACCTAGAGATATTTCTGATGTCCTGCTCAGAATTTTAGTCTATAATCAACAGAAGACTGAAGACAGGAGCTAGAGAGATGACTCTGGTTAGGAGCATTTGCCACTCTTGCAGAGGACACAAGTTCAGTTCTTGGTAGGGTGGTTCTCAACTGCCAGCAACTCCAGCTCCAGGGGATCTAACACCTTTGACCTCTGTGGGCACCTGCACTCAGGGGTATATACCCCCCCCCGAACACACAAATAGTTAAAAATAGATCTTGAAAAAAAGAAGACAAACATTTAAGATCTAAACACAAAAGACATGCACCTGCATTGTGAACAGTAATGTCTGAGCGTTTGAATTTAGTCTCGATAAACCATTTCAGACAAAATCAGTTCCAGAGGTGCTGAGTTTGCAGGGGAGACAGTACTCCAGTGAGAGACAACCTGGTCGATGCTGTTTCCAGTCAGCTCTGAAGCTCTGGAAGATTAAAGAGCAGGAGCCATTTGACCTGTAGTCTCCCGCAGGCGAGAGAGTTCCTTTTTGTTTTTATTATCTCTATTTCCCTAGTTTTGAAACAAATGAACTCTTCAAGGTTTCAAGAATAATATGGGACAGGAAGATTTTGACAGGCGTTTTAATTAGTTTGGCACATACTAAAACAAACAAATGTGTTTCCCTCCATTATCAGGACAGTTCTAGCAAGGAGAAAGATATATGTAAAAGGATGTTCATCGCCAGGTTGTTTATAATAAAGGTCAAATTATTGACGCTTTGCAGTCTTGGAAAGATTGCAGTGTTATAATGGTAATATAACACAACCACCCTTGTTGCCTGTACTTTTCTGCCTTGTAACTTGTAGCTCTATGTTGTTTGCACACAGAAACGATGTGCACAGCATGTATTTGACACTGTGAAGTGTGTTTGGGTAAATTAATAGACAATTTCTCTTTCAGAATGAAAGCTGCTTATAATAGTGGGTTTTTTGCTAATAAATGTGTATTGAAGTTCCCCCTCCAAGGATTCTGACATAGAAATGTTAAAGTTTGGAAAGATATGACTTGTTTTGGCTTCGGTAACTGTTACTAATGAATCCTTCCCTTAGATTAGAGATGCTCCTTGATTTACAATGATGGCACTATGTCCCAATAAAGCCATCATAAATTGAAAGTATCATAAGTTAAGAATCCACTTAATATACTGAATGCAGCAAATATAGCCTCACAACACTGTTGAGTATGGGCTTTTTTAACCATCACGATCATGTGCTGGACCAGAAGCTGAAGCTTGCTGTGATTGCAAAAGTTAAAAAGTTGGGGCTGGAGAGATGGCTCAGTGAGTAAAGTGCTTAGTATGCAAGCATGAGGACTTGAGTTTGGATCCCCAGCACCCACATAGAAGCCCCACAGGCAGCATGATTGGAACCCAGTGCTGGGGGAGCAGGGTAGAGATAGGCAAATCTCTTACCATCCAACTAGTCTAGCCAATCAGTGAGAGACCCTCTCTCAAAACATAAGCTAGAGACTGTTAGAGAAAGACACTGACATCCACCTCCCGTCTCCACATGTGCATACGTGGACCAGTACACCTGCACACGCACGAGCACACTTTGATAAACACACACATTTTTAAAAAGCAAAAATAGCTTGAGTTATACTACATAGCCTTAGCCCAGAGAACAATAAAATAAAATTTCTGAATGTACCATTTTCACATTAAGAAAATTGGACAATTATAAGTCGAACCATCATAAATACAGATACATCTGTACGATTAGCATTCCTGGATATGTCCTATTTTTGTTTAGTATCTATGGGTTGGGTATACATTGTATCAAAAATTAAAATCTGGGGCTGGAGAGATGGCCCCCCAGTTAAGAGGGCTTACTGCTCTTGCAGAAGGTTGTGGTTCCCACAACCCAGATCAGGCTGCCCACAACCACCTGCCATTCCAGCTCCAGGAGATCTTACACCCTATCCTGGATTCCATGGGCTCCTGTACTCAAACGTGCATGCATATACACACAGACATAATTAAAACAAACTTAATTAAAAATTTTCTGTGTATGATTGATTTGCCTGCATGTGTTTAAGTGCACCTGTGTTGCTCAATGCCCTTGGAGGTCAGAAGAGGGCATCGCATTCCCCTGGAACTGGAGTTATGGATGGTTGTTAACTGCCATGTGGGTGCTGGGAACCAAACCTGGGTCCTCTGCAAGAGCAGCCAGTGCCCTTACCCACTGAGCCATCTCTCCAGTCTTAAACTCTTTTTAAAAACCGAAACCCCAAACCAAGCTTGCAGCATTTTCTTTTGGAAAATACAAGAAATTCCGTCACTACTCAGTGCATGTATACACCAAGCACTTGTTGGTGCCTCATTGGGGCAGTAGCATGTACAACACAATCCTTGCCTCCAAGAATCAAGCAGTATAGTTAGATGGCATGTGTGTGACCTCACTGCAGAGTATCCGGGATGAGGAGTGTGAAGTACAAGGAAAAGTAACCACACCTCCCAGAAACCGAGGCTCAGAGTGCTCTATCAAGGAAGTGATATTTTAATTATGTCTTAAAAACAAATGGGAATATATTAGGCTGGTTGAGATTGGGTGGCCTCAGAAAGAATGCTCAGTGTTGGACAAAAGCACAGGAAGTGGTCTCACATCACAGATCGGTGTGGTGTGGCTTTTCTGAGATATTGAAGGAAAATACAACAAAAACTTCATTGTCAATGCCCTTTAGACTTAAAAATTCCTTAATTTTTAAAGATTTATTTCATTATTGTCTATATATGTGTCTCTCCCATTTTTATATGCACATGTTTGTACAAGTGCCTGGGAAGACCAGAAAAGGGTGTCAGATCCCCTGGAGTTGGAATTACAGGCAGTTGTGAGATGCCCAACATGTGTGCTGGGAACTGAACTTCAGTCCTCTGTAAGAGCAGCAAATGCTCTTAACCACTGAACCATCTTCCCCAGCCCTAGGAATATATTTTAATACAATAACTATACATAATAATTTTAAGGATGTTTACCTCAGGCTTGCATATAAAAATTGTATTTTCTTATGATTCAAAGTATGCAAGCTATTTTTTTTTAATCTTGAAAATGTGCACAGCTTTAGATTTAGAAGTTTCAACTCTGGGAATGTATTCTAAGGAAAGAAAGTTATAGCTCCTAGAACATCAGATGACTAGACACAGTCTAATTGTCTAATTATATGGGACTGGGTTAGTAAATGATAGAACACATACGATGGAATCCAGTGCACTATTTCCATGGGAAAATGTTCATCACATATTAAAGGCAGAACGCTAAACACCATGGAAAGGGACTGTGCCCAGTGTTGATAAGTGAGATTTTCCAAGTTACAGCATTATGGCGTTTAAACAAATATGTATGATTGGGGCTGGAGTCACGGGCACTGGCTATTCTTGCAGAAGACCTGGGTTCAAATCCCAGCACCTACATGGGAACTAACAGCCATCTGAAAATGGAGTTCCAGGGGATCTGATGCCCTCTTCTGTCCTCCACAGGCATTGCATGACAGGAGTGCACTGAGGTTATGTGAAGACAACATTCTCATACACATAAAATAAAAATAAATATGTATGTATGCCTTCCTGTATTTCCTGTTTGCTGTTTTCAATGTATTGATTCTTAAAATGGTCTGCCCCTCAGCTTAGCCTGATCAATGAACTCCAGACCAAGGAGAAACCCTGTTTCAAGGTAGACAGCCTTCTTAAACAATGATGCCCAAGTTGTCCTCTCCACACACACACACACACACACGTGCACCTACTCACAGTCACACACAGAATATATATAAATAAATAAATTTGAAAATAAACAACTTTAAAGGTAAAGATCATGGTCCTCTCTTTCATAAAGCCTTAAGCTTTGTGACCTGCTTATCTCAAGCCATTTAACCAGTGTCTTAAAGGATCACTTTCTAATCACCAAAGTGGAAAATTAGGGTTTTTCTTTGTGCAGTATCTAGAATCCAATAACTCTAACTTGGATTATTTAAATAAAACTTCTTAGACAAGTTTTCAGTATTAAAACTACCCTAGCTATACCTGAGCATGTCTGCCATACATACTCGATACACTTTTCTGAGACTTTCTACAGTTTATCCCTATCAGCTTGGCTTTTGTCCCTCTAGCTGTGTTTTACATTGCCTGAAAACTGCAGGCTCAGGTCCCGCCTCTCCCAGCTCCGAAAAGGCTTTGTGATGTGTCTGTCAGCATCCATTCCACCATGTTTGTTATGGAACCCTGATTCTGTGCCCAGGTGAAAACAGGCACACAGGCATACACAAAGGTGTCCCCAAGGTCCTGGCACGGGGCGGGGTGGGCTGATACCACTGGAGGAATTATACTCTGAAAAATAAGAAGGCTTAGGAAGTGCTTTGCCTTTCCTGGCTTAATTGGTTTTGTGTTTCTTTACCATCCTCCTATCTTGAACACATACGGACATGCTACCTGGAGGCATAGGAACCGTTTACTCAGAGATAAACTGAATTGCCCCTGGCAGTCAGTATAGAGCAAATCTAGAGGCATGCAAATATCCAGGCACCCACATTTATGTTATGTCTTTGATGTCATTGTCAATAAATTTCTCTTTAGTATTGATTTTAGTAATTTGCTCCCCCAGATGAGCTGCACATAAAGTGAATGCATCTTCATAAATAGGCATGTACAGGGGCTGGAGAGATGGCTCAGTAGTTAAGAGCACTAGGTGCTCTTGCAGAGGACCCAGGTTTGATTCCCAGTACCTATATGGTAATTAACAACCATCTGCAACTCAGTTCCTGGGGGTCAGACACCTTCTTTGACCTCCACTGGCACTGGACACATGAGTGCACTTATACACGTGCAGCTAAAATATAAATAAATAATAAGCATGTACAAATATGCATACCACGTTCCAACAAACCTTTGAGTCCCTTCCTGTGCATAATCTGGCCTAAGAAATATAGGAGGGGCAAACAATCGTTGTCCTCCACTTTGCTATACCAAAGTAACGGCAGTACAGCGTGGTCCTTCTGTAATGGAGTAATGGGATGCCAGGCTCGTCTTGAGTAGAAAAATGCTACAGAACCTTCAAGGTTACCTAGTAGGCCTGGAAATACAGTCATCAGTTAAAAATAAAGGAATGCCAGGCAGATAGTGAGAAGAAGGAGAGACAGGAAAAGAGATGTACAAAGGGATTTCTTGGGTGGAGTGTAACTGAAGCTTATGTGGAACAGACTGGAGCAGAAGATAGACACAGCTTTCTAAAAGGGTGAGTACAGATCGAGAAGACTTTGTTTAACCTAGATTTTGTAGACAATAGAAAGATGTGATTTTTTTTTCAAAAATCATGGATTGATAAGATCAGATCTATATTTTGAGTTGAAGATGGGCTTAGAGACTAAGTCAGGAAGGCTGTTGTCATGGTGTCGGTGGGCAGTGGTATGACTTCGTCCCATATTCTTAGCAAGGGAAGCAGAAGAGATGGGCCAGAAAGAGAATTTCACCTTTGAAAGTGATGAAATAGAACGATGAGTGAGACACCAAGGACCATTGTGGACTATTACTCCCTAAGGATCTTTTAAAATAGGGTAGCTAACCATCGATCTTGGATGAGTTACATATTTATATCTAGGGAGGTAAAGAATTGGCCTAAATGATTTCTTGAGGGGCCATTTCACTGCGTTTTGGTAACTGGTAAACAAACAGATGTGGAGCTCCTTTTGCACACTGGTGTGATTATTGATCACCTAAATGTCTGCTTTCCTCTCTACATTCTGTTGTAGATTGCTATTGGTATCACATCCTTGAAAGGGAAAAAAAGGAGAACTTCTGAATCCTCCCATACTCAGGTTCTCACCGTGCAGATGCCGGCATTGGCTGGTGTGGCCTGCACCTGCTGCCATCGCTCTCCACTACAGATGGAAAACACTGAATGAGTTTCATAGTCTTCTATTCTTCCGTGGCCAGAATGATCACAGCTAATGAGAGTTGTGAATCATTGAATTTTACTCATTATTGCTCTTTTAACTACTGTTATTACAGATAACAAGAAATCCTTGTTTTTTTCTATAATGGCTTATGTTATTTTTAATCTGTGTTTCTTTTGCCATCATGCAATTTTTAAGAGAATCTAACTATATATTCTATGCTATGGTAACCATTATTGTTTCATAGTTATAAAATTCAGCCCAAATAATTTAACATTATTAAGCGTGCTGGACGCAAGTGTTTATCATTGATTGGTCTGTATAGCATCCTTACTTCCAGAATAATAAAAAATTTACTTTTTGAAAGGCTCCCTTGTTTAACAATAGCAGTTTAATTTAAAGATAATACTATTGATTTATTACAGCTTCCAGAATTGACTTAGAGGCTTCTTAAAGTACACAAAGAACCAATAGGATCTTTTATTTATACTTAGGGGCTTTCTACATGACATGCTCCTGAATTATTTTCTGGTTATTTGTGGTTCATGAGAGACTGTTTCTTGCTATGATAGATACCAATGGTAGGCCAATGGTAGAATTACTTTTTTTTTGCCTCTTTCTTTCCTTTTAGCTTTGTTTTTTTGTTTCTGGGTGATCATGTATGCCTTTGCATCTCTTACCTCATGAAGTTTTGTTTCTCTGTTTTTTTTTCCCACCTGTTGATCACTAAACTAAGTCATTTGGACTTTTTGCTCCCCACAAAAGGCTTTTCCCGGGCTACTGAGTGTTGTGGAACATTTAAGTGGTAGGGCTGGGTGGGAGGGTCACTGGCCTAGAAGGAGATTTCGGGACCCCCGCCTTGAGGTGAGACTTTTCTGTCTACTTCACATTCCTGCCATGACAGGCTCAAAGCAATGGAGCCAACTGATCATGGACTGAAATCTCAAAGGCTATGAGCTTGAATAAACCCTGCCCCCCTTGTTTGTGACAGAGTCTCATTCTAACTCACAGCAATCCTTCTGCCTCAGCCTCCCAAATCCTGGATTACAAGAACAAAACACCTGGCCCTACTAACATTTATTTATTTATTTATTTATTTATTTATTTATTTATTTATTTATTTATTTGGTTTTTTTGAGACAGGGTCTCCTTGTAGCCTGGCTGTTTCTCACCATGTAGACCAGACCTCAGTCTCACGGAGGTCCACCTGCCTCTGCCTCCTGAGTGCTGGGACCACACCTGGCTCTAACTTTTAGTCTTTATAAACTGATTGCCCTAGGTACCTGTTATAGTAATGGAAAGCCAAATCAACACATAAATCATGGGACCATGGGATTATTTGTTTATTTGGTGGTGGTTTTTATATAAGGGATGGTTTAGATACTTGGTGATGATACTTTCTTATCATGGCTTCAAATATTTCATTTAAAATAACTCCAGAGTTTTCTAAAAAATCACTTTTCATATTTTTGATGTTATTACTCCAATCAAACTGTGAAGGAATGTGATGCACCCCTGTTTCTCGTGTCCAGAATACGCTCCTGGAGAAGTGATGGGCTTCCCCAAGCTTCTCCCTATTTTCTTAGCTGGGAAAAGGCTGCAGTATTCTTTCAAACTAGATTCAATGTGATTCTTACATTGTCTGCCTGGGAACAATGAGAAGGCTATTAACAAGCCAAGATCTTCTGAAAGGCGATTCCGCTGGAGGTGAGAGGACCTTGAAATTTGTGCCCCAGTATCTCTGCACAAGACATTTGAACCTCTCAGAACAGAATAGTGATGAGACACAGCTCTGATAAGCTCCTTTTGCCATCTGGGTCCATTACTTATTTATTTATTTTTTTGATCTCTCTGAAAACCATGAACCAACAAAACCCAAGACCTCATTTGTTCAAGAGAATTTCTACCAGTAGTTTATTCTTACCACTGTGCATACTTAACTTGCTCATTCAAACTTTAAAGGTTCATTTCTTGGGCCAGCAAGATGGCTCAGGATCTAAAGGTGCTTGCCACCAAGTCTAATGACCTAAGTTCAAGCCCTAAAACCTACATGGTTGGAAAGAGAGAACTGACTCCAACAAGTTGTCCTCTGACCTCTCCATATGCACTGTGGAACCCTTGCAAACAAATAAGTGTAATGAAAATAATTAAAAGATGAAAACCTGTTTGAAAAAAAAGGTTCATTTCTCCTTTTGTGTTTCCACTTCAAAATGACCATTTACATTAAGCTGGAAGTTTTCAAGACTTTGAACACATTGAACCTAATAGTATAAAATCTTAATTTGGGGTGTGAGGATGTAACTCAGTGGAAGAATACTTGGCCTGTATATGTGAGGTCCCAGTACTACAAAAAATAAACAATTAACTAAAAAATTAATTTTTAGGAAAATGAAGCTTTTTGTGAGACTAGTGCCCAGTGCAGAGACAGCCGTTTGTATTCTATTGACCGATTTTAATGCCATGAGAGTCTGATACTGGCAGTGATGACAGCAAATTGTATAAGTAGTTAAGTGTGTCAGAAAAGCCAAGTGAATGAAGATAGCAGCTTGATGTAATTTTAAGTGGGACCTCTTAAGTAGGCCACCCAGCATGAAATCAAAGTGAGCCAGCCTCCTGCTTTGGGTAAAGGATAATTGCCATCTGAGTTTAAAAAGAAATGATGTTCTCGATATAGTGTTGCACCATTAGGTATATTATTGGATTTGGGTTGGTGAGAGTAGATCGTTCCTCTGAAACATCTGTTCACTGTCAGGGCAGCGTGGCTGAAGGGATGGACCAGTGGTCTGTTTCAGTATGGCAATTCCTATATAAGGAATACAGGAACATGAATCCTTTCCCTTTGAATTTCAGTGTTGCTGGTAAAAATCTAAAAACTGCTGTTTGGATGCTGTGCTGTATTACAAGCTTATTTTCTCTCCTCTGTTGCCATGACATCTTTTTATAGTATTATGCTTTCTAAACTTTTCTGAGTGTGTGTGTGCGTGTGTGTGTTGCCAGGAATCAAACGCAGGGCTTTGTATAGGCTATATAGGTATTCTGCCCCTGAGCTATAATTCCAGCCGTAAACTTTTTCTTTTTATTGATGCTTGTATTTCGGGTACCCCAGATCTGCTGTTCGCCCCTCCTTGATTGAATCCACTTTATTTTAATCTCAAAGTACTCCAGTTTCTGCCTTTTTTCTTTGGTCTTATTGAGACAGAATCTCCCTGTAGCCCAAACTAGCCTGGAACTCTATGTAGACCAGGCTGGCCTTGAACTCACAGAGATCTGCCTGCCTCTGCCTCCCCAGTGCTGGGATTAAAGGTGTGTACCACCACACATGGCCCTTTACCACTCTTTCGTTGCCTCTGTTTTGCTGACTTCTAGAATATCTTCTAAGTCAGTGTCTCATGAGAGTTTAATATTTGTTCTGATCTCAGCTGTTAACAACCAGCTAAACACATAAGAGTCCTGGAAAACCCAACTAGATCTTCTAAAAATATTTTATTGTTTTTATTTTATATATGAGTGTATTGCCTGCATGTATGTAAGTGCACCCATGTTGTTTGATACTCGTGGAGGTCAGAAGAGGGCATTGAATCCCCTGGAACTAGAGTTATGGATGGTTGTCAGCTGTCGTGTGGGTGCTAAGAACAGAACTCGGGTCCTCTACAAGAGCAGCCAGTACTTTTAACTGCTGAGCCATCTCTCCAGACCCAAAACTAGATTCTTAGATGAGTTATTTCAGACTTTGAAGAGATATGAAGGTGTTATTGACTTCATTTCCTTCTACTTATAGATAAGGACACCCTTATCTATATGTTAAGTGATCTGTCTTATCAAGCTTTCATTTTTTGAGCACATGAAAATTATTCCTACCTATGTATGATTCTTTCTTTCAAAAAGAAGTTTTTAATGGACATTTTATATGACCAACACACTAAATATAGATTTCTACAGATCTGAGCCTTTGAACACTTTTATTTCCTCATCCTTAAAATTGTTCACATTGCATGAAGTGATTTCTTCATCGAATTTAGTATCATTTATATTTGAAATAATTATGTAAATGCCATGTTTGTGATCTTTCTACTTCTCTTTGGGAATTGACCCCTGAAAAAGAGATGAGGGTCATCTACTGTGTTTGTGTTCACTATTCACTCCCTAACCCTATGAGCACTGAGGTAGTGTCTCCCTCCATGATCATCTAATGAATTGGTGACTCTTCATAGAGTTGTTTCCAATGGGAATATTTTTTCTTCATTCAGCCTCTCCAACAGATGAGTGCCCACGAACATCCATCTGAGTCTAAAATCAAGGATCATCAGTCAGCGTGCTTCAAGGGCCTGGCACCCTGCATAAGTAAACCAGCCTCAGTTTGTCATGGCCGGGAGGTGACTGTCAGCCTCACCTGCAGTCCAGGGCCTGGGCACCTACTACATATTGGATGTGATAAGGAGGAAGATGAAAGATCAGAGTGGGATTTTCCGCTCAAAGACTCGTAGGGGACATATGCAAAAGGCATCATGATGGGTCCCACAAGGAAGATGTCTCAAGTGTTATGAGAGTTGAGAAAACAGAGCTGAATCTAGCTATCTTTGATGGATAGTTCCTCCTAGGGCTGTGCCTCCTATCACCTAAATGTTCTATTGAGGCTCATTTTCCATGAGTAGAATGTCAGTCGGTTGCTTTGAATATTCTCCATTCTCTCATTTGTTATTTGAGGATCTACCCATGTACGAGGCATGAGATTAGCTGTTGAGAACATAGAGTTACAACCGACAAAACTCCTTGCTACAGAGAGCTTACATTTTTACAGCAGAGGTTTACAGTATAAGTACTAGAACTTGAGTGAAACTAACAGCTGGGAAATAAAGTTGGAGAAGCAAAAAGCACTAAATTACCGAGGGCCTTTTAAGCATAACTGGATACTTGGATTTTATTTTGAATATCATAGGAAGAAACTAATGAGTTTTAGTCAAGAGATTGGAATGTGCATCTCTAAAAGATTTCTCTAATTATTATTATTGTTCTTATTTTCACAACTCATATTTTGGAGGGTTAAGACTGAAAGAGGAACTCAGGCACCAGAGTGAGGTGTGCTAGGTGATCCACAGCACACAACAAGACAATATTAGAACACATGTATGTACAAGAAAAAAGAAGTTGCTATAATAATGAATTAGGAGTTGTAGATGTTATTACATATGATCATATATATGATTTTAAAATTTATATGTACATGGTTAAGGGAAACTAAATAAGCTAAATATATCATTGACATGATCTTCTTTTTAAAGTTTGAGAATAACTGTCTCTATAAGAGATGGTATTGACTGTTAGTCAGCTTTCAACATGTTTTCTTTGGAAATCGCAATAATTATTTTTCGTGCTTTTATTTCTTATCACTAAGTAGCAGTGGTTCTTCCTGTCATGGAAATGAGCACACACAGGCAAGCACACATGCGCATTTGCATATAATTTCCAAGTGTTCACAGATACCACATTAGGAATCTCTACTGTAGAAGATCACTTTCCCAGCCCCACCTCTACCCTCAGGGATCTATGACTTTTACTGAGTACTCCAGTCCAGCATTTCCATCCCTGTCATTATATGAATTTGAATTTTAATGTACTCCTAAAGTCATTGCACGAAGACAAATTTTTAAGGTTCTTCTCAGCTCTAAATATGGGACTTGCAAGCGAAGAAGGTTTCTTTCAGTAAAATTTTGTTCTTCATCTATTTGTCAGTGATCCTGACACTCAGAAGAAACAGTGCCACATCCAGCATGCCTTGTAGACTGGGCACCCCATTTCTCCCTGCTTCCTGGAGTGTTGCCTGGTACATCATTATGAACATACATTGATAAAGCCAAGCAAGAACTACAGGCAGCATTTTCATAATCAAGATTTGGTTCTAACTGGGACGGTGGCCCTCTGCCTGTAGAGTTGCTTTTGTCTCCTACGTCCTTGATGACACCTTGGGCCAAGGCGGGAGTAGAGATCAGGCATTTTCAACTATCCCTCAGAATCCTCTATAATATTTTTTTGTATTTTTCTAAATGAGAGAACAGAGGGGTTTGACCTACCTTTAGAGACTCTACCTAAAAGCCCTACATCATATGAATCTTCCTGTTTATTTTGTGACGTCTGGCCAACCCTTCTTACAGTTGATGACACAGAACCTTCGTCTTCTGAAGATTCGCCTCAGCGCACACTGGTTATTTCCCACTTTGAGAGTATGTTACATACATTTTTCCCCCGTTCCCATTTGCTTAGGACTTCGAAGTATAATCAGAATTAACTGGCAAGAATAAAATTTAGGATAATGGTCCACTGTAGTAGTCAGATGAAGAGGTATTTTAAGTGTTTAATATTTGAAGGGGAGAAATAAATAGCTCGAGTGCTTTTCTAGGCCATTGGTCCCCTGGTCTGTAATACCTCTTACCATTTAGAGGTGGTAGTAGGATTATGCAAGAATGATAACAAGGGAAATAAACTGTCATTTCAGGAGGCATAAAGAGAGACACATTTATGAAGACATGAAAATAATCTCTTTGTCTACTCCACTGTTTAACTTTTTTTGCGATTTATCTTGTTTTTCAATAGTCTGAGACTTCAGTTTATTCCTTTTTAAAAGTAACTGGAGGTAGAGAGAACTACAATGTCCTTTTAAAAGTCCATTTACATAGCTGCCCTAGTTTTGCTTTTAAATCACATAGTTTTATTTTAAAGAATGTATTCTTTGATTTAAGCTATCTTATTGAAAGTTTTGCTTGGGATCTGTTGTGCCAAACTTGGTAGACCCCCACTACACACTCTGTATAAAAACAATCCCCCTATGGTTTAAATTGATTGTGCTCACTGTGGGTGTAGCCAATGTCTGTTTCACAGCCTAAAGTTTGCAAATTATTAGGAAAAGGTCTGAATCATACTAAATTGATGGGGAGACGCTGGAGAGTTTCAGAGCCTTGTGGGAACTTTCTGGTCTCCACTCTTTAATCTCCTCAAAAGATTTGTTTTCATGAAAGACAAGGATTGGTGATGACTTTCTAATGCACAGTCAGCCTTTAGTTTTTTTTTGTTTGTTTGTTTAAAAATGACACTTTGAGCATGTAGCGTATAATGCATTTGTAGGTCTGTTGCCAAGCAGCTTGAGACCTGGAGGGCATTGTTGAATTTGAAGGAATACTGAGTTCAGGGTAGGAGCCAAAAGAGAACTTGAGAAAAATAGAGTACGACTGAAAGTGTTTTATGATAATTAGGATAAAAATTGGATATCAGAACTTCACGGGTCAGCTTCTGTTCACACATTTAGCTTTCACCTTGCAAAGATAGGGATGTATCAGATAATTAGGTCAAACCGATGATTATATATCTTTAACCCAAGTGGAAGGGACTGTAATTGTGATGAAATTTGTCTGAAGGGGAACGCATGGGGAATCTTGTCAAAGGTCATGAGTTCAAAGGGGAAACTAAGTTCAAGGTTCGGTTCCTGTTCACACACCCTCACCCAGAGTGTATATCGAGAAACTAAACAAACAATATCTCTATAAACAAGTTATTTTAATTTTTTTAGAAGAATCTGTCTCATTCACATCCCTCTTGGAATGTAGCATGAAAGTGGCATCACTTCCTTGGGACGTTTTCTCCTGATGTGAATAGAGAGAAAACCTCTAGTATTGTATTTCCTGAATGTTAGTGTCGTCTGCTTTGTTACTGATCACACACCAGACCCCCTGCCACATGGCATACAAATAAACAGCCCACCTTCAAGACATCACATGGCCACATGGCCTCTACTGCAAATTCCTGACTTGTTCATAAGATGACAATAAAATATATCAGTTTAAAATTAGAGGCAATGGGGCGACAGCTAAGAAAGTTGTTTGGGGAGCTCTCCCTCTCCCTTTTCCTTTCCTGAATTCACTTTCCCCTTAAACTTGACGAAGTGGAACCAAAATTCACCCTTGTTGTGGACAGGGTCAGACCCTTCTGAAACAAAGGGTCTATTCTCCCTTTTAATGCTTGTAGAACTTCCATTAAGGTTGACCGTAAGCTCTTGCATGGGATGAAAAAAGAAAAAGCCCTCAAATCTTTTCTTTACCCTGGTATAATTTTTAAAGGACAAACAATAAGAGCCCAGTTTCACATAGTGGTAAAGAAGGCCTGACTGAGGTCACATGGCCTTTAATGTCCAATGGCCTTTAAACATTCTGGATTCCATGTGTCACCCCAATACATTATAGTCTGTAAAACTGTTCTAGTGAGTGTTTTAAGAACAAACTATATATAAGAAAAAATTGCATAATTGCTTAAAGCAAATTGAGAAAGTTCTCTTAGATACTTAATTTTTTCATTCAGTTGAGCATTACATAGCAATTCATGTGATGATATTACTACTGACTGGAAACCAAGTGCCATGAAAAGAGAAGACTGTTGAATTGGGTGCTTATGTGTGTGGACAGGCAAACACACATACACTGGGGCCCTGCCAGCCTGGGATAATGGCCAAAATAGTACTTTAACATTAGATGTGATTCATGTAGCATAATGCAGAAATATTTCAAATATAAACACAAGCAACCAAACCCCAGTTGCTTGTGTTTTCCTTAGAAAGATTTTCATAGAAATAGATTCTTGCCATAAAACAGGACAAGAAGGCATTTGATGAAAGCCTACCCCTATTTCTGCTCATGAATTTCCTTGTATTTATCGTGTCTGGTGTTTGGATGGGCTTATTATCCTGGGGGTTCTTGAGCAACTCTGTCTTTTTGTGTCAGGCTATATGTGATTTCTGTCTGTAAACCCTAAGATACTTGCTGAATTTTAAAAAGAAAAGGAGAAAGGGGGAAAAAAAAAACCCTCTCTGACACAGATCGTGATTGATAAACTATTTTGGAATAAACAGGCCTGTCCGTGAGTGGAGAAGAAGCTGAGACAGGTGCCTGGCTTAACTGAATGGGTTTGGGAGGGAGGGGCAGTGGGCCGAGGCAGTTCACACTTTGGTTAAACTCTTACAACTGAAATTTTCACCCTGGTAAATTTTAGAAGTTCAAGGAACAACATTGCCATGATATTAATGACCTTTGAGGGCATATAGAGTTCAGAGTTCATTTTCTATTTACAACATCCCAGGCTGCCCCACCTCACACCCTCCCCGCTTTAAAAGAAAAAGCAATTATTTAAGACTTCGTGACAATCAGCCTGGCTAATTTTTATACAAAATGAAAGACAGAGGGAAATATAGCACCGAAGTATTAGAAATGGATAAAATTAGGGTGCCCCATCTTAGGAGAAGGTATCTCCCGAGCAGTTCAAAGTTCATTCTTTGTTCACATATAATGAAAAGTCTTCAGTTATCAGGTATTTAAACCCAAATCAGCAGTTTCATATCCGTAACCTGAGCTGAGTGTTCCTCTGTCTAATGGCCGTACTGCTGTCGTTTGCAATGATTGGGTGACACTCGATTTGTACTGGAGACGGGAACAGATGGGCTTTCATTGTGAGACTCCGCCTGTATGCAAATGTGAACGGAGTTTCACCCGATCCAGGGGTCTGACCTGACCGTGCACATGCATTTACTCAACGTGGCTCAGCCTGGGGTGGGGGGGCGGCGAAGGGGGAATAAAAAATGGCAATCGGATAGTACCAGCGGCAGGTCAAGTTTACCATCCGTCTTTCAGCGGGACCGAGATGGCAACACAGTTATTTAGTTTCAGTGTTGATGTGCGTTGCAATAAACTCCATCATTTCACCTGTTTATGAACCCAGCCTCGTATGAGATCTCTGTGAACTCAGACAAAGCTGGCAATCAACCCTCTTGTTTCCAGCAGAATGGGGGATTATGGACTTTAAGAAATAAATAAATAAATAAGCGTCCTTCTATTTCCCCCTGTCTCACATACATAAATCATTTTTCTTTCTTTTGGCTCTTTTTATTTGTTACATTGACTTTATTAATTACTTATTTGGAGGAAGCAAAACACATTTCCCCCAAAATGCGTTTCATTT
Source organism: Eospalax fontanierii (assembly GCA_035773235.1). Lineage (NCBI taxonomy): Eukaryota > Metazoa > Chordata > Mammalia > Rodentia > Spalacidae > Eospalax > Eospalax fontanierii. Next base: position 70,852,268 of record CM069531.1, read on the forward strand.
CAAATTAAGAAATATGATCATTAATGTCAGAATAAACAACCAGCATTTGAGATGTCGATGAACTGTTTTACATGTACACAGCAATGTACGGTCCCTAATCAATCTTACAATTAAATGTGCAGCCCTTCATTAGAGTGGAAATATGAACAGCTGTAATCATACACATTCTATTGACAGAGAAAAATTTGGTTCCATTTGTAATTTTTCACATTGGGAAAGAATGAGAGATGGATTGGAACCAAGATTGCTTCTGTAACTGTGGGCTTTTTAAACTTCAGCTATGCAGGGGGACAGCAAGCCAGTGTCTCTGACTTCAGGGTCTAATAGCAGTAATTTTCCTCTATTTTCTTCTCTCATGAAAGTAAATTTCTCCTGGGAAACATATAAGCCTTTGGCTAGAAAACCCACAGGACAGACACCCCCAAAGTGTAACAAATAACAAATTGGTGCATTTCTTCAGTACATCTGTTCTTTAAGGGGTTCTGTTAACTGATGCCTGGAATTGGCATTCAAAAAGAGAGAGGGAGGGAGAGAGTTGCTAAGAATATAGCGAAAGTTGATGCGCACAGCAAAAACTGCTTCTGGCAACTAAAGACACTTCTTGTGGCAACACATACATATTGCCAGAATGGAAAGAGAGCATTTGGAAGTTCTATCTGTGTAAGTGCAGACAAACCGAGTTGGGCTTCCTTGAAAACACACACACACACACACACAAATAAGGTGCCAAATTATCTCTGCCTAAGGATTCCTTTCCATTTTCCCTTACACAGATCCTTGCTCCAAGGTGCAAGGCCAACACATCAGGACAGCATTTCCAAGCAGTTCTAGAGAGTTAAGCTTGAAATAATTCCAAATAGAAATAAATGGTCAGGACTCAGGCTAGCATTTGTCTACCGGGCGCCCAGTAGTAGCTGACAGAGATAATAAAGAATAGAGTTGCATGGCAGAATAGCAGGTATTAAAAAATGGTATACTGCTTTCCTTAGCTATTGAAAATTGATTTGATCATCTTTCCTGGTCCTTGAATATGTATTTTCAAATAGATGGGGGCTTTTAAGACACTTTTATATGTGGACATACATGTACATATACATGCTGACACATATGTATGTATTTATATCTATGAGTATAGATCCTTCCTTATACAAACAAGGATTTATGTGAATGCAGGATTTTGTGTTCATGTAAACCTTAACTCATGGTTGACTTATGCAAGACCAGTTTAAGTTAAGGATATCATTTATACCCTTAGAAGATTTACTCAAGAATTGTCAAGGCAGTGCTTACCAGGGAATTCAAAATGTTTATTTACATTAGAAGCAAGGAACTCATATGTTTTGCATTTAACAAGAAGCTTAACAAAGTCATATTCTGACATGAATAAGATCCCAAAGACATTTTTAAAACAGGAAAATGAAAATATTTGCAATATGAATATTATAACCAAATAATTAGGAACATTACTTATGGCTGTTTGTAAGATGGGTCACCTTTTTAAAATATTATCTGAAACAAACTTCAGATTTGGAAATCAGCAGTTCCTTTTGTAAGTAATGTATTGAAAGAAATACCACATACTAAGAGGAAATGCTTGTGTTTCTTAAGGTCTTGAAGAAGAAAAAGCCCAGGCCTAGTGATCTCAGGTACCAAGAAAATTATATACCTCATATTTTTATGAAATTCATGAAAGTTCATTTTTCTCAGTTAACTGTGTCACAAAGTACTTGCAAAAAAGGAGGTACTGAACTCAAATGAACGCTCAAACGTTTATTTGATTCTTATGTACCAAGAACTCGTAGAAGTACTTTACATGTATTACTAATTCATTTAATCCTGACAAACAGAAACACACCCTGTTTTTATCACTGTTTTACAGATGGGGAAAATGTAATGCACTCAAATAGTGGTTTTTTTTCAAGAGCAGAAGAGAGCAAATGTGAGAATTAGGACCTACACTTCTACAAAGACCTTCCATGTATTGAGATGAATGGTTTGTCTCTGTATGCCCATTTTGTCTGCAGAAAAGGATGATGTATGCTGTGTTTATGAGATAGGCACCCTGTTTGACGGGTCACAAGAAGTAAACAAGTAACATTTGTGGCCCTTGTAAAACTTTGCTGATTTAGAGATCGCTGTTCCTCATGCATGACATGATGTGGTACTTCTAAGAAAGTGCCCCCAAACCCTTATGAAAACTCCCTCAGGATGAAGGTAGCAGAAGCCAAGCACAGGGTGCATTCTGGGTGAGAGTCAGCTGTACCCTCGTCCTGAATTTGACCTTGTCCAGTCTGTCACTCTAATTCTTTGACAACAAAATTAGGTCCCTCCAGAGCACTTCATTATTTTCCTTATTTTGTGCTAATGTTAACTCGGTTGTACCTTTGGAAAGACAGGTGAAGAGAAATTAAGCAGAACAGAAGGGTCATTTGCTTTCCTGTCTTTTTAAATAGCCATTTTGAATCATGACACAGTGTACCAATGGCTGGATTGTGATCCGTTTAATTCGCAATGAAAATAATGGCATTGACAGTTGGTAATTAGCCTCTGAATCCTAGTCTGCCTAAGCACTCAGCAGAGGTGTGTATCCTGTTGGGTTGAGAGAAGGGGTTGGGGGAGCCACCTTGTGGCTAGAAGATGGCCTGGCAGCCTCCAGGACCCTTGCTGGTTCTCAGAAGGAAGGGAAGGGAAGGAGATGAGCAGCCAGAGATAAATCAGAAATATCAATCACTAAATATTTGTGGGAAGTGGTAAGGGATATAAATAGAATCTATAACTACAATAACACTGAAGCTGTAGTTGTAAATATACATTATCCTCTTTAATATGACACAAAGTAGATTGAGAACTGAGAAATTATTAAGACCCCCACAAAAAAAAATTGGAAGAAAGAATGAAAACATTTAAGTTAAAATTATGTTCATTTTGTAATTCAATAAAGAAATCCCAGAGACATATTTTTAAATTTAATGTTGTTTTCTAAAGCACAGAAAAAGCCCCACAGACATCTGTTTGCATACATTGTGTGTCAGGCAACATCAGATTTGAATGGAATTTATCTAAATTTTATATGCATGGCTTGATGTAAATTGAAATAAATTGTACAGCATACTCTGCGTGGACATATTGGTTTTTCCATCGCTGCTTGAACTTTTAACCCCAGGGCCTGGGCCGGTCACACGTTGACCTGTCTGAACTCTGCTGGTAGATCCAAGTGTGGAAGGCTGACCTTGCATCCATGGCAACCGTAAAGCAGGGTCCATGACTCCTCTCTCCCTTTCTCTCTCTTTTCTCCACACTCCGAAAACAAAACAAAACAAAACAAATTAGTATATTCTCGCACAGTCAGTCAGTGTAATCTTGGAATAGTTTTGCCAAAATGCATTTTGCCCCTAACCCAAGCTCTAAGCAAAGCTTTTTCAGCCTGCTTGTCAGATGTTAATGAAAGTTTGAAATGAAAGCCTTTATAAAAGTTAATGGAAAAGACCCCTTCCTGGGACACATTCAGTGTGCTTGTTCACCATTATAATAAAACATACTGCACAAACTCATACATTAAGGAGTGTCGCTATAGGTATGTCGTACATGCAGATGAAAATGATTCTTATGTGGGAGTTTAGCATGATCCCTTGTAGGTGGATTTAAATAAAAATTCTTAGATAAATTCTTAGCACTGCGCAAAATGTCAGATTAAATGTGCTGCAGTACCCTAAAGCTAAAAGAGCTAAAGGGATAAGTGTAGAGTTAAGCTCCATGTTGTAGGTTGTCATCTCCAGTTTGATTAAGGTACTCTCCTATTTCTGATTTGTTTCCTTTTTACTGGATTCCATGTCTCCAACTGCAGCTGTGTTGACTTTCAAAGCAGTGGGTTGGATCATGACATCACCGATCATCTCCCCTTCCTTCCCCTTTCTCGTCCCCACCAGCCTTCCCTTCCCCTTCCCTATCTCTAGTAGTCTCCTTTTTGACTTCATGTTCTTTCCCCACCCCCTAAATTCTGCATTTTACAGAAGTTACGGTTTCGTGATCATGGTGGCAATGCAGAGGTATTACTTACTCATCTCTATGGGATGTACTTGGGGCTGTTCATTTATTCATGTAAGAAGCAGTTGTGGAAGGCCCACTATGTAAACTTCAACTAAGGAACAACAACAACAGCAAAATGTGTGAATGGTCTTAAAGAATTACAGTTTTATGACAAGATAGGACAATCGGAGAAAAGGTATCGGGCATTTAGATAGCAGTGATTGATGTATAATTGTTTAAAATTTTGTACCAACTGACAGGGCAACATGGCATAATGGAGTGACCGACTGCAGTGGATTTAATGCAGAAAGACCTCTTATGAACAAAGCCTTGAGAAAGGTGACCAGTGGGCAGACATTCTAGATTTAAGAGGTTTCATAGAATAAGCAGAACTTGGGATGGTATTGCTAATGTGCAAGGGTCAGCAAGGGAGCTGGGAGTGACCGGATATGATATTGAACTATGATATACTAGCAATAGCAAATATCCTTGAATGCTAGTGGACTACTCCGCTCTGCCAAGGTTTGCGTTTTATTATCTCATCTTTTAAGAAAAAATGAAAACAATCTTAATTTCTAAAAGTTTGAGATAGAAATCTGAAAATTTCTAATATTTCACACATTGCCTTAGGCAGTGCTATTGACAGAGCATAAGTCAGAGGAAACTAATTTAGAGCAACCGGGAAGCCATTTAAAAACACCAACAGATACTTCAGGAAGATTTTCCCTCATCGGGCAATATTAAAGATTTTCAAAAACCAACGTGGAGTGGGCAAGGAGAATCAGGGAGTATTCTCAGTCAGCCTCTAGCAAATCCTCAGACTTTGTAAAGGCCACTTTAGAGTCTCTCTGGGGGGTTGTAGAAATATCTTGCACTTAGTAGATCCTCATTTTACACCAGGCAGCATGGAGGTGTGTGGAGGTCGAGACAGCCCGAGGCTGGCTTTGAACTCAGGGTCTTCCCGTGTCAGCCTGCTCAGAAGCTGGGACTATGGGTGTGCATCATACCCCGGCTCCTAATGCTGGTATTCTAAATGCTTTCTTTCATTCCTACAACAGACCAACTATTTCCCAAAGATCTTGAAACTGACACACCCTCTTTTCCAGAATCAGGGGTCAGCAAACATTTTAAATAACAGGCCATACAGCGAGTATGCTTTAGGCTTTGCGGTCCATACAGTTCCCCCAAATCAACAACTGCAATCAGGCCACTGCAGTACAGAAACATCTTAGACACCACATAATGAACGACTGCAGCTGTGTTCCCTTAAAATTTTGAATAGAAACTAAAATTTGAATTCCATATCATTTTCATGTGTTATAAGATATCATAACACCCCTTCATGCATTTAAAAATATAAAAGCTATTCTGAGTTTTTAAGATCAACAAAAGTAGAATGGGGTAGATTTGACAGTGGGTCATAATTTGTCAACCTTTACACTGCTTCTCAGTGTACAAAATAAGAAGTTAGACTGGTTTCAAAATTACCACTGTTTAAAATTTTAAATTCAAAGCTAGGTGTGGTGGTGTATGCCTATAATCCCAGCCCTTGGGAGGTAGAGGCAGAAGAATCAGGAGTCCAGGGCCAACCTTAGCTATAAAAAATTTTTTCTTTAATTCAATCACTTTCTAGCTCCCAAAGTAGGGTGAGCATTTTGGATTCACTACTGTGTAGAAACTTGGAAAGTGGGACTGGAGAGACGGCTCAGCGGTTAAGAGCATTGGTTGCTCTTACAGAGGACCTGGGTTTGATTCCCAGTACTCACAGGCAGCTAACAACTGTCCTTAACTCCAGCTCCAGGGGATCCAACACCCTCTTCTGACCTCCACAGGCATTGCACAACATGAGTGCACTTACATACATGCAAGCAATACATTCGTACTCATAAAATAAAAATAATAAATAAAATATGTTTAAAAATAAATAACTGGAAGGTTTCTGGAAAAAAACATCTCGTCTTTGGAAAAGACCACATTTAAACTATCCTAAAAAGATGAAGAATTACTGCTGTTTAATTGGTGTTTTGAGAAAGAGGTCATCCCCTTAACAAACCATCTTACATTAGTGGCTGTCTCTGTTAGGATCCCAGTACTACTGTCTAGCCTGCGTGCCTCCTCATGATGAACTAGAAATCCACTTGCTCCACCTCTTAGAAATGGAGATAGTCTATCTTCAACTCAGTTCTACAGTGCCTAGAATAATTTCTCCATCATCTTCCATAGCTGAAGAAAATCTCTCATCCTTCCTCCAGCCTTTACTCCTTTATTTTATTAATTAATTAATTAACTAATTCATTTATTTGATCTTTTTTGAGCCACAGTCTTCCTGTAGCCTCAGCTGGCTAGAACTTGCTATGTAGACCAGGCTGGCCTGGAACTCACAGAGATCATCTGCCTCTGGGGGCTGGGATTAAAGATGTATGCCACCATGCCCAGCTTATTTTTGCATTTGTATGTATATGTGGTGTGCATGTGTGTCTGTATGTTCATATGTGTGTGGGTACACGTGGATGCACATGCATGTGGAGGTCATAAGTTGATGCAGAGTATCATTCCACCATCACTCTCTACTTTATATATGGAAGCAGAGCTTCTCACTTGAACCCAGAGCTTGCTGATTCAGGTAGCCTAACTAGCTAGCTTGCTTGAGGGATCCCCAGTCTCTGAGAGTACAGGCAGGCTGCCACGCCTGTCCAGCATTTATGTGGGTGCTGGGGATCTGAACTCTAGTCTTTACTCTTGCCTGTTTGTAAGGCAAGCACTCTTCCCACTGAGCCGTGTCCCTCACCCTTCAGCCTGAATTCTTTGCTCATCTAGAATGCTTTTTGATCTTCCAACTATTGCTAGAACTTTCAAAAAAAATCCTTCCTAAAATGTCTTGTGCCTCTTATATGATAGAAGAAGCAATCAGATTACAGACTTTTCATTTTCTGTATTTAAAAGTGAGATTTTTTTTTCAAAAAGCATATATACAAATACTTGTGTAAACTGTTACCTAAAATAAATGTTTCCTGGGGGTCTTGTGCTTGGCTCTTGGTTCTGTGTTGCATGCTCTATGATGGGATGATCGATGCAGCAGTCAGCTCTTCTTTTAAAGTCACATGAGATAAGTAAGTATGGATTTAAAGTATTTGTTCTTTTAGCTTTAAAACTCACAGCCATTCCAGATTTTGTTCCTGTTCCTCCAGTGTCTGCTGGATGGAACAAACCATAAAGTCTCACATAGCATGAGGTTCCTGTGTTTTATTCCCAGTTATGTAACCTTAGCATTCGAACTCCTAGTCTACTGAGCTGTGTGCCTTATGGCTTCCCAAATGCTGATGATTTGTTTCATAAACATTGAAAAAATATTCCATTGTTTTCTAAGGTCTCCTACATGGCCTAGGTAGAAATTCAGAGGACTATATTTTATTCTCAGAAATGGTCACTGGAATCAAATTTTGGAAGGCGTTTTTTCCTGCAAGCCTGTGTCTTTTACAGACACTTTTTTCCCCAGAAACCAATACTAGCACAGAGTTTTTAATACAAGATGGTTGTCTATCCATAAAAATGGAGGAGCGTGAAGGGGAGCAGTCACTTCAATGCCTGTCCTCACGTGTTCATTATGCTGTCAGAGCATTTCCTCTACAACTCTGGTCATATAGCTGTGGTAAGATTTGATGATTAAATGGCTCTATGCAAATAAAATGCTCATTTATTTATATTTCCAAAACTCCAGAGTATTATTTGACAAATTATGTAGATGTTTAAATAAAAAGACTGTTTGCACCTTTTTATGGAAGTTGAGATAAAATGTGATTTGGTCAAGACTCTAGGGGCAAGTGTGGTGGCTCACACCTTTAATCCCAGCACTCAGGAGGCAGAGGCAGGCTGAATTCAAGGCCAGCCCGGTCTATATAGCTGGATCTCTAGGGAGACCTTGTCTCAAAAAAAAACATTTTTTTTTCTCTTGTAGTGTTGAGATTAAATCCAGGGCATAATACACACTAGACAAGTTCGCTGCCACTGAGTTACATCCCCAGCCAGGGAATTTTTTTAGATATTTGTTAACTCTCACCAGAGATATTTCCTCATGGAGCAAACGGTAACTAACACAGAGACTCACAAGTGGCCAGTGTGCAGAAAACAAGAGGCTGCAGAGTGCTTATCCCTCAAAAGGACACCTGTATCAAACCTCTGCCTCCCAAGGCTCAGGGACCATTGTATAAAAGGGGTCCGAAAGATTGCAAGAGCCACAGATGGTGGATACCCCAGAGAAACAGTGTTCTCCAAACAGTGGGTCAGTTAGTCTTACACACTCACAGCAATGGTGACAGCACACACAGTCCCATGCAAGTTCAAACCAGACAAAATCCCTGCATAGACAAAGGGAAGTGGGTAAGAAACTCCAGTCCAATGTAAGGAAATTTTGGCAAACTATGGCTACTGGGAGTCGGAGAGACAGTCCCTTGAAGAATCAGACCCTTGGTAGGTTAACCAAGTCTCCAGTGGATGGACCCACACTGAAGGACATTTGGAGACACAGATTAGACTCTATAGGCTTTATTACATATCTGTGATAGAGTACATTAAATTAAATGATGGAGGTGTGGATAGGGAAGGGGCTCTACAAATTATAGTATATCAAAAATCACAAAAGTTCAAAAAATATTTTCAGTCATTTAATTTTAAGTTTATGTGTATGAGTATTTGCCTGCACGTATGAATGTGCACCACATGCACGCTGCTACCTGTGGAGGAGAGAAGAGGGTGTTGAATCCCCTGGAACTGGAGTTACAAGGGTTGTAAGGCACCATGTGGGCACTGGGAACAGAATCTGGGTCTTCTACAAGAGCAACAAGGCTCTTCACCACTGAGCCATCTCTCCAGCACTGTCTAGTCAGAGAGTTTTAAGAAGAAAATAACAGTATCAAAATAAGAAGCCTTCCCACTGGACGACAGCCATGTCACAGGACAGTGGTACCAGACTGTCTGTCACCTACCGTCTTGTCAGTGTCGTCAAAAGACAAAGTTGCAAGTGGAGTGAAACATTTCTTTGCCTCTGCTGCTGTTGTATTGAGAGCTTGGCTGCCTTTGAAATCGGTTCTAAGCTAGTCAGTATGTTTTTGTGTTGTTTTAGTGTCTAAGTGATCCTTTAAAATGTGTGTTTTAAATTTGGGCCTGAAAACAGAGATGCTCAAAACTGTTCACTTTGCATGTGTGCTTATGTGTATATAGGTATATGCACATATGTGTGCAGATGTTCATGCACATGTGTATACATGTGTGTAGGGACCAGAGGTTGATGTAAAGAATCTTCCTCGACCACTTTCCATCTTATTTTTTGACACAGGTTTCTCACAGAACCTGGAGCTCAACAATTTGGCTTGACTGGCTGGCCAGCAAGTCCCAGCCTTTACCTGGGTGCTGAGGGGATCTGAATTCGGGTCTTCATGTTTGTGTAGCAAACACTTTACATACTAAGCCTTCTCTGTAGCCCTAGTTCACTCTTTTTTTAAAAAAAAAAAAAAAAGAAAAACTCCTATGATTTGATTTCTTCAAGTCACTGCCAACCTTATATTGGAATTCTGTGTGTGAATTTCTCTTATCTAGATTCTAGCCCTTTGAGGTTTCAGCACAAAAGGCTGGTCTCTGGGTCAGTGCTCCCAGTGTGTTTGTTGAGCTGAGCTGTTGAAACAAAGAGTGATAGAGGATGGATTTTAGGTGAGTATTAGAATATAGAAACTCATGGAATCTTTGCAGTTAGAGTGGTCAGGCTCATTCTAAAGGCATGCTGTAAGTGGCATGTAACCAATATTACTGGTTTTCTTGGACAACGGCATAGAGTAGAGAATTGATGAGATAACTTGAACAATAAGCATGTGTGAAACTTGAGTGGCACTGGGGCTGCACCTAAATTCTCAGTGAAACTGTGAGAGATGGAAGACGGGACCTCTACTTCCTGACAGTGAAATTCCAAACAATATGAGACACCCAAGTACAATGTAGTAGTAAAACAGTCCCCTCCATCCCACCGGTTATCCTTAAGTATTTGGATTTGAAGTAAGAATAGGTATTCCACTATCCTCACAGGAAAGAAGCATGTTTATTACAGTTGTATCACTATTGGTAGAGGAACTGGAGAGCTGGCTCTGCAATTAAGACCACTGACTGCTCTTGTAGAGGGCCGAGGTTCAATTCCCAGCATCCATATGGTGGCTCACAACTATCCATAACTCCATTTCCAGGGGATCTGATGCCCTCTTCTGACCTCTTCGGGTATTGCACTTACCTAAACAGGCAATACACTCATATACATAAAATAAAAATAAAAAATATTATATATGCATATGGAGAGACTAGCTCAGTTGCTGAATATCACTTAGTATCTAGTATATCTTGGCTACCTGTAGAATTTTTCTAGGAAAATGTACAAGAAGTAGAGGATTTTTTTTTTTTTTGGACAATACAAAATACTATAGTGTGGTTTATGTTTGGGTCAGGGGGAGACTCTCTTAAGTTTGGCAATCAGTATATCTTGGAGTCTTCTGTTTTAAGCTTTTGATTTCTACCATTGATCATTATAATAAGCATTTCGTGTTGGTTTTGTATTGGCTTCCGAACATTTTTAGCACAAAATTAAATCATCACCATACTTTTAAGGCAAATGGGAATTTACAGCTAAAAATTAGATGCTTTACAAAAAAAAGAAAAGGAAAGGGAAATAAGGAAGGGAGGCAGAATTTTATCACTAAGCATGAGATGTTTCCCAAGTTTATATACTCATATGAGAACATTTCATGTCCCAATGTGTGAGACCATTGCTGGGCTCCTTACACAGGAGGACCAGTCATCATGAAGATCACAAGGCAGGCTGAAGACACCCAGATTCAATTAAATTTCTCAGTCTTAATGCTAAGTATTGAGAGGACATAAGAGTTACAATTGTCAGTCCCTCCATTATAAGTTAGTGGATGATGGGTGGATGGGGAGGGATGATGGCAAGAGAGCCTTTGCCACCATTTTTAGGAGTGGTTTCATTGACTTAGCAAAGGTAGAGTCTGATTTTAAGGGTCCAGGAGTGAGTGCATAGTGAGCCACTAGAGGTTGTGGGTGTTTACAACCTAAAAAATTATAGTTGGTCACTAAAAAGAAAGAGGTGTGAATAAGATTAAAGTACATGAGACTGCCATAACAGAGCCTACCATTTCGCCCAGTTAAAAATAGTTTTTACAAAAGAAAAGGAAAAGGAACTTTTTTGATTGTTTTGTTGTTATTTTAGGAAAGGGTAAATCTGAGCTGTTTTAAAAAAGAAAGAAAGAAAATATAGCTGGGTGTGGTGGCACACACCTTTAAACCCCAGCACTTGGGGAGAGACAGGCATAGATCTCTGTTGAGTTTAAGGCCAGCCTGGTCTACATAGCAAGTTCCAGTTCCAAGCCAGCTGGGGCTATGGGGAGACCCTGTCTCAAAAAGATACCATAGAGGAAGGGGAAGAGGGGAAGGGAGCGGAGAGGAGGGCAGGAGGGGAGGGGAGGGGAGGGGAGGAAAAGAAAATATAGGCGCTAGAGTTGTAGCTCATTTGGCAGAACACTAAACTAGCATGCACAAAGCCCTTGGTTCAGTCCTTAGCACTACATAAAGTGGCTGTTGTAATACATGCGTGTAATCCCAGCACAGAAGGCAGAGACAGGCTCAGAAGTTCCGAGCTGGCATAGAATTCCTAACAAGCTGAAAGCCAACCTGGGATACACAAGAAAGACTTTGTCTCAAAAAGGGGGAGGGGGAGAGGAATGGCATAAAGGATAGTGTCCAATTCTGGGGAAAAAAATAGAAATGAGTCAGTCAGTACTATCTAACAATCAGATCAGTCCTGGCTAGAGGATAAGGCGCTCATGCTTAGAGAAAGCAGTTCCATTTCAGAAGGGAGTAAAGGTAGAAGGAGACTCTTACCTGCACGGAGGGAAAGGGAAAGCCTTATGTGGAGCAGGACTGGTCCAGGGCTTAGAGAGAATGAAAGTTTAGGGCAGCCACTAAAGAAATATGACAGGGTTAAGCAAAAAGGACTTAACGTTAAGCACCACTGAGAACTATCTCAATCTATTCAACGAACATTAAACATTAAATGGAGAATTCATGGAGGAACAAAACGCTGTACGACTCTGATCCATTTCATTTTTAGACTCAACTCTCATCACTCTTTCTTGGTATAATGTGAGGTACAGCCTCCAGTCCATGGAAAATCACCTATAGCCACAAGCTGAACTTTCCCAAGTCTTTGCTACTTTCCCTGTGGACATCAGGACCCTGTCCTGCAGAGGTATCTGTTACAGTCAGGGTAGGCATTTCTGTCCTCACAAATCCCTCAGTGTTTACAAGTCATCTTTCTGTTCCTGTTTTCATAAGCCCACAACTCCCTAAAACCCTCCCACCCTCCTGTCCCAGAGCTCTGCTAAGTGTTCTGTCCCCCTGGCAATCCTCACCTCAAGGTGCAGAGTAGAGAGTGCTTCTTTGTCATCTGTTCTGTTTGTTAACCTGAATGACCTGTATCCTTTCAGACCCCAGTCTTGTTCTGCTTCTTCTCCCTCACTGCATCACACACTTGTCTAAGGACCCTGGGGCCTTCCCTGGGTGACGCCAGGCGGGGGAAGGTGTGAGAGGTAAAGCCAGAGCATCTGGAGCATGTGGGCAGACAGCAGTAAAGATCTTCATCTCACATGCTGCTGTTTCCTGAGCTAGGCTTGTTTCAAACAGGATTTGAAATTATCATCTAGTTACATTTCTCAGCCTACCTTCCCAGTCACCTCCTGAATCTGAAATGTCTGCCCTAAACTCCAGCCTCCGTGGATTGTGCTTCATTGCTCAACCTCGTTCCTGTGCCTTCCGTCTGGAACATTTGTCCAATCTCTCCACCCGCCCATGCCTCCTTCAAAGCCCTGCTTAAACTCCATGTTCCCTGCAGGACTTCCTGTGTGCACGTGGCTGGGCTCCATCCCACCTCAGGTAGCGGTTTCGCTTCTACCATAGCTCCTACCCTCATTTGCCTTGCATCATATTGCAATGCACACTGGCTTTCTGATGGATCGGGAACTCCCAGAGGACAAGAGTTGTGTCTTTATTCTTTTATGCCCCTCCCAGGTTTCAGCACACATCAGACATCCAATAAGTGTTCATCACATTGATCCAAAAATGTGGTTATCTGGTCCAGATTTTCAAACAGCACATATTTATCTGTCCTGTCCCCAAGAACCTTCAGAGAACCTTCAGTTACTCGCACTCTCTTGTTCACAGTGCGTCTTAACAGGCGCCAGCCTGGCTGCCTCCCCCTCTTCCACTTTCCATGATATCTGGGTTTTCTCCTCTTCAACACCAGAAATACTGAGATTGGAAAGCACCAGGCCAGTGAGATCCATAATCAATGTTCCATCCGTCCATTGCACAGCTCATGAGTACAGAGGCAAGTGCTGGATGGACAGTCCGCTGGCACCACACAGACAAGAGAAAGAAGCTGGGACTCTAGAAACGGGAAAGGCAGCCCGCAGGGGCGTGCTCCATTGTGTATGCTACGGCTCAGGAGAGGGAAAGTGACAGAGAAACCAAACCCACATAAGACTTTATATCCCTTTGACTGCTGAAATATGGTTTATGCTGAAATGTCAACAATCTGTGATCACCCACATGAAATGAAAATGCTCCTATTTATGTGGCACTTTCCATCCAGAGAATCCCAAGGTGCCTTATAAATTATAAATATGAATGTTTCTCGTACAAGACATCTGATGTCTTCCATATCCAGAATCCAGATTTGATGCCCCAGAGCCTCCCCTCCCCGACACGCCACTGACTATTAAACTTGTTTATCGGATCGGGGTTGGTTTTCTGTCCTTCCAAACCCCCGCTATACTGAAAGGTCTACAGTTTACACCACTTGCCTTCTAACACATGCTACACATCCTCCTACTCACTTCCCTCCCCCACTGACGTGGATAGGGAGTTCAATTAGATTTAAGACAAAGAGTAATTGCATTGGAAAATAGAAAGAATATCTCATCCCAGAGTGATTAAGCTCTTTACCTTATAGAAGGAGTTTAACTCTTTCATGAAAGCAGGATTCTGTGTAACAAATGGTACCGGGATTTTCTAAATCAAAGTGCAGCCGTGAAGCTAATTCCCCAGTTAAGTCTCCAGATCTCTGCTCCAAAAGAATAGCGCACTCATTGTAAAATGTTGAGGAAGTATAAAATCAAAACTTAAGCCACTAAGCGCCGTCAGTTCTAATGATTTGACTAATCTTATTTTGCAACGTATAATCTCAGACTCTGAAACTTATTCTCAGTTCCTGTCCTCTGTTTTCAGCCCGTCTGGATTTTGATGACTTCTTCCACATATTCAGTTGTTCCAAGCAGAGCCCAGGTTATCAACAGTACCAAACCCGCTCTGCCAGCCGCCTCTGATCAGGTGCTTTTTGGTGCTCAGTCTGAATTATACTGGTAGATGATAAATACGACAGGTTCTTCTAGAGCACTCGATGTCTAGTGACTAAGGATGGCATGTGGGCCTGCCATGTGTAATACATATTTCAGGTGGGATTGTGTTGACTCCAAGGGAAACTTAAAAGGTACAACTTGAAATATCTGGGAAGACTTTGGCATAAGGAGGGACTATGGCTATCGGGCGCTTGCCTAGCATGCACAAGGCCTTGGGTTTGATTCCCCAGCACCTCTACTAAGTAAAAAAAGGCAGAAATGATAGGCTTTAATGTTCAAATAGGCAACAGTGAGCCTGTTGCAAGTAGCTGCTTCAAGGTAGAGTGCAGCAAACATAAGAACTCTTTCTGGGATGGGGAAATAGGTCAAGTTCTTGAACTAAGAGAGCTCTTCTCTTGAACCCTTTACCACCTGTAATGTTCCAGTGTAAACTAGTGTGATTTATGTGAAGCAGGATTGCCAAATTTCTGAAACAAGCCCTGTTCTCGTCCCTTAAACTATCCTTTGTAACTGTAAAGTTCTATCCCAAACTATCCTGTTCATTCTCTTTAATGACCAATAAAAGAGACTATTTTTTGCATGCATATGTGTGTGTGGTGCACATGTGTGTGTGTATACCTGTTCACCTGCATGGGCCCATGTGTGTGTGTGCATGTGCCAGGACCTTGTGTGTTTGCATGCATATGGAGGTCCAAGATTAACACTGGTTGTCCTTTGATGTCTCTCCATTTGGTCTCTGAACTTGGAGCTCCTCTCTTCTGGCTAGGTGACCTAGATGGCTTGTTCTGTCTGTGCTTCAACAGTGCTGGGACTACAGGTGGCCACCAGGCCTGCCCAGCTTTTATGTGACTCTGGGCATCCCAACTCCCATCCTCGCTCTTGCAAGGCAAGTGCTCTGTCCACTGAACCATCCTCCTGGACTGAGACTGTACATTTTTATGGCACAGCCACAGATACTCGGCTGCATAGGCACTGGCTTGGTTTTGACTTGAATTTCTTTTAGAAGCAAAGATTATTTTTGTTTTCAAGTAGTGTCCAGGCTAAATTATATATGCTTTTGATCATCGATGAAAGCCTACTTTTCATTGATTACCATCCTAATTGGGAAAGAGGTAAAACAAGGCAATAGAAGTCTAATACTTGTGTTTAAAGTTTTGTGCTGCCCACCTCATCATATGATCTTGCTTTTGCCCCGTTTCTAACTAGATATGATAATATTTGTAACCACAAAGCAATTTATATGCTTCTTTGAGACTTGCTAGTGAAAGCCATGACATAAATCCTAATGTTAACTGTCCTCTATTTTTAACCCATATCTTATGAAATGTGTTGAACATATGACAGATTTATTTACTTACATAAAATGAGTTTGCTACTCTAAGAAAATTTGTGTCATGATAATACTTTAAAATAATTTTTACATGTTAACCAGGGATTAGATACTGATTTAGAGACTCGCAGGAAGAGTAACAGAAATCCACCATCTACCTGGGCCTGATAGCACAGACCTGTAATCCCAGCTATACAGGAGGCTGAGGCAGAAGGATCACAAGTTCAAGGCCTGTGTGGGCTACAGAGAGAGGTCAAAATTTAGCTCAGGCAACTTAGTGAGAACCTCGAAATGAAAAATCCAGAAAGGGCTGGGGATGTAGCTTAATGGTAGATGCTTGCCGAACATATATATAAGGCCCTGGGTTCAATTCTCAGAGCTGGGAGAGGAAAAAAAGGCTATACTCCAATTGGGACTTGGGAGTCACGTAAGCTTAGATGTCTTTAAGTGAAATTTTTAGACGACAACAACAGGGTAGGTCATTCCAAGTGGAGCGTCTGTAGTGAGAAGACATGGGGTATTTTTATAAATTTGGAAATACCCAGGTTGGGGAGTTTACTGGCTCTTCCAAATCCTTCAACAGAGACTGGATTTTTCAGGCTTGGTGAAGGTTATTGGTAAGACAGTAGAGGAGACGTTTCCACTTGCCTTCTACCATCAGGCCTTCAGAGAGGAAAAATGGCAAGGGTTGCTTGAAGCCACTGCACCTTCTTAAAAAATAATAATAATAGTTGTTATTATTATTAAAGTCATCCCAACGCAAGTGACTGCCTATATGATGAAGGTTTTATGATAATATTTTACATTTTTCTCCATAATACCATCAGGAAGTTTCGCCTTTTCCAAAGTCTGAAATGGAGCAAATACCAGCTACCCGTGGTGCAGAATGTGTGCACGGGCGTCTCCTCTGTTGCCCATGTAAATCTCTCCTCACAGCAGGATTTGAACAAAACTTCAACGCTTAATGGCGTGGTTCCAGTGCCACTGCAGGAAATTTTAGTCAGACCAGAATATTTGTAATCGTAACATACATATATTTACATATTCTAGCAGCATGTACTGCCTTTTGAAATCTTTAAAAAAGAAAACTTCAAGAACTCGTTTTGTGTGTTTATACAGGCTCTGGGTAATACTTGTTTTAGAACTTT
Organism: Eospalax fontanierii; assembly: GCA_035773235.1. NCBI lineage: Eukaryota > Metazoa > Chordata > Mammalia > Rodentia > Spalacidae > Eospalax > Eospalax fontanierii. The sequence continues at coordinate 70,869,238 of CM069531.1, forward strand.
ACAAAGTATTCCTTTTTATTCTGTTGCTGTTTTCTAAACAACAAACCCAGCTTCGCTTCCCCCTTTATTCTGAGCTGTTTGCAACCCCTTTTCGAATACTGAGAAACAATGCAATTAATTTTCTCCAGCGCAATCATGCATAGATTTAATAAGCATCTGAAGGTAGGATCCATCTGTAAAGGATGCGCTGCATGCTAAATTACTTCTCTTCTGTGGTTTTTTTTTCTTCCAAACCTTAATTAATTGAAGAAAAAAAAATGTTTATTAAAGTGGGAACAGGCTGGGCTCTGGCTCTCCGTCTCTGGTTCAAAAGTTCATACAATTCCCTGAAGGCTCATCTGAATATGTGTCTCTCCCTCTTGCCATCTTTCTTTCTCTGTTTCTGCAGTAGAGATGCATCCCTAGAAAAGGTGGTATTTTGTTCCCAGGATCAATTTTAATAATCCTAACTTGAGTGAACTTTTTTTGTGTGTATAGATTTGTATATATTATATAGGTTTACAGAAATAGTACACGTAGACACTTAAACATGCTTTTTATCCGTTTTCTTATTGCTTAGAATTTGAAGAAAAATGGATTGATTTCCAGAAGCATCTTTAAGCAGGTTATAGATTGAGAACAGGAAGTTTAATTCTACAGGTGGATCTCAGACAGGAAATTAGAGGAATTATGTGTGGAAAATAAGCTCAGTCTTTATGGATACATTTGGGCTAGAAGAAAAGTATTAACTACCCAAGTAAAGAATTATTTACCCATAAACAGAGACAGGGAGGCGGGTGACAGTAGGAAGTCACTGGCTCCTGTGGGAAGGTTTGGATACAAGACATTTCCTGATCTGCAGCAAGCTTTTTATGACGAGTGGAAAGCAGTAGCCTACTGGAAAATAAAACTGCTGTCTTTAAAGATGGACTTGGAATTTTTTGTTGTTTCAGTCGCTTTCCAAGGATGCCGTTAGCTCCCTTTTGTTTTCTTCAAAGTGCTGCCTTTTTTTTTCTACAAATTCTAGATCCTTGTTTAAAAACAAAAAGGGATAGACAGTCTGTAATTTTCATCCAAATTATTTAATTTCTTTTTTTTTTTTTTTTTAAGTAAGGTTGGTTTTCTTCTTTTATCCAGATGGTTTCACAATCACTTCCAGCTTTGGGCTCTATAGAGTCAGAGAGCAGTGCTGAACTTGACTATGATCTTGTCTAATTCAGCTGTTTCCCCTTACCTGGTTGTTTCTTACAAAATTCGACGCACACAGAGGAACCTCACGGAGGGCTTCCAATAGGTTGTTCCTGCCCTTTGAACTTCCGTACAGAGTGCCCAAAATCACTGGTCTGTTGCCCATTTTTACTTTTTAAAAATACACATTGAAGTTGGGAGAAAAATAAGCAGTTTGGAAATCCATTTTAGTTTGATTTAGGTGCAGCCATCGTGATCGGGGCTCCTCTGTCACATACACAAGCCATCCTATGCCCTTGCCCTATGAGTGCCAGATGGGTGAGCCATAGAGACATCCCTAGAAAGAACTTCCCAGAATCGGCCTTCCGTATTTTCCTCTCACACATCCTGTAGCTACGGCATATTGGCTTGTACACAATTTGGGGCACTTTTGAAAACATATGTATCAGATTGCATGACATGATGCTGAAATATGAACACCAGGTAGCAATTATAATCAACGCATTGGAAACTTGAAAACCTATGAAGACTTGGAAGGAACTGGTAATTGTTTTCTACAAAGATGTTGGTTTAGACGTCCGTGAAAATCCTCAGTCGAGTAGCTGAGGTTTCACAAATTGCATGCATGTAAACAAACATACCTTTGAAGGGAGGATGTGTGGGCCCTTTCTCCTACATGCTTATGTCTCTGTTGTCGTAGATTGGCGTCCTTTGTGAGCTATTCAGTGACATTTCAGAACCATTTCGCTCTGCAGAAAACCGGCAGTTGTGTTTCTTTAGCTGACACTGTGGCACTTGCACTCGAAATTGCTAGTTAGAAAAAAAAATTGTTGAGGCCGGTGGCTGTAATCAGCGTTGTTGCTGTCTGTTTCCTCAGACTAATAGCAGAGCGATCCGAGTCTGAGAGTTCAAACAGAGGTTATCTTTCCCAGGTAGCATCTCGTCCAACGAGAATTTGATTTTTTTCTATAGGACTTTACTCCATTAGATTAATGAAATTTCAATGAGAGCCTGGCGCCCCCTGAAGCTTTGTTAAGAAAACAAATGGTGATTCTGTAGGTGTGACAGCTTGCTTGGAGAGTTACGAGAAGGTGAATACATCCCCACCATCCAGGCAGCCTGCAACACATTGATCTCTATTTAAAGCGCCAATCGGATTTTTGTTAATTATAAATGATTGATCTGCAGCTTTTCCCCTCTCTCCTCCTATGTGTGTGCTTCCCCCTCCTTCCCCCACTTTTAACTTCTTTGCATGCTGAGTGCAGAGCTTTGTGTTTAAAGAGACAATCATAGAGAGCAAATTATAGCAATGCCCGGCAGTGATGCTATTGTGAATGTCACTGTCAGAGCGCTCACTGCTCACCCGATTGAGGTTCCCCGATGTAGATCTCAGACGGACTCCATATTCCCTGCTTGGTTGGCTCATTCCTAAAATAAAGGATTATTTTGATGAAAAGAAAGCCTTAAAATCATTAGCCTAGTATCAAACAGATCCTCATTATTACGTTTTAAAATCTGACTTGGAAGCCATGTAAGCCAAATTCCCATTTAACTCTTAGCCAGAGTGCATACCTTGTGTGGACCATCATATGATGTGAGAGACCAACCAACCCCACATGAAACAACACAGTGGGAAAAGGGAATCTTTTTCACCTTAAGTCTCAATTTGTACACATTTAGGTGAGTAATTCACCTTTTATCATCTTAGTGGAATAGGTTTTTAGTAATGTCTGGATGTTATCTGCACTAAAAAACTGACATATATTATTCTTTTTAATTTAAAATTTTATTTATTTATTTATTTATATGTATGTAGATGGGTACGTGCACACAGGACACCTTTCTGGAATTAGTTCTTCCACAATATGTGTTCTAGGGAATGAACTCAAGTTGTCAGGCTTGGTGGGAAGCATCTTTACCCACTGGGTTATCTCACCAGCCCAGGTGTATTATTTTTGATAATTGATTACAGTACATAGTTCTGAAAGAACACAGAGGGGGAAAGCCTCTCGTTCCTTTGTAGACCTATCTTTAGTGAAAATATCTGAGCATTAACTGTGTTTATTTATTGGACACAAAAGCACAAAGCTTCTCCTGTTATTTATAACATATACAGGACATAAAGAAGATAATTTACATGGCTCATGGGAAACTATTTGTAAAATTACAGCGTCAGATGTTCAAGTCTTCATGTACTACACTAAACGACATTGATTCAACACTTATAACTCAAATGTTGATTATTATGAATAAGTTTGAGCCCTTAAGTTTTAAGACATGGCTTTTCAAGTTAGAATAACAAACTTGCCCCGGCATTCATTTTTTTTCAAATTGTCTAAATAATCCACAGCATGCACAGGAAGCTTTCTGAGAGCAACAGTATTAAAGTAGTTTATACTTGGCAGTGACGTTCTCTACAAAATCTTTGAGATTGGAAGAATTGTTGCCTGTTTCTCTGACTGTTCTGAAAGTTTGCTGAACTTCTTTATGAATTATTGTCTGACTAAACATGTGTGATAAACTCTAAACAGCATTAAGAGCAATGCTGCCTTGAAGACTGCAATAAAATATAGGCAAAGACCTGGAAGGGGGTAACACACCATAATCTCTCCTCACTGAGATGTGGGGAACTTTGGGGAGATGTTTGCTCTTGCTCTCCAAACAGGTTAATCATCTAAATATGAAAAATGTTCTATTAGAACCACCCTGTGAGGTAATTTTTAATGATCCTGTAACCACTCTCAGGAAAACTGAATTTAAAGTGAATTTTTTGTCATATAGCATTTATTCCCAGAATGATAAAATATTTTTATCATTGCTTATTGCTTTTATCTCAAGTGCTTTTTTAAAAACATGGCCCAAGTTACCAGGCACAGTGGTGCATGCCTTTAATCCCAGCACTTAGGAGGCAGAGGCGGGCAGATCTCTCTGAGTTTGAAGCTAGCTTGGTTATCGAGTTCCAAGCCAGCCAGGAAACCCTCTAATGAAGCCCTATCTGAAAACGGCAGCCACGACCACAAGAAATAGCCAAAGTCATCAAGACAAATTTATGAATAATAGTAATTATTCCTTTTAAAATCACATTTTGAATTAGCCAGGCAAAAACAGTGTGACTTTTTCTAAACAAAAGTTAGCACATCAGACTCATGAATGCCAGTCACTGACTGAGTGACCATGACACCATGAAAGCCTGGGTGATCATGGCACATTGCAAGTTGCTTTCATAAAATGCTTCCAAAGCGCTGATTTTAAAATGCTTTAATTTTATTCCTAGAGGGTTTTTTTTTTGTTTTGTTTTGAATAGGCTAACTAATGATTTTCATTACTGTATTTGTAATTTATGTGATTTTGGTAAGGTTCTACTAAGGTTAAATAATTTAAAGAACTAAACCCCTATCTGATACAAGGGAGCTAATGAAGGATTTTAGATACCTGCCCTATTGCTCTATGAAACGGATCTCTAAAGCTAACAACAGCTTTCTGTGGGAACACAAATCTCTATATAAATATCCAAATGTAGCAAGATGTTGCAAATTTTTAAAGATATGCCATAAAAATAGATTAGTGTTAGTATGCAGCCCTGTTCAACTGAATTACAAAGGGATATCATGGGATTGCCAGTGACATTCACATAAATAAAAAATCAATTCTTAATGATGAGGCAGACTTGTTTTAGCGCATTAGCCCGGTTAAATGGGAGCACACAAAGACATCAACTCCTATAAGACTAGTGGAATCATTGTATATTAATATGATTTAGGGAGCTACACACCTCAATGGAATAATTGTTATTATATCTATAGAGCCAGATGGCACTTGGTGTAAACAGCCATTGAGCACCAAACGCAAGTGCAGCAGGTGATCTTTAAGATGCGCTTGCATCCCGCTCACTCATCTTATCATGAGATCTACGGTACCGTTTGCAAAATGGCCGATTGCCAGTACACAAATTTTTCAGAATGGTCCTATTGTTCAATAGGAGTATGGAATGCAGACTCTGCTTAGCAGGGGGATAGATGAGGCAGCTACCTGGATTTGTGTGTGTTAGTACTGTAAGTTGTTTTTTTTTTCTTTTTTACAAGAAAGAGAACAGAGGGAGTCTTTTTTTTTTTTCCGGTGCCAGTGGCAAAAAAGATGTTTTCAGAAATTAAAAAAAAAAAAAAAAAAAGAATCCACTATTGAGCCTACAAAAGAAGGCGCAGGTATAAAAATCTGTGCACACTCAGAGCAAAATTATCTTTAACTTCTTGTGAAATGTCTTTATGGTTGTTTCATATATTTAAAGTTGACTCCTACTTGCCCTAATTATCCAATTGAAAGAAATTCACTGATTTACTTTACAAATATTTGTTGAAAATCGGCTTTATCTCAGGCACTGTTCTAAGCACTGGGGATACTGGTGAGAAAACTCTGCCCTTCCTTGTGGGGTTTGCATTCCTCAGCGAACAGTGAGACAGGGGACACTATAGGATGCGATCATATAAAGTATTCAAGGAATAAAGTAGAGAGGACAGTGTATGCTAAAGTCGAGTAGAAAGACTTACAGTTTGCCTCCCCTTCAAAACAGAAAACAGTTTATCTGGGAAAAATAAGAGAGGCTGAGAGGTTCCTGTGTACCTTCCAATTGCACAGACACCGTGAAATGTCTAGTACGTTGCCTGATAACATGCCTGCTGTTGAATCCGGTGCTGAGTAGCCACAGATCATTGGAATGAATATTCAAAGTAAGCTTAGATTTTCTGGTCTTGAATTCAATTTAATAATACTTAAAAATAATTTGATTTATTTTCTATGTTAGTTATAAATAATTTTTAAATTTCTCCTTGTTCTACCTTATAATCTGTATTTCCTAGTTATGCCAACAACACAAGACTGGACCTGAAGTAAGATAATAATGTGGATTTAGATTTCCAAACATAGAAAGTAGATCTGTGTAAAATACAGGAAGCTTCTTAAAATTTTGCAGTCTCATGAATCAAACTCTGTATCCCATAATAATGAAATTCATCCTAATCCTGAGAATATATCGAAGCTCCTACTCTTGGGTGCTAGTGCCTAATTATATCCCTGATTTTAAAGTCACGTCCAGCTCTCCCCAGATGTGGTTTGTCAAATAACTATAGCTACTCTCTGAGTAAAACAGTGTGTACTGTGAGAAACTTATTTAGTTTAGATAGAAAAGTAAAATCTGTTTTGCAATATGGATTCATTCAGGTTAACTTTTAATGAAATATTAATACATATGCTTATTGCTATACAAATACTGAAAACATGTATTCCACAGATTATAACATACTATAAGGATAAAACTTAACCTTTTTTCTATTTCGTCCAATATTTTACTTTTTCAACGATGAAGTTGTATTATTTTTATAATCAAGAAAAAGCTTTCAGTATTATTATTGTTTTTTTAAGGGGCAGAGCCTAAAACCTGATTCTTTTTTTTTTTTTAACTTAACACAGAATCTTGCAGCCAGTAAGTAGATGCAGATTTGTTCTGCAAATTCTAGAAAGTAGCAGGAATCAGGAAACACTAAGATCTAAATAATGCCCTGAAATTACTACTTTCGCTTATTCTGTTCATTGTACTTGAAAAGTGGGGTGCAGATTTGATTTAAGTGATCCCTTCTTTTATTTCTAGAACATGAAGTTTTCTTCTTAAAAAAAATTAGGCAAGGATATTTATATAGCAGCATGCCACACATGCCAAATTTCATAAGGAAACATGTTTCTAATTTCAGGAGTCTGAATGTGGTGTGATTCACAAAGATGAGTATTTATGAACGGGTAAGAAAAAGAGGGGCCTGGAAACTGTCTCTTTTCACCGTCAACAATATTTAGCCTTTCAGAATGGTGCATTGGAGAAACGTTCCTACTGTTTTAATTTTGAATATAGATTGTCTCGTGCTGATGGGAAGTATTGTTAATTTTAATAAAATTAACTTTATATTGTTATTTCACCGCTTTATAATAATTTTACATGGTGCCCTGGGGATGCCTCTCTTTTACATTATCAGGTGTCATGTTGCTGTTCGCTTGGTGTCGCTGCCGGGTTCAGCTCCACTTCCCTAGTCGATTGCCTGCAGCCCCTCTACTCACATTCTATTACAAGCACCTCCACTGCTCGACACTCGCAAGTTTATATACTTTTATTTTATATGTATATATCATTTTTGTATTTCCTTAAAATTATCGTTTTGTGCTATTTCCCAGCAACCCTGTTGCTTGCCTTTGGGTAGACTCCGTAATAAGTTGGCTGAGACACCTGACAGTCTACCTCAAGCACTGAAATGTCTGAATTTATTTTCAGTCTGGTGATCAGCCACAATGTTGATGCAATCCTCATTGTTTTTGGTGAGTGATAGCTTGATGACTCCACTAAAATAGATCTTTATTCAGAGTTATTTGCTATTTAAAAATAAGAGGAAATTATTGATGACTTTCATAGCTCACTGTGTGTCAGAAGGAGATAATCAGAGCATCTCCCCTGAATGTTACTGCTTCCTTCAAGTCTCCCAGGAATTCAGAGAAATCAGATAGACTGACACATAACCATAGGAGAATTGAATATTTGTCAAATTAAATACCACTGTTACTCAACACAAAGGTAGCATAAGCTCCCCTTGAGTCTGGCCCTGCTTTAGCTTTCTGCATTTTAAAATGTGTTTCAAATTTTATCCACTTTAAATTGTGTTGTTACATGCTTTTTCTTGTTTTTTGTTTTGTTTTGATGGGGTCTATGCATATTGCATAGCCCAGGCTGGCCTGGAACTCATTATGTAACCCAGGTTAGTATGAAACATGCTGTGTGATCCTTGCTCCTTAGCCTCCCAAATGCTGAGATTACAGGCATGAGCCTCCACACCTGACTTGTTACATGCTTTTATCATACTACTATTTAAGGTATATAAATATGCTAAAATAATTTAGTTGACTAAATTGTAAACGATTCAAAATACACATTTCAAAATATTTTCTTTTCCATGTGTATCTGTGGATGGATAGCTATAGGCAAGCTAGTTTCTTAAAACTGTGTGCGAATGGTTCATATTTGGTTGATAAGCTCATGTTCCCTATAAGTTAAAAAGTAACTAACTGGTAACAAAAGACTAATCAGTTTAAATCTGCTTTACTAGTTCATAGTCATAAAAAGCATTATTTAAAAAATGAAACACACATATATACTATATGTATTATTATTTTAAAGAAATCGCTCCCTTTTTTTCTTTCTTACTCCAAACTTTTTGTCTTGCTTGGAATCCTAGCATTACTCCACCCTCCATCCCTTCGAAGTGTAATACTTTATGTAACGATGTGTAAATATTCTTACCTGTGCTTCTGTTCAACAGATGTCATGACTCTGCCATATTCTTAAACTGTAAGTTGCTTATTAGATATATCTTCCATTTTCTATGATTGCTGTGTATTTTTTTCGGGTTTGGGGAACATCGCTGACTAAAAGTAGTGAAAACGTAGAGCCAAGTGGTAAAAAGTCATTCCTGTGTTCTACTTGTGGAATGCCTTGCTAAGTGACTTTGATGAAATAATTTAGATTATCTAGATGGAGGAGCCAAAACAAGAGAATGAAGAATTCAAGGCCCGTCTGGGCTACATAGCGAGATTCCATCTCAAAAATAAAATACAACCTGGTTGATAAAGATGGAGAGTTTCAAACAAGTGAGGGAGTGGCTGTTTGGGAGACTTCAAGCTCCAAGAATTTTTTCGTGTGGGTCGGGAATCACGTGTGGGGTTTTGGAGCTGTTGGAGACATTCCTTGTCTATTACATAACTTAGATACCTCCAGTTCCTAGTGGGTTGGGCTGAATTCATAGACTCCGGTTTTGCTTTTCTAGTTCAAATACTACATGTGCCATTTGAAAAGTTCAGTTTATGCCGTTGAACGGCAATGTGGCAGAGACGTTTCTTATAAAATATTTAACAGGATATAGGGAGAACCTGGCGGTAATAGTTTTTGAAAACTCCATTCTAGGCCAGAATTACAGGCAAAAGACCCACAAGGTGCATAATAATTTAATAGCTATTAACACATTCCTGAATTTGTAGAGGAAAATTTGTTTGGAAAGACTTTATGAAGACTCTGAATGTGGGCAATTTGAATCATGTTTATAAATATTTTACCTGCCTTGAATAGATTATTATATTTGTCCAATAACAATTTTAGAGTAGCTAATGTGGCAATATAAATATGAATATTTAGGGGGCATTTTTTCTTTATATAGTAAATAGGTGATTAGTAATGTTTTCTTTTACAAAGGCTTTTTTATGGCACATTGCTTTATAAAGGAAATTTAAAGTTAAGTTTGAGGAATTACATAATGAAATCTTCTGGGAGTATGTGTCTTAGGTATAATTACAAAAATGAAAATGTATAATTTATGCTTGCATAATGCCTTTCATTGAAGGTTATGGGAATAAGTCTTATAATATACTCCTGGTTTCACATGCCTCCCTATGTAATTGAAACAGCTACTCTGCCATGGCCTAGGAAAAATCCCACACTCAAAAGCACCCAAAATTTAGTCCATGAAGCAAATACTCCCTACAGAGTCCAATGAGTGGTACCTCATTTGTCTTTCTTCCTAATTATTTGCTTATATATTCCCTCCTTCTATCAAACATCGGAGGTAGCCTCCTCTGCCTGTTTTAAGACTTTTGTCCAAGCTGGCACACTACGAACTAGCAAAAGTGAAAATTATAGCCGTTTGTTATAAACTCTTATTTGCTAGACCTTGTGCTGGATGCCTTCGGTGTGCTATTTCATTTTTTAACTCTCATAGATGAGGAAACTCAGGGGTTAAGTAGCTTTTCCCAAGATCCCGCTGCCCAACTTTGGCAAGGCCGAAGGTTCATTTGCATCTGACTGAAGATCAGATTAAGGAATAATACTCAGAATTATCGGCTCCTGTTCTTATAAAATTGCTTGTAGTGTTTTCTGATGAAGGAAAAGATGAATGATAAAAAAAATGCAGCACTCACTGGCCGTGGTGGGGCCATCTCAGCACTGGAGACGCAGAGGCAGGCAGATCTCTATGAGATTGAGGCCAGCCTGGTCTACACGGGGAGTCCCAGGCCAGCTGGGGCTACAAGGAGACCCTGTAGACCCAAGCAAAACCAAAACAAGCACCGTTTATTTAGGACTAATAAATCACAAAGGACTGGTGAGAAAGGATGGCCTGAAGGTTCCCTTTTTCTCTCTAGACCCAGTATGACCAGAAAGAGGAGTTTACATTGTGTAAAGAAGGGGAAGCGGAGATACCCTTTGCCCTTATCCTCAAGCCACCTCTCCTCTTCCCTGCCATCTCAGAAGAAATGGGTCAAATATTTTGTGAAACACTTCTTCCCTCATCTGTCATAAAATTCTGACTGTAGTGCAAATACCCCAAACGAATATTTAGAGGTGACTGTGATTTGGAAAGCTTAGAGAGTGAATATACCAAAACCATAAAAAATGGCCTTCTCTGTGTGTCAGAAGAGGCCTCAGGCTTACTAGGAAAGAACTCTGCAAATAATTGCTTTGTAGGCTAATCCATACCTCGATGTCTTTCAATATGACTTCCATAAATCTCTTAAGAGTTTCACTGTACTGCCTGGCATCTGATGCGGAAAACCACTGATCTGGTAACCTGGTTGGAATGTAACTCCGGCTTTGGGAGAATTGTGTTGCATTAGAACAAAATCCCAATATTTTAGCCTCAGACATATGTCTGTACCAGTCCTTTGGCAGCTGGTGAAAGCCAGATCCTTCCCAGACTTGGTTTTCAATTTTCTTTAAGATTTCTAACTTCTTGGGACAGCTAACATATACACTAATAGACATAGAAAATTTTATAACCTCTAGTGTAAGATGAGAATGGAATTGCCAGAGAATATTGAATTCGAGTTACTTATGAGAAATGGACATATTGAATACAGGGTCTCTCTCTCTCCCTCTCCCTCTCTCTCTCCCTCTCTCTCTCTCTCTCTCTCCCTCTCTCTCTCTCTCTCACACACACACACACACACATATATATATACACAACATATACAATGTAGTGATTATGCTTTTTCAGAAACCATCTCTAACACGATGATAGAGTATATCTGAACATAGAAGTCACCGGTGGCCTCCTTCACAAATCCCCACCTTCAGAATTGGCAGTACCCGTGATAGACCCTTGAGCCTCCCAGTGCAGTGAACAGAAGAACATTTTGTGTATAATCAATGCCAGACATGACAGACAATTTTTCCTCCATGTTCTGGAAGTTACCCTTGAGAATCTGTTTCAATGTTTCTGATTCACCACAAGTTTCTATTTGATACAGAATGCCTTGAAAGAGACCCCCAAAATCATCCCTTATCTTTACTAGTTCTATTTATGATCTGCATTTAAAGAACATTATTACAAAGGATATCTTCATTAAAATCAGAACAGCCACAAATGTTTGCCAAAATGGTTTTTGGCTGGCCAGTTAATAGGTTTCCCTCAAGAAGAGACTGTGTTAGAGCTAGAAAGAAGGAGCAGGAAATGGGGACAAGGCATGACACTTAGGCATGTACAGGGAGAGAATAGTTGGTTTCCCTGTGAGCTGAGTTTAAGTGGGGCCAACAACATGTGATTTCTTAGATGACTTTTGATCCAAGATGATGGAGCGGAGGAATGACATCAAAATAGGCTAAGTAATCATAAACAGGAGAGCGTCTGGGGCATTTATCAAGAAGGACTATGTGGAACAGGAGGGATGTCGTCTGGCTGGGGAGGGAGGAGCCTGGCTGCCATCACCCTCCTGCCCTGGGGAACTAGCTATGCCCAAGAAGCCCAGACAGAAGAGCCAGTTGGGCAGAGTAAGAGTCCATAGTTTTCTGATTCTCATTTCCTGTTTCCTGAGGGAAGCAGAAGGACGCTCCAGTGGGTGCTGGCCGCAGCTTACTTTCATGGAGGAATCCAAGTATCACCACTAGCATGCTTCAGAATAAATAAGACCTTACCCCCTGGCCATCCCAGACAGGTTCCTTAGAGTGCCCTATAGCCGATCACCAAGTTAGTAACTATTTGTTCTTGGTTGCATAGGTTCTCATTGGGGCATCCAAGGGTGACAGAGATTAATACAAAAACCTGGATCAAGCAGTCTGAAAGGGTTAAGTAAGCTGGCCACAGACCCAGAGGGAGTTGAGCTTTGATTTGAACCTGAGAAGCCTGATCCTAGAGTTCATCCTGGCTTTCATCACTCTCTTGGCTCTCCTTAATGGGTAGAATTAAACGTATCTTCCCTTAGGAAACTTCATCTAATTCCCTAACGCAGTCCCCCAGTCACACTTGTTCTTTGTCTTCTTTCTCTTTTTTCTGGGTCTAAAGCCTCCAAACTCCTGGTTTTTCTGTCCTTATGCTTCTTTGAAGATCTGTTTAAATATGTGATTGTTTTGATTTCCTTACAAAGTGAAGAGATTCAGAACAGCCCAGCCAGAGAGTTCTGTTTCTTACTATAATTCATCTGTTTCACGGAGGTTCAAACACGAATAGGATACTAGCCAACCCTGACTGCTCTTTAGGACTTTCACATGGTTATTTATAAGTACAAAAATCACTTGAAATACCTTTCCAAACGGTATTATTAACTAAGACAAACTAGCATTCATTTGACTTCTGTTTCCTTTGACATTCCTATCATTGATATTTTAGAACCAAGCATATGCTCCTGTAATTTTTATTGTTGTTGCTTTCTTTTCTTTCACAGGATCTCCCTAGTCCCAGCCCCACCTGAAAGTCACTATGTGAAGTAGGCTAGCCTCAATCTCATAGAGATCCACCTGCCTCTGCCTCTAAGGACTGGGGTTAATGGTGCATGCCACCACACCTGATATGCTTCTGTAATTTTTTTTTCAGTTCTAGACCATCTATACATTGTTCCTTGAGTGTTCTTTACTGCTATTGTGCTAACATGATATGTAAGAGAAACTAGATTTCTTAACATTTTCTTATCGGTCCATAAACTAGTATCTATTAACATTTAGGTGCATTTTTTTCTGTCCCAAGTGTGAAGTCTCATCCACTGGGAAATACCTTCCTCTTATTTATTATGATAAATTTGTGCTGTTTTAAAGATAACAAATTGGGTTATGGAGAGATGGTTCAGCAGTTAAGAGCACTGGCTGCCCTTGCAGAGGACCTGGGTTCAGTTCTCAGCACCCATGTGGCAACTTAACCGTCCCTAACTCCAGTTCCAAGGGATCTTACACTGTCTTCTGACCTCCATGGGAATTGCATGGCATGGGTGCACTTGTATGCATGCAGGCAATACGCTCATACACATAAAAAATAATAAAATATTAAAAAAGATAAATTATACTAGGTCAACACTTAGGTAAGAAAAGTTTTAGGTACTATGTTAGAAATTAATGCATAATGATGGTCACAAGGCTGTGTTTTTCTCTTCTGAGCTCTCCCTTTAAAAATAGCTACATTTGAGGATTTACTGACAGGTAATTCCTTTAATTGGTTTGTGGATATAACGGCTTTCCTCTGTGGTAGAATTTAAAAGCATGCAGCATCTGCTTCCCAATGTGAATGCATGGTGGTTGGTATGTGGCCAGGCATTCTCTACATGAAGGTTAGCAGAGGTTCTGGGCACAGTTAGAAGGTGGAAAGGTGATGGCAAAGGACTCTATGATTCCTGAATGGGTACCTGTGGACTGGAGGCTTTGAAATTCTCAGTCAAGTAGTACAGGTTCTGACTTCAGGTTCTATGTTTATAGCAAATCCAAACTGAAAACACCCTAAGTATTCGCTAACTAATGAGCGAATAAACAAATTGTTGTACAGCCATTATAGGATAATGAAATACTATTCAACAATAAAAATGGGCAAGTGACTAATACATACAACAAAGGGGCTGAATCATAAAGGTTTTTGGCTAATTGGAAAAAAAATATAAAAGATGAGAGGCCATATGACTTAGTTTTTTATAATATCCTTAACAAGTCAAAGCTAGAGACAGAAAAAGAGATCCATGGTGGTCAGGATCAGTGATAAGGGAGGCAGATTGACTGTAAAGGGACATAAAGGGCCTGGGGCATGATGGAGATACTGTATGTGTTGATCTGGTGGTATCACACAGTGCCTCTGGCTATTATATATATATATATATATATATATATATATATATAATATATATAATATAGTTATGCTGGACAACTCTAGTGTCAACTTTAAACACCTGGGTTGAGGGACCCTCAATAGAGGAATTGCCTCCAGTGGACTGGCCTGTGGGCTATTTTCTTGATTGTTGAATGATATGGGATGGCCCAGCCCATTGTGGGTGCTGCCACTCCTGGGCAGGTTTTTCTGTGTTGTATAAGAAAGCAGGCTGAGCATGGGCCAGAGAACAAGCCAGTAAGCAGCATTCCTCCATGGCCTGTGCTTCAGCATCTGACTCCAGGTTCCTGCCCTGAGTTCCTTCCTTGGGCTCCCTCAGTGATGAACTGTGACCCGGGAGATGTAAAATAAAATAAAATCTTTCCTCCCCAAGTTAGTATTGGTTTAGAGTGTTTTGTCACAGTGATTGAAGGTAGCCTAGAACAGCAGAGGTCTGTCAAAATTCATCAGACTCTACATGTAAGAACTGCACTTGATGTAAGTAAGCTACACTTTGATAATATACTTGAAATCAAAACATACAGAAATGCATTTTCCAGGACCCCTTTTGATTTGCCTGGCTTCCGTAAACAAGGTAATTGTCATTGTTATAAGATACCTACCTTTCTAGAACCAGGGGACATGTGAGTTCTTTGTCATACTGTGTGTTCTCTTATCTACCTGTTGTCTGGATAAACTGTGGCAACAGGGCCCAGAGGGTTACAGAGAGTAAAGTAGGTGTTTAGGAGGCGGACTCCTAGAAGGAACAGTGCACATGGGAAAGACAAATCCAGCGGAGTGGGAGGCGGCTCAGGCTCGAGAAAGAAGAGTATTGAGAACAGTTCTGACCGTCCTTGGGAAGGAGGAGGGGCTGGGTAGCAGTAAGAAGTCTGCCTCCTAGGTATCATCGCCCTCAAATTAACATGTTTACATGTCCCTAACACCCAAGTGACTTCAGTTTCTCGGCAGTGGAATATTTCACATAATTAAGCTTTTAGTGAAAAAAAAAAATTCATTTTTTGCCATTAAAAAAATCTGACAAATGTTCCATATGTATCATTTGGACACAGGTCACACTACCCAGATAATGAACTCTTTCATGTAAAATTTCCAGTAGATTTTAACATGCAAAGCCCTTCTCATATGTTATCCTGCATTGATCCGATTGGAGCTGTTAGTGTCTAGTGGATCAATGATCAGCAAACTAAAAAGTCACTTAGCGACTATGACACCCATGGCAGTGGTAGAATCTATTGTGTCAGGAATCCGTGTTTTATTAACTCTGTAATTACCTGTTCAGCTGAACCGGTGAATTTTATTACACATTTTCTTTCACCTGAACAAGACCTTTGCACTTCTACCAGTGCCCTGAGGATCCTCCTTTATTTTTTTATTTTTTTAATTTCTGCTCCGCGTCTTTCTCTGTTGCCCTGCGGCCTAGCCGCCATCTGTTTAGGCAGAGCGGGAGTGCAGAAAGGAGAGCTTCAAGAACACCAGTGCCTTGCTTTGGAAACTGTTAAATCGCCTCCCCCTCCAAGATGGTTGCTTAATTTTTAGGATACACTTCGTCTTCAGGAGGAAGAAAGTTTGGAATGTAATTCTGTAAGCATTGGCGCTTTCTTGTTAAAAAGGTGTTGAGTGCTATATGGCCTAAGAGTTAACAGTGTAGGCTGGGGAGCAATCAGAAAGTGATGTTAAACTCAGGCTTGGCTTCCTTGTGTAAGCGGGAAGGATAGGAATAATTCATTCATGGAATTTGGATATCTCTCCAACACCTGACTCAACATGTCTAAATCTTTGTTTCCTTTCCGTTAAAAACTGTAACTTTTCGACTTCCTCTTGATAAACCAGTGCTGTCACCTTTGACCTCTACACTCACCCCAGACCATCATCCAGTCATTCACCAAAACCTGTCATTTCTGCTGTCTAAATGCCTCACTGATACGTCCATAGGTATCCATCCCCATCGTCTCCAACCAAGCCAAGCCCTTGCAATCTACCATTTGAACTCCTCATCATACAACAAGACACCCTCAGTGTGAAAAATGTACTGTCTATCTATTGATTTATTTATTGAGACAGGGTCTCATTATGTAGCTCCAGATGACCTGGAACTTGCTATGTAGACCAGGCTGGCTTTGAACTCACATTGATCAGCTGTGTCTGCCTCCCAGGTGCTAGGATTAAAGGTGTGCACCACTTTGCCCTTGCTTTTTAAAACTGTGATTTATATAGATAGGTAGATAGATTGATAGATAGATAGATGATAGATCTGAGTGGGGGCAGTTGAGGAGTGTGTGCGAGCGTGACTGTGCGTGTGTACAGTGCTCATGGAGGCCAGAGAGGGCATCAGATCCCCTAGAGCTGGCGTTACAGGTAGTCGTGAGCCACCTAGTGTGGGCACGGAACTCAGGTCAGCAAGCACCCTTAACCCTAACCCGTCTCTCCAGCCCCTTTCTTGACTCTTAATATAATCACCATGCTGTCATTCTCCAAAGGATTCCGTTGTCTTTAAGTATTAGATTAAAACTCATTAACATTCAAGTCTGCATGATTCCACCTTTTTCTGTTTTCCACTCTCATGGCCCTCTAGCTTTTTCCTGGGGTTATATACATTTGCGCGCATTGTTCACTCATGCCCCTGCCGTGCTTTGAGAATCTAGTGTGTTGGGTGCAGTGTGAGTGCTAAGAATACACAGGTGAAGAGGATCTGGTTCCTGCCATGATGAGCTTAATGCCAAACGGGGGATAGAGATGCAAGAAAATGATTCTGGGAAAATACAACACGGAGCAGAGGAGCCAGTGACTGGCTTCTCCTTTGGCTCCTGGAGAGGGCTTCCAGGTGGTGGTGAGTATATCAGGTCTGGAAGCGAGGGGGATAATTTTGATTTTTCATGCTAGAAAATATTTTAGAAGTATAACATAAAACCAAATCATAATCCTTCATTAGAGTATGCAGAGGGAGCTCAATAGTTCCCCATATCATTCAGGCTACTTACATAATAAATCATTAGCAACCTCTAATTTGTTTTGAAACAAATAAAGCTGATATAACACCCTTCCACTCAAATTTTGGAAAACTTAGTTCTATCACCGTTACTAATTTTTTCCACATTTTGAGTGGTAATCCAATATCCCCAAATTTGTATTTTCTTGGGAAATATCTTACATAGTAGACGCTGGAAAAAAAGCTGTTGATTACAGAATATGGTCAAATATCATCCAAAAGATGAATCAGTTCGCCACCTTTAGAATTTAAGTCTTCGGACCTGGTTTCCTCTTGGGACTGCAGGAATGCTCCATGTACTTATCATGCAGCCTGACTTTGCTTTTTAGCTACTTTCTCACTATGTAGTCCCGGCCCTGGAACTCATGATATTCTGGCCTCAGCTTCCCAAGAGCTGGGATCACAGGCATACACCACCATACCTGGAGAATCAGACTTCTTTAACATTTAGCTTTAGCACAGAGAAATTGTACTATCCGTAAGTTACAGAGGTTCTGCCACTGAGAAATTTTATAAGCTGTCGAAGGCGTAGTTTTCTAGAGGTGCACCTGAACATTCAGCTTCTACTGAAAGTCCACATGAGAAATTTAACCAAATAACAGTTTCTTCAAAGATCTAGTATCCTGATTATGATTTATTTTTCCAAACTTCTGAAAAATCAAAAACATCCTGACAAGTTTTGAAAAATATGCAACAGAATTGCCATGTAAAGTAGAATGATTAACAGAGAATCTTGTTGTTTTGTAGATGTTTCATAGACATGTTTTTCCCATAAAGAAACTGATTCATGGCCACAGATACTATTCCCATTGTTAGAGATAGCATCCTCTGTCCACAGTCCACACAAAGAACTCAGTGCACTCAGTGCATAGATATTTTAGTGTTCTTAATTTTAAGCCTAATGTCTAAGATACAGAGAAAGGTGTGTAACTAGCTCAATCTGTGCCTCTGAGAGAAACATTTATCAATTAAGCAAAATTGAATTGCTTGTAAGACCTTTGAAAGTACTGATGACACCCCAGTTGTAAAGAGCAAAGGGAACATTATTTTCCCCTTCCTTCAGCTAAAGAACAAGAAATAAGAAAAGTTAACCGACCCCGGGTGAAGTTCACCCAGAACTCTATAGACTTCCATTTGAAATGATTAGGAAAGTACAATGTATAGACAAAAGAAATTAAGCTGAAAAATGTAAACCGTAAGTTAAGAGACCTCATCATTACAGCAACATCACCTTTTCTGCTTCCTAATTCTCCTTTATAATGTGCTTACTGGGATAGACTCTGAAGATATAAAGATGAATAGGAATCAGTCCCTGCCTTCAAGGAACTAATAATCCAATGGAAAACAGATGCCTACAGCTCACCATAATCATTGAGATGCATTAATGCTTTCAGCAAAGTGCTAAGCAGAGGGAAAACAAAAGCAAATGGTTCGTGCTGAGCAGGACATCAGGGAAGACTTCATAGCGGAGGTGACAGTTAACTGAATGTTGAAGGATGAGTAAGCTTTGGCCAAATATTGAAGACAACTAGGGCTACTCTAAAAAGAGAACATAGCAGGAAACAAAGGCAAGTTTATAAAAAGTATTTCACATGCTGAAGACTCTGTAGGAAGAATGGCTGGGAAGTAGGTGAGGGTTAGTTGTGAAGAATGTGTCTGGTCCTTCTCTCTTGAGCCATTCTGTCAGCCGCTATTGATAATTTAGACTTTATTTTATAAGGCATATGGAGCCAGTCAAACTGAGTACTTTGTGGTCCTCTGCAGGCAACCCCTCCAACTTTTAAAAAATATTATTTTTATGTGATGTGTATGACTTGCCAGCATGTAGATAGGTACAACACTGTCATGCAATGCCCTGAGATGGTCAGAAGAGGGTGTCAGATTCCCCAGATGGTTGTTAACTGCTATATGGGGCCTGGAATTCGAACCTGGGTCCTCCACAACAGCAGCCAGGGCTCTTAACCGCTGAGCCATCTCTTCTGCTCTGCACTCCAACGTTTTATCAATCCTCTGACCCTCTTTGGTGCTGGTGTTGCTGTGGTGTTGATGAGAGATAGAGGTCTCTTTCTGCTACTGGATCCTTCAGTCATTGTTGATATTTCTACAGAGTAACCACATGATTTGGGCTTAGCCAAATGGATACTCTCTCTTTGAAGACTGAACCTTAATTAGATAACACATGGATGTGAAGGCATTTTGCATTCATCGTGGAGCTATTAGAAACAATTGTTGGTGAACTGTAGGATTTTTGTTATGGTTCTCCCTTAACCCTTAAGAGCCTCTGATTCCAACTTTGAGTCACTTTCTGACTTACAGCTAACGTGCTGACCCAAACATGTCCAAAACCAAATACATCATTCGAGTTCAAGGCGTTTAACACTGGGAATATGGAACTACAAGTCCAAACCTCAAATGAAAGACTTTTCAGAGATGTAGATAAATTTAAGACCTTCTGTGTTAAAGCTAAAGATTAAAGTCCCAGGAGATAAATCCCTCAGAGAGACATATAAAGAAAGAAAACAAAAGAACCAGAGATAATACCTGAAAAGATGCCAAGATATGAAGAAGCAGACAGGAGAAAACCAAGGATTCCCTAAAAGCTCATCAGAGAGTTAGGAAGAGGAGCCAGGGAGGAAATAATTGCAAGAGAAAAGTCAGTAACACCAAATACCACAGGCAGATCAGAGAGTTATTCTCTCCGTATTGAACTAAGAGGTCATTGAGATGGGCAGTTAGTTGATTACTGGGTACTTTGGAAAAATAAATTAGGAATATTAGGACTAGCTTTGCAAATGGGAACCGAACCCCTATGGTTAAGGAAGTAATGCAAGGTGGAAGCTTTAATTGGAAGTCTGGGGAAGAGGAAGGTAATAAACTAGCCACAGAGAGGAGCAGCCCTCTCCCGCAGAAGAGTTGGTAAAGGAAAAGAGCTTAAAAATGTTAAGACGGGGGCTGGAGCGATGACTTAGCGGTAAAAAGCACAGGCTCCTCTTACAGAGGTCCTGAGTCTGTTCCTGCCACCCACATAGGAGCTAACAACTGTCCATAACTCCATTTCCAGGGGATCCGATGTCCTTTTGTGATCTCCACGGGCACTGCAGAACACGGGTGCTTTACTTAAATGCAGGCAATGCACATCCACATGAAATAAAAATAAATAAAATAAATAAATTTTTAAATGTTAAGACAGAAGAGAGATGCATGATGGAGCACTATCAAGGAGAAGAAAGGGATGAAATTATAACAAGGTCGCCATGGTTGACCTTGGCAGGGAGTAGAGCCTTTACCTCTTTGGAAACTAGACTGAAAGAGGTTAAGATATTAGGCACATCAAAATCACCTGAGTTCTCATTAAACATAGAAACGCCTCAGGCCAACCCTATACTTAGAGAATCAAAACATTTAGTATCCAGACAATGCATTATTAACATGCCACAGGTGATATTTCTGCATACTAAAACTCATGATTCATGATTAAAGATAGAAATAATAGAAGAGAGGTGGTAATCTGTAGTTAACAGGGTAAAAGTCAGCATAGCCCCCGTGGGAAATGAGCAGTGAAATCTAGTAACAATACAGGATCCCTAAACAATATTTAGAACTAGGGCTGGGGAGATGGCCCAGTGAGTCAGATGACTGCTAAAAAGCCTGAGGACCTGAATCCAGATCCCACATATAGATGTTGAGCATAGTGGTGCACACCTCTATCTCCAGAGCTGGAAGGGGGCAGAGACAAGAGGTCCCCGGGTAACAGACCAGCTAGTTTAGCCAAAATGGTGAACTCCAGGTTCAAAAAAATAAGGTAGGATGCTGGAAAGATGACTCAGCAGTTAAGAGCACTGGCTGCTCTTTCAGAAGACCCAGGGTTGGTTCTTAGTACCCGCATGGCAGCTAATAACCATCCATAACTCCAGTTCTAGGGAATTCAGTGACCCCTTCTGTCAGGCATTGGACAACATGGGTACATTTACATAAATGCAGGCAAAACACTCATACGCACAAAATTAAATGAATAAATAAAATGGGAGCGTGATAGAGGAAGACACTTGACTTTGACATCTGCAGTCCACACATGCACACATGGTCAAGTGCACTCCCCACCACCACCATACACACACACAAGAACCCAACTGAAGCTGAAAATCATAAAGAGGTTAAAGATGTCAGTCACCCAAGTGTTCTGTTTCTTTCCGGTGTGCCTGCTGGTACAAGAGAAGGAAAAAAAAAATGTTCAGATTGATCTTAGCTGTTGGAATGGCACAGTGACTGTGATAGACGTCAAGGGAAAATAAATTGAGGGTTGACCCTGGAGTCCGTGCTGGACAGGCAGGGAAATGAAATGATTCTACGAGAGATAGAAATAGAGATCTAGAGAGCAAGAAGGTGGCTGGGGTTGAAGGAGCAGGGCCGGCACCACCAATCCTGAACTGTTCTTTCACGGTAGGCAGCAACACTAAACAAGCCTTCTCTCCTTTATCCTTACCTCTCCAAAGTCGCACCGTGTATTCCAGCAGCTGGGGTCATTCTTCAGTGCCCCTGAGACGTGTCCACCCGTCAAGAGACTGGCATCTCTACAAACGAGCAAACCCTTTCCCTCATCCCTAGAATCTGAGGCTAAAGAAGGAAATGTGTATAATGAGGCCAACAGAAGATCAAAAAGGGGAGGGGATTGATTTCTTTTTAAAAAGCTGAAGCCATTGCTGATTTTCTGAGACTTAAGTTTTCTGTATTAAATAACCAAAGAACATAGCTACTACCATTTATCCTATAAGCGTTTGTTAGAATTTGTCCTGTTCAAACACTGTAGTAAAAGTTTGTGGTTTTAAAATAATTAACTGTTATTGTGTGTGTGCATGCAGAAGAGGGCACTGGATCCCATGGAGCTAGAGTTACAGATGGTTGTGAGCTGCCCAACATAGTTGCTGAGGACCAACTCCAGTCTTCTGCAGGAATGGCAAAGCTTTCTTAACTGCTGAGCCATCTCTCCAACCCCCATTTTTGCTTTTTGAAACTGGGTTCGCCCTATAACCTAGTTTGGTTTCAAACTCATGACTCTTTCCTCAATCTCCCAAGTGTTGGAATTCCAGGTGTGTGCCACAACACCTGGATCACACAGGTTTCAGATTCAAGTATACTTTTCTACTATTTTAAAAGGGGGGTGTTAATTCACTTAGAAACTGATAAAGTATCTAGAGCAAGAATCCTCAGACCAGAGATGGAATAGAAGGCAGTGGGAGGTACACACCAGAATTTAAATGCTCCAGCCAGGGCAAATCAGAATGTCAGAGAAAACGTGTGTGATTTGAAAAGGTCCCCAAACTATTTCACTACAGTGCCCACTGGTTTTCAAAAGTAACTAAACTAGCCGAGTATGTTGGCATGTGCACCCATTGTCCTAGCTACTTGAAATGCTGAGCTAAGGGGACTGCTGGGGCTTAGCAATTGAGACCAGCCTGGGCAACATCACAAAATCTCATCCTTAAAAAAAAAAAATAATGAAGGTAGAGAATAAAATCAAGAAACAAGAATATTGATATCATTTTCAGGCTTATTGACTGAAATCTGCTAGGTAGAGGCACTTGCCACCAAGCTTGATGACCTAAATTTGGTCCCTGGGACGCACTTGGTAGAAGGGGAGAACTGACTCTTGCAGTTGGCCTCTGATCTCCACATATGTACCATGGTTCACTCGCGCATGCACACACACACATGCACACAAATAAGTAAATGTAATAAAATTTTAAGATAGATAGGTTCTAATTTGTAAGGTGTTAGCATTCATCATGTTTTTAATAGAACAGAGAGTTTGGGAAGACATAAAAGTTCCCAGGTCGAGGGTGACAGACAGCTTGGCAGAGAAGAGAGGAACCAAGACCAGTACACCAAGACATGCTGATGGTATGCACCCTGTAGTGATTTGACGGGAAGGGCACTCACCCTTTACCCTGTCCAACCATGACCTCCTTGGGTACTACATGACAGGGGTGCACTTACATACCTGCATGTAAAACACTCATACACATAAAATAAAATAAAAATAATACAATATTAAAAATACATAAAAAGCTTCTTTTGAAGCCTTCCTTTTCTTCTCATCAGCTCAGGCCTCTCAGCTTGTCAATCTTACTAAAGTTGCATTACCTTTAAAAGCATTTCCAAGTTCATTTGTACAAAAACTGAATTCTAGCATTTCATTATAGTGAAAATTTGGGAATTAGGTAAGGGTCCATCAATTGGAGATTTATTAAACAGTTATAGTATCTTCAAATCACAGATAGTACGTCATACATACAATGAAAGCCATCGGTTTTTCAACAGGGGCAGGAAAGAAACTTACCCTCCACACGCATAGAAGTTATAAGCTGGAGGTGTCAGCACTTGGGATGCTAAGGCAGAAGGATTGAGAGTTCAACACCAGCCTAGACTACATGGCAAATTCAAGGCCAGTCCAGGATACACAGCAACACTCTGATTTGAAGGGCTGAGCACATCACTCAGTTGATAGAGTGTTCCTGGCATGCATGAAGCCCTGGGTTCCATCATAAGCTGAGTGTGGCTGTATATGCCTATAATTCCAGCACTTGGAGTTTGGAAGCAGGAGAGTCCAGAGTTTAGGGTCATCCTCAACTGCAAAGCAGTGTGAGGTCAGCCTGAGCTGCTTCTGACCCTGTCTCTAAAAAACTGTTTTGATTTGGCCAAAATTAGGTTTGAATGTGTGGTCACACATATTTATGCAAAGGAGCTATCTGAAAAAAAGTTATAAATATTAAGACTTCGGGAGTGGTCTTTATTTATGTTTCCTATGTTGTTTGAAATTTACTGTGCTATTTTTATTGTAGAACTCACAAAATATGACAAAGCTGTTTTTAATGATAATTTTTAATAATAATGAGAGCTCCAAATTGCCAAATCATTAGCCTTCCTTCCCCATCAGATAAAAACTCCCTTCATCTTATTAATAGTAAAGATTATCTCAGCTAGAAGTTCAAGGAAGCCAAGCTGATTAAATTAATTTGTGTCAATTTGTGACTGATTGGTATCTCCATTACCCTCCAAAACGCATTTCTCAGTTGCTTAGAACATAAGTGAATCTATAAGGATTCAAGGTTGAAAAAATGATGAAGTAAAATAATTTGGACAATATATGTTAGGGTAATTCTGGACAAGAATATGACCATGTCACAGGTTAGCTCAACCTGGAAATATTCTCCCTGCGTCACTTAACAAACCTATCCTTATTTCTCTAGCCCTGATAGGAACTGACATTTACTACTCACAGAAGTTACTGTTATATTTTAACGTAATTTATTTATGCAGTCACATCCACCTGAGGATGTTCTTTTTCTCTAGAGATTTGCTAAGTGTTCGGTTCCCTTTGGTTTTTCTAATAACGTCCACGTACACTTTATCTGTAATACAAGTAGAATTTATTTTGATACCTACTGTGAGATGAGACTCAAAGTTGATTTTATTCCAAACTGCCGCCTTTCTCAGAATCATTTAGTGAACCCCCCTCTTTTACTTGAGATGCCTTATTTATTGTATATTATTTTACTATATCTGTACTTTTTAATTCTGTCAAATGACCCTGAGTATTTTTTGCCAGTACTAAGATTATTTGTAACTCTAATATTTTAATAGTTGGTGTCAGTCAGTGCATTTCTCCATTAAAAGTTTCAAAATCCCATTTTTCCCTTTTAATGTTTTCCTGTAAATCGTCTCATCAAGTGCCTTAAGAAATCTTAGTGTGGTTTCAGTGTGTGTATTATTAAATTTAAACGTTAAGGTTGAACCTCTACTTTTTGCCCCAACAACTTCTTTCCCATTCTTCACATATTTTTTATAGAGGCTCTCTGCTGTCAGTAGCATCAATAAACATATGATATTGGTGAGAACTTGGAAAATTGTAAGTCAAAGATTGCCTGCTTCCAAGTATTAGAAAACAGTGTTATTTTGGGTTCCCATCTGTTAGTATACTATGTGATAGTATACTATGTGATACAAGTTTTACTCTTTTCTTAAGTAGTCCTTTGCCTGCTTCCTCTTACAGTCAGTCTTCTGAACACTGCTTACATGTGATTAGATTCTCCAGGACTGATATTTTTGTATCTTTTTGTCCTTTTTATAATTAGCTGATTATATTACATTGGAGATTTCTTCAAATTTTCTGTTTTGAAACTCTGGGGGATAATATCTGTCTTCGGGGGAATTTTATCAGATATTTCAAAACTTAAAATGGATTGTTATATTAACTACTTGTACAAGCTCAGGGAAGTTATTTTAAATACTCTGATTTTAGTCTTTCTCATCTATAAAATAGGTATAATACTACATACATGAGATGATAATGTAAAGGTACCCATTAACAGCCTCAGTATAATCACTTAAGAAATAGTATGCCTTTCCATCTCTCCTTTTTTGTTGGTCTGTTTGTATTTTATATTGCTGGTCCGCTGAGACTTTTATTCCAGAAATTCTTTTCCTAAGGGAAAGATTCCTAGATTCTCCCATGGCTTGGTTAAGTGTGAATGAGATCAGACTGTGAAAGAACTGAAATAAAGTAGAAAGTTTGTAAGCAATCTAGTACTAAATCAATTGACACTAAATTAGCCACAAATCATCTCAATAGTATCAAATGAAGCTAAACCAGTGTTCACACCCTTCCTTTAGAAAACTAAATGGGATTTGGAAAATTATCATTTTCTAAGTTATCAATGATTAATGTGGGGCAATAATTTGGGTGTTGACCTTAAAGACATATGTATAGAGTGTCTATTAGTACTAAGTGGTAATTCTACGAATAAATGCTGATCGTGTCACCTTAGAGCCAAAATCATTGATTAAACAGGCATGTTCAACATTAAAGTGTGTGTGTGTGTGTTTAATTAAAATTGATTTTGGAAGACTCTTCCAACTATGGTTCCTTCTGTTCAACGTTATTTTTTCATTGTGAAAATGAAGTAAAATTGAGGTGTTGTTTAAGTTAAATCATACATGTGGGGAAGTATCTAGTTTTGATTTTTCTTTCTAAGGTCCAATAACCTATATAGAAACTTCCCATCTTAATTTCATTTAATCCCAGGAACAGCTTTCTAATACTCAAAAATCATATCTGGGAATTTATTGGAGGATCCTCAGTGTCGTGGGAGTAGTCAGAGCCCTGAGGAGGGGAAGGATTGCGGAAACGAATCTGAGAAAAATAATTCTTTGGTCTATATCATGTTTTGTTAGTTTTTTTCCCCACAACAAAATGATAATCTAGGTGCTAATTCTGTTATCTGCTCTAAGGAGCAGAGAAAGCATCATGTTTTTCCTGTTTGTCTGTTCACAAAAAGATGATTTCAGGTATATTTGAATATTTCCGCTTCGTTCCGTTAAGAACTCTCTTGTAATAAAAAAGAGAAAGGGGTAAGAAAAAGAAACCGAAATTTAAAAATGAAGTGGATTTCCACCCGCAGACCTGATTTCTTGCAGTCCCAATCCTGTACTTACTGATGTATGTAGGATAAACAGTATCTTACAGGAAACAAGTACAGTGTTTCGATAGGTGAAAACTGCCTTTACTCAGTAAAGAAACTCCTGTTTGATACAAATGTTCTTGTCCTTTAAAAGCTAAATAGAAATAGGAAGGATGGGGTTTACACCAGCCTGTCTTAACAGTAGGCTCCATCTGGCTGTAGCTTATGAAATCCAGTATTTTAGGTAAATACTTTGGTTGAATAACCTAGGTTGGTGCCTCCTCCTCCTCCTCCTCCTCCTCCTCTCCCTCCTCCTCCTCCTCGTTTTCATCATCATCTTGTTGTTTAATTATATATAAAATGTTTTCCACCTTACCTACAGATTAATAAGCACCCAGTGTTGTCAGCCAAATCAAGTGCTGACAGGGAATGGGAGCCCTGTTCAGGAGAAAGACGAGTGAACATCTCAAGACAGGAACCAAAGAGCAAACACTCATTTTTCATGAAGAGAAAAAGAGCTAAGTTATAGAAAATAGGATTTTTTTTTAGTTTAACTTAAAACCTGAACAATCAAAGAAGATGTACATATGGGATATGTCTAATAAAAACAAGCATTTGGGAGCACGGCCAGCTGCGGATCTCACCTGCCTCAAAGTTTGCCCTAGGGCAGCTGGGACTTCCAAAGTGGCCTTCTCCCTAAGTTGGAGAATAAAGTGAAAATGTTACATCCTGTGCCCATTAAGCACACTCTAGCCAACCTGGTGTCCCTGAGCAACCGCACTGCTGAGGACAGCAGTGCCAAGACAAAATAAAATGGGAAGCAGTGCTGGTCTTTAACTACCATGTTTAAAATGATTTGAGGTTTTGTGTGCCTCTTCTGAATACACAGTCACCACCTACCACTGTTTCATGTCTTTTTTACTAATAAAAGACTCCACGTGTGTTATAAGTAAATTTCCATTTTAGACTCTTTAGGCCTACAGTGTGAACTCACTTTCCAAATTAAAGTTGGATCCAGGTAGTTTTTCTCTTTAACAGATTGAGATCCATTAAATCCCACTACCAACAAATCTTTTATATATATATATATATATATATATATATATATATATATATATATATTAAAAAGGAGTGTGTATTGTTTGGAATAGCTGGAGAGAAGAGTCCTCTTCACATCACTCACAGGAGCTGCGATCCCTCCACCCTCCAGTAGAGTCATGTTTTTAGCGAGATTCCTGTGGGAGACCTGTTTGTGAAAGTGGCATTTGTGATTCAGACTTCAGCTCCCCGTGCCAGCTTTGGAAAGTCAAACAGATGTTTCCACATTTACCACAGCATAGCTCATCCCTTATCCCAGGAGGAAAATCAGAAGAGGCTGGGGACAAGCACAGTTCTATCAGCCACAACCACAGGAAAATGGAGATAGAGGGTGTGTGTGTGTGTGTGTGTGTGTGTGAAAAAGACACTGCATCAAATGTAAGTTTAAATTTGGCTTTATTTAAAGGTAGAATGATTCATCTATAGGAAGTGTTACCCTGTACCTAAATTTCCTTTTCTTTTTCTTTTTTAACTTTGTTTTCTCTCAACCTTTCCCAGCAGAGTCGAGTCTCTTTGACAGGTCTATGTGGACTACAGTCTTTGTGTTGTTCAGTTTTGCTTTGAATGAATGCATTCTTTGAGAGCAAGCTTAGCTCTTGATTCTTTTTGCAAAACATAATAAAACCAAAAGCTATTTTTTTTTAGCTACATACAGAAACGCACACATACAAAAACAGACAAAATATATTTTAACTTTCATATGCCATAGTAACACAGTCTGGGAATTACACTCATTAAGTAGTATATAGAGCAATTTCACATGAAGCCTGAACTAACATTAGGTGAGATATTTTTTGATCTGTTTCCTTTGGTTACATTGCTGGTTCTTAAACTAGGAATGAGGTGCTCTAGAAAATTTTTTAAAATTTAAGCTTACCTGTGTTTTTGTTTTGGGCATATGTTAAATGTAATCTTGCCTAATTATAGTCTAAAGCCAGATTTTTAAGATGAATATGGTTTTGAATGAGTTATGGTCTCTGTGCTTGCAGGGAATTCCTCCAGCCCCAGGCCCTCAGCCCAGTGGACCGGCTGCAGCTGGCTCAGAAGGTTCCCTGCGGATGTCGGTCTCTGTCTCCCTTTCAGACACCCGCTTGCTGTCCTCCCTAGCTCCGTGCGAACGCAGAGTGCTGTCTGTGTTTCAGGAAAAGAATGTGTGTTAAAAGAACTAATGGTCCGACTGTCCATCAGATTGGGCAGCAATGGAGGTCATCTGGCGGTCAAAACCAAATCATTTCAGCCTGTTCCTAAAGCCCCCGGAGCTGTTGACTCGGTGGCGGGAGTTTGCCGTCTCTTGTTGCTTCTGTATCCTCTGAAACCTGGGAGTTTTCTTTTTGGCGACAAGAACGGACATATTTTCTCCCTAGCAACTGTGTGTGCACAGTGCTTGCCGTTCAGCATTTGCTCAGGTTAGCTCGGCCCAAGTACACAGGCAGCGCTCCTTGATTCATTGTCGGCCCTGAATAGACTGGATTCCAAATCTAGACAGAAATATTGGAAGAGTCTGAATATCTGTGTCTGTTTGAAACGCGTTGTTATACAGAAATTTTTAACATTTCCTCTGCTTTTATAAAGGGAACCCAGTGTTCTTCGTGTGAAACTTTCTACAGGTACATATTTTAAGGTGACTCCCAAGTCTCTACTTTCATATGGAACAGATGGGACTGCAAGTGGCTCTAGAGTGCTGACAAGTCCATTAAAAATGCTTTAAAATGCACACTCCATAAATCTGAACCTCACATTGGATATATTCGCAGTCCTTTCCTTGGGTGTTTCTTGAGCCCTATTTGCGAATACCACCACCTGCTGGCAGATAGGGGAAGCTCTCTTTTGCTGAAGAACCAGTCAAAAAGTCTGTACTGAATAAAATTGAAATGTTTTTAAGTCGGTAGATATTTGGGGATGGAAAATCTATTTACTGCATTATTTTGGAACATCTTAGTCACAATTAATTTACCAAAACATTTTTAGAGTCGTTAGGAAAAATGCACAAAGAATATTGTCTAGAAATGAAACTATTCTTGTTATGGCAAATCTCAATAATCTTTCTGCCTTCTGACAAATTTCAAAATGATGTCAGAAGTATCTAGATCTTTGCATTTTATTTCTTCTGTTTCTTTGCCCACTTTCTAAAGAAATATATGCAAAGAAATCTCTCAATATGGAAAAGGAACAGGCAGAAAGGCATGGAAGACCCACAACTAAATAATTGTTGACTTTAAAGATTATTTCTGTGATTGAGGGATTTACCACTCTAATTTTGGCATTGACTCATAAAACATATGTTCACAAAATCTGTTTTATGGGCTTGTAAACTGGGTAAGAAATTTTAAGTGTTCAAAGAAAGTGAAAATCAAATCTTTATGCACTGAGATTATAATATACATTGTTTCTTTTAATTGTCCAAGTCTTTGCTCATCAAACAGAAATACACTATAATAACTTTATAATAAACTAAAAGTATAATGTCACTGTTGCCCAAGAAAGTGAATAGAAGAACTTGATGGATTGAAATAATCCAAATGGAGTTTCTAGGACTCCCCCCCCCACCCACCATAATGCTTTCTTCTATCCTGCATCTGTAGAGTTTTCTGTCATTCTTTAAAATGCAACCAGATCCTCTTTTAGTATATACATTTAGCTGGGTCACATTTATGATCTCCTTGTGAGCCATTTAGACTCTTGAAATGTGTTGGTTTGGGGCTGGACTTACCCAGTGATTCCTTTTTCTTAAGTATGCCCTCCTAACTTCCTGACTGGGGCTGTCTGGCAGGTGGATGGTGCCCCTGACCGACCAGGATAGGAGGATGGATGCCTCCACTCTGCTCTCCATCTCCTTTGCAGGCAGCCATACTCCTAATATTTTTAGATGTTCGTAGTATTTGTGTTAAGTATCTGAGGCAATTAGGAGTTGCACATCTGTGGCAGTAAGAAAGGAAGGCACTGACTCACGTTGTACTTCTGGAGCCTGAATGAAGCTGAAGCCTTCAGAGATTTCCTCTCTTGGGAGATTTTATGGAACTTTTTCAATATTCTTTCAGTGTGTACATGCATGCGTGTCTGTGTCTGTGTGTCTGTGTCACCATTTGCTAATACCTTGAGGAGGAACAGAAGAGGTCAAGAAGAACCTCAGAAAATCTCTTCAGTATTAGAAACATGTAACAAAATCTAGAATGTTCCCTATTTGGGTAGTGTGATGGCACACACCTGTAATCTTAGTATTTGTCAGACTTGGCAGGAGGATCGTGGGGTCCAGGCTGGACTGCATAGCCAGACTCAGACTTCAAAACAAAATAAATGGACAAGAGAAAGGAAGGGGAAGGGAAAGCATTTCTCCTCCCTTAATTTGAAGTTCAAGATGTCCCTTGCTTTGGGAGTTCTTATAGTTTTTTCCTCTGTGTCTCTGATCACTGCTGCTCCTCCTGACAACTCACAAAAGTCTGCTCCTTACATTTAAAAGGTCACCAGTACAATGACTAGATTTCCTGAAGGCTCCACCCCTCACCCAGTCTGTGAACACTTCCTTTACCCGGATCCTCGGCTGTAAAACGCCCCCTACTGTCTCCAGAAGGCTAATTCACTGATGATTCTCCCAAGGGCTTCCCAGCACCCAGAGGTGAAGCTGGGAGCCACGTTTTAAAGATTTATCAGGCATATCTGGGCCTCTGTTCTCTTGGTCAGCACAAAAGAATTATGTCACAGGCTGAAATGCTCTGTGTTGAAAAGAGATTTTAAATAATCCTTTCAATTAATTCAGATCCTTGGACATGAAACACAGCATCAAAATTTTTCCAAAAATTACCAAGGGATGACAACCATCCTGGCACCTTAGATCTTCCTCCAGACCCAAACATTGATGTAGTAATTCTAATACTAAAATATGGCCATTACTATTATACAATATTTTTAGCTATGTAGAAGAGAGGATGATTATTCCACCTAAGGGTTTAAAGGCATTTTGGAACAGCCGAACTTTGCATGGAATCGTAAGAGATGAACTGAAGAATCTTTCAGAGCAGGGGACAGGAATCTCCAGCTTCTGGCATCCCTTGACTGCTCTGGTGCTTTCGTTAACCGCGTGATTGACTAATAGCAGCCAGGAGAAGGGCTGATTAGAGTAACCTGGACTGAGCACGCTCCTTCATTTCTTTCACGTGATTTTGATGTCACTTTTTTTTCCATCAACAGTTCGTTTGCTTGTTTCTTTCCATCTATAGTCACTCACAGGCACACACACTCATACAATCACACTCACACATTCACATACATACACTCACACAAATACACTGACATACACATAACTCCCACACACATACGCTCACAGAAACTCACACATATTCATACATGCACTCATACACAACGCACATACATGCTCACTCACACATACATACACACATTCTTATACATCCACGCACATGTATACACTCACATAAACTTATACATACACTCATACACAAACACACACACAGTACACACATACTTACACATTCGCTCATACACAACACACACATACACATCCACTCACACACACACTCATGCATACACTCATACAGATACAACACACATACACATTCACACACAGCACACACATACACATCTACTCACGCACACACACACACATATACATACACACACATACACTCATGTACACACTCACACACTCCTGCAGAGATTATTCTGGGCCCTGTCATTTCTCCACAAGTCAAATCAGCAGTTGAACCAATGAGACAGCTGAAGGCCCCCGCCTGCCCCCACAGGAGAACTTGGGAGTGGAATGAACCAACTGCCAATTCGTTAACCTTGAAAGACAGCTTAGTGGTTTTGTCTAATGTTTCCAGTGTTTGTTTTGAGCTAAACATGCTTTAAATATGTCGACATTGTTTAATAGCCTCTTGAACACAGTTTTTGATGGACTCAATTGATTTTCTTTCATTAAAGACCAAATCTTAATGAATGCATTTGCCTTCCTCTCAAATCTCTATCCAAACAGGAGATTTCTTAATGGATCCGGAGAACACTAACTTACTAGTTTCAAATGTAATGTTTTACGCCACCAGTCTTGGAGTCTCTCGTTCACATCAAATACTTAAATCTCACTTTTACGCCCCCCCCCTTCTTCTTCTTCTGATTTTGTCAACCATGGAGCTCACTCCCAGTGCTGTGGATGATTTCATTAAGGAATTGGTAGGATTTGGGTCCCTATAGACAAATATTTTATTAGCTCTTAATGGTGATCTGCTATGGAAGGGTACATTTCAGGACATTATTTATTTTAGTATGCTTGTAACTTGTTTTTAAGAAGGATGTTCCCCCTCCTTTTACATTTCCAACTGAGAAAAATCATCCAGAAATGTCTCCACTGCCACCTACCTGCAGCTTGGAAATTTACATGCACCTGACTTTTCAAATAAAGCCGAGATTTTTTTCCCTACCAAGCAAGGAAAGATTACTGTGGAGAATACTGTAGGTGGCATTGTGGATTCTTCTCTTGTTTATAAAGGCGTGGGTTTTGTGAAATTGCTAGGCAAACACCTACATTATAGGATTCTTACCACCATTTGTAGAAACAGCTTTTTCTGTAAAATGTGTGTCTCCCCATATGATGATCGTATTGCTGGAAATTATGCAGAAGGAGCTGCAGCGAGCGCACCGTTCCTAAATGTTTTCTCCATATTTTATTAGGATCACGTTGCTGTAGTCGTAGTCTTTAATAACTTCTTATAAAGCTTGTTATATAATGCATTTGTGATTATGCTGTGCAAAACTGATACCTAGCGCATTGTAAAAAGCAGACATTTTTTAAAAACAATGTATGTTCCTATTTCATATAGAGAGATGAGTGATCAGACACTGTGTGTGCTTGTAATTTCATAAATAATCACGATAATAAGGTGTGTGGGAATGGCTCTTTAATGCCCAATGTTATTATGTGGTGAATGTGAATTCTTCTAATAGAATAACAGATATGAGAGTTTTGAGTTATTGTTTTCTTGTCGTCATCACAGTGACCACTCTGCCTAATGGTTTCATTTTTATTACATATCGTCTGGTTGGAAGCTTAAAAGGTTGGCATTGTTATGTGCTTTTTGATATAGATTAGTCTCCATTTTATTCAGCCTAGTAAAAGTATATTGCCCTGTCTTTAGCATATTTAGCTGGAAATCATAGCTTGATTCATTTTTGTCGGGTGCCCTGTGGAATTTCCCAGTTAAAAAAAATTATGGGCATGTTAACAGCTGCTTAAATTTTTAATTATTCCCCCAACTTCATCGACGTCATTTTTCTCAGTTTTCATGTAACATACCTAGACTTAATCTTTACAAAGTTTTCTGAAAGTATTAGGTAATCGCTGAAAACCTGGAAAAATCATTTAGGTTACATTGTCGATGTACATACCTATACGTGAAAACATATGATTAGCAGTGGGAAATATTTTATTCTTCTCTTTGAAAAGGAACTAGGAGTTGAAAATACAAGAGTGGTCCTTTTCAAAGACCTCTCAGGACTATCTAATTCCCATTTACACCATTTGTCCCTAAGTGACACTTTAAAAGCAGCTGTAACTCTGCCGTTTATATTCAGTAGCTGTCGAAGAGTTGTCTAAGAGAAGAAAAACATGTCTTTGCTGTGTGTTCCGTGGCTGGTACACAAGGGGTGGTGTTTGTACTTTTAAACAGCTTCTAATGTCATCTAATTTCATTAGTATGCCGCACACCCTTTTAAAGATTTCTTGAAACCTCATCTAGGGAAAGTGCAAGTCATCCAAGTTTCCTTGACGGCACCAGTAATGTATATAAATCTCGTTAGTGTGCAGCACATTAGGGTGGAGTGCCATTTAGACTCCTTTGTTGCACAGTCATGCTTTAAAGTAGGCTCCTAGATACTAAGATAAACTCTGCTTGGTGAATCCACTCCATTTGAAAGTAGCTGGAATATCATTTGTCTTGTAAAGGCAATCCTTCTACATAACGCAGAGGCCAGGTGAGTTCTCGTTAAACACGTGGATATTTGCATACCAGGGTGGTACTAAGCTTTGGATCTCCCATCCCTTCTGACAGATGTGATAAAGGAACATAGGAGGATTTGTGGAAGGCAGCTTCCAGTTGTTATTCCGGTGAACAAAGATCTCTGAAATGTCAGTATCAAAAGCATGCTGGCAGGACTTCCCTGGTGGGAATGCCACTGATTTACGATATAAGAGCATCACTCTAACTGACGTTCCGGTGGAGGATGATAAAGTGATAGCGTGCCACATTGACAGAGTTTTTTACTGGCATGTCATGCAAGAACACAGGGGTGGTGGCAGAAGGTGGCTGTCCCCTACAGATTCCCAGAATTAGGTCCCTTTTCTTCTTCATGTGGGCCTTACTCAAAGCAGCTCTTCCCCTGTGAGCAGATTGGCCTCAGAGGATGTATGGACTGCCTCAGAGAGCCCAACTGTCAACTCCTTTTCTGCTTCAAGAAATGAGAACGCCCCATCCACGGCAGCTATTTTTAAAAGGGCTGTAATAAGTTATAGTTATAGGTCATAGTAGGTTTTTTCCGTAGTGTTATTACCATTATTATCTTCTACAGCGGTAAAAATTGATTGTTGTGAGCGGTAGGAGAGACCCTGAGATCCAGGCAGCAGAATGAAGCCTCCCATCTAAACAGGAGGGAGGGAGGAAGGGAAGGAGGGAGAGAGAAAGGGAAGAAGGGAGGGAGAAGAGAAGAGGAGAGGGAGGGAGGAAGAAGAAGGAAAGGAAGGAAGGAGAAGAGGGAGGGAGAGAGGAAGAAGGAAAGGAAGGAAGGAGAGGAGGGAGGGAGGAAGAAGGAAAGGAAGGAAGGAGAGGAGGGAGGAAGAAGGAAAGGAAGGAGAGGAGGGAGGGAGGGAGGAAGGAAGGAGAAGAGATAGAACGGAGAGAGGGAGGGACAGAAGGGTGGAGGAAGGAGAACAGGACAAAGGGAAGAGTGTATTAACCTTTATTCCTTTGTGAGTTCTCTTCACATGTTTTCAGTGTCCATGGATATATGTCAAATACACCCTTCATGATAGAGCTGCATGTTCAGGTTATAAGCTTGACCTCTGTAAGCATCTGCCACCTGTTTTGATCATTTTTAGCCAACCTGTATCGCTTCTGTAGCTGGAACTTTACCCACAGTTCCACATGTAAGGTGTGTGTTGGAAGTACAGTGGCTAAATGCTGTTTGTGTACATATTTGGGAATACAAGCAAATACAAAGACAAGCATTTTTTAAATTTTTATTTATTATCTTTATTATTTTATGTGTATGAGTGTATTATCTGCATGTATGTAAGTATATCCATGCAATGACCACAGAGGCCAGAAGAGGGCGTCGGATCCCCGGGAACTAGAGTTATGGACTATTGTTATTCACCATGTGGGTACTGGGAATTGACAACCTGGGTCCTCTGCAAGAGCAGGCAGCGCTCTTAACTGCTGAGCCATCTCTCCAGCCCAGAGAAAACATTTTTTGGCCCCTGAAACATGTGACCAGAGCATGTAGTTACTGGTTAAGATAGGGAAAAGCAAGGAAGCTCCATGGTCTCAGAATAGCCATTCTCACTGCTTAGATGTTCACTGAGGTGTGTAAAGTTTGGGGCTGGGCAAGTATTTATTTGTTTGGGTGATGACCTTAATCTAGCTATGTGACGTTTTTATTTGTGAGTTCATTATGACGAAGTGATTTTTTTTTTTCTCAAGAAGGAATAGTCCAGATTTGGTGGCACATGCCTTTAATCCCAACATTTGAGAGGAGGAAGCATGTGGTTCTCTGTGAGTTTGAGGCCAGCCTGCTCTACGTAGTGAATTCCAGACCAGCCAGGTCTACAGAAAGAGGCTCTGTCTCAAAATAAATAAACAAACAAATGACAGGGCATAGTAATCCAGGAATCCTGAAGTTTCCTCAATCTTAAGCAGGCTGTAGTACTTACCCAACTCTGTAGGTGATGTGACTTGCTTTTACATGTTGTAAGATAACTATTTTAATGCACTATTTTTTAATGACAGTATCTAGGTATAGATGTTAGGATTAAAAATTGAAAGTATCAGAATAATGTTCTGCGGTTTTCCATCTTTACTCTATACCCCGTCTCACTACCATTCCTGTGCTTGACCAAGTAGGCTATTAACACTAAAAACCCTCTGGCTTTGGGAAGTATTTTGTATCTTCCAAAATCATAAGAACATCGGCAGTGTTTGGACCACTTGTGACACTGGCTTGTGACCACAGTGACCTGTGACACTGGCTCCATTCTGTCTTTAGATGTGGCCACTTTCTTCATATTGAGATATGTTCCACAATCATTAATAATGCATCATCCACATATCAATTCTGGAAA
Organism: Eospalax fontanierii; assembly: GCA_035773235.1. Classification (NCBI taxonomy): domain Eukaryota; kingdom Metazoa; phylum Chordata; class Mammalia; order Rodentia; family Spalacidae; genus Eospalax; species Eospalax fontanierii. The sequence continues at coordinate 70,906,438 of CM069531.1, forward strand.
TATTTTTTATTTATAGCTTGACCCTTTTTCTCCCCTACCACCATTTGTCAAAGGAGCCCTCAGAGCCTCCTGTCCCACTCTGTCCTCCGTCCTTCGGATCATTGGAACTGTACTTTACCAGACTTTCCAAGCACCGGAAAGCATGTCAGTCCCGCTGCTCCCCCATCAGAAAGATCTCCCCAGATACAGGGAATCCATGTGAAGTTCTGAGTGACTGCCTGAGAGCTGTCCTGAGGCTGGACTGATGGGGTCTAGCATCCCTCACCATCAAAGCGGAAGCAAGAGGGTGTAAAGCCACAGACTGGAGGGACAGACACTGTTATAGGACATGAGAATATTTTTGTTGTATGTATACATTTGATGTTTCTTAAAAAGTCATCTCTGCGAAATTTTTTCTTCTTTACTCCATTTTCCATTTCCATGGATGGCTATTTTCAACTATAAAGACCTATCATTTTAGCTTCCTATTCCGCATGTATTCTAATACTAGACCATTAATGTCATTTGTATGGAAACAATTGGCTTGAATTTTCCTCTCTGCCCCCTGAACCATTTTTCCCTAGTTCCATGTGTGCACACACACACAAACACAGACACGCACACACAAACACACATACACACCTGCCCCACATGTTGGTAAGCTGAAGAATACTCATTTTTGAAAGGGAACCAACAAAAAGGTAACAAATGAACAGAGATAAAAGTAAGAAAAACTTCTGTGTTTTATAAACTTATATGGATTTTAAAATACGTCTTTGCGGAAGCTTGTCTCCTCTGCTTTCTTGCTAAACAGAGCAAAAAGGGGAGGCCCGTAATAGTGCAGGAAGCTAAGCGGCTCGCACGGTGGAGACTTAGTAAATATTGCAGTGTCAGCTTTATTTCATTTATACAATTTATTTCATTGAGAAATATTGGGCAAAATAGATTTCCAAAACAAACGTTATGACTTATATTCTCCTAGGGTGAGCAGACTGCATTTCTCATAAGCTGAGGCTGCAGATCTCCTTGGAAGAAAAATGATGGGGTTGATACTACAAATCTAGCTCTTAGGGTGTAGATGTTGGGGTCGGGAGACCGGATTGTTTGAATAACATGGAGTTGTATAACAGAAAATACAATGTCTGCTAGCCACATTTTGCATTAGGGAAGTTTTAACAGTTAAACTTTGATTATGAAAGTAGTCTCTTTGCTAGATTACAGAATCTTTCATTTTAAGGGAGTTGTGTCGAATTTAATAAATATGCAGTTTTAAAGCTGAGATTTGTATTTATTGTGTACCATTTTATATTAGACTGTGCCCATCTTAATACATCACACCATTGTCTTCACACATATATTTAGTAAGTATTGGTCCATAAAATGTACATAAGAGGAAAAATTCTTTCTCATGTGGTAAAAAATAAAGAAGAAGTTGCCTATGAGAAACAGATTAAAATGGGAGACCCCAAAAGCAGTGCAGGTCACCCTTAATGAGTGCAAACTGATAACTGCTGCTTGCACTGTTAGACATAATTCTGATTTAAGATCCAGTCATTTTGTCTGGTTTTAATTATAATTATATCACGTTAATTAAAAACAAGCTCATGAAGGGGTTTCAGACTCTTCCTCACAGTTTCTTCTCCCAGGATAAAGCCTATCACCACCTCCCTCCCACTAGCTCCCTTGAGCCTCTCAGTGATGACATCCAGCATTTAAAGGAGGAGTACTTGCCCATGTGTGGGAGGAGCTTCTGACTCATTCCGGTGTATAAAGAGATTTCCATGATAGGAAGAGAAGAAACCTGTACAGCTTCCCCCAAAGGAAAAGGAAAAGGAATCCCCAAGCTCTTAGAAAGTTCAGGTCTCATAGACCGTATTATAAGTTTGCAAGTCATTGAGCATGGTATTAGAATTGTGCTTGCTTGTTACTACAGAAGTTCACATTCTTAACACTTTGCATTGGCAGAATTTAATGGCTTTTCTAGGTGACAGAAATAGAGGAGAATGCTTGTCACTCTAAGAGGGAATAATACCACATGTAAGTAAATCTACTTTAAAAAATAAAGTTCAGAAGAGCCTTCTCTTCCTGCATCTAGTAGGTCCTCAGTTAATGCAAATGAATGAGATAATGTTCTATGTGTACCACCAAGGGGCTAATGTGTGGTCAAAATTCTGTAAAATAACACAGTGGCAGTTTTTTGTGTGGGTGGCTGTGGAGGGTGTGTCTGGGCACACGTACAAGTGCTTGGAGTTTGTGTCCTAAGATTATTTATACTCTATCAAGAAACTAGCTTAAATAACTCAGAATACTTATTTATATCTTATATGGAAACCAAGAGCTAGAGATTTAAATCGGTATGTTCAGCAGGAGTCAGTGGTAACTAATAATCTGCCAATTTTGTGCATTCCGTTCTGTTTGTGATTAGATATGGAAGTGACTTTACACATTGTGTATTACAAACTGAAGGGAGGAAAAAAGAAAAGAAAACATCTCCTGAAAGAAGTTTCTCTCACCAAAAGTTTTCCTAGTGTTATTTTTATAGCCGAGTGAGAGAGAATTTACAGGGAGCTGAAATCATTGAAGCTAATTAGTTGAATGGCCCTATTATTTATCCAGGGACACGTAGTACAATAATTGCTATTGCAGGTTTGAAGCGTCTCAGGGATATTAATTCCAGAGCTTTCATGTCATCTCAGTACTGTAAAACTTCCTAATGGCACCCTGAAGGTGCATAATCTCATTTTAAAACTACTTTTTCTTATTTTTTTCTGAAGGAACTGGCAGAATCTCCTTCCATAAAAGCTGAAAAAGGGGAAGAACTCATAATATTTTCCTCATAAGAAAGCACTTATATTTTCTTATTATTTTTTTTTTTTACTGTGTGACCTTCTGATGAGGGGTTTGCTATGACACTTTATCAAAAGTTTATCTGAACTCTGCTGCTTTGCCTCCCCTCGGTGACTCCAGAGGGAGATGGGAAAGGTGAGGGGGCCCTGGCTCTGGTCCCTTCCAGGTTGTGTAGAGGACTCATTACAGAGCACAGCAGGGTCCGGGTTGGGTCGGGAGAGATGAGCCTGGCACCTATGGCTAAGAGAAGTCTCTCGCAGCCATCCTAACCCACACCTGATCTGGATACCCTTGAGAAAACCACCACCATCATGTTCTCTCTAAAATCACACCAAGAAATGCCACTTGTGTAATTTTAGAGGGAAATGAAGCTTTTGCTCATAAAACGGTTAGCACTGTCTTGAGTCAAGAGCAGAGTGAGTTGTTTGGCAAACATCCCACCTCGTCTCTAGAAAACCATCTCAATTCCTACGTTTATCTATCCGTGCTCCCCCTTGCTGTTGCATTATTGGTCTTGCCATAGCTTGAAAACCCAAGTTCTGACCCCCTCAAAAAATAGGCCACTCATTTGCAGAGTAAGATTCATGGGCTGGAGAGATGGCTCAGTGGTTAAGAGCACTGGCTGCTCTTGCAGGAGACCAGGTTTGATTCCCAGCATCCACATGGTGGCTAAAAACCATCTGTAACTCCAGTTTCAGGGGATCTGAAGCTGTCTTCTAACCTCTGCAGACATTTGCATGACACAGATGCACTTACATACATGCAGGCAGTACACTCGTATATATAAAGTAAAAAATAATTTTAAAAAATTTTAAAAAGAGTAAGACACATAAGTGTCCCATTGGACTCCAAGGAAACTTATAGGAACATCTCACTATGTCTCTGCCTCAGACCTACAGAGACAGATCCAGAGCTTCCCCTGTGGTAAGAGTTCAGATGGATGACTCACCATCTGAAACCTACTGTTCTTGCATCACATTCTCTATGTGAAAAATGACCAGAGGACCACAGTCATAAGTCTCCACTAATGACCAGGATGGTGCTACCCCACCTGTGGTCTTAAAATCTAAGCAGCCAATTTGTATTCAGTTTGCAAGTCCTTAAAGCAGACACAACTCCAACTATAGATATTGTCAAGCTCAAGAGAAGTTCTTCAGCATCAACTCCAACAGCAGAACAGCCAGGACCTGCAGAGAAGCCGATGCAATTAGGAGACTTGTCTTAAGCACAGTACATAGATCAAAGCTTCTCCTTCATATGGGCTTGCTTATAAGCATCTAGATCTGTACACACATGCACACACACACACGTGTTTGAGTATGCATGCTTACCCATGCTTTTAGACTTCTGACTATTTTTATTATAATACCTTAACTCCTTTATTAAGGAAGGTTTCCTCGAATTCTTTTAAATCTGCTGTAAAATTTTGGATGACCGTTCTAGTCATTAAGCTCTTAAATAAAAGATGCTAAAATGACATCCTGATATTCCTTTACTTAGAGTTCCTGATAAGAATAGATTTTCCCACAAGTCATTGGTGGCTTCCTCAGAGGTGCCTATAAATATAGGCAAAGTTCATGGCATATTAGTTCATGACTTACATCAGCCCAGGGAAGAAAAGTATATACCAGAAAATTCTATATTTCTGGCCCTCTTTCTCTCTTGCTAAGAGTGAGGCCATCTCTTCAGTTGACTTTTGGTCCTGAGAACTGCTACTAGAAGAACCAAAATTAAAAACAAGTAAAAACAAGGACCCTGCCATCCTCATCCTGACCCATAACAATTGAACAGTCTAGGGGTCTCTCTCTCTCTCTCTCTCTCTCTCTCTCTCATATATTATTTACTCAGGAGTCTGTACAACCCTTTGGGGGCTGTTAGAATCTATTTTATAGTTTGTTGGTCACTGACCTGATAAGTCATAATCGCTCCAAAAGAATCATCAGAGTTTTATCAGGGAAGAGCAGCTGCTGAACAAGAACAGTAAATTCTTGGGCTTAAAGTCTGTGCAATTATTTTTTTCCAGAAGAAATGCTAAATGAACGTGTTATGCATCCACTGAAAGTCCGCCCACTCTTATTTCGAACTTCTTGCAGTGGAGCAATGGAGTGTTCACTGAATCGCAAAGAAAAGTCTTTAAAATTTTACACCGTCCTAACTACTTTTGACCTTGAAACCCTCATTGCATCTCTGTGTCTTGAGTTTCTGTGTGCAAGACTAGGGAGTTATTTTTATTGTGTGTGTATAGTACGAGGCAAGGACGCAGTGCAGTGGAATTTCTAATATCTCATGTCCTTTAGAAAACACAAGCACATAGAGAATTTCATGTTTTAATCAATTTTATGGCTGAAATGCTTTTGAAAGCTATTATTCTGGAAAACCAAGAAAATTCCAACCAAATGGGTTAAATCGCTAGGCTATCTCTATCTCTTGCCCCCGATAGGCTTTTAAAAGTCATTAGAGCTAAATAAAAACAGTTCGCTTCCAGGTCGACCTCCTGTGTGTTAAGATGTTTTTTGTTTGCTTGTTTAAAAATTTTTTTGTCCCTTTCAGGTTATAAACTGTTACAACAGGCTTTGCATAAAAATGCTGACAGACCCTTAACTATAACCATGTGAATGGTGCTACTTTCGCTTTAATTTAGCTTGATTTAAATGAAAAGAATGTAGACTAAAAGAGGGCATACATTTGGAGGTGATTCTATATACTTGGTTTTAACCAACAGTCTTTATAAGTGTTCATTAAGAAACTCCACTAGGCACATTTCCTGCTGCAGAACAGACTTTAACGGAAGAAATAAAGCTGTGAAGATTCCGTTTTCACTTTGTTTCTCGTAAAGACAGTCAGGATCCAACATAAACAACAATTTACACCCAGCATTTATTCTGGAAATTACAGTATCGTGCAGTTAACGCACACAGATAAATAATGTTTTATGGGATGCTGTGGAGTCCTTTCAGGGTAGCGGATGTTTAACCGAATTAAAGGATTTTGAGAACTCAAAGCTCTCATTTTAAGCAGGTTTAAACAGTTAATATTATGAAACACAAGCACAGAGGAGCTGGCCCAAATATATTTTTAATGCACACTTATTTTATTTTCATGATTTCCCATTTTGCTTTTATTACCATTTGGCACCTTCCGTTTATACCGTTACTTGTCTCCCAAGTCCTCTCCCTCAGGATCTCCCTTGCTTTATGATGGCATTTCTTAATCCACTTTTTAATCCCCTCTATGTCTGCAGGTGTAGAACCATCAGAAATGAAGCTATCATTCTTGATAGATGAGGTCATATAACAGAGACAATTATAAAGAATAAAGAATGATGATTTTTAAATAGACAGTGTTCCCCAAAATGTTCTGTTTATTTTAGAAAACGAAGAGAGTTGCACACTTAGGCTAATTTTTGACCTTTCAGTTAGTGAGAGGAGCAAATGGAAAAACTAGGGAAGGGAAGAGAAAATCATTGCTTCAGTGATCATAGGTTATAACAGTTTAGAGTCGTTTACATGGAAAATGTGAAAGTACAGTAAGTGAAACCAGACAGGAATACTGAAAAGAGAAGAGGAGAATAGCCAGCGGGTCTTCAAGCGGTGCTCAGACCGGACTCTGCCCAGTGCTCCAAGTGAAGAGCCAGGGCTCCAGCAGCGGGCTTCGGAGGATGCCGAAGTTCTCCCTCTGAGCTGTGCCAGTCCGTGTCGCTTTCCGCGTTGTTAGGTCACCATAGCTCCCTTCTTTTGCTTTTGAGGCGTCCGTGTTCTCCCAGACAAGCAACTGTGTCGGCAGCTATCAGTGAACCACAACTTTTAGTCAGATTCAAATTGTGTTTTTAAAAGTTTGCCAAAATTGTATGATTTTTTTTAATGATGAAGTTTGGGGGTGTTGCTGTTGGAGACAGGGTCTTCCTATAGCCCCAGCTGCCCTCGTACTCTGTGTAGACCAGTCTGGCCTCAGTCCCACAGAGATCCTCCTGCCCCTGCCTCCCTAGTGCTGGGATTAGAACGTGTTCCACAGCACCTGGCTTAAATGATAAAGTTTTAACACTCTCATTTCATCCATGTATCTTATATGAGGCTCAGTTTTCAATACTATCGCAGCGTGGCTTAGCTGTGGCTAAGGTTAAGTTGGCATTTCTATTCTAAATCACTTTTTTAGGCTTTTGAAGCTTGACCTTTTTAAATTCTAATGGGACTGAAGCCGAGAGAGCTAGGCCAATGGAATGTGATTAAACATACATAAAGCCATTAAAAACTTGCTATGGGGGCCAGCCTGGTAGTCTAATTGAACTGTTTTGCTTTGACAAGCTACTGCCTACTGGAGGATCTAAAAGCATTTATATTCTCCAGTTAAATTTTATTATCTAGACTAGGAAAATATTGAAGCTTATTTCAACTATGTGATTGTGTGTGTGTGTGTGTGTATGTGTATGTGTGTGTAAAAGGATCTCTGTTGAATCCTTCTCATTGGCAGAAGTTCAGTTTATCTTCATCTCAGATTGCTGCACCCAGGCAACCTTCCTGAATGCACTAATCTAAGGTAGTTTCCCCTCTCTGGTTGAGACCACATGTTGACTTCATGGTTGTTTGGGGGTTTGTCAATTGCTATCTTACATTACTATTTTGTTGCTGTAATCACAAAGGCCTCCTGGAGCCAGGGATTCAATCTTAAACTTTTAAAATATGTATTTATTTTTATTTTATGTGTATGAGTGTTTTGCCTGCATGTGTGTAAGTGTACCACGTGCATGTAATGCCTGTGGAGGCCAGAAGAGAGCACTGGGTCCCCTGAAACTGGAGTTTTGAACAGTTGTTAGCAGCCATATGAATGCTGGGAACTGAATCTTAGTGCTGTGCAAGAGCAGCCACTGCTCTTAACCTCTGAGCCACCTCTGAGCCCCCCATAGGGATACCAAACTTTAAAAAACTAAGAGGACTGCTTGTTCCTGTGTGGACCATTCCTCTTGAGAGAATAGAAGAGGAAAGCTGGGCATGGTGCACACCTGTAATCTCAGCACTCAGGAGGCTGGGGCAGAAAAATCTAGGAGTTCCGGGTTAGGCTCTATTACATAAAGAGTTCAAGGCCAGCCTGGGCTTTACTGTCTCTAACAATAATAATAAGGGCTGGGAATGTAGCTGTGTGCTACAGGGCTTGCCTGGCATGCATGATGCCTTGGGTTCAATCCTCAGCACCACGTAAGCCAGATTCATGCCCTACAATCCCAGTATTTGGGAGGTAGAAGCAGGAAGATCAGTTGTTAAAGGTCAACCTCAGTTACATAGGGAGTTGGAGGCCAGCCTGGGTTACATGAGACCTTGTCTCAAAACAACGAACAACAACAAAAAGCAAATGCTATTCCTGTCAGTAACAGTAAGAAATGGGTAAACATGTAACCAATGTGTTCCATGCTCTCAGGTCTGCTCGCCAGCCTTTGGTACGACCTCTTTGCCTTAACAGAAATGATATATTCTTGATTGGTCCCTGATTCGGCAGTCTTGTTGAGTGCCCACCACAAAAGGATAAGAAGTAAGAAAGAAGTTCCTGTCTTCAGTTTTACATCCTCCTGGGGAAGCTGACAATAAGTAATTCAGCTAGAAAACAATTATAGATTGTGATTAGTGGGATAAAGAAAATAAATGGGTTTCACTGGAGAAATTCAGGAAGAGGGAGTTCAGAAACAAATTAGAGCCATACTGCAAAACCGAAGGTCAGCTACTGTGTCCCATGTGTATGCCAATAGGATATACTTTGCCCTTGGGACTGGAGAGATGGCTCAGCAGTTCAGAGCACTGTCTGCTCTTGCAGAGGATGCAGGTTTGGTTCCCAGCACCCACATGCCAGCTTACAACCAGAGCAGAGTCCAGTTGCAAGGAATCTGGTGCCTTCTGCTGGCCTCTTTGGGCATTGCAGGCATATGGTATACTTGGAAGCGAGCAAAACACATGAAATAAAAATAAATACGCTGAGTGTGGTGACACATGCCTATGTAGCATTCAGGAGGCAGAGGCAGATGGATCTCTGTGAGATCAAGGCTAGCCTGTTCTACATGGCGAGGTTCAGGCCAGCTGGGGCTACGGGAAAGACCCTGTCTTAAAACACCAAGTAACCAAATAAATAAATACAATTTGCAGTTGGCATTCCTCTCATGAATTTGTTGGAGGGAAAAAGTGATTTTAAAAAAGACAAATGAAAGCATACATCTAGAAAACGAGCAATAGATGACAACGCATCAGAAGCCCTGGGCTTGGTTTGAAAGTGGAGGCCCATGAGAGACACGACATAAGACCTGCTTCCGCCCGGCTCACGGCTGCTTCCTCGGCCTCCCCGGCTCTCCTGTTCCAGCCGTGTACCGTCATTACCACGCATGTGTTTCTCCGGTGCGTAGTTAGCAGATCTCTAAACTGTGGTGCGTGAAGTTCTTCCCAAGAATTGGTTCTTCCCAACTAATTAGAAGGCAGGGTTTGATCTCCTTTGGGTCCTGGATCTCCTATAGTAAAATGTGCCTGGTAAGTGCTCAGAAACTTTCGTAAAACAGGGAAAGTAGTGTGTGTATCTTATGGTGCCCGGGCTTTTTTGCAGACGTGGAGCCGTTCGTTCACCATGCACTGGTATTGACAGTTCATTTCAGATAGCTGGGTTAGAAGACCTTTAAAACTATAAGAAGCATGAATCCGTGGGGGGTAACGTTAACTCCCTCTTTTTTTCCCATTTACACCAGAATTCAACAAATTTTACCAAGTATCTCCTGGTTCAAGGCTCTGTTCCAAGCACTCTGGGTGTAGGGGTATGCGAGACATGGCTGGGAAGAGAAACTAAGATGAGTTCCCAGAACTGTGTGATAAGTGTTGGAGGTTCCACACTGACTGGGGAGGCCAGTCAGTGCAGATGAGTGACGAGGAGGACCAGAAGGCCGTGCGATTTGTTCTCAGAGATCTCTACCCTGTTAGGAGACCCATGTTGTAGTCCAAGTGGCAACTTGGTGTCTTTGGCAAATGGCCTCATTTCTGCAGACACTGGTAAAAAGAGAAAATAGGTCATCTGATCTTGTATGTGTGCACACATGCGTGCATGTGTGTGCATGGGTGTCTGTGTGCACATACGTGTGGCAGCCAGGGGTTGATACTGAGTGTCTTCCTCAATTGCTCTCCACCTTCTTTTTTGAGATAGGGTCCCTCAGTGAACCTGGAGCTTTCTGATTGGCTACACTAGCTGACCCTGGGAGCTCTAGGAATGCTCCGGTCTCTGCCTCACCAGCACTGGGGTTACAAATGCGTGCCTCTCTACCCAGCTTTTTACAGAGGTTCTCGGGACGTGAATTCAGGTCCTTGTGTTTGTGTGAAGCACGTTACCAACTGAACTATCTACTGAGCCCTGACCATTTAGGCTTTAGCGTTCTTCCAGGTCCAGAGCACCATGATTCATGAAGATACTCTGAAATTAAGCCTGTGCTAGGGTATAATTCCCACAGGTAGGCAGGGAAGGACAGAGGGAGGGATGGCAGATTCCAGAGCAAAGGCCTATAATATTCACAAAGGAGTATCATGGGGAAATGCAAGATGTGTTCAGGAACACCAAACGGCCCAGTCTTGCAAGGGTTACTCGACTGAAGGAGGAGCAAGGGAGCTGTGGAGGAAAATCAGCCTAATATACAGAATGCCAGTCTGAAGTCTAACACTGCGCTTAATTGACGCCTAAGACTGTAATCAGCACCCTTCACTGTAGATACCATCCAGATGACCATTGCCTAAGCCCCGGCCTTCCGCCCCTCACAGAAGGTAAACGTGAACAGCCCTTACAAGGGCTGCTTTACGTATGTCACGCTCACTTTTTAAAATGAGGACAGTGAGACACAGAGAGCTACGTAATTCTCACAAAGTCACATGGCTAGAAAGTGGCAGTCAGGGATAGGATTCAAAATCATGTGTTAAAACCACCATGGTAAACTTAGTAAAAATAGTCAGACTCAGAAGGACAATCCCTCACATGCATAATTTTTCTTAAAAATTTCTCATAAATTTTCTTTAAAAATTATTTCTGTGTGTGTATGTGTGTGTGTGTGTGTGTGTGTGTGTGTGTGTGTTACTCTCATATACATGCTCCTGCGTGTGGAGGTCTGAGGACAATTTGCAGGACTTGATTTTCTCCTTCCACCATGTGGGTCCCAGGAATCAAACTCAAGTCGTCAAGCTGGATAGTAAGTGCCTTTATCCAAGGAGCCATTTCTCCAGCCTGAGATTTTTCCTTAAAAGACCTGGAAGAGAACTACTTGAGAATAGGAAGGGTGTCAACAAACAGCATCCTTCACAGAAGAAAGAGTGGGTTAGAGGGGGCGAATATCACCCAATATGCTATGTATGTGTGTATATATATACATACACATGTGTATGGAACTATCATATTAAAATCTATTATACAATACCACATATGTTTATTTAAATGGTTTTTTTAACTCTACACAGTAAAAGTACACATAAAAATCAAAACGTTAGCTGGGTGTGGTGGTACATACCTCAAATCATAGCACTTGGGAGTCAAAGGCAGGTGGATCTCTGTGAGTTCCAGGCCAGCCAGGGTTGCATAGTGAGATCCTGTCTAAAAATAAGCAAACAAAAGAAAAGAGGCCTGAATCGATGGCTCAGCAGTAAAGAGCACTGGCTGTCTGGCAGAGGACCTAGATTTGGTTTCCAGCATCCACGTGGCAGCTAACAACCAACCATCTGTAACTCCAGTTCCAGGGGATCCAACATCTTCTTCCTGACCTTCACCAGCATTGCACACACAAGTGCACTTACACAGATGCAAGCAAAATATACACATAAAGTTTAAAAAAAAAAGAAAAAACTTTTTTTAAATCAAAAGGACAAGTAAACTAAACCAGTATAGATCAGCCATTGTCAAAGCATGAGGAAGTCTGAGCGAGAGACTTCGAACCCACAGAGCCTATCGCCAGTGCTACTTAAGACATAAGGGTGGGCCAAGGGGATTTGGAAATGTGCTCAAAGTACATTATACACTTACGTGAAAAGGGCTTTTTGTAATCCTGTGGATTTTTTAAAAATTTAAAACAAAAATAAAAAATCTTAACTGTCTTATCAGCATGTGTTCGTAAAGCCAGGCATGGTAGAACACACCTGTAATCTCATTACTAAGGACTCTGAGGCAGGAGGATCATAAGTTAGAGGCTACCATGGCTACATAATAAGACCTTGTCTCAAAAAAAAGATGTGTTCATGGACTGGAAATGATGGCACATGTGTTTAATCCTAGCACTCAGGAAGCAGAGGCAGGTGGATCCCTGTAAATTCAATGCAGGCCTAGTCTACATAGTGTGTTCCAGGCTAGATGGGGTTACAGGGAGACCCTGTCCTAACCTCCCCAAAGTATTCGTTAAAATCCTACTTTTTTCCAGGTGTGGTGGGCACACCTTTGGTCCCAGCACTCAGGAGACAGAGACAGACAGAGCTCTGTGAGTTCAAGGCCAGCCTGGTCTATATAGCAAGTTCCAGGCCATCTAGGGCTACAGGGAGACCCTGTCTCAAAAAGACCAAATACACACACACACACACACACACACACACACACACACACACACACACACTGCTTTTTAAAAAATCATATTGTAGGGCTGGGGCCTTAGTTCAGTGGTAGAGTGTTTGCCTAGAAAGGGCCTGGCTTCAATTCTCAGCACAATAAAATAAATTGAATACGATAGTATAATCTTGTAATCCCAGCACTTGGGAAACTGAGGTAGGAAGATCACCAGGAGTTTGAGGCTAGCCTAAGCTATATAGTGAGTTCCAGGCTAGCCTGGTCTCTGGGATATAGAGCAAGAGCCTATCTCAAAAATAATAAAATAAATCAGAGTGTAGGTTCTGTTTTAGCGCACTGCAGTCATTTTTGCAAATTTTAAATATCCAGGAAATTCAAAAAAGATGGTGGCTGCAGCCAAGGTGAGGGGAAGACACCCACTGTCTTGTGGGTTCCTTCCATGTTCAATTCCACAATTTGGGAGCTGCCAGTGGTCCCTCAGGCAGATAGTTTTACAAGACTAAAACTGCTGCCCAAGAAGGAAGGGATCAGAGGTCATACCTTCACACGCCCAAATTCTGAAAGTGAAAGATGTTCTTTCTCCAGCCTCTGGCCTAAAAGACTTTATAGTTGGTACTATTCCTGAATTCTGTTATCTATGGTTAGATTACAGGATCCAGAACCAAAGTCAAGTGGGAAGAAGGCATATGTCATTTTCAGAAGTTCCAGAAGACAGAGCAAAAGCCCACCCCACTATTCTGCTTTTACTGTATTTACAGGTATAATCTTAAACTAATCTCAGAACCCATTTTCCTGGTAAGGGTGTTTTCTTCTAAGTGGGTCTTCTTGCTTTTTGCTAAACATGTGGTCTAACCAAATCCTTCCTTTGGGGTTCCCAAACCTCCTTTAATATATGTAACTCTACCATCAGCTGAGTCTTCCTTTTTTTCTCCCCATCTACTCCTTTTTGCTGAAATGCACCCTTAACAGGAAGTCAACTTGCCTGGCAAGGCCCAGCTGTGAGTGAGGCTTGAGTGAGAGGTATTTATGACCTGACAGGAAGATAAAGACAAAGATAAAGATGAAGCTGACTCGTGGCTGTTAGCAAGGAGAGAAGGAAATGTTTATGACCCCATCTGCTGGCTTTTCAATAGGATAGAACCTGCCTTTATGGCGTCAATCTCCCCTGTGACTTCCTTCCATTTGGGGAGTGATATCTTATTTCAAGATGTTCCCACCCAACACACACTGTTGTCCCCTTTGTTAGGGGCGAGGGAGGAAGGAAGGACTGTGTTACTGGAATGTGGGGATGGGGCAGTATTTATGGTTATGACTCAAGCTGGAGAAAAGCTTCATTGGAGTTGATTGTGCAGGTCCAGGGAAGCAGCCTCGCATCCTGTTTCTTCCTGACTCCTACCCACCCTGAAAGCAAAGGCACATTAGCTGTGGTCATTAGTGGGCACTAGGCTAACCATTGTCCTCCGTGCCATTGTATAACTAGAATGATGGGCGCTTGAACTCCTTGCCCACTGGGGAGAAAGTAACTTCCATTTTTGTTAGTTCCTTGTTTTCTTGTCTTTTGTTTAGCTTCTTATTTTTCTGCTACTCAACTTTTTCTTTCTTTCTCTTAGAGAAGATCCTTTAAAACCAACCGGTACAGTGTCTGCTCAGATCAAAAACCCGTGAGCACATAACAAAAGCAATATGAACCGACCCCTTTCTTTACAGCGGCCCAGGTTAAGAGTCTAGAGATGACTGACAGTCCTTTGTGAGATGATTCATTTTTAAAAGTACCGAAAATATAGGAATTGTCTCACAATACCACAGCTCACACGTCATTGAATCCTGTTTTCTGTATATCAGTGGTGTTTTTCTTTTACTGTAGAACAAGCCTTACCCTCCATTTTACTGGTGCTTCCCCCAAGCCTACTAGTAAAGATTAAGTTTTATATTGAGTTGCTCAAATAATCAGCACAATCTATCTAAATCAAGGACTTGGACTTCAGTGGCACTGTCTGAGTGAATATATCTGACTGTGTTCAATGTGGACTTCTTTTTCCTTTTGCAAAAGCAGGATTCCTTTCCTTTTTAAGATCCTATGTCTAAAAGATGAACTGTTTATCAAATTAAATACAGAGAGTGAGAAGGACAGAAAGGGAGAGAGCTCAAAATTATAGCAGAACAACTGGGTGAAAAATTTGCTTGGGGGTAAATCACCCAGTCATAGGCCTATGTATCTCCTTAAGGTTCTGCTCTGTCTTCATTTTTACTGGGAGAGGAATACGGAGGAGGGAATGGCCTGCTTCAGCATTTTTTCCCCAGAGAATCCCACAGTAACACTTTTTAAATAGAATCCTGTAGGTAAGTTGCGTGAATTAGTTACAGTTCTGTATCCGACCACCTGCAGACTGGACAGCAGAAGTGTATGATAAGTTATATTTTACATACAGCCCAGGTACAGGCAATTCACAAAGTAGGAACTCCCTGTTGGCAGTGTCCCCTAGAGGTATCACTAAATAAAACCCCGAAATGAACGCTGCATGCCTTAATGCCAAGAACTGAGCCTTGATTTTTGCTTTTTGAAGTTCTACTAAGACATATTCTAGCATTGTTTCCAGAGTGTAGGCCCAAGCCTTGGCCTGTTCCCTAGGCCAGCAAGTCTAGCCCCAACCCCGTTTATCCAGTGTGCTTTCCAAGAATAGCGTGTCACACTTGCACCTTCCCCGCGACCTTCTTTTGAGCTACAGGTCATCAGGTGGCCTTTCTGTTAACAAGGGTTCAAACCACACCATCAAATGGTTCAATCCTCTTGTCTTAAGACGTACGCTGGTTCCTAACCCTTCCTTGCAGTGGTTAACTCCACCAAGCAGCTTTCTATCAGCGATAATAGCTTCAAGGTGGGAAATAAAAAATGGAGAGTGTTTAAATTGTTAATAGGTTTCATGTTCTTGTCACTGTTGAGGGTTTGTTCCCTTTTATAAACTCATAGTTTTTGGTTGACATTGCTTTTATGCGAGCCATCAGCCAGTTGGTGATGGTGTTGCTGTGTTAGACCATTACTGCCGGATTGTATTTGCAGTAAAGAAGGAGAATGGAGGCTGTAAATCTGCAACTAGAGATTTAGGGCTCTGTTACTCTGCAGTTTAGGCCCATGTGCTGGCGAGTCCATTCTCCTCCGGCAGAATTATACCCTGAGAACATGCCCTCCCAGGCACTGAGCACGTCGTTCATTCCCTGGGCTACCAAGGCACTTACTAAGGCTAATTCAGTTAAGGAAGCCTGAGGGGTTAGGCAGATGAGCCTCTGCTGAAAGCCAGATGCCAGGCAGGTTAGCAATGCCGCTCCATTCCTTCCATCACATGCAGCTTCGAGGAGAAGCAGGTAGTGCACACACAGAGGAAACGAAGAGGAAAATGCTTCTGAGGTGCCTGGGCCTGGGTCTCCTCCAAGCAGGAAATTCTGACTTCCCCTACCTGTTATCCTTTGAGTATTCAAGCCTTTATCAGGAATATTCAGGAAGCACATTCTTTCCGAATTCAGGATGCGTCAGAAACCTTGATACCTTCCCGGTTGACAAAACCACCACCAATGTGTGGAAGGAGGGGGCATTCCCACTTTGGGGACAGGTAGCTAAAACTAAAGAGACAGAAAGAAACCTCCTAGTTTCCCAGCCAGTTGGTGCTTTTTAGATAGAAAGTGTGAAAGCTAATATCTTTTATTGATGGAATCAGAAATATTTTCGAAAGACATCGATATTAAATATATCTTAGAGTGCCCCATTGTTTCTGCTGCTGGATGTCTTCTGAAAGGAATGCTGGGATGTTTCTTTGGCAGATGAAAGTTTTAAGCATGGTTTTAGGTTTGTTTGGTTGTGCTTTATGGGGCTTTCCCCAGAGAGGAAGCATGTTAAATATAGACTCATCTGTGTGATCCATCTGAGGCATCTGGGGCTGCTTTCTGTGTCACAAATGTGCATGATTTAACCACACAGCTATTGAGCCAGCGTTGGCCCTATTAAGACTTCAGATGATCTGTTCATGAGCTGTCAGCCCAAATTGAGCTTGAAGCCTGCTGTAAAAGATCTAATTTTCATAATTATCCAGAACCTTCACACCCTCCTTCTCTTCAGTTCCACCCACCTCCACACATGCACACGAACACATACATACAGACACAGACACAGAAGAGCACTGTCCCCAGAGAGTCATCAGGCCCCTTGCCCGAAAAAGCACCGAGTTCATCCAGGGGTCAGGCCTGGCTTTGACTTCCTGTTTGAGGAGCCCCATGTGTGGTGTTCCAGCATGGCTAGAGGCTAGTGCTGACTAAGTAACCTTTTCACATTGCAGACTTCCACCAAGAAGCAAGGTCCCTTATGGTCCCAGACCTGAAGCAATGAGAACACAACAAATACCTTTTTAATATATAAGGCAGAACTAATTCCAGCAAAAATCGCACTTTACCATCTCGTAGCCTTACATTTACACACACACCCAGGATAATACAGGGTAGAGCTGTTGTCTTTGAGGATGAAGAATTTTAAAAGCAACCTGATTTACTCGCAGGGTACACTAGGGACTTTGATTATTTAGTGCTTGCTTAAGGCTACCTTTGAGCTCTACCTGACCTGGTCTCCAAAGGAAATCATGCTACAGGCCTGGAAATGTGGACCTATGGAAACAGGAAGCACTTTCAGATCTAATCCTTCACACAAGTGAGAATAAACAGTGCACACTTCAAGAATAAAGTCACTCTAGTGTCCCTGCAACCAGGAACTGTCCTTCTCAGTAAGCCATTTGGTTTCTGGACAGACAGCACTCATGTGTTAAGGGTGGACAGGCAGCACTTTACTTGATTCTTTTCAGACAACCTCAGGTTTTTGAGGTTCTGAATGCTTCGTTCCTTGTCTTAACATGGGCCGACTGTATTTCTACTCTGGTTGTCGATCATCTTTGCCCTCAGAGGGTATTTCCTGCATCTCAGGACTCTACAATTAGAAGAAAGGGAATTATTTCCTGTCTCTGCTGCTTTTTGCCTTTTTCTTTTATCGCGAGTGCAGACTGAGCACATTACTCAAACCTTGGCTTTTCCCTGAAGTCCGTTGTTTGCAGAGAGACATCCAGGTCCCTGGGGCTCACTCCCATAAAACCTGATTATCATATATTTCAAGGCATAAACTCCAGTTGTCAGCTCGCTAGGACAGTTGTGAAGGTCCTGCTGCTGCTGCTTTCCTCTGGTTTCTTTTTCCTCCAGCTCTGGCTTTCCCCTCTCTCCCTTCCTCCTTCATCTCGGGCAGTCTCAGCTCCAAGCTGGCTCTCTCCTTATTCCACTAATTAGACAAGAAGTCCGGAGAGGCCATTATTAGATTCTGAGAATCTTCATCAGAGCCCATTATAGTCTTAAACACTGCACAAGCACTTTACTAACTGTTCAGACCCATGAACATTTCAGCTGATCCATCCTTGGTCTTTAACATCCACCTTCTTTTGGACTTACAGAGTTGCATTACTGCTGATTGAGGTTCTCAACAGCTTATGCTCTGTATTCATTTTTCTAGAGGCAATCATTCTTTCTCTACCCCCCCAAATTCTAATTACTGTTGGTGGGGGTGGAGAGGGTCTGAGGAGCCTGCTTTTCCTTGGTGGGGTATGTGTGTGTGTAAATGTCATATGTATTAATGTCACCAGAGCAGGATTCATGGTCGCCTGTTTTTCTCTTGTTTTCTGAACCGAGCCAGGGATTACTTGTGTGGACCAGTGGTCTCCCTTTTCTTTCAATGGAAGAATAATCTTGCATTATAATATAGTAACTGCGAAAGAAAGCCCTTTTCTATTTCATTCTTTTCTTTCTTAATTCACTGTCTAGTGAGTTTCTGATTGACTCACAGACCAATTAAAGTAAAATTTAATGGAAGAATAGATTAACTCCCCGAGGTCTCCCTACCATCCATCACATTTTTATAGCAGAAGCTGTGAGGAAGCTCATAACTTCATGCTGTGAATGTGATAATAAAGAGGGCACGGAGAGGATTCCGATTTACTGCCGGGCTGATGTTCACCAGGACAGAATTTACTGCTCAATCCCCTTCCCCTTTTTATTCAGGAGGAGGTCACCAGATCTGCCCTCAGCCTGGGTCTGAGATACCGAAGGGCAGATTGTCAGGTCGGGATTCTTTCCCTTTAATTGGGGTGGTAGGGGAGGGGATGGGAATTTCATTGTCCAGAGATGGATACTGTGTTAAATTCATTTCTGTCTTCAGGTAGCTGCTGTCACCCCCAAGTGTTCGTGTTTTTAAAGGATGTATTTGATTTGTTACTAGTCACCAGCATATTTACCAGAAGTAAAGCCAGCTGTGTCTGCTTCTGAGTCCCTAAGTCATTATCTTTTTGCCTAGAAGCTTTTCTGGGTAACCAAAGATTTCTGTCTTCATAGTCACCGTTGGTCAAAGATACCTGGGTATCTTTCATTTGAGGATCTCAAGGCACTTTATAACATTACTGTAGTCTTTCTGATGGGTCCGAAATAACATACTGGCTTTTCTCATATTTTGTCAGTTCAGTGTTTTCTCTTATTCCTCTTCATCCTAAGTGTAGCCATGATCGTAGTATAGCTACAGTCCTGGCACGCAGGGCCATGATGGATTTTGTCTACTTATGAAAATTTTTATTTCATGGGGATATTTTTTAGTCCTAAAGTATTTAAACCTTGGGGAAGTTTCATGACTACATTGGATAATCCCTTTTTTTTCCAAAAGAAGCTTGAGGAGCTAGCTAGAATCAGAATTTTAAAATCATGTCCGTCTGATTGACCTTGAACTCAGAGCATTTGGAACCAAACTCATTGTATGAATTATTCTTCTCATCACTGGAAGAAGCAATTGAATGGGGAAGGATTTGTTTTGGCTCACGGTTTCAAGGGTCCATCATGGTGGAGAAGGCGTGGCAGAGAGCCTGTGTAGAAGTGAGTGTGTGGCAGAGCTCCTTGCTGATGGACCAGGAAGTAGAGACCACAGGCTGAAACCAGAAGTAGGTGTAACCTTGGGCCAGCTCCTAGTGACCCACCTCTGCCAACTAGGACCTGTGTCCCAAAGGTCCCCTAATGGCACTGCTAACTAGAGACCAAGAATTCATGAGTCCATGGAGTCATTTCATATTCATCCCATAGGACTCAATCTGCCTCTCCTTTCCCCATGCCACTCTTCTCCATAAAATCTTGGGAATGAGTCCGCTCTTCAGAGTTGTGCATTGGAAACCTGAGAATGACCCTGGAGTCTTCCTCCTACATACCCACTATCTCAAACCCTCTAAGTCTACCTCTTTAATGTCTCTTGACATCTTTCCATTCTCTTGCCTTAGCTCAAAGTCTTCTTTTCAATGGACTCAGACACCATCTTCACTCTTAAATTCCTGTCAGCCATCCTCCCATGTTAATAAAAGAATTAAACCCTCTAGGAGTCAAAATGTGTAATGTTACTGCTAAAAAATACATAAACGGTCCTCTGTTGCTTGCAACATAAAGCTAACTGTTGCGGTCTAGTATACAACCTTTCATATGATAGGACAGCTTCATGGTAATCTGTCTTTAGGTTTGGAGACATATTGCATGATTGCCAATTTTCAATGTTGATAAGAACTTTTTAAAAAAGTCACTCTCACTTATCAACGCTATTGTACAAGGAGAAATGTTATGATGTCAGGGAACAGGAAGAGCATAAGTTCAAAATAAAGTCTTTAATAATGTATAAGTGTGGAAAAAAAATCACCATACAGTCCTAATATTTCTCATTTTACTATAGACCTGAAAAACCTTATCATGTTCTCTTATCGTATTTTAAAATGAGGAGTAATTAAGAAACAACAAATACTTGTCTTTTTTGAAGCTGGGTCCTTTCCATGTAACCTAAGCTGATCACAAACTCATGATCCTCCTGCCTTCATCTAGAAATACTTTTTCAGTATAAGGTGGAGCTAATGCAGGCAAGTAGCTGGTCTCTGGAGTCAAAATGAACTAGACTTCAAATCAGTCTGCATGATGTAAGAGGTATATGATCATGGGTGAATTGCTGATCCTCACTGAAGTCAAATGTTCTTACCTGTGAAGAGTAGCCAGCTCTTAGTGCAGGTGATTATGTAGGATGCATGGAAGGGAACTGGCCTGGTGGCTAGAAGGCAGTAGGAAATTGTGGCCTCCTGACCTCATTGGAACTGCTTACCTACAAGCACCCTAGGGTTAGAAATACACTAAATGATTTATCAAGTGTTAAACACACTCTTGAATGTCTTAGTAGATGCTTCCTCTTTGCCTGGAATCTTAGTGAATTCCTACTCTCTCCAAGACTTGGCTCAAGCATCACAGTCTCTATGGATGTCCCTATCTGCCCCTCTTCCTCCAGCAGCAAATGATCTTCCGAGGTCTCATGGTGTTTTTGTGGATTGCCAGACTCACACCAGGTACTTTGAATTTCTTCATTTAATTTCACGAAGTGATTAAATAGCAATATCATAGAGAAATGCATATTGGGAGACTGATCCCTGCTTATTCATGAATGCAGTTAATACTTACTGAGAATGCACCGTGGCGTAGAAGCCTCTGCCTAGTGTGTTTCAATAATAGTAGCAGAACATTTAAGATCTCTCCTCTGTGCTCTGAGGGAATCTGGTAGAAACCTTAATAGAGTGACAATTTATATTATAATTATTTGCCTATACTCTGTCCCCATTACCCTCTAGACAGAGTTCTTTGAAGGCGATTTTCTTATTCATCTTTGCCTCTCTGGTGCCTAAAACTTTGACGGTGCTAAGGTATGTTTGATAATGACAGGAGAGCTTCATATAATAGCCTACAGTGTAACCTATCTCTAGGTTTAGAAACAAATTGTCACATCTGGAAGATAGGAGAAAGCATTCTCAACTTTAAAGGCCTTTACTTACAGACTGGAGGAGGGGTCTTAGCAGCCAAGGGCACTTGCTGCTCAATCATGAGGACTAGAGTTAGGATCCCAGCACCCACATCAGGAAGCTCAGAAACATCTTTAACTCCCATTCCATGGTATCCAGCACCCTCTTCTGGCCTCTCTGGGCACTCACACACATGTACACATACACTCATAGGCACATACACATAGACACCTGCACACATAAAATAAAATAAATCTTTCAAAAAGAGACTTGTTACATCTGTTTGTGAGTGTGATTCTCTCTGTTGACTCCAAAAAGAAAGCTTTATTCCATGCCAATGTAACTGTTAGTAGTCTCAACATCTCTTCTGGGTGGGTCTACCAGAAATCTGTCTTTCACATTTGGTCTGTAGCTTTATGGAAAATCCTAGGGTAGTTTCTTTCTTTAATCAGTGGATCGATGTAAGCCATGTCTCAACAATTCAAGTGTGGTCCCTGCATACCAGACTATTGTAGGAATGACAGATCTTCAAGTGTCTTTGGGGGTGTGGAATAGGTTCATGGTGAAGAAAGCGTTCACCTCATGGCACAGGGAACATTCTTTTTGCAAGTGTAAGATGCTATTCTACTTCCAGAATAAAAATCACCTGAAGTCAAGTGCATTTGGGCCAGCCATCACAGCTGTGCCATGAGGTGAATGCCAACATCCCCCGCCATCCTCGATTTTGCCGCACTCACGCAAGCTGTGTTTCGTGGAAAATTAAACATCTCTCTGGTCGTGTTTGCCCACTTTAACACATCTTGCAGAGCAGCATCCTGGGTAATGTGCTGTTGTCCATTGATCACAGTTACCTCAGGGAAGATGAAATGGCTGTGCTCTGCATGCCAGAGTTTGGATAGTGGTGATCCTGTTCTGTGAATTGCTACTAAATAGAGTCTGTGAGCAACACCGATGGACTCCCTGGAGGAACGACAGCGACCTTTAGAGAATGCTCAGACTTCATAGTTAGATGGCAGGTTCAGACCATTTGTTACTTGATGGACCTTCAACTGTCATAATGCTCCATAATATGGCCCGTATGATGCAGTGTTCCCTCAGTGCATACATCTTTGCTCACGTCATGTCTCACTTTCTTTGTAGATCAGTGCCATTCCCTATCCCCCTCTCCTTCTGCTCCCCACTTGCTCTTATCTATTAGTAGTACCATTACCCTGTTTTCTTAGGGAACTCCTATTCATCCACCAAAACCCAGCTAGCTTTTGTCTCCTCTGTGAAGCCCTCATATAATTCACAAAGAAACATGACTATTTCTTGAGAGGCTGCTAGACAATTCATACCAAGAACTATTTGGTACTTTCCCAAATCCTACCTTGCTTAATCTTTGAAAAAACTTTATGACTAATTTTGTTATTTACTTTTATGTGTATGTGGAGGGAGAGGCACACATGGACCGTGCTGTGCATGAGGAAGTCAAAGACAACTTATAGGAATCCGTTCTCTCCTTCCAGCATATGGGCACCAGGAATGGGTCATAGGGCATGGCACACGCACACCTACCTACTGAACCATCTCAGCAGCCTGCCTTGTTTAGTCTTCACAAAGCATCTCTAAGTAGGCGGTAACCCTATCTTCCAAACATGAAATCACAGCTAAAAACCACTCGTGTCCTTCTCAAAGCTCTATGGCAAGTAATTGTTAAAATATCCAGGATTTAAACCAGGTCTACATCACTTCAAAACTATGTGTATTCTGCCATCTCATGTTGCCATTTGGCGCCTTTATCTAAATATACAGCATGACTTCTGTAATTTTGCTTTTTTTACTTGTCACATTCCATTATTTTATTCATTTGATGTCTTTCTAACCAGAAAATCTAGCTTTCTGAAAATAACATTTATTTCTTACCTGTCTTATTACCCCCAAGGCTCTCAGAATATTACATGACATACAAAAGATGCCGAATAAAGGCTCGCAGGATTGAATGGATGAAACAAAAAGTAGGCTGTACTAAACAAGATACTCCTGAAGCCTCAGAACTTGGTGATGCCGATGATATGTTGGGCTCTGAGTGACATTTCCCTCCTTCCAGGTGACATGTGACCTCAGTTATCTTCACAATGGTCCATATTGGGATCTACACCAACGTCACCCTAAACCATGCCCATTTCCCCATAAATATGATATAGTCACGAGCATCCTAAGTTCTAGGGAAACTTCCTTCTCTCTCGAGTGTTATTGTAGTCTGTGCAGTGCACTCAGTCTTTTAGAAATAATTAAAATAGTCTGTGACTCTAATTAGAGTCATCTGGATATTTTAGAGAAACCTATATATAAGAACAAGCTGAGGGCTGACATCAAGTTAATTGTGTTATTTTTAGTGGCGACAGCATCACGGCACCCAGTGCCTTTTTAAATCCTCATATCTGAATGTAGACTGTTAAATAACCAGCATTTTGATATCTTAAGAGGAACGGCACTAAAGCATAAATAAATAAAGCCGTTAGGAGGACTTAGAAAATTATCTAAATGCACTTGAAAAAGAAGTTGTGTTGTATTGAATTGCTGGCTGTGGAGAGAATGCTCTTAACTTCCTATTATGGCCAAAAACCAACCAATAAAATCACTTGAAACCTTTGTCCTAAACGGGTGGATGAACTAGACAAAATGATGGGCTTGGGGCTGGAGAGATGGCTCAGTGGTTCAGAGCATTAGCTGCTGTTTCAGAAAACCAAGGCTCAGTCCCCAGCACCCACATGGCAGCTCACAACCATCTCTAACTACAGGTCCAGGGAATACAACACACTCTTCTGGCCTCTGTGGGCATTATATGCCTGTGGTGTACTTAGATCTGTGAAGACAGAACACTCATGCATAAAATAAATAAATAAATAAAATTTAGAAAAACATTGGGCTCATATTTTTGCTGTGCCTCTAGTTTGCCTGTATTTTATACAGTTTATACAACAAAATTCTATTTGTAGGATTGAATTTCAACTGTTAAAATTACAAGCTGTTCCTTCCAGGAGTGGTGGCACAAGCCTTTAATCCCAGCACTCAGGAGGCAGAGGCAGATGGATCTCTGTGAGTTCAAGGTCAGCCTGGTCTACACAGTGAGTTCTAGGACAGCTGGGGCTACAGAGAGACCCTGCCTCAAAAAGACAAAACAAGAATCGCAAGCTGTTCTTATTGTATCTACAAGTCTAAATTTGTCCTCTTCTTTCCAGTCCAGTCTTCGAACCTTTGCCAAACAGGGAAGAACCAGTTCAGCCAAGCAATAGCACCGCTATCTCTTTACTTTCCTTTCGAACATAAAGGGTTATTGACATTTTCTCTTTAAAAACTAATTTTAATTTTGAGCAGGTGAGATGGCTCCATGATGCTTGTTGTCAAGCCTGCTGACCTGAGTTCGATCACTGGGACCCACATTGTAGAAGGAGAGAACTGACTCCCATATGCGTTCTATGCCATACATGTGTGCACACACATACACAAAATAAATAAATAAAATGTAATAAAATTTTTTTTTGAAACAAAGTATCATACAACCAAAACTGGCCTCAGACTCACTATGTAGCCAAGGATGACCTTGAACTTCTGACCCTCCTGCCTCTGCCTACCAAGTGCTGGGATCAGGATGCCCAACTACCATTAATATCTTCCTTTATCTCAATCTCAGGTGAACAACCAACTCCCATTGCAAAGTGGCTCCATTTAATTTTCTGTAGCTGAAGTGGAGTTTCTTTTACACAGGTTACTCAAAACTGGTAATGTCCCCAGACTGAGGCACCCATTAGTCACAGCTGCTGCCAAGCTCCCAATGGAGGTAGAGTCAACTTCTGCAGAATTCACTCAGGAAGCACTTGCCAAACCCAGCATCTTTGGCCCCATGATCAAGAATGGCAAAATTGTGCCACTTAGAAGTGATTCAGGTACAGTGGCATATACAAGTCACAACAGTGACTGTGAGTATCTAGGAATTCTGCCTCTACATCATCTGTGAACCTCAGAAAAGGAAGACCAGGAAGTGAATGTATTTGGAAGTAGGAACTGTGGGTTGAGTTTTGTAAGCTGAAGTTCTAGAGTTAATCATTATTCTGCAGAGTCCTGAGTGATGTTGCTTAGAGCTCTCCTACGCAGGCGGTGTCCCCACGGGAGTCCTACTAACAGTCTTTTGTCAGGCACTATCAGCAGTATTGAGCCAACCTGAGCACCCTATTATTAATCCTTTTCTCCTAGTGACATGACAGCGATCGATGTCTGAACAAGCTATTGAAACTGTAACAATCAAGTGGACTCCAGCTAGTCCAATGGGATACTTACTCAGAACCTACGGGAAAGATGGGGAATTTTCCTTCTAACTCCATTCCATACCTCTGTCCATACACTTTACCCTGCCTTGTTTTAAGTAAAAGCTGACATTTACCTAGGCCTGTAAAATACACAGTGGAACCCCTACTGTTGACTCAAATGCACTCATGACACTTTCCTAGCCATCTGCTGTTTCTGTAAATAGAGAAACTTTTTGATCATTATGTAAATATTTGTGCCTGTGTCATCATGAGGAGAATGTAATAACCAGGACACTACAGAAATAGCCCTGTGTCTGTGTTATTGTAAAGCAAGAACATCAAAACCTTTACATGGACAGGTTCCCACCTGGTAACGTTTTCAGACTCATGGAAATCAATCAGCAATTACAAAGAATAGGATATAAAACATCAGACTATCAAATTTCCTGTCTCTTACATTTCAGATGGGAGGAGGTCTAAAAAGTGGCGCCCCAGCCTATCTGTGCATACAGATTCCTGGGTCCCAGGCCACAGATGGCGATTCAGTCCTGGAACAATGGCCAGGAATCTACATTTTTAAGGTCTAATGGGGCTGGCCAACAACAGCAGTTTTCAGATTATGTACTAAAGACTTTTAGGGTTTTTCTGAGAGGTACCTAAGTGATTTGTATGGGAGATAAGGTAAAAGAGGACAGGAAAGAAAATCAGAAAAGGGGGACCGTTCTCTCTCTTAAAAAAAAAGATGTTTATATTCATTTACATGTGTGTATACAGGTATATACATACATGTACAGGCAACTGCCCACAGGGACTATAAGAGGGCAGCAGATCCCCCAGAGCTGAAGTTACAGGCGGTTGTGAGCCACTTCACGTGGGTGCTGGGAACCCAACTCTGGTCCTCCGAAAGAGCAGCAAGCGCTCTTAACCACGGAGCATCTCTCCTTTCTGTTCTCACTTTCTTAACGAGCACCTCACCTTTGGCAATTCAGCTTAGCTTGTTGACTTCTGACTGTAAAAATCTGTATCGGTGTTTTTGGTTTTTCTGGCTGTGAAAAATCCTTGAGAAAGTCAACTTAAAGGAAGAAATGATTTATTTTGTCTCCAGTTTCAACAGTTTCAATCTAAAGTCAGGTGGATCCATTGCTTTGATCCCCAGGCAAAGCAGAGTATCGTGGTGGTGGGAGTGGGTGGTGGAGGCCACATCTTAGCATGGCCTACATGCAGAGACAGGAAGGGACCTAGGACTAGGTAACCTTCAAAGGCATGCCTCAGTGACTTTTCCTGAGGCTAGGCCCTCACTTACTAATATGTTCACCACCTCCCAACATAGTACCATCATCTGGAGGCCAGGCCTTTAACACACCAGCCTGTAGGCAACCCTTCATAGTCAAAACAAAACCTACACCCCTAATCCCCCAAGGCTCGTGTACATTTCATAATGCTAAACACATTTAACCTTTCTCTAAGCGTCCTCATGATCTTTTTGTGGTGTGGGTGCATGTTTGTGTGCGTGTGTGTAGGTACACTTGCACATACATTATATGTACACACATGGAAGCCAGAGGTCAACCTTGGGTGTTGTCCCACCCACCATGTTTTTTGAGACAGGGTCTCTCACTATCTCTCACTGGGATCTGGAGCTTGCTGATAAGGCTTGGCTGGTGACCAGGAAGCCCTCTGGAGTCACTCATCTCTACCTGTCCAACACTGAAATTATAAGCATACACTACCACCTTGGGCCTGTGCATGCTGGGGATTAAATTCAGGTCCTCATGCTTACACGGCAAGGAATTTACTGACCAAGCTATTTTCCCAGCCTAAGAAGAATCTTTTTCATAAAGATCTTCATTTTTAAAGAACTTTTTTATTATTGTGTCTGCAAATGGGCATGTCACAGCACATTTGTGAAGGTCAGAGGACAACTTTATGGGGATGGTTCTCCCTCTCTACCTCTCTTTGGGTTCCAGGGATTGAACTCAGGTCATCAGGCTTATGTGGCAAGCACCTCCACCTGCCGAGCCATCTCACTGGCACTCCCCGATGGTTTTAACCACTCCTGCCCTGCTCAGAAGTTCCCGTCCAAAGTCTCTTCGGAACCCCAAGGCAAACTCTTAACTGAGCCCCTTAAAAAATATTTTTTTTAATTTAAATAACAAGTTACATTCTTCTACGATTACAGTGGCATAAATATTATCATTCTAAAAGGCAGGAATCGGGGCATAAAGAAGATGGAAGAGACCGAAGCAAGCAAGATCAAAACCCAGCAGGTCAAGCATTAAATCCTATAGTTCCACATCTGACGTTCAAGACACATAGTGACATGATGTGAACTCCAAAGGGCTTATGCAGCCCAACCCAACAGCCTTGTCAGCTGCAGGCCATGTGGCCTCCCTGTGAGCTGCCTATGGCTTTCCTTCATAGATGTCCCTACAGCAGAGTGAGACATCTCATGACTACCAAGGCTTCTTGGGACTGAGGAAGAGAGAATCACTCTCATTTCTAAAACCTTCTTGTCTATGTAAATTAACTGTATAGTAGCCTTTCTCAGACTTGGCCAGTTGTCAATTTGCTTTTACGTTCTGCATCTAAGTTTTTCTCTTCTTCACTCAGCCCTGCCTCTTCATCATTGTGGTTTTCAATGTATGCTTATGCACCAGCTATGGTAGTAAGCTCCACTGTGTTATTGGTTTCTGAAATAATGTCATAGTAACTGTAATGAGGAGCACTTGGTGTGCAAACACCTGTCAAGTGCAGTTGGAATAGAATATTCAAGGGAGTTTGTAAATTTCCAATGCAGCCCGAAATTCATTCTGAGATCCAGTGGAACAGGTGGGACTCTAGAGATGTCTTTGTGGTACCCAGGTGATGTAAACACAGCTGGCTGGAAAGCCACTGTGCATACTAACTTGAAAACACTGAGGTTTAAAGAAACTGGGACTGAAAAAGAGACCTAAATCCTGCCGACATAGCTACTCCTTAACCTATACACATCACTCAAATGCCCAAACCTTCCTTCCTCCTTATCCACATTACAATTACTTCCTACATCATAAGGATTACTTTGGAGTAACATATGTAGGACACATTGTCATCATAAAGGACTAACCAATGTCTTTTTTCCCTAAAGAATTTTTATTATTTGTGGTGTGTGTGTGTGTGTGCATATGCATGCATATGCCCATGGAGGCCAGAAGAGGGCATTGGATCCTTGGATCTGGAGTTGCAGATGGTGTGAGTCATCCAACATGGGTGCAAGGAAACAAACTTGGTCCTCTGGAAAAGCAGCAAACTCTCGCAGCCACTGAGCCATCTCTCCAGCCCCTCCAGTGTCTTTGTTTATACAAAGACCTTTCAGTTCAATATTTTATTTGGCATCTTGTCTATTCCACTTTGTCTAATAATGTTTTTTCCTTACCATAGTCATTCATAAAACATTTAAAGGGCTGGAGAGATGGCTCAGCAATTAAGAGCACTGGCTGCCCTTGAAGAGGACCCAAGTTCAATTCCCAGCACCCATGTAGTTGCTAACAACTGTCCCTAACTCCAGTTCCAAGGGATTTGACACTCTCTTCTGGCCTCTTCAGGCACTACACACGTGTGGTATACTTACATACATTCAGGCAAAATATTCATAACATAAAATAATAAATTCAAATATATATTAAATTTAAGAGACGATTGTCTTGTTTGTGTATTGTTTTGCTTGTTTTAGCTAGTCTATAGATAATTTATTTTTTGCTGGAGATTATCTTTCCTTTCTTGGTTCAGAAGCTCTGGAATAATCTGTAGAATGAGACTTTCAAGTTTAGCTCAAAACAAAGTTTTGTGGCTACCCTAAACTGGAATGGACATGAGAAGACATCCTGGAAGGTTCTCATGCAGACAGCAAGTTCTAGGAAACAGGTTGCAACAAGAAAATTGACTGGTCTATTATTTTTAATTTAATGAGTCTGGTTCCTGTAAAAATTGCAGGGTAGATATTCCAGGAAATCCACATCTTTTTTTAGCTCTAGAGCAGACAGTCCAGTCAGTAGCCACCATGACTGGGTAAGTATGCCTGACCTGCATTCTGACCCAAAGGGGTGTTGTTGAAAAGTGAGAATTTTTTAGTTCAAGGCCTAGGCCTAGAAGTTCTACCCTGCCCACAGCTGTCATCAAGAAGGTAAATTTTAAAACTGGATTTTGTGACGTGTGCACTTTCAGCTGAAGACTGGACAAAACCCAAGACTCATTTCTCAGCGCCTCCTGTTCAAGCACAAGATGAGGAATGGTCTTTGGTCATTAGCACTTGGTTTGGGATAGCCCAGGGGTGAAAGAATTGCTCTTAGATTTCATTAATCTGAAGAACAGTGTTTAGGTTAAAATGTCTTCCTGGTGTTTTAACTGGGGAGGGTTAGATTGGTGTTCAGCACCAGATCAAACATGAACTCAAGATAAAGGAGTGAGGAGACTGTGGTGAGTTGGGCTTTTGAGCAACAAACCAGAAGTATTTTACAATGACAAAACATAACTGATTCTTCTTAACAGCTGATGTTAACATTCTCTTACTAAATTTATGCCCCAGTCCATGCAATAAAAATAAGCAAAATATTCACACAAATACTTCAGAACCGAAAAAGAGGGTTGACACCTATTTTATGGGTGCCTATTATATGCCAAATACTGTACAAGATGTTAGGCGTAAAGAAAGTAAGGTCTAGATCTTCCTTCAAGGATGTCAGATGAGATCATAAGCCAGATGCACAAATGTCTCCACCGCAACATTCAGGAAATGCACCAGCCTCCCCTTTGAGCTAAGATGGAGGAACTCAGCTATATGTTTCTTACCTGCTTCAGCACTTATCCCTTCTGCCCAGAGAGGGCCCTCTAGGCAACAACATACACACACACACACACACACACACACACACATACATACAGACTTACATATACACACACTTTTACACACTCACATACACACATACATATTCATACACATACATGCTTATACACATAACTCTTCTTTAGCCCAAGTCTGTGATGCCTAGTCCTCTCTCTGTTTTCTAAAATGCCTTGAACCTGGCTTTAAACCCCAGCCTGTGAGCTAAGTAACCTGGGTGAGGTATCATCTCTCTATGTCTACTCTCTTCCTCTGTAAAATGAAGAGTGCCTACCTCATAGAGTTGTGACAAGACATGAATGAGCTGATACATGTAAAACACTTGGAAGAGAAACTGGCATATAAGTGGAGGCTAATTGATGGCTTCTAGGATATTTTCCCAGTTATATCATAATCTTTAGTTTAATGCTTAAATTATGCCTGCCTTTTCTATATGTCGGGTATGGTTTAAGAATCTAATGCTATCCTGAAGCAGTATCTATGCCCTACTCTAAAAGCAGAAAATAACCTGTATGAATCTATGATTAGCTCTGGCCAGATGTCAGAAAACATTTAAGGCTATTCAAATGTCAATGCTCTCAATGGGAGGCTTATTAGCTACATGAATGTGCCACATTGGTCCTTGAGCTACTATACACAATACATGGTGGAAAGTAAGAGGTTAGAATTTTCTGTGGTAAGTTAAAAGATCTCACTCTCACTCTGTGTCTTTGTCTCTTTGTGTGTGTCTCTCTGTCTCTCTCTCTCTCTCCACACACACACACACACACACACACACACCTTATATGATGATGTTTCCTGCAATCATAGTAATTTTGAATAGCATCAATGCACTGCACAAGCCTGCAATTTAATTGTAGGTTTTAATGTCTCAGCTATTTACTAATGACAAGGTATACATGGAAGCACACTTTCAAATGCATGAGGAAATTCATAGCTCCAATATTTGCCTTTGTTTAATCAATATTTATGTAACATTTACTGTATATCAGGCTTTGGGGGAGCGGGGAAGAAAGTCCCATTCTCTACCCAAAGCTGGCCTTTAACATATTGTGTGACTCCTAGTAGCCTTGAGCTCTTAGCAATCCTCCTGCCTAAGCCTCCCAAGTGCTGAGATTATAAGCATGAGCCACCATGCCACAGTATCAGGTGCAATTCTGAACTCTAATCAAAAGTAAGCCATTTTATCCTGATAGCAGTTTTGTAGGATAGATGTTATCACTTCCTCCATCTCACAGATAAGAAAATGGAGTCATAGAGAGGCTGAATGATTGCTGGACCCTCATAGTAGAACCTACATTCAGAGCAGACCACCTGGCTCCAGAGCCACCAGCACTGTACTAGCCAGTAAATGTGATTTTGTTTGTTTGTTTTGAAACAGGGTCTCACTATGTGGTCCAGGCTAGCCGTGAATTTACATCCTCCTGCCTCAGATTCCCAAGTAATGGGATTATAGGTGAATGCCACCACACCAGCTAAGGCTTCGTTCTTTCGTCTCCTCTCTCAATATAAATTTCCAAAGTGTCAGTGTTCTACAGTGTATAAAGTTCTGAAATTCTTTAATATGATATTTTCATTCTTTGAGAATTTCATGCTGTGGTTTTGATCATATGTGCCCTCAGCCCCTCCCTCTAACTCCCCAGATCCACCCCACCCCATCTCAACCTTATGCCTTCAACTTCTGCTGCCTATATACTCATGGGTGTGTGGCCATTCACTGGCGTGTGGTTGACCTACCGGGAGCCATCCCCTTAAACAAAAGTGACTCTCCCTCCTCCAAAAGCCATCAGCTGCCCCTCCATGCAGGACTGTTGACCAGCTTGTTCTGGACCAGGTCTTATGCAGGCAACCGCAGCTGCTGTGAGTTTATGAGTACAGCAATCCCGTCTTGCCTGACCTCTAGCTCTTACAATCTTTTGGCCCCATTTTCTCAATGGTCCCTGATCACTGGAGGGAATGGCAAAGATAGAAATGTCCCATTTGTGGCTGAATACTCCAATGACATTTATCCTCTGCTGTTTGATCAGTTGTGAGTTTCCAAAAATTCTGAAATTCTTAACACAGTGTTATGGCTCAGTTAGCATTCATTAGTGCCTAGAATGAATTTTAGTTTTAAGCATTTTTTCCGGTCCCTTTCTCTATCAAGCTGAAGCCTGGGTGATGGGGTCCCAAGTAGAAACCAAGACAGGAACTATGAACATTAGGCCTGGGAAGGAACCACATACTCATGTGGTCCAGCCCATTCATTCTGCACACAAAAATGCAGATAAAACAAAGGACTCCTTCATCACCACAGAGCCACTGTGTAACAGTGCTTGGGCAAGAGCACAGAACCTGAGTGAAAGGGGGCAGCTGAGGAAATAGTCTTGCCAGGGTTCTTCCGTTATTCCACAGTCTTTCTCCATCCACAGAATTAAAGGTCAGATTTAAGGGATCATACTAAGCCTGTAAGGCACAGTCAGGGACTGTCCAGAATCCAGTTAAGTAGGACTTGACGAAATTAGCCTGTGCCAGAATTCAAGTGAGGTGAACAACCAAATCGAGAGAGAGAGGCAAGGTCAACCTAAGGAGAAGACACACTGAAGGATGAGGTAAAGCAAGTAGTTCAAGGGCAGAGCAAAGGGAAAGCGCCTGGAAGGAGCCTTTGGATTTGCAACACCTTTCTCATTTCAAATGCCAGGTGTTTAAGAATGCCTCAGAGTTGGGGGAGGGGGGTACACGCTCCTCCTAAAGAGCACTTAGTCCTCGGGTCATGCAGGTCATACAGAATTCTTCAAGGAAGTTTAAAAAAAAAAAAAAAAAAACACCGGGATCAAGTTTTATGTCCTTTTCAAAATAAATAAATAAGAGAGATCCTGAGCTACTGCAACTCTGCTAAGAGATCTGTGCTCAGTAAGCTTCTCAGTAGCTTAATTTATCTGCCAGTGAAGACTGCAGGACTGAGACAATTCAGCCGGGAATTGAACCTGTGGTTCCAGGAAGTCTAGATGTTTCAAACCTCCTACTTAGTCCATTAAGCTACCCCCACCAAGAACATAATGTAGTTAAAGTAGACTTAGATATCTTTAGTACAGAGAGTGGATTTTATTTCCACTTTGGGAATTTCTGATCCATCGTTGGGAGCGATACAGCTGAAACTCACCTACAGTACCGTCTATAGAGTAAATGCATGTATGTCGGCGTATAATGTCACTTTTCTGATTTATGGTTAAGAAGAGAAAAACCATCTTGGGGGAAGACTAGCTTACAAATGCATTTGCTAAATGGGGGCTTCATACATAACCCCTTTCTCTTATTCATCCTAAAGACCCACTCATGCCTCTATCAATAGAGTGAGTTATACTTACCCAGAGAATCTGAAGAGAGACCACAGATTGCATGTTCACGCATCTGTCAGGTGGGCCAGTTTATTTGGGGGACAGTCGGGGAACATCCTGTACCATTACAGCCTGTCAGCTACAGAGAATGTTTGCTAATAAGCCTAGCCATTAGGTTGGGTCAGTGATGGATGGTCTGTGTTCCCCTGCCCTGGCCTGGCATGTGCTGTGATACTCTCTGGCCAGCAGCAGCTGTTGTACTAGCCGCCTTGTTAAGGGTCTCGCCAAGTGACATCAGCTATACATCACCCTGGCTGATACCTTTGATTATTTGGACAGCTCCTGGCATGATGAATCGTTGGGATTGATCCGTCTTTTCTCACACGTCCCCGTCAGTGTTCTTTACCCATCTCTGTCTGAACTCTTCATCCTGAAGGCAAGGGCCCTTATTACTGCTCTTTCAGATGTATGTACCTTCTACCCTCTGCTGTTTAAAGGGCCTGCTCGTTTCAGTGTTCATAATGAAGCTGAGGAAATAAAAGCAACCAACAGGCAAGAAGAGCAGCAGCCAGTCTCTTGCAGCAAAAACAAGGAGGAAAAGCTTTATTCCATGGGCATCCAGAGCTCGCCAGCTTTCATTACTGAGGTCATGGTCCTTCCACATAGTCCATGTGGTACAAATTAAATTTGAATGCTGTGGGTAACCTGAACAATGCCGCCTATTTATAAGATTCCTTCCTTCCAAGGCATACAAATCATTTCACACACAGTATCTCAAGCATCGCCGTATTTCTGTAAAAGAAGTTTTATCATCTTGATTTCACAGAGGGGGAAAAAATGAGCACAGAGGGGCTATCTACCCAAACCTACTTGATAAATAAATGTGCAGCAGAATCAATAACAGGACCTAAAATCTCTGACTTCTGGCTATATTCAGTCCTTCAATTCATTGATTTATAAAATGTTTATTAAGCACCTACTGTGTTGGCCAAGAGCTGGGAATACAGAGAGCCTCTGTATGTAAAGTGTGGGGCCAATTCAGTCCCATTCATCTCTAACTCAGTATTACTGAGGGGGAAGCATATTGAAATATGCTGTTTTACTGTAGAGAATTTACATGTATATATTAGAGACACAAATACCGTTCCACTCTGCCATGAATTAGCCAAAGGCCAAAGTAGGCTATTCTTCCCTATTATATTATAAATTCCTATTTTATATAATTCTTTATCATTCTTTCCAAAGCTGTTGAAGTTGAATAAATTCAAAGAGGCTTATATAAAAGCAATAGTTGTCAAAGGTGTTAATGAGATTTTACCCTTGGCAAAATCTCATTAAATATATTTTTACTAATTCCATTATATGCAATTCTGTCTGTGTAAAATTGGGCCCTAGTATGTGTTTGCAACATACACTTTAAATGTTCCTGATTTGTTTTTATTTTCTGTGTATGAACTTTCATATATCCCCTGAAACTGGAGTTACACATGGTTGTGATCCTCAACATGGGTGCTGGAAATCAGAACTGGGTCCTCTACAAGAGCAGCAAATGCTCCCAATCAGCCCCTGCAGTATAAGCTTTTATTCCAGAGATTACCTGTATGCCCCTCCCCCCCAAAAGGCCTCTGAACTAGACAGGTGAGTGGACTCCAAAAATTCCTATGAATGCGTTTATTCTAGCCAAGCATGGCAGCTTGTGCCTGCAGCTGCAGCTGGGAGCAGGAAGATTGTTGGAGCATAGGAGTTTGAAACCACCTTGAGCAACATAGTAAGACTCTGTCTTAAGAGATGAAAATATATAGTTGTTGTTATTTAATGTCTGTCCTTTTAAACAAATGGTTTTTTTGATATTTTATTATATTTATTTTATGTGTATGAGTGTGTTGCCTGCATGTGTGTACGTACACCTGTGTCATGCAATGTCTGAGGGGGTCAGAAGAGGGCATTGGATTCCCCTGGAACCGGAGTTACAGATGGTTGTTAGCTACCATGTGGGTGCTGGGAATCAAACCCAGGTCCTCTGCAAGCATATCAGTGCTCTTAACCACTGAGCCATCTCTCCAGCCTGAAAATGGGTTTTTAGCCACCAAATTTTAAGAGAAAATTGTGAGAATAAATTTAAATTTGGAAACATTTTTTACCCATTCAGTAGGTATAGATATATAACATTGCTCCAGAAAGTACCCATGACAGTCAGATGTGGTATCATGGGCCTATGATCCCTGGCACTTAGGAGGTTGAGGCAGGAATATTGCAAATTCAAGGTCAGCCTGGCCTACAGAGTTAAGAACCTGTCTCAAAAAAAAGAAGAAGAAAAAATCCAAAGTAAGAACTAGTTTATTTATTAAGAATTATTGTTCTATTCAAAAAATAGAATCCAGGAACTGAAGTAATAACTCAGCAGTTAAAAGCACTGGCTGCAGAGAACCCTGCCTGGGTCAGTTACCAGAACCACATGGCAACTAACAACCATCCATAATTCCTGTTGCAGGTGATCCAACACCCTCTTCTGGCCTACATGGGCACTGCATGACATAGGTGCACTTATTACATACAGGCTTAACACTCACGCACATAAAATAAAAACTAATAAAATATACTTTAAAACAAAAACTAGAATCCCTCCAGTAATAGAATAGCTGTAAAACAAGCATATTTAAATCATCTCTGTCATTAGAAAATGTTTTTTATCATGATATTTCCTGACTGAAAACATCTGATGACTCTGAATAATATAGAGGAAAACTAAACTCCTGGAGCTCCTTTGATTGGCCTTTGACAGGTTTAGGAATTGTCAGGGTTATTTTCTAGAAGAAACCGACACTTTCACAACCCAGAAAAGCCATAGGCTTCTGTCTGGTCCCTCCTGGTTGGTAACACACACACTCAGCGTAGATTTCCAAGGCCTTTCTTGTGCAGTTCTCCCTCCCAGTCCCTCCTAGCTCAAGAACCTAGATCAAGGTACTTTTTCCCACAGCCTATAAGCATCTACTTCTCAGAACCATAGGCGTTTATTCTGAGACACACTCATATTCCATCATATTGATTTAACAATTTCAGACATTCAGCTAGAGGTCATCTGTTCCTCTTCTGAGTCCCTCGCATGGTCCTGGTACTCACAGAGCATACTGGTAAAGTTTGGAGTGAATAAGAATCACCCCACCATTAACTGTGTGTCACTGTGAATTCAGAAAGACTGGTTAAATTGGCTGTGTTTTAATAATTAGTTATCCTAGTAGAGATTGACAGGCATTTCTGTGCACGCAGATTTCATGGTACCGTGACTTGGTGTGGAGAGAAATCTATGCACAAGCGCTCTGGTCTTCAGCCGTTCATAGTTACATGCCAGCAGGACAGTGCACGTGCTGTACAACATATAACCTCAGCAACTAGAGTAGAAAGTTAGAAATACTTAGTAAAGTATCCAGTGTCTAAGGATTTAGCCATGTTGTTCTGACAACTGCCCTGTTACCAGTACAGCGGAAGCACCTCAGCTGTGCTGGCAAGCCACTCCCGAGCAGTTAGAAACCTGAAACAAACTAGAAGGGCCCTAAATTTCCGTGTATTTTTATCTTTCATGGGTCTTTTTGAAGCATAAATCTACTTCTGAGTCTCCAGACCTTAGTTGCTATAATTCAGTCTGCATTTATCGAGCAAGAATCAGCAGTTTTCAGAATGCTTCAAAGCCACATAGGAATTGAACTAAAACTCTAGTAGCTCTTTAACACTGAAAGCCTGGCTTCAAACCATGTATCGTTCAAGAATATGTTTCGGGAGCATTAAAAGTATTCCTCTCCCCAGACATGGTAATACATGCCTATCACCCCAGCACAGAGGTGACTGAGGCAAGATGAAGGGTTCCATGCCAGCCTGAGCCATGCAGTAAAACCAACCCATCCCTCCAAAAAGGATTGTGGATGTGTCTCCTATTTTAGCTAATTATATTTCTCAGCCTAAAAGCAAAAAAATCAAATAAAAATAAAAAGTAGGTCAGTTCACTGACATCTCTTGAATATGATTTTTCTTAGAAGCAGGAGGAAGGAATCATCAGGGGACGAGGGGGACTTCTAGAATTTTCTACCATCTAAAACTACTATCGGCAGATGGCATGGTGCCACATTCCTGTAATCCTAGCTCGTGGGAGGGTAGAAGGAGGATGAGAAGTTCAGGGTTATCTTAGCATACTATCGCAAGTTTAAGGTTAACCTGCACCATGTAGAAACCTATCTCAAAATACCAAAGAGCAGAGACTGGAGAGATGACTACGCAGTTAAGAGCACTGGCTACCCTTGCAGAGGCCCCAGGTTGGATTCCCAGTACCCACATGGCAGCTAATAACTGTCCTTAACTCTGGTTCCAGGGAATCCAACACCCTCTTCTGGCCTCCGTAGGCATTGCACACATGGATACACTTATATACATGCAGACAAAACACACAAACAAAATAAAAATAAATAAAGATTAAAAAGCAAAAATAATAAACAAATAGTGTTGATTTACATTTTCTTAAAAAGACTCCTTGGCTTGGTATGGGGGTTAACCTCTGTAAGTTTGGGGCCAGCCTGGTCTCCATAGTGAGTTCCAAGTCATTCAGGGTCAAATAGTGAAACCCTGTCTCCAAAAGAATATTTGTTTGGTCATTTTTAATGAGTTTGCTTTAGACTCAGCTCAGCTCCCTAAAGGCCTTTAGTGTCTCTCTCTCTCTCTCTCTCTCTCTCTCTCTCTCTCTCTGTCTTACACACACACATACACATTTATCTATTGTGAGAATGGGTACATATGCATGACTGTGGAGGTCAGAGAACAACTTACAGGATTCGGCCTTCTCCTTCTACCATGCAGATCCCAAGGATTGAACTCAGATCATCAGACTTGGCAGCAGGTGCCCTTACCTGCTAAGCCATCTCTCCAGCCCCTGGTGGTTTTGTTTGCGTTTGGGGATTTTTTATTTGTTTTGTTTTTTAGATAGGATCTCATGTAGTTGAGGTTAGCCTCAAACTCACTATGTAACCAAGAACGACTTTGAACTTTTTTTACAGGGGCAGGGGGTGGGATGTGGATACACATGCTCATGTGTATGTGTACATGTGCCTGTGAGTACAAGTGCACCTATTCAACAAGATGGGTGGCCATCAAGCTCCAGGCATCTTCTAGTCCCTGTCCTAGGGGGTTTGGAGGTACAGATGTGTGCCTCCGTGCCCGGTTCTTAGGTGGTTGCTGGGGCTCTGAACTCAGATCTTCATGATTGCACAGCAAGCATTTTACCGATTGAGCCATCTCCCCAGCTCCAACCTTTAACTTCTGATCCTCCTGCCTCTGTCTCCCAAGTACTAGGATTATAAAGCATGCAACACCACAGTCTGTTTATGTGGTGCTGGAGGTTGCACCCAGGGCTTTGTGCAAGCTGGACAAGCCTCTACAAGTGAACTACATCCCCAGCAGCCCCTCTACTTCGTAAAGCCTGTGAGTGACCACACCTTAATTTCTGAATTGGTGTTGAGTTCTCAATTACTAATTAAGTAGACATTTCTGACTCTAGCAAGTCACAGTTAGCTTGGTCTATTATAATAGTTCTTTGAATTGCATACATCTCATCACTGTAATTTATAGTCAGTAGCCAGTTGGGCGTTTTCACACCTCCATTATCAAGAGCAGAGGTGGGCACCCCAGACTTCCAGAGAGTAGCTGTGTAGGGTGACGTTTCACTAGTGATATGCCCTAAAACTTGGAGTGCTTTCTGTAAAGGGTGTTCTTTAAAACTATTTCACCATCCCACTGAAGAACAGAACTGAAAGAGTTGCCACAGGGTCCTGTGGATCAGTTCACTGGACAGTATTCTCTTTTTCTTTTTCTTTTCTTACTTATTGTTCGGTGTTTGGGATTTTGAGTTTTTTAAAAGTGTGTGTGCGTGTGTGATGTGCATGTATGTGCACCTAAGTGTGCAGGTGAATGCACTCATGCATGCCCGAGGAGACCAGAAGAGGTCATCAGGTGGTGACTTCTATCTACCTTATCCCCTTGGGACAGGGTCTCTCACTGAACTTCCCATCTTTTTTGGCTAGGCTGGTTGGCCAGCAATCCCTAGCGATCTTCCTGTCCTTGCACCTGCCTCCCTCCCCCAGTGCTGAGGTTGCAAGCACATGACAGGTGCTGGAGATCCCACCTCTGATCCTCATGTTTGCACTGCAAACATTTTACCCACTGAACATCCCCCTGGTCCCATATAGCATAATTCTCCCCAGCCCCTTGTTTTTTGTTTTTGAGGCAGAATCTTATATGGTTTTGAGACAGAATCTGGCTCAGGTTAGTGTCAAATTCACAGTCCTCTCGCCTCATCCTCGCAGGTGCTGCCGTTATAGGTCTGTCCCATCATGCCCAGGTATCAGCTAGTTTTCTTCTCTTTTCATAAAGATATATAGACATTCTGGCTCTAGTTCAGCCTATGTTCCCCATAGGCTCCAAGTATTTGAATACTTTGTCCCCAGTTTGTGGTGCTGTTTGGGGATGATCACACACCTT
Source organism: Eospalax fontanierii (assembly GCA_035773235.1). NCBI lineage: Eukaryota > Metazoa > Chordata > Mammalia > Rodentia > Spalacidae > Eospalax > Eospalax fontanierii. Next base: position 70,946,684 of record CM069531.1, read on the forward strand.
TAGGGGGTCTGACCATGCTGGAGGAAGCGTGTCTTTAGTCTTGCCCCTCTTTGAGTTTCCTTTCTCTGCCTCTTGTGCCTGCTTGAAGATGATCACTCAGCTCTCTGCTCCAGCTGCCTCCTGCCGTGCCCTCCCACGATGGACTCTCTCACTCTGGAACCATAAGCCCAGTAAACTCTTCTTTCCTTAAGTTGCCTTGATCATTATGGTTTATCACAGTGGCAGAAAAGTAACTAATACACACAGCTAAAAGTTCATTTCCTGCTCCAGAAATTCTGATGTTCAGTTGAAATAGTTCCTAATTTAAACTAATTTCCTCTTATTAAACAGAATAGATGATTGGCACTGTCATTATAAAATCTTCAGTATAATGCACTTTACCAGACTTGAAGGTTTAAGCCAAATTGTTGCTTAGCCTTATGAGTTCCAGGCTAAGAAACACAAATTTTTTGAGTCATAATTGTGTCTCCAAAAAAGTTTTTTTATAATTCTGTAGTAAATTTCACTAAGGAGAGATTATCTTAGTCATTCTTCCTTCTTAGTATTCCAGAAGTTGGCAAAGACATTGATTAGTAACAAATAGCACCAATAATTTGTAAAATTTTATTATGATATGTCATATGCAGAAAGATATACAAATCATAACTGTAGAGTTCAATGATTTAGTTTTTTTTGAGGAAAGATCTCACTATGTAGCCCTGGTTAGCCTTGTACTCTCTATGTAAGCTGGCCTTGGTTGGCCTGGAACTCTCTATTTAGATCAGGCTGGCCTTGAATGCATAGAGTTCTGCCTGCCTCTGCCTCCCTAGAGCTGGGAACAAAGTGAACACACATAATTCCCATTACTAGCGCCCTGCAAGCTTCTCTAGAGACTCCTCCCAGTCACTGTCTCTCCAAAAGTAACTGACTCCTCTCACTGGGTTTATTTTCCCTATACTTGAAACTCTTATGAGCAGAACCCTATTATATATACCTTTCACATCTGGATTCTTTTGTTGAGTGTTTATTTACGAGAATCAGACATGTTCCTCCGTGTACCATAGCTCTTATGTTCTCGGGTCAACACAGCGTTTCACTTGTCCATTCTATTTCATTTTATTGTAAGCAAATAGCTGTGTCGTTCTGACTTTTGAGATGCAGTGTTGCTGTAAACATTCCAACCCTGTCTCGTGGCACACATCGTGTAGGGTATTTACCTGGGAGAGGGATGGCTGAGCCAGAGAACTTCTTACATGCTTAGCTTTAATAGATTCTGCCAAGGGACTTTCTGAAGTGTTTCTAACTTTGCTCCCATCAATGGTGTATAAAAATTCCATTTGCTCCCCAACCTCACTGACACTTAGTCTGTTTCCCTTAATCGTAGTAATTCTGTGGGTGGCTATCATGATTTCATCAATTGAAATAAGCTAGGGGTCCACGTGGATTACGTCTGGGAGAGCATCTTTTTCCCTGCTACCACTCTGTGTTTCCCAGTGGGTCACAGGGACAGCCTCTCGGGAAGGAACTGAGTGGTAGCCACAGCCCTCATTTGCATGACTTTGAACTCTTATCGTGGATTCTAGCCAGAGCGGAGGACTAAGAGGCAAAAAGCAGCCTGATAACCTTTTCTTGTTCATTACGGATTCACTTAACTGGCTGTGGGGCTGCAGCTGGCAGCCTAGAAAAGTGGGTCGTGACTTTATGGCTATATAATACTAGTCTCATCCATGATAGTTCTAAGAAGAAAAAGACAGAATTTAAATGACAAATGTATGGCATCTACAGAAATAAGGAAGTCAAATGGGGGACAGCCGCATGCCTGACATGACTCCACTCTCCATAATATAAACTCAGAGACTTCCACCGGAAACTGAAATCTAGAGAAGGCGGGTTAATTGTCTTGGGGTGTTTGGAAAGCACAAACCTGTAAATAGTCTTATTAGAAGCAGTTAGGCTGAACCTGTACTGTGCCTGAGACAGACACAGATGTTTCAGAATGGTTGGTGAACAATAATTCCTTTCCCCTTGTCTCCCAGAAATTTAAGTTCAGAGACCAGGTTTCTATTTTCTAGTGAGAAGAAGTAAATAGTACAGCTGGGTTTTAAGATCAAATGTCAAACTCTCCGTTCCTCCTACCTTGGAGGTTTGGTGTCTTAAGAACCAAACAAAGTTTTCAATAAATAGGAGAGAAGCCTGCCCAAGCAACCCCAGGGCTGCTGAGGGGACTCTCTTGCTAGAAATCTGTCTACAGTCTGTCTTGCCAAAAAGCTGTAAGGAAGGAAATCTTTACTGATAATTCCAGAGACTCGGAAGTTACAGTCATGCTATTAGATAAATACTAATAGGAAATTGGATTATGTATTTTCCCAAAGGTTAATTTTTTCTCAGCCTTTCTCCCCGGTCTCATCAGAAAATGTTGCATACACATTTTGCCTTCCGCCCTGTACTCTAATTTCACCCCCTATGAGAGGTTTCTTAACCTGCAAGCCCCCAAATATTGAGTTATTAAGGAAACAAGGTGCAGTATTTCAAGTATTGTGCCACAATAAAAGTAACGGGATAATGATTTTCTTTCTCGGTTCAGATATCCAAGGCCCAAATATTGATTGTCTGCTTCTTTTGTCTCTCGTTCTCTGATGAAACTACATTTTTGACACAGAGTCACAATAAAATGTGCCCTTTCCCATATGAGACCTCTGTAACTGTCATTCACATGGTCATGGCTTTCTAATTTTCTGTTTTCATCAAAGTGGGAGAGAAGCCCCTACTGCGTTGGAGGGAAAGCAAACACTGGTTATATCTCCAAATTCTGTTATTTTGCTAAAGGCAGCTACATTCTAAAAATAGATATTTTCCTTTCCGTGGTGTCTATGAGTTAACATCATCATATTGAACAGAACGATGACTTTGGTAACTAGAGTTTTTGTAAAATGATTTGGACAACTGGGGAGATGGTTCAGTGGGTGAAATATTTGCCATGCAAACATGAAGACCTGAGTTCATATCCCCAGAACCCGAGTAAAGTTAGGCATTGTAGTACAGTCTGAAACCCCAGTTCTCCTACAGTAAGATGGGAAGTGAGACAGAATTTTCCAACCTCACAGGCCAGCTAGTCAGGTGTATACAATGGCAAACACTGACCCTGCCTCAAATGGGGTGCAGAGCGAAGACTGAAACCGGAGGTTGTCCTCTGATCTCCAAACTCACGTCATGGCATGCCTGAGTGAGGCACACATGCACACATGCACACAGAGAATGAGTTGAGAATACTAATGTTGGATTTAGCGGGCAAAGAGAGGTTTCACAGTAGTACAAATATTCATGTGATTGGATGAGAAGTGGTGGGGTGAGCAGAAGCCAAGCGGAAGGCTGGAAGGTAAAGGCTGGTTCCCCCAACGAAGCTTTGCTGGCCAGTCTTCCTCTTGACCTGCAACGCTCCTGCTGCCCCAGCTGCAGGTCTCTGATCCCAGCTGCCAGCCAATGATTTGTGATTTTGTTTAAGGATACACATCGGTGTTAGTCTAGCTTGAGGCCACCAAACTCATTTCACTTGTGCCCTGCACCAAATTTGATCCCAAAGGTGTCAAGCTGGAGTATTAACACACAACGACACTCATCACCTTCCTCCTCCTTGTGAAATCGGTTTATCTAAAAATATCTCATACAAAAGACCTGCAATGCCGAGCCATACACAAAGCACTCACGAATGTCTTGATAAATGTAGCCAGCACACCTATGGCTTTTCAAGACGCTCCTGTGCTCTGACCCTCCATTTCATATAATGTAGCCTTTTTATTTATTTCCAATAGCCTTCTAATCAGTCAGCACCAGCGTCCTTTTTCTAACCTCAGATCATGATCTAATAATGTGTTTTGGTGCCCTTATTGGTCTCGAAGGTAGTGTGAGCTGTTAAAATCTTTCTTTAACAAGTCTCCCTTTAATAAGAGACATTTCAGTGGGCTTCATCTCCCTCTTACCTCTGCCTAACCTTTTCTAGACAGACTCAAAATCACAGGTCAGACAGATCCTAAAGCTCATCACCTAACCATGCTGAAAATTTCTAGTTGAATTAGGGCAAAAGAGAACTGGAGTCTACATCAAAGACTGCGTGGTACTGCATTTTATGAAAAATTAACACCACCTGGTTTTCTGAGGATAGTGTTCTTTCTGCTGCCGTATTCATCCTTTGGAAATAATGGGGAGTAGATCAATATTTTATCTGTTATTTTGTCTCCACAGCCCAGTTTCTGCCTCTCTAGCCCAGTGTTTACCCAGAGTATCCTGAGACTAGCTAGTTGACCCTTTAAAAAAAGCATATTATTTTTGTTTTATGTGTATGAGTGTATTGCCTACACATGTGTAAGTACACCCATGTCATGCAATGCCTTCGGAGGTCAGAAAAAGGCATTGAATCCCCTGGAACAGAAGTTACAGATGGGACAGTTGTTAGGCGCCATGTGAGTGTTGGGAACCGAACCTGCATCCTCTGTAAGAACAGCCAGTGCTCATAACCACTGAGCCAGCTCTCCAGTCCCTAGTTGGCTGTTTTCAGCTGGGATTGTTGCAGCTGGCACTACCTTGAAAGTTGCCCTACTAGAAATTCACACAGAACTCCACTGCTGCCCATCTCTGGCCTGTCCCTCGGGGTAGCAGAGACAGCAAGAGGACCCACAATAGAGCAGGTCTTTCTCTCCCATTTATGCTCACCTTCTTCCGATTCTCCATAGAAGAAAGGTAACTGATTTAGAAGGTCTGAAAAAGGTTTGGAAAGACTATTAAGGAAAAAAATGAGACGGGTGTGAAGAAGTCAGTATCACACACCTTCCTCAAAGTTGACAACAACAAAAAAAAGTTTAAGTTCTGAAATATTTCAAGTAAAAGAATAAAATACGTGATGCAAGGTTGCCTGAGATATATTCTAGGAAGCCAACCTCTGTTCGTTCTCACTCTCACTCCCTTTCTCCTGACTCAGTACATGAAATACTGCACATGGGATTTCTGCTTGCTGTGTGAGAAGCATTTTCAAAACTTAAATTTCTTACAAAGTTTTTAATATTTGTCATCAAAAGAAAGGTCAGATTTTTTTTCTTTCTTTTCGTGAGACAAAGTTTTGCAGTATAGCCAAGGTTGGTCAAGAACTCACAATTCTCCTACCTCAGCCTCTCCAGTGTGGAATGACAGGAATGCACATCTACTGAGAAAGGTCAAAATTTGGTATCTTAAAAATATGTACTTTCCTCCACGTATAAGGCCCCAGGTTCTATGAATACCACAGACATTTTGGATTCATATATTTCAAAATATCATGTTGGAAATGATACATACATGCAATTTTTATTAATTTAAAATAAATTATTTAAAGAGAATAGTCGTGGGTGGGCTGGACGATAGTGGCAGGTGACTCAGTGGTTAAGAGCATTCTGCTCATGCAGAGGCTCACACATGCTGCTAACAACCTTCTGCAATTCCAGTTCGAGAGCCATCTTATGCCCTTTTCTGGCCGCCTCAAGTGCCAGGCACGCATGTGGTACATATACAAACACGCAAGTAAATACCCATACACATTTTTTTAATTATATTAAAAGGATAGTCACAGTATCCAGTACTTTATACAAAGCCCACATAGGGTACAAAGAGCTTGAGGATTTTGGCTTTTGTGTTGAGACAGAGTTTCGTGTAGCCTGGCTTTGGACTGACTGTAGGTAAGGATATTCTTGAACTTCTGATCTTCCTGCCTTCACCTCCAAGTGCTGGCATTCCAGGTATGCTCCATCACATTTGGTTTTATTCAGTGCCAGACACTGAACCCAGGACTTTGTGCATGCTAGGCAAGCCCTCTACCAACTGAGCTACATCCCCAGCCTAGATTCTTAGATTTATCAGATTTATGTTATTTCTATCTTGTAAGCAACAAAGTATCTTTACTGTAATTACACATTGTACTAATGGGATGTTGTCAAGGTAGTGTCTAAATTGTAAGGTCTCTATTCAGAGTTTTGTCCCCAAAGCTATATTGCTTTCTGTAATTCAAACATAACCAAGTCTGCCAGTACTATTTTCTTGAGCGTACCAAATACAGAACTGGTTCTTTTTCTGAGAAATGTCAAAGGCCATCCAGTCATTGAGAGCTTGCCAGAATCCCTATCACCAAGACCAGCACGTGCCTGACAGCATGCTGCTAAACTCCCCTCTGCAGGTTTTTCCTCTGTGGCAGTGGTGTGAGCCCAACAGCTCAGAAGCAAGCAGTTTCACAAAAGAGGGTATTCTCTACCCTTACAGCATCTCTTTCCCCCGAGAAGTACAGATCAGAGATGGACTAGATAAAGCACTGTGCTGGGAGCCGGGAGGAGGAGCTGAGTGGGGAGGAACGGACCCAGGAAATGAAGGGCTGGGCTCAGTTCACAGCCCTCCCTACCCAAAAGGGAGTTTGCCCTGCTGGTCTCCTCAGCAAGAAAGGAGTATCTCAAATCGGAGCCCTGGGGCGCTGGTGGAGTTGGGCTGCTCCTGTCTAAACCCTGATCTCATACTGCTTCCCTGTGGAGACTTCTCAGAACTGCAGCTTCCTCTCTGGGCCCCTGCCTGTCCCGCCCATCCAGTGTAGTCACTTGCCTAGGCTGATCTGACAGGTCTTACCTTACATATTTTTTTAAAAAAGCCCAAAGCCTCTGTCTGCCCAACAGTGTTTCTTTAGCTCTGTTTTCATAAACAGATATACTGGCCTGCTCCCTTAAAATACCCAAATAAATTGCCCAAATTGCCTGTTACTTCTGTGAATATTTTTCACAGGAACTAAATCATAGTGTCCTGGCTGACATAGGGGTTCCCACAGTCATCTTTCTGTGGGTCTTAATTTCTTGCCTCTCCATACCCACCCAAGGGTAGCTTGGACACAAGTGTTACCAAGGGAACCCCACCAGTCTTTTCAGGGGACTAGAGCAACGAAACACACTTTAGAGCTCTGTGGCTGACTCGTTCGTTAAGAACCCAATAGGATAAAGATTCTATTGCCTCATTTCTCTTCAGTATAAGAACTGGAGAGAAGCTCAGATCCTCCTAATTAAGAAACCAGTCTGAAGCTAATGGAAAGCTACCATAATTAAAGTTTGATACTTTTTAGAAGGAGTAAAGAAGAAGGCTGCAAACCCTTTGGGCTGGTCAGTGGTCTGTCCCAATGAGTATTCAGAATCAGTATACAGGAAGTCAATAATGTAATTCACATTCCACAAAGAACCTGTGAGCCCCTCTCTTCCTCTCCTCTCCACCTCTGTCAAGGCTTCAGGGTGAAAGCTGTAAGTTGAAGAGGACAAGCCATCAACAGAGGGTGACTTATGACGAGAAACGAAAATATTTGGATTAGCTATAATACCAAGGCAGTGATATTTACAAATTATTAAACTGCCATCCTCACATCAAACGCTCTTTCTTTTATGAAATGCTAAGCTGTACTTTCAGTTTGTTTCAAACTGTCAGGGCCATTATTTGATGTTCCTCTCTGTTTGTTTATCTTAATTAAGATGTTGAATCAATCATTTTTACTTTCTCTCTCCAAGAGCAGTGGTTGGCTCGGAGTCAGGATGAGTGCTGTGCAGGTGGCTGGCTACGTTTGTTCATGGAGGGATCAAAAACACATTTGTTCTCCAGGTTGTGTGGACAGAGTGGCAGGTTTTTTGATAAGAGGGAAAAAAGAAGTCTTCCTCTGTGGTGAGAAATGACATTTCTATCTGGAACAAGGAAACGCAGCAGATCTCATTTCTATTTTGGAGATCATTTTCCTCAGCAACTATCTGACAGCTCCCTGTGGGAACACTGAGGTGGGGTTGGAAGAAAGAGACAGTCTGTGGTGACACAGAACAAGCGTAAGGCAGGGAAGGAAGAGCCCTGGACCTCATCCTATGATTGTGACAGCTGTTCGCTCCACTTTTTCTTGACCATTCCTGATGTGAACGTTCAGTCTCCAAGATACAAGGGCATAGTCTTCTGGAAGGAGGGAGGCTCGTGGTTGGAACGATCATTTCCTATCAAGCTGTGTTGCTCTGCTCTTGATATGGAGATACAGCTAGCCCATTGACCTGTATAAGGACTGTTACAGGATTTTTCCTCAATGCAACTTGATTCTGCTAGAATTCTACTTAGCCCCCCTTTTGAAAAGTATTTCAGAACAGCTAACCAGGTATAAAGAAGCACTGAGCTAGACATAGAACAGAACTGCACTCTGCACACTGTGGCCTATCTAAGAATAAAACCTGTGACCTTGGTCTGCTTAGCACCAGGCCCTAGACAACTGAGCTAACTGGTCCATGCAATTTAATCAACTAAGCAAAGGAGAAATAGAGAGGAAACCAGTGTTCGCATGATTTAAGATAAAAGTGTGAAATTCAATTGTTGTACTTTTAAAACCAAACTAGACTAACCAGGCATGTCCATATAATCCCAGTGGAGGCAGAAGGATCGCCACAAATTTGAGGCCAGTCTGGACTACATAGTAAGTTCCAGACCATTCTGGGCTTCACAAGTGAGACCCTGTCTCAAAATCTAGACTGAGAAATCACAGTCAAACAAACAATCCAAATACAGCTGTAAAGTGAAATAGATTTCTTATATTTTAAATCATGGAATTTTTGTCTTGTTTTAGAGAGAGAGGGTTTCATGTAGCCCAGGCTGGCCTCCAGTTTACTATGTAGCTTAGACTGGCCTTAAGCTTCTGACCCTCCAGCCTTCACCTCCTAAGTGCTAGGATTATAGGCACATACCACCATGCCGTGTTCTAGATCATGTTTCTAGAAAAGAATTGTTCTGGTCTCACTCTAAGATCTGTCACTGCCTGTCAGGGTTAACATTACATACGACATCATCTGAAGCCCTGAGGTTAGAAGGAAGGACACCGTTCCACCAAGCAGAGTCTTCCTACACCAATCTAAGCTGAATCTGTGTGTGAGATTGGAATTAACATCTCTCCTATTAGCATGGTGAGCCCTCACAGCCAGTACACTGTCCCATGGACTCACGTGCTGTGCTTCTCGTGACGGTCACACAGCCGTTGACTCCGGAGACTCGGGCAACTCCAAGGCCTGCGCTTCAGACTTTCATTAGGTAGGAGATGGACTTTTGAATCATTCCAAAAGGAAACACAACCTTTCAAAAGACAAACCAACACTTCATTTATTTGAGGCCTCTGTTATGACTCTCAGGCCACAGATAACTACGTTCCACAAACTCTTCATTCATGGGAAATGCATTTCCTCTGATCACCAGGAATTACCTGACAGCTGGAGCTACAGTCTTCTCATGCCACACTCATCTGCTTCCTCTCCAGTGGGATGTTCTGAGTTCACAGGGAGTGTCAGAACTGGTTTCACTGTGTCATGGTGTGACCAAGACCACTAGTTGGCCCCAATGTGCATTCTCTTCTTCTACACTTCTCATGGACTCACAACACCCCATTCACCCCATTCTCTCCCTTCTAGCAACTGGATTCAACCTCGAGAATCTTAAGTCCTGGCTAGTGGAGTGTAAATGCAATGTGTCAACTTCTAAGGTCACACAGTGTCCTTAAGCAGTCAGGGAGGAGGGCTGTGTTCTCTGTGCCCTTTCCTTCTTCCCAGTGGCTGGACAAGAGCCAGCTTTAGACCATGTGGAAGAAACTGTGCTTCACAAAGATGGTGGAGACAAGATAAAATGAGCCTGCAGTGCCCTCCATCCCCAGGCTGCCTCTGTCCAGCCTTTTTATACACCAGGGAGAAATTATAATCTCTATCCACTGTTTTATTTAAGATTATCTATCACACTGACTGAACTAATGGTAACCAATATGCCTAATAAGGACTCCCTTTGGGAGATAACCAATGTGGAGCTGAGTAGGGTAAGGGGTAGAGAGAGTCTACAAGGGAAAGGAGGCAGAACGAAACGACTACCGGTGGCTTCTTAAGCCATTTGAATAGATGAAGTAAGCCAGAGTTACTGGAGCAGGATAATAATTTCCCCACATTTCTTAAATATTATGTAAAAGCCCCAGCTTTTATAATTAATGCCATTTTTTCAAGTCTTGGTAATAATAGTCTGAGTGGTTTGACAGAACTGCGATATGTACAAATTATCTTGGTTCTGCCCCAAATCGTCTTTGTTGCCTTGTTCATAGGACCTTTCATGCTGTTTGATGTGTGCACACATTTCCAAGCCCGGTCCCACCTCACCGACCATCGGTAACTGGCAGTGGCTCAGCCTGGAGCCATCAGCTTGGCAGAGTCACTGAGACATACTCCACCACGTACCCATGCCCAGTGATCTACCACATGCTTCCAAGTGCCTGTGCCGTGTCCTTCAGAGAGCTGGAGCCTCCTGCCTCCCTCTCCCAGGCATCCGGGAGGGATGTAGTGATTTGTTGAAACACAGTAGAATGAGAATACCTCACTTAACGCTTGCCTCTCTCAGAGCATTTGTAGCCAACACGGAATCATTCCTTCCTCTAAGGGAATGGGGCTCTCGTGGTGGAACTTCAGGAATGAAAGAAGTCGATTGAGAAGATATTTTGGAAGAGGGACATCTTTTTTCAGTTCCTTCAAATACACACCATCTAAGCACTCCAGTTCCACTTATCAAACAACAAAACCACGCAAGCCTATTTCAGAAGAGTGTGCCGGCTTCTGGGGGAAATTCTTGGCCTCACTGCTCCACTTTCCTCCACCTCCTGTTTGGAGTCAGCTTTAGCCCTGCGTTTTCTCTGGTCAGGAGGCAGCAGTGCCCCTCATTCCTAATTCAGTCCCGGTAAGTGGCCGGTGCTGGCATGGTAAAGGGTGCACCACCCTGTTCTGAGTGTATCTTCATGTACTGGAACGTGATCTCAAAAGAGCAAAGACTCTCCTAGCAGTTCATTCCCTATTACAGCTCACACAGCCAGGCTGATCAATATTTTCATACATCAGGCCATCTTTTACAAACTCAGGGTAATTAAGACTTCATGTCTTACATAATCCTTAATATTTCAACTCTGTAAGCTGTTTCTTTTTACTTGTAACCTACCTTCCTGATTCTATAAAGACTTACCTCACTATTATAAAGCTCAAATTACCAATTTTTCTTTTCTTAGACAGGGCCTCACTATGTATCCCTGGCTGCCCTAGAACTCACTGCGTAGACCACGCTGGCCTTAAACTCACAGAAATCCACCTGCCTGTGCCTCTTGAGTGGTGGGATTATAGGCATACACTACCACACCCAACTAAAACTCAAATAAAAAGCTTGTAAGCATCCTAAGAATGTTAATGCTCTATTCATATGTATGGAACTGTTTCTGCAACTGAGGCTGTATTCTTTGTATATCAAAATTTCAAATCTGCTGCAAAGGGAAGACGAAAAATTGAGGGATATGGAGACGTTAGCACTAGGAATTAGCGTGGGGATCCCTTACTTGTTCACTTACCAACTAGAAACCTTGGGCGAGGTGCTTTCATTTCTCCTACAAGAGGAAAGTGTTCTCAGGCATGGCGATGGCTCCCTGTAATCCCAATATTTGGAAGGCTGAAGCAGGAGGATCATGAATTCCAGGCTAGCCTGGGGTATACAGGGAGACTGTCTCAAAACAAGGAGGAAAATGGTGGTTGAAAAGATGGCTCCATCAGCAAAGTGACTCTTGTGCAAGCATGGGGAAGACCGGAGCTCAGATTTCCACAGCTCTTCTCATGGATGCCTGTAACCCCAGTGCTGGAAGAAGGGCAGGGGAGACTGGAGGACCCCGAGGACTCTGGCTAGCCAGGCCAGTAAAACCAATGAGCTCCACTCCAAGGTAGAGACTGTGTTCCATATAATAAAGTAGAGCTTTAGAGGAAGACACCTACTGTCAGCCTCTGGCCACCTACATACACAAGCACACATCTATATGAGGACACACACACAATAGAAAAATCACCATTTTTTTTCATTATAGGTAACTACTCTTAGTACCAAAGTAAAAGACAGGATTAATGACTCAAGGACTATTAGGAGATTTAAGAATCCATAGATTTCTTTTTTTAATCTTACAGAAAAAATTCTGGGAGATGACAAGTCCAAGGACTCAGAGATAAGCTAGATATAACCACGAGCACCCAGTGTAATCATTAATACATTCCTCTATTAAATGGGATAAAAGGAGGAGCTTCTAGGCTTGCCCATTTCAAAAACACATTAAACTACCTATAAAGACCTTCTGTTTTTACCAACACAAATTGTGCTGTAAATAAGGATCCAGTGATATCCTGGTATCCGAGTTCTGCTACCTTTTGAGGTGTGGACTGCTCTCTGGGAATGGGCAGAGAGACGAAGGAAATATAAAGAGGACACTAACCGTTCATTTTCTTTCCAAAGTGGCAAGAACTTGGAGTTTTATACTTCATTTTTGAGATCCCTGGGGGAGCATACTCTTCTTGTGAGCAGCTCTCCCAGTTACAAGAGAAAACAGAGTAACCATAAAACCCTCAGGGACATCATTTAATATTTCCAGCATTTCACATGAGCTTCTGACACTCAGGTCTCCGAGGGGGAAGCTGATTTATACCCTCAGCCGTTAGACAATGAAAAGGTGAGGTCAGGCATGGGTGTCCTTCATCCTTCTCCCTGGTGCTCACAGGTCCCTTGGGCAAGGTGGAATCAAAGCATTTCAAATGGCGGAGGTCACGGGCGTGACACCATAAGGAGGGAGAGAGCGCAGTCTGCTTCCTCCACTGTGGGTCTCACACCTATACATCTTCATGTTGCCAGTGTTTCCACTTGAAAAATTACATGCAGTTGGTTTTCCTTTTCCTTTCCTTCCTATTCTTAAAACATGATTTCCACCCCCCATCTAAAGCATCATTTATGTCAAGAATAATGATTATGTGTTTCTGATTATGTTTACAAAGGCAAAACCTTTAACATAAATGCAAGACAACAGGTGTCTTATTTTATGGCCTTCTCCCTCTCCAGCCCTATAAATTCAAATCATGTCTGAGTGCTCTGTCTTTGCACTGATCTGGAGTTATCTTTCTAGGACACCCCAGGAATTCTTTGCTCTCTGGCACAATCCCTTCCCGTGCAGTGTATTCCAAATAAATTTTCCTTGATTTGATTTGATCTACAGGTACTTCATCCAATTCTTGTTATGCTCACTGATACGATCATATTCTGTAAATTGCAGCCCAAGTTTATACCCCTGGGCTTCTGACCTCAAATTTCATAATGGGATTCCACACCTTTTTATTACTTGTGAGATAAGGTAGATCTCCAATGGAGAAACCTCCTGTCTTCCCAGGTCCCCTCTCAGAGTAGGAAGAGCTTAAGCAAATTAGACCGATGGTACAAAGAACAATATTAGAACTGCAAATGAGTCTTAAAATTGCATAAAGACTACAGGTTATTAAAATATTCTTAAAATGATGCCTAATTCAAATAGAACTCTGGGTATGTGTCTTTAATAAAATTGTTCCTTTCTTGTGCTACACTGATTTTTCTTCTTTCTTTTCTGGATTCTCTAACCATATACCAAGCTTAGGAATTTTTCTGTAATCAACTGTTCAGAATGGGCATCATTATCTACATATGGAGACATATGACTTTGTTGCTATTTTGCTATAAAATAGTTGTAAGTTGTTTTTCTTTGGATTATTTTTATTGTTATCTAAAAACGGTAAGGCATTTGGATTTTTAATTTCTGCATTTATTGATTTATTTATTTTATGTGTATATGTGAGGGGCATGTGCTGCACTGCATGTGTGGAGTTCAGAGGACAATTTGTGGGAGTTTATTCTCTCCATCTACCATATATTGTAGGTCCCTGGGATTGAACTCAGGTCACCAGCCTTGGTGGCAAGCCCCTTTACCTGCTGACCTATCTCACTGGCCTAGTACATATTTTGTGTGGTTTAAATCAAATCATATCAGAAGCAGGTACCCCTTCTCAGTCCTGGAGTTCTGCCTGCTAGGGGTGGTGTGTTCTTTCATTCATTCTGCTATTCACCTTCCATATTTCTAAATAGTATGTAGCTGGGGAGGGGTGTTAGTTTATCAGGGTCATACATCTGCAGCATTTATATTATGGCAAAGGAGCACTTAGCACACCTGTTCGCCACTCAGTCCTGACTTCTCCTCTCTCCATCTTCCCAATGTGAATTTTTCATTAATCAGTAGTCAGTATTTGCATTATTTTGCATATGCATATGATATATATGTATATATATATATATATATATATGTACACACATATACTGTCAAGTCCTTTAAAGTTGGATAGTTACATTTTTGTCTCCTGTTTTTCCTGGAGTTGGCAAATACTTTGGCTTTTTTCTTTGATAACTTTCCTAAGTCACTCTCTGCAATTCTCCCCAACTTTGTAAAAGAATTTTGATATTCCTCTGGCTCCTGTTTTCCTCGGGGTCAAACACATCTGAAGATCCATCAGTTCTATTTTGTTCTTGGAGTATCTCCCCTAGAGATCAACTGTCATCCTGCTTGTTATGGGCTGGCTGACATCATCTGGGGCACGCTTTTATCCTTTTACCTTGTTGGAGTCCCACCTTCTGGATCCACTCCCCAACTTTTGTCCTCATTCTAGTGGCATTGTAAGAAAGGTTGCCTGGGAAATCAGTCTCTGGAGATTGTGCTATGTGTTTGATGTTTATACTTGACTCGTAGTTTAAATGTAAAAATCATTTTCCCTGAGAATTTGGAAGTGTTGCTTTCTTCGCTCCTAGATTCTGGTGTTGCTACACACAAGTTCAATGTCATGCCTGTTACTGGTTCTTGGTGTATAGCCTGCTTTTCCATAATTCAGAAGCACTCAGGATCGTCTTTTATCCATTCTCTTCTGAAATGTCACAGTGATTGTCAAGGTCTGAGTGTCTTCATCCATGCAGGGGATTATGGAGGACTCTTCATTCAAAAGACTTTATTTTCAGAGATGTTATTGTTCCTTTTATCTCCCTCTCTCTATGTTTTACTTTATCAATTCTTCTTTCCTTTATTACTCTTTTTGCCCAATTTAAGATTTCCTCAATTTTATCTTCCAACTGACCAAGTTTTTTTATTTTTAACTTCAGCTACCATGCATTTAGTTTCCAACTGTCTCTTCCTACTCCTAGTTGCTCTGTGGCAAGCATTCTCCTTAATGCTACAGTGTCTCTTCTTCCCTCTGGGAAGAGAAATGATGGCTTGCTTTTTTTTTCTGTTTTGTTTTTCCTTTGTTTCGTTGTCTTAGACTTTTCTTTCATGTTGGAAATCTCCCTGCAAATGTCTAATGATTCTTATGTTCTGCTCATATTTAAAACTGAGGCACTTACCCAGTAGGTGCAAGAAACTGGGTTAAATCCCTACCATGACCAAAAACAAAAGTGTGCACTAAAAGGCAGATAGAAGCATCTGTGTGTCAAATAGAGAGCTTTGCAGGACTGGAGAGATGGCTCAGTGGTTAAGAGCACTGGTTGCTCTTGCAGAGGACCTAGGTTTGATTTCCAGCACGCACATGGTGGCAAACAACTGTCCATAACTGCAGTTCCAGGGTAATCTCGTGCCCTCTTCTGACCTCCAGACACTGAATGACACAGGTACACTTGCATACATTAGGCAATATACATAAAATATTAATGAATGAATCAATTTTTTTAAAAAGAGAAATTTTCAACAAAAGGCCTTCCTTTAGAGTCTAAAGCTTACAGAGATGGGGGCATCTAACCATTTTTGCTTGGAGTCTCCTACACATCACTATCTATAAATCTCTCCTCTGAAGCCATTCATTTTCTTTCCAGAGAAGGATCCATGAATTTCCTAGTGATGCATGCCATTTTTTGTAACTGTCAGCAGTTATGATGCTTTGCAACAAAAGGAAGCCAGAACCTCAGTGTTGAGAACATGGGCTGTTGCTTAATTCACCTATTTTCCATATGGCTTCTCACCCTCCACCGGATTGTGTATCCCAAGACTTGGACCTTCCTGATTCAATTTCTTCTTCAGAAATGAAACTTCCTGTGTCAGAACTGGAGAAGGATCATTAGACCATGGGAATAAATGACATTCTGGAGTTGGAAGACTTGATTTCTCAATTCGACAACATATTGGTTATATTACCTTGAATGAGTCAAGATGGCTCCCCTAGATGTCCGAGTGTTAGTTTCTCCAAATGAATTAGTCTCTCATTCTGCACAATGAGCGGCTGGGTCATTGGCTTTATTGCTACTGGAGAGCCCTGTACTGCTCCATCCAGAGTTCTTCCTTATGGGCCTTCCAGAGAAGCGAAAATAACTGAGGAGACCATATTTAGAAGAATGTCTTTGACAGGTGTTGCCACCTTCTTCAGTCCTGCTACATTTATGAAAATCTGAGCTTTGGAATTGGCTCCTCAGACGCTACTTCAGAGCTTCCCCAGCCTCTCCTTTCAGGGGCTCTTCACTTGACCCATGAGAGACCAGGCAGTTTCACTCAATGAATGCAGCAGGACTACTAAATACCCTGTGAATGTTACTGCAAGGAGAAAGCCCAGGTATGCACCTGGTCTCTAGTAATGTGAAAGCTCAGATCCCATCCTGACAGCCCAATATTCTGGTCAGCTCTCAGGCACAATGATTCCATTTAGCAGTATTGCTCCTGTAGCTGTGCTCAGTAGAGGCAGAGGTGAGCTGGGGTTCCTAAAAATCAGGGGATTTTGACTGAGAAATCTGGAATTAAAGCATTCTTCATTTTAACTTTTTTGGAGACAAAGTCTCACTCCTACTGTCCAAGCTGACCTCAAACTTGCCATCCTCCTGCCTCAGCCTCCCTAGTGTTTGGATTACAGGTGTGCAACACCATACCCAGATCTTCGTCTTGATTTTAAATTATAGTTACGGCATTAGGCAGAATGTTTGCTTAGCACGGTGTAGCAAAAGCTAGTACTGGGTTTGGAACTTCATGAAACCTGAATTTATGTTTTAGTTCTTCCTTTCAGCTGTGTTGGCTTGAGTTTCAGCTTTGAAACTCTGGACTGCTGAGGCCTCTCTGATCCTTTCAGAACCAAGAAAGCCCCATGTATGAGAGCATCTTACAAACCCTAAACTGTTTCCCAAATATAAATCTGGTCAGGGAAGCCTGAATTTCATTCTGCTTAGGTGCTTTGTAATGCCCAGGCAATTCGACATTTACAGTTGGCCTTCCAAAAAGACACTTTCAGTTCCTTCCCCCACCCCTCCAAAACAAATGAATCCAGGACCAGTCTAGCTTAGCCATCCAATATGTGCAGCCTCTTTTGTTCATGAACAACCTCAAGGTAATAAGCCGGTATGCCCCTGTGACAGAGAAAATGTTGGAAGGAAATGGATTTCCACGGCAGGCTTCAAAGGTGCTCTACCAAACAGTAAAAGGGGAGAAATTGTCCCGCTAAGTGCGGCTGACATGCATTGGCATCCGCTGTGCCACCCACCACAGCAGGCACTATTACTTATATACCTGCCTATGAGGTGGGCTGCTCGGAAGAGCTACTCTGCCTTTGTCAGACATACATTTTAGAGACTTTTAAATAAACTTATAGAGCAACACCGAGCTGCACGTCTTCTAAACTTTGCTATTTCATCCGTCTATACCCAGTGCCATGAAGCAAAATGGATGTGCCTTCAGCTTTCTACAGTCCCGGAAAATGAACCAGTCCACTTAACAATAAATGGTGGTTGGTTCAAACACACATGACTGGTCTAGTGAAGAAGAAAAGAAAGTTGAGCTTAATGAAGTCCAGGGTCTGTGTCCCTTTGCGTGGACAGGAAAGGACGAGTGTTTTATAACTGTTTATTGGAGCTAATGGTAATAAATTCCTCACTTGTGATGCATTAACTTTAATGTTTTCATTACTTGGTGATTTAGGTTTTCCCTTTTCACATTGTAAATCACACTGTCCCAGCAGCGGAGCAGGTCGAGGGCCTGCCGGAATGTGCGTAATGTTCAGCGGGGAAAGGAATGTTCCCTTTCTGACTCCCGCATGGTCGGATAAAAAGATGCTTTGCCTCGTCCTGATTCGCTACACTCTAAATAAGCAATACAGACAGACTGACAGACAGATGCATCCAACTGCAGTGTGACACAGTGAGGCGGGACCTCCTTCAGATCCTAGAGAAGGACATTCTAAATAAGCAATACAGACAGACTGACAGACAGATGCATCCAACTGCAGTGTGACACAATGAGGCGGGACCTCCTTCAGATCCTAGGGAAGGACACTCTAAATAAGCAATACAGACAGACTGACAGACAGATGCATCCAACTGCAGTGTGACACAGTGAGGCGGGACCTCCTTCAGATCCTAGGGAAGGACAGATCTCCATAGTTAACTTTTCTAATGTATTACGTCCTGAAGTTTGGGGGGGGGGGTCCCTCCTTTTTCTCCCCCCTCCCCTTTTGCTGATTGTGAGTCCTTAGTTAATGAGCTGTGCAAACAGAGTGTGAGATTTAGTGTTTTTATTTTGCAATTTACGGACTTGGTGATTTGGTTGGAAACTTTTGAATCTAGAAACACCACCCTCACCATCTCCTGCTAATTCTTTTTCTTTGCAAAGCTCAACATCAGACTAGTTTTGTCAGAATCAAGAAAGATTTTCAATCTCACATTTCTAAATTTAATAAAAGGGAAGTAATTTTGCCCTAAAGGTTCCTTTTCGTAGCTGACTCTGAGCCCATACTGCTATACGGAAACACCCAGGAGCTGGCTGGGAGGTCTGGCTGGGGAGTGGCCTTTAGTCCAGTAGATGATACATGCTGGGTCAAAGCCCCATTGCTAAGATCATTGCTTTCCCATCAAGTTCTTCCTGATGGGGTGTGAGAGTTAGCATTAGATCACCCACCCTGAAATACCCCCAGAGCATCATGATAATTAGTTCCTGAGTCTTCTTTTATTTTGTGCTTTGTTTGCTTTAAAAGTTTTCTCCATGCAACAATCTGATGATATCTTCTGAATGTCCTTTACTAGAGAGACATGGAGAAGGCAAAATTATAATCATCCAATTCTTTATTGACACCTTTTTTATTGAAAAGTAAGAAAAGAGCTTCTACCTAAGTCACCTTTTCCTTCTACACTTAAGTGCTCAGACCCACCCAGGAATCTTTCCCATGGGATGCAAAGTAATGTACCTGAGGGGGTTCAGAGAAAAACTTGCCACTTCTCTGGAAGGGAAACAAAAGGACGAGATTGGGAAACGTTATAAAAGGACAGGTTCTCAGCCACTCAAAATTTACAGCTCAGAAGTTGTTATCAGCTGCTGTTTTCTGAAGAGCTGCCATTTATTCATTTGTTAGGTTGTTCAGATTTGCCTTGGTCTTGGCCGAATTTCAGCTCCCTCCAAACACCGTTCTGAAATGCCTTCTTGAAGATGAGGCCTGAGGTAGACAGAATTGGTGCCCCAATCAGGCTGTGAAATAAACACTCTTCTCCAATTAAAACTCATGGCAGTTTCACCTATGTTTCCCCAAATCGCCTTCGCCGTTCTTCCACCCTCAGCCTTCCTCACGACGTCTGCCCCTCCTTCTCTGCACTTCTGCCTCTGTCTTTTCTTTCCCCTTACCACTTTCTGGCTCCACATTACCAGTCCTAAATTAAAGTAGTAAATATACAGCACAACAAAAATTACTACTCGCAGCTTGAAAATGATTTATCTGGCAAATATCCGCCCCCCATATTGCCTTCTTAAACCACAAGTCCCTTTAGGCCAGAAGCGGTTCAGTTCCGTTGAACAGAAATTCATCCAGCACCTACTGTGTGTGTACCAGACCCCTGGGGATGCAGGGAGAACAGGTGCGTGAACGATGACTTATCCTGGACTCTGTCAAAGGGACCAGATTTCCCACTGGCAGGCTTCAAGAAATTAAGCAACGAGCACAGAACCCCTTACAGTTTCCTCTGTGTGTTTTAGCAAGGGGTCCTTCTCAATCTCACATCCATTCAACAGTTAATTAAAGGAGAGTCCTACCCTGTGATGAGTCTTGGCTATTTGCACAGTCCAAGTTCCTCCTCAAACTGTCCTTACCTTCCCGTACCTAACCAGCTGTCATGCAGGCCCTGCTGTGTCCTCCCTGGATACTGGATTCTTTTGACCCCTTCCCATTTTTCTGGGCGCTGCTGTCATCTCTCTTCCTATGAAAATCCACACTCAACCCTCTCCCTGCTGTTTCCTCTCCTGGCCCATAGGCATATTCTTTTTCCCAGGAATAGAGCTTTTTCTGTTTCCTGTTCAAGGCACGTAACAGATTTTACATGGTAACTCAGGTCTCATGTAATCCTAAATAAAGATGCAAGAGGAGAGAGTTAGGGGTTAGGATTCTCGTCCCTGGAAGCCCAGACTGTCACATAAGATGGCTCTGCAGAAAATTATATTGGAGCCCAGAATAGAGGTATGTAAGCTTATATAGAGAAAACAGAGAGAGCTGTTCAGAAAGGATGGAGCATTTGAATTGAGTCTCCCTACTCAGAAATGGGAGCAGAGAAAGGAAATTCCAGACCTGGTAGTATGAAGTGCCTGGCAAACTCCAGAAAGCAGAGACTGTCAGTCATTGTCTGAAGTACTAGGAGGTGAAATGGTCAAGAGAAATGAAGCTGGAAGGTAGTACGATTAGTGTTTCACAGTTTTTGTGGGAGAGCTAGAGCTTCGTCCTGTAGGTAACATAACCACTCAGAACTGTAACAGAAAACTACAGGAAGAAAGATGTATTTGGGCTCACAGTTTCAGGAGTTTTACTCCATTGTGGTAGGGAAGGCATGGCAGAGTTCGTGAGAGTGGAAGCTTTCAGTACGCAGCAGTAAGCAGAGACCTAACCAGAAGAAGTAGGGCTAGCCTGTCACCCTCAAAAGCCTACCTAGAGTGGCCTAAATCTGCCATCTAAGCCTCATTTTCTAAAGGCTCCATAATCTCCCAAAACAATACCCCTAGCTGGGAACCAAATATTCCAACATATAAGCCTGTGAGAGACACTTCAGAATGAAACCATAATACATAATAAGGATGGATTTCTAAGATAAAAATCAAACTGTGGGTGCTGGGTTATAGACACCAGAGCATTCCTGGTGTTGATATATTAAAACTGCATGGATTCTGTAGCCTTTCTAATGCTATGTAGCCTTTCTAATGCTATAGCACACGTATACTGACATTCATATGTTCAAGCCACCTTAAAAACCCATAGTTTTAAAGGAACGCAGAAGAAATAAAGTGCTATAGAAATTCTTGATTGCACCAATTATGGGAGTGCATCAGATTTGTTTAGTGACTACAGACTGCAGCAGATATCACATAAATCATGAGATTTTTTTAATTGACTTTTCTCCTTGAAAATTATATCAGAATGCAAATGAATGACATTATTCTAGAAAAACTTTAAATCTAGTCTTATTCTAAAACTATCCAAAATCTATGCCCTTCAGCTAATCAGAATCTTTCATGATACCATGAATAAGAAGCAATAGCTATATTAAATTAGTCATTCCTTAAAAGATGAGCTACTTGGGCTGGAGAGATGGCTCAGTGGTTAAGAGTACTGGCTGTTCTTACAGAAAACCTGGGTTTGATTCCCAGTACCCACATAACTCCAGTTCCAGGGAAATCTGATTCATTGCATGACACGAGTACACTTACATGCGTGCAGGCAATACACTCATACACATAAAATATTTTAAAAGATGAGCTACTTACACCTGCCAGATGTGGTTATTATCACCATTTGTGTAAATGTTGGCATTAGTCTGTTGAAGTTATCATGCCTGGAGTTAGGAAGGCTTGGTTCTAATACTTTCATGTAAGTCAGAACTGCACTGAAAAGGAAGATGTGGAAGAAAGGCCTCCCCTGGGACCACAGGTCTCTTCTGGGCTACCCTGTTAGAGAAACAAGAAGGGTCTTCATCCTCTGTGAATATTCATCGTTTCTGCAAATCACCTCATGTCTTGTCATTATTGATGGACTGTTTTGTGAAATGAAATCAATTTGTGTATTTGGCTTAATATTCTTTCTTTATAAACTAAGATCTCTTCTTTAAAAGTAAACTATGCCCCCTCCAAAAAAGAAAGACAGAAAACAAGAGTAAACCATGCCCAAGATTCCTGCCCGAGCCCTGCGTTGTACCAGGGTTTCCTTTTATAGATCACTTTTATAGAAAGCAGAAGGCTTACAAACTTCAGTAACCACCTAGAATCTTTTGATAATTCCAGGTTGATTCCTCTAATATTTCTTAGTTTCTATATCTTCTTATTGGATCCAAAACTTATTTTGTTCAGTATATTTGTTGACCTCTTGAGTTTGACACACCTAGAAAGCAACCCTATAGACGTGTCAGTTTGACTAAAAAGTATTAGTAAATAAGAAATAGGGGGCTGGAGAGATGAATCTGCAGTTAAGATCACTGACAGCTCTTGCTGAGGACCTGGGTTCAGTTCCCATACGGCAGCTCTCAGACAACCATTCATAACTCCAGTTCCATTGGAATTTGACGCCCTCTTCTGATTGCATGACACAGGTGCACTCACATGCAGGCAATACCCACATACACATAAAATAAAAAGTAATAAATAAAATATTGAAAATATATATTTTAAAAATAAGAAATAGAGGACTTTACGTAGACATAGTGACACATACCTATAATCCCAGCATTCAAGAGGCTAAGGCAGGAAGGTCACAAGTTCAAGGTCAACTTCCGCTATGAAGTAAGATCCTATCTTTAAAAAAAAAAAAAAAAAAGGTTTCATGAATGTTGTCTTTAATTTTGGTTTGGTAACTGCAAGTGTGTCATTGTTCTGTGTTGTCTAACCCAGCTAGCCTTCCTTCAAGGCTCAGCTTCTTCCTGCTTGGGAACCGGATTAGGTATGCTGCGTTCACTCCTGCCCTTTCATCTGCATTGGATTTGTTTTCTATAAACACTTCCATTCCATTTAAAACCATCTGTCTGAGTGGTTTCTGGAGCTTTGAATCTTTTAGATCCTAAGTCTATTAGTAATGATTTAGATGTTTTCACCTTTCATATGTTTGTCTACATTCCTTAGTAAAGCACAATGACAGAAAAGTACAGTAAATTAAGTGTAAACTCAAGTGGTTATCAATGGAACCGCAAAAGTTAAAAAATTACACAAGCCCCTGCCCACAGAGTAATAAAGAGCCACCAAAACCAACCTCTCTCTTCACATCAGAAGATGCACAGTTCTCGCCAGATACCACAAACAAACTGGTTCCTGAAAATTGAGAGGGCGAAACATTAACCCAGGCAAACAAGCTAAAGACAGGCTATTAAAGATGGCCGCAGAAGCCAAACATGGTGCGCACACACCTTTAATTCCAGCACTCAGGAGGCAGAGGCAGGCAGCAGATCACTGGAAGACTGAGGCCAGCTGGGGCCACAGGCAAAAAACAAACTAATTAATACTTTTTTTTAAAGGAGGAGGAAAAGGCAGTCACAGAAACCAAACGCAAAGGCAAGAGTTTAATGAACAGATTTGGATCAACAAGCACCCATCCATCAAATAAGGAGAAAAGTACTCCAGAAAAGCACTCACAGTTGTGTGCGGAGACATTGAAAAGTATGTGTTTGTACACAAGTCAGCTGAAGGATGGATAACCTGCAGTCTGTGAGGTGGAATTAAGATGGTGCCTGACCATCCACAGCCTTCAAATATCAGATTTTCTCCAACCGTATCCACTCAGGCTCCCAGTGCTGTACATGGGACTTTAATGGAAGACCTCCGAACTCACCCTACCCGAAATTCACCTTCGGTAGCTATCAGTCTCTAGGCTTCGGTTGGTTTGGTCTCTTTTCAAAGCAGGTGAAGAGAACTTGAATTAAAAGGAAGGAGGGTGAGAAGTCCATAATTTAAGTGAAGAAAGAATTGTGGGGAAAAAAAAAAAAAAGATGATTTTTTTTTTTTTCAACATCATTAGTCTTCTTTTCAGGTTGGTTTAGCAAGAGACCAAACCAGCTCCCTGTGGATGAAGTCAGTGGACACCTGGTTTGTTCTGCAGGGACTGCAGCCTTTTTGCCGTGGAATCGTGTGGCCTCCTGAGCCATTAGCCTTGTGCTGTGTGTTGCCAACTGATTTCTCCAATTCTCTTTTCTCAGTGGGCCAGAACGCAGCTGGTTAAATAGGCCGCGACTCACATAAGCTCCCGCGTCTTTTTTATTGACTGCTTTATGGAAATGTATCACACTCCAAAGGGTTCCCATTGTTGTTGCTGTGCATAGCTGCCAAAAGAGTCGTGTTTAGCGCTGAGAGATGGAACCCTATCCTGTCATTTTTTACTGCAAAGTTGGGTTGTGGGTGGGATACAAGGGCCTAAAAGAATCTAGATGAGGAGAGAAGGGTGTGGAGAATTTCTTTTATCTTCATTTGCCATGGAAGTTGTGTGGCCATCACTCCTGAGTAACACAGTCCTCTGTTGGTCTTATCTTTATGGTCTCACATCCTTCAACTAAGTGAGTCTTTTCTTTCTGTGAGTCATTCTGAGAGAGTTAAGTATAGTGGTGGAGAGAGCTTATGACACCAATGCAGTTCTGTGTTGTACTGATATAATGTGATACATGCTCAGGTTTATGCAAGAGAGCCATTTATTCCCAATAAATCGAAATAGTTTCCAGTTTTTCATTGTGGTGTGGTATCTTTTTTCAAGTAATAGACAAAAAGTGTCTCTTCAAACTTTTTATACTTAACTATACATGTTTTCCCCTTAAGGCCTTTGGGCCTCTTCTGTTTTTGCCGTCATCCTAGAAAGCATTTACACACCTTCTATAAGGCACCCAGGAGCTCGCTGTAGAGCCACTTGATTCACAGCAGCTGTGGATTCAAGGAATCGTCTTCTCCGACCTCACCTCGCACAGCATTCCCTAGACCCTCAGGATGGCTGGTCCTCGATCAGCCAGACCTTAGACTGACACCAAAAGGGGACACAGCCCGCAAAGTGGTCACAGTGGCTTCCTCCATTGTTGCGTGGCCTTGTCTGATAGATCAAGTTGCTGATGAGGTTGAGCTCAGAGTCAACTCTACATGGAGAGCAGCCATTACTGCACTCACTACAGAGCCTGGACACAGAGGACAATCAATAGAATCCGGACTGATTTTATTTGGTTCCTTATTTTTTTTCTTCCATAACTGTTCTCAATTTTGCAGATAGCCCCATTTTGCCCTCAGAGTGCACCAGAGAAACCACGCGAGAGTTCTCACCAATACAGACTCCCTCTGAGTAAGAAAGCAACATAACACATCTTACTGCCTTCGTATTTCCAGCAACATCACTCTTCAGAATCTTGTTGGTGAACAACCCAATGAGAAACTCAGCAATTCACGCGGTGCCCAGATTTTAGCGAAACAGAGTTTGACTCTGGGGGATAGAAGGTAGGACTGGCACTCTCTCTGCAGGCCTAGAATTAGTGACTTGGTGCTCAGACGTCTCTCCTGCATTGTCTTTGTTTTCTTGGTGGTAGTGTTCTTGAGTTTCACTTGGTAGGGAGAGAAAAGCCTCATGCTGATAATGTATTGAAAGTAAATGAAATTAAATAAGCGAAGCAGCGCTCATCACCACTTCCTCCCCCCTGGGTAATTCAATTCAAGCTCTGTCTCTGATGGCAACTCACAGGGGCTGTCTCTGTCACCCCGCTGGGGCCTGGAGTCTTAACATCTAAATAAAAGTTTCACTCAAGCATTTTTTATGCTCCTGCCAGCAGGATCAGTGAGCTGGTGTGGGCACATTAATGTAATATGCATACTCACAGACTCTCCCCGCACACGAGGCAGTGTCTTTCCATTTTCATAATTATAGATGTTCCATAAAATGGCATTTAGATTTGCATTAAAAAAAAAGGAGGTTGGAATTCTAATAGAACGTTTAACGTGTCTTTTATGATTCAGACTCTCACATCTTTAACAAGAAACTGTGCCTCTAAGTTTAACAAGACTTTTTAAACATCTGTGGGAAGAAGAGATGGAAACATGGGAGTTTGGAGGAGCTTGCTTCTCTTAACTTGCATGTCTTCCATTTGAATTTGAAGCCTCCGAGAGCAGTTTTATAAGACTCTCCTGCAGAGGGTGTATGAGTTACCTTTCTGCTGCTGTGATAAAACCTCATGTCCAAAAGAGAAGAGAGAGTTTGTTTTAGCTTATGGTTCAGGAGGGATAAGAGTCTGTCATGGTGGGAGGCCTGGCAGCAGGCATACCAGCAGGAGCAGGAAATTAAGAGCACACATCTTCAGCCACAAACAGGAAGCCCAGAGGGAGCAAACTAGAAGTAGGTCAAAGCTCTGAGCCCTCAAAGCCCACCCCAGCAACATGCCTCCTCCAGCAGGACTCCATGACCTCTCCCAGAGAGCACCACTAACTGGAGGCCAAGTGATCAAATACTTGAGCCTATGGGGAACATTTCTCATTCAAACTACCACATGCCTGGCCCTCATCTCAAATGATATTCCACCTACAGTAGAAATCCTACCACTTTTTAGAGCACAATTTCAAAGGAATCCTAGAATCCTAGAAAAATGAACTTTCATTTGTTGTGGTCTATCTTGGACATATACCCCACCGGAAGGGATTTATGACAAAGATAGAATTTACTAACTCTAAAACATACAAATGAAAACAGCTTATGGACTCCTTTTATCTCTGGTTTATTATTATTATGGGAGACAGGGGTGGAGTAACACATAAGCACAAGAGCCAGCAAAGGCCTGGAGCTGGAATTACAGGCAGTTATAAACTGCCCAACATGGGTGCTGGGAATCAAACTTGAGTTCTCTGCAAGAGCAGTACAAGCTCTTAAGCACTGAGTCTTCTCTCTACCCCAACGTCTGTTTTTAAAATTATGCTTGAAGCTAGGTATAGCAGTGTACACCTTTAATTCCCACACTTGTGAATCAGAGGCGGGAAGGTCTCTGTGAGATTGAGGTCAGCCAGATCTACATAATGAGTTCCAGGCTAGCCAGGGCTACAGAGAGATTCTGTCTCAAAAACCAAACCAAACAAAACTAACTATTCTTGAAACAGCTTAGAAGCAAAAGGGTCATCTTAATTGTCAGGTGGTTTTTGTTTGTTTTTGTGGTGCTAGATATTTAACTTAGAGCCTCCTCATGCATGCTAGGCAAGGACTCTACCACGAAGCTAAAAGTGTTACTTAAAAAAAAGAAAGAAAGAAGAAGAGCATGTCATAGCCACTGTTGAGTAAATGTTAGTGATCATGACTGACATACCAAACACAACTGTTTGATTGAAAAAGGAAGATTTCACCCTTAAGCTTGAAGACATTATAAGATGACCCAGGTTGTGCTTGAACTTCTTTTATTTTTTTTTTTTTTTATAAAGACAGGGTCTTACTGTGTAGACCAGGCTAACTCATAGAGATCCACCTGCCTCTGTCTTCAGCTGGCCTGATTTGCCTTTTTTAGAGAATTTACTATTATTATTAATTATTTGAAAATTTTATACTATACCATGTATTTTGAATAGTTTGCTTTATAAATTTTTGAAGTCAGGCTGGTGGCTCAGGGGTTAAAAACATTGGCTGCTCTTGCAGAGGACCTGGTTCAGTTCTAGGGGACCCAATGCCCTCTTCTGGCCTCTGCAGGCACTGTACAACATGGGTGCACTTACATACATGCAGGCAAAGCACTCCTAGACATAAAACTTTTTTTAGTTAAAAATAAAATTTTGAAGTCAAACTAGAAAACATTTGGGTTAGGGAATAAAAATCAAATATTAAGCCAGCGCACTCTTTATGTTTCCTAATCAAGAAATGTAAGTTTGAGTGGGGTTGTAGCTTAGCGATAAAATATATCTAGAGAAGAGAGAAAGGGAAGGAGACAGGACAGGCAGGAGAGAAGAGGACAGGAGATGTGGAGTGGAGTTGTCTTTTTCTAGAGTTTCTAGAGAGTCAGACATGGTGGTTCATACCTATAATCGCAGCACTCAAGATGTGGAAACAGGAAGACTCTGTGGTCTAGGCCAGTTTAAATAAAGAAATAAAGTTGGAGGTGGTGTTTTGGTTTATTTCTGCTTCTGGTTTTTGTTTTGTTTTGTTTTGTGGAGACAGGGTCTCCTTGTAGGCCCTGCTGGCCTGAACTCAGTATTGGACCAGGTTGGCCTCGATTTCACAGAGATCCACCTGTCTCGACCTCTGAGCACTGCCAGGCTCGGCCCATAGTCTTTCACCCCTCCTTTTGTAAAGCAAGTATAAGCCCCAGGCAGGAAGATAAATTAGGAACGTGATTTCCCAGTAAATCTGCACCTAGAGAGGCTACTGAAAGCCAAGAAAACGAGCAGCCTATACAGTTAAAGGTTGATGTCGGTTCCAGGGTCTTCTTTTTTCTTAAGGCTTCTGATTCTTAGACTCTGGTTCTTTGGAGAAACCAAAATCTGACAGTATTGCCAAATTCACCTCGTATAGTCCTTTGTATGAGCTTCATAAAATTTATGTTCAAATTATATTCTGTTTTTAAGAAACCAAATGGGCTGGGAAGATGGTGCCGTGGGTTTCGTTCTTGTTGGGTAAACATGAAGGCCTGGGTTTGGATCCCTAGCACCCACATAAAAGTTGGGCAAGATAGCATGCATCTGTTAACCCAGCACTGACGGGAGTGGAGACAGGATCTCTGGAGTTCACTGGCCAGCTGGTCTAGCCAATAGGTGATCTCCCATTCAGTGAGACCCTGCCTCAAAAATAAGTAGAGAGTGGTAGAAGCCACCCGCTGTCAAACTCTGGCCTACACACACGTGTACACACACAAATACACACAAACTAACTAGGTATGTGTTCATTGCCCCTCCGAGATAACTGCATGTGCAGTGGGGTCTATTACTCACTGAAGCTTATCTTTCCTGGTAGCTGTTCATTTGACTATTTGACTTTTGATTATCTCGGTGTAGATTATCCAATTTAGAGCTTGTATCCAGTGCAAATTCTTAATTCCCTGGAGTCCTTTCCTGCCAATCAGTACATACTTAGGCTACCTCCTCTTGCCACAAGTTAATATACGTTTAGTCATTTTAAGCAATATTAGCATTGGATATAATTAGGAAGAAAATTAACTTTTCCCCCTAATCATATAGAAATTGTTGTCTTTTGTGCTATGTTGAAACAGTCACCCTCCTGTTCTCCATCATTAATGTGGATAATCTAAAGTAGCCTAAATGGAAATTCTGTCAGGTTTCAACAAGGCATTTTGCTGTTGTTCCTTTTAGGAGTGGAAGATGTCATAAGAGGAGCTCAAGAGCTTGAAAACGTCATCAAGCAAGGATACCTGGAGAAGAAAAGCAAAGGTATTAATCAGACCCACAGAGAACAGAATATTCCACGGCGGTGGGCGGTGGGGGAGGTAATATATAGTGTGTCGTACCAGTGGCCAGCACCATACTAGGCAGATCTAAGACAAGAACAAGAGAGGACAAGGAAAGAAAAGATGTCGGACGTAAGTGTGTGTCAGCTAAAGGGAGAAAGCGCAATCCTTCCCAGGCTGTGGACTTCACTCGGACTGGTTCTGCCTCCTGCATGTCTATATCTGCAATACCTGCTGCAGAGCAGGTGTTAATACTGAATGGAATGAATGAATGGCAGTTAGATAGATATTCTTGTCCTCATCTCTCACTGTGCTCCCATAAACAGTGATTCTGGTTTTGCCAAGAATGTATTTTTTCCATCATGTGTGAAACATCCCAGTTCCAAATTTCAAGCATGCTCAACTCTTGACCCTTTAAGTCATTCAGTTAAAGTAGATCCTACAAGGGCTGGAGGCCTAGGTCCAGTACTTGCTTGGAAAACTGGTTTGGGAAAAAATAAAAGCCCTACTCCTGGCTGTGGCTTGGAATGGAATATCATTTTGATTTATCAAAAGCAACATATAGGCCCGTCATGGTGGCACACGCCTTTAATCCTAGCACTTGGGAGGCAGAGGCAGGCATATCTCTCTGAGTTCAAGGCCAGCCTGGTCTACATAGTGAGTTCTAGGCTAGCCAGGAGTACATAGTAAGACCCTGTCCCCAAAAACAGCAACAGCAACAAAAAAAACCACCAAGAAATGACGGTTGTCAGCACAGTGGTTCATGCCGGTAATCACAGCACTAGCGAGGCTGAGACAAGAGGACAGCCATGAATTTCAGGCCGGCCTGAGCTACACAGTGAGACCTTGTCTCCAAAAACAAAAACAAATGGACAAAAAAAGATATTGTGGAGAATTTGAAAACTACAAGATGAGATTAGATCCCGAATGATATAAAGAAAACTAGTTCAGAAAACAGCCGAGAGGGCACCGGGTAAGCCACCCTGCTCAGAACTTGGACCTGTAACAGAGCTTGTCCTGTCAGCTCAGTCAATATGGGGTAACCTGTGGGAGTGAAAGGGAGGCTTTTACAGTCCATTAACCTGGGAAATAAAACGATAATACACTGGACTGTGTGTTGTTGGATTTTACAGACTCTTCGGCAATTCTCGTTACCTGAATTTATGTGTCTTATTGCTCTTCCGTATAGATCATAGCTTCTTTGGGTCGGAGTGGCAGAAGCGATGGTGTGTTGTCAGCAGAGGCCTCTTCTACTACTATGCTAATGAGAAAAGTAAGTGTTCTTCAGTGCACAGCAGCATCTCACTCCTGGATGCAAGCACTCCGTAACTCCTCCGGCACTTAGATCTCTAGATAGCAGTCCTTAACTAATACCCATAAAGCGGCATGCTTAGGAAACAAATAGGCTTGGGTAACTAATACCTTGCCCACTGCCAAAAACATGGGCCAATTTAGAAACCATTTCCTCTTTAAACACAGTGTGTGGTCAGTATATGGAGAAGTTATCTTCTACTGTGACTGATTACACGACATTATCAAAGTTGAAAGTTTAAGCTTTTTTTTTTTTTTTTCGTCTTTTTGAGACAGGGTCTCCCTGTAGTCCTGTAGTCCCAGCTGGCTCTTAGAACTTGCTATGTAGACCAGGCTAGCCTCAAACTCACAGAGTGCTGGGATTAAAGGCATGCACCACCATACCTGGTCTTCAGCATTCTTGAAAAAGAAATAAAAGGCTGGGGCGATGGCTTCAGTGGGTAAAACACAGCGAGCCTGTCTCAGAAGCCAAGAACTGCCAGGTGTGGTGGATGCTTTTAATTCCATGGGGCACTCAGGAGGCAGAGGCAGGTGAATCTCTGTGAGTTCAAGGCTAGCCTTGTCTATATAGCAAGTTCCAGACTATTCAGGGCTACATAATAAGACCCTGCCTAAAAGTGAGTTTTTTAAAAAGATCAAGAACAGGGGATGTGGCTCGGTGCAGAGCATCTGTCTAGCATGCACAAGACCTTGAATTCAATTCCCAGCATCACACACACAAAATAGTTAATAATAATAACAATAAAAAATTCTAAGAAAGATAAAAACAGTGTTAACAATGGCCCAGAAATAGAACCTTGCGGTTCAGACTCTGTAAGAGCATGCTCCAAACTTTGAGAATGACTGTTGGTAAATAGTCCAGTAGACATCTCCAGAGCCATGGAATGTTGAGGCCTAATATTGTTGTGCCCAAGAGATGCCCTTCAGCCAGATGGCAGCAGCAAAGTGTTGACTCAGGCGAGAGACAGTTTCTTAATGAGCCACTGCAGACTCAGTCAAGCAGGACACTCATGTCCTATCCTTGGAAGACCTTTCTAGGTCTTAGTTCATGGAAAGAAGAAAGGACTTAAGCTCAGTCGGAGACAGCTACAAAGAAAAACAACCTAAGAATTATTCTTATACATGAATGCCAGCTCCCAAGGAAGGGACACCTTCCTGCAGAGCCAGAAGTAAGAGGGGCTCACAGGGGCTTTCCTTGCGCTCTACCAGCTTCCTCCACAGGCCAGTGATAAAACGACAGAGACCTCCCCTGTTCCTCCCAATCTCTCGCTGTTCCCCTTCCCTTGGTAAAATGCAGTCTTCTCCTGATGCCTGGACACTCAGCCTAGAGAACAATCAAATGCCCATCCAGTGACCTTGGACTAATGGCACATTTGGTAATAAGTCAACACAAAGACCCACAGTTTTGCTAAGTGACAGGAATCCTGTGGCTTTGCCCTTGGCTCTGTGGCATCTGCCTCATTCCAGCCGTCTGCCTGCAGCAGGTGTCGGTGACCTTTATCTTCTGTTTACCATCTTGGATTCCTCCGGATCTTTCCATCTAGGGGTAAAGTATCAAGCCCTACTTGGAGCTGACAGCAGCATGCTTGAAAACTGAGCAGCTCAACCTCCTGCTCACTTGCAAATCCAGCAAGGACAGGTTCTCAGAATTCTAGGCCTGCACTGGGGATGTAGTTCAGTTGCTAGATACTGCCTAGCATGCATGAAGATGTGGGTTCAAGCCTCAGCACTGCATAAAACAATTGTGATGGTACACACCTGTAATTTCAGCACTTGAGAAGATCAGGAGTTTGAAGCCAGCCTGGGAAACATGAGACCCTATATCAAAAAAAATTTTTTTTAATTCTAGACCTACAAGCCAACCAGACATTCTATTCTTCACACTAATGTGATTTGCGTGGCTTTGCATGCCTTTAATTCCAGCAGAGGCAGGTGGATCAGCTTAATCCACATAGAGAGTTCCAGGCCAGTTGAGGATATAGGGGAAACCCTGTTTTAGAGAAAGAGAGAGAGAGAGAGAAACTAATGTGATATTTGGACTATTATAAGAAAGATTTTTTATTATTTCCCTTGCATGCTTGGAGGGGGCTGGAGAGATGTCTCAGCAGTTAAGAGCTTTGGCTGCTCTTGCAGAGGACCTGGGTTCGGTTCCCAGCACCCATATGGCAGCTAACAATGTCCATCACTCTAGTTACCAGGAGATCTGACACCCTCTTCAGACCTTCTCGAGCATTGCAGGACCTGAATGCACTTACATACATGCAGGCAATGTACTTATACACATAAAATAGAAATAATAAATAAAATATATTATAAGATAAATGAATACGTGGTTTGCATGTCTGGATAGAAAGTCAGGTATCACATCAGTTCATTCAGGACTCAGGTCTTACAGTGAGAGAAAGCAGGAGGAGGAATTGAGAGCAAGAGGCTCAGAGACTTTTATTGACCATTTTCCCGTCAGGGTGAAATAAAATCTGGCGACCAACGAAACAACAAAACACGTTAGTGGCCAGTTAGAACAAGGAGAGATACTTTAACAAAAAAGATTCTGGTGTCAGAAAGCACTGCTGCATGACTCCCTCCTCGACAGTTACTTCTTATTGTGCCCAGGACATTTTCTTAGTGGGTATAGTGTTCCTGTGTTTCTTTCAGCTCAACCAGATGGAGACAGAACCTTTTTACCTCTTTTCTTTTAAATGTTGTCCATCTTTCACCGTTGGTATCATCCAAAGGCATTTGAGGCCACGGGTTCAGTCCTCAACACTGAAGGAGTTGGGAGAAGCATCTGTTTAGCGGTTCCCACCACATGACGCCGAGCACAAGCGTCACCTAGATACCGAATCGCTATCCTCCGCACGTTCTGCCTCTCAGAGCCACCTCCTCTCTCCAGCTTCAAATACTGTAGTTTTTATGACAGGAATGACAGGCAGAGTGGTGTCCTCTCCTTCATTTTGGGTCCCTTTCTTTTTTATCTCCTTTGTCATGTAATGATATTAGCACTACTCTGCTATGCACCGATTTGACTTCTTGGAAGAAGAGAAAATATTGAGTTTTAATTATTCTTCCTCTAGCATAAATTCCCATCTGACTCAAAAGTGGGTGGGGGAAGCGTCTGAAGCCAAGTACCCAGAAGGAATGGGGAGGAGATGCTGGGACTTTATCCCGCCCCTGTGCTGTGTCCTTCCCCTTGAATGTGAGCTTTCTTGCTCCTCGTAATAACATTTCCACTCCATAATCGCCTTTGAGAACCTCACACTTACAGCCACTCTCCTTGCTGTAATAATTCCTGCTTTCTGTTATTATAGATCTCTTAACAGTCTAATAAATTCTCTGTCTCTGTTGTACTCTTTTGGTAAAATAACCTTTCATGTTGCATTTCCCTCGCTTGTCAGTGATATCTACCTGGCTCTCACAGTAGCCTCTTCCCAAGTTTCTCAATAACCTTTCTTGACTATTGTGGTTCCTCAGGGATATCACAGCTGTTTCGTGCTTTTATTTTACACACCAGAGAAGGTGCCTTCCCTTGGCAGTTGTGTTTCTCCAGGGATACAGGGAGCTTTCCTGTCTTACAGGCAAACAGCCTAAAGGGACCTTCTTCATTAAGGGCTACAGTGTCCGGATGGCCCCATACCTGCGAAAAGACTCCAAGAAAGAATCCTGCTTTGAACTGACGTCCCAGGATCAGCGCAGCTATGAGGTGGGATGACCCCCATTAACATTGCAGTGCGCTTCCCTGTTGCCTGTGAGCCACGGTGGCTATGCTGGGTTCAGTCCTGTTACCTGCTCCTTACACACCAGCTAAGACGCTTGCTATTGCTCCAGTCTTGGCTGTGTCATGCCCGCCCCTCTCTGTCACTGTGCTCATTCCAGAAACCTCCTGTGCTTGGCTTTCATCTTTTCATGTCTCCCCTTCCCATTCTCACCCCGTAGGTGAGAATCCTGTCTATTGCAACTCAGGACAGGTTCCTTACTCAGTCTCTGATCTCCTGCCTGCAGTTCCCGTTTTCTTTATATTTCAAGTGTTTCCCTTTCTGTTTTCATGTACATGAAATTCAGAGGAAGGAACATCTAAACAGAGAGTAGAAATAACTAGTTTTCCTATGTTCATCTTGCTGTCCAAAACCCCTTTCCGGGGTGTACCTGCGTATCTCTGGCAGGACCCCTAAGATATCGGCCAACAGTGGTTTCTGAGGAGAAATAATGAAAGCTAAGAGACTTCATGACCTCTGCAGTACAAGAACACCTTCTTTTCACTGGACTCACATTTATATACCTTGAATCCTTACTTCATACATTCACTCCCTGTTTTTAAATTAATTGAATAATTAAAATATGCCTGGGAGAATACAGTGATGTTTCACCACGTATGGATTTTTATGTATGGCACATATGTCTGCTAAATATAGGTAAATCTAATTTTATCACAGTTTCACTAAACTTTTGTAACTGAACTTATCGCTAACTTAATGAAAAAGAAAAAACTAATATGAAATTAACAACCTAAAGGACCTACTCCTTGATGCTTCAGATTTGCCCCAGCATTAAACTTTTTTATGTTTCTATTGTGTCTTGATCCTTAAGTTGATAAAATAGCCTAGGTCTTCATTATGAAATGTCTAGATTTTTAAAATTTAAACTGAAATTTCTCTAGAGTTCTTTGTAAACATTATGTAACAGACGTGTGCACTCAGACCGTTTCTAAGTTTTTAATGTTAAATTCTGATGGTGATGCATCCAGGTAAAAGTTTATATGCAAAAGCCAAACCAGTATCCCTAGAAACTCTTTATAGAAATGTGTTTTTAAGAAATTATGAATGTAGGACTAGAGAGATGGCTCAGTGGTTAAAAGCACTTCCAGAGGACCCAGGTTCAATTCCTAGCACCCACAAAGCAGCTAACAACCCTCTGTAACTCCAGTTCCTGGGGAATCCAACACCCTCTTCTGGCTTTTGTGGGCATTGCCACACTTGCATGCAGGCAACACACTCATATACATAAAATAAAAAAATTTTTTAAATAAACTATGGAGAGGTGATTCAGATGACCCAGTGTTGCTGCACAACCATGAGAACCTGAGTCCAATTCAGCACCCATGTAACAAGTGAGGCATGGTCTTGTGCCTTAGCGGGTGCAGACAGGATTGCTGGGCCTTGTTGGGTGCCTGCCTAGCCAAAAGGGGAGTTTCATGTTCAGGGAGAGACCCTGTCTCATAGACTAAGGCTGAGAGTGATAGAGGACAACACCTGACACCCAGGCTGAGAGTGATAGAGGACGACACCTGACACCCTCTGTGTATACACACAGCACACCACACACACATACACACACACTGCATACAAAGGAACTAAAAACAATCATAGTAAAGCATGAGCCTGTACTTATGTACAGCATGCATCTTTATCTTGCCATAATGGCCATATAATTAAAATGTTTTTCAGGAACAGTTATTTCAAGTTGGTTCTTTCTAAAAAACAAAAGGTTGATGCTTGACTGGTCTGTTTTGAGAATCAGATTGTAGTTTATTTACTTCTTCTTTTCTTTGGCCCATTGAATCCAAATCATTACTCTGATCTCTAGATTCTTCTTCCACAATGTCCTTAGTATCTTCCCGTTCCTATTTATTCCCAAAGCCATTACAATAGCTAAGCCCCAATCAGCCCACCCAGAGGACTAGTTAAACAGCCTTCTAATTGGTCTTCGGTCTCCAGATATCCCTATTCCAATTCTTCCTATCCACAGCTGTTGAAAGAATCACCCACACCCTTTGCTACAATTGATAGTGGCTTCCTATTGCCTACGTTTTAAGTCAGAACTAGCAGCCAGAGCCCTTTTATCACTCTGCTGACCCTCAGCTCGCCACCTGCTTGTTCTCCAGTCAACCTGACCTGCTTGTATTCCACATAGATGATGTTCTTCCTGCTCTTTTGCTCATAGACTGAAATGTCCAGCTCCCTCCCCAATCCTCTACCAGCTCTTTCTAAAATTCAAACCAAAACGATATTACTGAGGCAGGCCTGCTGTCCTACACTAGGGAACAATAACTTCTCTCTGCCTCGTCTCAACATCCCATTGTCGGCTGGGGATCTAGTTTAGTGCTAGAATGTTTATTTAGCATATGCTAGGCCAGAGGTTCTAACCCAAGTACTGGAAAAAAAAATTTAAAAATAACAGAAATCCATCGACCTGGGGAGATGTCTCAGCAATTAAAAGTATTGACTGCTCTTCCAGAAGACTGGGGTTCAATTCCCAGCACCCACTTGGCTGCTAACAACCCTCATACTCCAGTCCCAGGGTATGTACCCCCTCTTCTGGCCTCCATGGGCATTTCACAATATGGGTGCACTTACATGCAGGCAAAACACTCATACACATAAAACAAAAATTAATTAATTTTTAAAAGAGCATTTGCTCGTGCAGGAGACCCAGGTTCAGTTCCTAGCCCCCACATGGCAGCTAACAACCATCTGTAATGCCAGTTCCAGGGGTTACAACACCCCCTTCTGGCTTTCACAGACACTGCACACATGTGTGCATACATACATGCAGGCAAACACTCATGCACAT
The DNA here is from genome assembly GCA_035773235.1 of Eospalax fontanierii. NCBI lineage: Eukaryota > Metazoa > Chordata > Mammalia > Rodentia > Spalacidae > Eospalax > Eospalax fontanierii. The sequence goes on from CM069531.1 coordinate 70,983,791, forward strand.
AAAAAAAGATTAAAAGATCTTGTTTTTAATCCCATGCTGTCAAATGCACCTCCTTTGTAGTTTCCCATCCTGTGCACATGTTGGTTTGCTTTTTTCTCTATTAACTTTTTTCCAATTAATCCCAGATGAAGAAATAATCAAACAAGTGGTCACACACAGACACAAGTGTCTGGACTTACAGACCTGTCATCTCTGGGTATGTAAAATTGCTAAAGGAAATAATCAGTTGAGTGGGATACTTTGGTTGTTTTCTGAATATTAAACATATAGAGAATCCTGGACTCCAAATTCAATTATGAAACTCAGATTCCTTCCCTTGAGTCAGGATTCATGGAAATTTTAGTGAAGGTAATAGATAAATTAATTAGCTCATTTCTCTCTAGTTTACAGCTCCTAGTCCAGCTGAAGCCAGAGACTGGGTGGATCAGATAAGTTTCTTGCTAAAGGGTAAGTGTCATTATTTCAGAAATGCACAATGCATGAATGGATTTACCATTAAAATTATGTCTCATGAGTATAACCCCAAAAGTTTCTGTAGGTATTTTTTCCAACCCTCTGCTCTCTCCCACCCCATAGCTCCTTTTTATAACAGCAAATATGTCATTTGGGGCTAGAGAGATAGCTCGATGACTAAGAGCACTGGCTGCTCTTGCAAAGGAGCTGGGTTCAATTCCCAGCATCCACATATCACCTAACAGCCATCCATAACTCCAGTTCCAGGAGATCTATTGCCCTCTTCTGATTTCTGTGGGCATTGCACAACAGAAGTGCACTTACACACAGACAGGCAATACACTCATACACATAAAATGAAAATAATAAAATATAAAAATATGTTATATATGAATGAGAAGGTAAGGCATTCATCCACCTGGCAATGACTTCTGAAGTCATAGTATATCCACCATCATCATGTAGGCAAGGTTATAATGGGCGTATAGTCACTTGGAAAAGAGATTCTGAAAACCAACTTAGCTTAATTCACTGACTTCCAACCCCTTTTATCCTGGAAAGAAAACTCATGATATCTATCATCTAACTGAGATCTAGAATCTTCTTCCTTCTCTTCCTCCTCCTCCTTTTTATTTTGGTGGTGGTGGTGGTAGTCCTAGAAGAGGAGCACTAAGCTCATCTAAGTGGCAGTCAGGGACGTTAGACATTAAAAAACAAATTGCTGTTTTCTAGGCCACAATAAAATTCCCCTTGCCTTGGGATGGGTAGAGTCCTTCCTGAAGATGTTTAATGACTGCTCTTAGAGTACCCTCTGCTGGCCAGCCTGCAGGCACAGCATAGAAGTCACAGTGCCCAGAAAGCTTTGCCTGAGAGTGGCCTGATGGGTAGACTTGACCTCACTGAAAAGCAGGGACACCGACTTTATACATGGCTGAAGACACAGGGAGAGGCATGTCAACCCAAAAGATACCAAGCTTTCTCATTGCGGTTTATTATTCTGCTGTAAGATTTTATTGTGGATAAATAGAAGGAAGCACCCGAGCCTTAATTACAAGAATTGCCTATTTTACTCAGTTATGCCTTTGCTATCACAAAAACAAACTATTGCATCCACCCAGAGCATCGCGTATAATAGACTGGAACTAGGCAGACATGAACATTGATGGCGAGACTACAGGGTACACTCTCGTCTAGGTGCCTAGGATTTATGCGTGTAATATACCCCTAAGTGTGTAAACCTCAATAAAACTCAAAGCAGCTTTATTGAGCTGTACCCTGTGGTACTTTCAGAATCCCACATTGAAGAAATTATTCATTCCATTTTATTTTAAAACAAACAAAATAATAACATATGGTTTAAGCCACAAATGTGCCTTTGATCCTTCCCTCATATGAAGTCGCACCAGAATCCAGATGAAAATTGTTGAAAAATCTTTATTAAAAGCCTAATCAAGCCAAACAGTTTTATTGTGTTTTGAAATGAATGTCAATGCCTCTCTATCCTTCCCTTCCCCAGAGTGCGCTCAGTGTGCTCACTGGTCCTGCAGAGACCCCTCAGCAGGGTTTCTGAGAGCACTCTGAACTGCACGTCAGAGAATGAGCTTCCAGCTCCCCATCATCAGAATAGAAACCAATCTTCCTCCCTGCCCTGGAGCTCCCAGAGCTGAAATGGCTGAGCATCCTCTACTCGGTGACCCACTTTAAGGTCAGCCTGACTGTACAGTTGTGAAAGGACATGGTAACTGCATCGTTCAGCCATTCCATTTGGCCTGCGTTACCGCCGTGTTCTTCCGTACCCCATTTCTTTTCTTCTGTTGCTTTTTCCCATTTTATTCCCCTCTACAAACAAATCTGTCAGAAATTCTTCAGCGAGACCCTTGGGGGAGATGGGCTTCTGGGAGCTGAGATTCCACCATAGTTACCCTGGCTCTGTCACGCTGGAGAACTTCGTGCCAATCACTCACCGGTCCGGTTTTCCACTCAAGGAACAGTACATGGCACCCTGGCCTCATCTGGCCTAGCCTCTTCCCTCCGCCTGCCGCTCTCATTCATGTACTCATACCTTTCAGGGCTGCCTCATCCTGAGCAAGTTTTATTGCAAGGAAGGATTTATGTTGGTGGTTTAAACCTGATGCAGTGCTGGCCTGGCCTTTTCTGTAGATTTCCTGCCACCAAGACCTGCATTGGAAATCACAGCACTTAACCCAGGGTTTCATTTCTTTTGACAGGTTTCACCCTCACACCCCCTGTCCTTTGGTTACCTTTATTCCCTGTTCTTTTTTCTATCTTTGTTCATTCTTATCTTTGCCTTGGCAGATCTGAGCTCCTTAACCATTCCCTGTGAAGAGGAAGAGGAGGAGGAGGAGGAGCAAGAAGAGAAAGAAGAGGAAGAGATGTACGATGATATTGATGGTTTTGACTCCCAAAAGTCTGGGTCCCAGTGCAGACCCCTGGTCTTGTCCGGGGGTTTGGGGATGAAGGAGCCTGCAGAGAAAGAAGAAGACATTTATGAAGTCCTGCCAGGTGAAACTTTTCATCTTCTAATTATTTCCCCCTAGTTTCAAAAGTTTGTGGCCTGATGGATTCCAAAGGAATCCAGATCCAAACTTGATCTTCTGTAGGAGACAATGTAGGAAAGTTTATGGTTCCCAGTACAAAGGCCTTGCCTGGTTTACCATGAGTTTGGGGGTGAGCTCTCAAAGTGCTCTAATTCCAACTTATTTTTCGTGGATTCATGAGAATGACAGAAAGTTGCCTCAAAGGTGTGAAGGCTTTCAAAAATCTGAACTATGTAAAAGCAGACAAACCTTTTTAGTGATACAGTGAAACCCTGACACAGCATTACTTGTTATTTCCTAGAATCAAATCTCATCTCCTAAGAATTAAACCTACCTGCTTCCTCTCTGCCCACCGTTACAGCAGGTTGGCTCTCTAGACCCCTCTCCTTCCAAGGCAGACTCACAAGCAGCTCATAAAACGCACAGTCATCAGTGCTTCCACAGAGCCACCCCTGGTGGGGATACAGCAGCTGTCGAACAGTGCAGAGCACAGTGGGGGTCAGACTGGAAAACCGAAGCCTGAGCCTTTTAATTGTGAGGTAGTTAGACCACGGGAACGCTGAATCTTCAAGTCCATTCAGAAAGTGCTCCTGTGGAAATTTGCCAGGAGTTTAGTGCTCTGCTAAGAAATTCAAATTAAGCCAAAATTTATAGCAATTTAAACCTCCATCCCAGATAAACGTAGGCATGAAGGTAAATGTAACACTTGGGCCCCTGAAGACAGGGCCCATTGCTAAAGCTCATGAGTAATTGCATTTCAAGGCTTCCTACGAAGAGGGTCGCCCCTCTCTCCTGCACTCCCTGTTTGTCTGTTCCCTGGGAGAGAAGCCACACCGTTGCTCCCTGAGTCCAGGAGGGCTGTGTCTAACAGATCCCCACCATGGAGAGCTGTTTCTCCTAGTTCCTCCAGCCTCTGCCAGTTCCCACTTCCCCAGCCTTTTTGTTGTTGTTGTGTTTTATTATGCAAATGATATCTTGGTTGAGGTCGAGCCATTTCTTGTGTCTGAAGTTAAAAAAAAAAAAATGATAATTTCCTCAGCAAGTCATCGTCGTTAATGAAGTTTTACAAAAACAGATACAACCAAAGGAAAATAAAATTTCACAGGTGATAAATTTTTCCAATTTCCCTGGCAGAATTCGATAGGATTGTTAAATTAAGAGTGAAGGTGTCTGTTAGAAAGCAACGAGCAGTGATGGGTAATTTTATAGAGTGGAAAATTGAATCAAATTGCTACATTAAAACACAGCTCCTCTGAGAATCTTCCCTTGCACAGCCTGCTCCATTGCAACAGCAGGGTGCAGAAATGGATCTCATTCAGCACACTCCCTTAAAGGAGATGCACTCCCCCAACTTGGCCAGAACCTTACTAGTCAGCTCACATTCTGCTTACTCCTGCCTAGGTTTAAGGAGGTACCGGGGTGATGCTCCACCTTGGGTTACAGCTGTGGAGAAGTGCTCTGGGAAAACCTCCCTGAACCACTCTTCCTTACAGGGCACAACAAAAAGGCCTTGTGGTGCATGGTGTATAGTAGAGAAGCCAGGCTGATGCGCAGAGGCGCAGAGGCGGAGGGTAAAGGAAAAGAAGCCTCAGCACACATGCTGAGTTCGAGGCCATCCCCTCACCCCAAGTGGGGACAGTGAGCCTATCACTGGCTTCTTAAAGACCATGTTCCTCCTGCCTCCTCCCACTGCCCAGAGTATGGGAGACTTCCTCCAGACTTCCCACTGTTCATACATAGGCGTTGACCCAAGGGCATAGAGATTTGTGTGATTCCTCAAACAAGGCACTAACCCTAACCCACAGCTCCTATCCACAGAAAGTGAGGAAAACCAGAATCTCTTTCTGCAGGTTAGAGAGATAGCAGCCAGCCTGCCTGTGCTTTCTAAGAACAAAAGCCACTGTCAGCCACAGTTCTTACAGACCGCATTGAAGGGGGGGGGGTCCAGGCATTGAAGGGGGCGGTGTCCAGGCATTTAATTATCATGTGATTATTTCAGCCACATATCTCCATCATCCAAGCTTCCTATCCACGCCGCTCTTGTTGCTTCTGAAATTGCTGCTTGAATTTTGTATGTACCACAGCATCAGTCCTGCAGGGAATGTGAGGGGTCTAGCCCCGCCTCCTCAGCTCCTCAGCCCCTCAGCCAACCGCTCACAGGACCACCTGTTGAGCTAGACAGGGCAGGTACAAAGCTGGCTGTAAGTCAGGATGGCTCTGCTCTGCCACCTGCTAGCTGTGAGGCCTTAAGCACGCTCCTTGCCCTCTCTAATTGTCTACTTGTAAAACGGGAAAAGCAATACTAGCTTCCTAGAGGGATTTAGGGAGGAGTGTGGAAATGATGTGCATAAAGCACTTAGCCTAGAGCATGGGCATGCAGCAAGCACCCAGTCAATGATAGCTAGTATTAACTTAGCGGTATTTAAATAGGAAGTATTACTTCATCCAAGCAGGGGGGATGGCTAGGTCCCCACCCTCATCGGCCAGACCCAAGACAGTCCAGTTGGGCATTTGCAGCTTTGTATATGAAGCAGGTGAAATTGAAAATCCTGAACAGATGGAATGTGGAACACACCTTCTGCTCAGACCCTTTTTTACTAAGAGGCCAGGTGCTAGGTGGAAGGACAGCTCACAGTAACGTTGAATTGTGCTAACACTGCATACCTATCAAAAGTCAAATGGCTCAGACCCCTAACATTTGTTTCGTTATAACAGGTAAACATGCTTTGTGAAGGATATTTAGCACAGAGGTTCTGCTGATCCTCCTCTTTGGGACAGGGCCTATGCAAGTCCTCACTGTCTCTGTGGGGAGATCCATGTATGTGAAGCCTCTCTTCCCAAGTGTAATTTAGATGGGCTTCCTCGTAGAAAAGAGCATGCGGCACATACCAAGTCAATAAAAAATGTTTTTTCTTAATCAAAATAATGTATGGGTCATCAAATTAAATGCACTATATCACATTAATCATTGGATAATTAGCAGCTGCTACATGGCTAGCACTCTTGTCCCCAAGAGGGACAACCAGAGCACTCAAGGTTTTCAGCCAGACCACAAAAATGTTAGTCCTGGAATATATGGTTTCAAAGTTGGGATCCATTGGGATTTCTGAACACTTGTATTTGTGGTAGCTTAAATAGCAGAGAACTACCATGAAGAAATACTGAAGCACTAAAATAGGAGGCTTTGGGGCTGGAGAGATGGCTCAGTGGTGAAGAGTGCTTGCTACTCTCCCAGAGGAACAGAGTTCGGTTCTCAGCACCCATGTCAGGCAGCTCACAACTGCCTAGACCTCCAGCTCCAGGGAATCTGATGCCCTCTTCCAGCCTCCACAAGCACACACGCATACACACACACACACACACACACACACACACACACGGCATGCACTCACACAACACACAGACATATACATTCTTAATTAAGAAATCTTAAAAATAAATAAAATAACTTTTCTAAACCCTTACTCATCTTTCCTGAAGTTATCCTACAGATTAGCACACACCCAGCTGTACAAGCCAATATTCCAAATAAGAACTTTTATCAGGTCCCCCTTTGTCTGGGGCCTCAAGACTCGAAGCCAGTAAGGCATCTGAGACCATTAAGAGCTGTAACTAGAGCCTTGTAGCAGCTATAATGGCAGCAAATCCAGATGTGTTCTCTGGAGACTTGAGAAGAGCAAACAGAAAGAGTTGAGGCGCACTGAGAATGCATGTGCACATTCCGAAGCTGCCCACACTGCCCCAGGCGGTTATTATAGACCCAGAAGCCAGATTGCTTTATAATAAAGCATATAACTGGGTTTTTTTTTTAATTAGAGTCAAATGGAAACTACATTCTGTGGGATTATCTTTCCCTGTATACAGTTATCTGGACACACAGGAAGAAGAAATGATGACAATAAGGGAGAAAACACAAAACAAACCCAGGCCCAAATCACAAATATGCGAAGAGTCCACGCTGTCCCAGCATCCTTCCAACCGCCCAGCTTTTCCTCTCTCACTCCCTCTCCTACACCCTGAGCAACAACCGTGCGTGACTGCTTGGCCAGTACTAGCTAGACCCATGTTGTTTCCTCCACCCAGCATGTCCCCCTTAATCTCTGTCTATGAAATCCTTCACATTCCGTTCAAATGGGTCCTCCCCAGTGACGCCCTCCCAAATATTCCTCTGAAATTAAGCTCTGTTTCTGACCGTGCAGATTTCTGTTTGTGTCTTTCTCCCCAGTTAGTAGGTGCTCAGTTATGATTTGTGAAATTAAATTCTGTACATCCAAGTGTTAAAACTGAGTTGAATATCTTATACATCAGTATCACACCACGAAGCTAGGATAGAAGCATTGAGATGTAACAGTTAAGATTAACCAATGACCACCAGAGGATGAATGTGTCCGTAGCCTCTTCCTTGTGTTTGCTATGTTGCCTGAGGATCTGTAACATCTCTGTGCATACCATGGAGCACTTTACTTAACATTTTTCTGAATGTTCCCTTTGCACTTCAAGTGTCTCTTTGTTGCACCTGTCACCAGGTGAGACATCTGGTTGCACACTGGTACACTTGGCATTTTTTAAAAGCTTGTATCACTTTGCTTTGTTTGGCGAGAATGTCTTTCCCTCCTTTCGATGGAGTCATTTTCTTCCCTGTTATTCTTTCTGGTGTCAGTGCAGCCGTTGGCAGGGGTGGGTGCCAAAGCAGCACTTCAAAAGGAGCCAGGTGTCAAAAGAGGGTTCCTCTCCGTCCCTCCTAGGTGGCTTCAGTGTCCTGTTCTTCGCAGCCTCTCATTAGTGTTCCTGACATGGTGCCAAAAATGTTGATTGAAATCGACTCTCCGGATACTGATGCTCATTTGTGATGCCCCATGGTTCGCTCACGTGTTCACACGGTTAACCAAATCTTCTTCAACTGTTTTCCCAATTGAGATGAGATATTTGGGAATCAAGTAGAGCATTTAATGTAATAAGTGGGCAGTAATCTTCAGAGGTTAATTTGTTTAAAGACTATGTAAGATTGGGGTCCCATATGCCCTGTTAGGAGCAAGGACCATCATAATCTATTACTGTTTAAAGTTGAGCTTGCACATAAATTTTAATTCTCTCTTAAATGAAGATGTATTTCCATAGATGTTATGCTAAAATGCCTAATAATATTCTTATAAAGAAGTTCAATGAGCTCTTTAACCTCAAAAATATTTTTCAAAATGGTCTTTTAAAATTAAAATCTCTGACCAGTGAGGTGACTCGGTGGGTAAAGATGCTTGTCACCAAGCCCAGCAACCTGAGTTCAATCTCTAGAACCCGTATGGTAGAAAGAGAGACTCCCACAAGTGGTCCCCTGACCTAACTTGTACACACACACACACACACACGCACATGCAAATGTTTAAAAACTAAATAAAACCTCCTTGCACAGAGTCACAAAAACAAAAATTTTAGCCACCTTCCCATCCCGCTTTAAAGGGTCTTTTCAGTTGTTAAAATGAGTATTGACTTCCACTCTTGAAAGATACCAGTTTGGGTTCACAGATGGGTTCGAGATAAACTGTATGCCTGTCTGTATCAAACCCTCTGAAGCGAGGGAGGTGCCAGAGGTTGTACTCTCGGCAACCAACTGTGGAAGGGCTTTCCTTCACTGTGTGACAGGGCCCCATCCATAGGGTCCAAAGACCCCTGGGCACAGCCCCAGGCCCATCAACAGCAAAGCTTAATTGGAGCCCACTTTCAACCACCAGAGAAGGGCAGTGCAGTAGAACAAACACGGGGCTGGAGCTTTGTTCACACCCATCACTGCAGAGCCCAACAACAGTGGCGGATAACATGCAAGCTCAACGGCTGGCATTTTTCTTTCCTTCGAGGTGACTTCAAAGGCACAATGAAAATCAGAGTGTCTGTTTGGAGGTGAAGTGCACAGAACAGACCTCCATTTTTTCCATTTTTTTGCGTCATGACTAGATTAGGTGCTGTTGCCTGAAAGGATAGAAGATTCAAGTTTTAGCTATCATTTTTATCATTGCAAATACATTTACATTCTCTCTCTTTTTTTTTTTTTTTACAAATGCAAAGAGCAGGCAAGCCACTTTCAATAATTTATTTTAAAATCAATGCTAATGAGGTTATGTCTCGTCAGTGGCCGAGTTTTACAATAAAGTCTGATTTATTTAGAAAAGATCTTTGGTGTAGCTTCCCATCTAATGCTAGTGGGAAGGAGGTAGAGAAGCAGGCATGGTGACCCTCCAACTTCAGATCCAATTTGTAATTCACAGCGGAGATCTGACCCAATTTACATTGATTAGAATTGGGAGGAAGAGACAGCTGCGCAGGGCCAGCAGAGGTAGAAGAAACCCTCTCTGCTAAAGTGCCTGAGCACAGCGAATTACTGGTCCTCGTGACTGAGCTGTTTGATATCAGCAAAAGAGCTGCTCTCTGTCCAAATTATTGGGTATCTCTACAATGAGGATGCACCACCTTACGCTCTGATATTTTCAGTCGTATAAAATTAGCCTGACGTCAAAAAGGAAGAAGCATTGCAGCAGAGGCAGGAAGTGGACAGTAATGGGAAGACAATGTGAAAAGAGTGATGTTTAATGTGATTTATTTTGGCATGATCTGTTTCCTCCATTTGATTTCACTCCTCCATTATCACGCATCTTTGTTCCTTAACCTGGGTCGGGAGGACTACAGGTGGTAAGGAGGCAAATCCCTGCTACCGGGACCATACGTAGAGATAAGCATCATTCACTCAAAGTGCCCCTTTCCCCCAAAGCAGCCTGTAGAGCACACATATATGTAAATACATATAGATTTTTAATCTCGGTAACAGGTGCGTTACCTCTCCAGAATATCAATCTCTAAATTTTTTTTTATTTTTGCAAGGAATGGTATCATTTTTCTAACATGAAATCAGGTACTTTCTAATGCTCTATAGTAGTCTTAATATATTTTGTGCCGTTTCTTCCTGTCTTTGAGCTTAGAATTTACTTCCCCAAATCTAATGTTTTAAAGGTTGGAGAGAGAATGCTTTCAGGTCATCTCCTCGAATATTCGGTTTAGTGGCATAATTGTCAAGAAGCAAGTGATGTAAGATCTAAAAACAGAAAGTAAATGTGCCCAGAAGAAACTAAGAATTCAGCCCTTAGAACATCGTTTACTATGCCCTCTCTGTGTTTGTGTGTGTGTGTGTGTGTGTGTGTGTGTGTGTGTGAAAGGGGGCAGGGAGAGGGAGTAGTTGATGAAAAGAATAATCAGCATGTTTTTGCCCCATATATGTTTGTATGTTATAATATACAATTATTTTATTAAATGCGATTCCAGTACACATGCTTTCATTATGAAGACAAATTTTCTTTTATCAAGTAGTATGAAGCCTGAGATGAAACAGGTTAATGAGGGTAGGAAACTTTGGCCAATCACGTTGTGACTTTGGCCATATAAACACTTGACTGGAGTTAGACACTAGCATTGACTTAGAATCCATTGTGAATCTACAGCAATTAATTAAAAGACCATTCCAACTGCCCTCAGGAGCTTATACTCTAATGAACAAGGCAGGCTGAATAAAAACAGTAAAAAGATAACTATAAGCCCCAAGTACTAGGAACATAAAATTATGTACATGACCAGCCTCCGCTACAGCTGAACAGAAATGGATGCGTTAAAGACTAATTAATCACGGAGGGTTTAAAACCTACTTGCAATCACACACACACACACACACACACACACACACACACACACAGGTCATTCACTCAGATCCTAACTCTGATGTGACTAAAGCTAGAGAAGATGCCTGTATGCAGATAATAAGTACAGGAGAGAATTACATACAAAAGAAGGAGAAATAAGGATTGAAAAAAAGAATTAGGATTCTACTGATAAGCCCCACAGGGATCCAATGGATTAGAAGCTCTATCAGGGCAGGGACTCTGACAGTCTTGTCCATTGCTTGTCCCCAGTTCCTAGAGCAGCACCTTGTGTATAGTATACTCTTCAAGGTATTTGAGGATGGGAAGGGAAGGAGGAGAAGGCCAGTTGGAAGGTGAAAGATAATTGGGGGGGAAAGGAGGAAAAACATAGCGATTAAACTTTCCTTAAAGGGGAATGTCCCAGCTAGACATGATGGCACATGCCTGTACTCCCCGCACTCAAGAAGCTGAGTCAGGGGATCAATGAGTTCAAGGCCAGCCTGGACTGCATAGCAAGACTCTACCCTGAAACACAAGAGAGAAAGGGGGAAGAGTTTAGGGAGCTCAAGGAAGGGTGACCTCTCAGAATAAAGACCATGAGGACTGTTGTGTCCCCCCCCCACACAACTGATTTCTAATGCTGACTATTTGTCCCCTCAGATGAAGAGCATGATCTAGAAGAGGATGCGCATGGCACTCAACGAGGAGGTATAAGAAAAACTTGCACAGCACTGTGTGGGATATTGGGCTTCTGGCTTGAGTTAGCACTACCCTAATGAATAGGGTCTGGTGTATGACCCCAAAAGCCCCAAATAAAGTGACTGGATAGAGAAGTACCTTAACTTTAAAAGCAGCCACCCAATCATTTTAACCGATGTCTTGGACAGCCAAGATTTATCTTCAAAAGGTGGAAAGCCAAAGCAGATATTTATTCTTTCCTATCAGTATTTCTTAAATCAGTGCAGGGAAAATAGAATTGCCTCATCTCTGAGAGATCGGAGGATTGAGAATGGAAAGAATGGAAATGTCTCCTCTCTGAGAGGCCCAGAGATTGCAAGTTCAGAGGGGAATGGAAATGTGTCAGATCTGAAAAGTGAACCCGGGGTGAAGGATAGAACGGCTGGGTGATGCTGACTTCTGATGGCCTGGTTTGATTCCAGGCACATTTGGAAATGAATATGTAACAGGTTTGTTGAATACAAAATTACATCTTATTCATCCCAGACTGTTAGCCATGCTTCAGGCTGTTAGTGAGCCCATCCCTCCTAAGGTCATATGCCCCTCAGAGCCTCCTTAAGTGGACCAAAGACCTCTTCCTTCATTGTCAAAGAAGAACTACTGCACGTTGCTGGGGCCACCTCAAGGACATTCATTCCATCAGCAGAGCCAGAATCAGGACTGATTTAGATACGAGTGAATTTTTTTTCCTTAGAGTCTATGAAAATCTGAAGCTTAGGAGTTCTTCCTTCCCTTTCCCCTCTCCCTCTCTCCCTCTCTCCCTCCCTCCCTCCCTCTCTCTCTTTCTCTCTCTCTTCCCCTCCCTCTCCCTCTGGCCTTTCTCTTATTATCCTCTTGTCTCTCCTTTCTCCTTTCCTTCTCATCCTTAGCCATTGAGCAAAGCCCTTTTTTCTTTATTCAGCCTCTGCAAGAAGTAAATGTGTGTGCACATGTGCATGCGTATATGCACGTGTAGACGTGGCACGCATTAGGAGGACGGAAGACAATCTTCGATGTTGCTCTTTGGCTTCCATCCACTTCGTGTGACACAGGCAAGGTCCTTGTTGTTTTGCTGGCCTATACTTTGAGATTCTCCTGTCTGTCTCCCATCTTGCCCTAGGAGTACTTGGATTATAGATGTGTACTACCATGTCTGGCTTTTAGATGGATTCTGGGGATTCAAACTCAAGTCTTCACTTTGGGTCAAATGCTTTTATCAACTGAGATCTCTCTTCAGTCCCTGCAGGAAGTAAATCTTAAAGGTTTAGTGAAGGACCCAGGTTTGCAAGGATCTAATTTCTCTCCCAAGGAAGAGGAAGGACAGCGGTAACAGAGGTCATGGTGCCAAAGCAGAAGAGAAAGCAGGCAGGGCGAGCAAGGTTCTAGGATGTTGGAGGGCTTGAGTACTTCTTGATGAATGGTACGTGTAATTAGGTCTGCTCTGAGACCAAATTTCTGATGTTTTCTTCCCGTTGAAAAGAATCCCAACAAAAAAGCTGTTTTGACCAACCAGGCCCAAGATAAGTCTTTTCTCAGCCAACTCAAAATAGGAAGGATGGATACCCTGATGAGAGAAGTGCAAGCTTCCTATGGTCATCGTTGTATTAAACTTCATTCAGGACTCGTCAGTCTAAGTAAGAGTCAGGTTCAGACTCCTTCCTCGCTCCTTTCCCCCTTCTGCCTGGCTCTCTCTCTAAGTTTCTGCCTGGGAGATGAGAGGAGATGTATTTCTTAATTGTCCCAACAGGTATAATTCAAGTAGGCTTTTTTTTTTAATAAAGCAAAAAAAAAGCCTTTTGTTTCCCATACTTCCTGCCTCCAAAATAGGTGTTGTAAACATGTAGCAAGCTCTAAATATGTTTCTATGGTTTATACTTGCCACCAGTTATAATGATTGGTGACTTTGTGATTAAAAAGCAGGAGGACTTTTCGCTCTCTGCAGAATCTGAGGCAGGAATTTTTATTATTTGTGTTTACTTATTTATTTATTGAATTTATATAGTGCCTTCTTTCCAAAGGAGCTATAGAAGCTGCAACAAATATGTAACATCCCAATGTTATCTCTTAGTTTTATAACAACAAAATATAGAGGTTGAGGGGGAGGGCAGGCAGCCTCAATGAAGGTAGTTCAAAGGCTGAGACAGTGCAAATTCGTAGGTCACAGGTAAGCTACATAAGTTTGCTTTGTTTAGTTTTTCTCAGGTGTTCCACATTTTGGAGGAAAAGCCACTTTAATAGACTGTCTTTTCCCTTTTTTTTCACCTAAGATACTAAAGCTGCCAGTACACGGACTGTCCTCCACCACCCGCCAGAGTCTGTTCCTGGAATGCTGTGCTTTTCTCTGACAGAATTGCTAACATTTTTAAGGCCCAACTAGATCTTATCAGTGAAGGGAGGGAGGAAAGGAATTCAGTTTATTCTTATTGAGTGTTAATGACCCTGTAAGATGCTATTCCTTTTATTTTATTCTGTTACCTAGAAAATCTATTACAGCCTTGTAGTATCGATTGCTCAATCTATAAAGAGCATCAGTTTACAGCGTGACTGTTAAATGATAGGGTTATTTTAATGACTACACTCTTCAACACCTCAGATTTTCTCTAAAATCCAACCCATTGGTCCCACAGAGGAGCTAACACTTAAGGTGTTTAGTGGTAAGATCATATTTCCTTTCCTTATCCTGAGAAGGTAACATCCAGGTAGCCAAAAATAAGACTCACTCTGTGCTATTTGTATGAAAATAACCTTCCATTTGTTTGGGTGTGCCATGCTGTAGAAACACAAGTCATCCTTAAATACATCAAATTCCTGGCCAAAGAAGACCTTGGAATTGGTGGAATGGGGTCTCTCTCTCTCTCTCTCTCTCTCTTTCTCTCTCTCTCTCTCTGAAATTGTGGGCAAACCAGGCCAAAGGAAAGAGAGACCACACTATTGTGACCTTATAAGCATCCAGTCATTTCAGGAGGGCCCAAAAATGGTTCTCATAAGCATTTTCTCTTGGACCCTTCTGAGGGCCCACTGTGGTACCCACCAACCGAGAACTACACCAAAGAAAGGGAGGACAAGCAGGATCTGGTAGCTCTCCCTCTTGGATTTCCCAAGACTAACCAAGCAAAGGAGGTGAAAACCGGGCCTGTGACTGTCCTCCATATATAAATCATACTCACAAAATTAAGGGCCGTGGTAATTTCATAACTCCGAGATGAAACCAGTTTGACCATGATAAACAAATAGTGTTGAAAATGGGCAGACTGTGCTCTTCCTGCCCTCGTGCCTCAGTCAGTGGAACCTGATTAATTTTTTCTGAAATCATAATTAAAGTAAACAGAGCATCTGCTCTGAATATGCTAAACATGGTGACTGTTCCTAGCTTGCTTGGCCTAGAGAGCATGTCCAGTCCAAGTATCTTCTAGTGAGCCATGGCTTACAGGATTTTGATCCCGCTCTGCTGGCCTGTGCTCTGGAGGGCTGTTTTCATCTATCTTCTAGGTTTTGTCTCTCTTGTCCCTAAATTTAAATAACTATATCCAATGCTAGGCCCCATGGACACAGGCCCTTTACTCAGAAAATGCAAACATGTTGACCTGCCTTTAGCCTCTTTTTCCTGGTCACAGCTTGAATTCTGAAGCTACCCATTGCCCCCCAAACAAACTCTGAACTCTGGAAGGAACAGTCCGTTTCTGTTGTCCCTGAAGAGAAGGAGAAATAGATAGGTGTCCCTGTTTCTCCCTTAGCGCTCTCCACATCTTAGAGGCTAATTTTCATGGATTCTGTCAACAGTCGCACCAGCTTAGACTCGAATATAGGAGAAACGACTGTCACTGGCTACAGAAGACTTGGCATTTTACAGTAACTACCTGGAAAAGAGAAAAATAATACAATTTTTTTTGAAACCTTCTTGGTTGCTACTGTGACATTCTGCTTGCCTGAAGCTTAGCTGTCCTTACATGGGATTAAAAAGAATAAGATGCTTCCCCTCCCCGTTTTCTCTAGAAAAACTCCTCAGCTCTGTTAGCAATTTAAATGCAGTGATCATACCCATTAGCTTCTCTGTCATTGTAATTGTTGTTAATTGTTATAACTGTTTTAGTTATTAGTGTTGTCATTATTGCTCTAGGTTCTCTGTCTGTTTTATGCTGAATATATTAGAGCTTTGCTTTTGAATTACCAGGCTTTATTTAGTGCAGTTACTTTTTTTGGGGGGGTGGGGGTTCGGGGGAGACATTGAGAAATGCTGGCATTAAGCTTTATTTTGTTTTTCATTCCAAATGGACAGACTGGAAAAAAAATAATTAGATAGAATAATGTCCTCAAAATGAGAATGAAGATGTTTTGAATTAATTAAATGGTCAAAATACTGCACCATTTCTGATCATAGGCTGCTTGCCAGAGTAGTATAATCCTAAAGTAACCTAAGTCCAGCCCACAGAGGCAAACTGTCTCGGGCTCCTTTCACTGCTCTATAGAAACCAGTGTCTGCACACATTCTCCTGTGTAAGGGTGAGCAAGGCTGGTTTAAGGCAAAGCTGAACTCACCCTGCAGACTTTTAGACCTTCTGGCCCTTCCTAGGGCCAAGCTTTAGGAATGAAGCCCTGCTCAGTCTCACGTCTTCCCAATTTCAAGGTCTTTGAGTAACTTTTGCCAAGTCAGTTACACTTTTGGGGGTCGGGGATTTGAGACAGGGTCTCTCTATAGCCCCAGCTGGACTGGAGCTCATTATGTAGACTAGGCTGGCCTCAAACTCACCGAGGTCCACCTTCCTCTGCCTCTCCAGTGCTGAGAGTGAGGACGTACACCCCCACACCTGGCCTCCAAGTCACATGTTTTGTAGACAGCTGAAGTTTCAAAGAACCCTTCCCTGACCCCTGAGACCATGCTAAACTCCTCTTAATGAAGGTATCCTCAGCTTCTTCACAGTTATATATCACAGCCATAAATACTGGTGTTAAACTCTGCTCCACAGTGCCTCTCCCATTAGAGGGCAGCCTTGAAAGCAGGGTGTGTGTGAACAGTGTGGAATTCCAGTGTCTAGCTAGCACAGTTCCTGGTACTTAGTAGGTGCTGTGCACAGGCCTAATGGATGTCAAGGAAAGAATTCATGAAGCTGTCTGTACACATACACATAACATACATGCTAAACAGAGGTTGTACAATACAGAGTTGAACTAAACTGTCTCTGGGTTCCTGAAAATTGAAGACATTTCTCTTTTTTTCTTAGAAAGCTCCTGCTTTCCTCTCTATGAACTAATTAACTCTCTCTCTCTCTCTCTCTCTCTCTCTCTAGGTAGGCCTTACTATGTAGCCCAGGCTAGTCTTGAACTTGCTATGTAGCCCAGACTGACCTCAAACTCGAGGCAATCTTCTTGCCTCAGCCTTCTGATTGCCGGGACTAAATGTATACACCAGTGTGCCTGGCTTCTATTGGACTTATAGCAGAGATCTTTTCTTCACATTCCATTTACCAGTTGCCAAATCTTAATATGAATCTTACATATGTCCAGAAAGGTGCCCATCGTCTTAGGAGCTATCTCATATCCAGGCAACATGGTAGGGAGCAGAAACTCAGCGTGGCTAGAGAATGCCAAGTAACTTTGTCAGCCTTCCTACTTGTAATTCAGAAATACCAAATTAGGTTTTTTAAATCCATTTCTACCATCTATAAATCCTTAAAGAATATTGATGTCAATGGTCTTCTCATTCCTAAATTTAATCAAAATCTTTATCAACTCCATTACAACTGAGGATGCATAACAGATCCCCTGGGAAAACCACTGTCATTTTTCAGGGGTCGATATTTCTCTATAATTTCATAACACTGATATCCCCCAAAATATATTATCTTTTCCACAGTTAGCATTTTTCTCCCACTACATTCTTCTTTCAAACATCTGCAGATCCTTATGGCAGAATCTGTCCACCATTGTTACTTTGTTTGCTGCCCTCTGTTGTCTGTTGCAGAGATAAACAATTCTCTGGGTAAAGAAAGCATCCTCCAGTTTCTGTGTGGCTGACATTTGTATTTTTGTTTGCAATATTGACTCTTAGCTAAGTAGTTCTATCCCTTCTGCACTTTAAGATACCTACTAAGATTTTTTCTAAAGATGTATAGGGATTTGTTTCACTGTGCCTTTAGTATCTGAGTTATTCATAAATTAGGAACAAGTGGGAAGAAAAAAGAAAAGCAGTCCCCTCTCGCCCCCTCCCGTTCCCACCTTGAGGAACCAGCACTATCCCTGCTCATGGACGGATCCAAACAAATGAGGACAAGTGGGGAGCTGGCATCACAGAGTTCACATTGTTTTGCTCTTCAGCAGCGTCTCACAGTGAAACCCAGGCTGGCCTGGAATTCATGATCCTCCTGCCTCAGTCTTCCAGGTGCAGGGATTACAGGCACGTACCATAAGACCCAGCAAAAAATGACACATATTTTAACTACATCACAGGATTCCTGAATCCATCGATCAAATTTCACCTTTGGCAGGTGCTCAGCTTCCAGCTTTCTTGCAGAGCATCCTAAGAAGCAGGCAATATTCCTGGTCTGGTGGGCATTAGCTCTCCTGCCATTCAAATCCCCAGATCTTCTCCCACTTTGCACGCTAGTGTTTAACCTTTCCGGGTAGAAGAGGATCGATACAAATTCTTCATTGTTAAGAATCGATGGCTGTCCTGTGGCATCGTTGCCATCTAGTCTTGCTGAGAAGCCTAGTAAATCTCTCCAGTGCTTCTAAAGCTTGGTTTGTTGTCTTCAGTTGCTTTCATTTTTAATGCAGATCACTTTGGTTTCTGTTCCCCCAGGGGCTTGCAGATAAATCTTGGCAGACATGTTCAGGGTCTACAAATGAGATGCTGGAAAAAGGCCAGCCCACCCAGAATTTTGTTGTAATGGATGAGACACCCCCGTGGTTCCACTTAAAGACTGGGCTATTCGTTTCAATATTTATTGGTGATTACCTCATGTAGTACCTGGGTGGGAAGTGCCCAGGATAAAACCCATGTGTAACAGGAGAGGCCAAAATGTGAGCCATGATGCAGAGGACTACTGGCTGACTCAGTCTCTCTTATAAATATGCGGAAGGATCCATTCCCTTCAAATATATAATGCCGAGAAGCTCTAGGGTGTTTAGATGTGTTTAGATACCCCGGATCAAGAAAGTCTAGTGGAAAACTTCTTTATGCTGCTTATTTACAAACCAACTGAGAAATTATGTGCCTGGTTTTCTTCTAAATCTATTACCACAGTGTTGAATAGAATCCTACTAGGGTGATCTGTAAATATTTAATGTTAGTTAATGATCTCCTTCTCCCATAATCCTTTATTTATGTTGGGTGTTTGTCATCTGGATGCCCCTGAATCTTAAGTTTCCTAGAAGCCATATCCTAACCTTGTTTTCTATTTGCAGCAAAAATGTGGCTCCTTAGCAAAGACAGAACCCTTTCAACTTTGCTTTCTCTCTCTTTGATCAGTGGACTATACCAATTATTACCAGGGCCTATGGGATTGCCATGGTGACCAGCCAGACGAACTGTCCTTCCAACGGGGTGACCTCATCCGAATTCTGAGCAAGGTAAGGAGGTAGAGCTTGGATCCAAAGACTTTTTTTCACTCTTGTTAGTGTAGTTACCATAACCAGGATTATTCTACGTTATAACACTTCTCTCTGTATAATTACATGACTCCCTCACACAGAGAACAGAATTCCCTTTAATTTATCATTGTTAGGGAAATTTTTAGTTAAAAACTCAGGCTCAGGAATTCATTTTCACATTTAGAAATACAAGCACATAAATTTAAATATATAATGAAGTATACATAATACTAAAAGTATGTCAATCAAAATGTGATGTTTTCCAAGGACTTGGGATACATAAAGGTCATACTATGTACATAATTTATTACCATATAGTACTATTGAAAACATTCTGGCTAGGTAAGCTGCCTTCTTATTTCATTTATAGATAAAGGAGACTATAATATAATTACCTATGGGAGGAGGAGTCAGAGCTCATTAGCTCAATTGGTTTGAGCAAGTGCTGATAAGGCCAAGCTACTGAATCCAGTCCCACACAGGCCAGCTAACTTTATTTTCTTCCTCAAGCATAAGTAAACCCCTAAACCCAGCTGACCATCCCACAAATACTATTATTGATCATAAAAGAACAGGGCTTTTTTAAAAGTCTGTTGTTTTACCAGTATATCACTGATATAAAGAATCTTCTAGATTCACGGGCTACAATTTGAGAGAATCACTGAGCATCATCCTTGTAAAAAAAGACCACACATGTGCTATAGGCAGACTAAGATAATGGGTTCTGTTCCTAAAAGAACTTATCATAAAGGCCTCTCTGTGTAGCCAATCAATACCTACAAACATATTTTTTGAATAATTACAATTTGCTCTTTAATTGCTGAGTCTGTGGATTCCATGAAGGAAAATGAAAAGCCATTGTGTTATTAATGCTGTCATTTGCTGTCGATCTTTATTCTATGACCCTTGCATCAAGGGTCTATTTGGGTTTGAAATATGCTATAAAGCTCCTTAAGAAACAGACCAAAGGGCCATCAAAATGGTTCAGTAGATAAAGGCACTTGCTGCCAAGACTGATGGTCTGAGTTCAATCCCAGGGACCTCCAGGGTGGAAGTCTGTCTCAGAAGTTGTCCTCTGACCTCTACTCATGCTCTGGCACATATACATAAACAAAATAATCAAACAAACAAATAAATAAATGTTTTCAAACGTAATATAAAAGGAAAAAAAAAAAAAAAAAAAAAAAACAGGCCAAATCTAACTCCAGCTAGCTTTCAGTGGCTTCAATCAATCAGGCCCCGTTAAACAAGCACTAAATTCAGACCTAGCCCTTTGCAGGAGGGTGGGAGCTCAGCAGACCCTGCTGATCGAGATCACAATGTTCTAGTGATATCTCCTGGAACTCAAACTCAGAGCCACCCTGGTCCCCTTTCGGTGCAGCTCCAGTACACCAAGAATAAATTGGAAGCAAAGAAGGGAGTGGACGTTGGCCTGATTGGTATTTCAAATGCCCGAAAGCAAGGTTTGCCGTGTAATAGAATTTGTGTACATTACCGTGCTGGCATTACGGGGTAATCGAGTTATCCACTCAGGTGTGACCAGGCCTCTGTTTGCCCAGAGCCTGCAGGTGAACAAATTAACTGTTTACATTGTCTGGAGGTGCCTGCAGCAGGAGGGGGAGAGCTGAGCCAGACTGTGGGCTGGCCTTCTCTCTCTGTCATGATTATTTTGTTTGTTTTACATGTCTTTTGCCTTTGTTAATGGCTTCTCACTGGGGGTCCCTTTCCTCCAGTTACAAGGGGCTGTGCAGTGACCTGTCCTGCAATATGGAGTGTTGTATGGTTGCCATGGCTATGGTATTTCTAAGAGATTCCAAAGGACATGTCTTTTAAAATCAACCTCTCTTCTTTCACCCCCGCCATGGCTACATACTAATGTATTAGAGTTTAATTTGGTGAAAATGCCTTACTGCCCTAATTCAGTCAGCTTCTGTCTCCACTCTTCCAGAAGGTTCTAAGTCCTTTAGTATTTCTGTCCTCAAAGCTCTGCCAGGTGCCTCCCTTCCACGTGTTGCTGAAGCCGCAAATCAGAGGAGGAAGTGAGAAAGAAGCTGGCAGTGGTTGAGGGACGGTCCCTTATAAAGCTTCCTTCCAGTTATCCTCAGCTTGGGGAACATCTTGGATTGAATTTACCTTGATTCTATTACCTAACTCAATCAGAGTCCTCGTACGGGAAAGAACCTTAAAAGACCTCCCAGTCACTTTGCTTGCCTCTGGAAAGCACAAATGAACCAATTCCTACAGATGGGAAAGGGAATTCAGCTGCCAATTTAGCTCAGCCATTCCCTGCTCTCTGGAATTCTCTCTCATATTCATCCCCCTTTAGTCCTGGCTGACTTCCTTTGCTGACACGAGCCTGCATCTCACATCTGGAGAGAGAACAACTGACCCAAGCTGAGTTTAGTCTGAGAAAATGGTATCTGGGGGATGCCATGTTCCTTTTCCCTTGGGTCAGTAGCACCTTCAGAACAAGAAATGCGTGAATCTAGAAACCTACGGCGTCTTGTTTCCCTGAGACACGCAAGATGCCTCTGAACAGCTCGACTCAGCTCACCCGGGCTAGTTTCCTCACCTGTAAAATGAGGGAGCTGCGCTAGCGAACATCTGTTTCTTCTGCCCTAGACATTCCCATTCTAAACACAGTGGGCCTGATGTTGCAAAATTGCTGAAGAACTCCCATACAGAACTGTGTCTTAGTTTAAGCAACAATAGACATTCTATATACCAGCTGTTTTGTCTTCAGCCCTCATAGACGCAGCTGGTTTATTCCCTCTCTTTAAGAAAAGCTTTTCGGGGGCTGGAGAGAGATGGCTCAGTGGTTAAGAGCACCAACTGCACTTGCAGAAGAGTGGAGGTTGAATTCTAACACTCACACGGTGGCTAACAACCATCCCTAACTCCAGTTCCAAGAGATCCAATGCCCTCTTCTGCCCTCTGCAGGCATTTCACGACATGAGTGCACTTACATACTTGCAGGCAAAACATTCATACACATAAATAGATAAAAAATTTTAAAGAAAAGTTTTGCAGTGGTAGGGATCAAACCCAGGGTCTTGTGCATGCTAGGCAAACATGCTACTCCCGAGCTAAATTCCTAGCCGCTTAATAAAAGAAATATTGTGAGGAGAGTAGGCTAGAGGAAGGAGGCTCAGACTAGGGAAGTGGGGCGGGCAGGTAAGAGGAAGAAGTCAGCTTCTAGTCCTGGCTCCTGCTGCTCCCTGCTGTTTCCTTTTATTATTATTATTTGTATTATTTTATTTGTGTGTGTGTGTGTGTGTGACTACATGACTGAATGCCACGTATGTATCGGTACCCATGGAAACCAGAAGAGGGTGTTAGATCCCTTAGAACTGGAGTTTGGGTTGGTTGTTAGAAGCCATGTGAGTACTAGGAACTGAACCTGGGACATCTGCAAGAGCAGCTAGTGCTCTTAATGGCTGAGCCATCTCTCCTGTACCTCCTTGCTGTTTCTTTTCTTTTTTTTTTTACTTTTATACTTTAAAAATTATTTTTTATGTGTATGAGTGTAATGCTTACATGTATATAAATGCACCCATGTCATGTAGTACCTGCAGAGGCCAAAAGGGGACACATGATCCCCTGAAACTGGAGTTACAAAGGGTTGTTGACTGCCATGTAGGTGTTGAGATTTGAACCCAGATCCTCTACAAGAGCAGCCAGTGCTCTTAACCGCTGAGCCATCTCTCTAGTACCTCCTTGCTATTCCTTAACAGGCACTCAAGTATAATCTATACCTGAATCCTAAAACCATAGGGCCAACTTTGAGGAGGGGAACCTTCAAGTTTGGACTTTGAGTGGGACTGATTCCCAAAAGAGAGCTATTAGTACTTTTGCTTAAAAAAATATTTCTATCCAGGCATGATAGTACATGCCTTTAATCCCAGCATTTGGGAAGCAGAGACAGGCAGATGTCTGTGAGTTCAAGGCCAGCCTGGTCTACATAGAGTGTTCTGGGCTACCTGGGGCTACAGGGAGACCTTATCTCAAAAAGACCAATATATTTCTAGAGATGATTAGCTGAACAAAGATGTACCCCATTTTTAGCCAAATGCCCATCACCCACCCTGTTCTCAGGGATACAAGTAACAGCATCCCATCTCAAGAATGGGTTATTTGTGTAACCTTGGAAAAAGGCACTTAATCTTGCTAAGCTTTAATTTCCTTATCTGTAAAACGTAGGATCATTTTTGTTCATAGAGTTGTTATGATCAGAAAACATGTATAAAGTAGTATGTAGCACTCGATAATGGCTACTAATATCATCTGTTCCTGTCCACTAATACTACCCTTTAGTATTGGACAATTACTAGAAGTTTAATACGTTATTGGTGTATTAAGAGCAAAATGAGGGCTGACAACATGGCTCAGCATGTAAAGATGCTTGCAGTCAAGCCTAACAACCTAAATTCAATCCCAGGACCTACATGATAGAAGATGAAAACCAGCACCTGCAAGTTGTCTGTTGAACTTCACATGCACATGCACGTGCGTGCACACACACACACACACAAATATATATATATAGCTTAAAAATACACAATGGAGAAGCCTATACAGAAATCCATCTGGTCTAAGAAATTTCATCACTAACATCAGATAGAGCCTTCAAACTTCTCCTCTGGAAGAGCCAGAGCCACACATCAAAGCTCAAAACAGTAACAAGAGCACAGTCAGCAGAAGGACTCCCGCTGACCTCCCCACAGCATATCTGTACATTCCCAGGCCCCATGCAGCGTCATGCCCACTTAATTCACTGACTTCCAATTTGGGTCTTAAAATATATTAGGAGATTTTAATAACGAAGCGGATCTGAACATCCAGCGGATGTTCCTGCTTTCCTTTTGGGCCCAGATATTTCAGAACAGCTTTTTCTGGTGAGGGACTGAGCTTCCCCTTCCTCCCCGGAGGTGCTGGGACAAAGCTCCATCCACAGCAGGGTGTTTAGCGCTCTTCAGTGACTCCAGATTGTGGCACGGGTGCTGGTCTCCTCAAACGTAACCAATCACTCCTGAGAGCCTGCCTCTCGTAAATTACTTCCCACGATGCCAGCGACCACCACAGAATTCAAGTTTGAATAGAGCAGGAAAAAGGTGTTTGAAAGGCCTGTTCACTCAGCTGCATTTTAATTTCCTTTTCAATCTTGTCCCAATTAATTTCACAGAATTAATCTCACAGAAGCAAACTCGGCAGCACTAAGGCTGTGGTTTTAGTGTGGCGGTTGCTCTGCCTGAACATGAAATAGGAGCTAATATAAAAATCCATCTGCTGTGTTTGAAATACACACCGGCTGCCGCTCAGTCCTGTCTGACATTCCAAGCATCAACAGCGGGGAAAAGTGATTTGGGGGTTAGTGGCCATCAGTACCTGGCAGGGGTTCAACAACAGGTGTACTCCAAAAATCCATTCAGCCTGGGCACCAGGCATGACAGGGCAGGTGCTGCATCGCCCTGGGTACGATATTGTTGTGCCCTGGCTTAGTTCTCTGTGTCTAAGGACTGCAAGGCCCTTCGGTGGACCACTATGGTCACTTTCTATCAATGGGAGAAAGAGTGATAAGGTGCTTCTATTATATAGGCTAGGTCCCAAGTTTCCACTTTCAGAGAAGTAACCTGACTTCCTGCCACATTGGTGTCTCCCTAGAGAATACTGCTTCTAAATAACATAGGTGCTTAAACTACTTGAGATAATGCTTAACTGAATGACCATTGGAAAAATAAGCCTCCAGTTTCAGAATCAATTGATGGCGGTAACATGAGCTGTTCAGCAAATGAAGGAAAAGTTAAAAGAAAAACTTTCAGTTGACTAGGAAGAGAGGCACCCACATGAATAGGCAAACTGAGTCAGAAAGTGACATCTCTTGGGCTTGGATTGTGTCCTTCAGGAATTGTGTCCTAAGGAGGTCTTAGGCTCCTCCAAGAAGTTATCCAGGGTCTTACTTCCATAGAAATCAGCATTGGAGCAACAAGTTGGGTATCACTTGTATGATGGCCTGACTGGGACCGGAAAGTCTTCTCACAGTCCCAGCAATCCAGAGTTGGGACTGTCTTCTCTGCCAATGAAACCAAGGAGCCTTATAGACAAGTTCAAGTCTATCATGAGACATAAGGTGTTGGTAGATGGCCATGGGCTTTATGTGGACAAGGATGGATACATTTTGTCAATTGGGGTACAGCTGCTCAAACCCAGGCCATTCCAGGGTCCAGCAGTCTGAATGCAGCAGGGCCTGTCCTGGCATATCTCAGCCGTGTTAACATAATGCCTCATCTGTTGTAATGGGATTTTAAAAACCCATTTTTTTCCACTTACCCCTCAAAGGACTACTTAAGAATATAGACCTTTCCCCATCCCTTGACCCTTTCTCCTCCAAAAGATTGGTACATAGTAAAAATCAGAATGCAATGATACTTCCTGTTTTAAGCACGCTTAGTTGAATGTGACAACAACCCTCATAAAAATCAATAAGTTAATTCCTTCAGTTGCTTTAAATGAAGGATTTTTTATTTTTAAATTTCAGGGCTCTGAGGGAAAGGAGGTGTTTGGTGACATCTAGTGTCCATTTAGGACTTCCTCAGGCTCCTCTGTTTGACAGAGTGGGGGATGTGCAAGAGGGGGGTTATCTGGGAGGTAATTTGGGGGTGGTAAGTGGGGAGAATATAGGCCTGGGGCACAGACTGCCCAAACAGTGCGATGAAACTGATCAACGCCTGTCAAAGAGCTATTATTCACCTCTGACCTAACTGAAAGGGGTAGACAGGGGTACACCATTGGAAAATATCTTTTCTTATTTATGATGGTATGAGAGAAACACAGAGGCTGTCCCCACCACCCCATTTCATGTTAACAAGCAGGTCAACACTGCTGTGATGACGAAGATGATGATGATGATGATGGTATTTTCTCTCATTAATAACCCCTATGGGAGGCTAGAGAGTTAGGAGGATGGGAATGGGATTTGGGGTCAGCTGGAAGGCAACGGTCATACACCGGTCAAATTCAGTAGAGGCCATTCCTTTCCCCCAGACAGGAACCAATCGTCTAGAACAAACCCTGGCAGCCTCATTCCTTCCAGGTAATTTTTATAAATGAGGGGATACCCATTCCAAGAGAGGACAAAAGGGAGAGGGTGTTTATGTGTGTGTGCATATGCATGCATAAGCCTGCTGACCAGAGGCCCAACGCACAACAACCCTATCCCGTTTAATCCCGGCTATTGATTATAAAACCCATTTTTTTAAAAAAAGAATACAATGGGCATTTTTCTCTTTAATCTCCGTATTCCTAAACTGTTGTCCTAGACAGGACCCTTCACTTTCAACACACACACACACACACACACACACACACACACACACACACACACATACACACATGCTCTTCAGTCAGGTGGAAAGTCCCACACCAGATGTTTACCTAGAACCACATAAGCCATAGCAGCGTTAGGTTAATGCTCAGAATCTCCCGATGCTTTACAAACTCCAGTGTAAAAAAATTCTAGCCATTTATTTTGCAGTGAATTTATAACAAATGCTGTTAAGGGCTTCGTCTTTTGACAGAGGTAATAATAAATTCACTGTTAAAGACGGTAGTTTAATTCCTTATACCTCCAATACTGCACAGAATAAACCATATTCATCACTGAGTAATTTTTTACCACATAAATCTTTAAAACTAACTGGTGAAGGCTGTTGAGACTGAAATATTGTGAATTTATTAGATATGCCCATGTAGTATTGGATTCAGAGGTTTCCATTCGAATATATTACAGGGAAAATTTGTGTCTTTAACTGTGACATTCCCTCCATTTCCCACTGCCAGTATTATAACAAGCAGCTCCTCTAGAGTCAACTACACGTTTATTAGACAGAGATTTAGTAAGAAACTCCTCACTAATCTGCCAGAGAGGCTGGTGGCATTTCTGTAATATGCCCCTATTTAAAAGGAGTCACAAAAGCTTTGTTTCTGTGTAATTCTTTTCTCAGAAGGAACTGAGCCTCCCTAAAACCTCTTCTTCTTGGGTTCTCGGTATTGTATGGATTTACCTTTCCAACCAGACTCTCGAAATATTGAAGCAAAGTGTAACCTCATCTCCAAAGTACAGGGCAGTTATTTCTGTTCAAGTTGTCGGATTCCTTATGGGAGACTTGGGGCAATTGATTAGAACACAGAAAACTGGAAATTGCAGGCATCCATAGTTATATGATATTTAATGCTAATTAAAAGATCATATTGATCCACAGACCAGAAATAATTGACGATGGCTTCAGAAAATTTTCTATTTAAAAATTTTCATCTTGGTGTGACACATAAAGCCATGATTAAATCCTCAGAATTGAACAAAAATTCTTTTGCTTTGTCATATTAATTTTCAGTGGAAATCTGAACTGATAAAATGAGCAACTTCCAAACTTTTCTCATGATTTGTGAGTGAAGTGACATTTAAACTAACCAATTGATTATATCAAGTTATATCTGCTGTTTCATTAAAGGAACAGTAATATGGTAGAATTGAAAAAGATTTTTTTTTTTCCTTAAGAAATGTGCCTCTTCCTTTTAGCGAAGAGATACCGCGGCTTCTCTGTCCCTACCCGTACACGGTGTTTAGGAAGAATTCCAAATATAAAAACTTCCATGGAGCATTATGAACTTTATGGTTCTTTTTAAATAAAATAAAACCAAATAGGTTTCCTAACTATTAAACAAAGGAGAAAAGTCTCCTGGCAGTGTAAAGACTGCAACCCATCGGGATAATTGTTAAAAGACAGACCCCGGCTGGAGAGATAAGCATAATACCAGTAATTAATATTCAGCATTTCACATTCTAGTAGAGAGGACGTGTTTTTCTCTGTGATGTGGCTCATAAGCCAAGAGAGTCAGGAGCCAGATTCTGAACTCTATCTTTCTTTCATGTTTGAGGATTAAGGAGAAGGGAGGGAAAAAAAAAAAAAAAACAGCAACAACCATCCTCCATCTGTAAATGAACAAACATCTTGATTTTATAGCTATTTGCTTTGTAAAACTGAGGAATGAAACAAAAATTACTGGATGCCTAAGTAACACTTTAATTCAGAATTCATTTACGCTGTAGCTATGTAGTTGTCACAAACCATAATGCAGTATTTAATTAAAATAACAGAAGTGCATCTAGATATGTCCTGGGGTAGCTATCACCAAATTATAGTCTGTGCCATCAGTATTTTATTTATGAAATGGCAGATTCTAAGGTGCAGCTAGGCTGAGGCAAAAGCATAGACATTTTAAACTTGCAGTTTTAGAAAGGTTCTTTTTTTTTTTTCCTGCTGCGTCTTTAAATTTTTTCTTCTATCGTGTGTGTGTGTGTGTGTGTGTGTGTGTGTGTGGTGGGGGGGGGCTTGTGGGATTGTTTTGCTGTGGATAAAGATCTCTCTTTCTAACTCTTGCTTTTCAACTATTGACCTCCCAAGTCTTCTGGCTGTGAAATCCCTGTCTGTTGTCATGGAAAGGCTTGTGAGGTTCACAGGACCCACAGCAAGCCTGGGACATCTTAGGCGGAACTTGGACGTGGCTTCCTGGAGGGTAGGCTCTCTGTGCCTGTTCCCACAGTCTCCCTTGCCCCTTCTTTTCTGTCTACAAATACCCATTAGAGTTTACATGCTCGCTTGCCCCGCTCGGTGGATGTTCGCTCACCACAGACAACGCTGCTCCTTTTCATAAACGCATAGCATCTATCTTGCACGCACCCAGCATCCATCTCCTCTTTCACATTGGCTGTCCCATCTACCTCCTTGTCTGCAGAATTATGTTCAGCAAGGTCCCGATTTATAGGAAATAAATAATGAAAATGGAAGGGACTGGGAAAGATAATCGAAACATTCAAATTGTTATTTTTCACTGTACTTTACACAAACAGAGCATCTGTAAACACCTAGAAAAGGTGTCCGCTGGCCCCTAAAAAGCAATGCCTTCAGAGTATTCCGACCAAGTGGAGATCTGCATTGTTTCCTTCCTACAACAGCTTTCCTGCTTTTGATGCTCCGAGAGCTGACCTTTCTTAAATGGTAATTTATGCTGTGTTATTGTTTTCCTTCTTTCGGCTTCTTATTTATCCCACTTATAATGACAAGTTTTCCTCGTTTATGTTCTCTATGATAATCCTAAGAACTGTAACACAGAAATAACCGTTGCAATCTCCTTTTTAAAGAAAAAAGTCCCTATGGTTCCAGTATAAAGGTATTCCAATAATGATATCATCAGATCACAACCCAGTCCTACAGCAAGGGTCTTTTGGGGAGAGGATTTCTTCTACACACTTGTAATTATTTTAGCCCTTTTCACAGGTCACATAAAAAGTTAATTTCAATGGCTGCTAATTTCCGTCCAACAAGAGTACGGTACTTTAAACCACCCAAAATAATTGGATTCAAAACAAATTTAGGAAATTGAGTGTGTTGGAAAGCAAATAAAAATATCCTTTTGCTAGGGAGGAGGGTGAAAGTAGTCAAAATGGCCTTTTTCCCCCGCTTTGCTTCTTTCCCCTTCACAACTTTGCCATTAAAGTTGCACCTACAGCTAGAAGTTTGTCCGTGAAAAATGGTCATTTTGTTTCTCTGCTCAAAGAATGTTATTAAAATGCTAATTTAAAAGAAAAAGGAGTTAAATATCTAGCGATGGTGCATTCTAATTGCAACCATAATGAGCTCTCTAAATGTGCATGCCCCTGACACACACAGAGCATAAACAGCAGTAAACAGATCATTAGTACCCGCGTTCATTTATTCTGGCGACCTTACCATGACCCCACCGAGGGTAGGGTGAAAAGCAGGTGGATCTGGCTGTGACACCCCCTAGAGGGATCCAGGAAATGAAGCTATAAGCTGTTGTCATGGAAACGCCTATGTGTGCAGATGATGTAACACACCGACAGGCTGTAGGGCTCCGCAACTGGGACTCAGCCTTTCCCTCACCGGAACAATCTTGAGGATTAAATTATTCATTTCTTTAATTCACAGAGCACAAGGAATCCTAATTTTCTTGGTGATGTGCAACTCTCTTCCATTTGTCTAGGGTCTGAAACGTGGTGACTTGTCCCGTCTTTCACCGAAACCCACTCCAGCTTCCCACAGTCTAGCCCCAGATAACTGAATCTGACATAATCGGGTGGTGAAAGGCAGCAAAAACCCTACACCCAATATCTGCACTTAAACGGGGGAAAAAACCTAAGGGCTTAAGTCAAAATTAAAAATATAACATGTCCTTTGCTGATGAGGGTGTGTAGGCTAGGGATTAAATGAGTACTTGTCCTGAACAGGATGGCTTTGTTTGGACCCGGGCAAGGCAGAGTTGGCCCTGAGAACCACCAAGCCCAAACAAACCCAATGCCACGAGCCTGGAGAATCACAATCCCTAACGAGCATCTCACCCTAGCAAGGTGCAAGAAAAAGAGATGCGAGAAAGCAAGCAGCTGCTCCCCTCCCATGTCCAATTGAGAGAACAGAGATTAATAAAAATAATTCTTTGGAGAATGATTCCACTCTATCCTACCCTGTTTTGCACCAAACAACCTCAATAACCTTACGGCAACAATAGAATAACTTTTCTTCTTTTTTTAAAGGAAGCAGAAAAGACGATCTCTGGAAATTATTTTAAAATAAAAAATCTCCCAGCCTGCGCCTCCCCCGGCCCCCTCCCCATTGCACTTTAGATGAACCTGTGATATTGTAGCAATGGCCCTTGAAGTGCAGTGGGGAGGTGATTTAGGAGAATATTAAAGGCAATGTGGAGATTCAAGGCGCCTCTCTCAGGGAGATCTGGAGAAATACGCAGCACAGATGGGCCGAGCAGATTAAACATTTCCGTCACATTGTTTCCAAATTGTGTTGTGGTGCCCGAGGCTGGTACTGCGGTCAGAGCAAAACAGAGTGGTGCAGAGCTGCGAGCTGCGCAGTTTATGGAATACATATTAATATGCCCGTCTCACATGGTATCACAATTCTATCAGCTCCAAAATGGTGCTGTCTCCATTGTTCCTGAATTCTGTGCTTGGCACCTGTTTTCCCTGGTCTGTAAACTGTTTACTTTTCCTTCTCAGTGCCTTCTTTAGGTGAAGTTCAAGTTGTGTGCTGCTTTCCTGACTTTCCTGACAACCCTCTTCCACATTCCCTCTTTCCTTTTCGACTTACAATTTTTCTGTCCCCTGTGCTTACACATACACTCTGTTGTTCACACAGACTTACATCACCAGCAACATCCAGTGTGTACAGATCCTGCACCCCTCTCTGGCCTTGCTGGTCCTGCCTTTATACCCTCTTCAGGTCACTTAATATTCTCTCACTGAAGTGCTCCCATACCGTCCACACTGATCACACAAACTCAGGACACTCCATTCTTGGCTGAGGTGCGTTTGCAGACTTGTCACCGTGAGCCCCCACCTGCTTTTGATGACCATTCCGGCCTTCCTTCCTTACACTCACATATCTTCTCTGGTATCCAGGCCCATCAATCTTCAGGATAGCAAGTTACCTGAAATGTAACAATAAATAAAACTGGCTCAATTGAGGCAAATTTAATGATTCATTTTTATTATGATATATAGACCAAAATTCTGAATAATGGAAAAGAGAAAATGATTGCCAAGAACCTTAAACACGGTGGAAAATTGCCTGGAGAGGCCGCCAAACTATCCAAGGTGTTAGCCAAGTGCTGAGCTCCATTCCTTGCCAGTGCCACGAAACCACCAGCCTCCCAACCAACCGTTTCCTTTCTCCTTTAGGAAAAAGCTCTTTGCAGAACTAGTTGTGCTGAAAAATGGGTATCTCTTTGTGTTTGGTAAACAATTCCTGTTCCCAGTCTTCTTTATCTAGCAGCTGGAAATGTGCGAGTTGCGGCCCCCTCATTGTCCTTAATAACTTATGCTAGCTTAAAGAAAACATTGTAATATCCAACGCTGGATTTCAGTAGTACAGAATCTATAGGCCAATCCAGAGTAAATATGTGCTGCTTTTTTGTTTCATTTTGTTTTGTTTTGTTTTACTAACCCTAGAATATACAATCTACTCTTCTTAGGAACTCAAATTTCACATCTTTACTAATGATAATGTATAGTACACAAGCACTAGTAAGAGAAGTACACAATCAGAATTCCATGATTAATTGACTTTTCCCATACATATATCCAGCACTTATTGATCTTTTGTGTCTGAGGCTGATGGATTGTTCTTTTGAGGAGGAATTCTCTTATTTACAGCACTGATACAGTGAACTTTGATGGCTAAGAGAACAAAAGTCTAAGATATCTTCTGGGAGTCTTGTTCTACTGACGCTGAGCCCCGTTCCGTGTGACGGGAGAATGTTTCTCTTAGGGACCTTCTCAGTGGAACCAAGTATGCCAGGCAGCCTGTTCTGAATGCCACCATGTGGATTTGAATGGAAGCTATGGGAAGAAAACCACACCTTTTTAAGTCAGTTAAAGAGCTGGAGTCTTAGAAGGGTTAAGCACGTCTTTGCAGGGAAGCACACCGCAGCTGTAGGACTGGAACCTAGAAAATACAGCAAGGGAGGAGCAAGGATTCTTGATTCTCTTTCATTGTATTTTGTTTGGGGGGTGGCAAACTAGGACAAAGTACAGATCTAAGCCATAAAGTCCACTGTATTTTCCTCTAGAGTGCTGGTCTGTAAACTATGGAGCGTTCATAAACCCTTTGAGAATCTACAATGAAAAATACCTTGCCCCAGGTATACATGCATACACATACACACAAAATTTTATGACAGTTTCAAGAAGTTCAAAGAGTCACATCCATCCATAGACAGGCTAAGGGGTTCAGACTCTAGTTTAAAACTCCATGCCCTAGAGGATGGTGAGTTCCTTTTGTTGGAACAGCCTAGGATTCACTGAGCCTAGAAATTGAATTCTCATCCCAAGACAGGATGGTCATTCCAGGTCACGTCTGTGCTACTCCAGGGGAGCCATGGAAGAGCTTATACAAATAGGAACCAGCAGGGAAGAGAGAAATTAAAATGTAACAATCTTGGAGTAGGGGCATTTAATCTCTTTTAAGGCTTATGATAGGCGCCTGCTGGTTTTCTCCCTGATATCCCCTGACACCTACTGACAGGGTATTTACAGCACCACACAGGGACTCAGGGCCCTGTGACAGGAGGAGCACCGAGGAGGTCCGTGATAGTCTTGAAACCATAAACAGCAATAGGAAACCACTGGAGGCAGAGTCACGCTGTGTGACTTGCCCGTTGTTAGTGACCATACTGCTTTTTGTTTATAGAATTTGCTGTTCTTTTTATGGCAGGTTTGGTAGGGCTGTTGTTTCCTTGTTGATGGAGATTAGCCGCATAAATCCTTTTACAGCAGTGTGTGATCCCCATAAACACTTTCGACTGTTGCTGATGGTGAGCACTGTGTCAATTTCAGGTTCACTCAACATTCTCCTCATCCAAGCCAATTGCTTCTCCATCTGATCATGGAGTCCAAAGAGCCAACTCTCATTTTCAAAACTTCTTCTTTGGCGGGGGGAGGGGGGGTTGGCTCTCACAGATAAGAGGGCCCCAAAGATTTGGGGCAAGAAGCAAGAGGCATGAAAGATTTTCTGATGTTTCTATAGCTTGTAATATTTTTAATCAAAGCATCTTCAGGTAACAATTCCTACCATTAAAGTCTTGCCCTTACCCTACATAATATACTCAGAGTTATGTCACAGGAAGCATGTATAAATCTGATACCCAAATGTAGACGTGTGTCCCCACTTCCAAAGTAAAGACACTTCCACATGGAGGATTGCAGGTCCCCTGAGAGTCTCGCAGTATCTTCCTGATTTTCCCAAACACCTGGGCCAAGAGAAGTTCAGACTTTACAGAAAAACATTGATTCCAGAAACTCAGTCCTCCCTGCCATCCTGAAACTAAAATCCAAGGATCAGCAGCTTAATAAAAATGCAGTAAATTAGCACCTCTAGACAAGAGCAGAGTTCATTCAGAGCTAGGGTCTGCCTGGCTGAGCCAGTACTCTCTCCATTTTAATAGTTTAATAAAAATTAGCATAATTAACGAACATCTGTATGATCCAGAGTGGTGCAATTTGGCACTTGGAAACGAGGGCTTAAACATGATTGCTGTGAGTTTAATGTTGTTTTAATTCTTTTTGGCACTGTGCAGTGAAATAAACGTTTGGTGGTGATAGTTCTCGGCCGGATCTCATTTGCATTTTTCTCCCTTTGATTATGAGCAATTGTGGACTCCCCAGCAATTCATCAAAGTAGAAATTATTTTAAAATACCTCGTGGTGTTCAGACTGGGCTGGAGCAATACGTGGGGGGTGGCAGTGGGAGAGAAGGCTAGAAATTTCCATTCATGCTTTAAGCGTCTCAGCCCTGCAGCCCTTTTCGGGTATCCAGCCAAGGGATGAAATCTGGAAGAGAGAGTCAGATTCCCAGACCCGTAGGTGCTCTGACGAGGCTCCCAGGCTTCCACAGCAGGATACATATGGTCTCTGAGACTGCCATCCTCCTTACACTCCTGTTGGCTCCTTTGTCTTGAAGGGCAGAGAGTTTGTCTCATTTCTTGCCACTGTGCTGGGGCCACTACATCTGCAGTCAGCAGGTCAGCGTTCCCCTCGAGCAAGAGCAAACTGACTGGGAGCCTAGTCTTGGAAGGTGCCCTGCTGAGCCTCAGCTGCTTCCTGTTTGCGCCTTCTTTGAGTTGGCAGACAGTACCTTTCCAAGGCTTGGTCCCTATCCTTGGCATTACAACCAAAGGGGGACTGTGAAGTGTGAGTCAAAGTCTGGGGTCTTGACTGATCCCTGCGGGAGCCATGCACCCCCACACATCATACAGTGCTTAACTTAAGCACACTGACTTTGGTCAGAAGACTGTCAGCCAACATTGTGCCCACCCTCTGCCTGTGAAAAGGCCAGAGTGATAAAGGTAGTTTTTCTGAGTCACAGTGAGAGATGCAGAGCATTATATCCCCACCACGGCAAAGCCCTGCAGATGTAGATATTCCAGCAGCTTGCTAAACACAAGGCAGCTTTACAAGAAAACTTAAGACAGAGGGATGGAGCTGTGGCTCAGCACCGAAAAACAAAACAAGCTTAAGGCAGAAACTGTGCTAAATATAGTGGTGAAAAATGGATGTTAACATAACTTGCATTGAGATGAGCTTTAAGATGTCCTAGTAGGCATGGGTTGCGGAATTCTGGGTGTGTCCCATAAGGCTGAGTGCACTGTAGGAGGAATTTGCCCGGGGGAAGGAGGAAATGAGAAGTGGTATAGAAATAGGTGATGGACAGACACAGTCACTTATTCAAGACTCATTTGCTGTTGTTTGGCGTTTGATCATGGTGGCAGTGGTGGATTTGGCCTGTGTGTGTGTGTGTGTGTGTGTGTGTGTGTGTGTGTGTGTGTGTTCGCATGTGGAGACTTGAAGTTGATTTCAGGCATCTTTCTCGATTATTCTCTACCTTACATATGGAGGCAGGATCTCTATCTTGAACACAGAACTCCACAGTTTGGCTGCTCTGGCTAGCCAGGCCAGCTCTGGGGCTCTCCTGTCTCTGCCTCCCATGTGCTGGGATTGCAGGCAGGCTGCCATGCCCACCCAGCATTTATGCAGATGCTAGAGATCCAAACTCTGGTCCTCGTGCTTGCATAGTGAACACTTTACCTGCTCAACCATCTCCCTAGCCTCTGTTTTGGTGTTTGTTTTGTTTTGTTTTTTTGAGACAAGGTCTTACCTTGTTGCCTAGGAACTCACAGCAGTCCTGTTACCTCAGTCTTCCCAGTGCTGGGATTGTTGGTGTGAGCTACCACACGTAGCTCCTTTAAAAACCAGTCTTGGGGCTAGAGAGATGGCTCAGCAGTTAAGTGCTTGCTTGCAGCTCTTGCAGAAGACCTGAGTTCACTTCCCAGAACATTGGACAGCTCCCAACTGCCTGTAACTCCAGTTCCATAGGACCCAACACCTTCTGGTCACCATAGGAGTCTTTAAAGCCTCAACTCAGTCTCACTGTCTCTCTTCCTGTGGCATCTGAGACTTCCCTTAGCATTTAGGAAGCCATCTGGGGCAAATGTCTCCAAAGGTAGTTGACCTCTTTCTGTCACAACCAGTTCAGTCACCAGGGGAGTATCTTGGAGTTAGTTATGACTCAGTCTGTTTCAGTCTGTTCAACTGAGAGTACAAATTCCCACTGCCTCTTCATGTCATCATGACCTCACTTAACAAGCATTTATTTGGACCTACTTTGTGCTGGGAACTGGGCTTACTGCTGAGAACACAACAGCGATCAAAACCAATAAGGTCCAACCTTCAGAACTTATGGTCCTAGTTAGCATTAACTGTCAGCTCAACATAGCCTAGAATCTCCTGTAGAAAGGAAGAGTCTTGAGTAATTTTCTTCATCAGGTTGATCTGTTGACATGTTTGTGAGGGATTGTCTTGATGGTCTTAATTGATGTAGGAGGGTTCTAGCCCACCATGGGTGGTACCGTCCCTAGGCAGGTGATCCTGGACTGTACAAGAAAGTTAGCTAAAGTTAGGCATGCCTTTAATCTTTAACCAGTACCCAGGAGATGGAAGCAAGCAGATCTCTGAGTTTGAGGCCAGCCTAGTCTATCTACATAGCAAGTTCCAGGGCAGCCAGAGCTTCATAGTGAGACACTGTCTCAAAAAAAAAAAAAAGATGAAAGAAAGAAAGCCAAGCATGAGTCTGTGAGCAAGCTGGTGATCCAGCCAACAAGCAAATCAGAAAGCAGCATTCCCCATGGTCCTTGCCTTCAAGGTCCTGCCTTGAGGTCCTACACTGACTTCCCTCAATGATGGACTATGATCTGGAAGTTAAACCAAATAAACCCTTCCCTCTATAAGGTGCTTTCTATAAGTTGGTCAGACCGTTTTATCACAGCAGCAGAATAAACTAGAACACTAGATAAACCATGGGGGTAGTACATACTTGTAGTCCCAACACTCAGGAGGCAAGAGGATCAAGAATCCAGGTTCAGCAATGGCATAAAAGATGGATGGCTACATGAAACTATGCTTTAAATTTTTTAATTTTTAGTATATATTTATGTATATGCGTGTATTGCCTACATATATGTAAGTGCACCCATATCATTCAATGCTCACGGAGGTCAGAAGAGGGCATCAGATCTCCTAGAACTGAAGTTAAAGACAGTTAGCTATAATGTGGGTTCTGGGATTCACACTGAATTTACAAGAGCAGCCGATGCTCTTAACTGCTGAGCCATCTCTCCAGCCCCTATTTTTTAATTTTGAAAAAGTACTTCTCATCCACAGATTAGCACTGAGACCAAGATAGCTTGGTGAGTTCATTTCTGGTAAAGCATAGGTCCCTGCTTTGTGGATCATGGAGTGGAAGCCCCCACCCAGAGGCGTGGCAGGAAGAATGCTTGTTAGAGTGTGTGACTCAGGAATTGAGATCTGAAGGCTGCTTAGGAGTGAGCCCCATGACACAGAGGAGAGAAGTAGAGGCTAAGAAAATTGGAAGAGCGCCAAGATGAAAGAGCCTGTAGACTGTGGGAGAGCCGAAGCAAGCTCTGTTCTACAAGAACACAACATCTGACTGGAGGTGAATGACAACACTAGCTAGTGAGCGGGATAGGGTCTCGTGGGCCTTGTCCACCCTGTTAAGAAGTTGGCGAGAGGGCTAGATGTGGTGGCATGCACCCTTAATCCCAACACTCAGGAAGCAGAGGCAGGCAAATCTCTGTGTGATTGAGGCCAACCTTGTCTACATAGCAAGTTCCAGGTCATCTGGGGCTACGGGAAGACCCTGTCTCAAAAAGACAAAAAAAAAAAAAAAAAAAAACTTGGGAAGGACAGTAGTAACCCGCCCCCCCCCACACACACACTGAAAGGCTCCAAATAGAGCAGGTTATCAATTCACATTTCAGAATTCTAGCTACAGGTGAAGAATAGAGAGGAAACAAAGCATTCTGGTTCAGAGAACAATTTGCTGAGTATTTCTAGCTCTCATGAGAAAGGACAGTAATATGACTCTGCACTGTTGGCAATAGGAATGGAGAGGAGGATGGACCAGTAATATTTTAGAGCCAGAACTGACGGTGCTCAGAATTCACTAGAATGTGGAGTGAAGTTGGGTTTCTGACCTGGGTAACTGAGAACAACTGAAGTAAACCACACAGGACGTGAAGAGAGCTGGGGAGCGCTGATGGCGAGACACACTGAGCCTCGGCAGCTTGGTGGACATGCACTTGGTTTTTGTTTGTTCTTCTCTCTCTCTGTCTCTCTGTCTCTCTCTCTGTGTCTCTCTCCCTCTCCGTCTCTCTCTCCTTTTAAGACAGAATCTCTCACTAGCCTGAAGATCACCAAGCAGGATAGGCTGACCGGCCAGTGAGTCCCCAGCATCCACCTGTCTCTGCCTCCCCAGCACTGGGATTACAAGAATGCATCACCATGGCCAGAGATTTTATGTGGGTTCTGGGAATTGAACTCAGGTTCTCATGTTTGCAAAGCAGGCCCTTTTCTAACTAAGCTATCAGTCTCAAGTCCACACTTAGGTATTAGATCCCAACACATCTCTGTGCTGGAGCCTTGGCTGGTCATAAGCCACTGACACAGACATAGTGGTTAATCTGCAGAGATTCATGAGATTGCTCATGGGAGTGTGTCAGGTCAGAAGAGGAAAGGGCAAAGACAGACCCTGCAAAGCAACCTCAGAGTTGGGGATCGGGTGGAAGGGTATAATTACAGAAACCAAGAGAGAAAATGCCTCAGAAAGGATCATAGTGTGTGCCAGCGCTGTGGAGAGACTGAGTGGCATTGAAAAATATCTGTGCAATCAGCACGGGATAAGGGACAGTGGAAAAAGAGAAAGTGGAGTGACAGCCAGGTGTGGTGGTACACGTCGGTCATCTCAACAACTGGGAGCTGAAGCAGGAAGATCACAAGTTCAAGGGTATCCTGGACTAAATGGTGTTTCAGAAGAATGTAGAGACGGAAGCAGAAGCTGGTTCAGAGCAGTCCAAAGTAACTAGAGAGGAGGAAGTTGGGCAGTAAGTGGAGGAAGCACTTGAGGAAGTCTGCGAGACGGAAGTAGACATAGACCCGCAGAGGTGCGGTAGAGAGCAGTAATTGTTTCCAAAGATGAGAGAAAGTTGGACACATTTCAGAGCAGATGGAAAGAGCCATTTACATGAGGCAGAGGTAAGTCAGACTCCATAGAATTGAGGGAGGGAGGAGAGAGGGAAGGGGGAGGGGAAGAAATGGAGAGAAAGAGCTACAAGTGCACATTGTGAGAGTCTTAAACCAGAAGAGGGATGCTTCCCCTACTTAAAAAGAACATTGTCAATACAGAGAATTCCCCACTTGGTGACTGGAAGTGAGCATATTTAAGCTCTTTTCTCTTTGAAAGTAGAGAGAAGAGGTCATCTGAGAGTGGGAAAACAGCAGAGCTGGAGAGAGATAAGACTAAAGACAAGGCACTAGAGAGGCATAACACTCCTACACATAAAATAAAAATGAATTAAAATTGTATTATTTTATTTATTAGTTTATGTGTATGAATGTATTGCTTACATGTGTGTAAGTGCATCCATGTCATACAATGACTGTGGAGGTCAGAAGAGGGCGTCGGATCCCCTGGAACTGGAGTTACAGGTGGTTATTGGCCACTATGTAGGTGCTGGGAATCAAACTCAGGTCCTCTGCAAGAGCTGCCAGTGCTCTTAAATGCTGAGCCATCTCTACAGCCCCAATTAAATTAAATCTTTAAAAAAACGACTAAAAACAAAAGATCACCAGTTAATGCTAGGGACCCTGAATTGTATATGTCCCCAACCTGGTTTTCTTCTCTTTCCTGTACAACTCAGCCACTATCTGTGCAAAGTACAGACATCATGGTCTCCCCATCCAGTTGAACGGAAGCACTCTCAGCCCCTTCTTACTTGCCTCTCTTCGTCATTTATGTCCTGCTATCGTTCCTCCTCCAGGGAAGGAATATAAGGTTTGGAGCTCCTGCCGTACAGCAGACACTCCCTGTCGTCCTTATTTAAGTGATGTCACTCACAGCCTCACAACATGGAGAGAAATATCTCCCTACTCCACAGAAAAGCAAAGCTGAGAGAGCCAAGGTCATGAGGCTGCTAAATGGCCAAGTGAGGATTCACTCCCAGCCCATCTGACTCCAAAGCCCACTAGTCCACCCAATAAACACCCAAGGAGCAAGTGGTGTTCTGACTCATCGTTCTATACCTCATGGGAACCCAGACAGCACTCTGTACATGGGACATACTTGATGAATAGTCTTCATTTGAATTAGGACCTGTCACCTTGAGTTTCTTGTGGTTTTGGTATTTTAGTCAGTGCTCAGCTTTCTCTGAAGAAGCCATATCATTCAGCTCAGTTTACAAAATAGTTAAAAGCTAGATGTGGCACACAAGCCTTTAGTCCCCAGTAACCAGAGGCAAGGCAGGTGGATCTCTGTGAGTTCAAGGCTAGTCTGGTCTACATAGCAAGTCGCAGGCTAGCCAAGGCTACATAGTGTGACTCTGTCTCAAAAAAATTAATTTTTTTTGGTTTTTTTGAGGCAGAGTCTCTCTGTAGCCCCAGTTGGACCGGAACTCTCTGTGTAGACCAGGCTGACCATGAATTCACAGAGATCTTCCTGCTTCTGCCTCCCAAGTGCTAGGACTAAAAGTGTGTACAACCACACCCGGTCCTCAATTTTCTTTTTTTTTTTAAAGCTTAGAGTAAGTAAGGTGACACACACCTGTGATCCCAGTATTGAAGAGCATGAAGTCAGAGGATCGCACATTTAAGGCCAGCCTGGGCTACACAGTGAATCCTTGCCTTAAAAAAAAAAAAAAAAAAAAGCTGTTAGAGAACTGAAGAGATGGCTCAGAGGTTTAGAGCACTTACTACTGTTGCAGAGGATTAAGTTCAGTTCCCACCATTCATGTCTGGTGGCTCACAACCACCTGTAACTTCGGCTCCAAGAGATCCAGCATCTTCTGGCCTCTACCGATACCCAGACAGACAGACAGACAGACACATAAATGTAATTAAAATCTTTTTA
Organism: Eospalax fontanierii; assembly: GCA_035773235.1. Classification (NCBI taxonomy): domain Eukaryota; kingdom Metazoa; phylum Chordata; class Mammalia; order Rodentia; family Spalacidae; genus Eospalax; species Eospalax fontanierii. Next base: position 71,024,843 of record CM069531.1, read on the forward strand.
AGCTGTTCAGTTCAGCAATAGCTTAAGATAGGCAAATATGCTACATCTACAATGCAGACAGGATGACAGCAAATGAACACACTTGCTTTCTGGGTCTAGATGACTTTGCTAAGTTTAACGATCCTGTGAAAGGTGTTAACAGTTCCTATTGATAGTGCCAGGGAAGAAAGACCCAGCATCGCAGCAGGAGGTTTCTAGACACATGATCAAATTCCAACTGCCACCATCCTCTTTTCATTTTTCAGGAATATAACATGTATGGCTGGTGGGTAGGAGAGCTGAACAGCCTTGTTGGGATTGTTCCAAAGGAGTATCTCACCACTGCCTTTGAAGTAGAAGAAAGATGAAGCCCAGGTATCAGCGCCCTTCTCAATGAACTGCCCTTAGTGGATGGAGCTCGCCAGTCATAGCTTTGCGTCCCTGGGAAATTATCAGTTACCTTTCCTTCACCCCCAAAGCAATGCTAATGATTCACTATTGAAAGAAAATGAAATGGGGGTGGTGGGGTTGATATGAATTTATTTCATTATATAAGTGTATGAAATGCTCAAAGAATAAAAAATAAATAAAAGTTAATGAAGGAAAGAAAACCAGTGGGCTGGAGACGTAGCTCAGTTAGCTGAGTGCATGCCTAGCATGCTTGAAGCCCTGGACTGTATCCCCAGCACCATATAAAACTGGGCGTTCTGGTGCACATCTGTAATCCAAGCATTCAGAAGGTGGAGCAAGAAGGAGCATAAGGTTAAGGTTATCCTCAGCTATATAGAAAATTCAAAGTTAGCCTAGGCTACATGAGACGCTATCTGGGAGGGAAGGAGGGAGGGAGGAAGAAAGGGAGGGAGAGAAAAACAAATGAAAGAAAGAAAGTCTGGAGTTGTCCCTAAGTTTAGGGACTATGTCACATAATCATTGGGCTCAACTAAAAGTAACAGATATTTCAAAATAACAATGATTTAACAGAAATTAATGTTGTTTGTTTTGTAAGACCTAGAAGAAAATGGCAGGAGGTGTTCAGGTTCTAGGTGGCCTTTCTTTGTGCTCCACTGTGTATGTCCAACACTGCAAAGGTGAGCTCATGGCCAAGATGGGGCGCTTCAGTTCCAGCTCCCATATCTGCATCTTACTGGGCAGGAAAGGTGAAAAGACAGCAGAAGGTGAAGCCTCTCCCTGAGGGTTCACATGCACTGCACACACCACTCCTGCCCACAGTGCACCTGCCCGAACTTGAATGTAGAAATGCACCAAGCTGCAAAGAAGGCTTTATCCTAAATAACTCTAGGCCCAGCTTCAAAGTGAGGGGAGAGGTGGTTCACTACTAAATAAAAAGAGGAGCCAGGCATGGCAGTACAGGCCCGTAATTCCAGCACGGGGGAGACTGAAGCAGGAGGATTCACAATTTCAAGGGTAGCTTCCGCTACCCCACGGTATATATAAAAAGGGAGCTGAGCGTGATGGTACATGCTTTTAATCCCAGCACTCCAGAGGCAGGCAGGCAGATCTCTGTGAGTTTGAAACCAGACTGGTCTATAAAGCAAGTTCCAGGCCAGCCAGGGCTACATAGTAGAGTCTCTGTCTCAAAAATAATAATGGTAATAATAATAATAATAATAAATAGAGATTTTTACAGCAAGACATCCCCCCATCTCAAGCACATACAGACCAAAAAAAGAATACTGTTGGGAGACAGTTAGGACTTGTTGTGAGTGGGATGGAATTGAATTTCTTTATCCCTGAAATACAGAGCATCATTTCCTCAAAATGCCTACATACCACAATAGGACTGACTGCAATTAGAAACCTAATAGGAGGGTCTAAGGTGCTAGCTTGGTCAGTAAAGTGCCTGCTGTAGAAGCATGAGGACCTAAGTTCAAATCCTCAACACAAAAAGCTGAGAGTGGTGGCACACCTGTGACCTGAGTGCTGGGCACAGAGGCCGAAGGGTCACTGACGCTGCGTCCAGTCTGGCCAAACCAATGAGCTTCAGGTTCAGTGAGAGAGCCTGTCTCAAAAAATAAAGGTGGAGAAGGACTGAGGAACAACACCCAGTGCTGACCACTGGCCTCTGCATACATGCGTGGGTACCAGCACACACACATGTGCACACATCTGCACTAACAAACACATGCACTATACATATACAACAGAATGCACACCAATGTTCTCTTTTATGAGGATCCCGAGGGAATGTAATCAAATTAACTCTTAACATCTACTTGGGAGGCTGAGGCAGGAGGATCTCAAGTTCAAGACAAACCTGGACTACTTGTCAAGACCCTTATATAGGAGAGATGGAAAAACGACCCATTGGTTAAGAGCACTGGCTGCTCTGGCAGAGGACCTGGGCTCAGTTCCCAGCACCCACATGGCAGCTAACAACCATCTGTAACTCCAGTTCCAGGGGATCTGATGCCTTCCTCTGGCCTCTGTGGGCACATGGTATATTTACATACATGCAGACAAAACACTCATACATATAAAATAAATATAAATAAAAATTTTAAAACCTTTTAGAGAATGGTAAAAGAAGGCATTCAAGACTAGCTTGATATCGGTAGCACTATCTTCCTGTCTAAGTGGGGAGCAGTGTTTATTGCTGGTGGTAAAAGATGGCATCTGTGGAACAGTCATGCAAACTGGCCTTGGAGTCTTCCCAACCAGGCCCACTCTCCTATGTAGCAGCTGAGTGAATTCATTTAGGAAAATACATGAAGATAGATCTTGCTCTCTGATGCCCTTGTACAGCCATAAAGCACCAGTCGGGCCTGTCATTCAAGGTTTGACTTTATAACTTTTCTGATGAGGACTCTGTTTACTGCCATGGATGAGAAGAGTTGAGAGTTTTCTGTCAAATCTTAACAGATTCACCCTTCTTTGAGGTCATTCATTTAAAGTTGTTTATCTCTCCATTCCTTTTAACACAGTAATTCCTCTTCTAGGAATTTATTCTACAGCTATCTTTGCACACATGCCAAATGGGGTACACATGAGCTTACTCATTTTTAACAACAAAGGATTAGAGATAACCTAAATGCTCAAGAGAACAAGTCAAGTAACCACAGTACATTCATAGAATCGAATACTATGCAACAGTGAAAAAGAAAAGGTCTCTGTTGTGAAATAAATTTCAAGATATGTTGGTCAGCACAAAAAGCAACAGTGACAGGTCAGACTTGCCCCATTGTATAAAGAGGGAGTAGAGAGTTGCTGTAGTGGCATAGGCAGAAGGCTGAGGCAGGAGGATTGCCATGCATTCTAAACCAGCTTGGGTTATACAGTGAATACCAGTGGACTGCAGAGTAAGACCTTGTCTCAAAAAACCAAAACAACAAAAATATGGGGAGTAAACTTATAGAAACTATTTTTTATATATGTATGAAATGCTTCTGGGAGGAGAAGGAAACAATATTAGTTGCCTACAAGAACAACAACAACAAAAACTTCATGACTATGAGAACAGGAGGGAAAATTTTAACTCCTATTCACAATTTTTTTTGAGTCAGGGTCTCATGTACCCTAGACTGACCTCAAACTTGCTATTTAACTGAGGATGCCTTTGAACTTCCAAACCTCTTGTCTCTGTCTCCTGATGGGATGACAGGTATGTGCCACCACATTCAGTTTATGCTGCACAGAAACTTAATCTAGGGCTTCTTGCATACTGGGCAACTACTCTACTAAGGGAGCCACATCCGTAGCCATACTTGTGTATTCTGAATCATAATGTGTGTGTGTGTGTGTGTGTGTGTGTGTGTGTGTGTGTGTGTGTGTATTCATTTGCCCCCTTCAGGAAACATACTGTCTGTCTCCTGCCTTGATAAAGAAACAGACCATCAAGAATTTCTTTCTCTACTCCAACAGTAGACTCCTTCACTGAACAAACTCAAGATTCTGCTACTTCATGTGACTGCAAATGATTAATACGAGTGTGAAGAAAATGGTTCCTCAAACCTGTTACCAAAGCAGCCAACTCCTAGATCCTCCCCATCTCTAAGCATGTCCACATACCCACATCTGCCTCTTCTACAGGCTTGTTGCAAAGAAAGCAATGCAAAGGAAATCTTAGGAGGAAGGAGTGACTGGTTGGTGGTGGCTGGCTTGCAAAGCACAAATAAAGTATAGACTTGGTTCTTTGCCATGTGTGATGATGATGAATTCCTTTCTGAAATAGTACCAAGATGGCTCAGTAGATAAGAGCACTTGCTGCCTGACCACCTGAGTTCAATCCTTAGGACCCACATGGCAGAAGGCCTTCTCCTACAAGTTGTCCTCTGACCTCCACATGTGTGTTGTAACACATGTCCACTGCCACACACAAATAAATGATAAATAGATGTTAAAAATTTTTAATAGCATCAAAATGCCACTGCTGGGCATTCTCATCACCTCCAAAGTGGGAAGGGACAGTCAGAGAGAAAATAGAATTCCAGACAGGGAAGGAGATTTGTGACTCTTTCAAGGCAGAGTCACCCCTGGAACCCAGGCCTGCTGGTTTCTGGTCAGTTTCTCAGATCTCCTTTGGTTGACTACTTCTTGTTGTTGTTTTTTTTTCTTCCTCCTCCCCTTCTTCTTCTTCTTCCTTCTTTCTTCTTCTTCTTCTTCTTCTTCTTCTTCTTCTTCTTCTTCTTCTTCTTTCTTCTTCTTTCTTCTTTCTTCTTCTTCTTCTTCTTCTCTTTCTTCTGTGATAAATTTCTGAGGCAGAAGCAAGTCCTGGGTCAGCACACTGGAGAGATCCTCCATAGGCCTTAACAGCCTCACTATTCCACACTGCCTGTCCAACAAGGACTGAGGAAGTGCTTTCAAGTGGGCTCTCTAACACAGGGATCCCTGTTCCCATTCTGGTAGCTCATACCCAGCTCTTGGGTTTATGTATGTGTTGTAATAGGTGGAAAAACAGTGGTCGAGAACATAAACTCCAGAACTAGACAGCCGGGAATAAATCTCACTTCCCCTTTTTTTTCTGGAGCAAGTTGCTTGACATTTTATGCCTCCACTTCTCTGTAGAAGAGGTGTGCGCTATCTCAGTGGGTTGTTATGTAATTAGGAAGATGAAAAGGTTTAACAAGTGCAATGTACTTGGAACAATACCTGGCACATAGTAACTGCTCAATAAGGGTTCGTCGTTGCTATTGCCAGACTCTCTCCATGAGAGAATTTGCAAGACAGGCACCTGAGCAGCTATAGGAATTTTATTACCGAAACTGCCTATTTAGAAGCCTTCCTCACCTCTGTCAGGACCATATTGTAAGCAAGTTCTCATCTCACATCACCACAGGGAAGAAACCAGGCAACCCACAGGGATATCAGTGGATTCTGAGTTGCTCAAAGGGAAAAAAATCTTATGCTAATTACTCATTTCCAGACACAGGAATAAAAAATGAAACAATTTTGTGTGTGATGGAAAGAAAGGTAAGAAAATGGGACGATTTGGGTTGTTGAGGGGGGCAGGGTTAGGAGTATCCATAACATCCCCTTCTGTTTACACAGGCTGCTGAAGGAAAAGGAACCACTAGGTGGCAGTATATGAGCAGGTGAACCAGAAACAACCAATTGCCTCCTGCTTCAGGAACCTTTACACCAATCCCAACCCACGGGTAAGGACAATGGGCATTGTTCAGTGTTTAACCCAATTGGCAATCACAAACCTTCCAGTGCCTCCCCACCTTTCCCCGGAGAAGCCCCCTGGGACCCAAGTCTGGAAGACTAGGTGGCAAAAACACCATTGTGTTACTGCCCTGTGAATGAGAGATATCAGAAAAGGGAATCCCAGAAGAGGAAAAGCAAGTGTCTGGAGCAGGGTGAAAGGTTGAAAGAGAAAAAAGGACAGGCCCCCGCACAGACCAGTGCTCCCAGTATCACTGCCACTGCTTCCAGCATTGAAGATAAAATCCCTCCATAGAGTGGTCCTGTCTACACCTGTCAACCCAAGGAAACCATCATTTGCCAAACTGAAAATGTCTCGAGCACCTCTGTGTACTGTAAGGTAGACACAATACTCAAACCTCTGGCCTTTCTACCTGGAAAACTTAGCCAAAAAAAAAAAAAAAAAAATTAGATTAGCCCTGAAAGACATAAACAAATGGACATCTTAGAAATCTGGTCCTTAGGCAGGCATGGTGGCACACACCAATAATCCCGGCACTCTAAAGACAGAGGCAAGAGGATCATCCCAAAGTCAGACCATCCTGGTCTACACAACAAGTTCCCAGCCAGTCTGAGCCAAGACCCTGTCTGAGAAAAAAAAATCTGGCTAGAAACTGTTCTGACATTGTTCTATTAGAGGAAAAGTAAAGTGTACAGAGTCTGGTGAATTGATTCTACCTGCAGTCTGAAAAACATTCTCTACGGGAGGAGAATTCTAGCGGAGACCCTTTGTTCTGAGAAGGGTTTGTTATTGTTTTGGTTTGTGGGGGCTTTTGTTTGTTTTTTAGCAGAGCAAACTTAGATTTATTAAGGAAAAGAAATAGCTCTGGAGAGTAGGAGGGCTGCAGGGGAGGAGTGCCCTAACGAAGACCCTTCGGAAGAGCAGACTCTACAGTCTGTTGGAAACTAAACCTCATGAAACAAACTGCTCCCCACTCAACAGTCAAGGTCTCAGCCAACAACCTCAGATGGCAACTGGCTAATCAGATTTCTGTTTCTCCGTTTGACTTCACTAACCAAATCCCCACCTCGCTGCCTGCCACTAACTGGATAACTGGGACATTAGGCCCCGAACTAACGGCATTATGCATAGGATGGCTTCTTAATTAGCACCAGTTGTTCCGGTGACTGAAACAGAAAAGGGGCAGAAATGAAAGGGATTTTTTTTTCCTTCCTTTTTTTTAATGTTAAGAAAAAGAAAATACCAAGACCCTAAATTTAGGAAGCAACTGCCTATCTTCTTTTTGTCAGATAAGATTTTGCTGTTGTTGCATAGCCCAGGCAGCCAAGGATGACCTTGAACTCCTGGAATTACATGTATGTACCACTATGTTCAATGGTACAGATCATCTTTTATGCACAATTCACCAACACTCGCTAGAGACTCTAACCTAAGGCTGGGACAGTTTGGTCCACATTGTCCAAAGCTATATCAGACAGTACTAAATGCTCTGAAATAGTAAATGTAGCTGAAACATTCCAGCCAGCTACATTTGATTAAAAACACATCTTTTCTAGTATATTTTCTGTCCTCCACATAGCAAAATAGCATCGACCTCATTTTGCAACTGCTTTGCTGTTAAATTTTCTCAGACAATGGCTCGTTAAAACCTTAAACTGGCTTCGGTCACTACTCCTATGACTGCCCAGCTTGCTGCCCTTTACAGAGTACCCAAGAAACCTGTTTTCTTTTAAAAAAATAAATCTGTATTTAATTAAAAACTGTTTATCTCTCTAGTGAATAAAAAGGAGAAAGAGAAGAGATTTCCTATTAAGTCTCAGTCCCTAAGTCCAGATTGATTCCATTTCCAAAGCTGAAGCCCACCGATGCTTCTCTGCTGACTGCTGGAGACAAGCCTTACCTAGGCGTAAGATGAAGGGAAAGCCTCAGCGTCCAGTCACTGTTAACCCTGTTTTTGTTTTTGAGATAGGGTCCCCTGTAGCCCAAGCTGACCTTGAACTCCAGATCCTCCTTGCGCCCACCTCCTGAACCCTGGGATTACAGGTTTGTGCCACCATGCCAGTTCATAAGGTGCCAGAGATAAACTCAGTGCTTCATGTATTCGGAACAAACACTACCAACTGAGCTACATCCCTAGCCTTCACCACTCTTCTAAAATAGCACTTCATTTCCAGGTTGTGCCACCTTATTTATAACCAGTCTTTGTAAGGGACAAAACCGAATATTTAAAAGGCTGTTACTCGTTAGCCATATTCATACAGAATCTACCATAGCAGAAAGACCCCTTAGAATAAGACCCCAAACATAAGCTATGTGGGTTATTGACTCACACCAAGACAACTCCAGTGATGCATTTGCAAAATGTACATTTCATGCCAATTTCTAGAATCGCAAAGCAGACCACAAGACAGGGCAAAAACAGTCTGAGATGGAGTTGAAGAAAATATATGTTCTTCGTTTACATCTTAAGAACACAACTTGGATGTCAGGGACAGGAGTGCTTTTTGTCTTTGGCTTAAATTTTTTTAATTAAAAAATAAAAATTAAAAGTCCATGACCTGTCCCTCCCCACCTCCTCCCTCCACCCACATACCCGGCCCTGCCTGGAGCAGCTCTGGAAAGATGAATCTTGAGTGGCACTGACTTGTTAATTCCCAAAGCGGCAGGAAAATCTGTGGGCTGACTTTAGGAAAAGCAGCCTCTACACAGACGCTCATCTTGCTGCACGGCCCAGTGATTCAAACTCATTTTCTAGTTTGTGGATTACCGAATCCCTCGCTCCCCACCCCTCCTACCCAGCCACTGCATTTCCCACTGGAATTTGCAGAGATTGGGTAGGGAGTTTGAAACTCACAACTAAAAAGAGATTTCTCTTTTTCAAGGGATTTGGATTATTCTCATTTCCCTATCAAAACCTGCTTGGAAAACATGCTGTTTTTCTTCATAGTATAAAATGATGACCATTCTTTATGATTCAATGAATGACTCATTTTAAATGCTTTTTTGAAATTGTACTTACACGGAGGGGTTATGGGACATACATACCACAGTATACATATAGAGGTCAGAAGACAACCTACTTGAGTTGATTCTCTCCTTCTATCATGTAGGTCCCAGGGATCAAATTCAACTTATCAGACTGAACCATCTCACTGGCCCTGAATAACTCATTTTAAGGCATACCTCTTTTGGCACAAAATTTTCATAAATGGCAAAAAAAAAAGACCAGGTGTGGTGTCCCATGCCTCTTAGTCCCAGCACTTGGAAGGCAGAGACAGTTGGATCTCTGTGAGACCAAGGTCAGCCTGGTCTACATATCAAGTTCCAGGTCAGGTCTCAAAAAGAGAGGGGGAGACCACATGTGGAGAAACAGGTACAACAGGATACATATTTTTGGAACTGGGACACTTTGGGGGTTTGCTTGGTTGGTTTGGGGTACTTTATGTTTGGTTGGTTTTGTTTTGAGATGGCCTTTCTGAGAAGCCCAGGCTGGCCTCCAACCGGATATCCAACTGCCTCTGTCTCCCAAGGATTGGGATTATAGGCATGTACCACTATGTCTTGCCCCTTTTCTGAGGCAGGCCCTAAGTTTCCCAGGCTGACCTTGAATACTGGAGTTAAACATGGTGTGCTACATGCACAGCTCCAAACTAAGAAAGACACTGTTGAAAGTGAAGGAGGGTGTTAATGTTTACTGAAAAGGCAAAATGAGTTGGGGAATGGAACAGTAGAAAGATGATCCAGTTCTCCAGGCGTGAAGCCTGGCAATGCTCCTTCTAATGAAGTCCTTTCTCCTGCAGGCCTGGCTTCTAGGCAAACGTGCCTACTAGGCTTCCTTTTCCTGATTCCAGGCTGTTCAGAGAGGCCTGGTGTCTCTGGCGTGGAGCTGGCTCGATGTCAGCAGTTATGTGTGTTCAGTTCTCTCCTGGGGTCCCATCACAGTCCTCCACATTTCCACCTGGCAGAGTGCCACTGAAGGAAGCATTTCTGTGGCACTGGGCAACAGCATGACACTTTCTTGCCTCCCGTGATGGGAACGAGTTCCAAGAGGCTTCTAGTACTGGTCCTCAAAGAAGGCATCTGGCTCCACTGCAGACATTCTCCACCTGATGGTGAGCAGCTGGCCACCTTTTATCCCATCATAGAGCAGAAAGCAGGCGGTGAGCTTTTCCTCTGGCTCACCACTTAGCCGCACTGGGCAGTGAATTCCACGTACCCCCACAGCAGGCCCATTGCCACTAATGTGTCTCCTGACATCTGGGCACTTGAGGTCATTTCTTCAACATCTCTAAGTTCAGGGTGTCAGAGTGGTGTCTGACCTCAGAAAATGGTTTTGTTTTGTTGAAATTGGTCTCATAACCCAGACTAACCCCAGACTCTCTGTGTCGCTGAGGATAACCGTGAATTTCTGATCCTCTTGCCTCACCTCCCAAGTGCTGAGATTACAGGCACGTGTCACCACACAGTTTTTGTAGTGCTGGGGATTAAACCCAGAACTTCCCACATATTAAGCAAGTACCCTACCAACTGAGCTATATTCCTTGTTTTTGTTTGAAACAGGATCTCACTCTATTCCAGACTGGTCTGGAATTCACTGTGTAGTCCATACTGGCCTCAAACTCACAGCAATGATCCTACCTTAGTCACCTACAAGTTGTGATTACATGAGTGAGCCACCACATGGAAATATAGGTGAGACTGTTGAGGACTCCATAGGATGTCCAGAGGCATCCCTGGTCATTGTTATCATTCCATTTCCTTCACCCACATATGACAACAAAAATGTTTCCAGACACTGCCAAATGTCCCCTGGAGGTAAAATCCTCTCTGATTGAAAACCACTGCCTCTGAGCATTTGGGGTGTACTTGGAACTGAGCCCTGCCTTCTAAAAGTTTGTACTGTAGCCACTAGACAGTAATGACAGGAGTAGTTTACAGCAGGGCTGGGAGGATAAAAACACAAATTCCACAAGCACTTCAGGACTGAAGATCCAGGAGAGACCTGTGTTGTACCTTGAACTGCAGATTTGTATGGGGAAATGATGTCCAAATGACTAGAGCTGCCCGACCAGCTCAGAGAGCTGCAAGCCTGTCTTGTCTAAAGTGCCTTGGTTACTGTCTCTTGTCACCCTCTTTCATGGCAGAAAATTGGAAAGGGCAGCATAGGAACCCTTGAACTGTACCAAAGTGAAAAGTAGTGCCCCTTCAGAGCGAGAGGCAGCATCCCAGAAGCGACTGAAAACAGTGTTTCTGTGCACTGACAGGCTCCTGTGGCCCTGGTTCCCTCCGCATCTCAATGAACTGGGTCAGCTGGTGCTCTGCACTGCACTTGGGGGTGCTGGCTGCAGTCTCCCAACAGAAGAGGGAGTTTCAGGACAGATTGCCATCTCTCGGTTGTGATTTTCCTGGTCCTTTGTATTAGTTTAGGAACAAGTTTTCTGGTACAAATGACTCCCAAGAGCTCTGCCACAAACCAAAAAACAAAACAAAAACAACCAAAATCCACCACCCTCTCAGGAGGCCCAGGCAGGATGAAGGGTCTGGTGTCTTTGTTGTGTTTGCCTGTGTGGGCCACGTAGGAGGGCCAGCACTGGCCATGATGTCAGCCAGAGCCCTGTCAGTGCTGCCTCCCCTGGGCCCTGAAGCTGAGGCACCTGGAAGGGTTATTAGCAGGATTGGAACTCATCCCTCTGCTGGGACTGGATCATAATTACAGTAATTTTCTAACAGAGCTCGGCAGTAGGACTGTTTAATCAGCATCTGACTCCCCTGTGCTCTCAGTCCTCATCACTCAAGGAGAGGAGTGGGATGGCTCTTAAAGAGCCAGTGCCCGCCTTTCAGCATTTCGAACAGATGTGCCCTAATTGGTAGAATATATCTAAGTCTTGTAGCTTATAGCAAGCAAGTCGCAGTACCTCCAACAGACTGCCTCGGGATCTTACTGTTCTAGGCCTTCTGCTGGAGAGCCCCAGGTCAGGCTGCTGGTGGGACAGAATTCCTCCACTAACAGACCACAAAGAGAAGAGACCAAGGTTAAGCACTTATGAAAAGAAATGACAAGCCGTCCCTTTAAGCCAATAGTATGGAAGAAAAAGAGCTTGGCTAAAGAACGGGAGGGACTTGACAGCCACACAGAAAAAAAAATTTTGGTGCATGAATTGTAGTGGCTTCCCATAACCCAGATTATAGAAACACCCATGTTCCTGCTTTTGCATGGAAAAACCAATAATGACTTTCTGGTGGTCTGTTAACTCCCACGCCTTCCCTTTACCATCTCTCTACTTGTTATGTAGGCCCTTCTCACTACTGCGGAGTGCTGGTGGAAGTGGATTCATCTGCCCTGAATCACTGCTCACTGAGTCAGGAACACTAACGACCATGACTCTTGCTAGCCTTTTGAGCACAGAAGTTGTGTTGATTGTACATTGAGACTTGAGGTCCCCAGTCTTCCCTCTCTAAATCTAGTCACAGCCAAGGCAGAACTGTTTCTCCAAAAATGATTTCTCTTAAGATGTCAGGACTGGTGTCTGCTGGAAAAACACACAATTGGTCTTCAGAGTTATTTCTAAACAGTTCCTTGGAGAAAAGCTGGAGAAGAAAGTAGATGAGGACCAGAGGTGGGCAGCGTCTTTCCAAATGAGTCAAGGAGCCCTTTCAGGAAGACAGCCGAGTGGGTTAAGAAGACTAAGAGAGAAGACACTTATCCACAGCCCAATGGTTACCTTGACTCAGACTGTGGCTTCTACAGAAGTGACTCCCTTCTGGCAGAGGGCTGCCCTCAGGCTCAGGGTAGTGACGCCCCTACTTGAAGAAAGTGCTCTCCGGCCCCAGTGCCTATCTGCTTGCCTTCAGCAGTGTCTCAGCTATGCACTCCTCTTACTTAAACCCACAGAAACCAGCTACCCTGATTTGCCACTCCTGCGGCCTCTATGAGACAAGCCAGGAGCTGTGGATTCCATTTAAACACTTAATGGCCCACCACCCTTGGGATGTTAATGTCCAGCAAGAGTTGAGGTATGCAAGCAAAGTCACAAACAAGGATTTAACAATACCCACTTTGATTGTTATCACAATGGCCGTGTGAGCAAAGCTACCAGAGGATAGGAGTGGTCTAGGACTCAGTGGTGGGAATCTAAGGCCTTGGCAGCCAGAAAACTAAGGACTGTATAAGGTGGGGTTTTGGGGGTTTTTTTGTTTTTGTTTTTGTTTTTTTTTTAAAGCATCTCACCCTATAGCCTAGCCTAGGCTAGCCTTGGAGTCAGAGCACTCCTCCTGCTGCAGCCTCCTAAATGCTAGGATTACAGATGTGTGCCACCATGTCTAGCTGAGCTCCCAATTCTGAGAACTCTGAAAAGCTCTACAGGGGATTTCTCCCCTCCTCCCCCTTTGAATACAGTGGGTTTTTTCAAAAAGATTTTTTTAAGAAAAAAAATTTTAAAGACCCTAGTGCTACAGAACTTGGAAAGTACCTCCTATGAATATCAGGCACATCAAGTTTAGAAATGACAGAGACCACCTCTGGCTCCTGTTTGACCATTTAAAAGCTGCTTTTTAAATGTCACTCCGCTCCATTTCCCCAGCTAGAAACCAAGTGTAATGTCTGCCTACCCTGCTTACTGAAATCAAGTAAGATGGTGCATGTGAAACTAGTTTTACATAAAAACCCTTCCACTCTCATTTTCCATCCCATAACCCTCTGCTCCTCACTAGTCCCTACCCCCCCAGCTCGGGTTAGGGAAATGCCAGGACATAGGCCATGAGCGCAGCTGTGACTAGAGCAGGTGCCACAGCTGCCTCCAACCTCAGATCAAAATAGAAAACACTGTCATTCTACAACACAACTTAGCAAGCTAGTCCCCACAATTAGCAACTTTCACATCGGTGATCCAGCTGTTGTGGCTAGACCTCAGCACACCAGGACAGGAAAAAAATGGCATTGCATGGAGGGAGGGAAAAGTGTCTCTCTGCTGTTTTTCTGGTACACAGGCCCATGTTATTAGAAAAGCTGTCTCCTTCTTAAGACATCTTCTATGGCCAATACTCAACTCAGCACAAGATGGAGACGGGAAGGCGCCTGGCCTCAGCTTAACAGAGGTGCTGCTGTATGCACTGCTGCTAATGGATCATTAAAAAAGCTGGGAGTCAGAAAACTCACATCCATGTCTGAGCAGCGCCTGCTGCTGAGCACCCACTCCAGAAAGGGAACGGGCAAGCAGAAGGCCAACCCAGCTTGCTGTTTTTTGGCTGAGTAGGGAATTGACACAGACCACCTCCAGCTCCTGTCTGGAAGTTTTGAGATCAGAGAGCTTCAGGCACAGCTGGGTTCACAGCTGCACCATTTGGAGCATTGGACTCATTAATATTCATGAGCCATCCCCACCAATCGGCAGAGCGGATGCCATTAGCCTAGCATCTGTCGGGTTTTTGTGAGGTTTGTGTATGGAGTTTTTTTCCCTCCTTTCAAATGAACTTCTTTTGACATTTTAGATTTGCCTCTGTAGGTTTTCTATCCTCGCCTTGCTCTGCTGCATCATATAAAGGAAAGGCCCAGGGGAGGGGGCAGGAAGGAGGGATGAACACCAGCCAGGGCTCTGCATCTGCCTGTTGACAAACTTTATTTCTCTTTCAGCACCTGGCACCTAGACAGGCTGTGAGGATGGAAGCAGCATCAGGTAAATTACACCTAACAAGGTTCATGCCCAGAACTGTTAGAAGAGCTGGATCCTGGCTCTCTGGAAGAAAATCCTTCCTGCAGTGGAGAACTTGAGGTGCACACACAATACAGGAGAGCTACGGTGCAACAGTTCTGAACCATTATTTTCACGCTGATAAATTCATGATTTATGAAGGTAACTACTGCCAGCCCTCACTCCCTCCTTCCGTGCTACAGCTTGTTAGACACAAATTGCAACAACAGCCTTAAATACTTGCATTTTATTTCAGGCCAAAGCCCCTCAACTCTGAACTAAATGCCATAACAATCCCACACACAGGCTGGTAGAAAGCAGCCGACAGACAGGGTGGATGACCAGACGGTGAGAAGCGGGGAGACAGGAGAACCACACACAGAGCACACAGAGCCCTCGGCGCATGAAGCCCTCTGCTCCCGCCAGCCCTGGCTCTCAGCAGAGAGGAATTGTGGCAGCAGGAGGGCAGAACGCCTCATTGTCTAAAGGAAGGCATGTTCCCCATCTCCATCCCCAGGGCCCTTTCTTCCAGGCAGAAACAAAGCCCTTGTGCCCCACTGGACTGAGCATATAGCCTCTCTGCAACACAGCAGAGGGACACTGTGGCAGCTAAAGCCTTGGGGGCAGGGAGCTGTTACTAAGGGAAAAGAAATCAAAAAGAAAGGAGCCCACGTTAACCCTGCGGAAATTATGCCCGCCAGCTCTGCTTTATAAGCAGAAGACAGGCAGCCCAGAGCCGCCTCCGCCAAAACAAAGCCTCTGTGCTATTCCTTTCCCTTTGGCTGTGGCGGACTTCCTTCTTCCCACTTCCCTCTAAGGATGGGTTTGAACTGCACACAGCTCTCGGGCCCCATTCAACTGGGCTGAGGTTTTGGGGAATGTGGGAAAAGGATGTAAAAGAATTCACAGCACCAGTTCTGTTCACTGAAAAGCAAGGAGGTAGGAAATTCACGACCGGTCCACACAAGGAAGCAGGCACCAGGCTGGCCGCCTCCACCCAAAGTGCTCCAGGGACTGCAGCAAAAGCCAAAGCCCACCAAGATGGGAATGCAACCACATAAGCATTTTGTTGGGCGAGTATTCAGTATGGCAGCTAAGAATCTGTCACATAAAGATGCCCCCAAGTCAGTCATTGGAATCTAAACAAACACCTGAGGAAACTCAGCTCCTGGGAGAGTAAAGACAGGTTCTATTTAAAACCAGCAGCCTCTGGACCTTATGCTTAACTTACAAACACCAGTGTGATATTTGTTCCCATGGAGGAGATGTGGTAGGCAATCACAACCAACCTCTTTGCAGCAAACCTGAGAAGAGGTGACTGTAAGACACTAAAGCAGCCCAACTTGCCCTATACCTGCCCTGTGCCCAATCCCGCCTGAATGCAACTGTGGCCTGCATCTTCTCCACTGCCTCAAAGGAGAACCCAGAGCTCAGGGCAGAGCTCACTTTTCCCACACTGTGTCGAGCTGACCAGGATCTAAAGGCACAGCATGGTCTCTTTCCCATAGCCCTCCTCATAGGCTAGGGCACAGAGGGTGCCTCATCAGGTCTTGCAGTATTGCAGCATGATGGTGAGGAGTCAGGTGGCAGCATGGAACCTTCCAGGGATGGACCCTCAGAGTCAATCACTGGAGCCCACACTTCTGAAAGGTCCTTCTCCTCGCTGGGAGGTGGCGAAGGAGAGCTCCTCCTTCCTGATCTTGGAAGAAAGCAGCAACTGGGAAGAAAAGAGGGAGGGCAAGAAAAGACGCACATGAACAGAGAAATAAAAATGAACAGAGGTTAGAGTTACAGCTCAGTGGTGTTAGTTTAGCTGGGTGCGGTGGCACGTGCCTTTAATCCCAGCAGACACAAGATCTCTGAGTCGGAGCCAACCTGGTCTACATAGTGAGCTCCAGGCCAGCTGGGACTACAGCTGATGCCCCGTCCTTCCCACCTAAAACAAACAGATAGACACAGATGAATAACAAAAGGTGGTATGTCCACTCAATGGAGCATTCAACCACTAAAGGGAATGAAGCACTGAAAACATTATGCTTTTTGGGGCCAGCGAAATGGCTGAGTGAACGGCCATGCTGCCAAGCCTCATGATCCAAGTTCAATCTCCAGGGCTCCCATGGTAGGAGAGAACCAGCTCCCACAAGTTGTCCTCTGGCCTCTACATGCTCCATTGTATGCGCATGCACAACACACACACACACACACACACACACACACACACACACACGTGTATCCATTCTCTGACAAATTAATAAAAATATAATTTAAAAATTAAGAAAAAGAAAACTTTATGCTGAGTGGAAAAAAGCCAAATATACAAAACGATGTGTTTGAAATGTCCAGAACAAACAAAACTACATGCAGAAAATAGACTATAGCTAGCTACCTGGGGAATGTAGAGCCATTGCTCACTAGTGTAGTTTCTCTATTTAAACAGGAACATGTTTTAAAGGCTGAGAATGTGGCTCAGCGGTGGAGCATATGCCTAACATGAGTGAGGTCCTGGGTTCCGTTCCCACCCAGCACCACAAAAATTGATTTTTTTTAAACAAAATACTGTAAGCCGAGCATGGTGGCGCACGCCTTTAGTCCCAACACTCCAGAGGCAGAGGCAGGAGGATCTCTGTAAGTTCCAGGCCAGTTTGGTCTACATAGTGAGTTCCAGGCCAGCTAATGTTACAGGAAGACCCTGACCAAAAAAATTAATGATAAAATAAAATACTGTAAAATTGACAGAGTGCTGTGCATTATGGTGATACACCTGTAATCCCAGCAGTCAGAAGGCTAAGGCGGGAAGAGTGCCAAAAGTTGGCGGGGCCTGGTCAGAAATATACAGTGAGTTCCAAGCCAGTGTTGGCTATAGACTCTGTCTCAAAAAAAAAAAAAAACAAAACCAAGACTGCCCTCCCCTTCTTTGTCCCTGAGTTTCAACAGGACCCCAGCCTCTCATTTAGATGGAGAATCATGTACTTAAGAAGCAGGCTTTTCTAGAGGCCACCAATGCTGTGGCAGTACTTTACCTAAAACATGGACCCCTCACTGGCCCAAGTTACTCTAATCCCAGCCCCAGGTATCTCAAAGAGGTACTTCAGTTACCTGTTAAGCTGATCTCCTTTAGCTAGGTGAGAAGTGCTCTGCCTCTCTTCCTGGGCCCAGCCACAGTTTGACATAGCATAGCAAAGAATGGCATCAGACACAGTCATGGAGCTTCGGCCTTGAACACAGGCTTCAATCTCGGGCACTGAGAGCTGGCTTTGTAGGAAGAGGTGCAGCTGGCTGTCTGACAGAAGGACCACACTTTGCAGGACCCTGGGGTGACAAAGAGCATGATACAGAGCACCCTCGTGAGGTGGTACTCTCCATCCCCATCCCAGTCATGCTTGTGGCTTTGGGGAGCAATAGAGTTGGGAGGGCTCAAGAAAGGAACCTACCACAAATGTGCCCGCATAACCAAGGAAAGGGTTTGCAGCCTGCCTGGCATCTTCCCATGGCCCTGCCTCCATAATGGAGGCCAATGCTAACCCAGCATGTCCACTCACTTTTCTAGGAAGTGTTGTAGACCCTGTCGTCGCTTCTCAATGAACTCATCAGAGGTGCCAAAGAAAGTAGACTTCCCAGGAAGTTCAGGTACAGGCCTGTGGAGTCATAATTAACATCCAAGGTAAATGAAACATCACCCCAGTCCCTGATCAAAGAGTCCCCTGAAAAGAACCCAATCAATACAATCAGCTTTTTTATTTTAATTTCATGTGTATGAGTGCTTTGCCTCATATGTATGTAATTGTATATAAGTGTACCCATGTGTACAGTGACCACAGAGGCCAGAAGAAGGTGCTAGATCCCCTGGAACTGGAGTTACAGATGGTGTTAGCCACCATGTGGGTGCTGCGAACCAAACCCAGGTTGTCTACAAGGGCAGCCGGTGTTCTTAACTGCTCAGCCATCTCTGCAGCCTCTTTTTCCGCTTTTTGAGACATGGCCTCACTATGTGGCCCTGACTGGTCTGGAACTTGCAGTAATCCTCTTGTTTCTGCTTCCTAGGTGGTAGGATTACAGGCCTGCCCCACTATACCCAACTCTATTACCGTGTGTGTGTGTGTGTGTGTGTGTGTGTGTGCGTGTGTGTGTTTCTTGTTTGTGTGTGCACACAAGCATACATACACGTGGAGGCCAGAGGGCAGCACAGGACATCTTCTTCAATTGCTCTCTACTTATTTCTTGAAACTGCATCTCTTGCTGAACCTGGAACTCAACCACTTGGCTAGGCTGGCTGGCCAATGAGGCCTAAAATCTTCCTATCTCTGCCTCCCAGCACTGGGATTACAGATATGCCATATCAGGCTTTTTATGTGGGTTCTAAGAATCTGAACTCAAGTCCTTATGTTTCACACCAAACATTTTATCAACAGCAATCTCTCAGCCCCCAGCTCTAGTACTTTAAAAAGGAAGAAACTTAGACTGGAGAGATGGCCCAGCAGTTAAGAGCATTGGCTGCTCTTACAGAGGACCAGGGTTCAATTCCCAGCATCCACATGGTGGCTAACAACAACTCATAACATTAGTTCCAGGGGATCTGACACCTTCTTCTGACCTCCAAAGGCACTGCACAAGGGTGGACTTACATGCATGTAGGTAATATACATATACACATAAAATAACTGTAATAAAGAGTTGGGTATAGTGGGGCAGGCCTGTAATCCTACCACCTAGGAATATTTTTTAATTAAATTTTTTAAAAAGAAAGAAACTTAAAACATAGAATACTGGGTCCTTTTATAAGAAGACTGCTCCAAGCTAGGCATATTGTCAATCTCATCGGTTTGTCAAGCTAAAACAAAATGGAGCATTTAAAGCCACCCTGGGAAACATAGCTGTCTCCAAAAGCAAACACACAAACAACAGTACTGAATGGGCTGAGGATCCAGCTCAAGTGGAGAGTATTTGTCTGGCATGCATATAGCTATCTGGGTTACATCCCCAGCTCTGTCTGAAATGAAGCTTGGTGGTACACAACTGTAATCCTAACACTTGGCAGATAGAAGCAGGAGGAGCAGATGTTTAAGGTCACCCTCACATCCCTGGCTATATATCAAGTTGGAGGCTGGCCTGGGCTACATTAGATCCTGTCCCAAATAAAAATAATATAGTTGAGCTACGCATGGTGAACATGCCTGTAAGCAATCCAGGACCTGAGAGGTAGAGAAGAGAGTAAGCAGATCAAGGCCAGGCCAGGTTACCTAAGACCATGTCTCAAAAAAAAAAAAAAAAAAATTGATCCAGGTGTGTGGTGATACACGCCTACAATCCTAGCCCTCCAGATGCTGACACAAGACTGTAAGTTCAAGGCCAACCTGGACTACACAGTGAGACCCTGTTTTAAAGAGATTTTTTTTTTTTTTTTTGGCTGTTTATGCAGTTTTGCTAGGTCAAATAACTAGACATGAGGATGCTGGTTTTATTTTGCAGACTTGAACACATGATTAAGGCATTAACTTCTTTAGTGTTTGGCCTATTCTAAGTTCTCGTCTCTGTAAACTCCAATTCCCATGTAATCACCCCAAGAATCAGTCTCAGACCCGAGAAGGCGGCACTAGCAAACTCACACCAAGCCGGCATTTCTCTGGAGACGCGTCCTCAGCCACACAAACTCACGGTAGCGGCGCCGCACACAGGAAGTCTTGGCAGTAAAGGCTTTGCTGTTTGTCTACAGAAGAAAGTACGTGAGAAAGATGAGGGGAACGCCCACTTTCACCCGAGCTCACCATCATCACTCTCACCGAGGAGCCACGTCATCAAGCCTTGGTCCCCAGGATCCAGACTGGACCAAGACCCCACCAGACAGCCTGAAAGCAATTCACAGGTAGACCTCAAGCTCTTTCCTCTCCGCCCTCCTTTCTTCTAAGTCTGCTATCCTGGGCAGTTGGGAACACCCACAAATCATTTCTACCTTAGCACAAGCCTGTGGCTGCAGTTGACCCCAATATAGAGCCTGACACACTCACATGGAGAAATATCTTATAATCCACGTAAGAATTCCAGGAGCCCTCATTCTGCACCCGGGGATCCTGAACACGAACTGTGATCACCTCCTGCAGGTAAAAAATACTCCCTCAGTGTCAGCTTAGCCATAAAGAAAGAAAGCTGTTTTGGGATTATAGCCCAGCTGTCCTGGAACTCACTATATTGTCTTACCACTGCTTTGAACTACTGAGATGACAGGCATGAGGCACCATGCCTGACTAGCAAGGCAGCTCTGACATGCAGTAGTTACCAGAGTTTCCCACTCAACTTTACTTCATTTCTCCATTTAATTCAACAAATATTTACTACCTGGTAGAGTAGGCCTGTAACCCCAATGACTCTCGAGGCTGAGGCAGAAGGATCAAAGTTCAAGACCTATCTGAGCAACTCAGTGAGACTCAAAATACAAAGACAAGAGCTAGGTGTAATGGCTCATGCCTGTAATCCCAGCACTCAGGAGAAAGAAACAGGATTACCACCAAGTTCAAGGCCAGCCTGGTCTACATAGCAAGGTTCAGGCCAACCAAGACTACAGAGGCAAATGGACATCTATGAGTCCAAGGTCAGCTTCCCGACACAGAGAGTTCCAGGCCAGTCAGGGCTATATAGTGAGACCCTGTATCAAAAAAAAAAAGTAAAAGAAAAAAGAAATGTACGGAAATGCCATTTAAAAAAACCTATTTCTTTGCATAATGATCAAAAATTAACCTAATAAAAGCTTACACTCTAGTGCATTCCAGCCGATGGAAAAGTTAGTCAAAATGGAACTTCTCTTCTCAGCAACTACAACTGCTATTGACTTCCTTCTGACTTTAAACCCATCAGAAACACCAAGGGTATTTCTATGGAAAGACCACCACAGAGCATCTGTGTCTCCTCTGCTCCTAAACTGCCCTCCAACTTTGACCCACCAGTTCCTGGAGACCATTCTTACCTCCTGCTCTTGATTCTCCAACATCCTACACCAAAAGCCCATTGGAAGAAAACATCTGCAGAGGGAAAGGACACAGGGACAATCACAGTTAGAGAGCATGCCTCTACCCTTATCAAGTTTTGTGAGAGCAAAACCATGCAAATTTTTAATAGACGTCCCTTGGGGAAAATCAAGGTAACCTTTCTTTTTTTCTTTTGTCGTTGGTCTTATGTAAATCTTAAAAGAGGAAGGAAAACCCCATGTTAGTTGTCAAGCTAAAAGCCCTGGAGAATTTGCTTTGCTTCTCAGACTACTACTAAGACCTTCAATAAGGCCACTTCTACCTAGAACATACTGGAGTATGCAGAGAGTGTGTCATGGGTGCCAGAAAGTCAGGTTCACTTGAAAAAGTTTTGCCTGAGGACTGTGGCAGAGCAGCTTCAAAAACGAGCCTAGCAGCGCCCCCTCCTGGCTATTTAGGGGCAACCAAGTCCTGGCAAATATTAATGTTACTGCATCTCTTTGTCTTACTAACCAAAGTCATCACCAGACAGGTTGAGTCCTGGAGCTGGAGTGCTCCTGGGAGCACCTGAGTGAACTGCCCAGTGCCACCGTCCCGTAGAGATTAGTTCTCTAGAACTGAAGCCAACAGTTCTAATCATTTCCAATCTCAACATGCCATCCGGTTTGTACCTCTGCCCAAGCACCCCACAGCTGCACAGGGCGACTCAGGATGCATTCCACTCCTTTGTAAAGATTCATTAAAGCCTAAGGCCCTGATTTTCCCCAATGTGGTAGTTTACACATATAGCGACATCGCCCACTCCAACAAGGGGACCATGAAGGTTGTAGTACAGGGTTACTCAAGTCCAAAGGGGCCCATGATGTCACCTCTGTTAAAATACAGCACTAATCTTGTTACTCCTAGAGCCACTCCAACAACATCCACCCTGGCTGCTGCCTCCACCCCTTCCTCTCTCTTAAGAGCGGAACAATAAGGTTTAATTTCCCTTTCCAATTTACCTTGAAATGAAAACTGACTTCAGCCAATATGTACTGCCAACAAATGATCCGGGTGGGCTCCTGGGAAAACAAGACTATCTCTAAGCTCTCCCCCCTCCTCCCATGCCCATTCACACACCCACTCACTTTACAGTCCCACAATTAATTTTAAACACATTCTCTTATTAGTTCTGCCTTGCCATTAGAAGAGTGTGTAATGAGCTTCCTTCTATTTTATGTTTTGCTAACACAAGGCTAACGTTTCAAAAGAAGGGAGAACTCATTTACAGCACGAAATTAACAGAGCAAACAGCTTTTGCAATCCTTTCCAATACAGTGCATGCAGAGACAAAGCTACACAGCAGATGACAAAATCGGGCTACACTATGGAGCAAACCCAAGGTTTTGTGAT
Organism: Eospalax fontanierii; assembly: GCA_035773235.1. Lineage (NCBI taxonomy): Eukaryota > Metazoa > Chordata > Mammalia > Rodentia > Spalacidae > Eospalax > Eospalax fontanierii. The sequence continues at coordinate 71,047,480 of CM069531.1, forward strand.
TTCAATACCATAATAAACAGCATTCTTGCTGACATTCTGATTTTTCTTCTGAAGCAGTCACCACCTCCAAGGGGCCCTGAACTAAAAGGTAGGAAATTTCAATTTCCTGACAACCCATGTATAACAGCTCAGATGCAAACAAGCAAAGGTCTGTGAACAAAAAAGGCAGACCTGCTGTGAATAATTAACCTCCTTGGATTTTTTTTTTAACCTCTTCTCTTTTCAGGCATTTGCTAAACTGCCAGCATAAGAACACGGAATTAAATATTCTGAAGTATCTTTTCATAGAATTAAAACAGGAAAGATGAAGACAAGGAAAGCACAGTGATCTACTCCCTTTGTGAAACTTCAACAACTCAGCCTTGAAAGGTCTGCCAAACTCAGGATCATAATTCATTAACTAAATGATCTTCATAACTCTGCCCTCAAGAAGAGTTTGGTAGGGCCCTGCAGCACCTCTGCGTGGAAGTTTTCCTCATTTATTTTGGTGCCAATATTATGCACAGAAACAATTATAAACTGGCTTTTAAAAAAAATTCCAAATCCCCTGGGATGCTATCTTGCATAATTCTAAGTTTAAAAGGCATTCAAGGAGTTTGGGTTGTTAATTTTCCTTTAAACACAGGAATACCTGCAAAAACCTAGATTCCAAGTAACAATTGCTAACAACCACTATTTCCCCATCAACTTCCTATGAAGCTCAGTTCTACCCTAGAAGAGAAGCAAGAAGTGCTTAACTTCCTCTCTACGATCTAGCAGAAAGATAAGCAAGTGACCTCCCAGGGTTCTCAAACTCAATCAGTGCTAACTACATATTTCCTGGGCCTTTTCGATCATATCTGCAGTGCTCTCTACTTTCCTCAGACGTACCAGCACTGACAGTCCAGGAGAAGAACCGGATCATTTGCTGTTCACAAAGTAGATTCCTAGTCAAGTCTGCAATTGCTAATTTGAGGTAGCAATTCAAGCCCTTCCCTTCACCATTTTACTACTTCCAGAGACAACTTATTAATAAATCAGACTGTAACAACAACAAAACACTGCATAATGGAGACTCCCACCCTTTCTTACTCATTCTTGAGCTCTGGTGTCAGCATATAACAACTCAAAAGCCTGTCCTTCCAAACAACCCACAGGTGTTAGAGGAAGTTCTCCTGCCCGACAAAGCTCTATGTCATATCAACCAAGCAATCTGTTCCTCCTTTCTGTGCATCTGTCACTCACTCCTTTCACTTGGAACTATCAAAGGAGACCTGTTCCTCTCTTGTGTCTGCTAAAAATACTGGCCCTTCCCTCCCACTCCTAGCCACTTGGGTAGATTTCCCTAAACTCTGATTACAGCCAATCCCCTCCATTTTTAACTAGTCTCCATTCTTAAACTAGAAGGGAAGCAGCCACAAGGTCCTTCTCCTTTGCCGGTTAAACTCGGGAAGAAAAAATACCATATATTTTCAAGGTAAACTGAAAAGCCAGGCTTCCTTTCGGGGATCCCCAGCAAGTCGTCTCTTGAACTTGGTCACCACCCAAATGCCCCCACGACCACTCAAGCGCGCACCCCATCTGACAGCAGCACCTACGGGCCGGGGCTCCGCCCACGCCCCCTCACCTGAGAGCAGCACGAGCTCTCCACAGCGACACCACCAGCGGCCCAACACAGAGCCCAAATGCCGGCTTCTCCTTCCGGGTGAGTCCACGGTGCCCCGGTGCACGACGGGAGGCGGCTCCCGACAGGCCAATCCCGAGTGCCCAGGACGCCCCGCCCCTGCAGGCCCGGACTCTCAGTGGCGCTCGCAGGACGGCGGAGAGTCTCCGCCCCGCCCAGGCCTCGGCTGGAATCCGGATCTTTGCTGGACTCGCTGGGAGTAATGGAGGCGGGACGTGAGGACAGGGAGAAGGGGAGGAGCCGATGTCCAATCAGGAGCCGCGTCCCGCCCACCACCGTCAGGTGAGCCAATCAACTCTCAGAGAGCCTCATTGGCGGTCTGCCGGAGCAGAGGTGTGAGCTGGGTGTTACAGTTCCAATTGAGCTGTAGTTGGGAGGTTCCCCTGCAAGAAAGCCCACAATCTTGGAACCTTACTAAGATCCCGAGAGGGTCCCCGTTTGAACCCTGGAGGTTGCAGTTCCCCAGCTGAAATGTCAAGAACATTCCAACTCAGAGTTGGAAAGCTGCAGACTGTTAGAACAAAAACCAAACAAGGGGGTTGACAATTCAGTTACTCCCAAGCTGGATCACAGAGCTAGTTTGTACACACGAGAAAGCCATTAAAAATTCTGAGAACTCTGGTGATATCAAAATCCCCCTTAAACTGGATGCAGTAGCTCATGCCTGTAATCCTAGCAGCTTGAGAGAGGCTAAAGTGAGTTTCAAGCCATCCGGGCTAGAGAAAGACCCTGCCTCAAAACACAAAGAAAAAGTATCTTTACCTGTCATTTTACACCAGCATTTGGGAGTGGAAGCGCTGGAATTGAAGGCCAGAAGGCCAGAGTAAGTTTGAGGCTAGTTTGGGCTATGAGACCCTGTCTCAAAAGAACAGGTTGGACAGATGGCTCAGAGCTTACAGGGGTTTGCTTCTCTTCTAAAGAACCCCAGTTCAGTTGCCAGCACCCACACTGACTGCCTGTAACTCCAACTCCAGGGGATCTGACTCTCTCTTCTGGCCTCTGCTGGCACCACCCACCCGTTATACACATATGCATACAGTGTACATATTCGTAAATAATAAAAATAAAATTTGTGGGAAAAAAAAAAGAGGAAAAACTTGTCACAAATATAAATGGTGGAGTTAGATAAGCTATGTACAATACCCAGCACTTCACTGACTGTGGCCTTAAACTGGTCTTAATTCTAGGTAGGATCAGTGAAAAGTAGAATGGTAGTTCCCTTTCTGTAGGGCACAACGCAGAATAGGTCTTAGCCAGGTCACCTGCTATGAGGAATAGAGGAATGGCTCCCTTGGGCGTGGCGTTCCGTTCTGGCTAGTCATACCAGCCTCCAACCCCCGCCTTGATGACCTGCCTAAGAGACGGAGCTGAGTGGCCGTAGTCCGGACCCCACCCCATAAGGTGATCAGCTAACCAGACCTATAAGACCCCTTTCACTCTGCATGCTTCTCACTCAGCTCCGAGTTTGTGTGTGTTGATTCCTCGCCTACTCAACCCCTCATGGCAAAGACCCTTCATCCCCTCGGGCTGGCCCCAAGCACAGAGACCCCCAACACCTTTCCATTGCATGTAACTCAAATTAGTATTACCAAACGTTTTGGTCATAGAATCTTTTTTTTTTTTTTTTAAGATGGTCTTTTTGTAGCTCCAGCTAGCCTGGAACTCATTATATAGACAAGGTTGACCTTGATCTCACAGAGATTCAACTGCTTCTGATTCCCGTGTGCTGGAATGAAAGGCATGGGCCACCATATCTGCTGGTGCCGCTCCTGCACGGCCCTGGGTCCGAGTCTCTGCGAGGGACGTCGAGGTTGAAGAGAAAAGTATACACACACAGACACAGAGAGAGACAGACACTAGGTAGGAGGAAAGGAGAATGACACACACACACTTTATTCAGAGGCAGCAAGCCTTATATACCCTGAGGGCGGGGCTTTACAGGAGGTTAAAGGTTCAGATTCTCAGGAGACATCCTCTACTGATGACACACAGCTGTACACAGGAAAAAGGAAGTTGTGGTTGGGCTAGCTTAAGGGTCAAGTTGTTTACTTGAGCTTTGCAATTGACAAGATCCTGGCTAGCCCTTGGCCAAGAGTCTAGCACTAAGAGAGAAGGGCATGCAGGGAGGATCTTTCCCAGGGCTGTTTTTCTCTGGGATGGAATCAGGCTAAGCTGGCTATTCTCTGACCTGTGGCCTCCAACATCTCCTCCCTTTTATTTTATTTTAGAAAGACCAGATAGAGAAATAACTATTACCTTGACTATTCACCATGGGAAGGGTATTGGCTCAATCCCTCATACGTACATGGGCATGTCTTTTGTGAGGGGGAGGGTTTTTAAGACATGAACCTCCATGCGATTAAGCTTGCCCTCAAGAGAGAACCCGCTAAGGCATGATTGTGCCTTCTTCTCTTTGCAGTACTTTGTCTAACACCCATGGGATTGTCAGAGGCACTGAGTCCGAGCCGCGGGCAAGGCTTGGCCCCTTCAGGAGAGGGGGCCGCACAGGCCGCTCACCTGACGATTCTTGATCCTCAAGTGCCAAGCAGTGATAATGCACTTGAATGGGACGAGCCGTGGCTTCGTCAACCTGGCTTTTTATGAAATTTTTAAGTTTTTTAAACAGCCATGGGCCAAAACTAATTACAGGTTAGAAGCCAATCAAAGGGCCCAGGATGGAGGGCAGAAGTGAGGAAAGCCAAGGGTGAGAGAAAAACCAACCTGTTGGTACAGTGAAGGCCTGTTAAACCCCATAAGTTTGTTAAACATACTAACTGCCATTTACTGTTTTGAAACATAGGTTAACTTTGGCAGTACTATTAGTAACACATAGGAATTATTTTTTAACACATAGTAACAAATTATTTTTTCCCTGAAAAAGGTTTGCATTGATACATGGAGTTAAGCCTGTTTTTATAAATTACTTTAGTCCCCCGGGGGTTTAGACATTCTGTCCTACCCCCCCATCTCTATCCAGCCATCAATGTCCCAGTTTCCTGTGGCCAAGCAGGTCAGGCCACCAAGTGTCCGGTGCTGTGAAGGCGGTTGGCTGGCTGTCTGTCTGTGAGGTGGTGCCGGACTTGACTTTGTCTCCTAACCTGTGTAAGGAGACATAGGCCTCAGGGGGTTCTTCCTCCTGGGCTAAAGGGTTAAATTTTTTTTCTTTTTCTAGTTCTATTTGGTCTCTGGTCTTGTAATATTTAAAAATTATTTTGCCAGGATCCAACAAAGGCTATGGCTCATCCATAGGGAACATAAAACCATGTACTATTGGTCGCTATTTTTGTTTACTCGAATGTTTGACAAATTTAGGTTTCATTTTGGATTTTTGGAGATTTTAAACAATGCTAGTTGGAGCTGAATGTGGGGTCACAGACTCTCTATTCCCCCTTTTTGTTTTTATAATTATGCGCCATGATAGCTTGTCCCTGTGGGTTGTGAGGTTTTTGCTTTTTGGGGCAAGCCTAATGTGACAAAGTATTGGAAGTAATTTTCTTTAAAAACAGATAAAGATGTTATATAAACAAATATTAGAATTTAAAATAGTTTCCTGTAAAAACCCAGTAAATGCATAAGACAATGTAAAAAGAGTAATTTTCTAAACTAGTAAACACCATACCAAAATTATATTAAAATGTTGACATTGTTTCCTTTTAATTTGACATAGAAATGTATTAACCTAGTTATAAAGGCCCTGTGAGAGAAGTTCTTGCTTTTCTATGATCTCATCAAGAATTTAAAATGAAAACCCAAACAAAAATAAATTGTAATAAGATTAGGACATGTGATTAAATGCCTGTGGCCCAGGAGATTCTCAAATTATCATGATCACCTGGAGGCCTCCAGTTACATATTTTATATTGTATGGTATATGACTCTCCTGTTCACAAAAACTTAAAATGCTTAGCTCTAGTTAGAATAACATTTAAAGCGGCAGTCAGCGCTACCTTGAGTATACGAGGAAGATGAATGATAATCTGTTGGAATTAGTTTATCCCTTAGTTATTCATCAACAGCACAATGTCCTTGCACTGAGGCTGTATTGTTCTTTCTTTTATTTGTTATAGGGTAAGGTGGCCAGCCTTATCCCACAACAGGTTTTGAAGAACATTTTGAAGTGGGATTGGGTCTGAAGCTAGATGGCCAATCCAGCTCTAGAGTCAATCTCTCAGTGTTATCAAAAATTTACACACAAAGATTTATTTCTTTTAAACTCAGTGGTTTACATGGGACAGAAGAGCTGTTGAGTTCATCAATTACTTAGCAGGGATGAAAACAACTGTTTTAATTTTGTTATTACTTTTGTTGTGTAGGAAAATACCATAGCATAGAAATTACCAGATGCACAACAGTTTGATTGGGAAAAGACCAGTTGTGCTTTTATTATTTAAATGTAAGCTTAGAATTTGGAGGCAAAAATCGAACTTGCAACTTTGTATACCCCAGGCAAGCATGCTATCATTGAGCTATTTCCTCAGTGTAGTCAACTGGAAGTTGTAAAAAGGGCTGAATTGCTTCAGAAAGCAAGGCACCCTAGGGCAGGGTGTGAAACTGGTGGAATTTACATGATTTACCTGGTAATTAATTAACCAAAAAACCCAGAGTAATTGATAAATTTAAAAAAAACCTGCGATCATGGTCCTTTGATGTTCTAGGCTTTAGCCTCTTTGACCACGAGCTGCTGTAGGAGGATGCATTTGTAAAAATAAAGATTCAACTACAACCTATAAATGCCACATTTCTTCTAAATATTCTTTCTTCAACTCAGCCTCGGGCTTTGCCAGGCAATAAATGGTGGAAAATCCTCCTCTCTCAGATATCTAACAGCTTCCTTCTCTCTCTCCTCTTTTTGTTTGGGATCTAAAGACTCTTGCATAACTGTTTGATTTTAGGTTCCACAAAAGCTGGCTCCTCCAGTGGATCTGAAGTCTTAGCTTTACTTTCCTCCTTCACTTGAGGTTCAATCCCAGATCCTATTTGCATTTTTTTTTGTCTCATGTCTAAGATCTAAACTATTCCTAATTAAACTCCACAAACTTACAGTATCCACTGGGACCTTGCTTGGTCCATGAACATCATAATAACCCTGAAGTATTTATTTATTTTCATTTACTTTTATTTTTTTAATTTTTTACTTTAGGGAACTAACTTTTTGCTACTTGCTACCAATGCTAGGAAAGATCTTTTCATTAGGTCACCACATTAAGTAAAGAACAAATAAAAAAAGGAAGGAAATGAGAGAAAAAAAAGGATTATAACTTATTATACTATGGGTTTACAATATCCCTACTTATAAGTTAACTGCCTATTACATATACTTTACACTTATAAAACTATGGGCTTACATTATTACAACTTAAAAACTAGCAAACTTTTAAGAAAATTACTTAGCACGTGCTTTTTATACTTATGAATATAATTTAATTATTTATCTAACATATAAAATTATACTTATAAACTTATGGGTCTATATCATTAAAACTTACAAACTAATACATGCTACAATATCACTACTTATAGGCTAATTGCTTATTACATATACTTTAGACTTATCCACACCATTACAACTTGCAAACTATTTAAAAATGCTCCTCCTTTTAAAGGACCCTCCTCTCCACAGGGGGCAGAGAGCCCAATCTAGGTTGACTCTGAAATACCAAGGCCCCAACTTTATTTTGCTCAATTTTCCCTATCCAGAGCACAGGAATTCAGGCAAGAAGCCAAATTAGTGAACTTGATCAATTTCAGGGACTTCCTGAAGCTCTTGACTTGTTTACTTCCTGAGCTTAATGAGCTTCCCTGCAGGTGGGAATGTTTCACCTCAAAACACACAAAAAAATGGTTCCTGACAACCCATAATATATAAGAGAATTGAAACAATAAAACAAAAACCTCCGGAATGATAAAAGCTGAGACCCAGATAAATTCACTGCAAAATCCTACCATACATTTAAGCTCCATTAGCCAGTTCAACAGGAAAGGGAATAAACAGAGAGACATCTTACTTAAAATGAACCTAACAGACATCTACTGAATATCCTATCCAAATACCAAAGAGTACACATTCTGTTCAGCACTGTTGAAACCTTTTCTAAAACTGACCACATACTGGGGCACAAAGTAAACCTCATCACATTTAAAAACACTGAAATGTTTCCTTGCATTTTCATAGACCTTAATGCAATAAAACTTAAAATTAACACTGAAAGAATCCTTATTAATTTCACGAACACACAGAGACTAAACAACACAATCCTGAATGAGGAACGAGTCAAGGGAGAATTTAAGAAAGAAATAGTTTCCTGGACAAAACAACAAAACTTCTGGGACACTTTAAAAGAAGTCCTAAGAGGGAAATTTAAAGCTCTGAATGCCTACATCAAAAATCAGAAAGAGTACACATAAATGAAGAATCTAAAACTTTATCAAAAGTTCTGGTCTTAACTTTTCTGTTCCCTGCTCCTCTAGGAGCCTTTTAAGTTGATGCTGCAGCTACATTTTACCTGGCTCATGGCCCATTTTTACCAATACACTCCTTACCGAGAGGCGTCCCTGTCGGTCTCCTGGAGTGACCTCATCCGTGAGACCTAACTTTCAGATCTCGGTGGGACCTCCAATTGCCACGCCTGCACGGCCCTGGGTCCGAGTCTCTGCGAGGGACGTCGAGGTTGAAGAGAAAAGTATACACACACAGACACAGAGAGAGACAGACACTAGGTAGGAGGAAAGGAGAATGACACACACACACTTTATTCAGAGGCAGCAAGCCTTATATACCCTGAGGGCGGGGCTTTACAGGAGGTTAAAGGTTCAGATTCTCAGGAGACATCCTCTACTGATGACACACAGCTGTACGCAGGAAAAAGGAAGTTGTGGTTGGGCTAGCTTAAGGGTCAAGTTGTTTACTTGAGCTTTGCAATTGACAAGATCCTGGCTAGCCCTTGGCCAAGAGTCTAGCACTAAGAGAGAAGGGCATGCAGGGAGGATCTTTCCCAGGGCTGTTTTTCTCTGGGATGGAATCAGGCTAAGCTGGCTATTCTCTGACCTGTGGCCTCCAACAGCTGGTCTCAAGATCCTTTTACATAAACTCTTAAAAATTATTGGGGACTTTAAAGAGCTTTTGTTGATGTATAATAGTAACTGAGTTAGAAATTTAAATTGAGAAATTGAAGCTGGAGAGAGCTCTGCATATAAGAGCACTTGTTTCTCTAGCAGAGGACTTGAGTTCGATTCCCAGTGGCATCTCAACTATCTATAACTTCAGGTCTCAAGGATCTGATGCCCTCTTCTGGCTTTAGTGGGCATTGCGTGCATATGGTACACTTACATACATGCAGGCAAAACAGCCATACACATAAAATGAGAATAAATAAATCTTTAAAGTAAATAGAGCTGGTGAGAAAACTCAGCAAGGAAAGGTACTTAACACCAAACCTAATAATCTGAGTTCATGTGGAACCCACATGGTGGAAGGAGGGAACTGACCCCCTCAAAAATTGTTCCCTGATCTCTACATTCATGCTATGGCACATACATGCACACACATGCACATAAAAACACACAAAATAAATAAATGTAAAATGTTTTAAAAGTAAATAACTAAAATTAAGAAATTATGAAATAGGGGCTAGAGAAATGGCTCAGCCAGTAGTTAAGAGCACTGACCACTCTTGCAGTGGACCCAGGTTCAATTCCCAGCACCCACATAGCAGCTAACACCTTTCTATAACTCCAGTTCCAGGGGATCTGATGGTCTCCTCTGACCTCCAAAGGCATTGCACAACACAGGTATGTATATACATACAAGCTGTCAATACACTCATATACATAAAAATAATAAAATATTTTTAAAGAAAATATGAAATAAAAATTAAAATAAAAATCCATTCCATATTAACATATTTTATGGTCTTTATTTTCAAAACTAGCAAGTAGAATGGTTGTGTCACACTTTTGCAGATCTCTTTAATGTCTATCTTAATAGGAAACAGCTGGATTATTATTTGCTTTCTCATTCTCTCCTTTGTGCCCCATTGCTTTGGTACACAAAGAAAATCCAGCCTAACACAAGCATATAGTTAGAAAAGCGAGGAGTATTTTCAGTCTTCTCCAACAATTGTGAATACCCTTTTATTTTAAACGTATTTATTTATTTGTGTATGAGTGTTTTGCCTGCTTGTATGTAAGTACACCTAAGTGTACCACATGCCTGCAATGCCCTCGGAAAGCAGAAGAGTTGTCAGATTACTTGGAACTGGAGTTACAGATGGTTGTTAGCTGCCATGTGGGTGCTAGAAACTGAACCTAAGTCCTCTGCTAGAGCAGCCAGTGCTCTTAACTGCTGAGCCATCTCTCCAGCTGGAATACTCTTTTAATACACCAAAACTCAGTAATGGCATTTCCGTCCTTCTCTCTTTCTCTCTGTTTCCTCTCTCCTTCTTTCACATTGGATAAAGGCTTATTATCTTGGCCAGGCTGGCCTAGAATTCACTGTGTAGCTCAGGATGACCTCAAATGCAGAATCCATGTGGCTCAGACTCCTGAGTACTAGGATTACAGGTGTATTTACTTTTATTTTTTAATTATGTGTATATGTGTATGTCTGTATGTGCTGTAACCACAGGGTCCATAGAGAGCATCAGATCCCCTGGAGCTGGAGTTACAGGCTGTTATGGGCACCCTGAGGTCGGTGCTGAAAACTAAACTCAGATTCTCTGGAGGAGCCACATTCTTTTTTTCTTGTATATAGTGTTTTGCCTACGTGTATGTAAGCATACCTGTGTGTGCAATGCCCATGGAAATCAGAAGAGAGCATTAGACTACCCCACCCCACTCCCCTGGAACTGGAGTTGTAGATGGGGGTTAGCTACCATGTGGGTTCTGGGAACCAAAATCAGGTCCTTCAAAAGAACAGTCAGTGCTCTTAGTCACTGAGCCATCTCTCTAGCCCTCCAAACAATTTCTTTTCCTTTCTTCCTTTGCTTTTTTTTTTTTTTCAGCTGGTCTCACTATGCGTTTCTGGCTGGCCTGGAGCTTGATTTGTAGGCCAACCTGGTCTTGAATTCAAAGACAGCCTCCTGCCTCTGCCTCCTCAGTGCCAAGGTTAAAGGTGTGCACAACCACACCTGACCTTGAAGATTTACTTTTAGTTTATGTATATGAGTCTTTGCCTTCATGTATGCATGTGTACCAGTTCTGTACCTGGTGCCCACAAAGGCCAGTGGAGGGCATCAAATCCCTTGGAACAGGGACAGGTGGGTCCTTGACAAAGCAACAAATGCTCTTAACTGCTGAGTCATTTCTCCAGCCGCAACAAACTTCAAAGTTAGGTGCAGTGGTGAATTGGAAACTGTATCAAAAGTATGACCTCCGAGGCAGGTAGGGTGGTGGTAATCATACTTGTAATCATACTTCTCTGGAGGAAGATTGCTACTTTGAGGCCAGCCTGGGCTACATATTGAGTTCTAGGCCAGCCCCAGCCTAGAACTGGAAAAAACAACAGAAGAAGAGGAGGAGGAACTTTTAAAACATTTCCCTTCACATACATACACACACAGAATAAATAAATGTAAAAAGTTCTCAAGATCTATTTTATTATTATTTGTGTGCGTTTGTCTGCCTCTACATATGTTCACATGTATGGAACTGTCCACAGAGGTAAGAAGTGGGTGTTGGATCCCCTAGGGCTGGAATTACAGGTGATTGTGATGAACTCAGTGTGGGTGCCAGGAACCGAACTCAAAGCCCCTGAAAGAGCAGCCAGCACCCTTAATCACTGAGCCATCTCTCCAGTTCTCTCCAGTAGTAATACTTTCATTTTCTCAATGTGGCTGACTCGTTCAAACATCCGATCAGCTAGTGTTTGTTTTTTGTGGGGTTTTTTTGCTTTGTTTTGTTTCTTTCCTTTTGAGACAGGGTCTGATTATGTAGCCCTGGATTAAAGACATGTACCAACAAACCTACCCTCCTATATAGATATTCTTTAAAAAAAATTTTTTTTTGCCTGAAATTTGAAATACTTCTGGTCCTGAGAATTTTCAGTAAGTACTCAACTTGTATCTCTCTAGCAGTAACCTGTTTATAAAAGAAAGCCAGTCTTCCCAGCATTAAGGAGGCAGATATAGGAAGACTACTGTGAGTTCAAGACCAACTTGGTCTATATAGGGAGTTTTAGGGTAGTCAGGGCTATACAATAAACCTCTGTGTCAAAAAAGGCGGGGGGGATGCTGAAGAGATGGCTCAGTGGGTTAAGAGCAGGTACTGCTCTTTCAGTCAACCTGAGTTCAATTCTTAGCACCTACATGACATAGCTCACACGGCCTGTAATTCCATTTCTCAGGAATCTGATGCTAACGGCCCCCTCAAGCACTTGCACTCAGATGCCCCCTCCCCACCTAAAATAAATAAAAATAAAATAATTATTTCTCTCTCTCCATCTCACAGAGATTCCTCTGCCTCTGCCTGTCTCGCAAGTGCTGAAATCAAAGGTATGCACCACCATGCCCAGCAAAATATATCTTAAAAAAATAAATAAATAAAGCAGTTCCTAATGGTAATACCAGCATTTAAGAGGAGGAAGGAGAATCAGAAGTTCAAGGTCAACCTGAGCTACAGGAGAACCAGAATTAAGAGAAAGACAGAAAAACTAGTTAAAATCAGGGGTATAGGATCTGAGAAGTACATACTTTAATCTGACTCTAAGTACTACCAGGAAATCAAGGGGAAAGAAAAGAAAAACTTCTTAAATGTATTTAAAGAGAACACTTGTTAACCTCAAAAGGAATAAATCTTTAACAATAGTATTTCAAGTAGTAGTCCAAATTAACAAAGTGGACCACTCCCCCATAATCCTAGTACTCAGCAAACAAAGGCCAGAGAATCAGGTGTTCAAGGTCATCCTTGACTACAGGAAGTTTGAAGCCAATCCTGGCTAAAAGAATTCTGTCTCAAAAAACAAAAGAAATGAAAATAGTAGTTCAAGAGAAACAAAGAATTCCCAACAGTGCTAAGGGAAATGTTTAATAAGTTAAGAATGTGGGGGCTGGAGAGAAGGCTCACTGGCTGTACTTGCAGAGGACCTGGGCTCAGCAGCTAACAGCTTTCCTTAACTCTAGTTCCAGGTTCCAGGGAATCTGACGCCCTCTTCTGACCTCTACAGGCTTTGCATGACACAGTGCACTTACATATGTGCAGACAATACACTCAAATACATAAAACAAATAAATAAAAATAATAAATATGTTTTTTTTTTTTAAGTTCTGAATGTCAGGCGTGTTGCCACATATCTTTAATCCCAGCACTTGGGGGGCAGAGGCAAACCAATCTCTGAATTTGAGACTAGCCTAGTCTACATAAGCAGTTCCAGGCCAGCCCCAGCCCCATCTCAAATAAAATAAATAATAAAAGGTTCTGAACTTCCCCCACTCTTTAAATTACATCTTAGAAGATAGCTAATGTATCTAAAAATCGCTAGTATTTGCTGGCTGTCAAAATTGCTGTTCATTCTGTTCATAAAGCAAATGTACAATATTTTCATGATTTTGGGGTGTTCATAGGTTCAGAGCTTAAACAGCTTATCATACCACTATTATTAAGGGAAGAGGGGAAAAAAAGGAAACCAATTTAACCCCTAGCAATTTTCCTCTCCTTCTCCATCTCCCTGTCCCCCTCCTCACCCTAAGACAGGGTCTCACTATGTAGCCCTGGCTAGCCTAAAATTCACTATATAGATCAGACTGGTCTCAAAATTGTGGCAATCTTCCTGCCTCTGCCTCTGGAGTGCTGGGATTACAGAACACTACAATTTTTCAAAATGAATATCATTAAATAGAAATTTCATGTTTGTGCATTTGGCCTCCACTGCTGGCAGATGTCTAGATAATCATAACCAACAGTGACTCACTACCTAGAAACTTACAATGAGCTTTTGCTCCCTTAATTCATGAATAGTACTTTGAAATATGCTTATGAGTCAGAATTTATTAACAAACTACATCTGAAATGGTTGTCCTGTGATACTCAGTTTAAGAAAATGGTAACATTTACCTAGAGAATTGATACTTTAGAGAATTTGGAAGATGATTATCAATACTAAACTGATCATAGGAGAGAAGGGTTAGGTTTACTTTGTACAGCTACAGAACCAAGGTTAAGAAAAATAGGTAACATTTACCTGAACAGTAGAATTTAGCTTAATGTGGAGACTTATGGATGACAGCATTTGATGCAGACAGGAACATGATTTGGAGTTAGAAATAAGATAAAATTGGAAATCTAGTTCCCACCTCCAATCAAGAATTTAACACAGAGCAGCTGGAGAGGTTGTGCCATTCCCCAGGCTGACGCTGGTCCAAGTCAGAGAATTCAAGGCCAAACTGGTTAGTGTGGACTAACTACCCTGTCTCCAAACACAAAAACAAAATAGCAAAAAGAGAATTTAACCTGGACAGGATGGGCTAGAGATAGAACCTAACTGTAGAGTGCTGGCTTATTATGCACAAAGTTCTAGATTCAATACAGCCCCCCCCCCAAAGAATTCTTAGCCCTGGGGTAAATACTCAATAATAATATCTTAAGCTGGGAATATAGCTCAATGGTAAAGTGATGTCTTTTACACAAAGCCCTGATCCCCAGCACCGATACAAGAAATCGCTAACAGTAGAATATTCTCAATATTGAAGTTATCCAAAACAACACTCTTCAGGAAGGAATGTGGATAAATTGTGGCCGGTGGGCATGGTTTGGTAGTTCACTGTATGTCTTTAATCCCAGCACTCAGGAAGCAGAGGGCCAGCCTAGGCTACACAGAGTTCCAGGCCATCCAGAGCTACATAAATACCCTGTCTCAAAAAAATTTTTTGTTTTGTCTATTTTTGGAGACAACCTAAATATTCTCAGGAAGAACTGTTGTTTTCTTACCTAAAGTGTTTTTTTTGTTTCTTTGTTTGTTTGTTTGTTTTAATGATACTGCTGGGTTAGACTTCTTTTTTCTTTTTCTTTTTCTTAATGAAAAGGAAAGTTGTTGATTTTTTAAGACAGGCTCTTTTGATGTAGTCCAGGCTGCTCTTAAAACTCATAGCAGGGGCTAGAGAGATGACTCAGCAGTTAAAAGCACTGACTGCTCTTGGAGAGGCCGTGGGTTCGATACCCAGCACATGGCTACCATACTCCAGTTCCAGGGGAACTCAATGCTCTCTTCTGATGTGTCATGTGTGCACTTATATACATGCAGACAATACACTCATACACATAAAAATAATAATAAAACATTTTTTTTTAAACCTCAGAGCATTTCTCTTACCTTAGTCTCCTGAATGTTACTAGCATTAACGAGTGAGCAATCACATCTGCCTTGGAAAGTCTGATTCAGCTCCATTTTCTGTCAAGTAAGAGGATATCTCATTCATCCATTTAATAACTTAATGAATGAATTCTTATCAATAGTGAGGGACAGAAAAAAATAGGACCACATGCACATGCTAACACAAATATTGGTTTGCTACTGTATATCATACACTTTATTGGGTATTGAGGGTACAATAGCCCACATAAAGCTGTGTTTCTCTCCTTACTGGAGTTTACAGTTGAAAAGATAACAATCTAGTTAAACTCTAAGAAACTTGCAGCATACTTGCCTTAAAAAAAAAAAACAAGCAAGGTTTTTGCTAAATCTGTTTCTTTGGGGTGTTCATGCAGATGTAGGAATCCACACAAAAGTCATCCACCGATACAGGCAACGAAAATGGAGACATTTCAGTGGTGTGGTGGCACATGCTTATATATACACCCCAGCACTTGGGAAGCGTAGGCAGGAGGATCAGTTCACGGTTGGCCAGGGCTACCGAAAGACCCTGATTCAAGAAACACAAAAGGAAAAAAAACAAAAACAGTAACAGCAATAAAAAACAAAGAGGGAAGGATGGAGAGTAAGGAGGAGGAATGTCAGGATGTTTCCCTGCCGGAAAGGGGACCGAACCAGATGACTTAATTTACTTTAAAAGGTGGGGGGAGGGGATAAGGGCGAGCCGCCTCAATGGGAAACACATTTCAATGCCGAGAAGAACCTAGGATTCAGACAGATGAGACTGAAAATCTCATGTCAGATTACTGGACATTACAGAATGTGGAGATTTGATAAAGCTCAGAAAAGGAACCTGTTATGTCTTTCTTTTTTAATGCAGAGGATGTTAATTAAGGAACTACTTAGAAGTGGATGGGTTTTGGAGCAAGCATCAAGGGGCTACGTTCCAAACACACGTCTTAATTTTGTAGGCTAAATAACTACAGGCGCACGCCTGTAATTCCAGCACCGTGGGGGCTGATGTAAAAGAAGTACCACGAGTTCGAGGCAAGCTGGGTTACATCCCTGTCCTGAAACTGATTTTCTAAACTGCAACGTTCTAAACTACACGCAACTCAGTCTTTCCAGTTTTCAAAAACATGAAAAATCTCCCAAAACCTTCAAAAGTGGTGCGTGCGGCCTGGGGCTCGCGCTTCCTTCTGGGACTTGTAGTCTTGGACAGATTCCGGGACCCAGAGTGCCATGCGGCAGGTCGTCGCGTCTGCGCGGTGCGGGCGGCGGGCAGCGCAGAGTGAGAGGCTCTTTTGTTCGGCGGAGGGGAGGGCCGTTGGCGGGGCCTGTGGTCCGCGTCTTTAGCTAGAGGCTCAACCGCGGCCACACAGCTTATTTTCCCGAGCGCTACTCCCTCGGGCCTCCGGACTCCACGCGCCAGTAGCGCGGTACCAATTCCTGTCGGACACTTGGGCGCTGCTGCGAGGTGAAGAGGCCAGTTGGAGGCGGGGGGAGGGGGCGCGGCGGTGGGAGGCCGCGGGTCTGGGGCGCGGAGTTGGGGGGCGCGGTCGACTCCGGCGCTGTGCGGTTCTACTTCCCGCGCAGAGCTCGTGGTGCGCGCGGGGTCTGAATCCTGCTGCAGGATGTGCAGAGAGGGCGGGGCGGGGAATCTTGCGCGGGCATCGGAAGTGGTTCCTGGGGAGCTGAGCCGAGGAAGAGGGGCCGCTTTTGGAGACCTGGGTAGAATATTGTTTGCATCGACGGGGCCGGAGAAGAAGCACTTTAGGAAGTTGGCAAAGGGATAGGCTTGGCCTTGGCTGTACGTGGCAGGGGCCGATGACTTGGAAACAGAGGTTAAGAAATGTAACCTGAGAAGCCAGACACCGTTGTACTCGCCCGGGGCTGGAGGACTGCCCCAAGTTCGAGGCCAGCCGAGACTACATAGGAAGACTCTAATAAAATGTTTAAAAAGAGAGAAAAAGAAAATCGACCTGAGGATAGTCGGTCCTCCTGACACAGAGAAATTTCTCTTTGCCGGGGTAACGAAGTAAGTAGGACGAGGGCGCTGGACTACCCGCTGGGTGTTAATAGGGAAGGAAGATTTGTTGAATATATCGCTGAGGGGGAAGAGGAGGGGCAGACGTTTGCTTGACCTTGGCTAGAGGTGGAGGAAATCTTAGGATAGGTAGGGCCTCCCGACAGTAATTTGGTAAAATGTAGAGAAAAGGGGATGGCTGGGATGTAGCTTAGGTGGTAGCTTCCTAGCATTCTGGAAGGCTTGGGTTCCATCCCCAGTACCGCATAAACTGGGTGTGGCGGCGTGTACCTGTAACACTAGCAGGAGGAGCGGAGGTTCAGGGCCATCCTCGGCTACGTAGGGAGTTGGGGGGAGGTAAAAAAGCCACTCTTTGCCTAGTAATGGGTCTTTGGTATAAGGAGGGGAGACTAAGACTACCGTTTGTAGGGCCAGCACAGTGGCTCATCGGGTAAAAAGTGCAGGGCAACCCTGGAGCCCCGAGTTTGTTCTCCAGAACCCCTGTGTGTAAAGGTAGTTGTCCTCTGACTTCCACAAACAGGTGGACCGCGTTGTGGGCATGCATACATGCATACATTGACAATTTTTATTTTCAATGTTTATTGTTTTATGTGTATGAGTGTATTGCCTGGATGTGTGTAAGTGCACCCACGTCGTGCAGTGCTCGTGGAAAGACGTTGGGTCCCCTGAAACTGGAGTTATAGATGGTTGTTAGCCACCATGTGGTTGCTGAGAACCATGTCCTCTGCAAGAGCAGCCAGTGCTTTTAACTGTTGAGCCATCTCTCCAGCACCAATAATTCTTACTTTAAATAAATACCATATGAAGAATGAAACTCATTTTCCTGTTTTGTTTTGTGGTACCAAGAACCTTGCACATGCAAGTAATCACTGAATTGCATCCTCAGACTTTTTGGAGGACAGATTTTGCAAGGTAGCCACACTAGCCATGAACTCTTGATCTTGCCTGCCTCCTCTTCCAAGAAGCTGGGATTACAGACCTGAATCATCAGGCCTCATTTTTATTTATTTTATGTTGTTGCCAAACGAGTCTGGAATTTCTGAGTTCCAGAAGTCCTTCTTGCCTCAACCTTCTGAGTTCTGGTTCAGCTTCTAGGTAGTGTTGTTGTTGTTGTTGTTTAAAAAACAAAACACTGAATGGTTCTTTTGGGGAGGTGTTTTAACAAAAAGTCCAAGTGGGCCTGGAAAGATGGCTCCTCAGTTAAGAGCACTGGCTGCTCTTCCAGAGGACCTGGGTTTGATTCCCAGCACCAACTTGGCAGCTAACGACCATCTGTAACTCCAATTCCAGGGGATCTGACACCCTCTTCTGACTTTTGTGGGCATTACACAACAATGGTGCACTTCATGCGTGCAGACAATATATTCATGCACAAACCCCTCCTCAAAAAAAATCCAAGTGTAACTTTTGCTTTAATTCAAAACTAGCTCCGTACATTTTTAGCTGCGATTGTTAGGATTGTTAGTGGTCTCACAAAAGGTGATGAAATTGTAAAAATGCATGAATGAGTTAACAAAGCATGGAATAAGGTAGGTTGTGAGATAGGTTAAATCCCCAGTACCACAAAAAATTAATTTTAAAAAGTGGGTCATACTAGAATGTCCAGCCAGGAGTTAAGATATCCTTTCTAGTTGTGTTCAGAATCATGTCTGGAGGACTGCAGAGCTGCTTCAGGGATTAAGAGCACCTACTGCTCCTCCAGAGGACCCAGGTTCAATTCCCAACACCCACATGGAGGCTAACAACCATCTGTAACTCCATTTTCAGGGGATCCGACACCCTCTTCTGTCTTTGTGAGCATTGCATAGAACACAGGTGCACCAATACGCATGTAGGCAATACATTCATACACATGAAATTAAGTAATATTTACTCATGTCAGTAGTTTGGAGTAGTTTCAAAAGGTCTAAGGTTTTGGAATAGAGGACCACAGTCAAGAAATTAGTATCTGTCCCTTCTTAGATGCTCTTTAGATATACATGGAAAGTGTTATGTTGGAAAATTTTAGCCATGTACTTGTGTTTCGGTTCACCTATATTCCCAGCACTTAGGAGGTGGAGACTGGAACATCAGGAGTTCAAGACTAGCCTGGGCTCCCTGAGACCCTGTCTTAAAAGAAAGGGGTGAGGGAAGCCCCAGTTTTTGGAGCAGTTGCTCCTTAATAAAAATTTTGGGCATTTCTGTTTTTCCATTTGGTCCCTTTTGGGGGTGGGAGGACAGGGTTAGAATTGGTAGATTTTCACCCCCTTTTAAGTGTTTCTTCTGTACCTCACAAATGGAAGTCGTAACAATTTAGGGAGTCATTTCTTCCTACTACCTTGGGTTCCAGGGATCAAACTCGGTCATCAGCCTTACACTTTCACCTGCTGAGTCATCTCAGCCCCCAAACCAATTTTGGAGTAAAAGACTAGCGGTTGTTAGGCTTCCATAAAATGGACCATACCTATTTTTCCAATGTCTGGGCATTCAGATTGCTGATGAATGAATGAATGGATGGGACTTTGAATCCTTTCTGACAACTTCATATGTTAACCCACAGAATTTACTAATATGTACTTAGTTTGTTAATGGTTTCTGTGATACTTGGCAGCTTTGCCAGAGTAAAAATAGTTAATTTGCCCCATGCTTGTCCTATCTGCAGGTTTTACTCTGAATTTTTAGTTTTTGATTTAGGTCTTTTGAGATTTACTTTGTAGCCAGGCTGTCCTGAAACTATGTAACAGCTCAGGTTGACCTTGAACCCACGGTGATCCTCCTGCTTCAACCTCCCAGATGTTGACATGAGCCACCACCGTATTTGGCTTCCTTTGGTATTAAATACAGAAAAGGTATGTGTACTGTGCAGTTTACCATTTTTAACTTGGGTCCTGAGTTCTGGATTCCAGTAGTAAGTCATATGACTTGGATTTTTATTTTATGTCTTTTTTTTTTTTTAATTTTTAAAATTGTGTTTATTGTATTGTGAGGCCTGCCACAATGCACATGTGGAGAATAACTTAGTGGAGTCCTTCTCTCCTACTATTATTAGATTCTGACAGTTGAACCCAGGTTATGAGGCTTGTGAGACAAGTGCCTTTATTTGTTGAGCCATCTTGATAGCCATATTTTTTGTTGTGGGGACAGGGCCTAACAACTGTATTGAAAAGTTGGTGTCCATAACTGGGTTTTATCTGTGTCCCAAGTTGACTTGGAATTCACTCTATGGCCCAGTACAATTCTTGTACTGGAAGCCTTCCAAAGTACCTAGCTGACAGTTTGATTTTTCAGTTTATTTTGTTTTTGTTCTTAATTTTATTTTGTGTGTTTTTGAGTGTTTTGCCTACACATATGTTTTGCACCTGCTTCATTTGGTGAATCCAGAGGCCGGAAGAGAGTGTTGGATTCCCTGAAACTAGAGTTATGGTAGAATGTTAGCAACTATGTGGGTGCTAGGAACTGAACCTGGGTCCTCTGCAAGAGCAGCCAGTACTCTTAACCACTGAACTATCTCCAGTCTTTGACAGTTTTATTTTTATGTATGTATGTATGTATGTTTGTCTTTACTTACTTTATGCAGTGCTAGGGATTAAATCCAGGACATCTTACATGTTAGGTAAGCACTCTATCACTGAGCTACATCCCAGTTAGGCAAGCTCTGTACTGGTAAGTTATACTTCTAACTCAAATGGTTTCTTAATGTGGGGAAGTCAGATGACTTTTTTTTTTCCTCTAGTGGTAGGAAGAGTGCTAGGGATTAAACCTAAAACCCACATGCCCCACCAGCGCGCTGGGCCCCAGCTTTCCTAAAATCCTTAGTGTCCTTTGTGTAAAACTGAATTAATACTTTCCCATCTGGGCAAGGTGGCCCTTGCTTCTAACAACCAGTGCTGAAGAAGATAGAACTGGTAGTACTGTCACGAGTGCCATGCCAGCCTGGACTCTGAAGTGAGACCCTGTCTCAAAAAACAAGGGTTAGACAACAATATAGGGACCCACATGGTAGAAGGAGAGAACTGATTCTCCCTTAAGTTGTCCTCTGATCACCACATGCACACTGCAGCCCCATACTAAATAAATATATGTAACAAACAAAATGAATTTCTCATTAGCAATGTATATTTTTTAAATTCAGTAGCTTTTAATAGGTTAATTGAAGAAGTTATTCAAATATGGACAAAATTCAGATCGTTGAGTTTCATAATTTGTATTAAATTGTTCTGCATGTAGTATTTATGATTTGATGACCAGAGGAGTTATTCTGGATAACTTCAGTAATAATACCTTGAAAGACCTAACAGCTATAGTTTTGAGTAGTATCAGTAAATGGGTCTTGTTATCTGTAATACTTTGGTTTCTATTTATTTTACCTGTATGAGTGTTCTGCCTGCATGTATGTAAGTGCACCACATGCATACAGTGCCAGCAGAGGTCAGAAGAGGGTGTCGGGGATCTTCTGGAACTGGATTTAACCAATGGTTGTGAGCCATCACATGGGTGCTGAGAATTGAACCTAGGTGTTCCAGAAGAACAGCCAGTTTGTGAGTCAGAGAATGTGGAGGTCCCAGGACAACTTTCAGCTTTTGAGAGTCAGTTCTCTCCTTCCACTTAGTTGAGGCAGAGTCTGTTTTTTGCTGTTGTGCTGCCTCCAGACTAGATGGCCTCTCAGTTCTTAGTCAAATTTTCCTGTCCTTACCTCCCATCTTGCCATAGTGTAGTGCTGGGTTGACAGATGTGCACTATCACATCTGGCTTTTATGTGGGTACTGAGTATTGAACTTCCTCCGAGTCATCTATCTGGTTCCCCCTTGTTTTGGTGTTTTTGAGATGGTCTTCCTGTAGACCCAGCTGGCCTGGAAGTCACTATGTAGACCAGACTGGCCATGAACTCACAGGGATCCACCTGCCTCCTGCGTGCTGAGATTAAAGACGTGGGCCACCACACCCACCCCATGACTTTTTTTCAAAGTCCCTTGTGAGGCTGGAGAACTCCTCAGCATTTCAGAGCACTGGCTCCTCTGGGTTTCAGAACCTGGTTCAGTTTCTTAGTACCCACATAACTGCTCACAACCTTCTGAAGCTCCAGTTCCAGGGGATTCAGTGCCCTCTTTGGGTCTCCGTGAGCATTGCACAACAGGTGCACTTATATACAAGTAGGCAAAACATGCATACACATAAAAAGTTAAAAGAAAAAGAATCCCTTGTGTCCCATGCTAGCTTCAAACTCACTGTGCATCCTAGGATGACCTTAAACTTCTGATCCTCCTTCCACCTTCCAAGTGCTAAGATGAAGTGTGACCACTTCATCAAATCCCAAAGCTTTGTGCATGCTAGGCAAGCACTCTACAGGTTTTTATTTCACTTTAAAGCTTTGAAATACTTGCTTGAGGTATTACTGTGTCCTAAGATTTGCCTGATTCCTGGGACCTTTCAACCCCAGACTACCTATAGTTTAGTCCTGTCAACATACTCAAAAGGGATCAGCTAAGTTTCTCAACATGTCAGATAAAATTCAGAACTTATTCATAAAAGTTGGGAATGTACCTCAATTGTAGAACAAGGTCCTGGGTTTGATTGTCAGCCCTGCAAGAAAGCAAAAGACTAAGCCTGGCATGGTTGCTTATACCTGTACTTCCAGTGTTTGAGAGGCTGAGACAGGAGTAATGACACTAGTTTCAAGCCAACCTGATCTACAGAATGAGATCCTTTCTCAAAAAAACTTGAGAGGCAGTGACCGGCAGATCTCTGTGAGATAGAGGCCAGCCTGGTCTATATAGTACGCTCCAGCTGGGGCTACAGGGAAACTCTATCTCAAAAACAAAACCAAATATTTGGCACAACTGTAATCCTAGAACTTTGAAGGTGGAGACAAGAGGATCTGGAGTTCAAAGTCAGTCAGCCTGGGCTACATGAAAGCTAGTCTCAGGAAGAAAACAAAACTTTTCCTCTGGCACAACATATGTTCAGATACCATTTTCTGTCTTTAGATCTCTGGAAGTCAAAAGCCAGTGTTCCTCTAAATGTTAGGTAACTGCTAGACATGGTAGTGTACACCTGTGTTCTAGTACCAGAGGCCCATGGTAGGATTGTAAGCTTGGGGATAGCCTGGAATACATAGTGAGACCCTGTTTTTAAAAACAAAGGGCTGAACCAATAAAGTGGCTCTTGCTTGTAATCCTAACATTTGGAAGGCTGAGACAAGATAATCCACAAGCCTCATGGTAGCCTGGACTAGAATTGGGGGCAGGGAGGACGTGGATTTGCAAAGCTCTGGATTCAGTCTGCAGCAACTATCTCGACTCTGTACTCCTCCCATACAAAGATGAAACTCCTGCTCCTTGCTGTGCATGTGGCACAAGTTTTGTTTTTCCACTCAAATTTTCCATCTGGAAAGCATTTGCTCCACAAACAGCCAAGATACCAAGCCAACTAAAAGCAGTTTAGAAACATGACTAGCACCTGAAAATACTGTGCCACACATGCCTTCACTTGTGTTTTGATTACTGACATGTAGTTGCCAGTTATTTTGGCAAAACATCTTTTCCTTGTTTTCTGTTTAAGGTTTATTGAGCAGATTGGTCACTTCCTAAAAAGCTGTCAGCTTTGCACTTACCTTATCCAGCACACAGCATTCATGAATTTATACAGGGCTCAGAACTCCAAATGAGTGTGCGAGCACAAATAGAAACAGAGTACTTTGGGGTTCCCAGGGAAAGAAATACTTGGTTAGGTTGTGTGAGCTTTATGTAGGAAGTATCGTTTCAGTGGGGTCTTGAAGACAGGGTGGATTTTGACTCTGAATACAGTAGGAAAGCATGCTCGTACAGAGAGTTAGCCTAGTCTGGGACTTTAGGGAAGCCTTTAAGGAATGACATTTAAGCTAAGGAAATATGCTGGGTATGGTGACTTATGCCTGTAATTTCAATGCTCAGGAGGTTGAGGAAGGAGGATTATTTAGAGTTTAATGTCAGCATGTGCCACAGAGTGATACCCTATCTTGAAAAAAAAACTAGGGGTTGGAGAGGTGACTCAGCTGTTAAAATGCAGCACCCACATAGCAGCTAACAGCCATCTACAATTCCAGTTCCAGGGTATCTGACCCTTTTATAATCTCCTGGGACACTGCACTGCATGGGTGCACTTACACACGTGCAGGCATGACACTCATACACATAAAATGAAAATAAATAAAAGAAAAACAAGAAAACTAAAATAGCATTGTGGCTTACACTTAAAATCTTAGCACTTGGGTGGGTGAGGTAGGACGATCACCATGCTACAGAATGCTGGGTCCCTCTAGGCCTCAAGACAAGTAAAATCAAATCACTGGTTACTGTTGAGAATGAAATGGAAAATAGATTAGGAATTACCCTGGGAAGAAATAGTAATATCTTGGAATGCAGTGGTGATGGTGGTGAGGTTTTAAAAAAATGTATGACCTGGCCATGGTATCACATACTGTTAATCCTAGCAGAGGCAGGCAAAGGTGGGTAGAGCTTTTGTGATTTCAAGGCCAGTCTGGTCTATACAGCGAGTTCCAGGTCAGCTGGGAATCCTGTCCCACCTTCACCCCCCAGAAAAGTAGGAGTTGAGGGATAAAGGATGGATAAACACTGTAATCCCAGCACTAGAAACTGAGGCAGGAAAAGTGAGTTCAAGGTCAGCCAGCAAAATACAGTAAACAGCTGGTTCCAAAACAAAGCATGGAAGGAAGCAGAAGAAAGGGAGTTAACACATTTAGTAATAGAAAAGATGATTGTTCATTTAACTGGTGCCAGGAAAAATATATATGTAAAAGCTACATATGTAAAAGCTGAGCCCAAAGCCACAACCTCTAAGCTCCATATAGAATTTTTAGGTCACCAAAACTGATTTTTGTACTTAAACAGGTCTTCAAAAAGTCTGGATTGTTGTTTTTTTTTTTGGGTTTTTTTTTGTTTGTTTGTTTTTGTTTTTTCCCCCACAAATACATTATTTTGTTTAAAGTTTTCTATTTATGCTGGGCATGGTGGTGCATGCCTTTAATCCTAGCACTGTGGAGGTAGAGGCAGAGGCAGGTGGGTCTCTGAGTTCAAGTCCAGCCAGAGCTACAGGGAGACCCTGTCTCAAAAAGACCAACACAAAAAACGATAATAATAATAATAATAATGGGCTGAAGAGATGGTTCAGCAGTTAAGAGCACTGACTGTGTTTGCTAGAGACACGGGTTTAGTTCCCTGCACCCACATGGCAGCTAGCAACCATCTGTAACTCCAGTTCCAGGGGATCTGATGCCCTCTTCTGACCTCCTAGGGCACTGCAAGACATGGGTGCACCTGCCTACATGCAGGCAATACACTCATACATATAAAATAATAATGCACAGAGAATAAAAAGAGAGAGACCCACCCTTAAAAAGAAAAAGAAAAAACAAAGTGGAAGGAGAGAACTGACTCCAGACAAATTGTCCTCTGACCTCCCGACACATGCATGCCCGTAACTCAAACAAAATTATTTTTTAAGTCATGCTGGAGGGGACTGAAGATGGCTCAGTAGCTAAAAGTACTTACTGCTCTTCTAGAGGACCAGGGTTCAGTTCCCACCATCCACATGGCAGCTAAGGAAGGGTTTCCTTACCTCCAGACCTAGGGAATTTAGTGCCCCCATCAGGGAACTTTATACATTTCATTTATTTATTTGTGCATATGTGTGAGTGCCATGATGTGTAGAGGTCAGAGGACAGCTTTGAGGAACTAGTTCTATTTTGTTTGAGGCAGGCTGTTGTCCCTTATGCTCAGGCTCGCTGGCCTGTGAGCTCCCAGCAATTATGTCTACACTTCCCATCTCTCTGTGGGAATGCCCAGAGAATGCTAGGATTGCAGATACATGCCACCTCTCGTAGCTTTTTTATGTGGTCTAAACTCAGGTGGTCTGGGTTGAGCCATCTCCCCAGCCCTAGTTTGGTCTTTTGAGACAGGGTTTTACCCTGTAGCTCTGGCTAGCCTGGAATTTGTGAAGGTCCTCCTGCTTCTGCCTTAATAACAGGTGTGTGCTACCATGTCCAGCTGATGGGTCAGGGAACTTACTGTATGTATGTTTGTTTTGTTTTTAGTCTGACTTGGAACTTGCTATGTAGAACAGGCTGGCCTTGAACTCACAGAGATCTGCCAGTCTCTGCCTCCTGAGTGCTGGGATTAAAGACATGCGCCACCATGATAGGCCATGTATGTACTTTTGTACTTGAATGTGAATATATAAATTATGTATTACCAGTCAGCCCAGGCCTGCAACTTGAAATCCTGCCTCAGGTTCTTATTTTCATTTAGAGTCTTTTGTAGTAAAGATAACCGTATCACTAGCTACACTTACCTAGGGGGCAAACTTAAACATTGACAAGCACTCTACTACTGATCTTAGATCCCAGGCCAAGACCAACATTTACCTAGAACCCTTGCTGGTTTAGTTTCTGAGGTTTCTGCCTGTTTTTTTGTTGTCTTTGTTGTTTTGCCTTTTTGCCTAGAGTTTTTCTGTTCTTTGGGGTTTGTTTTTGTCTTTTCTGAGGCATGTCTGACTTTGTAGCCTAGTCTGGCCTCAAGCTTGTAGCAATCCTCATGCCTCAACCTCCCACCACAGTATTGAGATTATAATTGTGAGCCACTGTGTCCAGCTTTGAAATTAAGTGTGTATAGAGGCCATAGGTCATCCTTGGGTATAATTTCTCAGGTACCCTCCACTTTTGTTTTGAGATGGCCACTCATTGGTCAGTTGTTCACCTCATAGTCTAGGCTGCGGGCCTGGCCAGAGGGTCCTAGGAATCCACTTGTCTCTGCCTCCCTAGCACTGGGATTACAAGCACATACTACCACTCCTGGCTTTTTACAAGGCTTCTGGAGTTTAGGTCCTCATGCTTGCATGGTAAACACTATCCACGGAGCTATCTTCCCAGCTGTGTCCCCACTGGCTTCAGAGTCTTCTTAGATTAGACCCTTTCTCAGTACAACTATTCAGAACAATAAAATGCTTAATCTTGTGTCTGATACACACACAAATCAGAACATGTAAAAAAAAAATTTGGAACACTTGGTATGGCACATGCCTGTCACCCTGCCATTCTGGAGATAGAGGTAGGAGGATTGCAAATACAAGGCCCAGTGGGCAGTTTAGCAGACCCTGTCTCAAAGGCTGAGAAGTGACTCGGTTGGTAGAATATCTACTTAGTATGAAAGAGGCCTTGGGTTTGAGTCCCAGTACTGCATAAAGTTGGAAATGGCGGTATACATCTATACGCCTGTAAATCTGGCACTCCAAGAAGTTCAGAGTCTGCAAGATGATTCAAATTATTAAAAACAAAAACAGGGCTATTGAGAATGCTCAGAGTAAACACACTTGCTATGTAAGCCTGACAACCTGAATTCTATCCCCAGAACCCATGTTGGAAAGAGAAAACCAACTCCTTGGAAGTTGTGCTCTGACCTTCCACACCATGGCCCACATGCACTCATACATAGTAATACACTTTTAAAAACAAAACCAAATCTATGTGTTTGTGTGTGGAGGTAAGGTCTTGCTGTATGGCTCAAATTGGCCTAGAACTTGGATTCCTCCTGATTTAGCCTCTCCTACGTAGACTTTTGAGATTATGGGCAGGCACTACTATAGCCTGCCCCAGTTATGACACTTTGTTTTAATGCTGTGCCAGGAGTAGAACCCAGGGCCTCATGTATACATACTCATCACTGTACCACTGAGCTATATCCCCAGTCTCCCAAAACATTTTTTGGTGATACTGTACAAGAGTCCAGAATACCTTTAATGGAAAAAGTCTTACTTTTTTCTTGTAGACAGTAAGCTTCAGGAAGACAGGAGCCATTTCTTACTTTCTCGAACCTCTAGTATTTGGCACAATATCTAGAATTTTCTAATAACCAAACAAATGTTTGTTGTTTAAATAAGCATTGTTCAAGATTCAGACATGGGACTCTCTCAGAGTATAAACCTATGCATCTGATGATAATATAACTGATTTATAATGATAATCCTGGGGGCTGGAGAGATGAT
Organism: Eospalax fontanierii; assembly: GCA_035773235.1. Classification (NCBI taxonomy): domain Eukaryota; kingdom Metazoa; phylum Chordata; class Mammalia; order Rodentia; family Spalacidae; genus Eospalax; species Eospalax fontanierii. The sequence continues at coordinate 71,075,503 of CM069531.1, forward strand.
GGCTCAGTAGTTAAGAGCACTGGCTGTTCTTGCAGAAGACCCGGGTTTGAATCCCAGCACCCAGATTGCAGCTATCAACTGTCCGTAACTCCAGTTCCAACACCCTTGTCTGTCCTTCTCTCTCTACACTTGGTATATGTAGGAATAACACTCATATGCATAAAATAAAAATAAGTAAATGATAATTCTGTTATGAAAGGTTTATTAGAGTTCATGTCCTGTACAGCTGTACCTATATATATCAGTTCTCAAGTATTAGGGAGTCAGCTTCTCCTGATCCCCAAAGAGATAACTTTCATTATAATACAATTTATTCTGCTAGTCATCTCTAAACATCTCTCTGTCTCTCTGGCTGGCTTAGAACTCATTCTGTAGACCAGACTGGCCTTGAACTCACCGTGATCCTCCTTCCCCTGCCTCTCCGGTGCTGGGACTAAAGGCATGTGCCACCATGTCCCACTAACTGTTCTGTCTTAATGTAACTAATTTAAACTCTGTTTTAATGATTTAAACTATCACAGATAGGTACATTTAGGAAATAGTGTGTATAGGCTTGGTGAGAAAGGGGTTTCTACTTACATATTAAACTTTTTTTTCCCAGGGACACTGGGAATACCAGTCCAATACCAAATTGGTGGTTAAAATAATGTGAAGCAGTAGCTCCTTCCTCTGCCACGTTATGTTCTTTGGGGGAAGAGGAGGTTGAGGGATTAGAACAAGGTCTCACTCTAGTTCAAGCTGGCCTTGAACTCCTGATTTCCCAAATTTCCCAAATTGTGGGATTATAGACCTACATCACACCTGGCCCATTTTCTCCATTCTTTGTATCTCATACTGGGCAATTGAGACCCATCCATTTATAAGATTTTCACTAATTCTAATTGATTGCTTTTGTTTTATTGATATCTTAGAGTGCCACCTACTGACAAAAATTGGTAATTTTAAGGTTTTAAAGCATACTTTAAAAGTCAGAATTGGATGGACTAAGTAGGTTTAAAGAATGTTAGTACTGTAAAAATATTATATATCCTGATGATTTGTGTGTGTGTGATGCATTTTTTTCTCTTTTTGAAACAAGGTCTCATGTGGACGTGGAAGACCTTGATCTCTTGATTTTTCTGCTTCCATCAAGTGCTAGGATTACAGGCACACATTATCACACCAGAAGTATGTCATGTTGGGAACCAAACTCAGGGCTTCATTCAGCTAGACAAGCACTCTACCAACTGAGCTATGTCCTCTAGTCCTCTCAACCCCATTTGGGGATTTCCATCAAACAAAACCTACTTCACCTTCTCAACTTAAAAGAACGAGTTGTGACCAGGTGTGGTGGCACACTCCTTTAATCCCAGCACTTTAGAGGCAGAGGCAGGTGGATTCCTATGAGTTCAAGGCTGGCCTGGTTTACATAATAGGTTCCGTGTTAGCTGGGGTACAGGAAGACCCTATCTCAGACCAGAAAAAAAAAAAAACCAGTTGTGCTGTCTCTAACATCCTTACATAGCCTCTTTTCTAATTTTTCTTTTTTTAACATCTTTTTTTACCATGTATGTATTTGTGTTGGAGCATACATGTGTGGCAGTCAGGACAATTTGAGGGATTTGGTTCTCTTCCATCATGTGAGTCCTGGGGACCAAACTCAAGTCATCAAGCTTGGTGGCAACCACCTTTATTTACCTACTGAACATCATCTTACCAGCTTTTGATATGTTTTTTTTTTTTTTCTATTAATTTGGGATTGATGAAATGACTCAGCAGGTAAAGCATTTGCCATCCAGGCCTGATGATCTGAGTTTAATCGTCCACATAGAGGTGTAAGGAGAGAATTGACTATACAGAGTTGTCCTCTGACAGCCACATATATGCTGTGGTATGTAGACACATCATAAATAATTTTTAAAATTTTTATTTGATTCATTTTATCTTATATGTATGCGTGTTTTATCTGTATGTATGTAAGTGCACCCATGCCATGCAGTGCCCATGGAGGCCAGCAGAGGGCGTCAGATCCCCTGGAACTGAAGTTATGGTTGGTTGCCTAATGAGTGCTGAGAACTAAACCTGGATCTGCTACAAGAGCAGCCAGTGCTACTGAGCTTTTTCTCTGGCCCCAATAATAAATATTTTTTTAAAGAATAAACCCAGTGAGTTTTGAGGCCATCATGAGCTCCATGGCGCCCTGTCTTTTTAAAAAAATAAATAAAAAGGATAAACTACTTGCTCAGTGCCTAGCATTCAGAAACTAGGTTTACTCCCCAGCACTATCCCCACCCCAATGTGAGTTGCCTAGGGATGTAGCTCCATTGGTTGATAGAGTGCTTGTGTGCCTAGTACAAATTAAGCCCTGAGTTCCATTCCTAAGGAGCACCACATTAGCTGGATGTGGTGGTGGATGGTTGTAATCTCAGCACTCAGGGAATTAGAGACATCAGAAGTTCAGGATCATTCCTCTGATACATTTTGATTTCCAGGCCACCACCATGGAACCATGAGACCTTGTCTGAAGAAAAAGTTTTAAAGAACCAGTGAGATGGTTCAGCCAAGTCCAGGATCCATATTGGATCTTATTCCTGAAAATTGCCCTCTGACCTCCATGACACACATGCACCTATGCACGTGTACACACACAAAATAAGAAAATATAATTAAAAGATTTTTTTTATTTGAGCTATAAAGTTATGGTAGCATTAAAAAAAAAAAGAACATGGGGACTTTTTAGCAAGGCAGGGTGACTATACTCCCAACACTTAAGAGGTAGAGACAAGATTAGGAGTTACAGGGCCAGCTTGGGCTACATGAGAACTTGTCTTTTTTTTGGAGACAAGGTCTCCCTGAAACCTCACCTGACCTCAATCTGAGAAATCCACCTGCCTCTGCTTCCCAAATGCTGGGATTAAAGGCATGTGCCAACTTGCCTGACAGACTCTTATCTTTTAAAAAAGGAAGATGGGGGCTGGAGAGATGACTCAGTGGTTAAGAGCACTAGCTGCTCTTCCAGAGGATCCAGGTTTGATTCCCAACACTCACATGGTAGCTAACAGCCATCCATAACTTCAAGTTCCAGGGGAACCTGATGCCCCCTTCTGACCTCCACAGGCATTACACAACCAGGGTGCACTTACATACGTGCAGGCAATACACTCATAAAATGAAAAAGAAGAGAACTTTCATAAAGATTGTTTTAGCAATGCAAAGTGGATTCTATATCTGTTTAAAAAGAAAAATTAGATGTTTAAATAAGGCAAGCTGTATCCCACAATAAAAAGTTCAAGTCCAGTATTGTGAAAAGAATAAAATATCTATAGAATATGAGAACATGTGAGCCAGAGAATTGTTTTAACTTTGTTATTATATTATTTCAAGTACAACGTGTTAAAAGAGTATTAGAAGCTGTTCAAAATTAGAATAAAGTTTTAAATAGATATATAAGAACACAGAAATTCTGGCCAGACATTATGTACAACTGTAATCAAATCACTCAGAAGGCTGACAGCAGATGATCATATATTTGAGGCAGCCTGGGCTATATGGTAAATCCTTATCCAAAAAGGAGGCATTGATGTCGGAGGAAGAAACTTAATTTTGCTGTGAGGTTCATAGTTGGGGCTAACTTTCCAGCAAACATATCAGAAAACTGTTACGAATGAATAAGCAGACCACTATAAGCAGCATACAATATCAAAGTCATCTATAAAATCCCTTGTTTTCTGACCATTCAAACATTTGTCTAACCAGTAAACGCTCCCTGGTGCTCTTTTTATTGTAGCAGTGTCACCCTTATACCAGAAAGCTGGCGGGTACTATGGGGAAGAAACAAAACAAGAAGAAAGTGGAGGAGGTGCTAGAAGAAGAAGAAGAGGAGTACGTGGTGGAAAAAGTTCTTGATCGACGAGTTGTCAAGGGCAAAGTGGAATATCTTCTGAAGTGGAAGGGTTTCTCAGAGTAAGTTTCATTGACACGGATAAATTCAGTCACTGTTTATTAGGAGTCATGTGGTGTGCATGCTACCAGTTTTATGTTGGCTATGCCTTGATTCAGTCTTGGTTTCCATGATTTACAGTATGATGAAGAAGGACCTACATGCAGAGTAATGTAATAAAAGACAGTGATCTATTTTAAAGAAATTTATTGATGTGTGTGTATGTTTGTGTGCATGTGCCATACCACCCATTTGGTAGTCAGAGGACATATTAAGAGAATTGATTTTTTTCGTTCCATCCAGAAATGGAAGTTGGGTTGTCAGGCTTGGCGGCAGGCACCTTCACCCATGGAGCCATCCAGCCCACCTCCCCAAGACAGTAATTTCAGAGGGGCATTTTTGTATAAAGCAGTCCACTTTCACAAATTAATTTTTCCTTGAAGGAAGCAAGCCTCTAAGCTGTCAGTATGACTCTTTGTTAGTTTTTTGTTGGTGGTGGTTGGTTTTTTAAATCTCCCAGCAGCCCTAGGAATTTATCTTTCTCAGGTTTTAGTCTTAGATAAAGGTACAGCTATTCGTTATCATTTAACTTCTCTTTTTCAAGACTAGCTCCTTTTCTCTTGTGCTAGTCCTTAGTATACTAGATGTATAATTTGATGTGTCTTCTGGTTTCAGTGAGGATAACACATGGGAACCAGAAGAGAACCTAGATTGCCCTGACCTCATTGCTGAGTTTCTACAGTCACAGAAAACAGCACATGAAACAGATAAATCTGAGGGAGGCAAGCGCAAAGCAGATTCTGATTCTGAAGACAAGGGAGAAGAGAGCAAACCAAAGAAGAAGAAAGAAGAGGTGAGGTTACAGGAAGAATTTTCACCTGCTCAGAATTTATAACACTGTCAAACTAAAGGCCGAATTTTTAAGCAGGGTTTTGGTTTTGTTGTTGCTGCTCTTGTGTGTGTTTGGAGACCAGGTTTCCCTATAGCCCCAGCTGGCCTAGAACTTGCATTGTAGACCAGACTGGCCCCAATCTCAGAGATTGGGATTAAAGGCAGGTACCACGTTGTTCTGCTGTCTTTCTTTTGAGACACAGTTTTGTCCAAAGTACAGCGGATTTTAATGTAACTGAGTATAGAAAGTTTGTTAAGGTTTTAGATTCTACATTGCAACAAACTTTAAAAACGCTAATTAGTATGAGGCCAAAATTTCTTCATGTACTAGTTTTATACTGACACCTTTGCTGCCCTATAATTCAATATGTCACCCAGGTTGGCCTCCAACTTGTGGCAATCCTACTTCAGCCTCCAAAGTGTTGAGATTATGAGCATGAGCCACTGTCTCCAGCTTTCTGCTTTTAGAATCTTAGAAATTAACTCTCTTGTCCTTCAGAAATAAGCTAATGCTTACAAAGCATGCCAGAGCCAACCATGTTGTACATAACCTGTAATCTCAACATTCAGGTGGTTGAGGGAAGCAGGAAGATCAGTTCAAGGCCAGCCTGGGCAATATGAGACCTTGTCTCAACAAAACAAAAAGGATTTGGAGCTGCTGCTTCTTTCCTAATTACATTTATTTAGGAGGTCAGGGGACAACTTGTAAAGTTTTCTCCTTCTACCATATGGTTTCTGGGGATTGAACTCAGGTCGTCGACTTAGAGGCAGGCACCTTTACTCACTGAGCCATCTCACCAGCCCTTATTCTTGTGAAGTGATCTAATCGTCCTTTTTATCTATGGTACAGGAATAATAATGTAACATTTGTTAAAGACAGACATGAGAACAAGTGAATTAATTTTCTGTAAATAGACAGCTTTCAATACTTTGATCCTTGAAGATCTGAGGTAGCTATTTTGGCTTTAGTACTTTAAAAATAGTTGTATTTCTTTTACTTGGTATATGTGTCCCTTTTCCTGATGGGAAGACCTCGTGTACTTCAGACTTTGATGGAGTAATCAATCACTCAAGGATTATAGCAGGCCTGGCACTTGGAGCCAAGGTATTAATGAAATATTGGCAAAAAATAAAATAAAAAAAATTGAGATTGCATTTATTAGAAACATAGGAATGGTTTCATTATGGATAAAAGTTCCATGTAGATAAAATTCTTCTATCCATTTGGTTTTTATAGTCAGAAAAGCCACGAGGCTTTGCCCGGGGTTTGGAGCCAGAGAGGATTATTGGAGCTACAGACTCCAGTGGAGAGCTCATGTTCCTGATGAAATGGTGAGTCTGCCGGTGGCTGTGTATGGTTGCTTCTTCCCTTCTCCCCATCTGTTCTATGCCAGAGGAAACAAGCTGGACCTTCGAAATTCCAGTCGCCCAGGTGTGAAATCTTTAAGATGACATAGTCCTTCGATAGTGACCCTCGGCTTGACTACCACCCTGGACTCGTGAGTTACAGGTAGGGGTCCTTAGGATTCTCAGATCTTTGCCCACTTTTTTTTTTCTTTTTTCTTTTTTTTTTTTTAAGGTGGGAGATGTTACGGAGAGGAATCACATTTCAGTTCTGTTAAGTGAAGAACACATTTTTGAAATGTGATTGGACCACCCTCCATTTCTGCCACCTTAGTAAAGATTAGGCTTCAGAATTTGGAGAGAATTCAGACTTTTTGTAAGGGCTACAATTTCGAAGTCAGCCAGCAGGGGTCAGCAAGACCCATTTTCTATCACTGAACATAATATAAGCTGCCTCCTTTTTCTGTTGTAAATACTAATGGTGATAACACAGATACATCATGAGTAGAAGTGGTATATCACATGTTTATTCACTTATCACCACTATCAAGTATCACCTGCTGAGCTGAATTGTATGTACTGTGTTTGCATATGCCTGGCAGCACAGTAAGCTGGTATAACCAGTATATGTCACACTGCCACTCGGTCATAGGAATTTTTCAGCTGCATTACAGTGTTATGGAGCCACTACCATATGTGTGGTCCATTTTGGGCCAGAACATTGTTGGGCAGCATGTGACAATACTTTGAAACCACTTAATGAGGAATTGAAGTTAGTAATTCTTGTTTTTTGTTATTTTGGGGCAGTTTTACTATGTAGCTTGGGCTTGCCTTGGATTCGAAATCCTCCTGCCTCAGCCTCCTGAGCTGAGATTACAAGCACCTGCCACTTACCCACCAGGAATAATGATTATAAGCCATTGCCAGTTAAGACAGTGTTCTTGAGACTTCTTTCATTGTTCTAGAAACAAGAAACTTCTCAACTCTTATGGTTCTTCCCTTGATGATAGCAAAAGTAATTTTTTTTTCTTTTTGAGACAGGGTCTCCCTGTAGCCCCAGTTGGCCTGGAATTCGCTGTGTAGACCAGGTTGGCTTCTATCTCACAGAGAATGCCTGTCTCTTCCTCCGGAGTGCTGGGATTAAAGGTGTGCACCCACCTGCCCAGACTAGGAAAGTACATAGTACATTTTTAAGGTACTGCCTATGGGGAAAGAAAATTGGATAATAGGATGTATTCAGTCCAGCTGGTATGCCTGTCTTTACACATCCATTGTGATTAACATAGTATCTCCATATTTTATTAGATTGTATTCTTGGTCAGATGTAGTCGTGTATACCTATAATCCCAGCACTTAAGAGGTAGCAGCAGAAGGATCACATATTTGAAGCCAGCCTGGACTAGAGAGAGACCCTGTCTCAAAAACAAAAAAGAGCCAGCACGTCTATAATTTCAGCATTGGGAAGATTGAGGCAGGAGGATTGCCCATCTTGGGCTACATACTGAGTTCCAGGACAACTGGAATATAGAGTAAGACCTCACCTCAGATGACAAAACAAACCCAAAAAAGAAAAAAAAAAAAAAAAAGATGAGATATTGCATCCTTTCAGAGGTAAAGAGTTTGCTTGACAAGCAAAATGACTGGGTTTGATTTCCCAACTAAAAAAATAAAATACGCCAAACCCAAACCTTTGTAATAGAGATATAGCTCAGTGGTAAAGGGCTTGCCTAACATGGATAAGGCCCTAGGTTCAATCCCCAGCACCCTCCAAAAAAGATTGAATATTAATTGTAAAACCAAGTTTTTAAATGACACTTCCCCTTCCCCGTGACTTAATGTATAACTATAGAGCACTTTTCTAGCATACACAAAGTCCTGGGTTCTATCCCCAGCACCACACACAACACACTTTAAAAAACTAAAGGAAAAAGTATTGATTTTCCTAGAAAGCAGAAATAACTATCCATTTCTCAAAATAGGAGATTTCTGTGTGGTGAAATGAGTTCATTTCACTTCAGAATTTGTTCAGTTAAAAGAGGGCAGCGTGCTTTAGCTTCCCCGTGATGTTTCAGTCCCTTTCCATCCCATTCTCTTGGCTTAGTTTCTCACAAAAACTTAACCATATCAGCTTTCCCTGAGGCTTTGGGTTCTAGTTCTTGCTGCAGTTCTGGAAGTTTGGGATCATGCCTTGTCAGAGATTCTGTCATGATTCAGTTGATTATTGCCTCCATCTGGGACAGGCCCAGTGACCTGAACATAAGAGTTTACTACAAGTTAGTTCCCTTAAAATGTATATTGTATCATTTTCAGACTTTGAAAATATAATAATAAGTATGTAGTAACACTCTCATTTTCTGCCTCCCTGTATTGACACACTGTTTCAAACAACATAGCAGTTATATGTATGAAGGTGGCATTTGTTAATGCCAAACAGTGTAATTATGAGTAAGCAAGAATGTGCCAGATCAACATTAAGTACTCTTACACAGCTGGGATTGCTCTACGAGCTTCTACTGGCTGGGATCTGGTTTGGGAAGAATTTGGCATGGCCTCTTGTTTTGTTTTCCCTCTGAAATTTGGTTAGTCAGGCTCTTTTTGGCATTTTCAAGAGGATCGATTGATTCAGGTGACCTAGCTTTTGACAGAGCTCCCTAGAGAGAGGATTTTTAACAGGGGAAGATTAAAAGCTTTCAGTACATGCTGCTTGGGTCATGTCTTCACTTTTCCTAGCTTGTTTCTGGAACTTGTATTTTTTAAATCCCTACTCCCTGGGTGATCCAAATTAGGAGACCTCAACAGCTATCTCAAAGATTTTCTGTGCTTTGTTCTGCAGGAAAAATTCTGATGAGGCTGACCTGGTCCCTGCCAAGGAAGCCAATGTCAAGTGCCCACAGGTTGTCATATCCTTCTATGAGGAAAGGCTGACGTGGCATTCCTACCCCTCAGAGGATGACGACAAAAAGGACGACAAGAATTAACTCTCTTGAGTACCAGCCCCTGTCACCTCTGACTGTGGGTTTGAAGTGGGGAAGGAAGGTGTTCTACTTGTCTTGACATCATAGAGGTGGCTTGAGAAGATGTCCTTTGAAGAGCCAGCATAGTTTCTGTGTCCTGCAGCAGCCCAAGTGCTTTAGAGCGTTCCAAACTATATAGTTTGCACGCCCATCCCAGTGGAGGGGAAAGGGATGAGTGTTTTAAGGCAGCCAGTTCTGCGCTCTGCTGGGAAAGCAGAGGGCCTTCCATGAAGGACAAAACCTGCAGAACTGGTGTGTGGGAGAGCAAAAAGATATTGTTGATCTTCAAAGAGCATCTCCACAACCCACAGCCTTCTTCCCAATAGTGTTAAATGCATTTTTACAGCGTAGCATGTGTGTAGTTTTTGGCTATTAAGGTATATTAATTGGGGGTGGGAGGGATGGGGCAGGGTGAAGGGAAATGGGTAGAATTGTTCTGGTTAAAATTTGGGGCCTGATTGGGGAAAACAGTGGAAAGAAGAGCTAACTAATGATTTGGTTCTATGTCCAGAATACTTTGCCTTTTCAAAACATTTAATTGGCACCGTAAATGAGGACCGAGAAGCTGCTTAAAAAGCTGGGAGCACTGAAACCTCAAGCTAAGGTGTCCCTACCTGAGCTTAACATTGCCCAAAAAGGACAAAGCCAGTTCCTGAGATACCAAAGCTGCCATTTTGGAGTTGGAAACTGACTGGAGAGGGAAAGTGTTTTATTGGAGTCTATAGAGGCAGACCATTCTGCCTTAGAGGTGCTAATTCTTGAAATTAGAGAAAAAGACCCTTTTCCAGTTATGAGGTTATAAATACCAATTTGTCCATCCAAGCCACTGGCTAGAATATCGCAGGAAGGGCTGAGGGGGCGCCAGAGATAGAAGAGGAGGGCTGTGCTCTTAGGATGGAAACTCTTCAGAGCCTCTGAGTGGGTATTTTTTTTGGTTTTTGGTTTTTTTTTCAGCTTTGAACCCTCAAGCTACTAGTGGGAGGTTCAGTTACTGACAGCACAAATTCCATTGAGTCAATTCTAGGGTTGAATGACTTCAAAAGCCCTGGTCTCAGGAGATTAACTTTCATACTGGGGTAGTGGTTCACTTGAAAACACAAAATCTTCAGATACCGATGTCCAAAATGCTCTGTCTTGAACCATGAGGTCCATCAGTTCTTGGTATCATCTAGACCTGCATCTAGGTCAGCATTGTAAAATTTTTTTAGGCATGTGTTAGATGTCTGTGAAAAAATGTTTAAATGTAAACTTCATACCGTACTGTCAGTTTTTGTCTTAATAAAACTATAGATTTATAATCCTTGATTTCTGTCTTTTTTTTTTTAGACTGGGTCTCTGTGTTGTCCAGTCTGTCCTGGAACTTTCAGTCTTTTTGCCTCAGCTCCCAGTGCTGGGATGGTAGAGGTGTTGGCACCACCACAGCTGGTTTGATGATCTTCTCAGAAACCCCAGTTGCTGGGTTCTGCTTGTTGGAAGCAGCTGTCATAGCTACATGTATGTGCATGTGATGCAGGTTTGTGGGTGTTAGAGGACAACTTTATGAAGTCAGTTCTTCCACTTTTATGTGGGTCCCAGGGATCAAACTCAGGTCACTATGTGGGCAGCTTTATCTGATGAGCCATCTTGCTAGCACTTGTTTTTGTTTTTAAGACTTTCACTCTGGCCCAGGCTGGCCTGGAACTCACTGTGTAGCCTAGGATAATCTCAAACTCGAGGTGGACTTAGCCTTTCAAGTGCTAGGAGTACAGGTGTGTGCCACTATAGCAGCTTGGGTTCTCCCCCACCCCCCTTTTTTTTAATGTATGAATGTTTTGCCTGCACACATGTAAGTGTACTTGTACATGCAATGCCCAGAGAGACCAGAAGAGGGCTTCAGATTAGTGGTCTTAACCACTGAACCATCTCTCCAGCTTTTGTCTGTTTGTTGTTGTTGTTTGGTTTTGTTGAGTAACAGGCTCTCTCGGCTGGTATCAAAACTTTCAGTAATCCTTGTGTCTCTGCCTTCCAGGTTCAGGGATCGTAGGTATGTCTTTGTGGGTATGTGCACATGAGTGCAGGTGCCCAAGGAGGCCAGAAGTATCAGATCCCTTGGAACTAGAGTTACCAGCAGTTGTGAGCTGTTTAACATGGGTCCTGGGAATTGAACTTGGGTCCTCTGCAACAACATTAGACTTTGAACTGCTGTTCCCATTCCTTATGCCCCCCCCAACCCCTGTCATTTTTGTTTTTATTTTTTGTCTTTTGAATGGATGTCACTGTAGGCCAGGCAGGCTTTTCTTGAGTTCGGAGGTAGGGAGGTTTGAGAAAATGTCTCATAGCCCAGTCCATGCTGCCCTTGAACTCCTGATCTTCCTGCCTCATTGGCCTGGAATTTCAAGTAGGCTAGGCTGGGCTAGCTGGCCTACAAGCTTCCAGGGATCTGCCAATCTGCCTGCCTGTCTGCATCTTCCATCTCCCTATTGTTGAGATTACAGGTGTGTACCACCCAACCTGGCTCTTCACACAGGTGCTAGGATCTAAATGCAGGTCCTCACACTTGCTAGGCAAACCCTTTACCAGGTAAGGCATCTCCCTGGCTCCATGTCTGGCTTTTTCTGCAATAGTCCTAGACACTGAGCTACAGAAGTAGAATTGATCTGATGGGTAAACTGGGTCTTATGAAGACAATCTCATTTAGCAAATATGAGATCTTGGATTTGATTGCCCAGTAATGCATAAATCTGATGGATACAGTACCCACTTGTAATCTCAGCATTCAGGAGGTAAAGGTATGAGGGTCAGAAGTTCAAGGTCATCCTTTTACATAGCAAATTCAAAGCAAGCCTGGGATACATGAGACCTTGCTTTATGTGTGTGTGTCTGTGTGCGTGAACGCCACATGTGTGCTAGTGTCCCTGGAGGTCAGAAGAGGAAGTCACATCCCTTGGAGCTGGAGTTAACCGCTGTGAGTGGCCTAACATGAGTGCTGAAACCAAATGTGTGTCCTCTGGAAAGAAGTATCAAGTGCTCCTGACCTTTGAGCCCTCTGTCCAGCCCAAGAACTTGTTTCAACAAAAATAAATAAAAAACTACACCAAGTCTAAACTCGGATTTCTTCCCTCCAATTTTTTTTTTTTTTTTTCCCAGAATTTTTGAGACAGTATCTTGTTGTGTAGTCTTTGCTGCCCTAGAACTCAGTCCTTTCTCTGCTTACCAAGTGCTGGGATTATAGGCATGTGCCACCATATTTTAGCCTTTTTTCTAAAAAAAAATGTAATTGAAAGAGAACTTAAGATATTTGATGAGAAATGCATCATTAAGTGATTTATGTGAGCGTAAGTTATACTTAGGCCAAGCTGGACAGTATACACATAGGCTGTACAGTAAATATGTACTGTTAAATATACAGTTCATCACTGACAAATGCAGTCGTCAGGTGAGACATAGCTACATACAGCCATGATCAGGCCAACTTAGTCATGGCTTTTAGCATAGGAAACAATTATCGGTAGAATCAGGTTTGGACAGGAGCTTAAGATGCCAAGATACAACTTCCAGTTTCTGTGGGTCTGTACATTTGGTTCTGCTATAACACTGGAATTTTCAACTTCCTTATCCAGTGTGTTGGATTTTAAAGTTGTTCGTCTCTTAACATGGACAATTTTTTTAAACATAGATGGCTATTTAATCAGTGTGGGTCCTGTGAGTTTCCTACCGAATGTTGAAAGCAAATGAGATGGATTCTGTTGATGAAAGGCACAGTAGCTGCTACTCTGTGGGAACAAAGCAATCCTTAAGGCCTTTGGTTCAGTTAGGCTAATAAAGCAAGGTTAAAATATCAAGTTTAGACTAAGTGCTGATAATTCGTTGGTTTCTCATGTATTTTCAGTGCTAAGAGTCAAACTTGGGGCCTTGTGTGTGCTAGGTAACTTCCACTGAGCTACATCTCTAGCCTTGTGGTTTATTGATATTAAATAGCCTGAGTTTGTACTGTGTTCTTGATATGTGGCAATTTGTAATGGTACTAAAGCTATTGCTTCCTCAAATGGATTTTTTTCAATTAAAAAATTTTTTTAAATTTTATGTGTTTTGCCTCCCTGTATGTAAGTGCACCAATGTTGTGCAATACCTGTGAAGGCCAGAAGAGGTCTTCATGTCTCCTGGAACTGGAGTTAAGGATGGGTTCTGGGAACTGACTCTAGGTCCTCTGTAAGAACAGCCAGTGCCCTTAACCACTGTGCTGAGTCCTCTCTCTAGCCCCACTGAATGGATTTTTTTTTTTTTAAGATTTTTATGTGGATGTCTGTCTGTGTATGCCACATATGTGAGGGCATCTTCAGAGGCCAGAAGAGGGCATCAGACCCCTGGAACTGGAGTTTCAGTCAGTTGTGAGCTGCCTGCCTGACATGAGTGCTAGGAACCAAACTCAGGTCTTCTGCAAGAGCACTAAGTGCTCCTGACCCCTGAGTGGTTCTCCGGGGCTCGTGCTGTCACCATCGGTGTCTTTCACCACCACCACTGCCCCATGGATTTTTAAATCGTAACTAAGCCTGCTGGTTTTTGTTTGCGTAGCTAAGGTCGAGCCGGACAGCTTTGAGGCCTGGTTCTGGGACAACAGTAGTCCCTTGTTTCAGTTATCAATTACTACGTTAGCCCATTGCTGAGGGAGGACTGGAAGTGTCACCTGTTTCAAATTTCTGTTTAAAGCAAAAAAGCAAGGTGTGGGCTGGGAATGTAGCTTAATTAGTAGAGTGCTTGCCTACAGTATACAAAGCCCTGGATTTGATCCCCAACACTACATAAACTAGGACTAGAAGTAGGAGGATGAGAAGTTCAGGGTCATCTTCAGCTACCTAGAAAATTAGAAGCTAGCCTGGGATACATGAGAACTAGTTTTGTTGTTGTTGTTGTTTAATCATCCTGGTGTGGCAGTGCACACCTCCTTTAATCTCAGCACTCCAGAAGCAGAAACAGGCATGTGGATCTCTGTTAGAGGTCAGCCTGGTTTACATAGGGAGTTTCAGGCCAGCCAAGGCTACATAGTGAGACCTTGTCTTTAAACAAAATTATCCTAAAGCTGGGTATACTAGCACAAGTCTTTAATCCCAGCACTCAGAAGCAGAGACAGGCGGGCCTCAGAGTTCAAGGTCAGCCTCATGTACATAGTGAGCTCCAGACCAGCTGGGACTACTGGGAGACCAGGTCTCAAAAAGAAAAAAAAAAAGCTTAAAAAAGGGAAGGTGGCCAGAGATGGCTCAGTGGTTAAGCGCACTGGCTGCTCTTGCAAAGGACCTGAGTTTAGTCTCCAAGTACCCACAAGGTGGCTAACAACCATCTGTAACTCCAGTTCCAAATGTGACACCCTCTTCTAGTCTGTCTGGGCGCTGTACACATGGTACACCTACATACATGCAGGCAATACCTAACATAAGAAATTACCTAACTGAATAAATTTTTAAAAATTTTATGTATGTGAGTGTATTGCCTGCATGTGTGTAAGTGCACCTGTGTCATGTAATACCTATGGAGGTCAGAAGAGGGCATCGGATCTCCTAGAACTAGAGTTACAGATGGTTTGTTAGCTGCTATGTGGGCTCTGGGAACTGAATCCCGGTCTCCAACAAGAGCAGCCAGTGCTCTTAACTGCTGAGACATCTCTCTAGCCCCCTCAGCTGAGTAAATTTAAAATTTTTTTAGCGAGCTCCACGTTGTCATTCTGGAGACTTTTACATACTAGGTTTTTTTTTCTTTTTCAACTAACTCAGGCAGATCGTTCTGTCTAGAGCTGCTTTGAAAACTAAGACTAGAACTCAATTCTAGCCAGTCTCACATATACCCACAGGGTCCCCAAATACTGCAAAGTTCAAAAGTATGATGAAGGTGTTGGTTCGTAATGCATTGACAAAATGAGTCAGTTTGTAGGACCTTCTAAAAATGGATTAGTGACAGGAAAATGGCTTAAACTGATACTCAAGGTATATGGGTTCTACTCCGGAATTTCCATACCTGGCCAAAGTGGTAGTATACTCCTGTAACCCTACCAGGATTGACATGAGTTGGAGACCATCCTGGGCTATATAACAAGACACTATCTAAAAATAATACCTAACCTGTCTGAGAAAATGTGTTCTAGAGAGGCAGAGAACCAGTCTGTATGTGGATTGCATCATTGTGGGAATAGACATCTCTCCACCTGTATACCAGCTAGTTCTTTAAATTAGTCAAGCTTCTGAAGCTGTTGCTTTTGATCAGTACTGGCAGAGTGAAGCAGGAATCTTGGTTAGTGAGGTTATGATTGTTTCTATAGGGCACTTACCAGTCCAGATAATTGCCAGGAAAGCCTGAATGAAGCACAGCACAGTGTGGCGTAGGTGGAGTTCTAACAGCAGGGATGAAGTCAGCCTGAAGAAAGCAGAGCTTCAGGAACAGGTCTTGACACTGAATGTCAGCCTCCATATCACTATTCCTGACGGTCTCACTAGCTCAAGCTGCAATCAAGCCTCCAAGTTGTGATCTGCCTTAGCCACGCAAGTGCTGGGATTACAGGTCTGCATTCATGTGTGGCAGCTAGTTTATTTGAAACAGGGTATCTCTGTAGCCCCAACTGGCCTAGGTAAACCAGGTTGGCCTGGATCTCATTGAGATCAATCTGCATTCTGACCATGACTGGCTAGTTTTCTTTCCTTTGATACTGAAATAGCCCCAGCTTTACTAGGGAGACTGCTGGACAGTTTGATCCAGTGGGTCAGTCTCTATCTCCTTATAAAAGTACGATGGAAAAACCATTTGGAAGAAGTTTGGAAGTAGGGACTGACTGCTGAGTCAAGACAAAGTTTCCTCACACCTACTCAAGGTCACCTAGAGGTAGGCAGTCAAAACTAAGGCCCACTCTTCTTCCTGCCTAGTTCCAGGACTTCTCCCTGCTCCATCTTAGGTGGCTGGGCTAGTTGGCAGCAGCATTATCATAGGCCTGATTCCTTCCAGAAGCAGAAAGGGGTCAGGTCCACAGCACTGCTGACCAACTTAGCCCAGCCCCCACCAGTCAGGAGGATTCTGCGCAGAATCTCTAGGGGCAGAAGAGTAATAAGAAAGACATCTAGTCAGATAAGGGACACCAGTGAAGTATGTGTTGTGGCTCACACCTGTTATTCAGCCACTTGGTAATAGAGGCAGAATAATTGTCACAAGTTCAAGGCCAGCCTGTCTCAATGTCAGTCTCACACACACACACACACAGATTTGTCATTTTATATATAATCTGCCCTTTTATATATCAGAATCAAAAATTTTAAGATTTCAGTCCCTCCCCCTTTAAGAAACAGCTAGGCAAGGTAGTACTCACCAATAATCCCAGCACTTGGGAGGCAGAGGCAGGAGGGCAGGAATTCAAGGCCAGCCTCCATCTTTGGCTACAGAGACCCTGTCTCAAAGAATGAAATTTAATTTTACCTAGTTTATGGGCATTAATCAACTCCTAATTAGTAAAAGTCTTGTTTGCTATAATTAGTTCATCCCAACTAGAAGTCGGTGAGGGGTGTGAATTGAAGGGAGCAATGGTGAGTTGACCAAACCTTAGAACGTCTGTAACAGTGTCATTAAGGGACTGAGCTAAGCTACATTGTACACAGCTGGGTACCTATGAGCTCAGGCTCACAGGTTGTACTAAACTTTGTCATTTCAGAAGACCACCAAGCAAGCATCCCTCGCCCACCCCCATGAGGGGCTGCAGGGATTCCAGGTTTCCACCAACAGAAGAAGCCTTAAGGCTTTGTAGCTTTCCACAGGCTTGGGACTGATCAGAGTTGTTGGGATCAGTCACCTGGGCCGGGCGGGGGGAGCCTCTCTCCGCATGCCGTGGGAAACGCTGGGGCCGGGCTTCCTGCTTTTGTTCTGGACCCTGTTTTGGCGGGGGCAGTGTTCGTCATTACTAGGAGGTTCTGCTCTGTTCTCAGGTTTTCATGTCATGACCAGTCCGGTGCACTGAACCTTGACAACAGGTAAAGCTACTGGTGCAATTAACATTGTCAGGCTTGACAAGTACGCAGGAACAGGTGAGGGCTGACACCACCTCTATATATCCTAGCTCTTCAAGAAAGGACAAAAAGATTTCAGAATCCTTCTTTGAGAGGTTTCACCTGGTAGACCAGGTGCACACCACCTGCAGAGGAGAGTCACTGCAGTCAGTGTGGAAAGACTCCCTGTGTCCGCCTCCACCCACCTTCCCATTGGAAACTCTGCCTTAGCCACACAAGGGCCAATCTTCCCTACAGGGCCTGTTTCTTCTACTTCCTTTTGAATTCAAAGTGGGGAAAAACTGCACTTGAGCGGAGGCATCCGTTTTATTTATTTTATTTTGTCATGTGCTCACAGCATTTCTTTCTCTCCTCTCCCTGGCAGGTCACAGAGATAAATTAAAAATAAAATCTACAAGGAAAATAATTTATAAAAAGCACTCCCAGGCTCACGCTTCTATCCCTACTGCTGAGTTAGGAAACCCCTCCCTGCACAGGGAAAATCAGTGCTTCCCCCCAATTCACTCCTGCTAGTCTGGGGCAGTCAGTACTCCAGAGCTGGCTGGGGTTGGGGCGGCAGTGGCAAAGTTACAAATAAAGACACTGTGGTCCTGGAACCACCCAGCCACCCTGGCGCTACGCTCACTGCCTCCCCCAGGCTGTCCTCCAGCCCAGGCTAAATTGGGGCTGTGGAGAAGCAGCCTGAGGCTAAAAGCCTGGGGGAGGGTAATCTCTGGCCCAATACATGCACTTCTCATTCTCCTAGAAAGAAACCCAAAAAAGAAAGCAGACAAGACCTCGGGACAGAGGAGAAAAATCCCAAGTGTTCACACAGTTACACGGAGTCTTTATGGCAAAGAGAACATTTAGCAGCTTTGAATATTGGGGCATCTCCTTTTTACTCAACAGAAGCATTCTAGACCCTATAAGTGAAAAAGGGCACAAGCCCTTAAAAAATCAAAGCGCAAGAAATTCTAAGAGGACTAGTTCTGTTGCTGGGGTTTGTAGGGTTTTTGTTTTGCCCCAATGACAAGCCCAGGTGTTAGTAGGCAGAGAAGCCTGAGGAATATTCACTCCCCAGCGTTGTGCTGAACACCGCCTGGAGGTCGCTGTGCTAGCTGTTCCCTCCACAGCATCACCTTGCCCGTTAAGCCTGCAGGGGAAGCTGTAGGCCAAGTCTTGAGCCAGCACAGCACCCGACTCCCGAGAGCTACAGGCAGCTAGTGAGGATGGGGACCACAAAAGGGAGAATGGGAAGAGTATAGCATTTCCATGCAGGCTCTGATAGGGACAGTGGGAGCCCCAGCTCAGGGGTGGCTAGAGAGGGCGGTGGAGGTGGCGGTGAATGACATGCTTGATGTTGGGGCTGCAACAACATAGGCCTCATAATTTTCTGTACCCTCTGCCCTCCTCTGGCCTGAAAGCAAGTCAGTGTTGGGTCCCCACAGCTTCCCATTTCAGTAAAACAGTGTAGGATGTTATCCAAGAGCATCTTCCCGTTCAGGGAGCCAAAGTACAAGGAACACAGTTAGAAAGCCCCTTCCCTGGCCCCACCATGTCTGTGTGTTAACGGTAACTTTACCTAAGTCTGCTGGAATCATTTAAACCCACTGCCTAGAAACCTGGCCAAAGCCCACCTTTACCATTCCCTCTGATGATCTGACTGCTTTGACTGAGGGGGTTTCCCTCCATTTTTTTCTTCCCACTACTTTCTCTCCTTTCACAATCCTTCTCTTTCCCTTTGTCAGCATTCACGCCACACAGCTCCTCTACCTCCAGCATGCCAACACCAGCCTTCCCTTCAAGAAAGGGGGTAAATTTGGTACCCCCATCACTCAAAATGGTCTGGACATTTCCACCCACCCCCAGTGGGGAAGATGAGCCAGACAGCGCCTGCGCCTGCCTCTTCCTGTGCACTGACCCGCAGTCATCCCATCTGAGAAGATCTATTAGATAAGAAGGCATTTAAGTCCCCGATGTTAGGTCCAGGCCCAGCCCTTCTCCAGTTTCGGTCTTAGTGAGCGTCCACCCCCTGCCTCCCTAGGCTCACTTCCTCCGGTCCTTTGGCTTCCTCTCCTGTCGCCGGGCCTGCTGGTCAGCCATCGTGCGAGGAATAAGAAGGACACTTCCATCCCCAGCGTACTGAAGCGCATACTGACTGGGAGAGTAGGGCCGCCCGTTCTCATCCCGCAGCCGCCCAAACACCTCCTGGTACAGGCTCTGGACTTTCTGCTTCATCTGTCGCAGTGATCGCAGAAACTCTACCTTTTCTCGAAGCAATCGGGCCTTATCACGCTGCAAGTCCTCCACATCGCGTTCTAGGTTCAGGATGGTATCCAGCTTGCGCTTGCGGCAGTTCTGTGCAGCCATCTTGTTCTTGCCCCGGCGCCGGATGTCCCGGATGAGGCTCAACTGGGCCTCGCTCAGCTGGTATTTGGACAGCAGTTCATTGAACTCCTCCACAGGCAGGTTAATGATTTTGTCATTGGTGAATGGGATCTTCATAGCACGGGCTCTGTGCTCATCCCGGCTCATCTGCTTATCCAAGAAGTCAGCTTGTTTTTCCTTACTACCTTTCTTGAGGGTGCTGGGTGGTGGCAGATCAGCAGAGTCAAGGGCACTAGGTGCCATATTGTACGTGTGATTATGGCCCACATGCTCCAAGTAGGGAAGGCAAGAGAGCTGAGAAGGATCCTGGTAGCTCATGCGGCAGAACTTGGAGTACTCAGGCTGATAGCCCACGGCCCCCTCAGCATCTTCCAGATCCAGGGTTTCTGAGTCAGAGCTGTAGCCAACAGCACCTTCCTCAGAAAAGGAGGAAGAAGCAGAAGAGGAAGCGGAAGATGAGGAGGAAGAAGAGGAGGAAGAGGAAGAAGAGCTGCCTTCAGAGCTGCTCAGGGAGGAAGGGCTATGGCTGGAGTCCAAGGAAAGGCCTGAGTCAGAGTCAAACTCCTCTTCAAGCTGGGAAGCCTGCACAGGGTTGAAGCCCTCCTCAATGGCCAGGTCCATAAGGCTGATCTCGTCCAGCATGGCTTCATCTAACAGACCCCCCAGGGGGTCAGGCAGCTCAGGGCCTGCTGTGTCATTGGCTGTGCCATTGAGCTGAGGTGGAAAGAAAAGCCCTGCCAGACTGGTAGAGCCAAAGGTGGAATTGAGGCTGGTGGAGTTGCTAGGGACCAGTGGAAGCAGTGTGGAGCTGCTGGCCACAGGTAAACTCTCCACCTCTGGGCTGAAGAGGGAGAAGTCCTGGCTGCAGCCCCCTAGGGATGCCTGATGCAGGCTGACATTCTGATTGATGGGAGTGTTGGGAGCAAGGCTGTAGTTGGTGCTCAGAGGGTCTCCAGGAGGGGCACTGTACAGAATCTCACTTGCTGATGTATTCACTTCCATGGCCTGAAAGGAAGAAGCATACCAGTGTTTAACAGGCACACACTCCTCCCTGGTTTCAAACCCTCCAGGTCCCAAACTAAAGCAAAGGTGGCTGAGCATGAGAGCAAGAGACTCAACAACAAAGCCCAGGTTCAGCCCTTGGCCCATCTTGGACCACTAGGCCTGGCACAGGGGGTTTACTATGGGCTTCATCCCAATGTGGGACTGATAAGCTCCTGGTTATGTGAGGACAGACTCCCCCATTTTGAGTGAAAGGGAGCCACATACTGACTGAACATGGATCAGAGAACATGCTATAAAGCTTTCTATGTGATTACAAGCATATCCTACTTGACATTTCTGACCTTCCATTTCTCACATCTAACAATTGAAGGCTGAAGGTATAACTCGGGGGTAGGACACTTGCCTAGCATGTGCCATGAGCTCAATCCCCAGCACTGCCAAAGTAAATGAAACAACGAAGGACCAACTAGATGTCTGGGACGTCAAAAGGAAATGCCAATGGTGATAAAGTGCTATGTGAAAAAGCATCAGCCACGTGACTATCTACCTTTTAAAAGAAGAGAGTGTGCCTACACCACAGGCCTTGATTTGGAAGGCTGAATACTGGGTTTTCACTCAACTCTACTTCTTCTAGCCCAAAGGGGACTGGAGTCACCTCTCAAGTGTCCTTACTTTCCTACTGAGCTAAAGAAAAGTGTCACCCTCCCCTAGAGAAGCACATGACTGCATCCTGGGACACCCTATACAAACCCCACAGGCTGTACTTTTCTGACAATCCTACCTGCATTTCCATAATGGACATGAGATCTTGCCACTGCTGTTCCAAATCAAATGGCGACTCTGTCCCCGTCAGGAGAGGTGATAAGAGGCTGTTCTGAAGGGTCGGGGACTCACTCTCACTAGGCACTGCTTCTGTGATGCTAGAAATGTCTGCTGGGAACTAAGGCAGAACAAGAGGCTTCAATAGCGGAAAGAAGACCACCTTTTGCTTTCCTCCCAATGACTACTGTCTGGTTTCCTAGTCTTTCTCTTAATTCACCCCTCAGATGCCAGGCCAAGGCCAGAACCAAGAGCTGGCCCCGCAGCTAAGCCAGTGGTGTATGCATTGTGCAACTTGCCCTGTTTACTCGGTGGGCTCTCTGGTCCTGCTCACCTTAGCATTCTCCCCAAAGGAGCAGGTGGCCTCCAGCAGCCTAAGGTACTTTTCCAGGGACAGAGCTGTCTGGTCCTCCCCACCAGGCACCTGTGGCAACAGCAACTGTAAGTCTGGCTGGCCTGGGCCCTGGCTGTCTAGGGCTGATACACTTCCCCAGAACCACTGCAGGCCTGCCATGTCCCTGTTGTTCTAGATAATGGCGGACCTGAGTACCATACAGCCAGGGACAGAAAAGAGAGAGTAGAGGAGTCCTAAGACAAGCAGGAAGATGATAGATACCTTGCCTCCTCTGTAATGTCTGCTGCGAAGACCTGGTGCTTCTGAGTCTCTTGCCCATCCCTTACCTCCTTCCATGGCCCAGCCTCTGTAACTCTATAGACCCCTAAGCCAACATACATTCAGGTCCACCCCAAAGACCCAATTCTCCCTCTCTAGAGCAAGTTTCTGGAAAATCTCCAGCCTGTGAGTCTGGTAAAGTGGGAAGCGCAGAGAGGTCAGTGTCAGAGGCAGCAGTACCTGCACAGGGAAGCTCTCCCCAGTTTCTCCATCTACTAGCAGGTCTCTGGCCAGAGCGTCCGTGCCCTCGCCTGCCCAGGTGTCCTCTTGTTCTCCTCCATCTTGCTGCTCCTTATCCACATCCTGCTCCTTCTGGCGATGACTGTAGTCAAAAACCTCACGCCCAGCCCCCAGATCAATATCCTGTCGCCAAAGGATGTCAATCAGATCTATATCCTGAAAGACAAACCGTGATGGCTTTAGCTCTCAAGTAGCCCCCTGTCCTGCCCTCGAGGTTCCTCCTAATGACACTCCAGTTAGCCCTGGGTGTGGCCCCATCTGAACTATGCCTGTTAGCCTTTCTCCCCTGGTTCCTCTGCACCATCAAAGATTTCATTCATCCATTTCTAGGCAACCTCCCACCAAAAAAAAGTCATTAGTAAAAGGCACTAACATATCTAACTCTTAAACCTAGGTCTGCAGGTTTAAGATGCAGACCAAAGGCACACCCAGGCCAAAAGGCAGGGCTGTATCACCTCTGACAATGAAGAGGCGGAAGCAAGAGACACCTCTCATTTTGGGAATGGGAGGCCCTAAAAATAGTTTGCCTGCTTGACCATGGCAAACAAGGGCAAACTACTGCTGTGTAGAATTGCTTAGCAGTGGCCAGGCTTGCATCAGCCTGTGGTGCCATGCATTTGCATAAAGGGGTGGGGTGGCCTGGAGAGGAAAATCCCTGCATTTCCAACCACCTGATGCAACCAATGACAGGCAGTCTTGGGTCCTTCATACAGCCATTCCCCCATCACTGGCTGACAGCAGGAGTAAGCCTGAACATCTACAACTATTAAAGCCCAGCCTCACCTCAAGATGTATCTCAGCCAGAATGCCATCTCAACTGATCCTAGCAAGCTGCCTCAATCCCAAGGGAATCTCAGGCAGTCAGATGATCCCACTGGTACCCCACCCCTGCCTAGACCAGCCTCACTGTGTCCCCTCACACCAATGCTATCTTTGTCCCTCCCTCCTATACCACACCCCACGACTCTCCAGCAGTCAACCCACTCAAGGACATAACCCCTACCATTGCTGAGCTCCGACTACCATCCAGACATCAAAATGCCTCCTTCCACTTTTCTCTGAGGCTCCTAGAGAGTTCCTGCACCAACTGCCACCCCCACTGCCACCAGCACAGAACCCCAACAGAGCCGTTTGGGCTTCCCGTATATGCCCCTCCCTTCAGCAGAGTCTTCCAACAAGCCTGAAAGGGACCCTTAAATATTACCTTCCATTCAGGGATTAAAAAGCAGGCACACACTTTCCAGTAAGAAGTTATCTTTAAACCAAACCCATCTGGCTACCTCCAAGGAGGCACTGTACTCTGTTCTACTATGACCCACCCCATCCTCAGACCCCAAGACCTCCCACATTAGTCTCCCACCATACACCAACCTGAACAGAAGCCCTGGACCCAGGAGCAGAGGGGGGCTGGGCCACCCCGTGACCAGCCAGCAAAGAGTTAAGGGGCCTGCCTTTGGCATGGCCCCTACCACTGTGAGAGCTGCGGTCCAGGCGGGTCATGGTCTGCGAGAGGAACCCCAGGGCAGCCGGTGCCGGTAAGCCGGACAGGGGGCTGCAAGGAGCTCGTGGCTTGCAGGAAGCACACCAGGCTGGAAGGGTGGCCCCTTGGTAGCTCCGAGGGGCCCGAGGAAGGTGCCCCGCCCGTGCTGCTGCCTGGGCGGCCCAGCCCAGCCCCCTTCCTCCATCCTGTAGCAGCCCCCTCCCACCTCACAACCCTAGTTCCACTCAGGCGCCCGGCAGCCCCCACCCTGAGCTCACCGCAGAGGCTGCAGTGAGACGGGACTCCCACCCCATACTCCGTGCTCACGCTGCAGCGGAAAGCGAGCTCCCTCCTGGGCCTATCCTCCCGCTCCTCCCTCTCCCCCTCCCCACGCCCCCCAAACTTGTTACCTAGGCTGCAGCAAGGAGCCAATCCCCTCCCCCTCCCACCCCGCAGGTCACTGCTGAGGCTGCAGAGAGCCAATCCCCTCCCCCAGGTCAGCAGCTGGGGCTGCGGAAAGAGCCAATCCCCTCCCACTGTCGTTACCTAGGCTGCGCCGGGAGCCAATCTCCTCCCCCAAGTCTCCGCTGGAGATGCGGAAGGAGCCAATCCCCTCCCACCGCCTGTTACCTAGCTGCAGAAGGGAACCAATCTCTGCACCAGGGCAGCTGGAGAAGCTGCCGCAAGGAACCGGCCCATCCCTGGGCCGCCTCCGTCTCCTTGAGGAGATGCACCCAGAGGCGGGCAGCCCCACCCAGCCCAGTCAGTCAGCTGGGGTGGCGCAGTGAGAGCGCCCTGGGGGGAAGTGGTGCCACTCTCCTCCTGCCTGTCATGTCTTGCTCTTCCAGCCCACTCGGGACTGGGGACACTCCTCCAGAAGCTTCACTGGGAAACTAAATTCTTTGCTGGGAAGTGGAAGTTTTCCCATTCCTTAAGAAGGCTGTGGCCAGTCCTCAAGGCCAGGAATCACAAGCCAGTCTGGGCAGGGACCCAGGGACCCAAAAAGAAGAAGAAAAAAGCATCTGACTCTTTAAAGAAGCCAGACTAGAGAAGGGAGGAAAGCCATTATTATACGAATCCAGCCGCAGGTACAGTGCAGGACAGGCCTTGTCCCTAGCAAAAAGGAAGACAGGATCGTGAAGCCCAGCACTGACCCACACAGGTGCTGGGCAATATTGTGGTGGCAAATATGCCAACTCCCCCGCTCCAGCTTTTTCAAGGAGCAATTTGTGGTAGTCTGAGGGGGTTCCAGCAGGGAAAAAATAAAGAACATTTTGCACCCAAACCTAGCTAGCATCTCTGCTAGCAGGGCAGGGGGGAAGCCCCTGGCAGAACTGGGATTTCAAATCACACTTCTCTGACTCCCTGGATTGGTTTCTCAGAGGAAACTGAGCTCTCATTACTGCTCCCCCAGAGCCTAAGGTCAGGTCAGAGAGACAGTGTGTTCTCCCTGGTTACAGCCTGCTTCTAGCCTGGGAAAAGCTGTAAACAAGCCACCCCCTGCTCTGGGAAGGGTGCCAACCTGGAGGGGAATCCTACCCCTGACAAGGGCCTAAGCTATGGTTATCCACAGAACAGGCCTGGCAGGAGGGAGCACCACCACCACCCCAGGGGTAATACCAGCTCCAGCAGTGCCTGTCACATGCTCTGGACCTGGGTATTTTTATCCCTGAGTTGCTGAGGAAATGTTGTTCTAGACACATCATAACCTCCCTTCCCCCATCCTCAGCCTGGGTCCCTGGTGCAAAACCCACCCAAGTTCCCAAAGACAGTGGTAAAGGCCAGGGGTCAGTGAAGTCATGACCTTCTTTATGGCCAAGAAACAAGAAAGCAGATACCAACTTCCATCCCATTCTCCCCTAACACATCCAGTTATAGCCAAAACATTCCATACCCCAGAAGAGCTCCCTAAAGGGGCTGTATCAGAGCTAACCATGGAGGATTCCCAGGAGAAGCCTGTTCCATGCCACTGAGACAAAAGAAGGGATGAGAGACCAGGAACAGGGCTTCTGGTCACTGGGAGTTTAGGAGCCCATTTGAAAGAGGGAACAGAAAAAAAGCGAGGTTCCAAGTAAAACTGCAAGACTTGAAGACAAGGCGAGGCATAGTAGCAAAGACCTACGATCCCAGCACCTGGGAGGCAAGTAAAGGCAAGAGAATCATCAGAAGTTCAAGGCCACCCTGGTCTATATAGCAAGATCTGGATCAGCCAGAATATCTCCAAAATATAAAAATATAAGAATCTAAGACAAGGGCCAGTCATGGTGGTGCACACCTTTAGTCCCAGCACTCAGGAGACAGAGGCAGATGGATCACTGAGTTCAAGGCCAGCCTGGTCTACATGGTGAGTAGGCCAGATGGGGCTACAGGGAGAACTTGTCTCAAAAAAACAAAGCAAACAAACAAAAGTCTAAGACAAAAAGCGCTGAAAGCCAAGATATGCTCTCAACTCCCACCAGATAATCCTAGATTTACTAAGAGCTAGCCAGCCAGAGTGGATTTCACAGCCTCAGATCTAGTAAGAACTGGGGGTCAGTCTGATAAACTTGTGGTTCAGGAGCTTCCCTGCACTTATATATATATAACATCTTATATATGTATCGGGGGAGGGGGGCGCTGGAGAGATGGCGCAGCAGTTAAGAGCACTGGTTCCTTTCCAGAGGACCAGGATTCTGTTCCCAGCACCCACACAGCAGCTTACAAATGTCTTTAACTCCAGTTCCAGGGGATCTGATACCCTCTTCTGGCCTCTATAGGCACCAGGCACACACATGGTAGACTTACATATACATAAAATTGGGAGGGGAGCTTTTTTTTTTAGACAGGGTCTCCCTGTAGCCCCAGCTGTCCTGGAATTTGCTATGTAGGCCAGGCTGGCCTTGAATTCACAGAGATCCACCTGCCTCTGACTCCAAAGTGCTGAGATTAAAGGCATGTATCACCATGTCTTGGCCTTGCCCATTAGATACCCTGGCATCCCTCCTACAGCTATGACAAGTGAAACTGTCTCTAGATATTGCAATCTCTCCCCTGGATGGGACCATAAGACTAATACGAGTTATTTCTCTGCCAGTCACTAAGACTTAAGCTCCAAAGCAAGGAGAAAGATAAAATGTGGTCTGACATGGTGGGCAGAGGGAGTCAAGCGCTATCACCATCTGTGCACATCCACACTGGCCAGCCCAGTGTCACCTCACAAAGCAGCTGGATGTTTCTTAAGCTCCTAAGACTGGTGACAAGTCACAGCAGTTTTACCACCTGGGTGAGTAGTGGCAACAGGAGTCATTAGCATCATTAGGAAAGGAACTGTATCCTTTTCTGCCCAGAAAAGTTTGCCAGCCTGTGCCAGGGCAAATGATGACTTCTGATAGCTCAGAACAAGTTGGCCTGAGCAGCAGAATAGAACTCTCTTCTAGTCTCCAGCCTTTTTAAAAGCTCTACTCCCTAGAGTGGGCCTTTAGCAAATGGGAGCCTCGGCCTCTCCTGGCCAAGAATAACTATCCAAGTCTACCCCTTGGCTTAGGCCCAGGAGAGCTAAAAAGACTTTACAACAACAGGTCTGACCACAAAGAACTTTAGGGTACAATATGCATGTTTTAATGTACAGGGCAAAAAGCCACACAGTATGTTCCTTAGCAACAGATATACACTGCATGAAAGCCCATCATAACACGGCCCTCCCCCACCTAAGACCTCCAGCAGTCATACTGAAATCTAAGCAGTAAACACCCTGGTATGTTCTAGGAACCTCCCACTGCCCTGACTGTATACTCAGAGGTGGGTCAATGGTTCAACACATGGAAATGCTCTCAGCTCCCAATCCTATCATCAGACAATTCAGCCCATTTATCTAAACACAAGGCCTCAGGCCAACTCCCCACCCCCCAACCTATTTGGTTCTTCACAGAACTCAGTATGGGTCTACAATTCTTTAGAACCAGCCCACTTTACCCCAACACCCAGACCCATCCATCACCATTGGGCCACTAACCTCTTTGGTTAAGTCTCCAGTGACGGGAGGGGCTACAGCCCCCAAATCCTCCAAATCTTCACTGAATCCCTGTTCTGGTTCACTTTCTCGAACTCCGTTGTCTGGGCCTGTCACGTCTTGGAGGCCACTGGAACTCTCGAGGGCGAGGCCTGAGCTGGGCTGGCTGCCAGAGACAGACCCCTCTGGGTCCCGGTGAACCAGCCAAGCATTTACCTCAGTGGTTGGCACCTGGAACCTGTCCAGGGCCCTCACCTGACTGAGGAGCCGCCGAGCAGTGAAGTAATTGTCCAGGTCTATGCTCTTGGGGTGGATACCATAGCCATCCAAGGTGTTCCTCAGGTTGTGGAACTGGGTCTGAGTATAAGCAGAGCTGGGCCCCAGGATGATCTCCCGGAGTGGGGGGAGCTGTGAAGTCAGGTAAGTATCCACGTCCACCCGCACCCCAATCAGACTCAGCAGAATGGTGAACTGGAGAAGTCCTTCCGTTAAGTATTTCTTCAGAGAAAGCATTGCTGAAGGACCAGAATGTTTATGCTTTTTTGTTTTTAAATCTTCCACAGGACAAATCAAAGCCACTGCTGTGCCACTCCAGCCAGCAGGTTGCCCTCCTTAGTGCAAGACCCTGTTCCCCACCCTGGCAGAACACAGGGGCTGAGCTCCCTGACGGCCCCAAAGGAAAGCACACCCTGTGGAGCCAAGGCCACACTCCAGACCACATTCACTTTTCCCTTCTTGATACCTCACCTCTGAAAGTTCAACTGTTACTAACCCAGTCCAGGCACTCAAGGCCCTGGCGACTTACTGTCTCCACAGTCCACATACAGTCACTTCCTCACTCACATCAGTTGTCCTCTGTAGACTCCACGGCAGGCTGTTCCCAGGAACAGCTGACGGATTTCTTTCCTTTTTTTTTTCTCTTTTTCTTTTTTTTTTTTTTTTTTTCTTCTCCCTCCTAAGGTTTATTTTCTTTGGCTGGAGCTACAGGTCTTTTGTCTTGGGTCAGAGTGTCCCGCCTCCTCCACACTTACCAGGGGGGTTTCCAGAGAAACCTGAAATAAAAATCACAAGAGCAACAAGATAAGATTCCATACTTTTTACATCATGATCAGGGTAAGAGAACCTTTGAGGAGAAGGTAGGAAACACACTAAAAGGCCATTTTTACAGGGAAAAAAAATTTACACAATCTGAAAACAACCTGTTATGCAAAATATACAAGAATCACAAAGAATCTCAGTTGCTAGATATTATATTTGCAATACTTTAAAAAGCAACTTGCTTTGAATAAGCAGATAATGCTAGAGGCATTCAAAATACCTTACACTGTGTCTAATTACTAATGCTCCTAATACAACACATATTACCCAGCTTCTAATTTTAGCTCAAGAAGCCCATTTCTTATCTTAAACAAAAAATGGTTTCCATGTCTTCAATCATTGCCCCTTCCAGTTCTAAAGAGGGAGAGATCATTACTGGTTGACAGTGTGGATACACAGGAACAAATGGGCCACAATTTCACACAAAAGAAAATTGCCTTTTGTTTCCAAAATTTGATTTTTTTCTTTTCCTATCATTCTCACATTAAAAAAAAAAAAAAAAAAAAAAAAAAAAAAGTCTGTCTAGCACAACGGCACAGTCCACGCAGGAAGATCAAGAGTTTGAGGCAGCCTGGGCAAATTTGTGTGACTCTGTTTCAAAATAAGACGTAAAACAACGTAAGAGGGGGGAACCAGGATACAGAGCAGTGGCTGAGTTCCCGACTCGAGATCTTCGGTGGATAGGTTTTATCTTTATTCACATGACCTTCCGAGCCAAAGCAGAAGGATATGGCCAAGTTCTTAACTCAAGTTGCCAAGTGGGGAGAAGGTAAATTTGCCTTTCAGTTTCTGGTATCTACTTTTGAGCCTCCATTAATCTCCTAAGCCAACACACAACCCTCTATGATGACCCACTACCAACTTCGTTCTAAGGGGGAAGTGGGATCTACAGCACATACACACACAGGGAGGCACACACCCACGGATACCCTCATTCCCTTGAGTAAATATTCCTGCTTTCGATACCCGCCCGTTCTCACGCAATTTACTACAAAATCCTCCCAAGAGCCAATTAAGTTTGAGAAAGCGGACAAAGTTCTTCCAAGACTGAAGGCCAAAGAGCCCTGGCCTGAGTCCAGTCCCACCCTGCCCTGGATACCCGCGTCCAGCTGGGACCAAGCTGCCATGCCCACTATCGGATCCTCGGCTCCCAGCCTTCCGGGGCAGCAGGCGACAAGTGCTACTTTCCCGGCCTTGACCCACCCTTAAAAGCAAGCTCACCCCGCCCTCCGAGGCTGAGGCCCCACCCCACACCCAAGCCGGGCCTCACCACGCCTTCCCATGCCCGCCGCCGTCCCCAGTCCAGCCCACCCAGGAACTCGTTCTTGGTTCGGCCCCACATCTTCCCTGCCAAGTCCGGGGCCCGACCCCACGGGATCCCCGCTCGGCGCCCCGGCTCCCTCCCGCCTCCTTCCCCTCAGCCAGATTCTGCCGCCCCTCTGCCCACAAGCTTCGGCCCAACTGCGCCGGGGCCCTCACTCCAGGAAGTGGAGTATGTCGGGTACCCGCTGCTGAGGACGCAGTCCGCCGCTGCCGCCACAGCAGGCCCGCAGCCCGAATCTCGGCCTCGCCACCGCCGCCACCACCGGCCGGCCTGGAGCGCCCAGCCTCCGCTTCCCTCCCCGCCCCCTCCTTCCACCGCACTCGGAAGCCCGCCCGCCACGGACACCCCAGAAACAGGTGCTCCAATCAACTAGCCGAGACTACGACCGTCGCCGGATGTCGCTTTGATTGACAAAGAGGAAGTCCCAATAGCCCAGTGTGTCTCCGCCTCCTCGGCCCTTCTTTCCAAGACTGACGTGGCTGGCAGACCAATGGGCATACGGGCCCGCCCCACAGTCCAATGGGCGTGCAGACCCGCCCCGCGGCGTGGGCCCGCCAATGGGTGGGAAGAAGGCCTCGGTGTCCTGCAAGCTGAACCCCCTCCACCGCGGGCTGGAGGCGCGCGTGTTACACATTAGGTCCTGGTAGCTCGTTGTGTGGCTAGGGAATGAGATCTTAAGGCAGGGGAAGAAAGAAGTATTGCCTCTAGAACGCGGAATTCTCCTCTGGAGGATTCCCACAGTGATTTGCAAGTCCAAGTGAGACCTGAGAGAACCGAGGCAGAGCTCGAAGCATGTGGTTCTCATGGTGGCGATGTTCATGTCGCCATCTTGGGTGCTGGCAACGGAAACAGGCGCGCGCACACATATACACCCATCCTCGGTTTGCACACACACACACACACACACCGCTCCCTGTTGATGGCTTAGTGTAGTTACCTGCCTCATACACCCTTCCTTGGTTTGAGGGCCTGGTGCACACAACACACACTCCACAACTTGGTTTGCACACTACACATACAACTATTTGCACACAATACACACACCTCCTCCCTGGTTTGAGGGCCTGTTGTAGTTATCTGGTTACAGACACACACCCTTTCTCGGTTTAAGGGCCTGGTGTAGATACCCAGGTTGGCAGAAAAACAAAACAGTAGCACCTTGTATCCCAGGCAACTTTGCAGAAATTACCCTGGTTGTCTTAGCGGTGGCGGGATGTTGACCATATTTTTCATCAAAGGAACACCAGGAGAGCCCTTCTTCTCTAATCCCTCATACAGAGCTTCATTTTGCTTTTTAGGAACTTTGCTTAAAATTCCTAAGTTTTCCAATTCCACACACTCTTAACTACCAAAGCATGTTTTATAACTGTCAAATAGTATGCTTCTCACATCATTTGGGGAATTTACTAGAATCCAAAATTCTAAAGCCTCTGGAGATTATAATTCAGTAACCTTGGGGTAAGAGCCCTGACAACATGCCCTCTTGAGTAATTCTAATGCAGCAAGTCCGAAGACCACATTTTAGAAATCACCGAGATCACTGAGTTGGAGTTTGTACTGTGTCGCTCCCAGCTGTGGGACAGAGGTGTCAGCTCAAGTTCTTGTCTCCTTGAAACAGGCCATAATCTAGTTGACAATTCATTATTCATTATCCTTGTGCAATTAAGGACGAGGCCAACTGATAACTCACCGGATAATCAAGTTTATGTTGTGCTTGGAGAATTAGCCTGAATTTGGAGAGGCTCAGAGTATAAAGTACTTTCACCGACATAAATATAACCAGTATCTAGTTACAGAATCCTTAAAAAATTACTGAACTAGTATACACCTTTTTTTAATTAAAAAAAAAGTAGACTATTTTGAACTAGTTTACACTTTCAAATACTGATTCCAAAACCATGTTTTACTGTATCCCAATACAAAAAACTAGAATGTGAACTCCACAAGGAATAGAATTTTTTTGTATTAACCACTGGATCTTCAAAGCAACAAAGCATGGAACTTAGACAATAAATACTAAATAAGAAGTACAACCTGCACACAGCAACCCAGTGTGCAAGAGGTGCTGTGTTCAATCCCCTGTACTGAACAAAAACAAAGGGAACAAGAAGAGAAGGAGTCAAACAGGTCAACCTGTAGTTAGAAACTCCTGCTAAAATGAAATCACAACAGTCTGAAGTTGGGTGTGGTGCTGCACACTTTTAGTCGCAGCACAGATGGATCTCTGTGAGATCAGGCCAGCCTGGTCTACACAGCAAGTTCCAGGCCAGCTGGGCCTACAAGGAGATCCTGTCTTAAAAAAAAAAAAAAAGTCACTCTGGTAGTATAGTGGTTTGTTTTGTTTTATTTTCTGAGATGGTCTCACTCTTGTAACCCCAGGTTGTCCTGCAATTTTAGGGTAATCTTCCTGCTTCAGCCTCCCAAGTGCTAGAATTATAGGTGTAAACCAGCACTCTTGAGTAGAATCGGTTCTTAAAACAATCAAGATCCAGCTAGGCAGAGGGGCACAAGTTTATAATCCCAGCATTTAGGAGGCAGAGGCAGAAGGATCACTGCAAGTTTGAGGCCAGCCTAGTTCACATAATGAGTTTCGGGCCAGCCAGAGAGAGAGAGAGAGAATATGAATCAAGACCCTGAATTCACTCCCTAAAAGACCCTCATTAAGAAAATGCAGAACAGGTCAAAAATTACAGGTATTTGAATTACTTTTGATTAAAAAAAAAAAAAAGCCTCAGTTCCTCACTTGGGCCCACATGGTATTTAAAAGTCTGGAGTACGTACCTGCTTTCATTTTGTGTCGATCTTGTTCAGTCATCTTACTATCAACTATTAGAATGTCTTGTTGCAGACCCCCTGATGTACTTCAGTCATTGTCTTAAATGTGTGATCACCTTTGATTCTAGAAACAACTGGATAGATAAACTTTATTTATTTATTTTTTTGAGACAGGGTCTCCCTGTAGCACTAGCTGGTCTGGAACTCACTATGTAAACTAGGGTGGCCTTGATCTCACAGAGATCTGCCTGTCTCTGCCTCCTCCCAGGTGTTGGGATTAAAAGAGTGTGCCACCATGCCTGGCTAAACTTTAAAAAAAAAAAAAAGTATGTGTATGATAATGTTGCCTACATGTTTGTATGTACCCAGTGGAGGCCAGGAGAGGGCACTGAATCATCTGGAGCTAAAGTTAATAGGCAGCTGTAAGATGCCCATGTGGGTCCTGGGAACTGAACCCAGGTCTGCTGCAAGACCAGTCAGTTCTCTTAACCCTGAGCCATGTCTCAAGCTCCTGGATAAATATTTTTATAGCAAAGGACTAAAACTATCCTAAACTACTGGTATACCACTCATGAGATGAGGGCAATTATTTGTGGTAGTAAAACTGCACCCTAGAGCAGGAGTGATCATGGGAACCAGATGGTTCATCTCAACCTATGAAAAGAATAACTTCAGACCCCTTTGCAGAACCAGACCACACTCTGACCAAGACCGCTTCATTATGCATTCTTTTTGCCTCCTGCCCATTTCTTCCCCTGTTTAGATCATGTCAATACTTTAAAGACTAACTGTTCCTCTTTCCAATAAGTCAGGTTGATTAAATCTCTGTTTTTTGCTTTTCACTATTTCATATTTCACTATTATTTATCTCTTTAATACACATATTGGAATGAATCCCAGAACCTAGCCTATTGGGACTGCCAGAATCCAGGCTTTTGCCCGGTAAAAATCTGGTAACACAATTGAAAATTAAAATTAAACCTTGAAAGAGGCTATGGCATTGAAACAGACCATGTAGCCATTACATTAGTGAAACCAGGAAGGTAAATGCTGTTAGTGAAGAAGATGAAAACATAGCGACCTTAGGTCTGAGCAGATGTTCCAGACAGGCTGCATCTATTCATGACCTACTCACCACTTGTCCTATGCAGGTTCAGGGTCCCTCGCCCATGGGTGAAGGACATCTTACTCTGCCTGGTCTCCCTGAACCCAGACTCCACTGAAGAGTGGGACTGTGAGATACAAACCATTGTTAGTATCCAAACAGAAGGCAGAAGTGGTGTGCAAGGATGGGAGAAGGAAGTCCCCACCAGGTGGTCTTAGCACAGCCTTAGCAGCCAGATCCTGGTGGTACTGACTCATTTGGGAAGATGAGTATCCTGTTCTCCCTGGAAGCCAGCAACGTGACATCAGCAAACCAGTGCTCACCATAAAAGTCCCTCTGAAGCAGAACAAACAAACCCTTCGTCTACATCTTTGCAAAAAACCTGGTAATTTGTTATCTCAAGTAGCTGGAAACAGCAGTTCTGGCCATGCCATGGAGGATGACAGCACGGAGAGAATGAAGGCTTAAGGAAATGATCTGGTTGTGCTGGGCATGAAAACCTGGGGTCAGCAGCACACACTGCTCAGTGGGACTGGGTGAGAGCATAACCCCCTAGCAGAGTCTTGAAGACTCCTCCTTTTCCTGCCTGCACAGTCATAAGAAGAAACATTTTCTGGCTTTAACCCTTAAACCAGAAAGAACATTTCATGTCTCTGGTACCCTCCTACGATGTGGTTGCTGTATCTTGCTGTGGTGAAACCAGGATGTTCTAGTTTGCTTTCTGTGGCTGTGATAAACATCAGGACAAAAAGCAACTTGAGGAAGAAAGCGTTTATTTTAGCTTACAATTTAGAGTCTGTCGTCCAGGGAAGGAAGGGCAGGAACCTGGAGCAGGAACCAATGGAGAAA
Organism: Eospalax fontanierii; assembly: GCA_035773235.1. NCBI lineage: Eukaryota > Metazoa > Chordata > Mammalia > Rodentia > Spalacidae > Eospalax > Eospalax fontanierii. The sequence goes on from CM069531.1 coordinate 71,110,406, forward strand.
TGTGCTTTAATGGCTTACTTCCCAAGCTCATGTTCTGCTACCTTTCTTAACTAGCTCAGGCCCACCTGCCTAGGGATGGCACCACCCACAGTGGGCTGGATCTTCATATATCAATTAACAGTTAAGAAAATGTACCACAGACATGTCCACAGGCTTATCTTTTGGGGGAAATTATTGCTGAGGGTCTCTCTCTTCCTAAGCTTGTCAAGTTGCCCCAAACTCTTTCTGATCATAAATGATCCTTTACCTCAACCTCACAAGTAGCTGCCACTACCCTAGGGTTATTTGGTCCCCCTCTTTTTTTTCTTTTTTTGAGACAGGTCTTACTAATAATCTTATAATCCTGACTGGCCTGAAACTCACTATATAGATCAGGCTGGCTTAGAACTCATAGAGATCCACCTACCGCTGCCTCCGGAGTACTGTCCCACCATACCTGGCCCTATTTGGTCACTTTTTAATAACTGGCAAATATCAGAGAGTAGCAATTACTGTTGTCCCCTTTTTCTTCCCTCTGGGTCTTGAAGGGATAAGGAATACAGGCACTGGGAAGAGGGGCTGCTGTTGGAGTCCGGCTACGAGAGTTGTGGAGAAATCTTTTGGCTTTTCCCAGATTGTCCCTTTTATTTTCTTTTTCTTCTCAACTTCAATTCCAATATATAAATGTATGTAATAATTATTTAAGCATAAAACAAGGGGTCAATCAGAAACTGTGTTATGGAGTTAAACTATGTTATATGTTCTGGGTGTGGCAGGTGCCGGTGGGGGGGGGGGTATTGCTTACTGGTAAAACATACATTTACTTTACATACTGAAGGCCCTATGTTTGATTTCTAACACCTCCAAAAAAAAATGAAGAGAGTATTTATAAAGTTTTCTGCTTTGCAGCAAGCAGAGAAGAAAAAAGAGAAAGAAAAGAAAGACCAAGATTTGCTGAGGAGACTTAACAGATATAGACAATCTCAATCCTAACAGCAGGCAAGTCAGGCCTGGCAGGGTGTGGGTGCTGGGGATATTTAATATGTCATAGTTGGGAGTGTATCTTGAAAGCCTGCCTTCCACTCTGTCTAGAATTCCAGATCAAGTCTGAGCAGGTGCAAACCTCTTTTCCAGAACCTGCTGATTAACCTTGTAAAATCCAGGCTGTGTTCTTCACTCAGGAAGGTGCCCTCCTCCCTTCCCAGGATTCCACTCCCCGCCCCCCTTTGCCTGGGACAGCTGTTAATAGACAATTATCCAAGAAGCAAAAGAAAGATCCCATGCTGATGCGTCATCGGTCCCTGTATATCCATTAAATCAGACTGAGAAGACTGGAAAAAGTGAGCGCATGCGCTTGCTCGCTAAGGCAGAGGCTGACAGCCATCAGTAAAACCAGGCCTCACCCTGGCAACACCAGGCTTCAATAACTGAGTAAAGCAGTGGGAATCCAGGAAAAGGGTTGGCTCTAATGCACAGGGATTTGGTGTCATAAAAGACCCAGTCAAGGGGTAGAGATGGCTCAGTGGTTATAGGTGCTTGCCTCTATACTTGATGATCTGAGTTTGACTCCCCAAACCCAGAGGGTGGAGGGAAAGAACTGATTCCACGAAGTTGTCCTCTGACCTTCCACTTGCATACTGGGCATGTGTGCATGCACAAAATAAATAAATAAATGTAATTTAAATTTAAAAAAGAGAACCAGCTACCTATAAAGCATACAGGGAAATCTTCTCTCCTCCTGAGGATACATGTTGACCCTGCCACCTCTCCCTCCAGTCATTCCTGAAGGATGAAATCTGCCAGGAAAGCCTCAGAAAGGTTGTGGGAGGGTAGACTGGTTAGAGCTCAGACTTCTGGAATAGTGGGAATTGCTTTTTCCTCTAAGAGGAAACCCAGTCTTGCCGTTATTCTGGTTGTTCACTACTGTCCCTTCTTTAAAAACGTTTAGCTGAATGTCATGGTGAATGCCTGTAACCCCAGCACTCAGGAGGACTGCAAACTGTAGGCAAGCTTGGCCTACATAATGAAACCCTGCATTTTTTAAAAAAGTAACCAAATGTAGAAGTCCACACCTGTAACTGTAGCATTTGGAAGGGTGGAGGCCAGAAAATCAGGAGTTCAAGTCCACCCTTGTATAAGGAGATTTAAGGCCAGCCTAGGCTACATGAGACCCTGTCTTTAAAAAGTCAAAAAAAAAAAAAGTTTAAAATCTTTATTTTTATTTTTGTGTGTTTTGCCTACATGGAGGTAAGTACACCATATGCATGTAATGCCCGTGGCGACCAGAAGAGGGTGTTGAATCCCTTGATACTGGAGTTACAGACAGTTCTTAGCTGCCACATGGATGATAACTGAATCCATGTCTTTTGCAAGAGCAACCAGTGCTCTTAACCACAGAGCTGTCTCTCCACCCCCAAAAGTTTTAATAAGTATTTCTTACTCTCCAGCTCCATCTAATCTAAGGGAATAGACTAGATGACAGCTCAAGATTGCCTTCTTACAGCCCTCCTGAGAGATTCTAGGGCTATATATTGTCAATACTAAAATGGGAACATGTCTTACAAGGAAGTCAATTCTCTTTCTAGCTAATCCAGACAATTGGGCCCCTTTCTTATGTGGTGATCATCATTAGCAAGCTTGTTACCACTAAACCATCAGAAAAGGCATGCTTCTCGCTGCCAGCCTCCCTCCTGTCTTCTACTACTAGATTGCTTCGAAACCTCCACTGCACACGAGAGTCACATGGGGAGCTTAAGAAAAATAGCAATGGCCAAGTCGTACCCCGGACCAATTATATCAGCTCCCCACCCCCAGCAGAACTGGCCATCAGTATTTTGTAAAAATATCCTCGTTGATTCTTACATGCAGACAGAAGAGAGTAACTCACTAGCTTAAAGCAGGAATCCAGGTTGAATGAAAAGGAACTGCAGTGTTGTTCTGCATTAGTGCAGACTAGAATCATCATCTGATTTTAGATGTGCTCTCCCTTGACCTATACAATGAAAACACCTCATTGTTCATTCATGTCTTGGTGTAACATTCTTTGAAGCTGAGTTCAACTGTCCTGTATGTCTCTCTGAATTGCCCCAAACAACATTGAGCAATGTTCTTTGTATGGGTCTCAGAACAACATGTCACAATCAGGCAGGTGCATTGTGAGGTGGGGGAGTGGGTGTTTTAGATTTAGCTGGACTTTAAATTCCAGCTCAGTCACATACTAATTGGGCTAACCTTAGCTAAATGAGGACAACAATCTACACATTTATGGGGCTGGAGAGATGGCTCAGCAGTTAAGAGCACTGATTGCTCTTGCAGAAGACATGAATTTGATTCCTAGCACCCACATGGTGGCTAACACCCACCAGTAACTCCAGTTGTAGGGGATCTGATGCCACCTCTGTCCTCGATAGGCATTGTTCAACACCAGTGCACCTACCTCATGCGGGTCATACACTGATACACATTGTAAAAAATACAATAAAATGTAATAAAAATCAGATTATAGCCAGGCAAGGTGATGCACACCTAACCCTTGGGAGTTGATGCAGGAGAATGACTGTGAGTTCAGGGCCAACCAGAACTGCATAAAGAGTTTGAAGCCAGCCAGGGCTACAAACAAACAAACAACTCAAAGGATGTGTCTAAAGCTGTAGGTGGGTCTCCATCTCCAGCACGGCTGTTGTGCTCCAGCCGTCCCAGAGAACGGAGGACGATCGAACAGGGCCTCAGGTGGCTCAGAGTGCAGCGGGAGGAGTTGCCGGGATACTGCGGCGGGGGGCAGTTCAGTTATTAAAACCAAAGCAGAGGTTTATATAGGGAGGCCTTTCCGGCTGTAACAGAAGGCGGGAAAGTTAAAGGTGGGGTCTTTAGGTAACGGCAGGAAGGTTGTAGGGCTGACATGGAAATTAGGAACAAGGAAATGAAACCCAAAAACCTGGTTCTGGTCTGGAGCGATCTTTGTGGGGCAAAAGAAGATTCGTATCTACAGTGGCTTCCTGGGGCCAGGTTACTGCATCAGGCCAGACTCCTACTGTTCCTTCAGGGTATCCAGGGTTGCTTGGCTTTGCTCAATACCTTTTACGATAGACCCAGTCCCCACATAAAGCCATTCATGAAAGGGGACAGAGCTAACTGTGAGGCTTTTTTTTTAAAAATGTGTATGAGTGTGTTGCCTACATGTGTGCACCTGTGTCATGCAATGCCCATGGACATCAGAAGAGGGTGCTGGATTCCCTGGAATTAGAGTTTTGGACAGTTGTAGATGCTGGGAACCAAACCCAGGTCCTCTGGAAGAGCAGCCAGTGCTTTTAACCCCTGAGCCATCTCTCCAGTCCAGGCCTTTTAAAACAACAACAACAACAACATAGGGTTTCATGTAGTCCAGGCTGGTTTCAAATCTGCTAAGTAACCAAGGTGACATTGAACTGGTCTTTCTGCCTCTCTCTACTTTCCAAGTACTGAGAATAGGGTGCTCTCTCTTCTCTCTCTCTCTCTCTCTCTCTCTCTCTCTTTCTCTCTCTCTCTCTGCACCCTGAAGCTTTGTCTCAGAAGGCTAAACACTTTGAAGAAATGAGAGCTGTCCTTAGAATAGTCCACGAAAGGCTGTCCTGCAGACAAAGCTGGGAATCTTTCATTTTCTGTCCAGCACAACACACATGCATGCCTCATATTCTCAAATATACACTCCTCCCCCTCTTGACATTAAAACAGGAAGGATCGAGGCTGATGCCCAAGAGAGCTGTTTCTTCTTGTCACACAGGAACAGATGCTGGAAGCCCAGGACAGACAGCACAGACATGTAGCAGCAGGAGGTGAGTCAGAGGAAATGGAATGATCTCCCCTTCAAATACACCAAGGCCCTCAAGAGAACCCCCTGGAAACACCAGCCCTGAGGGGCTCCAACAGAAAAGAACAATCCTGTGCCACAGATTCTGAATTAGATATGTACAGCCTCCCCAGAATGCTATACAAGCACACAACCGTAAGGAACCAAAGGGAAAAGAACCCCAAAAGACTACATGGTTTTTTGTTTTGTTTGAGACAGGCTTACTATGTACCCAGGATGGCCCAAACTTGCCATTTTCCTGCCTCAGCCTTCTGAGTAGTTAAGATTACAGGCATGGACTGCCATACCTAGCTGTCTGTACTGGGTTTTTTTTTTTTTTTTTTTTTTGGTATTTTTTGGTTTTGAGACAGGGTCCTCCCTGTAGCCCCAGCTGGCCTGGAACACACTATGTAGACCAGGCTGGCTTGGAGCTCACAGAGATCCATGTACTCTCATATCATTCTTGCCAATGTTGCCAGGTGCCCTCCAGGGCCTTGTACATGTGCCAGACTGGCACTATACCACCTGAACTCTGTCCCCACTCCCCATCCCTTTATAATGTTGTTTTGTTATTTTTGAGACAGGGTCTATGTAGCCCTGGCTGACCTGGAACTCTCTATGTAGACCAGGCTGGCCTCAAACTCACAGAGATCTGCCAGTCTTGGCCTCCCCAGTGCTGGGATTACAGGTGTGCATCACAATGCCCAGCTTGTTCTTCACTGAAAATAGGTACTCTGTGAGTATATATACATGATCTCCCACACCTTGCATTCATTTCTTCATCCACCTGTTTTGGTGCCTGCTGAAGCCTAAAGGACTCCCCAGGATTTCATAATGAATGTGACAGGAACAGGAGACAGGCATGTTATCCCTGTGCTCATGGGGCTGGACATGTGGTGGGGAGAAGGACCACACATATTTGTAAACAGATTAATAAAAATATTTGTCTATGGGCTGGAGAGATGGCTCAGTGGTTAAGAGCACTGACTGCTCTTGCAGAGGACCAGGGTTTGATTCCCAGCACCCACAAGGTGACTAACAACCATCCATAACTCCAATTCCAGGAGAATTCGACCCCTTCTTCTGACTCCATGGGCATCACACAACACGGGTACACTTTTACACATATACAGGTATAACACTCAAACACATAAAATAAAAATAATAAATAAAATATTTTTAAAAATTTTTTCTATTATTTTTTCATTTTGTTGGTGTTTGAAAGAGGATCTTGCTATGCAGCCTGGGCTGGCTTCGATTTCACCATCCTTTTCCCTGGGCCTGCCTCCTGAAAACTGGAATTACAGGCCCAGCTAAAAATGACTGAGAAAAAGTACAAATGATAGAAAGAAGTGGAGTGCTGAGACAGACGGCAGCAGCAGAGACCTATCAAGTTAGACACAGTGACTATCAGGGGCTCTTTTGGTGAGGATATTTAGGAAGAAACTTCGGGCCAGCAAGCTGGATCAGGGGTAACGGCCTTTACCATCAAGCCTAATAACCTAAATTCAATCTCCAGGACCTACAAGGTAGGAGAGAACTGACTCCTGCAAGTTGTTCTCTGACCTCTACATGGCACACATACCCCAATTAAATAAATAAATGTAAATTTTTAAAAAAAGAAGAAATCTTCATTTAGGAGGCTGTGACAGGAGGATTGCTGAGAGTTTGAGGCAACCTGGGTTTCCAGGTTTCACAGAGAAACTCTTGAAAGAAGCAAATAAAAAAGGTGAAAGTTGGGGCTGGAGAAATGGCTCAGCGGTTAAAAGCACTGGCTGCTCTCGCAGAGGACCTGTTTTGTTTTCAGCACCTATATGGCAGCTTACAACCATTTGTTATTCCAGTTCCAGGGAATCCAAAGCCCTCTTCTGGCTTCATCAGGCACACATGTGGTGTACACACTTGCACATACAAACATACATACATGCAAAACACTCATGCACATTAAAAATAAAAATAAGTATTTTCTGTTTTGCTTTGTTTTTTATTTTTTTGAGACAGGGTCTCACTATGTTGTCCTGGCTAGCCTAGAACCCATTATGTAGGCCTGGCTGGCCTCAACCTCACAGAGATCTGCCTGCCTCTACCTCTTGAGTGCTAGGATTAAAGGCATGTACCCTATGCCTGGTAAAAGTTGAAAAGAAGGTTTGAGGCCTTCCGTGGAAGAAAAGTCCACATACACCATCTAAGATGGAGGAATGTGACACTCAACACTGAGGTCCTCCAGGGATGCACAAGGAAAACCAGTTCAAAGCTGGAGCACCCGCCCTCTCAACCATTTCTTAACTTGGAAAGGTCACAGAAAGTCTGACTCTTTTCTCAACAGGTATGTCTGTCTGGAAACACCTTCTTCCCAGGCCTGGCTTTTGTCACATACTGAGAGTATTCTGTGTAAAAGGTACACATGGTAGTGTTCTGAATGACTGACTGCGCAAGTACCATTAACTACCTAATTGTGTCTGAACTGGCCGGGGTTTTATGTTGCAAGCTTGAAAACAAGATTCACCTGTCTCAGCCTCCAGACGTAAACCACCAGGTCCAGTGACCCAGGAGTCTTAAAAACTATCTGAGGTGTCCCTTAGCCTAAGGTTCCCTTCCCCAAGCAGAGGGAGAGGAAGGGGAGACCTGTTCTCCATAGAGAGGTCTCCACCAGCTCTTACTGATACAACCCATCCCAAGATCCAAAAACGTGACTTGACCTATTTGTCCCAATGATGCCTACCAGGGAGCCCAAGACAAAAGTGAGCTTCACCTGTGTTTCCTTCTGGCCCCAGGACAGCCTGGAAACCAAAGCCACAGGCCACCGGCCAGGAGAGCAGGCAGGAAGTAGGCAGAGGGGCTGGTCCTGGGTCACCTGAAGGACTTGGAGGCGCCGAGAGGAGCCAAGGGAGACTGAGAAGCCAGGTCAGAGCGAGGGGGCCAGGGCAGAGGCGAGCCCCGCACCGCCGGTCCGAGGGGCGTCGCCCCGGGGGACGGCCGGCGGGCGGGCGCGGGGCGGGGCGGGGCGGCGCTGTCAGTGCGAGCAGGCGGCGGAATGCAGCGGCCCGAGGCCTGGCCACGTCCGCACCCGGGGGAGGGGGCCGCGGCAGCCCAGATCGGGGGCGCGGCGCCGCCCACCCGAGCGGGGGAGCCCTCGGGGCTGCGGGTACGGAGCTGGGGGCGCGGGGCTCCGGGCGGCGGGACCGGGGGCCAGGCAGCTCACAGCGGGCGCCTGCGGTGGGAACTTTGTGCCTCCGCTGCCCGGCCCCGGAGAGGGAGCCCGGGCCCGGGGAGGGCAGGAAAAGTTCGTCCCCCGGCAGACGAGCGAGGAGGCCTGTCCCGAGTGGAGCGCCGCGGGGCTGAAGTTCTAGGGAACTCGACACAGTGTTGGGGACTGCCTGGGGTGGCAGGGATGAGGGCGAGGTTCTGCCAGAAGCGGGAAGGAGGGGCGAGGCTGTCGGATGGAGCGCCTTCGCTCTTGGGTGATGGCGGTGCTTCTGGAGGCTCGGAGCCGCGTCCTCCCCGGCCCAGGTTCTGTGATACACTCCGACTCGGGCTCTGGAGCAGTCAGTGCATGACAGAACTTGGCCCGGTAGGACTTTCTGCACCCAGCGGGCACAACGCCCACCCTCTCGGACCTGCAGTGGAACATCTGCCTGGGAGTGGAGTGGGCACCGGAACTGGTCCATGTGGCATAGGGTTGGACTGGAACCGTGGACTTAGGGATAACTGGCTCTATGGAGCCGGCTACACGGTGTCCGCTTTGAGTCAGGGGCCAAACAAAGCTTTCCTTCCCGGTGTCAGATTCAGGAACCTTCTCTCTACACCATCAAGGCTGTCTTCATCCTAGATAATGACGGGCGACGGCTGCTGGCTAAGGTAACCCTTCACCCCAAGAACCCTGAAGACTGTGCCACAGCTCCAAGAATAGAGGTCTCCCACCCAGCCCAGCTGACTCCTGTCTCAGAAGAGGCTGCGTTCTGGGACACAGATTCGGGCCAGCTTAGATTCTCCAGAGGTCACTCTGTCCACCCTGGGCCTTGTCAAGCTGGCCCTGTGGGGAGGCGCTGTCCTCTGTTTCTATTCATGCTCCCTGACATGTCTTCTCCTGATTGTTTGTCCACCAGTCAACCAGACTCTGGCATTGCCTGGGAAGGTTGCATCAAAGGGATCGGTGGAGAGTTGAACCTGGGACCCAGATGTCCCAATTCCTAAACTCTAAACAAGCCACCTCCACTTTTATATTATATCTTGGTAAACACAAAGGACTTAGTGTAAGGATTTAGAACCAGGTAGGATTCAGGGAGCCATATAATCAAACTCTTCAGCTTCACAGATGGAGAAAATGAAATGGAAAGAAGCTAAGAAAGTTGCCCAAGGTCACAAAGTTAATGTCATAATTGAGACACAAATTCAGGCTTTTGATTGGAACTCCTATTTAGTTATCTGGTAGCCAGATACTGAACATGGCTTAGGTAAACTGAACTAGAACTAAAATCCAAACCAGGTTTCGAGGCCAGTGAGATATGACTCAGTGGATGAGGGTGTTTGCCACCAAGCCTGACAACCTGAGAACATCACCAGAGTCCACATGGAAAGAGAGAACTGATTCCCTCAAGTTGTCCTTTGATCTCTACACACAAAATAAGTAAACATGAAAAAAAAATAAACAATTTAGGGCTGGAGAGGTGGCTCAACAGTTAAGAGCATTGACTATTCTTGCAGAAGATCCACATTCAATTCCCAACAGCCACATGGCAGCTAACTCTGTAACTCCAGTTCCAGGGGCTCCAACGCCCTCTCTGGCCTCCGTGGGCAATGCATACATGTAGTGATATAGTGCAGTTACATAGATGTAAGCAAAACATACACACAAAAATAAATTTACAAACAGAACTTTTTAGAAAAAAAATTAATTTCTGCCATTGACAAAATTAACTGTAGCAGAGATATAACATCTCTTTATTTTATTTTATTTTTATTTTTTGTAGATCAGGCTGACCTCAAACTAGTAGTACTCTTTCACCTCTGTCTCCTGAGGCATTGCAGTCGCAACACCAGACTCTATTCTTTTGTTTGTTTCTATTTTTTGAAATCAGGACTCGAGCCTAGAACTTACTGTGTAGCTCAGGCTAGCCTGGAGATCACAGTGATCCTCCTTCAGCCTCCAAATTGCTAAGATTATGTGTGTGAGCCACCATGCCCTGCTCTAAATGGCCTGGAACTACTGATCCTCGTATCTCCCAAGTGCTGGGATTACAGGCATGTGCCACCATGCTTTGCAGTAATCATTTTAAATTAGTTATGAAAGATATTGTAGATTTTTCATTTGTGTAGAGCTTTTTTTTTGGTTTTCATAACGTTCAAATGAGCTAATTCACTATGGTACCAGCAAGCAGACAGGCAGTCAACTTGCCTGAAGATTGAATACTGAATGGCAAAATCCACATGCAGACAACTGAGTCAATCACACCTTGCTTCAGCGGGTGGGCAGAGGTGGATCAGCATTGCCTAAGCCCTCTTCTAGAAGGTCCAACCATGTTATATATTAAGAAACAGAGCAGAGCATGGTGGCACACACTTTTTTTTTTTGGTCTCCCTGTAGTCCCAGCTGGCCTGGAACTCTCTATGTAGACCAGGCTAGCCTTGAACTCACAAAGATCCACATGCCTCTGCCTCCAGAGTGCTGGGATGAAAGGTGTGCACCACCATGCCTGGTTCAAATGCTTTTATCCCAGCACTGAGAAGGCAGAGGTAGTTGGGCCTCTATGAGATCAAAGTCAGCCTGGTTAACATTGGAGGTTTCAGGCTAGCTGGGGCTATAGGGAGACCCTGTCAAGAAGAGGAGGAGGGGGTGGAGAAACTGAGGCAGAGTGCTGAGTGGTTTAGTGGTAAAGCACTTGCCTCAAGTGCACATGGTCCTGGTTTGATCCCCAGGACCTCAAGAAAGGAAAGAAGAGAAGAAGGAAGGAAAGAATTAAGGAACTGAGTTGGAGAAAAGTAGCTCAGGGTACAGCTCAATGGTAGAGCACTTTTTTAGCTTATGTGAGGCCCTGGGTTCCAGCCAGCACTGCTGGAAGAGAGGAAGGAAAGAAGGCAGGCAGGCTGGACCAGGAGGGAACTCCACAGGCATACCCAGTATTTCTTTCCTTTGATTTTACTTATTTAGAATTTGTTTATGGGGACTGAGGCAGACAGGCCTGGAGGGAGGTAAAGAGGAGATACAACACAACAACCGGATCCAGCCTGACTGGCTTCCGCTATTCCGTACTTATCCTCCCAAAGGAGGAATTAGGCTCTATGGAATTACTATCACCTGTTCCTTCTCTTTCTCACAGTATTATGATGACATATTCCCCTCCATGAAGGAGCAGATGGTCTTTGAGAAGAACGTCTTCAATAAGACCAGCCGCACTGAGAGTAAGTGTTCTTCCTCCACTAGGACTCTCAGATGAACGCCAGCATCAGGCATCTTCTCCATCTGGACACATCTGTCCCCATTGGCCTTTTACACCCATAGGTCTTCTGGGACTCTTTGCTTCTGCTCCCCAGCTCTTTTCCACTCTCTTTATTCAGGAACCTCTACTACCCATGACTCTCATCCCTACCCCCGCACAGCTACTTGGTTGAAGAGATCAACTGCTCTGTGGCTTCCCTACCTCGATCTATCAGCACTGCACGTGGGGGAGTGGGGGGCGGGAGGTCAGCCTCGGACTGGGTTTGTTGACTTCTCAACAGGAAGCCTTCCCTAGAAATAGGGCATGAGATGGAACCAAGGAACACAGAGCAGCCTCCTGGTAGTGCTGGTCTGGCCAGGGAACCGAAGTAGGAAACAGGGCGAGGTCCAGAGCAAGGCATGGGGAAAAGAAAGCAGCCTTGCCCCAAGCTGAGGGGCTGGTCCGAGAGCCCCGCTTCTTCTAGGTGAGATCGCATTTTTCGGGGGCATGACCATCGTCTACAAGAGCAGCATTGACCTCTTCCTGTACGTGGTGGGCTCTTCCTCTGAGAACGAGGTGAATCTAGGAGGTTGGGTGGCACGGAGGGCTTGTCCTGGGGGATGGCTTGAAGTCTGGGGAGGAGGCAGGCTCTGGAGGCTTACCCTTGGACCCTTCTTCTAGGCTCTGGGGTGGAGGGGCAGCCATAGTGAGTCTATGATCATAACAAAAAGATGATCCTTAGGTTTCCTGGGAACCAAAAATAAAATAGCATGCCTTCTGCGGGTTCTTTCTTAACGTACATACAGAAGGAGTTACCCAGACCTAGAGAAGTTTCCCCTCTCAAGTCAACGTGCAGCTAGCCTCCAGTCAAACCCTCTCTGACAATGGAGAGCCCACCTGGCCCACGCAGGGCCTCAGAGGCCCACTCTGGGCCTCTCAACGACGGCTCTTTTCTTTTCCTCTCCCACCCCTGTCCTCTCCAGCTGATGCTCATGTCTGTTCTCACCTGCCTGTTTGACTCTCTGAGCCACATCTTAAGGTAAGTAAGACTCTCTGTACCCCAGGACCCCAGATCTTCCCCTTTCCTCCTGAAATCCATGCAAGCCTTAAATTAGAACCAAAGTGGCTTCCTCCAAGGCCCCTGACCTCCGTGGTACCCTAGGCAGAGCCATGCACAGGGTATCATCAGAAATCACATCTAAAGATACTGAGTTGCCTGAGGTCATAGTATGTATCATAACAGAAATCCAAAGACAAGGAGGTCAGGAAGACTCGGGAGAGGGGTTATGTAGCCCACACTGGCCTCCAACTCATAAGCTTCTGCGTGCTCAAATTACAGGCTGCACCACCATGTCCTATCATACCCAGTGTTTTTAACTTGAAGCCCAGAGTTGGTTTTCTCTTCATCCCCAATCAGTTACATGGCCTGGGCAAACCAACCAGGAAGACCCTACACCTGCCTTGTGCCCAGGAGTCCTTGACACCGACCCTGCTACGACTGCCCTTTACACTCCCCTGCCCAGGCCTTGTTGGAGAGGGGGGGTCTGCCTCATCTAGACAGGACAAGGCTCCTGGTAGTCACAGAGAGGCTCAGTTGCTTATGTCTGCCTTCAGGAAGAACGTGGAGAAGCGCTGGTTGCTGGAGAACATGGATGGAGCCTTCTTGGTGCTGGACGAGATTGTAGATGGCGGGTAAGGAGAGGGCAGAGAGGAGGGAGAAGTTGGGGTACAGAATGGCAGGTGCCTTTGTGGGTTCAGTCCTGGCAGCACACTGGTGGCCTCTTTGCCAACTCTCTTTCACTACTCCCACATGTTCATAGTAGTCCACCTACCCCCCACCGTCTTACTTTACCCCCCCCCAACTCTTGAGGATGGAGGGTGAAGTCATTGCTAGCCAAAGTCATGTCAAACAAAGGACTAGCCTGATAGCCACCTACAGCAGACAGCTGAATAGGTTTGGGGAAATCCAGCTTGACCTCCAGGACTGATGAGGAGTGTGGATACCTGTCACTTTCTGAAAAGACTTCAACATTGGCTAGATTCCTGACCTTGACTCTCTTTGAGCCTTACTTTCTCTGTCCTTAAAATGGAGAATATGGGAAACTACCACACAGGCTCACAAGGGTCAACCAAGATGACATGTATAAAGCCTGTGGCTCTCATTGGTAATTTTTCTCTTTCTCTTTGGTAAATGTTTCCTCCCATTGGTACGCTAGTAGATTCCTAGAAAGTTAGGAGCCCTTGTGAGAAAAGATGGTTAGTAGAATTCCTCGAAGGAGCAATAACCAGGGAGGGAGGAATTCTGATTCTGGAATAATGAGTGTAGAAACTTCTTGACTATTTTCCGCTCCCCCGTCCTCTTGCCTCCGTCACTCAAGTATTAGAATTACAGCATGTGCTACAACTTCCGGCTTGACTATCTTTGAAATATCTGTCTGCCTCTATGAATGCCTCCATTTTGTGGAAGAGGAAAGAGATGTTCAGAAACTCTGGCAATTTAACTAAGAGCACACAGCAGGGGCAGCAAGAGAAGTCCCGGAGGCCGGGTTCTTTCCATAGCCCTGCGCCAACCAACCTGAAGCAGGGGCTCCGGGAGGTGGACTATTGCCCTTACCTCTCCGCTCCCTCTATCCTACTGACTACTTGCTCGATCTGATGACCGGGTTCTAAACATGGCCCCAGAAAGGACGTGAACTTTGGAGAGCTCTGAGTGTGCATCTCTGCTTTCGGGACCTGATCATCGAGACTAGAATGTCCTAATCTCTGATCAGTTCAGGTTCAGGTTTTTAAAGTTTATATTTATCATGTGGCGGTCAGAGGATAACTTGTGGAAGTCATTTCTCTCCTTCCACTACAGGGGTTCCAGAGACTGAACTCTGGTCATTAGGCTTGGCAGCAAGTACTTTCACCCATTGGGCCATCTTGCCAGCCTCTCAGTTCAGTTTTTACCCAGTACTGATCAAGGGGTAGACTATATCATGAAGGACAGAAGAAGAGGAGCTGAGGGGAGGGACGGGGTGACTACAGGACCATCTATGGGAAGGTTTCCCAAAGGGGAGACATTGCAGGATGTACTCAGGACAGGAAAGTGGCCTGACTGGAAAACAAGGCCAGAGAGAATCACATCACCCATCACCACCCACAATGTTCTCTTATCTTACAGTGTGATTCTGGAGTGTGACCCCCAGCAAGTGATCCAGAAAGTGAATTTTAGGGTAAGACTTCCTGCAATCCACTCCATCTCCCCCAAAATGCCTTTCCTGCCCTCTCTCCCCCTTGTCCTCCTTGGGTACCAGGCTGCCAAGGCTCTGAGGGTGGGATCCCATCCACGGAGGCATCCAACTTGCTGGGGGCAGTTATTGGTGGCAGGTTGGGGGATGTTCATTGATAGAGAGAACTTCCGTTTCTCTCCCCATAAGAAAACAGCTCCTCCTTGTCCTCCTGGTGGGGGTATAGATGAGGGATAGTGCATCCTTAAAAGTACTCCAGGTGGCAGCTTGGGGACTCTGGCTGTAGAAAGAATCTTCTGCCCTGGCTTCACTTTTTCATGTCTGGAGTCTGGATGACACGACTCCCCAAATTTATTCCCTTTTACTTCCTCGCCCAGTTTGCCTGAGGATTAGCTCGGTGGTACAGCACTTGCCTAGCATATGAGAGTCCCTGGGCTCTATCCCCAACACTGAAAAGAAAAAAGGGGGACTAGGGGTCCTGGATTCCAAATGACAGGCTGTGGGATTTATGCTCTAATGATAAAGGTACAGTTCTGGATCATGTTAACCTCTCCCCTAAAGTCTCTGTCTTCCACCTCTCTGACTCAACACCCACTTTCTGTCCTGACCCCACTCTTTGATTCTGCTTTCCTGCAGACAGAGGACAGTGGCCTAACAGAGCAGAGTGTGGCCCAGGTAAGTTCCCTGTATCTGCCTTGGCCAGAAATGGCCCAAAGAATAGGGTGAGCCCAGTGTCCCAGGAGAGACCGTCAAGGCCAAGAAACCAGGGGTGTGGGACAGAAAGCAGAAGTTGGAGATGCTCAGAGAGACTCACTAAAGGCTTCCAAGTTCTCCAGAGGGGAGGAACTGGATGCTGATAGATGGATGGATGGATGGACGGACGGACAGGTTACCACCTGCTCTTCTCATCTCTTATCCTAAACTGCCTTTCCTGATGATGGCTAGATGACTTGTCTCAGAAAGCTAGGATGGAAGCTCCGATCCCTCATGCTCCCCCAACCACATAGGAGGTTGCCTCTAATACGCGACCTTAACTGCTTAAAGTCTATGTTGGGATTGTTAAGGGTCTTATCACCCAGTGATAGGGTCTAACTTTCTGCATTCCTCACTTCTGCACCGAGTGCCTTGGCTGTATGGCTTGGCTGTGGGAAAGCCCACCCCACCATACTCCTGCATGATCCTATCTGGGATACATGCAGAATGTGGCAAGGGTCCTGGCTACTATGAGAAGATCTGCTTCACCAGCCTCAGACTTTCTGCTAGTCAAGCCAACTGCTCTGACCTCAGCTCCATCCACATGCAGGTCTCTCTGCTCAGATTAACTCTCCTTCCACGGAACTTCATGCTAACTAGTCCTAGTGTGGTGGGCCTGTGGAGCGGGGGAGCCCCAGGTGTGGTGCCCATTTCCTGTGCCATCCTCACCACACCCCAGGTCCTCTGGTTCCCCATGTTTCCTCATGGTCTTCTGGAATGAATGGGGCTGAATGGTGAATTTGAGGATGGAAAGAGGTTGGAGGAGCCAGGCATGGTGGCTCATGCCTGTCATCTCAGCACTTGAGAGTCTGAGACAGGAGGACCTGGAGTTCAGGGACAGCCTGAGCTATATGGTGAGTTTCAGGGAAGCCCCACCTATGAAACCTTACTCAAAAAAAAAAATTAAAAAATATGGACATGGGGCATACACCTAAAATCCCAGTAACTTGGGAGGTGGAGGCAGAAGGATCAGGAGTTTAAGGTAATTCTTGGTTATATACCAAGTTTGAGATCCAAGTGAGCTACATGAGACTCTGTCTTAAACGACAAAACAAAACAACAACAACAACAACAAAAAGAGGACTGTTGACAGGGCTCAGAGGCAAAGACACTTGCCCCCAAGCCTGACAACCCAGGTTTGATCTCTGGGACACATGGTAGAAGGAAAGAACCAATTCCTATATGTTGTCCTCTGACCTGCACATATGTAGACATATAAACACATGCACACACAGACATAAATAAATGTAATAAATATTTTAAAAATTTTAAAAAGAAGATATTGACGAACAGAGCAGATAAGAATATAAATTGGGACTAGGAATGTAGCTCAGTAGGGAGAGTACTTGCCCAGCATGCACAAAGTTCTAGGTTCAATCCACAGCACTTCATAAATCAGGTCTGGTGGTATACATATCTGTGGTCCCAACACTTATGATATGGAGGCAGGAGGATCAGAGGTATGAGACCCTGTTTTGAAAACCAAAAATAAACAAGTAGACAAAATCACAAGTGCTCATGTGAGTCACCCTAAGGTTCCAACTCACCACCTTTGGAGGGCCTAGGGCAAGATATTCAATTTTTCCAGGCCTCTCAAAATAATTTATCCACCACATAACATTATAAGAATTAGATGAGCCAGAAGGCCAGTAACATGGCTCAGTGGATAAGGATCATACTGCCAAGTCTGAGGACCTAAGTTTGATCCCTGGAGCCTACATGTTGGAAGGAGAGAACTGACTCCCAAAAGTTGTCTCCTGACCTTCATGCCATACACACACACACACACACACACACACACACACACACACAAAATAAGTACATATAAAAAAATATATGAGCCAGTGTATGGGAAGTGCCTAGAAGGTAAGTGATATATACTCAGAAATCAACTATTACTGTTTTTCCAAAGGACAAAGAACAAAGACAGAATTTTTAGTGTTTCTGTTTTGTTTTGTTTGGAGTAGGGTCTTGCTATATAGCCAAAGCTGCCTTTCAACTCACCCTCCTGCCTCATACCCCCAAGAGCTGAAATTACAGGTATGCATCACCACATGGCTATTAGTGGAAATCTTGAATAAAAAGAAAACTGAAAGTATTGAAGGTAATAAGAAATGAGGAGAAAGCTAGTTTCTCTAGGAGATAGGGGAGAACTTGGCTGTTCCCAGGAAGGAGGGAGACTGGAGAAGAGAGGGACATGCACAGCATGGGATGGGTTGTTTTGGGAAGGGAATGAGACTTTATGCCTGGAGGGACAATCTGAGATCACCCTGGGTCCCAGGTGTGTTGGCATCCCGTGTGCACAGTGGTACAGATTCATGTGTACACCAGACTGAGACAGTGTTCTCTGCAGTAGGAGCACACACATCTGACAGCAGGTGGCCCAAAGCAAACTCACCACATCAGCTGATGGGAAGGGGTGCTGGGATCACAACCCAGTCAAGGCAAGAGCTAGTTTGCTCAGGTGCTACGGGTCTGCGCACAGGCAGGACGTAGCCTGGGCTCCACCTCTGCCTGGACCTGGCGTCGTAAGGAGGAACTTCAGTGGCATGGGGGATGCAGGGGCCACGGCTGTCCCCACACACTGGCAGGCTTAGGCCTGAAGCGGGAGTTGGTTGCAGCCAGCTGGACCTGCTCTTTCCTTATAACAGCTCTCTCCATTTAAACTCGGCAGAGGCAAGCTGCTGCCACCTAGCGACCAGGGCTTGATGGGCACCCTCAGACTCTGTAGACTTCATCACCAGTAAAAGCATTTGACATTCTCCCCAATTCTCCCTCTCCACCTCCTACCTCAGGTTCTTCAGTCTGCCAAGGAACAAATTAAGTGGTCGTTACTGAAATGAAGACCATGGAGTCAAGGCTTTCTGTCCCCAGAAGACCATTTCCCCAATTCTGGCAAAAGCCCAAAGACCTCAAGGGGCAGGAGAGACCATTCTGCCTTCCCAGTCCCCCAGCCCCCGCAGAACTGACCCCTGAGGTCTTCTGCCAGGGATTCTAAGGAGCAAAAGCTTGATCCCAGCTCTAGTATCCCTGTTCAGCACTCTGGCTGGCCTTCCTCTAGTGCCGTGGGAACCAGCAAAGCTGCCTTCCCTTAGATCAGACCTCTGGCATCCCCAGCCCTGGCCTTTAATAAACCTGCTTCATCTCCTGCCAAAGATCTCATCCTTTCTTTCTTGGCCAAGAGAGAAAGACAGGGAGACACCACACCCACACCCACACACACACACACACACACACACACACACACACACACACAGAGAGAGAGAGAGAGAGAGAGAGAGAGAGAGAGAGAGAGAGAGAGAGGGATTAGAGGATTAGAGGAGGGCTCCTGCAGTGCATTTTCAGTACTACCAGCTGGACTATGCTTGTGGAGGGAGGGAGCTAGGGGTGGGTTGAAGGAATGTGACACTGATACCCGGCTCCGTATGCGGTTAGGTGGGCTAGGTATGATGGTGTGGCATGCTAAGAGTAATAGTGATAATAATGGCACATACTTCCAGGAAAAAGAGAGATCAAAAGATGGTATTACCCTTTAATCCCAGCACTCAGGAGGCAGAGGCAGGTGAATCTCTGTGATCAAGGCCAGCCTGGTCTACACAGCAAGTTCCAGGCCAGCTGTGGCTACAGAGAGACCCCTGTCTCAAAGAGAAAACAAAAACATGGTACCCCCATTTTGGGTGTGTAATACACACAGGGCGGCCGCGCTGGGAATTCCTTGAGTCATTTTTTCCATTTCTAGCCTCCAGAAAGGAAGGGAGTCAGGCTTCCTCTGACAAACTGAGGAACAATTTGGTTGTTTTCTTTGGCATGCTTGGGGCCACGGAATTCCTATCTTGGCATATACTCTGGGCGCTAGAGCCCTGTAAGCTTGCTGGCTCTGTCTGGATACTGGGGTCTAGGAGGCACCAGTCTGTGCCCACTGGGCTTGTGTCCAGAACATCGGTGCACCCCATAGGCTGTGAAGAATCGCAGGCTCAGAGGGGCGAGGGGAAGAAGGATCCGGATTCTCGGGACCCACCAGAAGATGGTTAAACTTTCTGAGCATTCCGACTTTCCTTCTCTTTTCAGTCCGAAACTCTTACACTGACACCTACGCTTTCCGCGTCGTCAAGACCAGAGCTCTTCTTTCGTACTGTCTGCAGTCCTTCCACCCCGTCCTTGCAGGTTCCTTCCATGCCCAGCAGGTTGGCAGCCTGGTCCCCAGCCCTGCCCGCCCCGCCCCGCCCCCGCCCCCTCCCCCTCCTTGCAGAAGCCTAGCCACGCAGGAAGCACCGCCCCAGCACAGCATCCGCGGTCCTACAGCGCCACCTGGAGGGAAAGAGGTGCACTCCTGCGGATCCCAGGGTGGGATCGACGGGCTCTCACGGTCCTGTAATACCAGCCCCCTTACGTTGCCTTAGTAACCAGCACCTGCGACTTCCTCTCGTTGCAGCTTTGCAAACTGCGCGCTCTTTTTGCCAGCCCCTACCGTAAGACAGTGGTGAGCTTTGGATGTTAATAGAAGAGGATCCTGTGGTTATCACTTCCATGCTGGGTGGGACACTCTGTAACCTCTGCCCCTGGGAGGTGGAGACAGGAGAATCAAAAGTTCAAGGTCATTTATAAAATGAGTTCGCGACCAGCCTGGGCTGTATGAGGCACTCTCTTTAAACAAACAAATATACAAGCCCACAGGGCTGGAGAAACGATTCAGTGATTAAGAGCACTGGCTGCTCTTGCAGAAGACTGGCATTCGATTTCCAGCACTCACATAGCAGCCAACAATCGTCCATAACCCCAGTTCCAGGGGACCTGAGACTCTCTTCTGACTTTTGCGGGCATTGCAACACACTAGTGCTCTTACATACATGCAGGCAATACACTCATACAAATAAAATAAAAATAATAAAATACCCCCCCCCCCAAAAAAAAAACAAAGCAAAAGTAGACTGGCTGCTTAGAATGCATTTGACTATGAGAGAACTTGACAAAGATTTGGGAATGTAAACTTATATGTTGTAAACGCTGGGTATTATACCAGAGTTGCTGTGTATTCAACAGAGTGGCAAAAAAGGGAACTCTCAAGGGGGGGGGGAGCATGCAATTAAACTGTGGTGTTCAGGGGTCAGTGTGGTGACTGGAAAGAAGTTCTCAAGAAATACTTTGGTAAATATGTGGCCTCTCCCAGAGCTTGGCTCCATCCACAGTCCCTAAGCGACCGCAAGGACAGAAGGGGTAAGTCTCTTCCTGGCAACTCCGCCTGGGCCCAGCAATTTAAACTGTGCAGGACGGGAATGGGAAGGGACAGGCGGGAGCCAGGCTCACACAAGCTGGCTCAGGAAATTCTTTTAACTACTCGCAGCTGTCCTCATTTTACCGAGGGGTACACCAAGGCCTTCAAAGTTTCAAGTATTTGTGGCAGCTTCTGCAAAACCAATCTTGAGCCTGGAGTGGTGGCACACGCCTTTAATCCCAGCACTTGGGAGGCAGAGGAGATCTGATCACTCGGGAACTGCATGGGGTACAGCCATGGGGATACCGCCTTGGGGAGACCATGTCCTCTCCTGCTGTGACTAAAGGCTGCCCTACCCTGACGGGGAGGGGTATTGTAAAACAGGGAGGAGCGTGGGGTAGCACTGAGAGCGTTGCACTGAACCGAGTCCCGAGGACCCCAAGTTTGCAGATCCAGCGACCAGGCGAAGACCTCGCAAGGTGCTGGGTGCGGTTGATTATTGCACTTCCCGCCCTCTCTTACTACCGCAGCCGGGAGGAGTCTCCTGGCCTGCCGCCCAGAGCTCTGCCCGCTGGCACCAGCTTCCCCCAGATGACTGCCTCATTAGCGCTGCCACAGGCCGGAGCCGGCGGGCGCGCAAGCGAGCGCCAAGGACCGGGTTTCGGGAAAAGCAGCCGGCAGTTCCGAGCTGGGGCCCGCCTTCCCGTCTGTGCGGGTCTCCAGGGTCCTTCCTAGACTTTCCCTCCGTGCCCTAGGGAGAGATCCAGCGGTTCCCGGACGCATGCGGAAAAGGAGCCTCAGGACCACCCTCTTTCCTCCAACCGATTGGCACCGGGGCACATCTTAAACAGAGACGCCAGAAGCGGGGACCCAGCCGGAGGAGACAGGCGCAGGGAGTTCCTGCAGGTCTAGCCGCACTCAGTCCCTGTCCGGATCACAGGTGGCAGCCCCAGTCCTTCGAACCCTCTTTATAACACCTGGAGCCCACCCTCCCATCCTCCACAGCCCCCAACCCGTACGTGCGCGCGCGCGCGCGCGCACACACACACACACACACACACACACACACACACACACGCCTCCTGCCTCCCTCCAGTTGGCTGGCAGGAAGGCAGAGCCTGTCGTATTGGCTCTCATCCGGACAGTGATGGATGGCTCCCGGCTGACTGGACCCTGGGTGGGTGTTGGGGCACTGCCCGTGGGAGACAGAAGTTCTTGCCCGGACTGCACTGATTGGAGGAGGCTGGACCAGTCAGGCCAAGGAGTGGGATTAGAGAAGCAGCTTTAACCCTCCCAAAGTTCCAACTTTCTCTGCCCTGGACCTTTTTGAAACTCTTCCTATAAAATGGACGTTGTGGCTCACGCCTGGAATCCCAGCACTCAGGAGGGTGAGACAGGATTACTACGAGTTCGAGGCCAGCCTCAGGCACATAGTGCGATACTATCGGTCCCCAAACAAAGGAGAAAATTCATCTTAATTATGAGCTCCTAGTGAAATAGATACCCTTTAACTCTGGATCCTAGTGTCAGCAATGGAGATAATTTACTGGGCACAAGCTTACTAGCTCCCCTTTCCTTCCAACTTGGGTGGCATTCACTTAATTCTATTTGTTTACTGGCTTAATGTATCTAAATATTTAGGTATCTGCCATGAGCCTAAATAGGGAAGAGAAAGTAGCTGACACAAGGGAGTTGGGGTGGAGGGCCCAAAGGAGGGTTCAATCTGAGGGATGGTTCAAGGTACGAATATGTTTTTTAAAAACCCAGTTATGTTCTATGTCTTGATTTGAGCATTGATGAAGACTCAGGTTAACACTTAAGATGTGTGTTTACTCTTGTAGGTAAGCCTTTTCAGCAACAACAGAAAGAGAGGGAGTTAACCATATAGTCGACAAAGTATATTCTAGCATCATTTGTACAGTCCTCACCCATTTTCTAATCTCTTCTTCTTCTTAGATAAGACCCCAAAGATGTACGAGTAGTTGTGAACATGTGTGTAGATTTTATATTGTACATATAGATGGATGTGGTCATTTCAAACAGGCTGCTGAGAAAAACGATTGATTATAATACTAAAATTAACTCCTGGGATGAATTTTCCCAATAGATATTTATTAACTGGCTTTTCTGATCCAGACACACTTACTGGAAGTTGATGGGAACATTTAAATTTTTTATTTTTAAAATTTATTTTTTATTTTGTGTGTCTGAGTGTTTGTCTGTTTTTATGTAGGTGGTAGTACATACTTGCAGATGTCCACTGAAGCCAGAAGGTAGTGTCAAATCCATTGGAGCTGGAGTTCGAGGCAGCTGTAAACTGCCACGTGTGTGCTGGGACTAGAACCTGGTCTTCAGCAAGAGCAGCAAATGCTCTTAACCACTAAACCATCTCTTCATCCCTTTTAAATTTATTTTTATTACTTTTATTTAGGTCTCTATGTGTCTGTATGCCCCAAGTGGTGTGCATGCCTGTGGAGGCCATAAGAGGGCAAACAGAGGATTGTGAGCTGCCTAACATGGGTGTTGGGACCTAAACTCTAATCCTCTGGAAGAACAGTAAGGACTGAGTCATTTCTCCAGCTCCTGATGGCAACAACTTCCTCTGCCTTCCTTCCTTCCTTCCTTCCTCCTTCCCTCCCTCCCTCCCTCCCTTCTTCCTTCCCTTCCTTCCTTCCTTCTCCTCTATCTCTTCCTCCTTCTCTGTCTCTTCCTCCTTCTTCTTCATCTTCTGTTTGTCTCTTTGAGACAGGGTCTCCCTGTAGACACAGCTGACCTGGAACTCACTATGTAGCCTAGGCTGGCCTTGATCTCACAGAGATCCACCTGCCTCTGCCTCCTGAGTGCTGGGATCAAAGGCATGTGCCACCATGTCCTGCTCCCTGATGGGAACTTCTAATATGAATTGGGAGACACAATCTCTGATCTAAGTAGATTACAAGCTGACTAGAAATGAAACAATGTTTATAGCTAAGGTAACTACAAACATTCACAGAGGAGATGGTGTATTGCATAATAAGTCACAGAAACCATATGGGAAAGGAGACACTAAAAGTGCTTTTCCTGATGTATCACTGAACTTCATCCCTGTTTTTTTAGGCAATTGGAGAATATGTGTATCTGCATGGAGAGTTGATAGAGGATGTCTCTTTCCTTGGTGTGAGCCCAGCCTCAGCTACATATTAAGTTTGAAACCAGCCTGGGATCCCCAAGACTCTCTGAAATAAATACATAAATAAATAATAAATAAATAAATAGGCACCATCCAGCCTGATTACTGATCTTTGTTACCAAACATCTTGCAATAGTAAGTCTGTTCCCAAGTCTGAAGAAGACTTGGCACTTTTTGAATGAATTCACACAATTGCAGTCAATCACTCCAAAGGGACTGCTTTGTCACTGACAATGATTTGGATGTTTTATTATTTTTTATTTTATGCATATGAATGTATTGCCTGCATGTTTATAAGTGCTCCCATGTCATGCAGTGCCCATGGAGGTCAGAAGAGGGCATCAGGTTCCCTGGAACTCAGTTATGAACAGTTGTTGGCTGCCATGTGTGTGCTGGGAACCAAGCCTGGGTCCTCTGCAAGAGCAATCAGTGCTCTTAACCATTGAGTCATGTCTCCAGTCCCTGATACGGACATTTTAAATTCTGAAAAATATATTTAAGAAGTTCAGGGATTAGAAAGATGACTCAACAGCTAAGAGCACTTGCTGCTCTTGCAGAGGACCAAGCTTTGGTTCCCAGCATCCACATGGCAGCTCACAACCATCCTTAACTCCAGTTCCAGAAGATCTGACACCTTCTTCTGATTTCTGTGTACACTGCATACATGTGGTGCATTGTATATGCAGCCAAGCCACTCATAAAAATAAACAGAAGTACAATAGTAAGATCACCTATATCATATATTTAGAGCTCTCTGATTACTCTTACATATCCTCACTATGAACATAAGTGTGTGCAGAAATGGTATGAACACACACACACACACATACACACACACACACTGAAAGAAAATGTAGCAAGAGAGATCTGACTCCATTTGACAAGACCTAAAGTTTCTCTTTATATGAACAGATGATTTAACCTTGAAAATATGAGGGATGAGGGCGGTGGCTCAATCAGGTAGAGTGCTTGCTGAGCACATGTGAGGCCCTGCATTCATCCTCAACATAGAGGAAAATTCTGGAAGTTACAAAGAGGAAGCTCCTGCTTCCAGACAGCAGCTTCTTAGTGACTGCCAGGATGCCTTGAGTGGATGTGTTGAGACTACATGGGATAGGGCTGGAGAGATTTCTCAGCCGTTAAGGGCTGGGGATAACAACCAAAACCAAAAAAGAATAATGGGGTAGATTGTGATTGGAAGAGATTTGTCACAGCTGCTTCTGAAATTCCATGAATTGAGGACCATCCATCCATACTGGGGGTTTTCCCTGTGGTCAGATGTCTAGTGGTGCCTGAAGCATCCTCTCCCATAAGATGATTGGGACAACCCAGCATTCAGAACCTGAAGGAGCAAATAAGATAAAAACAGAGATTAAGGGACTGGAGAGATGGCTCAGCAGTTAAGAGTACTGGATGCTCTTGCAGAGTACCCAGGTTCAATTCCCAACACCCACATGGGGGTTAACAACCATCTGAAAACTCCAGTTCTGATGGGATCTGACAGCTTCATTTGACCTTGGTGGCATTACATGACATGACATGACATGCAGGCAATACATTCATATACATAAAATAAAAGTGATAAATAAGCAAGTGCCAGGCCAGCTGGGGCTACAGGGAAATCCTGTAAAACAAAACAGAAAAACAATCAACTACACCAACAAACCGATAGATCAAAAACTGTCTGAGGGTCAGACTTGGTAACACTTGAGAGGCAGAGGCAGGTGGATCTCAGTGAGATCAAGGCCAGCGTGGTCCACACAGTGAGTAACAGGGCTGCTGGGGTTATAGGGAGATCCTGTCTGAAACAACAAAACAAAACAAAACAACAAAACAACTCACCCGTGTCTGTAGTCAGTAAGAGGACTGTGTGGATGACACATAAATTGATAACCTGAGTTTTATTTCTGGAACCCAAGTGGAAGGAAAGAACCAACCCCGAAATTGTCTTCTGACCTCCTCATGTGAGCTGTGGCCTGTGAATGACCGTACACATAATAATAATAATAATAATAATAATAATAATAATAATAATAATAATAATACAAACCCCCAAACTAGCTTGGTGTCTTGGGCTGGCAGCCCCAAACATGAAGCTGTCACATGTTTTCCCAGAAGGTGGCGCTGTAAGACAAGCACCATTTATTCCTCCTCAGCCTGGCTGGGATCAAGCTTGAGGCTGCAGAAAGGTCTGAAGGAACCAAACCTGGAGGGCAAGGTTCCTTCCATCTCCTGGGCCAGAGCTGAGCACTGGAGCCTGTTCCTAGAGATACCCTAGAAACCCAGGGAAAAACCATCGGGTGCAAGGTCCCAAATCAGAGTTATGAAGACCGTGGTGGAAGAAGATGAGAGACCCTAGGTACCTGGGACAGCCACTGTGCTGAGCAAACAGGGCCCATGATAAAGAAATTCAAGAAAACCAGACCTTCCCCTCCAGCTCTGGAGATTTGACTCTGTTTCTCTGGGACAGAGAATGTACTTGAGTAGCTTTGAGAGAACGAGCTAGAGACCCTCAGAAGAGGCAAGAGAAGTCCAAAAGGTGGTTCGGCAACCAGTGTCTCACAGTTAACAAGGAACAGAGCTGGGACAGGAATGGTGGTCTCCGCTTTTCTCATTTGATTTTTGAGACAGGATCTCTCTATATAGCCTGGGCTAGCCTGCAACCCTCTATGTAGCCCAGGCTGCCTGCCTCAGCCTCCCCAGTGCTGAGAATTACAGACATGTGCCACCATATGCCGCTTTGCTTGCCTTTATGTGTCCCACGTTTTCTGTAGAGCATCAGAATCTATTGTTTAGAAATGGAATTTTCCTGGGACTGGAGAGATGTTCTTGCAGAGGATCCAAGTTTGATTCCCAGAACTCATACGGCAGCTAACAGCCATTTGTAACTCTAGTTCTGGGGGGATCTGACACCTCTTCTTGATCTTTGAGGGCATTGCACAACATGGATGCACTTACACATAAAATAAAAATAATAAATAAATCTGGTCATGGTGGCTCATGCCTTTTATCACAGCACTTGAGAGGCAGAGGCAGGTGAATCTCTGTGAGTTCAAGGCCAGCCTGGTCTACATAACCAGTTCCGGCCAGCTGAGGCTATAGGGAGACGCTGTCTCAAAAAAATCAGAAAAAGAAAAAAAGAATTATTTATTTTTTATTATTTTATGTGTATGAGTATATTGCCTCCATACATGTAAGTGCATCCATGTCATGCAATGCCTGTGGAGGTCAGAAGAGGGTGTTGGATACCCTGGAACTAGAGTTACAGCCATGCTCTTAACCGTCAAGCCATATTTCCAGCCCTGCACTTTTTTATTTTAAAGACAAGGTGTGATGGCTGGGAGATGTAGCTCAGTTGTAGACCACTTGGTCAGCATATGTTGAGGTTCATAGGTTCAATTTCAGGTAGCAGAAAAAAAAGGAAAAAAAAAGTCCCGCAATCATTGATCGAGTTGAGGGTTTATATCCGAGGCTGGCCTTGAATTCTTTATCTAGCTTAGAATGACCTTGAAGTTCCTATCCTCTGGCCTCCACTTCCCAAGTGTGGGGTTACAGGTGTGTCATCATGTTTGTTTTATGTGGGATCAAATCCAGGGATTCTTGCACAGTAAGCAAGCACTATACCAACTGAGTGACATCTCCAGTTAGATGTAAATTTATATGCATTAAAATTCATGCCTTTTCCATCTGTAAGATGAATATTGAATACTGTGTAGAGATGTTTGTATAGTTGCTAGTCATATATATTCCAATAGTTTCTTTTCTCTTTTCTTTTCTCTTCATTTCATTTTGAGACACGGTCTCTCTGTAGCCCCAACTGACCTGGACCTTATTATTATGTAGACCAGGCTACCGGGTGGCCTCAGTCTCACAGAGATCTGCAAGCCTCTGCCTCCTACATGCTGGAATTAAATATATATTTTCTAGGTATACCAGAAAACAAATAGGAAGGGCAGGCCCACTGGCAGGACCGTGCCCTAACAGAAAGCTGACTTTCTTCCAAGGGAAGCACTTACCTGGAGTTCAGCCTCATTCCTCCTGGTCCCAGGACTGGAGAGCAGACTCAGTTTTCCTACCTGTCAAGCACGAATGACATCTGCCTACTTAACTGAGTTAAGGGTTCAAATAAAGTTACATAGATAGAGGAAACGATGCTTCTATGGAGCTTGACAAATATGAATTTACATAAATGCTATTAAAAGAAATTTGCATGGAAAGCTATTCTGTGACTTGTTTATTTATTTTCCCTTGTTGAAGAAAAGGACAGCTGACAACATGTCTACTATTTCATCATCATCTTCGTTATTATTATTTGGGTTTTGTTTTTCTTTTTTGAGACAGGGTCTCATGAAGCCTAGGTTGGCCTCAAACACTATTTGTAGCTGAAGATAAAATTGAATTCCTGATCCTCCCGCCTCCTCCTCCCAAGTGTTATAGGTATGGACCACCACACCAAGCTTAATTTTATTATTTAAAAAATGCTATTAAGGGATGGGGCGATGACTCAGAGAGGAAAGTGATTGCTCTACAAGCATGAGGACTTGAGTTTGGATCGCCAGAGCCAGGAGTGGCAGCCGTCCTATAAGCCCAGGTCTGCTGGGGGAGGAGTGGAGATAGGTGGATCCTGGGGTGTCCGTGGCTGGACCGTCTAGCCTAAATGGTGGACTCCAAGTTCAGTGACTCAAAAAAATAAGGTGGAGAACAATAGAGGAAAATACCCAAAACCTAATCCCAAACGTGCATGTGAGCACACAGGCAAGCATTCGAATTCTCTCTCTCTCTCTCTCTCTCTCTCTCTTTCTCTCTCTCTCTCTCTCTCTGAAGAAAAAATAAGTGCAAGGAATTTGGCTTACTGGTAGAATGCTTACCCAGCATGCCCAAGGCCATAAGTTCATCCCAGGACAGCAAACAAATAAGAAACTATTGAGACCCTGTCTCAAAAAAGAAAAACAAAACCCAAATAATAATAACGAAGATGATGATGAAATAGTAGACATGTCAGCTGTCCTTTTCTTCAACAAGAGAAAATATATAAACAAGTCACAGAATAGCTTTCCATGCAAATTTCTTTTAATAGCATTTATGTAAATTCATATTTGTCAAGCTCCATAGAAGCATCGTTTCCTCTATCTATGTAACTTTATTTGAACCCTTAACTCAGTTAAGTAGGCAGATGTCATTCGTGCTTGACAGGTAGGAAAACTGAGTCTGCTCTCCAGTCCTGGGACCAGGAGGAATGAGGCTGAACTCCAGGTAAGTGCTTCCCTTGGAAGAAAGTCAGCTTTCTGTTAGGGCACGGTCCTGCCAGTGGGCCTGCCCTTCCTATTTGTTTTCTGGTATACCTAGAATATTTGCTGGGACCAGTAAGATGGAGCATTAGGGCTGCCAAAATGGCTGGGATTAGGCCAGTGGGCAGCAGTGTGTATTAGTGAAAGAAGATGGGGGAGCCAGAAACACCTCTACAGCAGAAACTTTGGGGGAAGCACTGAAATTAATCCTGAGTGTGGTGGCACATACCTGGAATCCCAACACTCAAGAGTCTGAGACTGGAGGATTACCACAAGTTCAAGCCTGGGCTTCACAGTGAATTCCAAATCACAAACTTGAGCTACAGAGTGAGAATCTGAAGAAAGATAGGTAGGTAGATAGGCAGATAGATAGATAGATAGATAGATGATAGATAAATAATCCAAGAAGGCAAGAATCTTGGAAAACCTTGCAGAATGGTCCCCTTGCCCTGCCCAGGAGGATCAGGATGCAGGCCATCTGCTTACATAAAATGAGGATGAAACAACTGTTTACACAGCCTAGAGCGCATGCTAGGATGCTAGTCCAGACACGACTTTTCAGGGCCTGTATATGATGCTCCTTCATCCTAGAAAAAGGAAAGCAAAAATAAAGTATTTATCTCTGACTCTGAATCCTTCTTTGTTCTGGGGGTGCATCTGGAGTCTCCCATAAGTTCTATACGTAAATAAACTAAGGGGAACTGAGGTGCAGCAGGTGGAAAAGACAAAGGGGCTGAGACAGCAAGCACAGAGCTAGGAGACAAGAGCCAAAAAGACTCTCGCCTGCTGTGCCGCTTGCATTGACAAGCAGCCCGCCAAGATGGGTCTCCGGGGATGTTCAGCTTGAAGCTCAGACCTGGAGCAGCTGCAGGGAGGAGGGAATTCGGTTGTCCCAGGGCAGATCGCCTTAAGGGATCTATTTGTAGAAGGAGAGACCCAGAGGTGGCTCCATGTGCAAGCTGCTTAAGGCTCTAGGTCACAGGAGAAATAAATAAGTAGTGTCCCCAATGACAGTCTTTCTCCTCCTCTTTCTGATTCTCTCCTTTCTTCCACTCTCCTTAAACCCACTGAATCCCTTAGGCAGCTGGGATCAACATAAGCTGGAGACTGATGCGTGTACAAAGGAAACAGGGGAGCCTGGAAACAGTAGAGCCTGAGAGAGGTACCCGTGTACAGGGCAAATGAGGGCGGCCTGAAAACAGCTGAATCTGGGGAGAGAGAACTGCCTAGTGAGAGAGCAAGGGGTTTCTGGAAACTGCCGAATCCAAGGAGGCCAATTTGTGTACTGGAGAAATATAGGGGAACCTGGAAACAGCAGGATCTAGGGAGACAGCTCGTGTACAGTGGGGCAGAGAGAGTGAGGAACCTGAAAACAGTTGAATCTGGGGAGGTAGATTCGTGTGCAGGGGGAGCTAGAGGGGAGACTGGAAACAGCACAATCTGGGGAGAGGCATCGGTGTACAGTGGAAGTTCGGGTGGCCTGGAAACAGGGGCTCTCAGGGGATGGCACTGAGCGTGATTGTAGTAGGGAGATGTCGGAGCCTGGGGAATATGATGGGGGGGTGGGCGCTTGCAGGGAGACAGGCAGGTGCTAGAGTGGGGTGGGGGAGGGGCATAACGGAATGCCCCCTGCTCAGTGTGGGTGAGCTAGACCCATTTACATCCTCTTGAAGACAGGGCGGGCTGAGAGAGTACCTTACCGACGTTGACCCAAGCTTTAGCACGTCTGGAAGACAAGAGCCTTTGTGGACAGTTGCAACACCTCTAGGCCCCTCATTCTGACATAAGCAGAGGCAGGAATTCCCCAGAGGAGGGAGCTAAGGACCTGGGAAGGGTGGTGGTGGTGATGAGGAAGAGGAGGTGCGGGGGGGGGGGGGGGGTAGGAGGAGAGGAGGGGAGTCTTCTTCTTTCTCAACCCCTCCCTAATGAAGACAGGCCTCTCTCTCCTTGTCTACAGGCCAGCCTGACCTCTCCCCTCAGTGGTTCCCTTCTGAGTGACAGACAGACAAAGACAGAGCTGCAGACAATCAACTCAAGGAGGCCCCACAAAAGCCCCTTCTCCACCCACCAACCCCTGGGGAGAGGCCCCAGGCCAGCCAGGGCCAGAGTTGTCACTCTAGAGGAGCAGACTTCAGGTGACAGGCCTTCCTTCAGGGGACAGGGGTGACTAGGGGCTTGGAAAGCCCTGAAATTTTTGGGATTCTGTCCGTGCCTCTTAGAAACCAGAATTTCTCAGCTGGCTGCCTTCAAGGGAAGAAAGGGAGCTGCCCCAGCAGCCACCAGCACAGGAAGCCCGCTGGATCTACTGTTTGTTAGCTACAGCTATGGGGTCTCTGGCCAGCTAGCATCCCTCTCTGGGCCTCAGTTTCTCATCCATAACATGAAGCACTGCTCTATATCTCGAAGGGTTCTTGTAACTCTAACATGAGGATTCTTAATAGACTCTGGAGAGAACCGAGAGCCACATTTTTCGTCATTTGCTGCTCCCTGCTTGGGCTGCAGGCAAATGGGGAGGAGGCTGGCATTCAGGATGCCCTGGGAGTGTTTAAACAAGCATCCATGTTTTCCTGCATCTGTAACTCCACTGCAGGGTTTGCTTCCACTTTAAATCACTCCAAGGGGTCCCTCCCTCTAAGGAAAATTGTTTTCTTAACTTCAGCCACCTCAGGCTTTCTGACATAGGGTGGGATGTGGAATCTGCCCTCAGAATTTCGGATCCCCGAGTGTTTTCTGTTTTCATGCTGGCCTTGCCTAAGTCTCCTCAGGACTCTTACCCACGCCTCCGTTTTTTACTCTATGTCTCCCGCAGCCAGGGATATTTGGAGAGAGGGTTTATGCTTGAGATGTTGCAATAAACCCCAGAGTCTCGAGAAGAGGGCTGTCCTCCCCCAGGGAAAGACCTTCAGGAACCCCAGATCTCTGAGCATTGCTGCTCTTTGCCTCTACCAAGGTTGGAGTGACAGGACACTGCTTGTGAGGCTTCCATGCTAATCCAGAAGCTAACCATGCTCAGCCTGGAAGCACTGAGGCTATAGAGTGTGAGATGATTGAAAAGGATTCCCAAGAACCACAGGACTAAAGGTCTGCATGGTTTGAATGCCTGACCGGTACTTCTCCATTCCCCCACATCCACTTAGCCTCTTGTTTTGGTTTGATTTGTTTTGTTTTGTTTTGTTTTTAAGCAGGGTCTCACTTTGCTGCCAAAGCTGGCTTGGAACTCACATGCAGCCCAAGTTAGACTTGAACTTGCACCAGCCTCCAGAGTTCTAGGATCACAGGACTGACTCAACATGCTTGGCCATCTCCTTGGTCTGAAATAAAGGATATAGCCAGGTCTGACACTTTGTTGCCTCCAGAAGCCCTGTTGCAACCCTCTTAAAACACACACCCTCCACTTCCGTCACCTTCAGAATCAAAATGGCAGGGACCTGCCTGCCTACAGAGAAGGGTAATTATGTCTGCCTGTTTTTCTGCACCCAGGAACCTCAGGGAACTTGATTCAATAGAATCCAGAAAGTGGAATCTCCAGGGACAGTGCTAGGAGACCCAGTGCTACCAAAGATGGTCAGAGGAGTCGGGATACAGAACCACTTTCACACTAGGGCCAGCCAAGCCTAAACAGGGAGTGAGCGCAAGACACCTCCAGCTCTCTGCTAGCCCGGGCGCTGACTGGGATGCGCCGGCTGCCCTTAATGAGTCCCAAGGATGCGAGGGCTGAAGGGGTAAGTGGACTTAGGGGAGGAAAAGAGGGGGAGGGGAACCGATTAGAATCCCGGCCGTATGGCGAATGCGGCAGAGATGGAGGTAATCACTGAGCGGGCGAGACAGCGTGCTCGGCGACAGCAGGCGGCCCGGCCGTCGCCATGGCAACCGCGGCCTCCGGGGCGCGCGGCTCGGCGCCGCTCCGCATCCGCGGCGGAACATCTGCTTTGCGCCCGGCTGCTGGGAGCTGGGGGGCGCGGGCGCGGCGGCTCCCCCCACCCTGAGAAAAAGAAACAAATTAGGCCAACTGTCCAATGAGGGGCCGCAAATGTATTTATTAATGCGAGGGAAAGGTTGTTCCGGAGCGCAGTTTGATTAATGTTTGAGTCTTCAGCTTGTCAGTCTGGTTTTGTCTTCTGCAAAAGGGGGGTGGGAGGGGAGGTTGGGTGGGGAGGGAGGAGTTGGGTGGGGGACTGGTAGGGGAGTGGGGAGGAGAGAGACAACAAAGCGGGAGGGGATGTTAATAGCCAAATAGGCTCTTTTTCCTGTTTCCCTCCGCCTGCCACCCTTGATGGATGGCTCAGACAGACACCAGAGAGCATCAGGGAGACGGGAGCCCCTCTGGAGCGATGGGGGAATCGAGGGGAGGGGGCTGCAGCAGCCAGGATGGAGTCTTCGGGGAGGGAACTCTTGGAGGGTTGCAAGGGAATGACCCCAGGAAATGGGCAGCTCTGGGGAAACCAGAGGAAAATGGCGCTGTTTACAAGTCTCCCCTCTGCCCGCCTGCTGGCATTGTTCCCCTGCCGGTGAAGACAGCACCAGAGGTCGCAGGGTTTGGGGTCGGTGTTCCTCCGGATTCAGAGAGCAGACAGAAGCTGTTAGCTTGCTTAAGGTTGGGAAGGAGAGGTGCCCAGCAAAACTGGGCCTCGGAATTCACTTCCTCTCTCTCCTGCAACACTCTGCACCCGGCCCCTCCGCTGTATTTCCCATCTTTCCGATCCCTCTTTCCTCCTTTCTCTTTGTCTCGGCTATTGTTTCTTCCCTCCATCTCCCCCACCCCAACTGGGTGACATCAGCCGACTGTGCTAGGAACTGTCTTGCTGAGATGTCAGTGGAGTCTGAACAAACACAATGCTTCCCTCTATTCTGTCACTTTTCTGAAGTCCTGGGGAAACTGAGGTCCCTACCGAATGCTAACTCGACCCAGTTTGTGAGAAAATGCCACCCTAGCCCTTTCACACCGTCCTCATCAAATACTTCTCAGCCCTGACCTACTGGAAGCTGAGAATTGCAGATTTCTGGCCAGGCCTGGGACTCAGAAACAGAAGAGAGTCTACAAAACTCAAGCTGCTCTGAGCCAAGGCTTCCCCTTTACAATCTTATGACCCTCAAAATAAATAAATTGAAGAAAGAAAAATGTAGCCTGTTAAAGCCCAAGCCAGATGCTAACCTGACTTTGCAGCTCGTTTTTCCTGCTTGTTCAAGAAAGAACTGAATTAACTGGGTGTGGTGGCATACATCTTTAAGCTCAGCACTCAGGAGACAGAGGCAGGTGGATCTATGTGAGTTCAAGGCCAGCCTGGTCTACCCAGGGAGTTCCAGGCCAACTGGGGCTACATAGTGAGATTCTATTTAAAAAAAAAAAAAAAGCATTAAATTTATACATACAAAGACATAGTTATTAAACACTGAAAAGCTGCTGAAGCAGATCAAAGCCTCACTTCCTATGGAAGATTTTTTATTGATTATCATCAGCACCCTGGTGATTATTATTTACATTCTTGGGATAAAGGGATTACTGAGTTCAAATGTGGCCCCAGCAGGGCAGTTAAGAGCAATGGGTCTGGAGTCAGATCATCTGGGATCAGTCCTGCTTGCTTATCTCAGTAGCTGGATGTGTCTATGGGTAAATTACGTTGCCTTTCTAGGTCTCCATTTCTTCATCAGTAAAATGGTAAAATGGGATTGTAACTGGGTGGCCGAAGGGAGAAGTGAGACATTCCACAGAAAGCGAAGAGCTTAAGACCCTCCTGCTTCAGCCTTCTGAATTCTGGCAGGACAGGTGTGTGGCCACGCCCATCTTTGAACTCTGATGGATTTATAGTCTCTCCCTCCGTCTCTTGTTCTTCCTTCTGTCCTTCCCTTTCCATAAGGTCTCAAGTGTCCCAGGTTGGCCTCAAACTCTTCGATGTCACCGAGGATTACCTTTAACTCCTGATCTTCCTTGCCTCCACCTCCCAAGAGCTGGCATTACTGGTACGTGCTACATCAACAAGCTTGAAGTTTTTTTTTTTAATTTTTTAATTTATTATTTTTATTTTATGTGTATGAGTATATTGCTTGCATGTGTATAAATGTACCAGTGTTGTGCAATGCCCACAGAGGTCAGAAGAAGGTGTCAGATCCCTGGAACTAGAGTTATCAGTGATTGTTAACTGCTGTGTAGGTGCTGGGATTTGAACCCGAGTCCTCTGCAAGAGTCCTCTGCAAGAGTAGCCAGTGCTCTTAACTGCTGAATCATCTCTCCAGCCTTTTTTTTTTTTTTCTTTTTTAAACAACAACAAAACAGCAGTCTCACTATGTAGCCCTGTCCTGGAACAATCTTATGTAGAGCAGGCTAGCCAGAAATTCACAGAGTTCTGCTTGGTTCTGCCTCTGAGTACTTGGATTAAAGGTGTATACCACTGTGTCCTGCAAGCTTGTAGATTTTGTAATGTTCTGAAGAAGAAAAAGACAAGGAGGGAGAGAAGGAGGAAGAGGAGGAGGAGGAGGAGGAGGAGGAAGAGGAGGAGGAGGAGGAGGAGGAGGAGGAGGAGGAGGAGGAGGAGGAGGAGGAGGAGGAGGAGGAAGAAGAAGAGGAAGAAGTGATTTAAAATCCACAAACTGGGCTGGGTCAAATGGCTCATCCGGTGAAGGGACTTGTGACCAAACCTGAAGATCTGAGTTTGATCCCCAGAATCTACATAGTATAAAGAGAAAACTAACTCCTGCAAGTTATGCTGTGACCTCCACATGGGTTTCATAACATGTGTGCCCCCTCCATAAATAAATAAATAAATAAATAAATTTTTTTAAACAAATCAATTAAGGTGGCATATGCTAGGTGTCAGATGACCAATATGGATATGAAATGTTCTTAACACTCAGCTCTAGGGAAAGAGCTACAAGACTTGGAAATAACAAAACAAAACCCAGAACCCATGTCCTTACGGAACTGGGAGGTGGGGTGGAGTGCAATGAAGAAGGTCATGAAGTGAGTAAAGACCCTTATCAGGGGCATGGCTTCCTCATGACCAGTGCTTGACTGATCTATGATGGAAACTTAACAGTTACTTGGATTATATCTTGTACGCATTAAAGAGTGGTTGAAGATTTTTGAACAGTGTTACACATGTAAAACTCTGCATACACACGTGCACACACATGTTTGTGTGTGTGTGCACTCTGTGGTGTCTTTTGAGAGAGGTTCTCACTATGTTGTCCAGACTAGCCTTTAATTCCTGGACTCAAGTAATCCTCTTGCTTCAGCTTCTCAGGTACCCAGGACTGCAGGCACACACGCTGTGTCCAGAACTAGTCTTTTCTTCTTTCTTTTCTGGGGGAAGATTGATCTAGTGGTAGGATGGTGGCTACGAAATCGGTGAGGGAGAGACTGGAGACCACGCACTCAGCAAAGGAAGACGTGGAACAGAAGAGAAAGAACGCACGTGGAAACAGGACAAAGTCTGGTGACAGAGTGGATGTCCGGAAGAGAGGAAAGGGGGCGCGCAGTAAGGTGCTACGTCTGAGACTTTGAACTTGAACAGTGGGGAGGAAAGCCACAGACACATTGTTTGATCAACCTGACTCAGTGGGCCTGGATTCCGGGCTGCTGCAGTTCAGGAGATCACTGCAAAGGCTGCTGTATGAGCTTGCTGTGGCATCCTCTCTCCTGCAGGTCCATTATGATAGGACGTTGGTGGTGTCCAGCCTGATTCGTGTTCTAAGATGTTGAGAATTGATTACCTTGTGTTTCTTCCTTTGTCCACCTACCTCCCCATGACTGATCTTAGAGGTTAAGGGTTCATCTCGTGGTGAATATAAATAGCCCTTTTGGGGGACTTAAGGCTCAGCTCCACCTGCCTAACACTTTAACAAATGAGCCAAGAAGAATGCGCCCATCACATAGGTCCTGCCCGCTGGGACCTGAAACTCTAAGATGGTGTGCAGTTTGACGATCAAGTAATGAGGCAAATTTATAGGCAAATGCCCTAGGAGCCATTTCTCTCTTTGAGGATGTTCCCTTCAAAGCATCTCACTGGGAGGCTGCACTTGTTCCAAATGCTTCCACTGCTGGAAGCACTTGGTAAGGTTCCGTGGGATCATCTTCAGTCTCCACTGCTGGAAGCACTTGGTAAGGTTCCGTGGGGATCATCTTCAGTCTGCAGCACATGCGGCTAACCCTCCTCAGAGGCTCCAGATCTGCATCTTTGGAAACTGCGATGGTTTGAGTGTTGGCATTCTTCGAAAAAAGTTTCTAGATTGCTTTTAGCAATGGCAGCGTATTGGAATAAAGTCACAGTTGGGCACCGAGGAGCATGTCTATAGGCGGCTGAGGCTGGGCAGCAGGAGTGCTTGAACGGAGGAATTTGAGTCCAGCCCTGTTTATCAAAAACAGCAAACTGATAGCTTTTTTCTTTTTCCTTTTCTTATCTCTTTCCCTTCCCTTCTATTCTTTTCTTTCCTTCTCTCTTTTTCTTTTTGAAAACAAGTAGCCCAAGCTAGCCTTCAAATCTGTAGCAATCTTCCTCTGTCAACTGCTGGGATGACAGGCCTGAGCTACCCAAACCTCGTTTAGAATTATATAGCCTGTCCTGGGCTATACTAGTGAGATCCTGTATCAAAAACAACAACAACAACAAAATGAACAAGCATACATAAATAAAGAAAGAAACAAACAAACCATCCAGCCTTTTCTAAAGAGCCATGCTGACTGATGTCATGATCCTAGTTTGGATCCTGGACTGAAGTGGAGGCAGTCAGTGAATGAAATAGTTAGAAAGGGTATTATTGGGAAATTAGATAGAAGATGAAGGTGCACTGTACATAGGCAATTGTCTTGTAGAAATTTTACATTTCTTGATTTTTTTTTTTTTTGGTCTTTTTGAGAAAGGGTCTCCCTGTAACCCCAGCTGGCCTGGAATTTGATATGTAGACCAGATTGGCCTTGAACTCACAGAGATCTGCCTGCCTCTGCCTCCCAAGTGCTGAGATTAAAGGCATGTGCCACCGCACCCAGCCTAAATTTCTTGTTTTCTGTCATTACACTGAGATTGTTTTATGTGGCAGAACAAATGTCTTTGTTTTGAGGAAATAAATTCTGAAGTATTTAGGGGTAAAGGAGCGCAATATCTTCAATGTACTCTCAAAAAGTTTAGAAAAAGGGCCAGGGAGATGGCTCCATGAGTAAAGCACTTGCCATGCAAGCATGAGGACCTGAGTTCAAATCCTCAGAACTCACATGAAGCCTCACATGGTAGCACACACCTGTAATTCTAGCACTTTATGGTAAGATGAGAGACAGAGACAGGAGAATCCTTGGAAACTTAGGGGCCAGCCTGGAATATGCACCTGTCTTGAACAAGGTGGAAGGTGAGGGCCAACACCCGAGGCTATCCGCCCACATATACACATTGTATCACATACACATTACACACATATCACACACCAAATAAACCTCAGAAAACTGCTGATATAAAATGTAGGTAGAAAAGGCTAAAATAAGTAGAACTGAATGTAAACAGTTGATGGATCTGGGTAAGGGTGTATGGTAGTTCCTAATATTAGTTTTTATATTCTTGAATAAGTAAAATTTATCAAAATAAAAGGTTACAAAACAGGGGATTGGAGAGACAACTCAGTGGGTAAAAGCATCTGATGTATAAGCATCAGGACCTAAGTTCAGTCCCCAGAACTCACATAAAAAAAGCCAGGCATGCCTGCACATTGGCATGAAAGCAGGTAGATCCCAAGAGTTCACTGGCCAACTAGCAGAGTGAGCTTCCAGTTCAGTGAGAGTCCCTATCTCAAGGCAATAAACTGAAAATGACCTTTACCCACACACGTGCATGTAACATACACACACATGCACACACGCTATACAACATACAACACATATGCACAAGCTACAAAACACGAACAGCAACAACCAACTAACTACAGCTATTTTTTTTAAATAATGACTGGGTCTTTCTATGTAGCCCAGGCTAGCCTAGAACTCTCCATCCTCTTTGAAGCCCCTGAGCACTTTTTGGAATCACTTGGCATGTGTCAACACCATGACTGGCTATAGCCTCCTTTGGAAAAAGACTCATTTAAATGATTCTTTCCAAACAGTCTTCTCAGAAACTGCTATTCTCTTTAATGCATCAAGATTGGATAACTTAAAGACATGCCTCTTGTATCTGTGGATGACACAGAACTGGGAGGGTTAATATTTTAGATGACAGGCTCAGGAGAAAGGAAGAGCTCAGTAAGATGGGGAGCATTGTCTTCATCAGTGTTCAACTGAACTGAGACAGATTAAGTGTAAAGGAACTGAACGCTGGGGAGTTTACCTATCTGCCAGGAGTGTTGGTGCACACTTTTAATCCCAGCACTTGGGAGGCAGATGCAGGTGGATCTCTGTGAAATCGAGGCCAGCCTGGTCTACATAACAAGTTCCAGGCTAGCTGGGGGTACATGGAAACACTGTCCCCACCCCCAAAAAAGAGTTAACTCAGTGTGGATGGGGAAGACATGACTAAGGGTAACCTGTACCCCAAAACAGAAAGCTTAGTTGTTGCAACCTCCATAGGCTGAATGACTTAGGAGCTACTATGATTTCTGCTACTATACTTAATTCCATGCACTGAGCTTCATTAATAAAAATCCAGTCTCCAGGACCAGCAAGATAAGCATGGCTCATCAGGTAAAGGCACTTTCCACTAAGCCTGAGAACCTGAGCTCACTCCCTCTAACCCGTATGGCAGAAGGAGAGAACTAACTCCTACAAGTTGTCCTCTGACCTCCACATGGATGTTATAGCATGGGCACATTCACACACATACACACACTTAATAAATGCCATTTTTAAAATTAAAGGACAATTTTTCTTTTCTGTGTATGAGTGTTTTGCTTGCATGTATGTAAGTGCACCATGTGCATGCAGTGCCCGTGGAGGCCAGAAAAGGAAGCTAGATTCCCTGAAACTGTAGTTACAAATGATTGTCAGCCACTATGTAGGTGTTGGGAGCAGAACTTGGGTCCTCTGCAAGAGCAGCAAGTGCTCTTAACCACTGAGCCACTTCTCTAGTCCCGAAATAAACAAACAAATATAGAAATTTTTAAAAGACAGGGTCTCTATATAGCCCCAGCTGGCCTGAACACACTATGTAGACTAGGCCTCAATCTCACAGAAATTACTTGCCTCTGCCTCCTGAGTGCTGGGATTAAAGGAGTATGCTGCTATACCTGGCTGATCAGTGTAATTTTTAAAAGAAAAGATAGTTTGAGCTGGGTGCAGTAGTACATACTTGAAATCCTAGCACACAGGAATCTGAGGCAGGAGGATTACAAGTCTGAGGGATCCCCCTGGGCTATATATGAATTGGAGGCCAGATTGGCCTACAGTCTGAAAAAGGGGAAAGGGTTACCTTGTCAGGTAGTAAGTTCCCTGTCACTCAAAGTATCCAAAGAAGGATGTTCTCAGAGTTACTATAATAAGAATTCTTAAACAAGAAGGACTTTGGGTTAGATGGCCCTCAAGTCTGCTGAACTCTGAAATTCTAGATAATCATGTGTCTGTTTAAAAAAGAAAGAAAGAAAAGCCACCCACAACCTCATTACCCTGTGGCCTAGATTATATCATGTTTACAGAAACTGCCCACAGACCGACTGATTGTACCCAGCTTTGGAAGCCTGGACAGAAGACTCCTCATTTCAAATTTCTGGCTTTCCTATCCAATCTCTTTTCAGTCTCCCATGTGCCCCTGACTTATCTCTGCCCAGAACTTTCTATTTTGAGACAGGTTATATATTCCAGACTGGTCCTGAACTCAATCTGTAGTGGAGGATGAACTTGAACATCTGATCTTTCTGTTTCTACCACACCTGGGTGCTGGGATTACAGACATGTGCCACCACACTTGATTTATGTGGTGCTGGGGATCAAACCCGGGGCTTCATATATGCTAGGCCCCACTATACCAACTAAGCTACATCCCTAGCCCAGCCCGCCTCCCCTTTTAAAACAAGGTCTCTGTAGGTCAGGCTGGCCTGAAGCTCATGACAAACCTGCTTCAGCCTGGCAAATGCTGGGATTACAGATGTGAAGCACCACATTTGGCTTTCCATGCTTGATTTCAGGACAGGACTTCCTGGGAGATTTGGAATGCATTCTAGACGTCCCATCTCTCTCCTGATGCTACCTGTATTTGTTATTTATTTTCAGAGCATAAATCGTGCATTTAGAAAAGTGAACTGGGGTCCCAGAACTCTTGTTCAGAGTGCCAGAAAGCAGTGAGGAGGGGATGGGGCTGGAACAGTGAGTTCTAGCCCCAGAGGATGATGGGCTGCACATCTCAACAACAAAGAAGGTAGAAAATGGAGATAAGAAGCAGGCTTCCCAATTCCTTCCTGTTTTAACCACAGGAAGAGTGATTAGGCAGCAGAGGAAGGACGGGAGGAGAAAGCTGATGAGTTTTTATCTAGCTGGGGTCTGCCTGAGCTGCAGCCATGTGACTACCTGGCTGACCTGGGGTCTCTGTCATGTCCCTACCTGTCCACAAGACAGATCAGGCTGCCCTCTCTCCAGCCCTCCCCCTCCATTCCAAGGGAAGGTTGCTAGGATAATTATAGTCTCCTTGTTTCTTTCTCTCCTTTCCTATTCCTTTGGGTTCTAGAATATTTTTTTTTCTCCTTTCTCAGGGGACTGAGTCACTTTATCCACAATGGGGAACTAGAATCTGGAAAGCTTCTTTCAGCAGAAATCATAAGGTCAGATTCTCAGGTCATCTCTCATTTTTGTCCCTCTCTATTCACTTTCCCCCCAGTGTTAAGTGGGAACCTATTGCTCTGTCTTTCATGTAGCAACACAGAGCCTTTCCCCATAAATGCCCAGGTTCTTTCGGCATTGATGTAATCACTTTCCTCACAACCTCACTATTCAGTTTTGGAACAGACCTGCTTTGATTTGTTCTGTAGTTTGATTTGTTTTCTGTACATGAGCTGGAACCCAGGGCCTTATACATTCCAGGCAAGCGCTCAGCTATACTCAGTGCCTTTTTACCTTTTATTTTGAAACAAAGTTTCACCTGCCCAGGCAGGTGTTGAACTTTCCATCTTCCTGCCTCTGCCCCCAGAGTAGTTGAGTTGACAGGCCTGTGCCACCAAGCCTGGCCAGAGGACCTAGGTTGGAACCCGGCAAGCTCTATGACTGAGCAAATTATTCAAAATGGCATTTTCCACACTTGTGAAATAGGGACGATTATGCCTCTAGGACAGAAATTTTTGGGGGGACAGGGTTTCACTATGTAGCCAAGGCTTCCCTCAAACCCAAGCTCTCCCTGCCTCATTCTTCAAAGTGCTTGTTGCATTTACAGGCACGTGACACAGAGTTTTTTAAAACCT
This sequence comes from Eospalax fontanierii, assembly GCA_035773235.1. Classification (NCBI taxonomy): domain Eukaryota; kingdom Metazoa; phylum Chordata; class Mammalia; order Rodentia; family Spalacidae; genus Eospalax; species Eospalax fontanierii. Next base: position 71,152,628 of record CM069531.1, read on the forward strand.
CAATAGAATCACGTACATAAAGCTGTTAGCGAGTGCTTCGTAAAGTGAGTGCTCAGAACATGGCAGATGGGACCCTAGAGGTCACGTCATCTCCGTGGAGTGGACAGACTGAGGGAAACTGCATGTGGGGGTAGTACCACAAGCAGAAAGGAGAGTCAGGCAGCGCTGGAAGGGATGGCTAAGCTAAGCACAAGGCAGAGGCAGAGGCAGAGGCAGAGAGAGAGAGAGAGAGAGAGAGAGAGAGAGAGAGAGAGAGAGAGAGAGAGAGAGAGACTGACTGGCAGAAAGCAAGGGAAAGAGAAAGGAGGGCTTTCTGGAGACAGGCCTAGCTGGGAGAAAGTGGGAATGGACAGAATGAAGCAGAACAGGAAGAGGGATGGACAGACAGATGGGCAAGGAAGACAGAATGACAAAGAGCAGGGAGGAAGGCCAGCTGGTGTGAAACAGATAAGATGTGGTCGGAGAGGCAGAAGAAGTTGGAGGGAGGCTGCAGTAGCAAAATGAGATGGGGAAGCAGGCCCAGGACAGACAGACTGAGAGCAATCAGGGTAACCGAGAGATGGACAGACAGATGGCAGGGACAAGAGGGTGCCCTGGGTTGCCTGCATTCTGCAGTGTTTACCAGCTAATTGAGTTAAATTGTTGTCAGAGATGTAATTAAAGGGTAGAGAGAGCTCTCTGGCAGGCCCGAAACAGATGGAGGGGGCTTTAATTGGTAATTAAATTCTTCCCTGGCAGCTGAGGAAGGAGCTTGTGCTTCAGCCTCACAAGGCCACGGGTGGCCTTCCCCCACTCCCGGCCCCTCTCAGGGGCCCTTTGGGGAGGGGGCTGGGCTCTGCTCACCAGCAGCCTGGCAGGCAGAGCAGCCTGGTAACTGCAGGGAGATGAATGCCAAAGCAAGCCTTCTTCCCTGCCATGGCTGGCTCAGCTCCCAGGGGCTAAGCCCGGCACACCTGCCCTGTGCCCGCCCCTTCCCGACCTCCCCACTCCCACACACCAAACTGCATTGATAAGCGAATTCCTACATGGTCTGTTGCTTCAGGAGGGGTTTCAGAAAGAGTCACGGGGCGCTGGTTCTGTGGGCTGCTGGGCTCAGGGAGGTTCGTTAGGCCAGTCGGGAACCCAGGCAGAGCCAGCAATAGCGCCCCATCTCCTCCAGGAGTCACCGGCACAGATTCCATTCTACTTGGCCTATCTGACCTCCTTCCCTCCTTCCTCCCGTACCCAAGTAGAACAGGGATGGGGTCAGCAGTCCGGATGGGCAGACAGCTTCAGAAGGCTGTCTAGGATGTGGGCATTTAGAGCAATCAGTTTTCTACCCAAATCTCACTTGGACCTGCCTTTCTTTGGAGAAGCACACTGGGCGGAGAGCAGATTTCTTAGATACTCACATCTCAACATATTCCTCTTCAAAGAAAAAAATAATACTAGCGGGCTGGAGAAATGGCTCAGTGGGTAAGAGCACTGGCTGCTTTGGAAGAGGACCCAGGTTTGATTCCCAGTACCCACATGACCACTCCAGTCCCAGGAGATCTGACGCCCTCTTGTGACCTCCACAGGCATTGCATGACACTGGTGTACTTTCATACTTGCAGGCAACACACTCATGGATATAAAATTAAAATAATTTAAAAATAAATAAGTTTTTGGTCTTTTTTTGAGATAGGGTCTTCCTGTAGGTGTCGGCTCCCGCCCCGCCCCCCCGCCGCGGTCGTGTCCGTCCGTGTCCTGCCTCCTCCGCCCCCCCGCCCCTCCTCCCCGCCCCCTCCGAGTTGGCCTGGACCTCAATATGTAGACCAGGCTGGCCTTGAACTCATAGAGATCCACCTGCCTCTGCCTCCTGTATAAATAAATATTTTTGAAAATTAAAAAAGAAAAAAGAAATTAGAAAAAAAAAAGGTGGGCTGGCTTAGTGGGTAAAAGCACTTGCCACCAAGTGTGACGACCTGAGTTTGATTCCCAGGACCCACATGGCAGAAGGAGAAAACTGACTCCTGAAGGTTGTCCTCCGACCTCCACAGCGCATATGCATGCTTCCCCTGAACCCCATACAATAAACAAATATATTTTTTTAAAGAGAACAAAGAAAAGAGACTTTCTAAAAGAAAGTTGAAAGAGAAGTTAAGCAGGGACGAAATCCAGGGCAGACTCAGCAGCACCCTTATAAAGCACATAGCCTACTGTGACTCAGCAGCCCAGAGCCGCGCTGGAGAAAACAAGCGCAAAGCCAGGCTCAACGCTGCATGCATCAACAAGGAACCAAGGCTTGTTCTCAGTCTGTCTCAGCTAATAGGGCAGTCTTTTGTCTTGCACTGGGTTTAGCAGGGCCCAGAGTCATGAAGGAACTTTAAGAGGTTTCTAGAAATGGTTGTAGAAATATATGACAGGAAGGTTTGTGAGACACAGTGCTGGGCTTCGTGGATTTTTACTGTTTGTGCAACCTGCTCTGCTCTTTCACCTTCAGTCCCACACATGCTGGGCTTTGCCAGGAATTACACTCCCCACCCTGCCCGGCCACTTTCTTGGACTAACCTCTACTTATCCCAAGGCTAAGTCCCATCTTCCCCATCCCAGTACCCGCTATCCCAACTCACTCACAACAGCTCCTCTATTCCAGTACCCTCTCCTGTATCCCCATCCCAACACTCCATATCTCCCTATTCCACATCCCCATCTCAACAGTCCCCCATCCAACACTCCTATCCCAATACCCCAATCTCAAGACCTCCTCCATCCCAACATCCCCCGCCTCCACATCCCCTATCTCAGTATACTCCCATGTCAGTATCTTCCACCCCAACATCCTCCCATTCTAACATCCCCATCCCCGAATCTCCTCTATGGAAATCTCCTCCAATCCCAACATCTCCCCAGCCCGACATCTCCCCTATCCCAAACCCTACTGTTGCTTGTTGGGACGTCTGACTCCCTCATAACTCTATAAGCCTTAAAGGATAAAGAATTATGTCCATCTCACTCCCCGCTCCCTCCACACCTAGCAGAGGATTTGGTAATTAGTTGGTGTTGAATTAGTTCTTGTTGAATGAAGAGGTAAACTGAGGACGTGGGGATACAGCTCTGTAGTAGAGTACTCTCCTAGCAAGCACAAATCCCTGGGTTAAATCTCCAGTACCAAACCAACCAACCAAACAAAAATAAAATTTAAAAAACACAACCCAGCACATTCTGAGTGAAGACAAGCTCCAAAAATCATCAACAATTATTAGAGAAAAGAGAAGGATACACATGCAACCAAGACACAGATTCTCTGTAAGAAAAAAACTTTTTTTGCTAAGGAGGAATGAGAAAATCTCTTTTAGCAACAGAAAGAGGACAAAGAGATGGGCACTTTTTATCGGTGGGCAGCTGATTGTTGCCCTTGACCTTCACCAAACGTGATCAGGAGAGTAACTGTTGATTCCCACACTGCAGACCCCTCCCCCACTATGATATTTAAGCACTATGTCTAAGGACCAGAAGAGAAATATGATTTTAAAATCTTCCCAGATGCCAGGTTGTAGTGGCTCCTGTCTATATTCCCAGCATTTGGAGATTGCCATGAGTTCCAGGCTAGCCGGATCCTGTCTCAAACAAATAAACTAACAAAAAAGCCAAAATAAAGTTTCCTAGGTAATTCTAAGGATTGGCTTTAGAACCCGCTAAATTACACACTGAGTGTCTCAGTTACAAACATTTGTTTTTCCTTCATTTTCTTTTGCTCACTGGTGTTTTTCCCTCAAGCTAGAATGGATCAGACAGGCTCATCTAGCAAGCTGGAAAGCAAGTGAGACTGAGAAATGGAATTCTTCACAGAACCCTGGTGGGACTTCCATGATTTAATGAAGGGTGTTAGGGTTTCTGTGTCCATCTCTGCTTTCCCATGGAAAAGGCCAAAAAATGAGCCAGGCGTGGTGGCAAATACTTGTAAATCTTAGTATTTAGGAGCCCGAAGTAGAATTATTGAGAGTTCCAGGCCAGCCTAGGCTACATAGAAAGTTTGAAGCCAGCCTGAGACACAGTGAGATATTGTCTTTAAAAAGAAAAAAAAGCAAGGGGTTGAGGCTGGAGCGATGGCTCAGCAGTTAAGAGCACTGGCTGTTCTTGAAGAAGACCTGGGTTCGAATCCCAGCCTCCACATGGTAGCTAACAACCCTTCATAACTCCAATTCCAGGGGATCTGATACCATCTTCTGGCCTCCTCAGGCAGCGCACATGAGTGTACTTACAAACATGCAGGCAGGACATCCATACACGTTTTTAAAAAATTAAAAAATAAAAAGTTTAAATATGTAAAAAAAAAAAAAAAGGAAAGAAAAAAGGGAGGCCACAGTGACACATGCCTTTAATCCAGGTACTCAGAAGGCAGAGGCAGGCGGAGGTCTGTGAGATCAAGGTCTACGTAGAACCCCAGCACCCATGTCACAAACTGAGCATGGTGGCTGTGTGTTTGTAACCTCATTACCGGGGAGAAAGAGACAGGCACATCCCTGGGCCTTGCTGGCATTCAGTCTAGCCTCAGAGCAAGCCCCTGTCTCAAAACATAAAGTATATGGCTCCTGAGGAATGACACCAAAGGTTAATTTCTGGCCTTTACATACCTGCACATACATGTACATCAGCACACATACAAACACAAAAGTAAATTTTAAAAAAGAGGAAAGAAGGAGTGGGAGAGGGCGAGAGGAAGGAAAGAAGGAAGAGAAACAAAGAGGGCTGGAGAGGTGGCTCAGCAGTTAAGAGCACTGGCTGGTTTGCAGAGGACCCAGGCTCAATACCCAGCATCCACATGGCAGCTAATAACTGTCCGTAACTCCAATTTCAGGGTATCCGACACCCTCTTCTGACCTTCAGGGCATGTACAACATGGGTGCCTTTCCACCACGGCCAGGGTTTGTTCAGTCACACAAAGCTGCAGAACCTAAGCCTCTTCATCTCCCCGCCCCCGAATTGTTGCCTCTGTGACTTGTTACTAAGACTCAGGATTCAGAGAAGGAACAGATCTCAGACTTCTGCTAGTATGAGTTTTCAAGTCTTGGATTTTAGTAAAATTTGGTGGAGAGAGAGGACAGTTAGTAAAATTTGGTGGAGACTGAGGACAGAGCATCAACTGAAGCAGTTCTGCCTTTCTGTGTTTTTATATAACATATTAGGGCTCTGGTCAGTGGTATTGGGGCAAAGGTTTAAATGTCTCTCTCTGGGATAGTCATGAAGAAGCCGTGGTGTATAGTGTTTGCCTAGTTCTATAGTGAAAATACTTTCAACAAAGACCATTTGAGGCTGGACTGTAATTCCAGTGCTCAGGAGGCTGAGGCAGAAGATTTTCAGGAGATAAAAACCAACAAGGGCTGGTCAAAAGCGCACACCTTTGATCCCAGACTTCGGAGGCAGAGGCAGGCAGATCTCTTTGAGATGGAGGCCAGACTGTTCTACATTGGGATGTCTAGGCCAGCCAGTGCTACATAGTGAGATCTTGTCTCAAGAAAACCCTAAAAAAATAAAACCAACCAACCAACCAAACAAACACACAAACAAAAACAGGGGCTGTAGATGTAGCTCATTTGGTAGAGTATTTGCCTAGCATGCATGAAGCCCTGGGTTCAAGACCCAACACTACATAAAACTAAGTGTGATAGTACATGTCTGTAATTCCAGTACTTAGGATCAGAAGTTTAACGTCATTCTTGGATACCCAATGAGACCCTGTCTCAAAAATGTGAACGAAACAAAAACAAAAACAAAAACCCCAAGCCAGGGTGTATATTGTTTGCCCTTTTCTGTGGTGTTATGTACTCCCAGGAAAGGCCTTCCAAGCTGAGTGGCCAAGTGCTCACTCCTTAAAATGTGGCAGAGCTGGTGATACAGCTCAATGGTAGAGCACTCAGCATTAGTGAGACTCCAATGCAGTGATGAACAGAGAGAGAGACAGAGGAGAGAGAGACAGAGAAAGCAGCTGAGGCCCAGCTAAACAGAAAGGGTTGCTGAAGATTTTACAGCTCACTGGGACCAGATTCCAAAGCTCTTGACTCCTAACTTCCTGATGACACATGCTTATCCAATCCGGCAGCCAGAGGGAAGAGCAACACTATTGTAGGTGACTCCAAAGTAGGAAACTTAATCCCAGTGGTTGGGAAGCAGAGGCTGTGGGTTTGAGGCTAGCCAGGTCTACAGAGAGAGTTCTACGCCAGCCAGGGCTACACAGTGAGATGCTAAAAAATAAAATATATTTTTAGGGCCTTGATCATGCTTGGAAAGTGATAGCCCACTGAGGTACATCCCCAGCTCTTTAAAAAAAATTTTTTGAGACAATCCTTACCAAGTTGCTTAGTCTGGCTTTGAACTTACTCTGTAGCCCAGCCAGGCATTGAATTCTCCATCTTCCTGCCTCGATCTCCCAAGTAGCTGGATTTATAGGTCTGGGCCCTCCTGATTCTTCGTGGGGTAGAAGGAACTCCTCAAACTTAAAAAGCCTTAATTTCCTTCTTGTTAACATTTATGTAACGTGCTTTTATCATACTCACCCCACATTACCTCTTTTGTCCCTTCCCCTACCCTGTTCCCACCTTCTTTTTCTCAAATAAATCCCTCTTATACTTTCTTATCTTCTTTTTTTTTTCCAATCTAATTCTGCATGTGAAAGAAAACACGCCATATTTGTCTTTTCAGAGTCTGGCTTATTTCACTTAACATGATGATCTCCGGTCCCATCCATTTTACTACAAATGATGTAATTTTGTTCTTATGAACGAATAAAACTCCATTGTGTGTGCACACCACATTTTCTTTGTGCCCTCATCTGTGGATGGACATCTAGGCCATAACTTGGCCATTGTGAAGAGTGGCACAATACCCACAGATGTGCAGGCGTCTCTGTTGTGCGCCCACTTAGATTTCTTCAGGCATGGACTCAGAAGTGGTATCTGTGGATCGTGTGGTAGTTCTAATTTTAGTAATTTGGAGGAACCTCCATACGGATTTCCGTAATGGCTACACTAATTTACATTCTACCAGTACTGTGCAATGGTTCAATAAGCCCTGTTTCCAACCACTCAGTCATGTCCTGGAGAGTAGTGTTTCCTGTCTGTAGCTAGGAAGAACCTGGAAACCTCGCCTCCATCTTCCCCTAGGTCTGTTTCCAGACAGCCCTCGGTGCGCACTGTCAGACTGGGAAGATTCGATTACTTTAGCAGCTGTTGTTTTCTTTCAAGGTTAAGATGGAGGAAGGAGAGTGATAAATGCTGTGCCAAGGGGAGGCCTGGGTCTGTTAGAGTTCTGGATTCTGGTTCTGGCCTAGCTACTTATTTGGGCATGTCTACCCTCTCTTAGGTCTCAGTTTCCTCAGATGCACAGTGAAAGCCTAGGACTGATGTTTTCCAGTATCCATTTTTTTTCTCTTTCCTGTCTTGTGTGTGTTTGTATGTATGTGAGTGTGGTATATATGTGTTTCCATTGTGCGTGAATGTGCACATGCGTATAGAAGCCAAAGACTGACATTGGGTGTCTTCCTTGATAGCACTCCACTTTATTTTTTGAGACAGGGTCTCACTGAGTTGGAATTCATTGATGTGGCTAGACCAGCTGGATAATGAGCTCCGTGGATCGTCCTGTCTCCGGCCCCCAATGCTAGGATTATAGGCACTGAGGCCATGCTCAACTTCTTACATGGGTGCTGGGGGATTTGAATTCAGGTCCTCATGCTGGAAGAGCCAGTGATCTTACCCACTGCACCATCTTCCCACCCCTATACTTTGTTTTTATTTGCCTCTTTAAAAAAAACTTTTAGAGACATATTTATTATTTTAAGTTATGTATATATGTGTGTTGGAGGATATATGTATGTCAATGTGGAAGAGTCTGGAAGAGGGTAGAGGATACCCAGAACTGGACTTACAGGCAGTTGTGAGTCACCCAATGTGGATGCTGGGAAACAAAACTTGGGTCCTCTGCAAGAGTAATATGTGCTCTTAACGGCCGAGCCATCTCTCCAACCCCTGCTTCCCTTTTTTGTTGACTTTTTAATGTACCTATGTATGTGCAGATGCACGTCTGTGGAAGTCACTCTACAAACTGCCTGTGTCACCTTCAGGGACACTGTCCACCTCTTTTGAGACATCGGCTCTCAATGCCTGGAGCTCACCAATTAGGTTAACCAGACAGCCTCAGGGATCCTCCTGTCTCCACCTCCCCAGACCTGGGATTACAAATATGTACCACCACACCTACTTGGGTTCTGAGAGTCAAATTCAGGTCCTCAAGCCTGTAAGGCAAACATTTGCTGACTGGGTCACCTTCCTGCCCGCAGTCTCTGCTTTTTTTTTTTTTTTAAGATAGGGTCTTGCTACATATTTCAGGCTGACCTAGAATTCAATATGTAGCCCAAGGTGGCCTGGAACCTATGATCCTCCTGTCTCAGATTCCCCCACTGCTAAGATTACAGGCTCGTGCCACTATTCCTGGCCCCTTTTTTTAAAATTCCAGCTGGGCTTGGTAGCAGACACCTGTAATCCCGGCAATCAGAAGGTGGAGGCAGGACGATTTAGAGTTCAAGGTTAATTTTGGCTACATAATGCATTTGAGGCCAGCCTGGGCTACATGAGACCCTATCTCAAAAACAAAACAAGAAGGGGGGAAAAAAAAGGAAAGAAAAAAAAGCCATCTGAGTTTGATGGTACATGCCATCGATCCCAACACTCTGGAGGTAGAAGCAAGCTGATACCTGTGAGTTCAAGGCCAGCCTGGTCTACATAGCACATTTCAGGGCTACTTAGGGAGATCTTATCTCAAAAATGAATGAATGAATAAGTAAGTAAATAAATAAATAATAAGTAAATAAACAGAAAAACAATTCTAGAAGTCACCATGGAGAAGTGTGGGAGACCAGAAATTGCCTTTGTTTCTGTGCCTCTCGCCTTCACACTTTCCATCTGCTCTTACAAGCATCCCTTCCTTACACCTCTGAAGATCTTTTCCACTCTGCAGACAGTATCCCCTGCAACTCTGGCTCCCTCCCTCCAGTGTCTCTGCATGTGATTAGGAGACATAAAGTGTCCCAGAACACACATGGGGCCACCCCAGCAAGGCAGCTGGTCTGTTTCCTGGTGATTCTTTGTGCCTGAGATTCTTCCCTAGCAGCCAGGGTCACGGTGCCTGGGAGACGGAATGAGAGTGTGTGGGGCAGTTCATCTTTCTTCCCACCTCCTCCCGTCTCACCCCAGTCTGGTTTGCAGGGGTAGTGTGTGTGGCAAAGGAGTCCCTTTGCTTCTCAAGCCTGCAAGAGTTCCCTTCCATGTGAGGAAAATGAGCCACACTCAGGGGCCTGTTACTGCCAACCTGGACTTGCTGCTGCATGATAGAGCCCAGCACCCCGACCCCACGTTCCCCCTTCTCCCAGCTCTCATTAAGGGGTTGCTGCCTGTGCTTCCCAGCCGCCCCCCATCCATCTTTGGCCACAATGACAAACTGAGCCTGGGGGCTGATGTCCGGCAGGTGACAGGGTTAATGGCAGAAGGGGGCAGAGGCCAGAGGACTGACAGTAGTGGTAAGGCCCTGGGTCCATTCCAGTTGGGCAGCCCCTCAAATTACAGCCCGGGTGGGGGCGGTGAGCCCTGGACCTCCCATACCCAGGGAAGTAAGGCAGACACGACTAGCCATCTTGGCAGCAGATGAAGGAAGATGGTGGCAGCCCAGGACCAAGAGGAGTGAAGGACTCAGAAGGTAAAGAAAGACAGTGAAAAACAAACAAAAAACACAAAAGCCCTGTGTCTGGATCCCATGTGCTCTTTGACAAGGAACACTAATTTATAGATGTGTAGAGATGGACACACATGACCACTCTGTCTCCTTTCTCCCAGGTGCCCAGTACTGAGGTTAGGAAAAGTTTCCAGAGTCAACAATGTGGGTTCAAGTCAAGTTTAGCTGTGTGACTCCAGGTACGTTACTGAACCCCTCAAGCAGATTCTTTCCATCTGTACAGTCCCCAGCTCCTGGGAGGACAAAATGAATAGCACATAGAAGACACAGGATCTGCTGCTATGAAGGTTCCCTCAGCAGACACAGCATTCTGGCTGTCTATCACCTTTGCTGCCTCTATGGAGGCCAAGCTTTTCTCAGGCCTTCTGCCTCTGGGCTCCCCTCCTCTGACCTCTTCCGTGCCCAGGGTCCTCCCCCACACCCCTCCAGGCCCGCTTGGCTCATTCCCAGGGAGCTGCTGAGTGCTTCAGAGTGATGGGGGTGGGGTGGTTTTGTCCTGGATCCCAAAAGGGAGGCCCACCATGGCAAAGACTAGTCCTTTTGGGCCTTTGAAGCCTGAGGAGGGGTGGGGGAGGAGTTGCCCTGTGCTCCTGACCTAGGGGGCTCCGCACACCCAGCTCTGTGGGGGAGGGGCTCAGGAACAATGGGTATGAAGGGCTGGCTCCAGTGCTGGCCAGCTGGCAGGCAGAAGGGTCGGGAGGGCTGGGAGTCCCGTCTGTGTGGTCCCCCCTCCCATCCCTGCCTGAAAGCTGGAGCTAGCTATGGCTGGTCCTTACTAGAGGGACCCTGAGTGTTGAAGGTCTGTTGGCAGGGATTGCTTTCCTGCAGCATCAGGGACGGAACTTGGGGAGGGAGTACTTGGAAGTTCCCTCAGTTCAGTTCTAGGGGTCCTTTCAAATGCACTCCTATTTCAGGGGGCTCAGGAACCTTCCAGCACTGCTCTGCCCTCCTTCTCAACCTGGATGGAGAGGCTCCCCCCACCCCAGGGGACTGATTGCCTCCATTAGGTCCTCAATCTTGCGAGGATAATGCATGGCCAGCCAGGCTGGGGGAGGAGGCCCCGCTGGCAGGGGAGCCGGGAGGCAGGACAGAAGCCCGCAAGCCTGTGCCTGAGCAGAATACCAAGCAGCCAGCTGGGCGCCCTCAACCTGGGCCAGGCAAGACTCGAGGCCACCGGCCCCTGCCCTCTGCTGACCCTGGCCCTTTCTGGGCACTCGTGCCAGTTCCAGTTCCCTGCTGTGACCGAGCTTTTGTCCGCATCTTCCCAAAGCCATCAGCTCTGTGTGGTGCCAGGAACCCCGGGGAGCATGAGACAGCAGCATCTCTGTCCTAAGGCTGCTGGTACCGCCTCTGAACAGAACTGACCACAGCTTTGTTAGAGGTGGGAAGACCCAGAGCAGGACACTCGATGAAAGAAAGTATTCTTTTATTTTTTGTTTATTTATTTTGGATTTTTTTTTTTTAAGAAAAGATCTCAGTACAGATCAGGCTGGCCTTAAACTCACAATCCTTCAGCTTAGCCTTTCTGGTGCTGGGATTTCAGATACATGCCAGGCTGAATGCACTCTTTACTTTTTTAGACTAATATGTGAAGTAATGGGTTTCATTATGGCTTCTTCATACATCTGTATCATTAGAAACATTCTTTTATGCAGTGCTGGAGGAATTGAATGCACAGCTTCATGCTTGCTAGCTAGCCCTGTACTGCCAAACCACGTCCTTAAACTTGAAAGCATTTTTTCTAATTATTTTTATTTTATGTATATGAGCATGTATATGCCTACATGTATGTAAGTGTACCTGTGTTGGGCAATGCCCATGGAGGTCAGAAGAGGGCATTGGATTCCCCTGGAACTGAAGTTACAGATAGTTGTTAGCTGCCATGTGGGTGCCAGGAACCGAACCTAGGTCCTCTGGTAAAGCAACCAGTGCTCTTAACCACTGAGCCATGTCTCTAGCCCCATTTCTTTCTTTTTTTTTTTGAAGGCATTCTTTGAAAGTGAGAATTACTGGGGCTGGAGACATGGCTCAGTGGTTAAGAGCACTAGCTGCTCTTCCAAAGGATGATCCAGGTTCAGTTCCCAGCACCCACATGGTGGTTAACAACTCCAGTTCCAGGGGAGCCAATACTCTCTTCTGGACTCCGCAGGCATCGCACACACACAGTGTACTTACATGCAGGCAAAACACTCATACACATAAAGTAAAAATAATTATTTTTTAGGTAGAGAAAGTAGAATTACTGAGAGTTCAAGGTCATCGTTGAGTACATAGTGAGTTCAAAGACAGCTTGAGCTAATATGAGACCCTGTCAGAGAGAATTACTGTACTGTGATTTGCTTCTTGCTAAATTCAGTCTCCATTGGCTGTCCAGGCCTTGGATCCGGGTCATCAGATCTCATCGTTCTGTGCCTCCGGCTGGGAAAGCCTTTTGCACCACCCAATGTGATGCTGCGGGACAGCTGACAGAGCCTTCTTACTCCAGTAGGCTAACCTGGCTCCGTCCTGCTAGGAATCAGGACAGGAAATACTTCCTTGAAAGGCAGGGTAGTTCACAGTCAGGGGTTTGAACTCTGATGTCAGACAAATCCAGGCTGTAAACTAATTCCCCTGCTTACCAGCTATGGGAACATCAGTGTTTGTCTCTCTGTCTCTCTGTCTCTGTCTCTGTCTCTCTCTTTCTCTCTCTCTGATGGCATCTCATAGTAGCTCAGGCTGTCTTTGAACTCACTATGTACTCAAGGATGACCTTGAACTCCCAGTCCTACCTCTGCCTCCTAAGTGTTGGGATTACAGGTATCTGTCCCCACACCCGGTTTAGGTATGTTTCTTAATTACTCAGAGGCCCTAAACAAGGATTAAATTAGCATCATATACAGTGGTTATAAGGGGTTCTTGGGGTTGGAGAGATGGTTCAGAGGTTAAAAACACATGTACTATTCTTTCAGAAGATCCAAGTTTGGTTCCCAGCAATCTCATGGAGTGGCTCACAACTCCAGTTCTGGGAAATTTGACACCTCTTCTTGCCTCTGTGGGTACCTCATACACGTGGCACACATTTACACAGACATACATACACATAAATTAAAATAAAAAAGAAATACAGAGGTGCAAATTCTTTTTTAAAATTTATTTTTATTTTATGTGTATGAATGTCTTGCCTGCATATATGTGAGTGTAACACATGTGTACAATGCCCGTGCAGGCCAGCAGAGGGAGTAAGATCTCCTGGAACTGGAGTTACAGATGCTTATTAGCTGTCGGGTGGGTGCTGAGAACTGAATCTTGGTCCTTTGCAAGAACAGCCAGTACTTTTAGCCACTGAGCCACCTCTCCAGCCCCAGCTTAGAGTCTTTGTTTGTGTTTTGAGACAGGGTCTCCCTGTAGCCCCAGCTGGCCTTCAACTCGACCAGGCAGGCCTGGACCTCACAGAACTTTACCTGCCTCTGCCTCCCAGCTCCTCCTGGGATTAAAGGTGTACACTATCATACCTGACTATGGCTATTTCTTTTTTCAAAAATATCTTATTATTTTTATTTTATGTTTATGAGTGTATTGCCTGATAGTATATAAGTGTACTTGTGTCATTCAGAAGAGGGCATCAGGATCCCCTGGGACTGGAGTTATAAACGAATGTTAGCTACCATGTGATGTGGGTCCTCTCCAAAAGAAGCCAGTGCTCTGAACCACTGGGCCATCTCTTCAGGCCCAGGGTTTTGGCTAGATTCTTTAAAAAAAAAGTTTCCATTTTGGGCCAGACCTGTGAGATAGCTCAGCGGGCAAACACACCACTGCTGAGCCTGATGACCTGAGTTCAATCCCCAGGACCCACATATTGGAAGGAGAGAACCGACTCCTATTAGATATCCTCTGACCCCCACACGTGTCAGTCCAGGGAGCTTCCTACCACACTACAGCACAGGCAGTCCTTCCCCTCTTATTCCCTGCTCCGTCCTGACCCCCATATTCTGGATGCTCCTGGGTGGAGAAAGCATGCTCCCGACCCTGGCTTTGTGCCGTCTCTGCAAAGGAAAGATCAGTTCTTCTCTCCTGCAGGACAGCATGGAAATGTTTCCGTAATGGGAGCAGGGACCAGAATTCAAGGCCTATAATTCACTGGTGATTAGCTGTAGGGGAGGCACTGGAACAGTTATATTAATAACTGCATTAAAAACAAGCAAGTGATGTTCCCATAAAGCATGTATTGGTTGGAGTGGTTGGGTTTGTTTATTTTATTTTTCCCTTCAGGAACAAATGGGGCCACAGAGGGAGCGCATTAAATTATCTCTTGAAATGATGCCAGTAATAAGTTGAGCAGGTTCAAAGAACTGTTGGCGCTCTACCAGACTGCCTTTGACCTTTCCCAACTCCTACTTTCTCCTGGTCGTGTTTTATACTGGGCCAATTACTCCTATCCAGGCTAGCTGTGTCTGTTGTTTAGAGCCTCTGTCTACATAAACAAAATGGGCTTTTTTTTTTTTTTTCATCATCCAGGCAAATAAGGGTGATTACATATTATTTCTTGCCAGAAATTAGAATGTCACATATGTGACATAGAAAAGAGAGAGACTTGTGAGGACAAGGGTTCTGAGCATTTGAAATAAGCACTGTTCTGGAAAATCAGGTCCACAGAGACCCAATGAAAACAAATCAGTACTAATAATAACTAATACTTCTGTGACATAGCCAATGGCCAGGTTCTTTTTGAGGGCTTTTCCCAGCTGGAATCTTCTCACCCTAAGCAGTGGGTGTTCTTATTTTTAGCTCCATCTAACCCGAGGAGAGCAACATTTACAGTCAGCAGTGGCACATTGGGGTACAGTTCAGTCAGTCTGCCTCCTGGTCTATGTTCCCACCCACTACATGGCCTGGAATATGCTTCTCCGTGGAAGGAGCCAGAAAGATGGCTTGGTGGGTGGAAATGCCTACTGCTAAACCTGACAACCTGAGTTCTATCCTTGGGACCCACATGATAGAAAGAGAGAAGCAACTCAATATGTCCTCCACATGTACACTATAGTAAACACATCCACACACATACCCACATGCACACAGAATCAATAAACTAAAATGTAATAAGAGAAAAAAAATTCCTGACAGTCACAACTGTGTCCCTACATGGTTGGCACTGGGCTGAGATGCATGTCATGTGAGTACCTGATATGACACTAATACAGAGACCATGAGAGGCAGGTGCTATTGTTAGTCCCACTTTGCAGATGAATATGTCAAGGCCAGGAGTATCTCAAGCCAAGTACTGATAAGGTAAAACTCTAGATCATTATTCAGTAAACTAGGATATCTTCACTATAAACAAAATTAGTAGTCTTGTTTATGAGATTCCCTGAAAATATTCTCAACAGGAGGCCCCATCAAACTTATTGAAGGTCACATACATAAACCTGGTTATTGTTATTTTAGCATTTTTTTAATACAGTGTCACAGCCCAGTCTGGTCTCTAACTTGCTACACAGACAAAGACAACCCTGAGCTTCTGATTCTCTTGCCTCCATCTTCCAAATGCTAGGGTTATGTGGGGATCTGGTTACTGAGCAAGCCAAGCAACTGCAGATACCCTAAAGGGATGGCAGGTGTCTGACCTGCTCTGCCTGATGTGATATGAATCTTCCTTTCCCCCACCCCAGACCAGAACCAGGTTTTTGGGTTTCGTTTCCTCATTCCTGAACTTCCACAACCTTCCTGCCTTTACCCCAACACCCCACCTTTCCCGCCTTCTGTAACGGTCAGAGAGGCTTCCCTATATAAGCCCCTGCATTGGCTCTAATAACCGAACTACCCACCGACGTAGTCTCCCGGGAGGGAACTCCTCCCGCCGCACTCTGAGCCACCTGAGGTCCCGTTCCATCGTCCTCCATTCTCTGGCATGGCTGGAGCACAACAGCCATGCTGGAGATGGAGACGCACCCACAGGGTTACAGGCGTGCATTTTAACATTCTTATTTTAAAATATTTCTATGTATGGGATTGAAGAGCTGGCTCATCAGTTAAGAGCACCGGCTGCTCTTGCAGTGGACTTGGGTTGTGTTCCCAGCACCTACATGGCTGCTGACAACTATCCTTAATTCTAGTTCCAGGAGATCCTATACCCTCCTCTGGCCTCCAAGGTCGCATGCATGACACTAGTGTACTTACATACATGTAGGCAAAACACTCATATGCATAAAATAAAAATAAGCTGAGGGTGGGGTTGAGACAGGGTCTCCTTGCAGCCACAATTGGTCTGGAACTATGTAGACCAGGTTGGTCTCCATCTCACAGAGATCCATCTGCCTCTGCCTCTCGAGTGCTGGGATTAAAGGTGTGCACCACCATGTCTGTCTAAAATAAATACATTTTTAAAAATAAAGTCTTTCCAGGTCAAAAAATATATTATCATGTTGGGTGTGGGGGTGCACACCTTTAATCCCAGGACTCCGGAGGCAAAGGCAGGCAGATCTCTGTAAGATGGAAGTCAGCCTGGTTTACACAATAAGTTCCAGGCCAGCTAAGGTTATAGCTGCCTCAAAAAGAAAACAAAACAAACACACACACACACACACACACACACACACACACACACACACACACACATAAACTCTATGTTGGCAACCTTCAAAGCAATTGTTAATTGTGCTGGAATTTGACTTTCGGCTGCTGAGAGGCTTCAACCAGACTCTGCAGTGAGGGCTCCTCTTCCTCTCTAGGTTCCCATGTTTTTCCTATCTTTTCATCCTGCCTCATGAGCCAGCGAAGCCAGCTTGCTCAAGGGCGGGCCTGACTCTGTGAGCCCCACTGTCCTGTGCAGCGCCTTCACGCCCCTGCCAGGACTTTATGATTCTCGTACTTCAGGCTTCATTTGACCAAGCCCCAGCATACAATTGTAACCTATTTCTAAGATTCCTGGCCTCCTAAGAGTGGGATTCTAGGCCCTGAGACCCAGCCTGAATCAGGCAGAGGCCGCAGAGGCCTGCAAGGAGTCATTTAATTGTACATTAAAAGAGAAGGTCCCCTCCCCACACAGTCCTCTCCCTCCCTTTCCTGCCCCAGCTCCCTTCCAATCACATCAGAGACCCCAGAGAGGGCTTGACCTCTGTCCTCGGGGGAGGTCAGCCAGAGTGACCCTGCTTGTGTGCAAGATCCCGTGAGAGAGGCCCAGCTGCAGGCCCTGGAGGGCTGAAGTGTACCCGGAAACAGGCTGGGGTCACTGAGGGCGGCCCAGGGGGAGGAAGGGGTCTCGCTGCCCCTTTGTGAGCTGAGGAGCAGGAGGAGATTAGTTCCACAGGCAGCGACTGTGTCTCTAGAGAAAGGGGCTATTATGGACCGGCTAAAAATACAGGGCATAGCCCACCCCACCTCTCTTTTTATCACCATAGAGATGAGGGGAGGGCACTGGGAGGCCGAGAACCCAAAGCAGGAAATGAAAGGCAGGTAGAGCAGGGAGAGAGATGAGAGGGGGCGCAGAAGCCCACGGGAAGAAGGGAGAGAGGAAACCGGGTGAGAGAAGACTCCTGCCTGCCCTTTTCAAGCCCAGTGGCTCGTGGGATCCCCCACTTTCCCTCTGCATCCCGCATGCTGGGTCAGACACTAGGGCAAAGAAGGGTCTGCTGTCTACCCTGCAGCTGGGCCTGTGACCTTTGAAGATGAGGGGGTCCGACTATCTGGGATTAAATTGCAAGAGGGCCACATGGAGAGCAGCTGGCGAACAGCTGCTAGGCCTCGTCCAGCTCCTGGACACACAAAGTGCCCCAAATCATTGACTTTTTAAGGCATCTGACCCAACCCCATCCTCTGGGGCCTAGCAGATACTGATATGATGTCAGCCTGAGGTCTTCAGTGATGAGGTTTCTCTCCTGTGGCTTTGTGGGGCACCTTTCGTTGTCAGAATGTCCTTCTGTTAGGTAGGAATATGGAATTATGAACCCATGGGGCCTGCACAGTGGGATAAGCTAGATACCTAATATAGAAAACAGATAAAAGTCAGACGCTTCTTGACATGAGATACTTTTTAGTTTATATTTTTGGTCAGTGTCCCTGTGTATCGCGATGTAGACGAGGCTGGCCTAGCACTCAGAGATCCTCTCTTGTTTCTGCCTCCCCAGTGTTGAGACTAAAAGTGTGTGCTACCATGCTACCAAGTCATGAAATACAGTTTGCTTTGTTTGAGACAAGGTCTCCCTGTAGTCCCAGCTGGCCACTATGTAGATCAAGATGGCCTCAATTTCACAAAGATCCACTAGCCTCTGCCTCACAACTACCGGGACTAAAGATGTGTGCCACCACGCCCAGCCAGGAAATACATTTTTAAAAGATTCACTTATTTTTATCTTTTAAGTGTTTTGCCTGCATGTATGTATGTGCACCACTTGCTTGCCTGGTGCCTGCAGAGACCAGAAGAGGGTGTTTGATTCCCTGGAACTGGAGTTCCTTATGGTTGTAAGTTGCCACATGGGTGCTGTAAGGGCAGCAAATGTTTTTAACCAATGAGCCATCTCTCCAGTCCTTTGACGTGAAAATATTTGAAAATGGCTACTGAGAAGACAACTTCTATGGGAAAAAAATCATAGTCCATAGTTTAGAAAATATCTAAAGATAAGTAAAAGTTCTGGAATAGAAAGTGATTTTGGTCATGGAATACTTGGTGGGCATAGGATATGCGAAGATGCCAAGATCTGGAGAGTGGTGGGATATGAACACAGGTCATGATCAGCACCTTTGGATTGTTTCAGCAAACTGGGTATTAAAGACTCAGCCCAATAGGCAGAGACAGAATCCAGTTAGAATCAGCCAGATGATCACCGCTGTTCTGTAACTCCATATCCCTGCTCTAAGTCTGTCTCAACCGGGATGCTCTTGGAAGGAGGGCCTGGCTGGCATCTGGCTCCTTGTTCTTATGAGAAGTGGAAGAAGGAACTCTGCCCTAGGAACTAGTGGTACCCAGTCTGATCTTGGTGATGCCCTAGTCTGAAGGTATTCAAGGATTCAGAGGTGACTCCCACTGGCAAGTAGACAAGTGCCCATTTGTACTCTCGGAAACCCACCTGGAAAACTTCAGATAAGTCTTTGGCTCCCAAAAGATGTGACAAAGTGAGTCTACTTGGAGCTGGAAAGGCGGAAGAGAAAAAGGAGGCAAACTCCAACTTGTAGGACAACATTTGATCCCTTATTCCTCTGTTGCTCCCGACTCTCACCACCTGGAGAAGCCTGGGAAGCAGACTCTTTGGGCAGAAGAGGTATAGTACAGGTAACAGAGTACCAGAGGTAAGATGGCAGCTGCACTAATTAAGTCTACATTCCATGCTCAGAAATGGCTGGGCACTTCAAAGAACCGGGAGCCAGCAGGTGTTGGAGAAGCCCTGCGTCTTGCATCTAGACAGGTATGGCCAACGGCTCCCTGTTTGAACAGTGCAAAGCCCAGGCTGTCAAGAAAGACAGGCAGACCTGCTGTTGCCTTTTTTCATTCAACACCAAGGCTCCTGCCCAAATACTAGTGTCCAGATTGTATTTATGACTGTTTTAAGAAGGAGTGACAGAGCCTTTTAATATCCCTGACAGCCCAGGATGTTTTAATAGATGGTGGAGCCGGGCTTCGGGAGTTAAGAAAAGAGAGCAGAGTGGCGGAGGGAGCTGTCAGGCCTGGTTTCTATGACAGACCTACTGATCGACTCAACGACAAAATAAAATATGGGGCTGTGTCTCTCCTCGGCCCCATCAGGTTGATAGACAGTCTGTCACCATTGTATGTCATCTTTCACCTCCTAATCCCTCAGGCTTAGGGGAACCTGTGTTTAACAGAGTCCCTACAGGGTTTCCACCCAAACCTGCCTCCCTGAACGGCAGACCTCTCTTCAGACCGTCCACTCTCAAGCTCCAGTTGGCATCTTTGATTTTCTGGATTTCACACAGGACACTCCTATCTACAGAGCCTTGCCTCAGTACTGTTGGGGTATTGAACCCAGAGCCTATGGCTTGCTAAGCAAGTGGTCTACATAACACCGAGCTATGTCCCCAGCTCTTCAGTGCTACTGTTTGTGAAAGGTGATTATAGATGGGACAGGACTGTGGGACGTTAATGGATAGTGGTAATGTTATTCAGCAGTATGAATGTCACTGACTTGGACACGGGAAGAGTTGATACATTTTATCTTATGTATAACTTACACCAAAACCCACAGGTGGAATAAGGAACAGAGATACCATGCCCTTCAGTCGTCTTCAGCTTCTGCATTTGACCCTGTGTGCCTATCAGTTGTGTACCCAGTAGCAAGACCGCTCCCAGTGCCTCTGTGCTAGACACACACATCCTTCCCTAGGACCTGTCACCACCATCCTTCATCCCCCAAATCAGGACAGTTTGGGAGTTGCATACCTGTAGGCTCCTCATATGCTGTTTTCCAGAAACAGTTTGGAGCTGGTCTGGCTAGTAACTAACTCAGGTGTGGTGGCTAAAGCCACTTCAGCATCACTACTAGCATGTTCTTGAAGGTCAGGTGTTAGGGATTCTCTACCTTTTGGTAGAGGAAAAGGAGGCCAGCAAACCCAGTGGTCACTGACTTTGTTCTTTCTTGAGTTACTGAAACAAACTTGAAATAACTCAGTTCTGCCTTCTGGTGTGTTAAGGTGAGTTAGCTGGGTCTGTTCTCCCTTCTATGGCTTTCCTGTTTGCCCTGCAAGGCTCCAGGGTGCGAGGGCGGGGCTGATGCTCCTTAGCCCTGGTCTGCAGGGCAGCAGATGTGAGCCTACAGAAGAGGGCCCCTGCCACCCCTATCAGCCCAGGGCTCTGCGTTCAAGTCCTCTGCCAGGAGAGAGTTAAGGGCTTGGGTTTAATTTGCCCGTTAATCACAGTTAAAAGAAGTAATGAGCGTCTCCCCAAAGCCTGGGTGTTTCTCTGCAGATTAAGCAGCAATTTGCATAGCCCCTTTATTCATTCCCACCTTCCCCTGTGGGGCGGCTTGTCCTTTCAGACACAGCCAAGCGCAGCCGGCGGCAGGAGCAGTTTGACAAATGGCTTTGCCTTGCGCCACGGTTTGGGCGAGAGGGAGGGAGGGGGACGCTAGGAGGAGAGGGCAGCTCCCGACAGTAATGGATAGCTGGGGCATTAAATAGTGTAGAACTTTTTATTAGACACACAGGAGAAGTTTAAATATTCAAACTGGTTTTCTTTGAAGCCTAAAGAAGGAGAGGAGGGTGTCAGGGTAGCTAAGGCAGAGTTTACTCAGGGCCAGTTTATTCAGAGGCCTGCTCATCCCTGTCTCCAGAGAGGAAGGGCATCTGGAGGACACAGGCAGGATCTGGGTCAGCTGGTGCCCCTGGGCACCACCGTCTTCCAGCAGCCGCGACACTCCCTCCTGCCAGGCTGGATTCTCTGCCAGGCAGGATGGCAGCCTGAAGGCAGCCTGGGGCCTGACCCCTCAGGGTGCCAAGTAGCTTGTCCAAAGCCCACCATGCAGGTGGCATTCATAAGGCCCCAGCTTTAGCAGCAAAACTGGGTCTGTGTCATAATGCTGGAGGATGGAACTGCAACCTTCTGCTCTCCTCAGATAGGGAGAGTAGGATGGGCTTAGAAAGTCCTGAGACAGTGCTCTCTCTAGGTAACTGGTGAACAGAGTTTAGTCTAACCATTAGTCTAGTTTGTTTGGTTTTGTGTTTTCTGTGTGTAGGGGGGTGGGGTTGAGATAGGGTTTCACAATATAATCTAGGATGGTCAATCCATTTTTTTAATTTGTTTATTTTTTTCTGGTGTTAGTGATAGAACTTAGGGCCTTGCTCTGGTTAGGCAAGCACTCTGTCACTAAGCTACACCCCCAACCTACAGTCAGCCACCTCTCTTCTGAGACAAGGTCTCTTTAAATAGTTTAGACTATCCTTGATCCATGATCCTCCTGTCGCACTTAAAATGGAGTGATTATGAGTCTAAAGTATGAAGTCACATACCTGTGATCCCAGCTTTTAGGAAACTGAGGCAAGATGATCATGAGTTCAAGGATAGCCTGGGCTACATAGAAAGACTGTCTCAAAACAACACACATACACACACAACACACACATGCTCCCGGACAATCATAAACCAAACCAAAAAATAAATAAAAGCTAATTCTCAGTCTCCCAATCTTCTTCGCCAACTTCTAGTTATTTATGGGATATTTCAGTGGTCAAATTCACCACAGAGATCATTAAGATAACTGAAGTTCAAGAAGCTGTTTGAGAATCCATGGGGGACCCAATCTCCAACCTTAAGGAACTGTTTGGGTCAGACACATTGGGCTTTAAATGAAGCTGAAAGGCTGGGGATGTGGCTCAGTGCTAGAGCACTTGCCTCGCATGAGGGAAACCCTAGTTTAGTCCCTAGCACTGCCAAAACAACAAGCCCAGCATGCACACAGGGCTCGAGAGGGAGGAAGGAGAGGGATGGATTCTGGTGAAGCAACTGGAATTATTTACAGAGATGTGTCTGGGCCTCATCCTAGTTGGGTCAGGAAGGCTTGGAGGGAGCACAGAAAAGTCTTGGGACTCGGTGGACACATGAAATTGGCATCTTGGGTGAGTATAAAGGGCCAGCCTGCTAGACTATGAATGTGAGGTTAAGTGGCCCCGAATATCTTAACAGGGAAATGAAGGCCAAGAGGGTCATAGAAACAAAGAAAAGGCAAGTCTGAGAAGGGAACCAACAGTCTGGGAAGAGATAGAGACGACCAGGGATGGAGGGGGATGATGGATTTAATGTGGAACATGCAGCAGAGACATGTTGGCTTAGGACCAGACACAAGTTGCTAGCCTTAGTCCAGAATGTTTTCATCCTACACCCCACCCCCACATACCCCGCCCATGCTCTGCTCCGGCAGCAGCTGACATTGGGGTCTTACTGTGTTCAGTCTGTTCTAAGTGCTGTAAATACCACACCACCTCCCCTGAGGTCAGTAGAATCTTTGTCCTTGTTTTATATGTAAAGAGGTTGAGGCACAGAGTCCAGGACTGGTCTCAGATAATACAGGGAATAAGAACAGCACCACGATTAACCCAGGCAGCCCAGAGCCTACAGCCACATTGCATTGTTTTCTTGTTATTACTATTATAGCTTTATTTTTTTGGTCAGGGTCACAAATAGCCCAGGCTGTCCTCAAACTTACTCAATAGCTAAGGATTACCTTGAGTTCCTTGATCCTCCTGCCTGTACCTACAAAGTGCAAGTATTAATAGTCATATGCCACCATGCCCAGGTTATGCTATTATTTTTGGTGCTTAGGTAGAACCCAGGGTCTTCTGCACACTAGGTAACAGTTCTGTCACTGAGTTGTTTCCAAGTGTCTTGCTATTCTTTTATTAGACTATATGGGCTTGTACTAGAGTGAGGAGAGAGTACACAAATGTCAGTTAAAAAGTGAAATACACATTAGCAGCTATGTATGAACAGGCAGAAAGAGCCACGGGACTTGGGTTTCTATAAGCAGCATCTAGGGACTTGAAAACCATGCCCAAGTGAGTAGGACCACAGCCCCCGAGGCTGGATGTGCTCTTCTTTAGTCCTGGGCTCAGGACCACTGCCGCAGAGTGGGTGACTGGGTTTTTCGGAGCTTGTTCGATCGGAACGGTGCACACTGTTCCTGTCCATCACCCTGCACTGGCGATGGGAGCAAACGAGTTCCAGTTGTGCCGAAGTCCACATGCCCCTGACATACCCTCAGTGGGCACAGGGATCGAGCTGCCAGAACCAATGGACAATCCTTAGTATTCCCCACAGTCATGGTTAGCCAGGCAGGCAGGTGCAAAGGATTCTGGAAAGGCAAGTTCTACTTCCTTATGTGAAGCAGAGAGACAGGAAGCTAAGCAGAGAGGCAGTGGGATGGAAGTCAACATCAAACTACACTGCTCTTGGCAATAAACTCACATCAAACTAAGAACGCTGAGGATGTAATCTTGGCCCGTGGCTTCGCTCCTTCCCTGAACTTCTTTTACAGCTCTGGAAAGCTGACTGCTGGGAACTTGGTCTTCAAGTCTGCAAGGGGCCCTCACCTCTCCCTTCCAAGAAGACAAGTCAGGCCAGGAAGAAAAGTCCTCTTTGGTGCCCCACCATCCATGCTTTAAGCAAGTGCTCCTGCACAGGCACGGCTCCAGCAGCACCGTGTAGCCCAGTTCATTAGCTTTTAGGACAACTCCGTGGCACTGAGGACAACAATCAGGAACCTAAATGTCCCAGAATGAAATTAAAGACCCCCAAATCAGAGCTGTTCTCATAGCCAGCCAGATGGGCCCCTTTGGGGTCTCTGGCCTGGCCAGGTGGGATGACCCAGAAAGCAGGAGAGACAAAGGTAAAGGCAGCTGGAGGCTCTAAAGCATCATTACCCAGTGCTATGAGCCTAGGGTTCAGGGAGGGCCTTTATTTCGTCAGGTACTGAAACAGGCCTCACCCCTGAGTGAGAGTAGTCCCCAAACCCCACTGCTCACCACGCTGCTTTCTCATCTGCTGAAAGCCCTTCTACCTAAACTGCTTCCCTTCCTGTGGAACTGGAACCTCAGCAAATACGACTTCCCTACGGGCTGGAGGTCAGGTGCTCATCTGTCTGGCAGGAACAAGAGCCTCTGAGGCCAAATCCAGCCTGCACAGTCACATGATATGTATGGCTTCTCCCTATAACCCAGGCCCCATAAGCAATGGAGTCTGTGTAACAGCTGGTGACTGGGCAGAGACATTAGACTGGGCAAGGGTAGCATGCCTCAGTGAGCTGATGGTTGCTACACGAGGCCAGACGACGCATGGAGCAGCTGACCAGGTGGGTGGGAGGTGGCAGGCATGCTCTCAGACTTGGGGAAAGGAACCAAGAAGAGCAGACAGCTCTCCAGGCCTGAGGCCTCCACAGCATCCACACACAGAATGCAGTCCACTCACACCTCTATGCCCTTCTATTCTAGGACAGTTTTCGGACAGTATCTTTCCTTTCTCAAGTCCTAGACTTTGTACTTCAGCTCGATCCCCAGAAAAGGAGGTGACCAGGCAAAGACTGGGGGGAAGCGGTGGTCTGACATTAATCGATAGGAGCGTCTCTGAGCAGTTCATGCGGCCTTATCTCTCTCTCCTTTGGATAGCGTGTGTCCGCCGGAGTCCGCGGGGTCGGTGATTAATAGGGGCCATCACTCACTGTCCTGGACGGCTGAAAGGCAGCAGGGAGGGGCGGCCCTCCCCAGAACTGAGATAACAAGCAGCAGGAATAATGAGTGGTGTCACTCCACTTTTCATTTTGATGGAAAGTCATTACGGGAGTCAACGCCAGCGACAAAGAGCCATGAATCAACTGCTCTGCTATGAAATTAAAATCGAATTGCTGGCCACCCCCAGCCCCTACCCTTCTTGGGAAACAGGGATGGGTAGGTGGCTTGGGAAAGGGGTGCTATCCTGGGGTGGGCTCTACCCAATCCCAGAGCAGGCAGTTATGGGCAGGAAGTGGACAGGCAGCTAGCGAAGGTGACAACTCCTGTCTCCACCTTGTTTATCAGACCCTGCCTCCCCAAACCACATTTCCCTTCTGCCTAGAAGGTAAGCTGTGATTACGAGGAAAATACAGCTTTGCTGGCTCCAACAAGGCTGACTGACTGCTCCCTGTGGGCTGTTGTCTGGGGCGGGGCAGTAGGAGCCTGGTTATGGACAGAAAGGGGCCATGATGCCTTGGCCACTCCGGAGCCCTTTGCTGAACCATCTGTGAACACCAATGGTGATCTCTACCACTAGAAACAAGCGGGGAAGTCTCTAACCTGGGGCTCCAGAGTGATATGTGATGGCTACAGGCCACTTGGATCAGAACTAGGAAAACAGGTGCCCGGCAGAGCCCATCTGCAGGCTCAGGGAGGTGGTGTAAGTGACTGTCATCAATGAAGCAAGAATCTTTTCTTCTTTTATTAAGCCCAACTTGATAACTAGAAGCTGTGGCTTCAGGCTGACATGCCACAGAACCAATCAAGACAGTTTCTTGCGGAGAGCACAGTGAATGCCAACATCACCTCAGGTGACACTTCTTTCTCATGGCTCTGTCCCCAAGTCTGCCTGGCTTCTTGCTAGGAAAGCCCAAATAGCATCAGCACTGGCTGTCCCACCTCTGCCTGGAGGATGG
Source organism: Eospalax fontanierii (assembly GCA_035773235.1). NCBI lineage: Eukaryota > Metazoa > Chordata > Mammalia > Rodentia > Spalacidae > Eospalax > Eospalax fontanierii. The sequence continues at coordinate 71,178,472 of CM069531.1, forward strand.
GAAAGCAGGGCCGAGGAAGACGCGGAGGGAACATGTCACAGAGAGGTTCCCATCAGGTTCACGGGACGCCCACTGTACCTCTTGGAGATGTCAGCTTCAATCTGAGAGACAGAGATACTGAGTGGGCAGGGAGCAGACAGGCAGGCACAGGGCCTGCGTGTGAAAGTTGGCACCCTTCCCTGTGGCATGCTCTCGGCCTGTCTTACCAGCTTCTGCAGCTCCCTGGTCTTCTCCAGCAGCAGGTCCAGCTCGGGTTCCAGAGCTGCCTGCTCCTGAAGCGCCTCCTGCTGCTTCTGCACCATCAGGTCTTTCTTCCAAGCCAGCAGCTGTGACTGCTTCAGCTTTTGCTGGAGGAACTCCGTCACTCGGTCCACATACCTGTGCGGGGTACCCAGGTGAGTGGTGAGGCCATTCAACTGCTGGGTGGGATGAGGCTCAGAAAACCAATCCCCTAATTAGCCTCTCTCTGTCACATCCTTAAGTCCTGTTTTTGGTAAGGAATATAAACCATTCCAGATTTCTACCTATTTGGGAAACAGATTCTGTCTGCAGACACTGAAGCATCCTCCTGTCCCTTACCCCATCATGGCCTAAAGAGAACCCCTATTCCCAGGAGAAAGCAGAGGGGATCATGGAAGCAGAGGAAGAATACAAAGGACAGCTCTGTTTAAGATGGCCGAGCCCAGCATCAGAAGAGCCAGACCTTGGTGATGCCAAAATCATAAATAGATGTTGCATTCGAAGATTGGTGAGCTGGCCTATCAGATCCTGCAATGTGGACACCAGGCTAAGCATCTTCTCTTTGGTCTGGCCCTGAAGGATGGCAGGAGCCAGCTGGAACTGGCTCACGGACAGGATGTCAGCCTCCTCGCTCATCTCCACTGCTCTTTGGGACAGGAAGATCTCGAGCTGAAGAGGAACAAGAAATTGGTTCAAACCAAGAAAAGAACTCAGAGACTGAGCCCTCCAACTGCCCCAAATGTGAGAATGAGCAATCAGACTCTGGGGGAAGAGAGGCTGTCTCCTCTGAATACCTTCACTCTCAGGAACTCACAGCTACAATGTGGGAGCAGGCGACAATCTCCACTGCTCCTCTGGTCCCCCATACCTGTCTCACATCTACCTTCCTCCCCAGCCTGTGGTCAGGTAACGGAGGTTCAAGGGCAGGTGTTTACTTTCTCTCCATGGCAGAAATGAGAGAGGGAATGGGAGCCCATGTTTGAGAAACCCTGGATTAAGCAAAGTCTAGAAAAATGTGAGGAGCAGCCAGACCTCTAAATGTAGTCTTTAAGAGTAAGTCAATCCGGGAGTTGGAGAAATGGCTCAGCAGTTATGCACTGGCTACTCTTGCAGAGGACCTGGGATTGGTTCCCAGCACACATGGCAACTAAGAACTGTCTGAAACTTCAGTTCCAGAAGATCTGGCACTCTCCCCTGGCCTCTGTGGGCATTACACACATGGCTGCACCTACACATGTAAGTAAAACACTCATACACATAAAATAAACTTTAAAAACCCTGTCTCAAAAAAACTTTTAAAAATTCTTTTTTTAAGTAAGTCAATTTTAGGTTGGAGAGATGGCTTAGTGAGTGGAGGCACTTTCCACCAAGCCTGACAACCTGGGTTCAATCCTTGGAAACCAAATGATAAAAGGCAAGAACCTACAAGAATTGACTCCAGTTTTCCTCTGACCTCCATCTGTGCACACACACACTTACACAGTGTTATTCTTTAAAAAAAAAGAATAAATCAATCTTATGCCATAAAAGCTGGGTGTCTTTTGTCTTTCCCTCCCCTTGTGGCTAGGAGTATCTTCAGGGAGAAAGAAGTGGGAATTGGATGGGCACAGAAATTTCAGAAGACTCTCTCCAACCACAAGTCACTCGGCAGGGAACAGATCCCAGGTTAACGAAGGCAGGGGCCCGCCTTCCCAGTCCCACAGGGAAGGTCCACAAACACTGGTTCCGTATTCTGGCTACTCACACTTAACCACAAGGATATCTATGCGAAAACGAGACCATTTGCCTCTTATATTGTTTAAAACCTCCAACAGCATCCACATTCACTGAGTCAAACCAAAGTTCAGTCTTTAATATCTTTAAGTTCTTCTTCTACTCCCCCTGTCCTAACTCTTCTGCTCAGTCACATCACCTCCTTGTCAGTCAAATGCTCAAAGTAGGCCCCCACTTCAAGGCTCTGCAGTTGCTGCCTCGGCCTTGGAAGCCCTTCTGCTAGACAGCTGCACGTACACATGAAGACCATCTACAGACTCCTTAGTCACCTCAATGAAGTCTTCCTCATTACCTCCCCCATTTAAAAAAAAAAAAAAGAAAGAAAGAAAAAACAAAATCCCACAGCCCCTATTCCCCTGCTTTGTTTTTTTCTTTTGAGACAGGGTCTCCTGTATCCCTGGCTGGCCTCGAACTTGCTATGTAGCTGAGAACAACCCTGAAGTTCTGATCCTCCTGTATCTGCCCCTGAAGTTTTGGAATTATAAGAGTGTACTACTATACTGGTTTATGTGGTGCTGCAGACTGAACCCAGGCTTTCCTACACGTTAGGCGGGAACGTTACCATCTGAGCTACATCCCAGCCTCCTTGCTTCTATTGGTCGGTGGCACTCTTTGTTTCTTGTCTGCTTTTCCTGCTGCGATATAAGCACCACAAGATCAAGGTCTCTGCTTGTCTGGTTCACTACTCAATCTCCACTGCCCAAGACTGTGCCAGGTACTTTGAAGATACATAATGAATATGAATGGCAGGAATGGGGGATATCGTCATCTGTAAGTCTCTTGCTTTAGGATGTGGAAATCTGTCAGTACCCTTCACACTAACAGGAAGGATCAGGCCAGGGACCAGAAGTAATGCCGCCTAGATCAGAGCCAAGTCACCCCCACATCTTCCAGAAGACAGTACCTCCATGAGCTCATCAATGAACTGATTCCGGGTCTCAGGGTATTCAAGAAGGGTCAGAGCATCTGGGCCCCTAGCAACACCTTCTGGAGCTGCCATTGAAGAGAGACAAGAAGGACCTGAGGGCCAGGTTAGGAACAGACTCTCTAGCCTGAAAAGGCCTGAGGATTACTACGGACAGACTCACTGTACTAAAGCCACCTCCTTGCTCAGCCCAGGGTGGAAAGTTACCCTTTCCCGTGTCTCAGTCGACTCAGGCCTGGCCTGCAAACTCTCAAGCAGAAGCTGGGTGGTGGCACCAGGTGGTAAAGCATCATCCTGCACTGCCCTCTAGTGGTCTACATGCCTGCTATAGCCTTCCTGATGATTTGGAGGGGGAGCTCATGTCAGATTTGAGGTTCAGCCAACTCCTAATCTGTCCACCAAAATGGCTGGACCACATTTAGTCTCCAAAAACATGAAAGTTTCTAGACTTAATCCGGCGACCTTCTCTCTATACGTTACACTGATGTCCTTCTCAGGACAAAGGTCCAAATTCCTGATTCTCCACTTTATTTTTTTCTTCTCGATAAGGCACTTACCCTGGGTTCCTGCCTCCAACACTGTGATCTGCGAAGTGGAGGTGTCATCTCCCCAATCTATCCTGTCACCCCCAGCATCCTAGAGGGAGAGCAAAAAACTCAGCAGCATTGGGAAATTTCCCCAGCCCAGGGAGCCAGAACAGACAAGTCGTTAAGAGTTCAATGGCTGTACCCTCCAAGTGGAGCAAGGTCTACAGTCCTGATGGAGTGACAAGGGTAGAGTGTGAGCTGCCACCTCATTTCCCACCTTATGAGGTTACACCTACCTGTATGCACACGCCCCAAACCCCAGCAGAAAACAGGTCTAAACTCTGACACATTTGAAACATGTCAGAAACTCTTCACTTTTGAATTCTGCCTCTCTCAGAAAGCCTCTGGTCTTGGAGGTGAGAACTTGAAGAAGAGATGCTTCATGGACAGAGATGCTTTTCAAGGCTAAAACAGGATTACAAAAGTCTTCAGAGAGACAGATCTAACCTTTGACTCTGATTCCAGGGAGATGCCCCAGTCGATTGCAGGAGTCTCCACGGAAATGCCAGAGTTGGAAATGGCCTCCATCCCAAAGTCACCCCAGTCAATCTAAAAAGCAAAAACAATTTTAGTTCAAAGGAGATGAGTGAAAATATGAAAAGGGGCTTGCATTCCCAAAGGCTCAGCAGTCCAGAAGGAGACATTCACATGCAAAGTGCTCCAAACTCTCACAAGAAAGGTCACCTTCACAGGGTTGTGTCACTGAAGGACTCCCAGGTCAACGTGAGCCAGTCGGCTTAGCCCTCTAGCACTTGTCTGTACTATGGCGTCCAGAAAGCCAGGAAAATAAAGGAGCAGAGCCTTTGGGGGCCTATGTGTCTCAAGTGAATTCCTCTTTCTTTCCTCTGGGACTCTGAATTCGGGTCAGGGTTTGGGCTCTGTGTGGACTGGGCAAGCAGCTCTCACTCAGCTCCTCACAGGGCCTGTCTTACCTCATCTTCTTCCACCTGCTCAGGAGGCTCTTCCAGGTGTGGCCGCTCCACCACAGAGGGCTCTGTCCCGGTCCTCCATTCATACACTGTGGAGTTTCCTCGCTTCTGCACATACCTCAGCATGGGCAACACCTGCTCTGTGGGACTTCAACAGAACATGCTAACTGAGCCTCCCACCAACCACTTGAAAAGCCAACAGAGGCTCCAGCCTGCACCACATGGTCAAATGGGCACAGCTCCCACTGGTCCAGATGTGTAAAGCACAGCTCAGATGTTATATGAGAACAACATAAGTGGAAAAGCGCCAGGGAGACCAGAGAAAACATCCCCTTGCTCAGGAGCGGTGGAGGTCTTCCTTACCTTTCACACACAAACTCCACACAGGCCTGGTACAGGTCGATGGCTTCCCCCAGGGACTGAGCCCCTGCTCCGATCTCAGTCAGCTGACTCGGCAGGTCTTTTACCAGGGCCAGCAGCTCTCTTCGGACGTTGTCTCCCTAGAGTGTGGAAGAGGGAAGAGTTAGGACACATTTGGTGAGAGGCACAATCCAAGTCAAAGAAAACACCCAAAGACTACAGAAAGGGTACCACAGGGTGCCCTTCAAGGGTGGTAGCTGTCAAGAGTTGGCCACGCTGGGCGAGAGGACCTCTCCTGTGGCGTCTATGCTTCTGAGTTGCCCATATGTCTTGAATCATACAACAATGGGCTGGAGAAATGGTTAAGAGCACTGGCTGTTCGTGCAGAGGACGAGATTCAGTTCCCAGCACCCACAGGGCAGCTAACAGCTGTTTATAACTACAATTCCAGGGGATCCAAATCCCTCTTCTGAACCCCTCAAACATGTGGTGTACTTACATCCATGCAGCAAAACACTCATAGACGTAAAAGGAAAAAAAAGTAAATTAATTAATTAAAAATTAAAAAAAGAAAAATCATTTAACAAGAGCACTCACCACTTGTGAAAGGCATCAAACAACAGACTAACATAAGCAGACTTGCTCAATTGGTACCCAAAAGTCACAGTATGGTGAACGTGCTGGAGTGGAGCAGACCACAGTTTTCAGTTTGAAAACTGGAAGGTGTGCTGGTAACATGGCTCAGCAGATAAAAGGGCTTGCTGCCAAGCCTGACAATCTGTTTGATCCCTGGGACTCACACAGTGGACGGGTGAAGAGAGCCAACTCTGCAGGTTGTCCTCTGACCTTCACACATGTACCATGGCATATACATGTCTACCCAACACACACACACACACACACACGCACATACACACACACACCAATTATTTTTTATTTTTTTAAGACTCAGAAAGGTGAGGCATTGGCCCAAAAGGGGCACAAGTCAGCTGAGAAGGAAGTCTGTCAGCAGCAGAGGGCCTGGGCCCTGGAAGACAGCCAGGCTAAGATTCCCTCCCAGCGATGAGTGCCCGCTCACCGTGATGCCGTACTGTTTGCATGAGTGCTGGAACTGCTCCCGCATTGCAGCAGCGCCAGCCTGGCCCTCTTCCTCCTTGCGGCTGTATTCCTGCTGCAGCTGTTGGCACTTGGCAATCTGCTTCTTCAGCGAAGGAATCTCATAGTTGACATTCCGAACCAGGAGGCTAGAGAGTTCCACTGGGGGAGACCCAGGAAATTTACCTCAAGACACTCACACTCTAAAGCAAGATGACCCTAAGCTACACACAAAGATACCCTAGCAGTCAGACCTGAGACAAATTATGGACCATGTCTATTCCAATCTTCAGCTGCAAAACAGGGCCGTACGGTTTGTGACAAGAATCCATATAAAACACCAAGCACAGGTCTAGGGAGATGGTTCAGCAGTTAAGCACTTACTGTTCTTGCAGAGAACTTGAATTCAGTTCCCAGCACCCACATGGCAGCTAACAACCATCCAATACTCCAGTTCTAGGGGACCTGATTCCCTCTTCTGGCTTCCATGGGCACTGGATGCACATAGTGCACTAATAGACATGCAGACACTCTAACACATAAAATAAATATAAATATAAAAAAATACCAAGCACAACCCCTTATGTTTAGCAAGTACTCAGTAAATATTATGTATTACATAATATCATTATATTGTAATATATTAATATTATCAGATACACAATCCAAACTACAATTGGCCTCTTAGTTGCTCCTCGCTCAGGCTCCTAATATGGTTCCCAGGACGACCCTACCTCTTCTGCTGTGTGTAAAATGAGGGTTCAGAGAGGGTGGGGCAGCTCAGGCCACCTTCCCAAGGGAGGGAGAGCAGGTCAGGTACCTGCTCAGTTGGGCATACAAATGCTCAGTACCTGCCTACTCTTCCTCCTCCCCAACACTCTACAGAACTGCTTCTCACATCTACAACCAGCAACACCTGTACTATACTCTATCCTCTTTACACAAAGACTGTGCAGTCTATAAGGCTGGTGTCTTAGAACTCCAGGAGTGGGCTTCCCCATGAATCTCAAGCCATTTTAGGGTCATTTACCTAAGTAGGTATTGTCCTTCTCATACAGTGCTACGATCTCCTGCCAGTCCTGAGTAAAACAGACAGAGGAAATCAGTCAGAAGAGCATCCAGCAACCCCTCCCAGCTCAATCCCTGGATAGAGGAAGCTCTCCTAGGCGTTCCTACCAAAACAAATGCAAATTCTTCATTCTCCTTCAGATTCTAATGTTAGCTGGACAATCCACTTGATTTTAAGACTATGAGACCAAACAGTGATCTCCAAAGCAACCAGTCAAACATGTAAGCTCAGGAGAAAGGGGTGTGCTCTGGGATATAGGGACAGAGAAAATTCAGGAAACAGTCTATGCAAGCATCTCTACTGGAATGTCAGAGACCCAGAGAGGCAATGGACTGGCTGTCCTCAACTGCACATTACCATTTCTTGGCCACGCTTACCTTCATCCGCTGTGAAGAGTACCGGCCAAAAATATTTTTTGTTGAGGCCTCAGTGCCTTTGAGAAGATCCACGATTCTCAGGCAGTGGAAGTAGTGAATGTCTAGAAAGCAAAGGTGAGAGGACTTTGAGGACCCTGTCCTTCTTCTGCTCCTCTGTGAATGACTGACTATGTCCTGTACTGCTAGTGTCTTTAGCATATTGCTCTCCCCTTCATCATTGTGCTGGAAGAAACCACATCTATGTCTCAGAGAAAACACTCTTTCTCTGTGGTCAGAAACTGGTGGCCAAAGAGGGACAATTTGACACAGACTACCCTACCCCCCAGTGACAGGACCCCAAAGTGCTCACACGATCCTGAGAGCAACTGAGCAATTTCTTCACTCTCTGGCATGTCCTGGATGGCTGTGTTGATCTTCTCCCGGATCGTCAGCACCAGATTCTGCCATTTTAGGTCGCAGTGCCGTCTGTCCACCAGCCAGTCTGCGAGAAGACCACCCAGTCCCAGCACTCCCCCGTGCCTCCAAACTCCCCATCAATAACCCACTAACTCAAGGGTAACACCCTGGCCACTGAGGAACAGTTGTCTTTGTTTTGGTGAAGGTATTGGGGGGGGACATAAAAAGATGAGAAGAAAGACTCAGAGATGCTTGGCATAAACAGACTCCGGCGCCCCGACTTTATCCCTAGTGTGAGTTTTACAGAGCAATTGCCTCAACATAGGGATAAAGAAAAACTTTAAATTGGTCCTGACATGAAAGCACCACTTTTGACCATTCTAAATTCTCCATAATATTTTGCTTCTATGGGTAATTATATCTTTCTTGTTGACAGAGGATGCTTCACTTCCTTTTCCTCAGGGCTGGGATTAACCACGACAATGGAAAACACGAGGTGGTTATGCCAATACCGGATGAAGGCACAACTGCCGTGCCCCTAACACCTACAGCGCCACTGGGACTGGATAACGCCAGTCTATCCCTACCAGCTTAGTGCCACCCGAAACTGGTGACAGTTTCGAGACCACCAGTCAGTCACAATGGTGACAAAGTTCAGTTTTGAGGACTGAGAGCCAACCTCAGAAGACAGTTAAGAGCTAGGCTTTATAGTTAGATGATCCTAGGATTCAATTATCAAGTTTGTTTTTTGGTCTTTTTGAGATAGGGTCTCTCTTTAGCCTCAGCTGGCCTAGAACTATGTAAACCAGGCTGGCCTCAAACTCAGAGATCCACTCGCCTCTGTCTCCCAAGTGCTAGGATTAAAGCCACCACACCCAGCCTAAGTTTGTTTTAAAATTAAAAAGAAAAAAAAAAAAAACATTTTATTATTTTTATCTTGTATGTATGAGTGTATTGCCTGCATGTATGTAAGTGTACCCGTGCCCTCAGAGATCATAAGAGGGCACTGGATCCCCTGGAACTGGAGTTACAGTTGTTAGCTGCCATGTGGGTGCTGGGAATGGAACCCAGGTCCTCTGCAAGAGCAGCCAGTGCTCTTAACCACTGAGCCATTTCTTTAGCACCTGTTTTAAATTTTTTAAAAGTCATTTTTATTTTATGCATATGAGTGTTCTGCCTGCATGTATGTTAAGTACATCCATGCATGTAATGCCCACAGAGGCCAAAAGAGGATGCTGGTCTAAATTTTATTTTTAAAAATGTTAAACTGCATTTATTTATTTAGTTCATTTGTTATTTTTGAGAATTGGTCTCCCTTTGCCTCAGCTGGTCTGGAACTTGCTATGTAAACCACGCTGGCCCCAAATTCAGAGATCCACCTGCCTAGGCCTTCCTGAGTGCAAGGATTAAAGGTGCGCATCACCATGCCCTGCCATTTATTTATGTGTGTATATGCATGTGAATGTGTGTGCCACAGCTCACATGTGGGGGTCAGACGAAAACCTGGGAGAGCCAGTTCTCTCCTTCTACCATGTGGGTCCTGGGATTGAACTCAGGTCATCTGGCTTGGGAGCAAGCACCTTTATCTGCTGAGCCATCTTGCCAGCCCTAATTATCAACTTTCCTAAACAAGTCTCTTTCTACCTCTCTATGTCTCAATTTTCCCACATAAAATGGGGTTATGAGTAGAATGTTGAACATTGTGCCTAGTTCACAGCATGACTCCATAAACCTTTATGACTTTCATTTTAATAATGACAAGCGCATAAAATGGCACCAGGTACAGTGCAAATCCTCAGTGAATGTTGCTTCATGGGTGCTTCCCATGACTGGAGGGCAAGCACACACACCAGGGCGAGTACACAGGGGTCAAAGTGACAAAAGCCAGGCATGGTGGCTCATGCCTGTAACTGGCACTTAAGAGGCTGAGGCAGAAGCTCCATCAAGGGCCATCAGAGAGGACTGAATGACCCCTCTCTTCTGATAAATCTAGAAAGGTGACCTTTTTTGACAAATCTGTCAACTGGTCAAATATCTCAGGCCTCAATAGGACCAGAAATACTCTCTCAGAATGATGGAGAGGGGTAGAGACCAGATACAGAGATGGACTGCCCACTGAAAGGTCTGTACATGCGTCTATTTTCTCTCACTATATGTGTACTATGTAAATCAGCTGACTGAACTCCCAGCAATCCTCCTGCCTCAACTTCCCAAGTGCCAAGGTTACAGACATGAGACACTATGCCTGGCTTATAAGGTTTGTATTACTGAGTCTTAGGTCTTCTGCATAAATTCAAGGGGAGATGGAAACTTTTAAAGGATTCCCGCCCCACTCTAATAATGGAAAAAAACATGAACAGTGACCCAAACAGCGTTAGGGTCCAATTCAGATCTGTCACTAGGTAACTGACCGCCTTTAACGCACATTTATCCTGTGTCCCTGAATATGATTCGATATCATGTTACAAATGTTAAAAGTGGAAAACACAGGTCCATAAAAAGATGAGAAGAACAATCCATATTGTTCAGTCCCGCAGCTCTAACCGAAATAGATAAGACCAGAGTAAGGCTGACAGTCAGCACCTCAACCCGGGCTTGCACAGCTCCAGGTTGGTGACAGTGGGTAAAGAGTAGGCCTCCCCCGACAGCCGACGGGGCGGGGGTACCCTTTCCTACCGAGTAGCTTGCTGGTCTGGATGTCGATGGGCACGTGCTGATGGTCCTATTAGGAAACACCACGGGGAGGGGGCGTGAGAGCGGGGAAGCGAGGCGCCACACGCACGCTCATTTCACGATCCCAACCGCAACCCTGCAGGGCCAGAGCGACGAGGGGGCAGCTAGGGAGGGAAGGGTCTCCCAAAGGTTCTCCCAGCCCAGGTCCCCACACCTGCATCTTTTCTCTATTTCCGCTTCCGGTCAAGGACCCTCCCCCGCCCCGCTCCGCCTAGCTCCAATCTGGTGAGGTGTGCTTGAGCCTGGATTCAGAAACAAACGGGCCTCCTTAGGACACGTCGTGGTCTCCGGAAGAACCAATCGGGACCTAGGCCCCGCCCCTGCGGCAAGCCCCGCCCACCAAGAGGAGGCCAAAGGCTGAATCCGGAGGGGCGGGAGAACAGCGGACAGCCAATCGGAGACGCGAGGCGGGCTCCGGCTCCTGGAGGACCCCGGCTTGTGCAAAGGGCAGCAGAGCCGGTTCGGTCCCGGCAGGGGGTGCCCAAGAGCCAGTCCCGGATGCTTCTTCTCTAGTGGGACACGGAACTCCCTCCGGGAGGAAGAATAGGTTGGCCGGTAGGGTCCTAACGCCGACCAGATGGTATTTTTCCGAAATACTTGAAAATGCCTTCTTCCCACTTTGCCTTCGTTTTACCACTTACAGAACATCGTAGGTCTCTTGAGGCATCTGCCACACTTTACCTTCCTACTCTTCATCTGATATATATGAGTTTGAGTACCTGCCTCTTGTTGGGAGATTAGGACAAGGAAAGGAGAGGGAAGAGAGTGTGGAGGCAGCTCCCAAAATAATATCTGCCTTGAATCTTAGAGGAAACACCGCAGGGAGGATGACATGCTGAAAGCAGTATTCCCAGTGGAAGAGACTGCATAAAACTTTATAGGCCATAACTGCAAGAGGGATTCGGGGAGTGACAGGCAGGCAGGACTGGAAACATTTCCCTGACCCAGTGCAAAGTGAAACGAAAGGTTCTTTGCTTTTCAAATCATGAAGAATTTCAAGAGCACACTCTACGGATCTCCTATCTATGGCTGACCTCCGGCCAGCCTCGATGCAGTAAAAGGTTTGAGGCCGAGAATGACCTGAGAGGAGGCTGTAAAAGGGTCATTATCAAAGGAGTTTTATTAAGGAACTTGGACTTCACCCCTGCAGACAGAAAGGAACCACTGAAAGGTTTGAAGGTTTTGAGGCAGGGAGGAACATGCACATACTGTCTGTAAAGATGGATTAATGGGAGATAAGACTGGAGACAGACTAGAAAGAGGCTGTTATGCAGAAGTTGGGGACCTGGAGCAGAAGCAGGGATGAGGTGGGCGAGGGTGGGTGAAGAAAGGCAGGATTTGAAAAGTGTTTAGGAGGAAAAGACAGAATTTGGTAATTGGCTCAGTGGGTGGGGAAGAGAGGCACCAGAATGACACCAGGTGTTGAGTGGGAATGCTCCCACTTGAGACAGTGATGCTGAGGATGCTGAGCAAGTATTAGAAAGGAGGGAACCTCAGCTGTGAACTTGTGGAGTTGGCAATGCCGAGAGAGTCTCATGTGGAAAGTGTGCAGAAGGCACTTGGGTCTATAACTTTGGGGTTTGGGTCTATCATCATGTCTGGAGCGTCTACTTGGAGAGTCACAAGCTGAGTGGTCTGTGGCCCTGTGGTGGAGTGGTGGCTTCATCTAAGGGAATGAAATCCCTCCACCCCAACGCAACAGCACCCAAGGCTCAGTAGATTTTGGGCTGAACCTGAACTACCTGGCCCGACATAGTGGAAGACCTAGATTCTTGCCCTGTGAGATTTTGGACAATTTCCACACATCTCCAATAGCCAGCTTCCACAACACAGAGATAACATGTACCCTTATCTCAGGGTATTTCTGTTTAGAGGCTTAAATAAGTAAATATGCTAAGTATACAGAATGTAGCTTAGTTAACAGAGTGCTTGCCTGGCATGCTTGAACTTCTGGGTTCAAGCCCCAGCACCACATAATACTGGGCATGGTGGCTCATACCTGTAATCCCAGCACCTGAATGGTAGAGGCAGGAGGGTCAGAAGTTCAATTTAGGCCACCTTGGGATACATGAAACTCTGTCTTAAAAAAAAAAAAAAATGGAGGCAGAGGTAGGTGATCTCTGTGAGTTTGAGGCCAGCCTGGTCTATATAGCAAGTTCCAGGCCAGCCAGGGCTACATAATAAGAGCTTGTCTCACAAACAAAGGGGCTGGAGAGATGGCTCAGCAATTAAGAACACTGGCTTCTCTTTCAAAGGACTCCAGTTCAGTTCCCAGCACCCACATGGTGGCTAACACTGGTCCTTAATGCCAATCCCAGGAGATATGACACCATCTTCTGTCCTCCTCAGGCAGAAGAAATAAAATTAAATTAAAAATTTTAATTTAAAAACATTGGGGCTAGAGAGTTGGCTTAGTGGTTAAGAACACTGACTACTGCAGAAGTCCTGAGTTACAATTCCAGCATTCACATAGTGATTAACAACCGTCCGTTTTCCAGGGGATCCAGTGCCCTCTTCTGACCTCCGCAGAGTGGCATAGGGCATGGGTGCACTTAGATACATGCAAGTATAGCACTCATATACATTTAAAAAATAATAATTAATTAATTTAAAAACAGGGGCTGGAGAAATGGCTCAGCAGTTAAGAGCTCTGGCTGCTCCTACAGAGGACCGGGATTTGGCTCCCAGCATTGGCAGCTAATAACCATCCAGTTCCAGGAGACCCAGTGCTCTCTGATGGCCTCTGAGGGCACTGCATGAATGGATACACTTTCATACATGCAGGCAAAACACCCATACACATAAAATAAAAATACATGTAAGAACTTAAAAACAAACTACATACAGAACTATTTAGAGTTGACAACATACTTTAGATATGTGATATTATGCTTTGTAAACTACACATATATAAAACATTATATATAATCATGGTAAATAAGTTGACAGACTTTTCTGGAAACAGTCCACAGGGCAGGACTAATAGCCTCTCCAGGGCTTTCATGAGAATTTGGCTCCCGTCTCAGAGTCCTGACTCAGGCAATAGGAATTGCTCAGACTCTCCTATGATTAAATAAACACTTACAGGTTTCCAAGTATGTGCTGCGGGTTCTTTGGGATATCCCAAGAAGCCTGGCACTGCCGCACCCTCCAGATGTATCTCTCTTTCTTTAACCAACAGGCAGGGCACAGCAGAGCAAGGTGGGTCTAGAAGACCCAGCCCTGGTGAGCTGGTAAAACAGAGACCACCAGCACTTGACCTCCACCCACAGGATGATTCATGTGGAACACAAGGATGTTTGAGAGCAGTTCTGCCCAGCTGCTGACCCTAGGAAAACTGGCTCAGAGAACACAGACACCTGGGCCTTTGGCGGCATTCTGGTCTTTTTAAAAGTCACAATGAACTTGACAAGGCCTGTGGGCAGATTTAAGATCAGGGTATCCAGAACATTAACTGTGCTTGCATGGAGAGACTTTGGTTGTTGGACTCCCATCAAGGAAACGGTACATGAATCTCCCAAGTCTCTGCTGGTTTAAGCAGGAGGAACTCTGAGGAAGGGGAAACACATGTAGGTTGATGGAAGGGACGTAGCCAGAGCTGGGCAGGTTTTCAATATGGAAGCACGGAGGCCCACAGTGCAGATACCAAGAGCAGGCTGCCACCACTCCTTTGTTGTTGTTAGCTTGGTTATTAAATGAGAACCACCTGGCAGTACAGAGCTCAATGTTTTACAAACCTTATCTAATTTGATCCTTATAACAACTTATGCTATGGGGGTCTGTTATTAGCCAGGTTTTAAAGGCAAGGGAGCCAAGACATAATTAGTTATTCAATATCAATGTGGCCGGTATTGGTAGAGTTGGGATTCAAATCCAGGCCTTGTCAGGTTCCTCAGCCTGAATTCTTGTTCTCTGTAACACACACACACACACACACACAAACAGTGCTTCTCCCGCATCCCTGCCTGCCACGTGTTTCAGTCACAACAGCCCCCACCTGCCCTTCCCAGGTCTTTAGCCTGATCGCCACTTTCTCCCCAGTTGTTGTTCCGGACACTGCACACTCCCTCTCCCACAGTCCCTTTCCAAAGTTCGTTTTTACCACACCTCGTTCTGGGCCAGTGCCCATTGCTTATCTTCCTGCAATAACCATAAAAAAGAGGCCTTACCTTTGACATCCAAATAATTGTTTCTTCTATTCATCCTATGTGTATTACTTTATGGTCTGTGTGTTGGCTCACAGTCAAACTGCAGAGAGAGAGAGAGAGAGAGAGAGAGAGAGAGACCGACTGTGAGCTTGAAGCCCTGGAAACTTAGCCACCCAATCTGGGTGTCTTGATGTTTGGGTATAATTCTGTGACCTTTTTTTTCAATCTATGCCTCAGTGCCTGTGGCCAGGTTTACAGACTTGTTCGTCTCCATAACCTAGCACCTGGCGTGATACTTGCTATGAACTTAGTTGCATAACGGATGCTTGTACTGAAAGGAAAGGCAAAAGGTGTGCTGTTTACAATAAGATATTTAATGATGATGATGGTTGTGAACCACTGGGACAATGATTGCTTGGTCTAGAGAAAGAACTTCAAGGTCCCCAGCTCCTTTTTCCATCCCTTTGCTGGTTAGGATATGGAATGAAACACCTCCATCCCCACTTTGAGCCTCTTGGGGTGTCAAGAAGAGAATTGGAAAGAAGAAATTCTGGTTGGTGGGCTTCCCAAACTTAGCACAGGTCCACAAAGGCACACAGGGTCAGTAGCGTGAGCCATCCTGAGGGCCGCTGGTCGTGCGCTGTCCTTAGCTGGCCTAGCTCTTCACTTTTATTAGTCACCTGGGGAAAAAACAAATCCCTGAGTGACTTCATGAACTTGGACCATTGTTATTTCCTAAGAATACCACTGTTTCTTTATCTCAGCATTCTAGTTATGGCTGGACAGTGAATCTGATCTCTCAGGAACAGGAAAATTCAGTCCCTGACTAAATTACCATCTATCTATCTGCCTCCATTCCCATGCAACTCCATATCATCCACGGACAAATGCCACAGTGCCCTTAACACAAAGGCTCAGCTCTAGACTTGGAGAAAGAGCAGTATGCTGTGTGATGGGCCTGCTACACTGTTTCCTCCTAAAGCACCCCAGAGCCCAGCCCTGGGCTCATTCATTGCAGGGCCTTAAATACCCCATATGAACCAGGTACAGGGAATGCTCAGAGCACTAGGGGAGTAAACAACTGAACTCTTGCCTATGGCTGTTTGCCAAGAGAATAGAGAGAAATTATGTTGGAGAAATTGCCAAAGACAGATCATGAAGAAGAACCCTCAGACCCAGAAGAAAGAGCTAAAACTGAATCATGTAGATGAGGATTCCCATCCAGTGGGCAGCAGATTCCCTAGACGGTTGTAGATTGTAGATGGTGCAAAAGATCTAAGAACCCATAAATGAGTCCCCCCCACCCTTCCGCCAGACAATTAGAGAGATGATTCACATATGAATAGGTGGAAAAGATTTTCTACCCTGAAAAAGGATCATTTTAGATAACATAGAGCCCAAATAGCCAATAAATGCACAAATGAGAAGTTGTCCAACCTTGCTAGAAACTAGGTGAATAGTTTTTTAGCATTGTTGTGACATATTACCACAAACTGGCTGACTTAACACAACAGAGATAGAGTCCCTGAGTTCTAGAGGCCGATACCCTGAAGTTTTGGGATTAGCATGTGTGGATCCTTCCAAAGGCTCTTAAGGGACAGTCTGTCCTGTGCCTCCCCTGTCTTCTGGCAGTGACTTGCAGATCCTGTTCCTGGGCTTGCAGCTGTATCATCTCAGTCTCTGCCTCCCTTTCTGTGGAGGGCATGTGGTAGTGGCCTTTCTGTGTGCCTGTGTCTCTTTTCTCACCTAAATCCTTGGATTTAGGGCCTATTCTAATCAAGTATGACTGCATCCTAACTAAACACATCTGCAAATATACTGTTTCCAAATAGGGTCACATTCTGGGGTTTGGAGCAGGGGACAGTCTTCAATACAACACACCAGGGAAATCCAGTATAAAAGACATAAAGACGCTACTTCACTCCCATCATATGGCAAGAGGGGATATGTCCGAGGCACAGGCTGTATTTTCCAGGAGCAGGTAGCATTTTGCAGAAGGAAAGACAGTTTTCTGGGATCATTTCCTGTAAGAGGAAACAATGAAACAGGAATGAGGAGAGGTGGAGGTTTGTTGTTTTTGCTGTTTTGAAACAGGATCTCATGCAGCCCACCTAGGTTGGTCTCAACCCTACTATGTAGCTGAGGATAATTCTTAACGTTCTGGTCTTCTTGCCTCTACCTCCCAAGTGCTGGGATTACAGGTGTGTACCACCGTAGCTGGCTGGATCTTAGTTTTTGTTTGGGGGGAAGTTGAGAACAAGTCTTGCTATATAACCCAGGCTGGCCTCAAACATTCAGCAATACTTCCTCAGTCTCCCAAATGCTAGGATTATAGGTGTGCACCATCATGCCCAGCCAGAGAGTCAAAGTAGGCAGGGCTGCCAGCCTGATAAAGCCTGGTGGGCTAGGAGGTCGGGGCAGGGGATCTTCAGGGTGAGTACTGCCTTCAGTGAGGCTGAAATGGCTGGGCTCTTTTCTCTAGAGATGGGTCTCCCTAGAAGAGCATAAGTCTTGACCAGGTGCTTCCCATGGTTGAGACAGACCTTCAAAGGAGCCTTAGCTGGTTCTCAACTGCTAGCCTCACTCTTAAGTTGAACAACAAATCCTTCTTCAGTGGAGGACCTGGAGGCACACTGACTACCACAGTCTGAAAATGCAGAGGAAATCTGCAAAACGAAAGGAGGTCTGGTATGCTAAGAAGTGGCCCCCAAAGACTGTCACATCAAACCCCTGGAGCCTGTGCTAGAGACCTCATTTGGAAAAGCGGGCCTTGGCACATGTGATTATGACAAGGATCTTGAGATGAGGAGCTAACCCTGGATCATTGGAGTAAGCCCTAATGGCCATTCCGACTACCCTCACAAGAGAGAGGCAGAGGGCGCTGAGCCAGACACACAGAAAAAGATAACATGTTGGGCACAGTGGCACAGGCCTGTAATCCTAACACTTGGGGGATGGAGGCAAGAGGATCAAGAGTTCAAGGCCAGCTTAAGCTACATAATGAGACTCTGTCTCAAAAGTAAATAAATAAATAAATGTGAAAGAGGCAGAGGCACAAATGATGTGACCACAGGCTAGGCACGATGACCAACACTAAACACAGGAAGAAGCTAGCATTAGGCAGAGCTCTCCACTGAGAAATCATGATCCTGCTAACTCCTTGGTCTTGGTCCCATGAAACTGATGTTGGGCTTCTGACCTCTAGAACTATAGGAAAATCAGTTTACGATATTATACCCCAGCAAGTTTGGGGTGACTTTGTTATGACAGCCATAGGTGGCCAATACAAAGAGTCACAAACGGGCAAACTGCAAGTGGGAATGGGGCTGATGACATATGTCTGTAATCCTAGCTACTCTGGGGGCTGAGGCAGGAGGATTATAAATTTAAGTCCTGCCTGAGCTACCAAAAGAGTTGAAGGCCAGCCAGGGCAATTTAGTGAGATCCTAAGACATTAAAATAAAAGGAAAAGAATCCAACAAACAAAATCACAGAGGACATTACTCCATGGTAAGCGCTTGTCTAGCAAGTATGTGACTCTAGGTTTAATTCCCAGTACGGAAAAAATTGTCATTGAGGGTGCAAACTAGTATACCCAGTAAGAAGCTCTGCCTCAGAGGTGTTGAGAGGATCCGTTCCATTTGTGGAGTTAGAAGGAACCTGAAAGTGCACCTGAGCCTGGTCCCCATATGAACTGGTCACTCAGATCCCCATTCCCCCTGCAAAAGGAAGAAGAAATCTACCACTGCTCTGGTAGTTCAACTGCCCGCCTCAGACCAGAGGGCAGCTGCTGCCAGCCCTGCCCTGCCTCCCAGCTGCCCCTGGTGTGGCCCATCAGAAATTGATCTTTGGCCTATTGTACTTGCCACATGGGCCAGGGTAGGTAACTTCAGGATCTGGTCACCTCCGCCTTGCTCTTCTGGTCACTGGAGCCAGGCTGGGTGCCCTTAGGATCTCCAGGCTCCTAGCTTTCAGAAGGAGGGGGGAAGTGCAGCTCTTCTCCTTTCTCTGCTTTATGAAATGTTCCCGGAACCAACAAATGGGAAGGATATGTCTGGGCAGACTGGACTTAGCATCCAGTGGAGTTCTGAGGCTGTGTGGTCCAACAAAGCACCAAGGCCTTCAGTTCTCCCTCAGTTGAATTTAACTTGCTCTATTCAATAAAAATGTATTTCTGAAAACATGCACACTGTAAGCTTGTGCATGGCATATCACACTTGGATCTAGTTTTCAAAGATGTACTTTTAAAGTGCCAATTTTTGAGCTAGAGCAATGACTCAGCTGTTAAGAGCACATGCTGTTCTTGCAGAGGACCTGCATTCAGTTCCCAGACCCACATGGCAGCTGATACCAGACATGCACACGGTACACATACATATATGAAAACAAACCACTCATACACATAAATATAATAAATAGATATTAAAATAAAGATTTACATAGCAATAAGGGGGACTGATACTCATAACTCAAAGTCTGCTCCTTACCCTGTGTTTCTATAATAACTCCCCTGAAGGTCACAGGCTGAGCCTGGCTTCTCAGGTCAGCCCTTCCCAGGAGGAATGGCCTGAGACTGTCCTGGTGGTCTTCAGTAGGATGAGGCCATAGGCAGGTTGCCACTACAGTTCTCACAGGGGTTCCTTCCTCATTGGGGAGCCAAGAAACAGAGTTCTGCCCCTGCTCCCCGGAGCCTAAGATACCACAGAGGCAGGGGGAAGGAGGGCTTCCCAGCAAGCCCTCTCCTGTACAGAAGGGTAACAGGGACCTGACGCCGTGCAGTTATCTCCAAGCCAAAGCGCATCAGACCATCTTCCCAGTCTCTTCCCAACCCCTGAACTGAGGTGAGTTTTTCGCTTCTCTTCTGGGCCAGATGATAGCCTGAGAGTTACCCATCTAGGAAGCTGTGGATAGCTTCCTAAGGCAACCATATGTGCTTTGCACAGGAGGCGGGGAGATAAGCTGAAAGCATACCAGCTGTATATCTGAACAGTAGAAGTCAAATATATAAGATCTCTCTCTCTCACCTGCTCTCAGGAGAACAGGGCTGAGCAAGTGGATGCTGAAAGCAAAGACCTCTTGTGTTTAAGCTTCACTTAAATTCCTACTGTATATCAGCTGTATCTGTGGTGTGATTCTGGGCTTAAGGAACTAACATTCTATAAAGAAGACCAACGTATAAGTAGATCACTATATCCTATTACTTATTTATATGTGTGTGTATATATATGTGAATAACCAATCATGGTATATATCATGTAAAATATGCGAGCTAGTTCTAAGGAGAACAAAAAAATCCTTGGTATTGGGAAGGTATCATAATTAGTTCAGGTTTTGAGAGACGAATATGAGTTTGTCTTGGGGTATTCAAGGGATGGGGAGGCCATCCTAGCCCAGAACACAGAAAGCATTTTTTTTAATTACAAATTTTTATTATATATATATGAGTGTTTGCATGCATGTATGTAAGCATACCCATGTGTACAGTACCCACAGAGGCCAGAAGAAGGTGTTGGATTCCCTGGAAATGGAGTTAAAGGTGGTTGTTAGCTGCTATATGAGTGCTGGCAACCAAACCCAAGTCTTCTGCAAGATCAGTGCTCTTAACCACTGAGCCATTTCTCTAGCCTTCAGTTAAAAAAATTTTTTTATTTAACAACAAGCATTCTGTTTTTGCAGGGGAGAGGGGAACAGGGTCTCCCTGTATCCCCAGCTATCCTGGAACTTACAATGTAGATCAGGCTGGTCTTGAACTCACAGAGATGCACCTGCCTCTGCCTCCAGGAGTGCTGGGATTAAAGAAAGACATGAGCCACCATGCCCAGCCAACACAGGGATTCTTAATCTTATTCTCTTAAACAGCCTTTGTACCCATGAGAGGAGGTCGAGAAGGGCTTGCATTCAAGAGAGTCAGGAGGGAAGGGGAGGCTGGAGGGGAGGCTGGAGGGCTATGGATGTTCCATTCTAGACAGCCAGGGTGAGAGAGCTCCACTGTGGGCCACGCATGATATGGGTGGATATTGAAGGCTTGTCCACCCAAAGGCTGTTTAGGATAGAGAAACTATCTGGTTGGAGGAGAACAGGATCCCAAAGTCATAAAAAACTAGACCCGGTGGAAGCAGACTTGGAGATGGAGATCGAGAGTTGATGAGTCAGAGTCAAATATACCTTGGAGAGAGATCCAGGGAAAGGTGGACTTTTATGCTTCTCTCCCCTTGTACCTTGCTCTGCACCCAGCACATATACCCAACCCAGGGAAGGTGCGCAGCTGATAGGTATGTTGAGAATCCTAGATGTGCAACAGTTGTTTCCCACTCTGCATCCGAGGGTCAAGGGAATACCTCGGGGGACTGGAGAGGTGGCTCAGTGGCACTGGCTGCTCTTTCAAACGATCTGGGTTTAGTTCCCAGCACTCACATGGTGGCTAACAACCATTTGTAACTATGGTTCCAGGGAATCCAATGCCCTCTTCTGACCTTTTCAGGCATAGTATGACATGGGTGACTTACATGCAGGCGATGCACTCATATATACACACACACAAAAAATAATAATAAATAAAATATTTTTTAAAAAGAGAATGCCTCAGGATAGCTACCCAACAACAGTCTCCAGGCCAGCAGTCAAGCTGAGGAAGGGTTGTGGGAGGGGCCCCATGCACACACATTCTGTCCTTCTACCTGCCTGTCTCCTCCTCTTCCTCCTCCACCTGTTCCTCTTCCTCTTCCTTATTTGAGACAGGATCATACATAGTCCAGGCTGGCTTTGAACCCACCAAGTCAGTGAAGCTGGCCTTGAACCTCTGATCTTCCTGCTTCCACCTCCTCCCAAATGCTGAGATTACAGCCTTGTGCCACCATGCCCAGCTCCCTTTTTGCTGTTTTCTTGCTGTCCCAGCTCTTCCTTTCCTGAGAACTTGTGCTGGATTTTGTCAATTTTACAGTGCCCAGTAAGGCCCTTCGTTAGACTGGCAGAAGTTTGGAAGGAATTAAACAAGTGGTAGAAGAGGTTGAAGACTGTGACCCTTCTCTTTGGGAGTCTGAGAATAGTAGAAACCCTCGTGTACCTCTGCCCATAGGAAATTCTGCATATGATTTCAGTATTTTGAGGCAAACTCTCTCTATATGGCCTAGGTTGACATCAAATTGATGATTCTCCTGCCTCGGCCTGCTGAGTGATGGGATTACAAACCCGGAACACTGTATCTGGCTTATGTAAATCATTGTGAGGACTCTGATACTCACCTCTAAGCAAAAGAGGGATTCTCACGGTGGCCCAGAGAGTCTCACGCACCAGGATGCCCCTTTTCAGATCAGAGAGGAACCCTAGTCCCCCACCCAATGCCTACCCAGGAGCTCTGAGGCCTGGTGAGGAGAGGGGGGGCAGACAGCCTGGGAACCGGTCTGCCAACCAGTTCAACCAGGGACTGGTTTCGACTCAGGGAGTTCAAAGGGAGCTGGGATTCCCAACCCGCCGCAGGAGCAGCAGCTCTTAACCCTTTCTTCATTGTACCCTGAGCAACATCGTAGTGATGGCCCATGCTGGAGCGGGGTCTGAGCGATTTTGGAAGATGAAATGGGTGGGGGTGAGTTTAGCAGTAGCTTCAGAGCGCAACCAGACACCGGAATGGGGAAACCGAGGAGAGAGGCTGTGTGAGTCCCCATCCTAGATGTCCCTAGGGATTCTGTCCTCCAATATGAGGATCCCAGGAGGACCCTGGCTTCTGGGTGGATGCAGGGGCGCTGGGATTGGATTTCTGGGGTGATGAATATTCATAAGCCTGATCCGGCCTCTGCTTCTGTTTACTTAGCCGGGAGGGGCCAGGTTTCAGGTTCACCTTGACTCTGGGTGCTGCAGGGCCCCGGAGCAGGTACCTGCTCCCGCACCTGTTTCTCTCACACCTGACCTGCAGCTGCTCCTACCCTCTTCTCTGGCTGAGTGTGGCCAGCACAACACCCTGGAGACACCGGCTCCTCCTTGGGTCTCGGCCTTTGGGGAAGCTCCTACACTCAACTGCTTCTTTAGGGAGAGTCTCACCTTCAGCCCAGAGCAGTCTGGATTACAGGTACAGGCAGTGGGCTGGTGGGGGAGAAAACCAGGATACAGGCTCTGGTTAGGGCTCCCAGGTCTGCCTGCGCGGTGAACAAACCAGCAGGAGGAAGAACCTAGGCTCTGTCTAACCTGTCTCATCCCTGTGGCCTCTTGGAGCCTGCCCTGTCCTCCAGCAGAGTTCCTAATGAGAGAGTTTTGCCATTAACTCTTACTGAGTTCAAGCCCAGCACCCTAGAGCATGAGCCCAACTGTCTGGCAGGAGCATCTCCCATTTCCTATCGTCTGGTGTGGGGTGATCAGGGCCACTGAGGTCCCCGCAGGAGGGGAGGCAGCTCTAGGGTTCAACTCACAGTGCAGACTGACTTGTCCCTCCACTGCCGCTACAATCAATGGTTAACTTGTCCGAGCTCAGAAGGGTCTTGGCTCTGTCTGTTCAAAACCCTTCAGAAAAGCCCACAAAGTCTCAGGGTGGTGGGGCCTGTGCTGGGTATTCATGTGCACACCATGGTGCTGGCCACCCAAGGCAGGGGGTGGCAAATAGTCCCATAAGGCCTTTCATGGGCCCCAAAGCTATGCAAACAGCAGAGGTGGAGCTGGCGTCCTCAGGGCCTGATTTCCACCATCCCACACTGCAGGGCCCCAGGGCAAGGACACAGCCCTTGGCTTAGCAGCCCAGGGACCTGTGCAAGCAGCCTGCAGGTCTCATCAAATGCTAGGTCAGTGTGTCCCCCGCTGGGTCCTCTCTGGTCTTCTGTGATTATGCATGGGCATGTAGCTAGAGAGCCTACTTTTTACATCTCTGGAGATCTGGAAAGCTTGAATACCATATCACCTTGTTGGGTGTGGGGGTGGAGGTTGTTTATTTTATTTTATTTTATTTTATTAACTTTTAAGACAAGGTCTCACTCTGTAGGCCAAGCTGAACTAGAATTTGTTAGGTAGATCAGACTGGCTTTGGACTCACTGTGATGCCCTTGCCTTGGCCTCCTGAGTAGCACCACACTTGGCTCCTATCACTTATTTTTTAAAAATCAGATTTTACACTACCTTTTACATGCTCTGCTTAAAGATTTCTGTATCTGGGTTATTGTGTAAAACAAAGAATAGTCAGCTAATATATCTTTTGCAAATTCAGATTTTCATTTGCTAAGCTTGCCTCAAGGGCCAAAAACACCTGTTTACTGATACTTGGGTGTCTTCCTGGGCAGAAGGGACAGGAAGGCATCCTAGAGTGCAGGATACAAATCTAGGACACAAGGCACCAAGACAAGGTATTTCTATCTCTACGGTCTTCTGACAAGTTCCTTATAACTTCTGGTTACCTCTACTCTAAGGTGCGGTAGGCTCTGGGGGTGCCAACTTGATATATAGTATTCATTAAAATAGGTATATTTAACTGGCATGGACAGAAGCCCCTCTCTCACATAGGGCTAGGAAACCTGGTACTTAGAGTAGTTGTAAGAACCAGAGTAGCCATCCTTCCCTTTTCCAATTCTCTGGCAACTCCAAATGGGCCCTGGTAGATCTACAAGGCAGCTACAAGCAGGCGCCCCGTCCCTCCTTCCCTGCCCTCCCACAACTCCTTCCAGTAACCCACTCTGGAACACCAAGTTCTGTGCAAGGCCGTGCTAAGCCCAGACGAGGCATGCTGCCAAGGCAAACCTCTCAGGCGGTCATTTGGTGTGCTTACTTCTCTGGGTGCCTGGAAGCGCCCCTCTTGCCCTCTCCCCTCTCTCCTATGCTCTATGGGAGCTCTACAGGGTCGCCCTTCAGCTTCTGCTACTTAAGCCCAGGTGAAGGGGCAGTGCAGGAAATGTAGGGTCTGCTTCTTGGACAAAGAAATGGGAAGGTGTCTCCTGGACCCGGGGGAAAATGTGCATGTGAAGAGTGGCAGGAGATGCTGCAGCAAGGGGCTGTGTTTGACTCATTGCCAGCCTAGGTCCTTTTTTCTGAATCTGACAAGCGTCCCTGTTCCAAATATCCTATGTGTTACGGAAAGTCTGGAAATCAGAAAGCCAGGGCGTGAGCAAATAGCACCCTATTTCTTCTGTATAAAGAAACCCACTAATACTCAGTTTACATTTTTCTTTCTGATAATTTTACAAAACGCAATGAAGACCAGAAATCCACCTATTTCTGCCTCCTGAGTACCGGGATTAAAAGCATGTGCCACCGTGCCTGACTTTTGGTACTAGGGTTTAAACCCTGGAATTTGAGTCTACCACTGAGCTACAGCCCCCAGCCTCATCCATCATCAGTTTTCTAAAAACTACATTTTTATTTATTTTGTGTTTGGTGCGGTGCGCATGGCACATGTGTGGAGGTCAGAGGCTGACCTGTGAGGGCCAGTTCTCTCCTTCCATTATCATGTAGGTTACAGAGGCAGAACTCAGGTCATCAGGCTTGGCCATCTCACCAGCCCATAATCAACTTTTAAAAGGAGGTGGGGCATGCCTGGGTCTGGGCTACCTGGCCTTCTAGCTTTCTGCTGATGGCTGGTGTCTGTTCTCTCCTTCCCTAGCACTGTCTCAGACCACCATCTTCTCCAGGTCCAAAGATGCCTTTGCTTATGTCATTCAGCTCCTTGCTTATCTCTCCTCCATGCCCCAGACGTCAGTGACGGCCAGGCCACCTCCTTCTAGAACTTTCTCCTCTAGCTCATAACCATCTTTGTGGAAATTAATAAAGGACAAGGCCTGTGCAGAGGTGGCTCCATGTCAGGGCACACAGCTTGTATATGAGGTGCCTTGTCCATTGGGTGCCCGTATGGTAGGTACAACCTGTGATGCCCGTGTCTCACATGTACCTGTGGGCTCCACTCAACTGCTTTGCAAATGTTCAGCTCTCCTTCAAACCCTTGTCTCTGTGGCAGCTTGGTGGGGGTAAGAAAGAGTCTCATAAACTAAAGTTCTCGTGCAGAGCATGTCTCTGGGCTGGCAGTAATGAGAGGACTGAATGTTAAGGGGAGAGGGGACTGATACGGACACTGAGCTCCAGAGAAGTCACTTGCCGGAGGTCAGGCAGGACCTAGGATCTCTCCTTAGGAAACGCTCCTGTTGGTCACTGTTGGGGAGGACAAACAGCTGAGACTATCACAAATTCTATTTAATTTTATCACAAGTTTCAAGCAAAACACACAGGATGCCTGTATGAGCTGTCAGTGGTCTGCCAAACACTGGACAGTGGTGGGAAAGATTGGGCCATGGTGACAAAGACCTTGAATACTGTGTAATGAGGCAAGGAGTTTCCCCAACCTGTGTGTGGCCTGAAAGCTTGGAAAGACTCTACAGCTCTGTAGGGCAATGGGGTGGGGCTGTCCCATGGTTCTGCCTGACTCAGTGGCTTCCCTGTTAATGATTACTTTAATGGCTCATTTCCCAAACCCTCAGTCCCACCTTTAATTCTTTCTTCATTATTTTTTGTTTAATTTGGTGTTTTTTTTATTTTTTTAATTTTCTGAGACAGTTTTATTATGTAGCCCTCGCTGGCCTGGAACTCATGTTATGTAGACTTGATCTCCTAGAGATCCTCCTGCCTCTGCCTCCTGAGTGCCGAGATTAAAGGTGTATGCTACCACACATGGCTTTTTTAAAATTAAATCTCTTTATTTAATCAATCAATCAATTAACTGTTGTGATGCTGGAGGACTGAACTCAGGACCTGAGCATTCTACCACTGAGCTATTTCTTCAATCTTGGTTTTGTTTTTATTTTTTGAGACAGGGACTTCTTACAGCCCCTGCTGGTTTGGAACTCACTTTGTAGACCAGGCTGGCCTCAGTCTCACAGAGATCCTTCAGCCTCTGCCTCCTGAGTGTGGAAATTAAACCATGCCTGGCGTTTGGTTTGGTTTTTTGAGACAGGGTTTAGCTATGTACCCCAGGCTGGCCTCCAATTCACAACCCTCCTTCCTCAGACTCCTGAGTGCTGAAATTACTGGCACAAACCACCATACCTAGCTCTTCAACTCTTAAAATAGCCAATAAATATGACTGAATCTAGCGAGAGCTGGTCCAGGTACCCACTCACTTCATCCACTGACCATGTCTCCCCCACTGCTCCAGCAGGAAGTCCTGCCTGGGCTCAGGGACCGCCATGACTGAAGTTGGTTGGTGGAAGCTGACCTTCCTCCGGAAAAAGAAATCCACTCCCAAAGTGCTCTATGAGATCCCTGACGCCTATAACCAAACGGAAGGAGGTGCAGAGGGCCCGGGGCCTGACACCGGAGGCACCAACAATGATTTCAACAGCCGCCTGGAGAAGATCGTGGACAAGAACACGAAGGGCAAGCACGTCAAAGTCTCCAATTCAGGCCGCTTCAAGGAGAAGAAAAAAGTCCGGGCCATGCTGGCAGAGAACCCCAACCTCTTTGATGACAGGGACAGAGAGGACAAAGGACAGTGAAGGGGGCAAGGAGGACACCAGCACCTCCCAGCTCCCTGCCATCGGCAGGGTCTGAGACAAGAACTTGCCACACTGACCTCTTGGGTCATAGCTGAAGCCAGAGCGGGCAGTGGATGACTGCTGGCAGGAAATGCCTGATTCTTAGGCTTGATTTCTGTGCTCTGGCTTTATGAAAGACCTGGGAGATCCCAGGGTCCTCCCTCTCCCCATGATCACGTACAAAAGCGCTCCTGTTCAACATGGAAACTGCCACTCTGGAAGCACAGGCCTCCTTGGCACAGTGGCAGAGTTCCCAAGGTGGCAGCATGGCAGGGAGCCTTGACAGACTCCACCTTCTCCCTGGGCAGAGGGTCAAGGGTGAGTCTCAATGGCTGCTCCCTCCTCTTTCTCTACCTGTGACTGTTCCCTGGACCTAGAACACGGTTTCCAGAAACCACGTGATAGCATTGGTTTCCTTGGTGCCAAGGAGATATTGAAGTTGAGCTTTCCTCTTAATACAAGTAGTAAACTTCCTGGAACTTTGCTCCCAAGAGTGGAGTGTCAGAGGACACAGGCACGCCCGGGGGTGCAACAGAAAGCTATGTCAGTGATCTCTGCCCCTGGGTTCTTGTCTTGGCCACCACTTGTGTGGCCCCAAAGAGAAGCCTCACTGGCCTAAAGGTCCAAACTGGAGAAGTGGGAGGGAAGCCCTTTTTGGAGCTAAAAGCACCCTGTTTCCTCCCGCTCCTTCCGCTAGTGTTTAAAATGGATCAGCCCCAGAGGTGACTCCTGGGGTCTTGAATTTTGTTTGAGAAATAATGGTAGGTTTTTCTTTGTAATAAACAATGCTGCAGACACAATGGCCTTATTAACACTCTTGTCTCATGTGAATGGGGATGGCTGTTTCATGCGCATACCCTCCCTTCATGTAAGTGAAGGGAAACTTTGGGCTCACACTGTTCCTTCAGACTTCAGGAAGGGTCCCCAAGTTGACAGCATAAGGCCACCATCAAGCTGGCCAATGCATGTCAGGAGAGAGAGAGGAGCGTGTCACACCTTGATGGTCAGTTTCTTTTAGGCAACAAAGGCCAGCAGAGGCTCCAAGAGAAGGGTGCAGACCCTTAGTGACAGGCCCAAAGTTTCTGTGGGTCTCAACAGTTCAGTTTGGCACGAAGATTCAAATTCTGGTACCACCTCTTAGTAACTGGATGATCTTGGGGACATTTAAAACAAAAAACAAAAAGCTTTCAAGCTGGGAATAGTAGTGTACAGCTTTGATCCAAACACTCAGGGGGCAGAAGCAGGTAGATCTCTGTGAATTTGAGTCCAGCCTGGTCTACATAGCGAGTTCTAGGCTAACCAGGGCTACATAAGATCCTGTCCCCCTCCCCAAAACAATAACAATAAAAATATTTCTTTGAAGCCAGGTATGATGATGACCTAATTCCAGCACCTGGTAAGGTAAAAGAACTGCAAGTTCAAGGTCTGCCTGGGGCATCTCAAAAACAAAAAAAGAAAAACTCCATTGAGAGGGCTTAAGAAGAGAGATGGCTACTTTTGCAGAGGACCCAGGTTCAGTTCCCAGCATAGTGGCTTTTAACCTCAGTAACTCCCGCTTCAGGGGATCTGATGCCCTCTTCTGGCCTCTTTGGGCAGATGCACTTACATATGTGCAGGCGAAACACTCAATATACATTAAAAACAAACCAACAAACCAAAACCAAAAAACTGCTCTGAGTCTCAATTTCCTCTCCCGGAAAGAGGGTCCTGATACCTACTTCATAGGGTAGAAGGAGGATCACAAATTCAAGGCCAGGGGCTGGAAAGACGGTTCAGCGGTTAAGAGCACTGACTGCTCTTGCAGAGGACCTGGGTTTGATCCCTAGCACTTATGTGGTGGCTAACAACTGTCCATAACTCCAGTTCCAGTTCTCTTCTGATCTCTGCAGGCATTGCACGATACAGGTGCACTTACATACATGCAGGCCATACATTTGTATACATATGATAAAAATAATAAATTAAGCCAGGCATGGTGCTTTAATCCCAGCACTTGGGAGGCAGAGGCAGGTGGATCTCTGTGAGTTCAAGGGCAGCCTGGTCTACATAGTGAGTTCCAGGCCAGCTGGAGCTACAGGGAGACACAGTCTCAAAAAGACGAAAAATAAAGTAAAAATAAAATTTTAAAAATTCAAGACCTGCCTGGCCTACATAGCAAAATACTGTCTTGAAAAAAATAGTTCCCTTCCTCCCTCATCACGGAATGCCACAGTTCCCACAGCTTCAGTTTAAAAACCAGATGAGAATTCTCATCCTGTAATGCTAGGTCTGGTTCTTTCTCAAGCCACAGAATCTGGGAACTAGAAAAAAACCCAGCCAAATCCCTGGAGCTCTTGGTGGGAACCAAGCTGGCCATTCAACAATGTGGTCCTGCAGCCTCCAGGTCAGTTCCTCAAAGTCCGCTGGGCCACCCCAGCCTAGGGAGCTGTTGCGAGGAAGTTTATTGCCAAAACAAACAGATTTATACAAGGAGACCTTTGTTAGATGCCTCGCCCAGGCAAGGGGTAACTCAGGGGATAAGGGAGGCAGACTGGGGCTAAAGGAATAGAAAGCGGCTCAGGGTGCTGCTGCCTCTCCCGCTGCTTCCCCTACCCAGAACTTTCTAGGTTTCACTAATTACTTAGTTCACAGTCTCTCACATAAGGAGCTTGGACTTTCACCAGACTTGGAGCCCTGCCTGCTGTTAACTATCACATACACAGTGCTCGTGACAGGGTGCCTTGCTTAGTCTTCCCACCACAGTGCAGGTGCTGCCGTCAGCCACATCTAGTTAAGTTAGCTGAGGTTCAGAGAGCTTAAATCACTGACCCTAGAGGTCAGGCATTTGGTTAACCAAATCAGACCTGTGCATGTGACCTTGTCCCCTTACCCACAAGCACCTTTCGTTCTCATCTGCTGTGTGTGGTGGAGGTAAGGAGTGAGCAGGAACATTAGTTTTCTTCTACAGAATGGGACTGGGGCTAAGACAGGGCCCTGTTCAGGTCTTAGGCTGCTGGGAGGTGAACTGTGTAGACTGGAACCAATGGGAGAGAGCCAGGCAGCCTAGAGAGTGGGTGTCCTCTAGACCCTGTACTGCAGATACTCCCCACATGAGTCCATCCTGGGGTCACCTACCCCAGATAGTGGATGAAGATGGGCCCTGGGCATAACTTGTGTTTGTTTGTTTGTTTGGTTGCGTTTTTAAAGCCAGAATCTCACACTGTAGTCCAGACTGGCTTACAACTAAGGGTAAAATAACTTCAAACTCAGGATAATCCTGCTGCCCAAGCCTTCCAAGTGCAGGGAGTACAGGCACAGGCCACTATACTTGGTTTGTCTTACCTGTGCTAGGCAAGCACTCTACCCCAAGCTCTATCCCAAGCACCTCCACGTTCTACCTAACTGGTATTTTGTTTCTATCTACTCCATCGCTTCCCTCTTAGCGGGTCCCTGTTTCTGTGTTCTTTGCATGTCCGCCCTGCTTACAGTCCCAGTGTGATTTCTGCAGGACTCTTCCAGAGAATCTGTGCATATCCCCCTCAACTAGTAGCCTGGCAGGCGGGGTGAGATCTGACTGCCGCAGAGAGTCCAGATTGATGCAGTTGCAAGTTTTCAGGAGACCCAAGGAGGAGGAGGAACGGAGAGTACAAATATGTGCAGGAGCCGGGAGAGGCTATGGGTTATCCACCACAGTTTCACTGGGACACGACCCAAGTGGAAGAAGCGGGAAGCAGAGGCCTGGAACCGGCCTCCACTGCCCAGTAGGAGCCAACCCTGGCCAGTGGGCTCCCCCTGCTGGATCCAACCTGCACGGCCCAGAGAAAGGCGGAAGGAAAGTCCAGTGATTTCCCAGCCTCCTGAGGTGCCTGGTGGGGGTGGGCAGGACGAAGCAAGGTTAAACATTAATATCACACTTAACTGGCTGGTTTTTATTTCACACTTGAACAATGACTAATGGATACAGAACTTGAAAGGAACAGCTGAACTCAAAACTGGGGTCACACACAGCCCCTAGAACAGAGGTGGGGGACAGCATTCTTCTGCACCAACCAACTTGTATGTACTCATAAAAGTCCCAGTCTATGGCACAATAGCAAAAAGGGTGAGGTAGGTAAGGGTACCTGGCAGGCGGCCACAAGGGTCCAGGAGCCTTCCTGCTCCCAGGAGAGGGTTGGGTGGGAGGAGGCCTTATCAATAATAGAAACTAAATCACACACCCACAAAGACAAAAGAAATGCAGTGTCCAGAGTGACAAGTTCAAGGCCAACCAGAACAAATAACAGTCTTCTGACCCGGCTGTGACCCAGCAAACATCGACTGGCCTGGCTCCTTTCCACGGCACATCTGCAGCATGGCCAGTCTGTCACTAGAAAGAGTCATAACCCCAAGGTGGGGCTATTCCAAAACTCAGAGGCAAAGTCAAGAAGAGAATTGTGGGATTCTTTCTCATTTGTGATGCTCTATGACACTATTACACTGTACTTGAACTGCTAATAGAGACTCAACTGTATATGGCAAATTCAGAGGGTGGGGTGTGGAGAGGCCTACATATAAGGAGTAAAGGGGAAATGGGCTCAGTTTAAAAGGATTGGAGTTGGGCCTGGTGGCATAAGCCTGTAATCAGAAGACTGAGGCAGGAGGATCTCAAGATCAAGACATGCCTGGGCTACTCAGTGAGTTCAAGGCCAGCCTGGGCAACTGAGTCTCAAGATATAAAGTAAAAAGAGGCTGGGAATATAGTTTGGTGGTAGGGTGCTTGCCCAATATAAGCAAGGCCCTAGGTTTAATCCTAAATCACACACACACACACACACACACACACACACACAAAGGTATGTCCGACTCCCAATCCTTCACTCTCTCTTAGCTACCAGCTAATGATTCTTTAATTTCCTAAGTCCTGAGTCAAGGTGCAAGTCTTTCATAGAGCCAGTTTTCCTCTCCGTGGTGGGTCATGGGCCCCAAAGGTGCGTCTTCTGTTGGAAGGCCTCTCCGGAAGACAATGCGGTCATGCAGGCGGTTGGTTTGGCCTTGCCAGAACTCCATCACCTGGGGGTACAAGATGTAGCCACCCCTACGAGAAGAAGCAGAGTTTTACTGTCCCCTCCTCACCTCTCATCCCAAACTCTCTTTCAGGGAAGTATCAGGATACATCTGACGAGGATTGCCTGGAGGAAAAGATCTGTAATTCCACAGAAAGGGTCCCTTTCTGGATGACCACCAGGCATCACTCACCAGTATTCTGGCTTAGGCACCTCTTTTTCCTGGTAGAGCTGCTCCAGTTCCTCATTTTTCTTTCTCAGGTACTGTTGAGGAGAAGGAGATGGAGGAGGAGGCAGGACTAAGCAAGGATTCATTTAAGGACTTAAAAATGTAGGCTCTACAGGACCAAGGCCAGGTGTGGGGGCAGAGGTGAGTGAGGCAGACTGGAGCACTGTCAACAGTGCTGGACAAAGGGGCCCATTCCTCATCTTCCTCCTTTTCTCCCTCAGGACACTGTCCTTTTCTCTTTGCCAGAGCAGAAAGGGCCTGGTATATCCTGAGAACAGCCTCTGGGGATAAGCCCAGGTCCCCACAAACCAATAAGGCAGGAACCCCACTTACTTCCCGATCGGGGATCACAGAACTCTGGCGACTGACCACAGCCCCAATCTGGCTGCTCTTGGGGCGAGAGTGAAAGTAGCACTGGGCTTCCTCCTCAGGTAACTTCTTCACAGGGCCTTCCACACGTACCTGCTCAAGGATGACGCTAGCTAGGTGATGTCTGACACTACCAGCCCTTCCCACCAGCACAGGCCCTGTTTCTCTCTGTTCTTCCATCTGCTGTCCCAACACCCCTAGCTCCAGCTAGACTTCCTGAGAGCTATTTGAGAGGCAGAGTGCCCAGGTCTAGGCAGGGTACAAGTCTAGGCTTAAGGCCTTCCTGGGTTTATCCATAAATTCACCCCTGCCCACCCAGCCCACAGGAGGCTGCCTTGGGAATGACTCACCTGCCTGTTAAGAGGTTCCCAGTAGAAGACAAGAGAGGCAAAGGGATTAGAGTCCTGGAAACAAGAGAAAAGCCACAGATGACTACCAGACCAGGAAAAAGATGTCTCCAGCATGCAGAGGGAAAGTAGGAAATACGCAGCAGAGACCATCAGCAGATCCATTCACTGTCAACATCTCATTTATTTTTAAAATTGTATTTATTTATGCTCTATGTGTATGAGTGTTTTGCACACATGTATATAAGTTCACCCATGCATGAAATGCCTTCAGAGGCCAGAAAAGGGCATCAGATCCCCTGGAATTGGAATTATGGATAGTTGTTACTATACGGGTGCTGGGAACTGAACCTAGGTCTTCTGCAAGAGCAGCCAGTGCTCTTAACCACTGAGCCACCTCGCCAGTCCTCAGCATCTCATTTAAAACTTCGAAGGGGCCAGGTGTGGTGGCACACACCTTTGATTCTAGCAGGGAGGCAGAGGTAAATGGATCTCTGTGATGACCTGAGTTTGATTGATCCCTGGAACCCAGTAGAAGGAGAAAACGAACTCTGTGAGTTCCAGGTCAGTCAGGGCTACACAGTGAGACCCTATATCAGAAAAACAAAGAAACCTCAAAGATAGGCCTCCTTTTATAGATCTAAAGACAGTTTAAAGAGGTTGAGGCTAGGGCTGGAGAGATGGCTCAGTGGTTAAGGGCACTGGTTGTTCTCACAGAGGACCTGGGTTCAATTCCCAGCCTCCACATGGCAGCGACCAATGGTCCATAACTCCAGTTATAGGGGATCCAACACTCACTTCTGGTCTGCATGGTACTGCATGACATGACTGCACTTACATACCTGTAGGCATAGCATTCATACACATAAAATAAAAATAAGTAAATACAAATTTTAAAACAGAAAAATTTTTAAAAAGAGGTTGAATAGCATGCTGAAGTTCACAGAGTAAGTGGCAGAGCTGGTTTTATGTCAGTTTGACTCCAATGTGAGTATGTGTGTGACACTTGGCCATTTTACTCACCATAGTTATTTGCAGCAGTCCTCCTGCCTCAGCTTCCTGCCTACTGGGAGGTGTGAGTGACCACACCCACTTTAATTAAAAAAAACACCTTTTAAATGTGTATGAGTGTTTTTTCTGCATGTAAGTACACCAATTTCCTGCAGTGCCCACAGAGGCCTGAAAAAGGCATCAGATCCCTGGAACTGGAGTTACAGACAGTTGTTAGTTGTGCTTGGAATAGAACCCAGGTCCTCTGCAAGAGCAGCCAGTGCTCTAACCACTGAGCCATCTCTCCAGCCTCACAGATGGATTTTTGTCAGACAAGGAGAGATGCATGTCTAGATGACATGAACTCAGGGAAGGTTGTTCATTTTGGACTCACCAAATGCATATGAAATGCCAACTCCTGATTCACCTCAGGAGAGGTGCTGGGGAAACAACAGAGATCAAGAAAAAGAGGCATCCTCTACTCCCACAGAGCTTACGGTGTAGGAGAAGAGACAGATACCTATCATGTAATCATATAAATAAATGCATAGCCACAAGCTGAAAAAAAAATAGTAGAAAGTAAAGCTGCAAATTATAATGCCAACAGTGTCAGGGGCTGACTCAGCATAAGAGCTAAGGAAGGCTTCTGTAAGGAGGCAACACGTGACCTAAAGGATCGCAGTTGCTGACGGAGGAGGGAGTGGTTCATTCATTTACAGAGAACACAAAGGCCTGGAGGTAGGAGGAGCAGAGAGAGAAGTCGATGGGGCAGAGTGGCACTAGAAGACCATGCATGCCAGGGGGAAGGCTAGCCCTGCCAGCCCTGGGAGGATTTACCCTGACCCTCACCAGCTCTTTTCCCTTCCGACTCTCGTAGTTAGTGAAGAAGCGGAAGCCATCCTTGCCAAAGCCCTTCAGCAGCAGCATGCGGGCAGAAGGTTTTCCGTCTCTAGGAGCACACAGCAGAGCACCCGGTCAGAGCCCATTTCCGTGTCCTCACTCCTGAGCAACCCCGACAGCTCTGCCTCTTATTCTACACTTGGGTGACTCATTCCCACATGGGGGACTTGTCCTGGAGGTACAAGAGTGGTACTACTGTTTAAGGCTCTATGCCAGCCTGTGTTGAAGGCCTACTCCCCCACATGACTGTATTTGGAGTTAGGGTTTTCAGGAAAGCAACTAAAGTTAAATGCATCAGAGGGATGGGCCCCTAATACAGTAAGACTGATATCCTTGAAAGAGAGAGACACCGCCAGACTGTAGGCTCTCTCAGAGGTCATATGAGAACACAGCCAAAGGGCAGCTGTCTTCAGAGGCCTCACCAGAAACCATCCCTGACAGCACCTTGCTCTTGGACGTCAACCTCTGAAGTGTGAAAAATAAACTGTTCTTTAAGCTTCCCAGTTCATAGACCTTTGCTATGGCAGCCCTTAAGGCTGGATGAGCAAGGACCATCAATAAAGCAGTGGGCCAATGTTTAGGGATCATCCAAAGGGATTATGGTGGCAGGTCCTCTGCTAAGAGTTCTGGGAAATGCCCAGGACAGTGTAAAAGCCCTTCAAGCCTGGTGAACAAGAAGAGGTGAATAAAAGACTAACATAAGAGATTTCTCAAAAGGGTATAATTGATTGTCAGGTCCAAGCATTATGCTAGGTTTCAAGACAGAGAGGGCCTTGCAGAACAGTCCCAGGAGATATATATCCTGAAGGACAATGGAACTTAGGCCTATGGGAACATGACAGAGGCAAGGGGTCATGAGTGAGTACATAAGGTCAGAGATATATAAGGAAGTGCAGTTGATATTGAAAGGGAATTTGGTGATCTGACCTTTGGTTTACCAGTAAGGACTGCTTTGCTCAGGCTCAGAGTAGATAAGTGACTTGCCAAAGTTCACACAGCATGTGAATAACAGGGGTGGAGTGATAAAGTTCATATGCATTCAGTTCAGATCTTTCTAAGCTTTCAACTCCATCTGTACCCACTCACACAGGGGCCCACACTATGCCTACCTGGTGCAGGTAGCCAGACACATGGCATTGGCTTCCCCAATGTCAGGACACTGAACAGCCTCCTCAAACCAGGAAGCAAACTGCTTGATAGGGTCTAGGGAAGTCAGATGAGCCTCCTCAAATGCCTAGGAAGGGAGGTTGACTTTAGTTAATACACGTACATGTTTACTGTGTGCCTGGCACAACACGGCACTTTTCCAATGTGAACTCATTTCACCTTCATAATGATGACCTCATAAGAAAAAAACATTACTCAGGAAGTAGGCCCTGTGCCCCATTTACAGGTGAGGAAATGAATAATATGGTCAAATAAGTTGCTGAGTTCCCTAACTAGAAGGCATGAATCAGGGCTTCAGGATGTTGAAGTCCCTGGGCTCCACCTCATAATTTCTCTTGAGGTAGCTGTAAGTTTTAATGGAAAACCACATTTTTAAACATGCATTTCCAGAAATGTTCATATACAAACATACTTAGCAACCACAGCTCTAGATTTCAATTCCAAAACAGATCTCCTAGCCTTAACCTGAGGAGGGAAAAGAAAAAGAACTCCAGGTGAGTAGGTGCTGAAGGCAGTTTTTTCTTTTTTGAGACAGAGTCTCATGTAGTCCAGGTTATCCATGGCCTCACTATTTAGCCAAGGATGACCCTGAACTTCTTTTTTTAGATATTTATATTATTTTTAATTTATGTGAGTGTCTGACACGTGTGTGGGGGAGTTGCCCATAGAGGCCAGAAGAAAGTACTAGATCCCTGAAACTGGAGTTACAGGCAGTTAAAAGCAGCAAGCACTCTTTTTTAAAAAAAGTATTTTCTTATTTTATTTTTTATGTGTATGAATGTATTGCTTGCATGTACTGCATGCATTACTCAGGAAGTAAGTACACCTGTGTTGTTCAATGTCCACGGAGGACAGAAGAGGGCATCAGATCCCCTCGAATTGGAATTACAGAGGGTTGTTAGCCACCATGTAGGTGCTGGGAACCAAACCCGGGCCTATGCAAAAGCAAACAGTGCTCTTAACCACTGAGTCATCTCTCCAGCCCCAGCAGTAAGCATTCTTAACTACTGAGCCAAGCAGCCCTGACCCTGAACTTCTGACCTACCATGTCCACTTCATCAAGTGCTGAAGGATGGAACCCAGGGCCTCATGCATACTAGGCAAGCATTCTCCCAGCTGAGCTACATCCCAGCCTCCACTTCTTTATTATTGTGTGCCCTATTCTTTGTTGTTTGTTTTGATTTTTCTTTTTCTTGAGACAGAATCTCATTATGTAGACCAGGCTGGCCTTGAGCTCACAGGGATCCCCTGCTTCTGCCTGTGCTACTACGCCTGTGCACTTATCCTGTGTTATTACTGTTGTAAGCACTTTATAAATACCTAAATACTGGCTGTTGAGATAGTTCAGCAGGTATAGGTGACTGATGACCCGAGTTTGATCTTCAGGACTCACATGAAGGAAAGAGCAAACCAACGCCTACAAGCTGTTTTCTGGCCTCCACATGCACACGGACACAGACACAGACACACAGAAGAATAAAAATGCAATTTAAAAAATCGCCAATCCATAGCATCCTCGTGAAGTAGGAATTGTCACTTTACAAGTGAGTCATCAGGTCCAGAGAAGATTAATTGCCCGATTCTGATACATTCAGAAAAGGCTGGGTTCCCATACACGTGGGCTCCGGGGTCCACACCTCTTACCAAGCACTGCCTTTGTAATCCTCGTTTCCCCTGAGCCCTTCTCCAGCGGTTGTTTCTGAAACCCCTGTCTTCCATCAGGTTGACCCCTAAATCCTCTTGCCCTACGGGTGGCCCCTGAAACCGCAGGCTTGGCCCCTCCGTAGATGACACCCCCCCTGCCGGCGAGCCGGCCGCAGCACCTCTTTGTCCCCGCGATAACTCTTGCGCATGGGTCCCAGGTCCATGATAGCACCACGACCGCACAGGTGACGGAGGTAGCCAGGCCACTTTGCAGGTCGCCGGAACGTCACGATGACGCTCAGCAGCCCGCACGTCATGCAAGCAGCCGGCCACGTGACTCGGCGTCGCCTGGACCAGGGTTCGACTACGTTCGGAACCAATTTCTCACCCT
Source organism: Eospalax fontanierii (assembly GCA_035773235.1). NCBI lineage: Eukaryota > Metazoa > Chordata > Mammalia > Rodentia > Spalacidae > Eospalax > Eospalax fontanierii. The sequence goes on from CM069531.1 coordinate 71,216,653, forward strand.
GGGCGTCTAACCCGGGAAGGAAGTATTTGCTAGTGGCCCAGACGAGTTTACAAGTCCTAAATTCTCGGAGCCTAGGAGTACCCAGGACCAGCCAATAGCTGTCCAGGATCGGAGGAGGGAGGCAGACGCGAAGTAGTCATTGGTTGGAGTTTCCAGGAGCGAGACCAATAAGTGCTCGAACCGAGGACCGTAGCAGCCAATGGGCAACGCCTCCGGGGGCGGGAGCAGAGAGACAAGGAAATGCTGTCACCGCCGTTAGCACGCACGTGGAGGTTTGTTAAAGGTATAGAAACAGCTGCAGTCCAGGTTGGGGGCGGGGCAAAGTCCCCCGGGCCTAGAAGAAGTGGTCAGTATTAAGTAGCTGGCCTTTTGTAGGTGACTGAAGAGCTTAGGGCAGGAGGCCCCTCCTGGAAGCGGAAGTTGGTGGACTGGGGAAGGAAAAATGAAATTAGAGGCCAAGCTCTGAGGCAAGGTGATGGGGGACATAAAGAGACAGTCTGGTTAAGGAAAAAAAATTGTGGCTTGAGAGTGGGAGAGATCGAAACGACTTGTGGACTACACAAGGATAGGCGCTGTGGGTGGGTGTAGGGGGAAACTGGAGACTCGGGAGGTGTACTGGGGTCAGAACTCCTTCTCAGGTGAGAAGGGAGTCTGCTGAATGGGAAAAGAAATGAAATTTGAGGTCAGACCATCCCAGACCAGAATGGTCTTTCCTTAGCAACTGACTTCCTAGGACTGGACTCAGAGTATACTACAGCCTTTGCTAGGGGTTTCCCTTATCCTAGGGCCCCAGAGTTTATACTAGCCAGTGGTCTGGAGGACGGAAGGGCTGCCTCTCTTCCAGGGCCCTTGCATCTTGGTTATTTGTCCCTTTTCAAATTTTGCCCTTCCTAGTAGTTCTTAGGTAAATGTCACCTAAGGACACAGGAAAAGGCAGAATAACCCCAGGCTGTGGAGGTAGGGCTGAATGGGAAACCCCACCAGTGCTCCTTCCAGCTGAGGCAGCCTGTGGTGGAGACGATACTATAACCCAGGTGTTCACCAGCATCTGGAATGGGAGCTCCAAGAGCTATCTAAACAGGCACCTAGAACTATGCCAGGTAAGGAACCTCTTGACCTTCCTAGTTGTCTGCATTGGGTACATGTCATCCTTCATCATGTGTTCCCAGCTTGAGCCAATAGAATCTGACTCTGCACAGAAATAAGACAGGGTTCACTGAGTATAATGGTGTATGCCTATAATCCCAGCTATCTGGAGGTAGTAGGCAAGAGGATCAGGAGTTCAAAGCCAGCCTTGGTTACATAACAAGTTTGAGGCTAATCTCAACTATATAAGATCCTAATCAAAACAGATGATTATATTAACTTATGGATTCACCACTGGTTGGAATTTTTGGTGCCAGCATTGTTTTCTTCCACCTGCATGATGGAGAGTTGTCTGGCTCCTATAGTTGACCTAAGTAAATAATAATTGATTCCCTTTAAAGGGCTCCTTTCTTCAAGCTCCTGGGCTACTGCTACATTGATGCTGAATGCTTTTCTTTTAAATGCGTATATGAGTTTTTTGCCTGTGTATATGTAAGTGTTCCTGTATCGTGCAGTGCACACAGAAGAGGGCGTCAGATCACCTGGAACTGGAGTTACTGTTGGAGTTCCGGATGCATGAACTTGTGGGTGATGGGAATGGAACCAAGGTCCTCTGCAAGAACAGCCAGTGCTCTTAACCTCTGAGCCATGTCTCTAGCTCCTGAAACTGAATTTTTGTAGGCACTAAGACTTCAAAGGCAAGAGCTTGAGCCAGGTGTTGTGGCACACACCTGTGACTCCAGCACATGGGACGCTGAGGGGGGTGAATCATGAGACCAGCCAGCCAGGCTACATAGTGAGATGCTGTCAAAACAAAACAACAGCAGGAAGCCATGAGCAGCTCATTAGAGTGGAGCAGATGTGTATTCATGTATCCCATTCATTCATAAACATTTGTTAAAGACTTTTTGGATCAAACAGAGAGCTAGGTCTGACAGTATTGAAAGTGGAGGCAATGGCACAGTTCCACCAGCTAAAGACTTGCAGGTGGTTAACAGATGTTTCTGTAAGGTAAAGGTAAACTGAAGCAAAGCTGGGGGAACCAGTCCAGAGAGGCTTCATAAAGGGAGCTGACAATGGATTTGTCTTAAGGAGTGTTTACCAGATGGACAGTAGAACAGGCTTGCAGGAAGAGGAAAAATGGCCTGTTACAGCAGATGTACCTGGAACCTCAGGGTCACACAATGCGACTGGAACCAGGGAGTGAGAAATGGGTCACATGAGCAGGCAGGGACTTGATGCTCCTTGCTGAAGACCCTCCATGAAGTTGGTGGGGGCCCATCTTTGGGGGGGGTCTTTTTGAGACAGGGTCTGCTTGTAGCCAGAGCTGGCCTGGAACTTGGGGGGGCCCATCTTTTAGACGTGATGATTTTAATGCTTTATCTTATGACATTGTTAAGCTAAGAGTCTAATTCTGTGGGGTGTTTTTTTAAAAGACCATTTTGGGGCCGGGTGTGGCAGAATATGTCTACGAGCCAGCTACCTGGGAGGCTGAGGTCTTGAGTTTGAGGCCAGCCTGGGGAGCTCAGCAAGAAACTGTCTCAAGAAAGACTCCATTAAGGGCTGGGGATGTAGTTGTTTGGCAGAGCGCTTGCTTTGCATGCACTAGGCTCTGGATTCCACCCCCAGCTCTTTAGAAACCGACAAGGCTAACCAGAAGGAGAGGAAAAAGTGCTAGATTCTGACAGCCTCTCCCTTCCCTAGCAATTATTTAGGAAGTTTGCAGCTGATTCCCTTTCTATAGTTCCCCTTTTTCTTAAAGATAATAAGTAGGCTTGTCCTGCGCTTTTCTTGTTAGGATCCTGGGCCTGTCACAAAGCAACCCTGCAGTATATAACTAGAGGGCAACCAGCTGTGGGTTGCAGCTTAGTTTTTCTGAGTGAGAGAAATGCATTTTTATATTGTATTCCTTTTTCTTAAACATCCCGTCCTTCAACTTAGTAATTTTATTAATTTTTTTCTTGAAAAAGGCTTAAATGAGTAAGCAGTGTCTTGCAAAATTGCATTTTACAAAGAGCTACAGACATCTCAACATGAAACAGCGACACCTGTGTGGGGGTTAGGGAGCTTTGCCTTGCCTGTTTTCTTCTAAAGTTTTTCTGGTTTTTGTTTTTCTAGCCACAAGGTCTCCCTGTAACCTCAGCTGGTCTGGAACTTGCTATGTAGACCAGGGTGGCCTCGATCTCACAGAGATCTTCGAGTCTCTACCTCCCAAGGGCCGGGATTAGAGGCGTGAACCACCATGCCCAGCTACATTTATTTTCTTCCTTTTTTAAAAATTTTATTTTTATTCTATGTTTATGAATGTTTTGTTTGCATGTATATAAGTGCACCCATGTGTGCAATGCCTGAGGAGGCCAGAAGAGGGTGTTGGATCCCCTGGAACTGGAGTTATGAACGGGTTGTTAACCACCCCAGACCAAACATGGGTGCTGGGAACCAAGCTTGGGTCCTCTGCAAGAGCAGCAGGTGCTCTTAACTGCTGAACCATCTTTTCAGCCCCTGCTTTATTTTCTTAAGCTATCTTTTCTTTCTTTTTAAAAATATTTTTATTTATTATTTTCATTTTATGTGTGTGAGTGTATGGCCTGCATGTGTGTAAGAGCTCAGAGCTCTTAACCACTGAGCCACCTCTCCAGCCCCTAAACTCTCTTTTCTTCTAATTATCTGATTGGATTATTGGGCTGGATTTTTATTTTAGTGATTGGGTTTGTATTTTGGAACCTGGCTCTGGTAACAGATGATGGGCAAGGGAGGGTGAGGCTGGTGGCTGGGAACTGCTGGAAGCGGCGGTAGTGTGTTTAAGGGGAAGCTGGCAGGAAGGGCGCAGAGACACAGCTAATGCTTGGCTGTTGAGAGAGGGTGTAGAGAGGAAGTTAATCAGCTCCCAGCACTGGCTTTAGGCTACATGGATGGCACTTATCAATTGAAGAAGGAAATTTAGGAGACTGATGAATTCTTTAGACCTGTTGAGCGTTCACAGGACACTCACGTTTGGTCGGGTTGGATAATGGAAGCCGGAGCTTAGAGGAGAGGTCTGGGGCCGATGATACCAGTTTCATATCAGAGTCTCTAAGATGGCACTTCAGTTGAAGCCATAGGGCGGCTGAGATTGTACGAGAGAAGAGAGCTTTGGAATTGAGGCGGACGGAGAGGAAAAGGAGAGGTCAGGGAAGAGTAGAAGCGATGCTGGGGAGATGCAGCCTCCAGCTTTCAGGGACAGAGGAGGATCTATGCAAGGGTTCGCTGTGGGCCCTAAGCTCAGGAATTCGCTGCCTTGGCGTGAACTCAGCTGAAAGCAACACCACAACATGCAGAAAGGTGCAGCTTGGCTTCCTGCCAGCAGCTTGTTGGGCGCTAAGTTATCAGAGTTGGGCTGGGTTCTCAGGGGCTTGCTGTGGGTGGGATGAAGGGAACCCTGTTGGTCCCCTGCCTGTAGGGCTTCGTAGTTAACCCCTTCAGTGTGCACCGGGTGGCTTCCTAAATCCTGTCTGTGGTGTTTAGATACCTGGCGAGTACTTCCTGTGAGACTGGGAGTTTCTTTATTGGAGGTGGGGATTATACTACGTATTTTGCTTTCTGTGGCTCCTTTAAATCCTAGCCACCAGATGTGCTCAGGAAGTGTGATTAAGCTTAAACTGTTTTTGTTGCTTCTCTGTAGTTGGGTGCTACACCATGGAGAACAGCGTTTGGGTTTTTTGGCTCGTGCTGGGAGCAGGGAGAGTATGCTCATTGATTAGAGGAATGTTACAGTTATACACCCTGCCCCAAAGGCCAAATACTCTACATCCATCTCAGTCCCCAACTGGTTGCTGTGGCATTTAGAGTGGGCCACAGGTAGTGGGCTGACACCTGGGAATGAGTTCTCAGGTAGGCCCAAAGGATGAGACCTGGTTGGTTCTTAGATTTGGGGGGATCCTGATCAGTCATTGTGTTTGGCTTGCACTCTGATCAGTCTCCTTTCTCTTGCTCAAGATCCTGATAGGCAGGTGTTCAGCCCTCCTCTCCACACCCTGGGTTCCTGTCGTGGCTCAGTATAGTTTGTTTTCTTTTCACCCACAGTCCTGCTCAGTGTTCTGTCTTCCCAGCCTTCCTTCCTACCACTGAAATTCCTTGAGGACACCCTTCCCTAGAAAACCCAACTGTGGGACCGGGGGGATGGCCCAGTTGGTAAGCATACTTGCTGCAAAGCGTGAGGACCTGGGCTCCGTCCCTGTACCACATAAAAAGCTGGGTGAGGCTGCATGAGTCTGAACCCCAGCACTGGGTGTTGGAGGCAGAGACAGGAGGATCACTGGGCCTTGCTGGCTGCCAGCCTGTGAAAAAAAGTGTTAAATGCCAGGTTCAGTTAGAGACCTTGGTTCAAGGGAATCAGATGGAGAGCAGTAGAGAATACCCAGCATTCTGTGGTCTCCCCACATACATGTGCATGGGTGCATGTGCCTGCATACACATGTATACACACGTGCACATACCATGTGCATGGGTGCATGTACCTGCATACACATGTATACACACGTGCACATACCATGCACATGCAAAAAAAAAAGAGAGGAAGGAAGAAAGAAAAGAAAACCTAACTGCTCCATGATGAAAAGCCATCTGCTTCATGATTACTATAGTTCCTAAAGTGGCTTTACCCTGACCCCAAAGATTTTGGGCAAGTCACAAATGGTCTCTGGTCCAAGGCAGGATCTCACCCTGTTTGATCCCTGCAATCTGTGTTCCGTTGACCAAGAGCTTTATAAGTTGCAACCTTGTGTGAGCAGAACCATGGTGGCTTGTGGCCAGCAAGCTCTGCCAAATCAGAGTCCTTGCCTCATGTCATCTCTGGATCTTTTCGTCACCTGATGAGTCTGCTCTCCGCAGGCTGTGTGGCCCACGCTGACTGAAGCTGGCTGGGTAACTTTTGGGGGGAGGACATTGAGACAGTGTCTTGCTTGTAGCCCTGCCGACCTAGAATTCGTTGTGTAGATCAGGCTGGTGATAGTCTGAGTTGGTCTCCTAAGTGCTGGGTGGATATAGGCATGACCCGGCTGAAGAGGTGGCATTTGTACTGTTTCAGTTGAACCTAGGGCCACACTCATGCTAGGCAAGCTCTCTACCACTGAGCTGCATCGCCAGGCCTCTTTTTACATTTTATTTTGAGATTAGGTCTTACTAATTTTCCAAGACCTGCTTTGAACTCATTTTGTAGTTCAGACTGGCCTTAAACTGTCAGTGCTCCTGACTTGGCCTCCACAGTAGTTGGGATTACAGGAGTGCACCCCCCTCCCCACTGGGCTTAGTTCTGTCTTCAAGATGTTTTGTAGTATGGGGAATTAAAGGTAAAGGAATCCATACGACTCCTGGAATGAGGCCGCAGGTGGGTTTGGAGTTGGGACAGGTTGACCTTGCGCAGGGGAGTTTTCCTATGGATAGCGTGTATTGGAAAACCTCTGCCATAGACTTTGCTTAAGGTAAGGGAGGATGTTGCTGATCATCATGATGGTGTGTTTTCCAGGGATCTGAGATGGGGCTGCTTCCTGAATCCTCCGGGGGAGGGGGAGATGCCTGTCCCCACTCGTTTCCCCTCCCTAGGGTATCCCTCACTGTGACTAGTTCATAGGCTTTGGGCCAGTCTCCACAGGGGCTCCCTAGCATGATAAATGAAACCTCTGTCTGTGGAGGACAGTATATAAGACTTACAGGACCCTGAATAGGCATTGCTGGTGCTAGAGAGAGGGTAGAGGTAGCCCTGTCCGACCTTAAAGCCTTGAGGACTAGAGAGAAGCGTAGGAAGTGGTCACCTCGAGCCCAGGCTTAGTTAGCATCATTGTTCAGCTCCTCTAGGTCCTGGAGGTTGGGAAGCGACTGTTTGTTTTGTGGTACCGGCATTGAACCTATGCATAATAGGTAAGTTCTCTACCAACTGACCTACATCCCCAGCTCAGGAAGAAAGTAAGCTGATTTGATTGATTGATTGATTGATTGATTAGTTGATAGATACAGGGTCTCATTATGTTGCACTGGCTGGTCTGGAACTCACTATGTAGACAGGTTAGCCTTGAATTCACACACATCCATCTGGCTCTGCTATAGACCTGAGATTAGTGGCGATTAAGTTTACTGCTTGGATTTGCCTTCAGAAGTGAAGCTTTCCCACCCCTTCACTAGGGCGAGTCATCCTGGTGACTGGGCTATAGGTTTGCAGTCCTGAGAGTGGGATGAGTAGACAGAGGCAAGAACATGATGGGGAACTTCGGTACAGATGATCTAAGGAAGGAAGTGGGTAGAGGAGGAGCCCTTAAGGGAGGGTGCAAAGACCTCCCTTAGGCTCCTGAGTATGGCTTGCACCCAGATTGTCATGAAGGGTGTATCAGGTGCCTGGTAGAGGCCTCTTGCTCAACAGAGGGTAGAGTCAACAGCCCTGGCTCCTGTAACTCTCAGCAAGAGGATGGATTAAAGCCAGATAAGGGCCCAGTTGTCACTGAGTCTTTTTGGTGTACATGGAGGAGGCCAGGGGTCAACTTTGGATGCTTTACTTAGGAACCATCCACCTTGTTTTTTGAGACAGGGTCTCTCTCACTTGAATCTGGAGCTTGTTGATTAGGCTACGCTGGCTGACCAGCGCGCCCCAGGGATCTACCTGTCTCTGCTTCCCCAGCACTAGTATGATAAGCACATGCTACCAAGTATGACGTAGTTTTGGGGATCAAGCTCAGGTCGTCACACTTGCACAGTAAACACTTTCCTGACTAATCCATCTCCGTGGGTCCAAGGTTTTCTACTCGTGGCTCTCATCTTCACTAGGTAAAACACAGGCAACCCACAAGAGAGGGGTAGTCAGCCATAGCTTGTAAACCTGTGTGTCTCCCTAAGAAAGGAGCTCCCATTTCCCAACCTGCTTCTGCCCAGATGGGACCGGTAGCTTCATTTACAGGAAGCCAAGGAGTCAGCATCAAGTACAGGTCTTAGAGTCTTCAGTCCCAGGGGAGAGTAATTCTTATGCCTGAGGCAAAGTGTGACAGAAAGAGGCCAGTCCCTCTGTATTACCAACTATTCAGAACACACCAAGGTCTTCCCCAACTGCCAGAGCTGTAGTGAGATACAGGGCGGGTGGTCTGATGAGGTTTCTAGGCCAGGGTTTTTCCAGCTGTTGATTTAGTATTGCCCGAAGGGTTTGAGAATACAGAGTCACCTTGCTGTGGACAGAGAAATGATCAAGGGCAGAGAGCCCAGACCCACTTGAGATCCATGTCCTTTTTATTTTTCAGCCGTGGTTGACTGGCTCTGGGCAAAGCTGTTGGCTAGCATGCAGGTGGCGGCAACACAGGCATGTAAGGGAATGGATGGTATAAAAGCCTCCACACTCCTCAGCAGGCTGCTGTGGTCCTGGCTGGACTCCTGAGGGTGAGTACAAAGTGTGAGTACAAAGAGGCAGACTCACCTCTTCCTCCACTGGCCCCTGAGGCTTACACACTAACCCCAATCTTAAATCTGCATAAATCAACCCCTGACTTCTGTAATTCTACCAAAATGAAAAAGTCCCCCACACAACCTCAGATCTGTTGCCCTACTGAAAACCACAGGAAACCCAAAGACATAACTGATTGCCCTCTGAGATGCCAGGAAATACAAGCAAGGTGGAATCCAGGGCCAGCCAGGACCTTCACAGAGAAAGCAGGGCTCCCAGCCTCTCACTGCCAGGCCCTGTGAGAAACCTGCTTGGTAGTCCAACCTTGCGAAGGATTCCTGGTCCTTTGAAAATTGCATTTTCTCTAGACTCAGTCTTCTGGGCTAAGGTCCCTTGGCTCTTCTCTGTTAGCTTCTTAGGGGCTGTAGGGAAGAGACTTCCTCTAGGGCCAGGAAGGGAAGTATAATGGTCAGCTCGCCAGCTCAGGCAAGCTACAATTTGCCTCTGTGGTAAAAGTAACACTGGTTTGTGGAAGAAAAATGGAGAAATATTTACATTGGCCTCTGGCCTCAGGAGGTCCCCAGAGATGCTCTGAGCACCCTTCCTCATTGGAACCATGGCCTGGATTTGCTAAGTATGGAGCAGGTGGACAAAGTCTTCGAGAGTCCACAACTCCCTCCTCAGGAGCCCTTTTGATAAGACCTCTGAAGGAAGAGACAAAGGAAGTCCAATGGCCAAGAGCAGACTTTGCCTCGGGCAACTCAGTTTATTAGCAAGAAAATTTTCGTCAGCCCAGCACTGACCAACAAAGTACATCGTTAATAAAGGATAACAAATCTGTCACTTAATTCATAAAACATACCTCGAGCAGTTACAACTAAAAATAAAGTTGGATTTTTGTTTAATTTAAAAGCCTCAAAAATAACAAGCAATATGTTTTAAAACATTGTAGACACAATCGTCTATTATACAATATACACTGTACACAGTAGAGCTTGGATGCGCAGTGGGTGAGATGGGAGGGGAAGGAGGGGTCAGAATGGGAGTGAATCCAGATCTGAGCTGAAGTGTTGTGTCACTTAGAAAAGAGAATTGCTACTGAGAAAAACTCTATGCTCATCATTGCCTCCCAACCTAAACTGAACACAGGCATGGGCAGTGACTACCAAAGAAAGGAAGAAGGGAGCAATTCAATAAAACTTTTTTAAAGCACACACATACACAGTGTTCATCATCTGAAGTAGAGAGTATAAGGCAACGTTCTCCATAGAAAATAGGGAGTGGGAGAAGTCCGCCGGCATCTGACCTTCAAATAGCAAGTTGGAATGTCTGGTGGAGAGCCGTGGCAGGGCTGGGCAGTGGAGTGGAGGCAGCCTCCCGAGCCTCCACGGTGGGTGCCAGTGGGAGACTGGATACAGGCCCCAGGGCGTCCCTAGTGGCCGGAGAAGGACGTAGTTGAGAAGGACAGGATGGGGGCAGGGAATGGGGTAGGGGCTCACTTTGCTCCTCGACGGAGTGAAATGCATGTTTTTCCTTTGGAAATAAGGGTCCCCACGCGTCCTGGTTTAGAACGTCTCATTGGGCATGGCCAGTGTCCATGGCCTGGGCAGGCCGGGGAACTCATGGTGAGAAGGGAGGGGCACGGGTAGAGCTGAGGGCCTTTGGACGGAGAGCATGGGACCAGAGCCCTTTCTGTGGGGACACACCCACAGAACAGGAGTGGGGTGAGGGTGGGTCCAGGGCAGCTGCAGGCCTCTGTCCACCATGGGCTCCGGCCAGACAGACGGGGGATTCCATCTTCAGGGCCTCCTGCCTCAGTTGGCCTTACAAGTTCTTTGTGACTAGGTGGGTCTTGTAATGCTTGGTGAGGTGGTCACTCCTCATGAAGCGCTTCTGACACTGAGCACACTCAAAGCGCTTGTCCCCTGTGAAGAGGAGGTAACAGTTACCCATGAGCCCATGTACAGATGTTGCGACAGCCCCCAAAAGGAACAGCACTCAAAAAAGGCCAACTTGGTCTCACTTCTCTGCCCATCTGATCTTTCCAGTCAACCTTGCTCCAGTTCCTTGTTTCATGCTTGTGCTTGAGCCTCTGTCTTTAGCTTCATTCTGAACTGTGTCTCTTGGGCTTTGAACCTAGATCAACATCCTCCTCCTTGCAGGATAACATCACTAGCCCTGGGCATCCACTGAGTCTGGACCACAATGAGCCACCCTATGTCAGAGTGCTTTCTCTATTGCCTCTGAGCCAGTGTGACCTGGCCAGGAGTCGCAGCTTTGGACCACAAGTGCCCTACCTTTCAGCTCACCAGGCACTCGCTACAGCGGTACCTTACCAGTGCTTTGGGGTCACTGGGCACTCCTATAATCCCAGCATTTGAGAGGCTAAGGCAGGAGGACTGTCAGGAGTTTAAAGCAAACCTGGGCTATACAACAAGATCTTATCTCAAAAAATTTGTAAAAGTTAGATGTGGTAGTGCACACCCATAGTCCTAGCACTTAGGAGGCGACGGCAAGAGGACTGCTTCAAGGCCACACTGAAATACACGGCCAAATCCTGCTCTCATCCCCACCAAAAAAAAAGATAGAGGGTTGGGAAGCCATGTAAGATGGTTCATGTCTGTAATTCCAAACACCAGAAGGCTGAGTCAGGAGAATCACAAGTCCTAGGATAGCCTGATATATCACAAGAACCTGTCTTAAAAAAAGGATGGGCTTGGAAGCTTAGAGGGCCTAGGTTAGAACCCAGCTTGCCTGTCACTAGCCACTTCTCTAAGCCTCAATAAAATGGGCACAACTGAAGTACCCCTCAGAAGCTGTACCAGGATTAACCTGATGTTATTGGAAAACCCTAGACTGTGCCTAGCACACATCATCAGTGCTTGGTAGGTTTTGTTGCTTGTGACACAATCTCACATTGCCCCGGCTGGCCCCAAACTCCGGATCCTCCTGGCCTGCTCTCCCTACTGTTTCAGTTATAGCTGCCCACTTCGGCACCTGTTAAGCAGCTCTGAAGGTACAACAGAGGTGGTCAAGGCTGTGTGATGCAATGACCTGACTGGGCAACAGTTCTTGAAAGAACTCCCTGGTGGTTTAGGTGGTCTGGCTGGCCACAGCTTTGCTGAGCACGGCAGCTGCCGAAAAGGCACGGATAATCCACAGAGGAGCAGAAGGGCACGGGGGAAGCTGACCTGTGTGGGTCCGAGCGTGCCGCTGGAGCTCGTCACTCCGAGTGAACCTCTTTCCACAGAAGAACCAGTTGCAGACAAAGGGCCGCTCGCCAGTGTGCAGGCGGACGTGGGCCCGAAGCAAGGATGTCTTCCGGAACGTCTTGCCACAGTCAGGGATGTGGCACACGTGCTTCTTCTTGCCCTGCTCTCCAGACCTGAGGGGGTTGGGTTGGAAGTGGACCGAGTGAACAGGGAGAGGAGCAAGAGGAGGTGAGAGAGGAGCAGGGTGGGGTAAAGGGAGATTAGGTCAGCTTGTAGCCCTGGGCGGCGGTCCCGCAGAGGGACGTGCGGGAGGGCACCGGCCAGGCTGCTGATCTGACCGAGCTCCTGGGTTACCTCTTTTCCCCATCCTTGCAGTTAGGACACGTGCAGGCCATTCGGCGCCGCTTCTCTCCGGGCTGGGCCTCTCCAGCTAGAGCCTGCTCCATCTGCAGCTGGATCTGGGTGGGACTCAGCCCACTGATGGTCAGGTTGTTTCCAGAGACATTCTGCACTGTCAGCTGCTGCTGTCCTGTGGGAAAGGGAAGGGCATCGTCCAGAGGAGGAAGCCTCTGATCAGCCCTTCTCTTCTGCTCAGGTTAAGGCTGAAAATCATGGCAGCTTATTTGAGAGTGGTTACATAGGCCTTTGAAATGGCAACGCTCCAAGGACTTCTGTTCATGAGCTTTGGGAAAAATCACACCATCCAGGCTGCCTTGTCCTCCCTCTTGGCATGCCTTAACGGTGGAAAACCTAATGCAGAAAGCACTAGAAACTCATTAGGGATGAAGGGCAGAGTTTTGGTGAGCTCTGGATGCCTTCAAAATAGCTCTACACCAGGTGCAGAATGCAGACTGCCTTTGCCAGGCACCTCTGTGTGCTCTCGTTTTTAAGGCTGCTTTCCCAGCCCATATCACCACTGAACTCGTGTGGCACAAGCGGGTCCCACCCCGCCTCCTTGCTTCCAACCTTAACGCCAGCCTCCCCTTTAAGAAGCCTTGCTTCCTTGACTTCCTTTGCCTGTTGTGGCCCTTACTCATCTGTCCTGGGCCTGGCCAAGTTAATCTCAGTTTGTATGTTACTTGAAAACATCTATTTTCTTCCATCACTATTCAAGATCTACAGTTACCAAATTGGGACATATGACTTACTAGATCTCACAGCACTACTGTAAGAACCAAGTGGGGAGATACACATGGGTGTGTACACTCTGAGGCTGGAGGGGACCAGGTGAACGGTGGGTGGCATCCTTGCTGGACAGCATCCTCTAGGCTGCTACTGAGACTCCAGGGGCCTGGCCCACGACTCCCACATGCTGGGCACAGTGCCCTGCTGCCAGTATTCCAGACACAGACTGTTCCTCACCGCCAGTGTTGGTGATGGTAACAGGCACACCCTGGACTTGGACACCATTGATGTTGATGGTCTGCATGGCCTGGGCAGCTGCTGCCAGCTGTGCGGCATTCAGGCTGATGATGCTCCCGGCAGGTGCAATCTTTGGCAGGGGACGCTCTTTTCGGAGAATTGCAGCTGAATGCTTTTTGCTTGTGCCACTAAGATGGGGAACTCGGGGGGCAGGGCTATTACAGGTGGTGGATGAGGTGGTTGCAGCTGCTGCTGGGGGGCTGTCCTGGACAAGGACTGTCTGTACCTCACCAGAAGGTGTACGGATATAGACCTGAGGGGACAAGAGACAAGTGAATGCTGTAGGGAAGATGGCGCCAGCACCTTCACACCTCCTTACCCACCTTGTAACACCTGTCAGTCCCATCCACCTTCAACCAGCCCAAACATTCATACACTGCTGATGTTTAACAGGGGCTGATGGCATCCTTGAACTAAACTGGCATGGGCTGGTTACTGACCTGCAGCCAGATCTTTCATTTGCTTAGCATAAATATAATTGCTTAATCTCAAAATTGCAGGATTAGAAAGCAAAGCCAGCCTGTGTTACAAAGTGACTGCCAGGCCAGCCTGACCTACATAGCAAGACCCTATCTTAAAAAAACAGGGGAGGAGGCTGGGCATGGTGGTACACATCTTTAATTCCAGCACTTGGGAGGCAAGCAACCAGGCAGGTGTCTATGAGATTGAGACCATCCAGGTCTACTTAGTGAATTCCAAGCCGGCAGGGGCTATAGAGAGGAGAAACAAGATATATATTATCCCGAAATGTGTCCCTTCAAAAGACTAATAAAATGAAAAGAGGAAAAAAAGTAACTATTACATGTTTTTAAACCTTTGTGTATGGTATGTATGTATGAGGTATGTGTTGTGTATATGCATTCACGTGTGTGCGCACACACATGCCAGGGCATAGTTGTGGAGGTCAGAGGACACCTTGGGTGGTGGTCCTTGCTTCTACCTTGTTTGATACAGGGTCTCCTGGTCTTCACAATGCTGGCTGGCCCATGAAGCTTCTGGGGACCCTCCTGTCCACTTCTTTGTATAAACTCTGGGATTACAGATGTGCGCTGTTTCCAACTTTATGTGTGTTCGGGGCATCTGAACTCAGGCCCTCATGTTTCCACAGCAAGCACTTTACTCACTGAGCCATTTCCCCACCCCAAGAAAAGTAACTTTTAAGGTACAGAAAGAAATCTTTCAGGCATTGCCACTGTAACTGTTACCAGTAATGGGACAAATGGAAATGTGTCTGTCCCTTAGAACACCTTGTGTAAAAACTTGCATAACCTGCAATCTACTCATGGAGGAAATATCACAACCCAAAACTGAGGAACACTGTACAAAATAGCCTGTCACTTTCAAAAATAGCAAGGTCATGAGAGCCAAGTAAGAATGGAAGTAAAGCTGGGGGTGTAGCTCAAGGGTAGAGCACCTGCCTAGCATGCACAAAGCCCTGGGTTCGGTTCCCAGGCCCATGGAGGTGGGGTTGTGAGGAAGCATTTCAGATAAAAAGAGACTGCAGATTTATGCCACACATAATTATTGGGGCATGTAGCAAATCTCGAACAGTGTCTCCTAGTTAGACACTGGCATTTCATTTCTAGTCCCCAGGCTTGATGGTTGTAGTGTGTACTTCTTAGAATGTGCTCTTGATGGGTGAATTAAAGCATCCAGAAGTCAGAGGAGAATCAGGGTGGCAATTTATGCTGAAATGATTCAGGAAGAAAAAAACTTTGCCCAGCTCAGTTGTTACTTTAATTGTTTTGTTGTTGTTTTGGGCTTTTTCGAGACAGGGTCTCCCTGTAACCCCTGTCCTGGAACTCATTATGTAGACCAGGCTGGCCTTGAACTCACAGAGATCTGCCTGCCGCTGCCTGCCTCTGCCTCCGGAGTGCTGGGATTAAAGACATGCACTACCACGCCTGGAAATTGGGGTTATTTTTAATCCCTGGATTACTGGATTATTTTTCAATTAAATGACACCACACAAATCTGTCATTCCTTAATAATCAAATATAGCTCATTCCCAGTTTTGTACTATGTATCCCTTTTTCAAATTACTCTTTCGTAGTTTGTTCTTTCTTTCTCTCTTCTCTTTTTCTTTCTTGAAGAAAATAGGTTTACTGAGTACACTAAAGGACAATGGGCTAAGCAGGAACAAGAGCATCTGCCCACCTTTTGTTTTTTCTTTTGTTTTTCACAACCTGACACAGGTGAGGGGAAACCCTCCTCTCCCTTGGATACTGAGTAGGTGCTGAACATTGTTAAAGCACTGTTAAAGTCTGCTAAAATCACTAGGCTTGGTAGCTCATGCCTATAATCCAGCACTTGAGAGATGAAGGCAGGAGAATCAGAAGTTCAAGGTCATTCTCAGTTACATAGCAAGTTCAAGGCCAGCCTGAGCTACATGAAACTGTCTCAAAAACAAAAAACTGCTAAAAATACTATCAGTGTTGATGGTAAGTTCCAAGGTTTTTTGGGGGGGTGAGGGTGGGCATGGGGAAGTGGTTGTTGTTGTAGTTTGGTGTTTTGATACAGGGTCTCACAGTATAGTCCAGGGAAGCCTTGAACTCATGGTACTCCTCCTGCCTCAGCTTCCTGAATGCCTGGAATTACAGCTGTGAGCCACCATACCTGGCTTTAAGTTCTTGGCCTAGTTCAGTAGTTAAGAGTATTTCCTGCTCTAGCAGAAGACCCAGGTTCTATTCCTAGCACCCACATGGCAAATGTTCATAACTCCAGTTCCAGGGGATCCAATGCCCTCTTCTGGCCTCTGTGGGCATTGCATACACTTGATATACATTCAGGAAAACATTCATACACATGAAATTAAAATGGTAATTCTTTAGTTCTTACTGTAAGTCCCCCCTTCAGAGGTTCAATTTCCTGTAAATAAGCATAGACACTGGGTGGGGGGGGGGGTGACTTTGACACCCTATAGCCATTAGTGTCTCCTTTATTGTCCTGGCTTCTGTGAACAACATTAGGCCCCTCAAGGTTCTCTGAAGTGGTCTTCTCTTGCCTGTGTGTAGGGGAGCGGGCTGAGCTGGTAACACAAAGAAGGAAGCAGCAGAGACAGCAGAGTGGCAACAGCAGCTAAGCAGCTGGTGGGCTGCAAAAGCAGCAAGGCCGCCGGCAGCTTGGCAGTTAAGAACTGGCTAAGCTGCTGCACTGCAAATGTGTTAGAATGGCCAGCTACTCTGACAGCTACAAAAGAGTGAAGCAGCGAGAACAGGAACTGACCACAGCAAATGCAGCAGCAGAGAGCCATCAGAGCCACCTTCCACATGGCCACAAGGGGACGGCATGAAAGAGCACTTAACAAGAGCTAAGGAGCCCGACAGCAGCCAAAAACTCGAGATCATGTTAATTTATGTAAAATAAACTGGGTTCGACAAATACTGTGTTTTCTCCCATATATGGAATCTAGACTAAAGGGGAAAAAATGGTGACATGAAGCAGAAGGAAGACAAACTGAAGGGAAGAAGCGGGTAAGCAGGAGGGGAGACAAGCAAACACAGCAGCGCACAACCGACACACATGTATAGTTTCATAAGGAGGGCCAGTGAGTTGGCTCAGCAGGTAAAGGTGCTTGTTGTCAAACTGGACTATCTGAGTTTGATCCCCAAGGTCCACACGTTGTCCGCTGACCTCCACACACATACTGTACTACAACCTCCTCCTCCCACTAAATAAATATGTAATTTGTAAATGTTTTATTTTTATATATAGGAGCATATTGCTTGCATGTATGTAAGTGCACCCATGTTGTACAGTGCCCTCAGATGTCAAAAGGCATCAGATTCCCTGGAACTAGAGTTACAGACAGTTGTTAGCTGGCACAGAGAAGAGAAACTGCAGCAGCCCCTGGTCACTAATATGGTCTAGAGAGCCATTCAATTCTTTAGGGCCTTGGGTCTCAGACACCCCTGGCCCAGGAGCTATAATGCTGGTTGCTGTCAATGACTAAAGAATCCTGATATCTAGATCCATCTGGAAGCTTCAATGCCAGGCATAGCCAAGGGCTAACTAAGGAATCCTGACTTCCTAGGCCTGCACCTATACAAGAGCTCTAGTACTAGAAGGTACCATGTGCTGTTGTTCCTGGCCATACCGTGGCGGCCACCAAAGGCCTAGGGATACAAAAGCTGTCAGAGATGAGCACTTAAGAGCTCCTTGCTTACAATCTCTGCCCAGGTAGAACAAAGGTCATGGTAATGTCCCTCTGTGTAGCCTCAGATCTGAGATCATCCTGCCTTTGGATTGTAGGCATGCCATCACACCAGGCTTAATAAACCTTTTGAAAGATTTTATTTATTTTTATTTTTTGTTTTTTTGAGAAAGGATCTCATTACACAGTCCTGGCTGCGCTGGAACTCACTATGTAGATCAGGCTGCCGTCGAATTCACAGAGACTCTGCCTCCTAAATACTGGGATTAAAGATATGGGCCATCATGCCCAGCTATTTTCTGTTTTTAGTTACATATATGTGTATGTCTGTGTGCCTACAGGTACTTTTCTATTCCCCTGGAGCTGAAGTTACAGGTAGTTGTGAGCTGCCTGTTATAGATGCTGGGAGCTGAACCTAGGCCCTCTGCAAGAGCAATATGTACTCTTTAACAGCTGAGCCATCTCTCCAACCCAAAAAAATCTTTTTTGTGTAAAGGTCCATTCAGATAATAAGTATTTTAGGTTCTCCAGACCATATAGTCAGGACCATATCGGCAACTCAACTTGGCTATATAATGAAAATGGCATATCAGTATTCCAATTAAACTTCAGTTACTAATCCCAGCACTCTGAAGGCAGAGGCAGGTAGACCTCTGTGAGTTTGAAGCCAGCCTGGTCTATACATTGAGTTCCAGGCCAGCCAGGGATACATAGACCCTGTCTCAAAAAACAAAACAAAAAAAACTCCTTTATTTACAAAAACAATGGATGAGGTCAGGTGTGACCTCTGAAACAGAATATAATGCATTTTGAGTAGGGATGGTGGCTTACATTTGTAATCCAAACACTTGGGAAGCTGAAACAGGAGGCTGTCAAGTTTGAGGCCAGCCTCAGCTGTACAGTGACTTTCAGGCCAGCCTGAGATGCAGTGAGACCCTGTCTGAAAAAATGAACAGGAGCTGGAGAGATGGCTCAGCAGTTAAGAGTACTGACTGCTCTTACAGAAGACCCAGGTTCTGTCCTCAGCACACAGTGGCTAACAACCATCAGTAATTCCAGTTCCAGGGGATCCAACACCCACTTCTGACCTCCGCAGGTACTGCATGACAAGGGTGCACTTAGATACATGCAGGCAATACACTCATACACATAAAATAAAAATTAAAACAATGCCAAAAAAAAACTAGGCTACTCCTACCTTTTATTTTTCTTATTAATATCAACAGTTTTTCCTCATCAATTTCTTACTTTACACCAAATTCTACAGTTCTTACTTAAAATTTCCATTCTTGCTACTGTTGTATGTAATCTTACAACAGAAATGACCTTATTAAAGTTATTAAAGTTTCCCTAGTCATGCCCTAAAAGGTGCCCCATGAAGAAGAAAGGGACCAAAATACACCTGATTTCATCTGATTTCTATAGGTCAGGATCACCTGGCCTAAGACCTGAAGAGAGCCCATCTGTTGGGCAGAAGCCACTTCCTACCCACCCCAAATAATGGAGACTCCAACATCCGATGGAATCAAGTGATGATCTGCCTCAGCTTCAAAAGCAAGCCAAAGGGTAAGCAGAAGAGAGGTAGGCAGAGCAGGGGGACTGTGGTACCTGGGTTGGTGTTGATTCAGTTGTCTGGATCTGAAAGTTCTGTGAGGGCTTCTGGGGAACGGTGGGGAGGGTGGCTGAGGCGGCCTGTACCACCCGCAGCGCCTGCTGGGGGATCTGCACCACCTGCTGCTGTTCGGCCTTGGGGGGTACCACCTGGACTTGCTGGACCACAGCTGGTTGGCCCCCACCAGGGCTCTGGACAATCAGCAGGTTATTTCCTGCCTGGATGATGTTGTCAGCTGTAGTCTCAATCAGCACTGTCTCCACCTGTTCAGCCACAGCCACAGATGGCTGTGAGACAGGAAGGCTCTTCTTCCTGGCTTTCTTGTTAGTCTTAGACAGTGGGGTGGGAGGGCTTTCGGTGAGGAGCTGAGCAGGGGCCCCAGCATCACTGGTATTCACCAGGTTGTTGACAGGCAGGGTGAGTGTTACGTTGCCACCCCCACCTGTCAGCTTCACCATGTTGGCCCCGCTCTGCACAGGGGTGGTAGTTGTACTTGACTTCTGGACAGGGGCTGGTTTGATGGGGACAGGCTTGTGGCTGGATGATGAGGGGGTGATGATGGCTTGGTTGGTGCCTGGGATGATCTGGATCTGGTTGGTGAGATTGGGCTGCACCTGGATGGTCTGGGAACTGCTTGCTTGAATCTGAGGGACCGCCTGGTACTGGATACTGGCATTTGATCGGCTCCCTTTGTTGATCATGGTGGGGTTCTGGATAGCAAACACCAGCTGCCCTCCAGGATAGGAGGTGCTCAGCTGGGAGCCCTGAATCTGAAGTATGTTTCCTTTAGAAGACAAGATGCCAAAGCTATTCTTACCGGGACTGAGGGGGAGAGGGGCAGGTTTGATGGGGACTAGTTTCCGTGGTGTGGGCTGGGGGGGAGCAGGAGGCGTTACTGCAGCTTCAACAGCTGGTGGGCCAATTTTGCTACATGTTGCAGCAAGCAGGGCCAAAGGAGAAGGCTGGGAGTCCTGTAAAAGTCAGCAGAGGAAAAAAAGTGAGACTGGAAGACTATGACCAACCACCCCTCTGCCTGGTGGCCCTCTTCTCTGGGGCTCTCAGTGAGCTCTTCCCCGCCCTGTGGCATACTGTTGCCAACAGCCACCCCCTGCAATGGCTCCTGACGGCTTCTCCATGAAGCAAGGGAAAAAAGATGGGAAATGTCTCTCAGGAAGAACCCACCACCAAGGCCCTGGACATGGTGAAACAACAGCATGAATTGACCCCTTTTTCCCACTGGCCTTGCTTCAACAGGGACAGTGACGTACCCCCAGATCTCAGATGGAGTTATATGAGCTTACCATAAAGAGGAAGAAAAAGAAGTCATGGGAGAGGGCGGACAACACAAATACTCGGTAAGGTGTTTTCTGGAGCTTGGCAGGTGCCACTTCCTGGACTAGGGAGGGCTACAATGAAAGGGCCTGTTTTCTCAGGAGCAGTGAGTCTGATGGACGGAATACTGTGTTCCTATTTTAGATATGTGTACTGTGCATCTGTGTATAGTGTATGCATGTATACAAGTTTAGGGGAGGTGTACATACACATTTGGGTTCATGCATGTGGAGACTAGAGGTAGACATCAAGTGTCTTCCTCTGTCACTCTCCTCATTTTTGAGATGGGGTCTCTCACTGAATCTGAAGCTCACTGACTGGGCAAGACTAGTTGGCCAGTGAGCTCCAGAATCCTTCTGTCTCTGTCTCTGTCTCTCCAGCACTAGGATTACAGGCATGCACTACCACACCCCAGCATTTTACATGTGTACTAGGGATCACACTCAGGTCCTCATGTTTGTGTAGCAAGCATTTTACCAACCGAAGCATCTCCCCAGCCCCAGGAATGCTGAGCTTAATTCTGCTCTTTCTACCTGACATGGTTATGGTATCTTAGGCAAGTGGCCATGTCTTAGTTCAGAAACTGTGAGTAACTGAACCTTCCTGGGTGTTTGCAGGGAGAGTGAAAGGGTTCTGAGTATAATGGAAGATCCACTTCAGTGAGTCCACCCAGGCTGCTGTGTGCCCCGCCTTTGGAGCTCACTGCCCACTTGCCTGGGTAGTAGCGGCAGCAGGCTGCAGGTAGTCACTGGGACTGACAGCAGCAGTGGCAGCCATGCTCGTCTGTGGATCTGTTGGAAGAAAAGTAATGGAGTAATACGTAAGACACCTGAAGAATCCAAGCCTCGGCTTTTCTCTCTGCCTCTGCTGCTGCTTCTCCAAGAGGTTAACAGCTTTTCCCATATGCCCCAGCTCTAGGGTCACAGCCCACCACTTGTCATGGGTGACGGCCTTTGCTCAACCCCCTGGCTACCTAAGTCTGGAAGAACTGGGAGACTTCTGGACACAATGAAGACTGGCTCTGGAACAAGGCTGTGGCAGGTCTGAATCTCCACGTTGGGGAGGGAAGCCAGAGCCAGGCTTGTTGCTCTAGCTCAAACTACCTGCTCACTCCAGCTTCAGCCAGATGCAAACCAGTCTGGAATCCAGGAAAGGATAAGCTAGCATTCCTGACAAGAGGATACACCTGTCCTATTCCAAGGCTGTATCTTTAGCCTTCACCAAAAAGGCACAAGGCATCTCAAGGATCACTTGGCATATGAGTAATTCCTTTAAATGATTTACACATTTACACAGGACTACTGATATGGCCCATATCAAGGATAGGCAGAGCTGGCAACTGAATACAAGAAGAATGAGCATGCAGTTATTTTTGTGAGTGTATACAGTTTATATATAAATAAAGCCAAGTAGGAAAAAGTCTTAAAAAGCTAAAATGTTAAAAGTCATTATCTCCTAACAGAATTTTGCTTGGCAGAGAATTTTTCTCCTTATCCCACAATGAATAGACAGTTGGCCTCCATATCCTCAGGGTTTTTTCATTTTTTAATTCACAGATTTAACCAACCATGGATCAAAAATATATTTTAGGGGTGGAGAGATGTCTCAACAGTTAAGATAGTGGCTGCTTTTGCACAGGACCCAGGTTCAGTTCCTAGCACCCACATGGCAGCTAACAACTGCTAGTAACTCCAGTTCCAGGGGATCTGACGCCCTCTTCTTATCTCCTCAGGCATTGCACACATAGGTGTACTTACATACATGTAGGTAAAACATTCATACACATAAAAATCTTTTTTGAATACATTTTTAAAGTTACTGTGTCCATACTAAACACATACACACTTTTTGTCACTATTCCCTAATAACAACTGTTTAACAAAAATTTAACATTGTGTAAATGCTTCAGATTACAAGTAATCTAAATATGATTTAAAGTATAGAGAGGGTGGGTAGCTTATAAACAAATACTATATCACTTTATATAAGGGTCTTGAGCTTCTGTAGATTTTGCTGGCTCCAGGGGGCCCTAGAAACCAATCCCTTGTGTATACCTAGGCACAACTGTACCCTTATTGATTGGTTGACTGATTGTTGTTTGAGAAAAGGTCTCACACTGTAGCCCAGGCTGGTCTGGAACTCATGCAGACCTCCCCAGCCCTAGGCGCTGGGATTACAGGTATACTCCACTAGGCCTAGCTACTTTTTTTCTTTTAATGGTGGAAATAAGGAAGAGGGAAATCTCTTCCCTACACTTAAGTCTAATTTAAAAGGTAAATAAGAAAAACAGAAGTCACAGGAGCTTAGGGTAAAAGATTCTTTGCCATCTCATTCAAAAAATCACAAGCACACTGGGCAGAACCAGGCTTGCATCTTCCTCTGGGAAACAAATTCCAGGAAGTACAGAAACAGGAGGGAGATTATTTGGGAGCTTCAAAGGGACAAAAAGGCTCAGGAACTGAGCGCATATTGGGTATCTGATGAGACAGAGGTTGGGGAGAACACACAGCAGTTTGCCTTGTCAGGCCTCAGAGGAGCATGATTCTCTGATAGGGAAAATAAAGGGGAAGGGGACTGACAGGCTGACAGGCTGCTCTGGACACAATGCGCTGCCCTCAATGGTCATACTCCCCAAGTCCATGAGAGTAATGCGGAGCAGAGGTGACTGACAACTGTGAGGAGCCAGAGGACAGCTCCAGGCAAGCGTGGACATGTAGATCCTGGCACACTACAGACTAAGATCTTGGCAAAATCACTGCAGTAATGGAGGAAAGGAGGGAGTAACCACAAGGAACAGGCGTGCAACTGCAAAGACTAGCCCACTGAGCAATGCTCGGTTTGCAGTTTGCCTTTTAGAGTTTCAGATGGACACATTAATAAAGCAGCATACACGTGCATTTTGTTTCAAGTGACATCAAAATTTTTATAATATTCTTATGAACCAAAGGGGGAGAAATGGGGGCAGGATGATAATGTAGTTTGGGGGCTAAGTGAGGTATGCTTCTACTTGAATGACAAGTTAGGTGGACAAAGTGAGCCAGGGTGTCTCCAACTTGAGGTGGGGCTCAGGACCAAGACCCACAAGCATCTCATCTCAGGCCTGTTTACTGTCATGTTTTCATTATGGTGATTGCCCTTTTGTTTTATTTTTATTTAGTTAGTTACAGAGTTTCAAACTGTAGCCTAGGCTAGCCTGAAACTCACTATGTAGCCTAGGCTGACCTTGAAATCACAGCAATCCTCTAGCCTCAGTCTCCCAAGGGCTAGGATAATAGTTACAACACCCAGCAAGGCACTATCTTAAAAAAAAAAAAAAATGAACACATGCCACAGATTCCTGGAGACTTGCTTAACCACATTCTGCACACTGCAGGGCCAGTGTGCTTAAAAGCACACCACCATAGCTGCAAGGGCTAATTAGGGAAGTTCTGCACATTTGATTCATGACACAGCTGTGCAGAGTGAAGGGCAATGTCTCTCCAGAAGCAGTAGGAGGCCTAGGGTGCTTGGCACTACTGGGTGGGCATGCAGAGCTCCAGGGGCTCCAAGGGCGATGTTGGCACCACACCTGCACTGAACATGTGGCTGTGGTTCTACCAAACACCATCCTCCCAGAACATTGTCGATTTGAATTTTGCTGGCTTTTCTCCTTTTTTGGTAATTTTTTTGTCAACTTTACAGGGCTAAATCAACAAGGTGACACACAAATTTATGCTCATAAAAAATTAAGTTGTAATGTCATAATGAAACTAATCAAAGTCAATTTCAAGACTTTTTTTCCCCTTTAGAGCAGGGGTATTCAAGATATTAGAACAACAATTATAAAAATAATTTACTTCAGGGCTGGAGGTATAGCTCAGTGGTACAGTGCTTATCTCTGCCCAACTCTGGATTTGATCTCTAGCACTATAAAAAAAAAAAAAAAAAAAAAAACCCGAAAAACCACATACACGCACATCCAGGTTCTGTGCCATGTAGTAAGTTTCCTGAAACAAAATATGCCCTTGTTACATATAATAAAGCTTTGCTCTATTTTTTTTCCATTTTATTTTACTTCTTTTTGGGACAGGTTCTCACTTATGCAGCCTAGGCTGGCCTGGAATTTATGATCCTCCTGCCTTAGCCTCCTGCCTGCTGCAATTACAGGTATGTACCACCATGCCCAGCTTCCTATTTTAGTTATTAAAAGGATGGTTGACTGTGGCCCATTAAATTGGTTCTGTATCCTATTGGCTGAAAAGCACAGCTTTATCTATCAGTCATTCTCAAGTTTGAAACCAGCCCAAAAGACCTAGAAGGTGCTAATGTCACAAAACCAAGGACTGTAAACACAGTGTGTTTGTATTAGATTTCAAATAGATCTTTGAAATTTTGTATGTGTAATGCTTAATTAAGCAAGAGGCTTCAGACCTAAGTGAGAATTCCACTGTGCCATCCACTAGTGGGATGGCTGGGTATTCCTCTCAGCTTGTAGTATCTGTAAAACAGACAAGGCCATCCTCAGGGCTTCTAAGAGGCTCCATTCACTCACATGAAAGTATCCATATGTATATGGGATATATATACACACACACACATATATATATATATATATATATATATAAACAAGTCACAAGTATATAGGACAGGAAGACAGAGCTTATGCATGCTTCTCCAGTGGGGGGTGGAGGGGAGGAACCCTGTGGTTTTGACTTGAGGCTAAACAAGACTCAGTAGAGTCTCCATATGACTACAAAAAGAGCTATGGGGATCCTGAACTGCATCTTTAAAACTCAATCACAGGGCAGGTGTACTAGCACATACCTGTAATCCAAGCACTTGGGAGGCAGAGGCAGAGGCAGAGGCAGAAACTTCAATACAAGTTTGAAGCCAGCCTGGTCTACATAGTGAGCTTCAGGCCAACCAGAATTACATAATGAGATCCTGTGTCTCAAAAAACTGAAAAATAAATAATTTTTAAACTTCAATTGTGGGACAAGAAAAATAATAGTCCCTGCGCACAATGGGCCTCATCTCAAGTGTCAGGTTCTGTTCTAAGGGTCAATTCCAATGAAGGATTTTCAAGTGGAACTTTCTCAGAGGAAAGTAACCATGGTTCTAGCCAGAGTACTTATTCTATATGTGGGTTCAAGGAGCAGACCCAAGAATTCTGTATGAATGTTTCAAGATGGCAGATTTCAGTTTAATTGAAGGGAATTTTAAGAGACAGAACCAGTTAGTTGTCTTTAGGGGGAAAGTTCTTTCTCTAGAATTGTTTAACCAGAGGCAAGATGTACATTCTGCTGGAGATGGGATAGTGAGACAGGATGAAAAGTTGGGCCAAATTTTCTTTCAAATGTTTCTATTTCTGAGGCCTAAGAGTGTAGATCAGTGGTAGAGGCCTTGCCTAGCATGTGCAAGGCTCTTGATTAGATACCCAGCACTAAAATAAAACAAAACAAAATACCAAAAACTTTTCAGACCATGCTGCTTTGATAAAAACCCAAGATTGAGTCAGTTGCTGGCAGGGCTGGGAAGAAGGCAACGGATCTTGTAGGAAGCTGCTGGGACCTCAAGTTCACTTAGTAAGAAAATGGTGAATGGCTCTGCATCAGATGTCCTTCCTGTGTTATGAAATGGAGGGACACTGCAGGAGGGCAGGGTGGAATAAAATGAAAAGAAAACTGGCCCAGTATTTTCTAACCATCTCTGTCTCCCTCTGCAGTCACTGTGACCCTGGACAAGCTGTTTAGAAACCTGGATAGGTTCAGCATGCAGATATAAGTTACAAGCTTCAATTACTAGTTAAAACAGAGTCTACTAAGGGCTAGAGAGATGGCTCAGCAGTTAAGAGCATTCATTGGCTGTTCTTACAGAAGACCCAGGTTTCTGTAAGAAACCCACATGACAGCCAACAACGGTCTGTAACTCCAGTTCCCTTCCCAGGAACCCTACAACCTCTTCTGACCTCTACGGGCATTGCATGACACAGGTGCACTTAAAAACATACAGGAATAACACTCACACATAAAATAATTTTTTAAAAAGCAGAATCTACTGATGCAAGCTGCAGACTGCTGGTGCTCCACACTGTACCATTTCACTTGCTTTTACTTCCTCCCCAGCTCTTAAAATTCTTTAGGTCTAAAACCACTCTAAGTATGCCTCCACTCAAGAGTTTTATGTGGTCCCTGGACGATCAAACAGAGAATCACCTCCCTGCCATTGCAGAATTACATCCTGGAAAGAGAAAGGGAAGGGCAAAGACAGGTACTTCCTCCTTGGATATGAGATGGTTAAGGACAGGTAGCGCAGATCCACAGCTCTAAGACTGTGAGCAACCTCATTAATTTAGAATCTTAGATTTAAGACGTGTCATGTGGATATAAGTCGTGCTTAACTTTTCCTACATATTATTCAAAGCACAATTAGGTATACTACAAAGCCCATGAAGAAATTCTTAGGCACAATTTCTTAATTGTTTCATACCACTTCCATCGTGTTATGTATTTTTCTTTTTGTACTGGGGATTGAACCCAGGGCCTCACACATACTAGGCAAATGCTCTATCACTGGGCTATATACCTCCAGCACTTCCACCAATTTAACAGTACTATTTGCTTATTACAGCAATTAATATTTGGTCAATGAAACCTACATTTAGCCAGGGATAAATAGGATTACTGTATATACTTTTTTAAACATTTATTTTGTGTGTGTTTATGTAGATCAGAGAACAATTTGTAGGAGTCAGGTCTGTCTTTTAAACCATGTGGGTTGTGGGAATAGAACTCAGACATCAGGCTTGGTGGCAAGGACCTTACATACTGATCCATCTCACCAGCCCTTACTGAATATTCTTAAAATAAAAAGGTGCATATCTTTCAGCTGCCTCATATGGATCTTATCATTAATTCACTTTAGCTAAAACTTCCCAAAGTCCCTAACCTGAAGTTTTACAATGACCAGAATAACTAGTATGTTAATTAGCCCCAAGGAAAACTCCAAGGGAATAAGGCTTGATGGCAGCCCATGGGGAGTCGGGGAGCTGGGGGGATATCAGGGGACTGCTGGGACCATACCTGAATTTCCTTTCCCCATATCAGAGGCCAGGTGAACTACAAGATGTATAGAAATGCACCGAACGTCCAGACTCTTGTGCCAATTGTCCGCCTCCCTGTTCAGCCCCTCTAGAACTGCCTTCCCTTCCTGCCTCCTGGGCCAAACTTGGTGGAACAGGCTGCTGTCCCCTCCCCAATGTCCTCCCCTGCTTCCATCCCACACTCTGCTGCCTGCTTCCATCCAGGCCATCACCTCCCTCTCCTAAAGCCCTCTGACCATTGGTCTGGCACCTCCCCCTCCAAATTCCCACGGGTTTCTCACCTCTTCCCCTGAGGGCTCCTCTTCCTTCACCACCACTTAAATACTGACATTCCTCAACATCTGTCCCGCCTCCTCAAGCAAGGCCTTTCCCTGGGAGACTGCCACTCACATGGCTTCAAACACCTTCCATAGGCTGACAGTTCCCAGGTCTGCGCTCAGCCCAGCCCCCGTGGGCCTTCACTAGGCTGGCCAGACACTCCCAACCCTTAGCATTCCCTCTTTGCTTTTTCATTCTTTCTCATCCCCAGCCTCCACAGGCCAGCTTCCAGGGCCCCAGGAGCCCTTATCTCTGCTGCCGCCTTCCCTTGCTTAGGACTCCTAATTGTCTTTTTGAGCTAACGTCTTCACCCCTGTATCTCAGACTGATTTTCATTTTTTCCACCAAACAAAATTCATTGACAGCCATTTTGTCACAGGAATGTCAGGTTCTTGGGGTCCTTTCTGGACTGAGAGGAGGTTAAGTCATTCAGTAGCACTCACTTCCTATTATACTGATGATGGGCCCAAAGTATAGAGTATAGACCTGTTCTTCAGAGTAGACTGTGTCTGTCTTCACTGAACTCCTGCACCAGGCCTCGTTTCCAGGATAGGGAACAGTGCTGGGAGAAGAAGGGCAAGAAGACTTAGAACCTCCAGAAAACCAGCCTCTCCTGGAAGTTCCAACCACAACAGAACCCTGAGTGAGCACTATCCTCCTGGTGAATAACTGGTCCATGATATTCTGCCTTCGTAGAAATCTCTCCTGTCTGCTCACTAGTCTCCTCAGCCACTGGCCATCGTCCTTGCTTTAATCACCCCCAGCTCAGCCTGAAATAACCACCCACAGCCTTATCTTGCCAGCACAGGCTGAAGACTATCTTTGTAAACTACAAATCCCATCCTGCCACTCCCCTGATTCCCCCTCCAGTAGTTTCCTGGAGCTCTTCTGATAAGCATCCCCTGCCTCCCTTTCTCCCACTCTATCACTGATGAGTACAGCACACACATGCTACTCTCCCCCGAGCTTGAAGCCTGCACTATTTGGCCATTTATCACTCCAGGTGACCTTGCTGGGTGTCAGTGTATACTCCCTAGGACCCACAGCAGCAACTGACCTCACAGGGTAGAGACCCACCCTGGAGGTGGAGGGGGAAGGTCCCTTCTCCCACAGACTGGTGGTAGGGTATAACAGAACAGGAAGGACCACAGACCCTGATCACTGGCCTAGGGCTGTCTTACTGGTAAATTCATTGATAACACTGCCTTTATCTATTTTTTTCCTGGACAGGGATGCTGAGAATGGAACCCAGGGCCCTGTGCATGCTAGGCAAGTGCTCTACCATGGAGCTGTACCCTCAGCAAGAACACTACTCTTTAGACACAGGGAATGAGAAAAAAGGGGTCCACAATAAATAGGCTTCAGGAAGTTTTTTTTTCCCCTCAGGAAGAGGATTCAGCTCAAATTCCACAGCCAGGCCCTGGGATATGGGGTTTCTTTTTTCCCCCTTGCTAGTTCCTACCATGCCTGCTCTCGCTTCCTTGGGCCTCCACTATGGTATTTCCCCTGTAGGAATTTATTTCACTCTGTGCACAGTCCTTCTAGTGGCTATTTTGGTCAGCCTGGCTGGGCCAGAAGCCAACAAAGCAGTTTCTAAGGCCAGGCTTTCCCAGTTGCCTGGCCTGTAAGAATTCAGAGCTGGCAAGGGAAAAGCAAACCATAGCTCATTTTAGAGAACAAAGCTGGACCTCCAGGGAAGCTGACAAATGGGCTGAGAATCAGCTTGGATGGAGGATGGTGAGAGCAGCAAGCTGGGCTGTGAAAGTCTCCTAACTGTCCAGAACAATATCTATCAGTCACAATACTCTTATAAGACACAGGAAGATGAAGCTCACTTCACTGGCTTCCATCACAGAACAACTCTGAGCAGAGGGCAGCTAATGCCAGAGGGTCAAATAAGAGAACAAATCTCATTTCTACCCATCAAATCAGCCTCTGGTCTCCCTATCCTCAACCTTGACCCTGCAATTCTAAACCTTCTCTGTGGGATTCTTCCTCTTGTCTCAAATTCTAAGTGGTTAGGCTGGCTCAGGGCTCAGTCTCAGGACTTATCTTTTTTCTATCTATGCCTATTTCCTGAGTGATTTTACCTAGTCTCATGGCTTTATTGTTAGGGATTTTGTTTCATTTTGTTTTGCTATTGTGGTGCTGAGTATTGAACCTAGGATCTCCTACATACTACTCAAACACTTTCCCACTGAGATATATCCCCACTCCTCTCCCTGCCCCATTCTCTTTTGGTGCTGTGAAACAGGGTTTCACCAAGTTGCCCAGGCAGACCTGGAACTTGTAATCCTCCTGCCTCATCCTCAAAAATCCTAGTCTCGTGGCTTTAAAAGTCAGTAACAGGGGCTGGAGAGATAGCTCAGCAGTTATGAGCACTGCCTGCTCTTGCAGAAGACCCAGGTTCAATTCCCAGCACCCACATGGCAGCTAACAACCATCTGTAAATCCAGTTCCAGGGGATTTGACACCCTCTTCTGACCTCTGCAGGCACTGTACAACATGGGTCACTTACACACATGTAGGCAATACACTCATATACATAAAATAAAAATAACATATTTTTTTAAATCAGTAACAGGCCTGGGCACATGCCTTTAGATCTCTGTGACATTAAGGTCAGCCTGGACTACACAGGGAGTTCTAGGCCAGCTGGGGCTACAGGGAGACCCTGTCTCTTTGAAAGAAACACAAACAATAAACAAATAAAAACCAGCTAACATATGGATACTGTGTAAAGATAACTGTCGATGACTCTTGAGTTGTCTCCAAACTGCCCTGCTGTCTTCACTTGGGCTGTGTCAACAGGCACCTTGGGTCTAACAGCTCTGGCAGTGCCCTGCTTATCTCCCTAATTCTAAGCCTTCAACACTCCCCACTGCAGTGAATGTTAACTCTGTCCTTCCAGCTAGCTGCTCAGCCCTAAAACCTTCCGGTTATCTTTAACTTCTGGTTTTCCCACATTTGATAACAAACACTTCTGGCTCGGCCTTCAGAATACATTCCAAATGACTGCTTTCATCCCCTCCTGTCATTAATTGAATCCATGTCTGCACCATCTCTTACCTGGCTAGCTCAGAAGGCTGGCTACTTAGTGGTTTTCTAAGCTTGACTCTATCAGTCTATTCCCAACCCACATTCAATGCAAATGAACCCATGTCACTACTCTGCTTAGAGGCCCTCAAAGCATCCCATCAGAGTCAAAGGCCATCACACAAGGCCATGTGAACTGACTCCATTACCTCTGACCTGCCTTCTGGTCACTCTCCTCTCTCAGTGTTATGTTAAGCCATGCTGTCCTCCCTGCTGCTGCAGGTCTACTCCCACCAGGCCCTTTTCCTTGCCCTATGTCTGCTTGAGTTCCCCCTCCTCCTCTCACTGCAGACAGAGCGTGGTTTAATCCTCTACTCTGAGGGTTTCACTCTGGAGTCACATCACTGAGGCCTTCCCTGAACACCCTGTATTGCCCCTCCCACACATTTTTCCTATCCTCCCTCTCTTCTATTTTTATGCTTAGCTCTTCTCACTTTCCAACAAGTACTTATTAGTTACTTAATTACTGTCTCCCATTAAGAATATAAATTTGCTAAAGGCAAGGGTTTCTCTCTTACTAATGTACCTCTAGTACCTAGAAAAATAGGAATTTTATATATATATATATATATATATATATATATATATATATATATATATTTGTTGAATAAATTCATGAGTCAATGAATCCTTGAGGAATGCAGGGGAAGAGAGCCTAAGTGGAACTTAGCCAAAAGAGAGGGCTAGAGTGCGGCTCAGTTGTTCCAGTGCTTTCCTAGCACACACAAAGCCTGGGTTCCATCCTCACTGCCACATAAACACAGTGTGGCTGCGCATGCACCAGAGCACCTTAAAACACTTCAGTGAAAGTGCCTAAGCTCCACAAAGGTAAGATACAGTTCTGTGCTATTAACACACATGGGGAGGGTAAGTTAAGATCCTGAAAGCAGTTGGGCTCCGTGGCACACACCTTCAATCCCACAACTCAGGAGGCAGAGGCAGTAATGAGATCTCTGTGGGTTCAGGCCAGTGCTACACATGAGACCCCATCTCAAAAAAAAAGATCATGAGAGCATCTAAATGTGAACATTCCTATCTGTCTCCATTCTGAATTCCTTTCCTCCAAGCCTGACTGTTATGAGCTAGTTTGTATGTTGCCTGGATCACGTCCCATCCAATTTGAGGCAGCAAGGGACAATGGGAACTCTTCAGCATGACGAAAAAGGTTCTTCAACAGAAAAGCTTTGAAGAATACTAAGACTCAGAATTCTGCCTTCAAGAACAGGAGAAAGAATCAGC
This sequence comes from Eospalax fontanierii, assembly GCA_035773235.1. NCBI lineage: Eukaryota > Metazoa > Chordata > Mammalia > Rodentia > Spalacidae > Eospalax > Eospalax fontanierii. The sequence continues at coordinate 71,248,600 of CM069531.1, forward strand.
ACAGCCCCCAACCTCACTACACACAGACAAGCTGCTCCCTCTCCTTAGGCTCTGTGAGTCACTCTTCACATTCCCCGAGGCTAGGATCAGCTCCAGAAATGAGTACTGACTTCATTTCCCTAGAGAAGAGGGCTGGCTTACCATTAGTTTTTCAAAGCCTGGGAAATGTCTAGGTCTGAATTTTGTTTGTTTGTTTGATTTTTTTGATTTTTGATTGTTTTCTTTTTCTTCATAGGCTAATCTGAGACTTCCAATTTGACATCAACCAACCAAGGGCAAAAATACTTCACTTCCAATTGAACAGCCTTATTCTCTGTCTCTTAATCCCTATTCACAGTCTCTGATTTTACCACAAGAGAGGTAACCAACCATCAATGAGGAAGTTCAAGAAAGACAACATTTAGCAATGTGCCAAGTGCTACTGTCTGCTCCCAAGCCACTCACCCAGTGGCTGCCACCAAAGTACCACATCGAGGCAAACTGGCATCTCAAAAGACTTAAGTCTTGGACACCCAAGATACACCTCTGCACTACAACATGGCTTGGCATGTCAAGTGATTCTGATGTTGAAACAAAGGGCAGCTAAGCAAATGAGATGTCCATCAAAGGACTCCAAAAGCTGGCCTGCAAGCACCCTTGTTTCCTGATGCAATAATCCCAACATCTCGGCACTGCTTGAAGCCCCCTCTCTGGTACACTGAGACGCACCAGACGGAACACTCTGCCTACTCATACCCCCTTACAACTGATCAAGGCTCATCTTGATAGAGCACACCAGCTTCGAGCACACTGAGGAGAGGCAGTGACCAGGGATGGTGACATGTACTGAGAGATCTGGCTTCCCCCAAAGCTGGTGCTGACTCAGCTTCCTCTCATGCTGGTTTTGTTTTCTTTTATTCCGTGTTTTATGAAGCAGTAGAAAAAAGAGTTTTCCATTTCACAATCTGTCAATTGGAACAAATCCACCCATTCACAAGGGAGCAGCTCCTCAAGAACAACCTCCAATTCCATTCCTTGACAATGAGCTTGAGCTAGAAATGTCCCATTTTAACTCTCTTCACTTCTCTTCCTACCAGGCTCCAAAGGGTTACTGACAGAATGTGAAACCCCTCCACCTCAAGGTCCTAATAAAAAAGAGCTCATAAAAAAGAGCTATTGGTTATGGAGAAGGCATCTTATAAGACATTGATTTTCAACTACATTTCAAAAATATAAAGACCTATGAGCTGGCTCTTCGAAGGAAGAAATAAAGAGCTTTGTCCCATACTATGGGAGTTACGTGAAAAGTCACAGAATTCAAAACATCAAGCAAATATATCAGTGCATCCACTGAAGCTGTATTCATCAGTCTAGAAACACACTTATGTGGCTCAGCCTGTAGGTAAAATTTTCCTTGTCTTTTTGTTTGAGAGCAGGTCTTGCTATATAGCTCAGGCCAGCCTGGAACTCACTATGTAGCCCAGCCTGGTCTCAAATTCACAATTGTCCACCTCAGTCTCCTGTGAGTTAGGATTATAGGTACCTTACCACACATGGGTTGAGTTCCTGGTTTAGAACATGCTAGGAAATTCACAAATCCTTTAAATGCCCCCAAAGACAGTGTAGACATAGCCACCCAATAAGCTGATAAGAAGGTATATGACCTTTTCAAAGTAGATTGTACTCCCAGCTCACAGCCCACAAGGTTTAGGATTAGGGCCTATAATCTTATACACTCAGATGTGTTCACACAACTACATCTTGAAATTTTCTAATGCTTCACACAAACTTTAAAGCAATGTCTCTCTGCCTTTTTAATTCTGTGACCATTTAATTACTAAAACTTTTCATGTTTGGAAGCAGGATTTTAGTCTGTGCATACACACAGATGGAGTAAAGATAACAGAAAAAAAATGGCACATTTCTATCATAGGAATGGTAGGGGTCAAGGTCTAGGAGACTGCTGAGCCCACATCAATACTAGGGTCTACCGGCTGGCTGCAAGGAGCTTAAAAAGCCATTATGAAGGCTCTGGTTGAGCAATGCTTGCTTAAAGTAAGCTGATCTCATCACTGCCTGGTACAAAAGGCTCTGTAACTTCTCCAAAATGCTATTAAAGACCAGAAGAACTAAGAAGTTCAAGACCAAAATACCAAGTCAAATTCTTCTACCTGCTGGAAAGCCTCAGAGTTTTTAAACAAACAAATATCTGCCTAATACCACTGTTTCTCTCTCTGCTGACAGGCCACTACCAGCTCAAACTTAAAAAAATATATATTACGTTTATTTAGTTTGGGGAGCATGAATGTGTGTAGGTATGTGTGTCACAGCATGGGTGTGGGCATCAGAGGACAACTCAGAGGAGTCAGTTCTCCCCTCCTACCATGTGGGGACCCAAAGATCAAATTTAGGTCATGAGGCTTGGTGGCAAGTGCCTTTACTGGCTGAGCCGTCTCACTGGCCCAGGCCCAACTTTTTAATTGAATGTGAGAAAAAAGGGGCCACTTTATCTGATGTCTGCAGCATTGCCAAACTCTTCCTCCCAGGGCCAGGTGTCCCCGCTGGGCACCAGGAGAGGGTCCAGATGAACAAACTCTAGTTAGGTCTCTGGCAGAGTCTATGTCTTCAGCAGCCTAGCTCAGGGGCTCAGAATTGTGTCAGACCAGCTTATCTTCCCTTGAGACTGTTGCTTTTAACCAAAGAGGGAAGTCTCTGCAGAACCAAGTGGAAGAACTAGAATTAGAAAACTCACCAATCACCCCAGCCAAAGAGAATCCATTTCTAACAGGTACTAGCACCCGTTTGAGTGCCTGTTTGAAGTCGCTGGACATCAAGCAGATTGGCACACACCAAAACCTCAGCACTTGGCATGCTGAGGCAGGAGAATCTCCAGTTCAAAGCCTACATGGGCTACAGAATGAAAACCAGGCCAGCCAGATAGTTAACACCCCACCCCACAAAAGAAGTCACTGGATCACTGACATCAGCCCAACTGATAGGTTTTGAGATCTGCTCATTGTCCTCAAGAATCTGAAACAAAACAAGATACTGCAGCTATATTCATTACTTCAAACAATGGATTTCTTTGTGTTAGTAATGGGAACTACTGCTGTGGTCTGGGCTCTGCCATCATTCCCTTGGCAGCTTCTCTGTGCACAGGCTAATACCCTAAACTTTCTAGCCTTAAAAATCTCATTCAGAACAACAAAAGGCTCAGGATAAAGCTCAAGGATAGGGTGGCTGCCTAGCATTTGTGAGGGCCTAGGTTCAATCTCCAGTACCACAGAAAAGGAAAATTAACACAACTACTAACCCTTTGTGATACCCACTGTAGGCACAGCAGGAAAACAGTTCTAGACAGTGAAATCGCAATCAACTTTCTACAATGAAATGTGTATTTCGTAAGGGAACCTTGGGTCAATTCATAATTCACAGATTACTAGACTGATCCTGTCTCTGGGAAGGAACAAATAAATGACCTAGAAACCTCAGGAAGGAAAATTTTCAGAAGAAAAGCCAACAGAATCCCCCTGAATCAAACTATGAAACAAACATGACAGATTATTGGAATCAAAACCCAGAAATACAGTGAGGACAGGTTTCTGAATTGCCCAGAGAAGACACTTCCCATCTGAACTAAAATTTGAATGCATTGCGAAGGAAAACTCAGAAGGGTAAGGAGTCTAAGAATCATTAAGTCAGCAACGGAGATGGAGATGGGATGGAAGAAGAAAACGGGTATCTACTTTTATTTCTTAGGTCATCCCTCAAGAACGATTGCTCCTGGGCTTTTGGGGAGGTTCGGTAAATTTTTCCCCCAGGGCATCAGATTCCGGCCTGGGAGCTTTATCAACAAGTTATCAAACTTCTCAGAATTCCAAAGGGTTGCACAGATCTAGCCTGAGGCTCAAGAATTCAGGTGCAAACATTAAACTACGGTTTTTACTCCGCAGCTCAAAGGCCCAGACATCAGACAGCGTCTCCGCCTGCGATACGTCGGTAAACAGGCTGGAGTCTAGGCCAACAGGGCCCGTCTGACAGGCACTATGTGAATTTCAACAATTCCCAGGCCCCTCTGTACTCTCGAGAGCGCCCAGCCACAGGGCAAGCCCAAGGGACGTCCACCACATCCTCGGAGCAGACCCGGCACAGCCCGGCGGAGGGGTCTCCAGGCTGGTCCCGGTGCCCGCTCCGCGTGCCAGACCCCGGAAGCGCCGCCCTCCCGCCCAGCGGGCTCCGAGGGGGCGGGGAGTCTAACGCCCCCTTCCGGGTGCCTCCGTCTGGCTGGCCAGCCGCGCTCCTCCTCCGGGCGGGAATCCTTCCTCCCCCGCCCCTCCCGTGGCCGGGCCCCGGCGCCAGGCCCAGCCCCAGGGGGGGACCCCCTGCCCCAGCTTCCCCTCCCCGCGGCTTCTGCCCGTCTTCCCGACCCTTGAGGGCCGGGAAGACCCCGCCGGCAGAGGCCAGGACCCACCGCTCATTACGACATCTTCCTCCCTGGCCTCCGCCGCCTCCGCCGCCACCGAGAGCCTGACACCGCCCGCCTAGCACCCGCCAATCCCGGAGCCCGCCACCGCCCGAGCGACGGCAGAGCTCACCAATGAGCGTTCGGTACATTGGCGACCGACAGCATTTCCATCCAATCATTGAGTCGCATCTAGAGTGACGTTGGTTCGGCCAATGGAACTGGGAGGTGTCACTGATCGACGGTAGGGGGCACCAACCGGAAATCAACTGAGGAATGAACGACGTGTTCATTAGCCAACTGGCGGGAGGCAAAGTCCCGCCTGCCAGGAGGTTGATGGACAGCAACAGGAAGCTGGGTAGGGCGGGACTTAGCCGAGAAGTGTTTCTTTATTGGTCGTAGTTGACCTTCCACCCACCTCTCACCCAGAAAATGAGTGATAGATCTTCCCTAAGGCCAATCAGAAGTCCTCAGGGTGAGGCCGCGAAGTGCCCTATAAAAAGCATATACATCGCTCCCTAGGTGCAGTCCGGGGCAGGTGAGGCAGGTGTTGTTAGGTGAGCTGAAGGCCCTTAACTCAGCCCCTCGCTGGTGGTCGCCTGAGGAGGGCCCGACGCTGGAACGGGCTTCGAGTTATCTGGCATTTCCGAGAGGGGATTGTCATTGTCTGAGTTCGAGGCCCTCTTAATTCTCACCAGTTTATTGCAGATAAACCCCCATGATTCCCATGGCCCCGAACGGGTGCATCTCAGTCGCCTGCTGTGCCTGTTCCAAAAGCAAATTCCCGGGCCGCCTCCTCTAATCACATTTGCTGCTTTTCGGGCATGCCTAAAATCTGCGTTTTAACCAGCGCCTCGGGTGCAGTCTGAGCGCCCCTGTTTGGTCTCGGCCTCATTTCTTACCGAATGAGGTACAGCACTTGGTAGGCACCACCCAGGTAGGTTTGTCTTTCTCTTCCAAGCCTTCCTTTTGTGAACGCCTAACTTGAGCAGGCAGCGTTGCTCTCATGAGAGGGAATTCATGTTGGCTTCAGACCAGCGTGGGCAGGAAAACTACACACATACTTATGGTGGGACCTTAGACTCGGAGTCCTGTAGTATCCTCATCTGTTGCTGCTCGTGCCTCCTTTACTTTTTTTTTTTAGTGTTCAACAGCGAGAAATAATGTTTTGAATCCCGACTCGGTATGCGGTCCTCAAACTAGTGTTTTTGAGTATAGAACAAAACTTCCAAAAACACTATTTGTGATACACCTATTGTATAGGTGTCGATAACATGCATATACACCCTTCCTGGGATGTCATTGAGAAACTTTTGTGGTGCTGGGGTCTGAACCCCAGACACTTTAGCATGAACTTTGTCACTGAGCTATACCCACCCCCCCAAGGCCTCGATACATTTTCTGTCTTAACCTCCTCTCTTCCCTTCCTATTACTGCTAAGGAAAGGTTGCTAAGATAAAGCACTATAAAGAGCCAAATGCTTAGAACATAGTAATTCTGAATTACCAGTCTACCCCTCTCATAATAGCTTTTAGAAAAAGAAAACATTAGGTAATGTCACTCCTGTAGTTAAAATCCTTCTCTGGGGACTGGGGTGATGGCTAGGCTGACAAAAGAGTACTTTCTCAAGCATGGGGGACCTGAAAGTTTCCAATCCCTGGAACCCATATAAAAAGCCAGTATCTTTTGGGGTAACACTAGTACAGGAGTATCTCTAACCCCAGGACTGTGGGGTGGGGAGCAGAGACAGGAGGATTGCTGGGACTTACTCTCTGCCAGCCAAGATCCAGGTTCAAAGAAAGACAGCAACAAAGTAGAGGTGCCCAACATTCTGCTCTGGCCTCCATGTGCACCAGTATGTGGATATACAAATCCATTGCAACTGTGCCAATGCATAAAGCCAAAACTTTCTAGGTAAATCAGGCCTTCACACTTTTTAAAAAATGTATTTAGGCAATGTCAATTTGTGTAACGTAAGCTGGCCTCAGACTCATGATCCCCTGCATCCACTTGGCCACTGCACTTATACATCTGAGCCTCCACACTCTCACCTGAGTCTTTCATGCTTTCTCTTCCACCTCCTTTCCTTCTCTGCAGTCCTGGTCTTCTCTTTCCAGGAGAGACACCATAGTCCTCAAGCACTTAGGTGTCATTCTACTAGTTCTCTTCCTTCCTCTGTCTTCTGGTGAATGCCTGCGTATCCTTAAAAATCCTGATCAAGCCTGGTGTGGTGATACATGCCTTTAATCCCAGCACTCAGGAAGCAGAGGCAGAGATGGAGGCTAGCCTGGTCTATGTAGGGAGTTCCAGGCCAACTGGGACTCCAAGGGGACCCTGTCTGAAAAACAAACAAACAACAACAAAAAAAAAACCAGCAAAATTTGCATTCGTCACTCTTGCTCAGCCAGCTTTGTCTTGTCTATGCTGCCTTGAACTCTTCTTGGTAGGTGTAAACAGCTTCTCTCTCACACTGTTTCTACTTTGTTTGTTTACTAGCTGTCAAAACAGCAGGGTCTCCCACTGAGCTATACCTCATAGAGACTGAGTTACAATAGAAGGATTGAGGCCACTACACAAGATGATCAGGAAATCTATTCAGAGTTCAATGATTATTTGCATACAATTACATCTGCATAGGACTTGTTTATATAGCCCATACATTCTGTTCCCAGACCAGTTTCCAGTTTGAATTGCTTCACTGTGTAACCAAGGACTCCACCCAGGTTTAGTTAGTGACTCAGGTGCATTAGGGTGCAGGGGTTTAGGAGGGGAGGTGGGGTTGACTATCCTGCTGGGTGGCTGTCATACATTTTCTGGGACAAAAACTGGGGATAGCCATGTTGTCCCCAGAGGCCCCATCATGATGAAGTTGGCAGAAGTGAAGAGGGTGTGGGGGACAGTGAGAAACTAGAATTCACTGGTAGTTTTTTGTTTGTTTGGGGTTTTATTTGGTTTTGTTTGGTCTTTTTGAGACTGTCTCCCTGTAAGCCCCAGCTGGCCTGAAACTCACTAGGTAGACCAGGCTGGCCTTGAATTCATAGAGATCCAGCTGCCTTTGCCTCCTGAGTGCTGGGATTAAAGGTGTGCATCACCACGCCTGACTCTTGTTTGTTTGTTTGTTCTTGAGTTAGGAGGACCCCTCCTAGCCCAGCCTGACTTCAAATTCCCCTTAGAGTTGAGAATGTCCTTGAATCCCAGATCTTCCTGCCTCTACCTCCCATGTGCTGGGATTATAGGTATATACCATCAGGCCGAGCTTTAGACCGTAGGTTTTTGTTTGTTTTTATGTTTGTGAATGCAATGCCTGCATGTGTTGTGAAAGCCCCCAGAGGCCAGAAGAGGGTGTTGAATCCCCTGGAACTGGAGTTAAGGACAGTTGTTAGCCACCATGTTGATGCTGGGAATCAAACCCAGGTCCTTTGGAAGAACAGCCGATGCTCTTAGCCACTGAGCCATCTCTCCAGTCCCTACCCTGTGGTTTTTAATTCTGAATGACTTTTCCCTTTTAAAATCTGCTATTTTTATTTTGTTATTTCTTTATTTTTAAGCTTACTACTCTTACTAAAGGCAAAGAAGGAGACTTTTTTTGCCCCAGTAGTGCCAGGGATTGAATCCAGGGCCTCATGAATGCTAGACCAATGCTCCACCACTGAACTACATCCCCTGCCTATCACTAGAGTCTTCGAAGCTCATTCGTAAGCCCCCTCAGATCATCACACAAATTCTCTTCTCACAGACCTCCTTTTTTAAGATGACTCCCCCTCTTCCAAGTGAGGGAAAAGCCAGGTAGCATGCGCCTAAGTGCCTGCTTTCTCCCTGGCCACACTTTTTCTGGTGCTGGTGGTTAGACACAGAGTCTTGCACATACTAGGCAAGTGCTCTACCACTGGGCTACACACACAGTGCCTTGACCATACTCAGACTCACTAGAGAGCCTTTCACCAGTTCTGGAGTCTGGCTCCCATCCCATCCCAGAAGTCGATACCTTGGATGGAACCAGGCATCTGAACCAAGATTATTAGGTAATCCACATGGCAAGGCACAGAAGCACTGCTTCCTCAAAGATGGCTTTCACGGGAGTCATCAAAGGGAAAGGTCTAGACCCTCAGCAAACCCGCACCTGCCCCTCCCTGCATTTCTCTTTCCACCCTACCTGCTGTGGTTTTTGAAGAACCAGTGTGGTTAGATGGTTCCGGCTGTGTCTTCCCAGCGACGCCATCTCCTCCTTAGTGGGTCTAGTGGCTGGTTCTCCCTCAGCTCCCATTGCTGGTTCCCTTCCTCCCGCAGCTGCCTTCAACCTCCTCCTACTCCACCTTGTTACGCTCTCCCCATTTCTAGCGCGCAAAGTTCCTTGCCACTACTTAAAGTCTCACGTTTATCTTGTCCACCACTGTATTCTTCACTCTCAGCAGTGTTTGTTGACTGACTGAATGGCCCTTTGAACACTTCTGGGGCCCGTACCCTTCTCACTCAAGGCCTGTTTCCTCACCTCTACTCCTTCCCTGTGCGCCTCTTAAGCCCCTTGTCATTTCATTCTGTGATTTGATTTACCTGCTTCCCTCCCCATTCCCTTCCACATGTGGCTCCATCTACCCAGAATCCTAAGTGTGAGCATCTCCCTCCCAGACTACTGACTACACCAAAGGAAGGACATGGAGCTACAGTCTCTGTCCCCAGGAAGTTGCAGTTGACCTGGAAGCCAGAAGTACATGCAAGAGCCCTCACTAAGGGGACTTCTGGCTGGTCCACCCTCCCCTGTGACCCAAGTTTAACAATGCTATTTGTCTTCAAAGAATTGCAGCCACCCCCACCTTCTAAAGGTGCTGATTTCTGCCTTAAGGATCTCTTGGTAGCTTCTCTCCTTTTCCTCTTCTGTTCTCTCTTCCTCCCTTCCCTCTCTTTTCTCTCTTCCTGTCTCCTATAAGGAGATTTTTATCAGCCATCCCTGATGCATAGACCCTGAGAATGGTTTGATGGGACAAACTTAGTGGTTTGCATGAATCAGAGTTGTTGTTTCCCTCCTGGGCTCCACCGTGATTTCTGTGATCCAAGCCCCGCCAGACTTCTAGGAATGTAGAAATGGACCCAGCTATGTTCAGCTCCCTATTATGCTCTGCTAAGCTGACCCCAACTCTGCATCCAAGTGTACCCATACAGCCACCAACTGCTCCTTGTCCCTCCGCCCAGGGATCCCTGCCACTCCTGTCCATGCTCTGACTCCCCAGCTCCCTCTGCCCTTGGCCTTCCTGCCCAGGTCGATGGCTGCTGGCCAACTGCCACAGAATCTCCCAGCAAGGACATTCCAGCCATCCCTGCCACAAGGTTCTTCCTTTTTCCCTTGTTCTTCCTCCCTGCCAACCCTCCGGAGTGGGATCTGAGGAGCCTCCAGAAGGGCAGCCAGGGACCCCAGGGCTTTAGGGAGCAGCAAGATGCAGATCCTCCACTGCCGTCGTGTCCGCCACCAGGGGGCGCCCAAGACATTTCCAGAAGCCCCTGACCATGGTTTAACCCGAATGAAACAGGAGGCCCAGGCAGGTATTCGAAGGCCTACTGTAGGCCAGCCTAGGCTCTGTTTGATCCCCAGGCTGAGTGTGCTCTGGCACCTACAAGGAAACTCCATAAGAAGAGCCATTTGCCTCCTGAAGGAAGCAGATGCCCAGCCTCTTTATTCCCCCAGAGAGCTGCATCCTCTCCACCTCAGCCTCCTAGAATTCAGCTCCCACTGGCAACTGCATCTCCACTGATCACCCAGTCTGCTTCTCTGAGTCCAGGCTTCCCACAGCGGACTGGAGGTGTCCCTGGGGATCGGGAAACAGCGGAGTTCACAGGCAGGTATGGCATCTCCCTCTGAGCTCTCCCTCTGAGCTCCTGACCCTGTCTGTAAAGCCACATCCAGGTCCCATCCCTAGCCTCTTTTAGGAGGTCCCCTGAGACCTGAGTGTGGAGGTTACAAAGGCCATTGGCAGAACTCCTTCACCTGGAAGTAGGACCCAGCTGGCAGAGACTCGGGAAGTGGGCGATGATGGCGATAACAATAACAATAATGATATTAATAATACCATCGGGGCCACAAAATGGCTGTGAAATACCCTCTAATGATCCCTTGTATTTATGGATCTGCTCTTAAGAGCCATTGCCCAATTAACCCTCCTAGCTTCCCTAGGAGGGGGACAATTAACCCCATATTTTATGACCAGGAGAAACCGAGGCTCTGAGAAGGTACTGGAGTTGGCTAAGGTCACAGTGCACAGTGCTGTGATAGTAGAATTTATAGAAGAGCACTCTTGTGCCCAGTTACCCTGTGCACATGTGCTGACTGCCAGTCAAAGACTTTCAGAGGATAATTTCCTGCAGTCATGAGGATAAAGGACTTTTTTAGGGCTTTGCCAAGGCCATTGGAGGCTCATGCTCATTTCTAATGGGCAAAGTCCTAGTCAGAACTATTGAGGACAGAGATGGGGTGTTGGGGCACTCCACACATCATCTCCCTTATCCCTAGCACAAAAATATGGCATTTGTGGGGTGGGAGGTATGGGTGCAGGTGTGTGTGCATGTGGACATATGTGGACACCAGAGGTATCTTCCGCAGTCACTCTCCACCTTTTAAAGAAATTTTTAATTTTATGTGTATGTATGTATTGCCTGCATGTAAGTAGGTGCACCTGTGTCATGCAGTGCCTCCGGAGGTCAGAAAAGGGCATTGAATCCCCTGGAACTGGAGTCATGAAAGGTTGATAGCTGCTATGTAGGTGCTGGGAATCAAACCTGGATCTGGAGCAAAAGCATCTGGTGCTCTTAACTACTGAGCCATCTCTCTAGCCTATCCACCTTATTTTTTTTAACAAGGTCTCCTACAGAACCTAAAGCCCAAAGATTCAGCTAGGCCAGGCCAGCATGCCTCAGGGATCCTCTTGTCTCCACCACACAGCATTTGGATTATGGGTGTGTACCACTGTATCCAGTTTTTACATAGGTTCTGGAGGTCTAAACTCAGGCCCTCATGCTCGTGCACAAGCACTTTACCAACTGAACCATCTCCCCAGCCCGCAATGATACACCCTTGATAGGACCTGTGTACCCTGAAGATTCCACTAACTTCTTCCATGCCATACTCCTGGAGATAGCAAGGCAATTCCCAGAAAGAGGAGAGATTTGGTGAGAAGTAGAAAGTAGAGGCATCAAGACCTCTGGAAAGACAACAACTGTCATTTGGCCTGCCTAGGAAGGCTCCAAGGACCTGGGAGAAACGGGGACACAGGCCTGAAATTCAGCCTGGGAGAGTATAAAAGAAAGTCACATTTGATGGTTCACCCCTAGAATCACAGCACCCAGAAGGCTGAGGGAGGAAGATTGTGAATTTTAGGCCAGCCTGCACTACATATGAGAGCCCTGTCAAAGAAAAGGGGGTTGCTGAATGGTAAAGTGTTTGCTTATATGTGAAAGTTCCTAGGTTCAATCCCTAGCACAATAAGAATAAAAAGATTCCCTCCTGTGAATCTGGAGCTGTGGTCCCCACCATGAGCCCTGGTTCCACATTCCTCTGGTGGTAGGGCAGATTGGAAGATGGGGGACTTCCCGAAGTTGGGGAGCAGTTTCAGCCTTTTCTGAGTAGCTGCACTTTCTACAATCTAGTTCCCTCAGGTCCAGATTGTGCATGGCAGTGGCTTTGCCTCAGTGATGGGCTTATCCCGGGAGCAGGGGAGGTTTCTGACATTCGGAAGATTCGTGTCTAGGGAGGACTGATTCTCGAGAATGGACACCCAGGCCTTGATGTTGGACCTTTCCCATTCCCAGGCATCAAGAAGTATTCCATCATTTTTCCATTACTCTTCTCCAGCCCCAGTACCTCCTTCACCTGTGCCCTACAGAAAATGTAAAACACCTAAAATTGAACTAGAGAAAAAAATCACAGTTTCAGACGTCCAAAATAAACTTTTAAAACAATAAAGATATAGCAAGGTGCTTTTCAGTCTGAACCTGGGCCTGGGAGCAGAGGGAGGCAAGGTCACCTAATCTAAGAACTTGCTGTTGTGAAAAGCAATGCCAGTGACCAAAACGGGCAGTGATAGAAGAAAGTGGAAGGACATTTGTCTGAAATGAATTTCAACTCTGGCCTGGAGAGAAACATTTCCTTGGCTCAGCCACTGAAGCTGGGAATCCCTACAGGAGAACAGTGCCAACCAAGGCAGCCCCAGTTGTGCTTGGAACCTTCAAGTGGCTCCTCTGGCCTCGCGCTCACCCACCAGTCACTACCTCTGGTTTCCATCCTCCCTCTGGCCCCTGACCTCTGCAGCCTCTGCCTGGGATGGGCCCGCCCCTGACTCCTGGTTTCACCTCTGAAACTCCAAGGCTCCACATTGCTGAGATTTTACTAGGGCTCCCAGCTGGGTCCCACCTTTGATCTGGCTTCAAAAACTCAAGAGCAGGAGAGTAATTTTCCCCCAACCTTCTGGGGAGGAAGGCAGGTCAGAGTGGAGGCAGGTCCTGACCAGCCCGGCCCACTCAGCCCACTGGGTAGTGAGAGGCTGGTGGCAGGGAGGAGGCCACCAAGGGAGCAAAGCCACCTCTCCTTCTTGACTTCCTCTTTAGCACATAGACCTACTTGGTCCTTTCTTTCCCAGCCTTCCTTTCTGCAGGAGAAAAACAGGCAGCGGCTTCCAGTATCTTCTACCCACACTGGACTTCCCCCACTCCACCCGGCCCAACTAGGTTACAGCTGGGCTTCTGTTCTCTCCCACAGTTCCTCTGGCCTGTTCCTGGAAGGTGGCCAGAGACCACTCAGTGGGGTCTGGCATTGGGCAAGTCCATGCCCACCTGACTGGTACCTGAGATGTTACTTGGTTGACTGTCTCCATGCCAATAGAGCATTCTTGGGAGGCTGGACTAAGATGAGAAAAGGCCAGCTTCATGGTGTCTCCCAACTCAGTGGTGAGGGATACAAGCCCTGGATGGTTCCAACATCGTCTGGCAGCAGCCCCCAAATCAAAGGCTCTGGGTCCTCACCTGTTCCTGGGATGTTCACCTGCCCTTTCAAGTGGTTAGCAATGCACATCCCCCATCCCCAGCTGTGATCTCAGGCTTTATGCAGGTGGGGATCTTTGGTATGGAGTACAGAGTCCAGAGTCTGGGAGATAGTAAAAATTCTTCAAGCATCTGAGCTGCTCCCAGTACAAACAAGGGCTCTAGGTCACTGGATAACCACAGTGAGTAGGGAGGGAGCAGGGGGCCAGCGCAGGAGAAACCCAGCAGCTGCTAGGCTGATTAAGCACTCAGGGCCTCTTCCATGTGGGGCAGTCCCTGCTAGCATTTCAACTGTGGCTGAAATGCGAGATGGCCACTAAGCACTAGGGACATGTTTCTAGCACTCTTACTTTACCATCTGTCCAACCCCCCATTCTGTAGAGATGCCTACCCCAAATACACATTCTGAAAGTGTTCCCTGAATATTGGGGTTCTTCTGGGATTGGCCAGACTCATGTATACCCCCTCATGCACATTCTTTGGACCACTGGGAAGTCTAGGCCAAGACTACTTGTCAAACATGAGCTCAAAGGCATGCTTCCCTGCAGCAGGGGAGACTCCCCCCTCAAAAAAAGTTTCCCCTATGTTCTATTCCATCTTGCCCTAGGCACCTCTCCCTGACCTGAAGGAGAGAAGGGAGTTCAGGGAAGGGAGGAAGTTGAGAGCCACCTAGTCTCCAGGGGGGGCGGGGTCCCAACTTCAGTGATAGCCATCATTCTGGCAGCTCCAACCTGTTCTATCAGGTGAGTAAGTTTTTTTCCTAGAGGAGAAAGGTGAAGGCCTTGGTGGGGAGCTATTCCGGCTCCAAAGTGGCCTTGCAGCTCCCTGGCCCCTCCAGGCCTTGTGCAAGAACTGTAAATCTCTCACCACCCACAGGCTTGGGGGGGGGGGCTGCTGCTGTAGACTTTCATGTTGGGGAGGTTTTATGCATGTGTTGCTTCTGGCAGGCTCCATGGCTCCTGCCTGGGGCCTCTCCCCAACCTGTAAAAATCGAGCCCCATAAATCTTTGCTGCCCCCCCAGGGACCAAGCAGAGCTCCTCCTACTCTGTCCCCCACCAGCCAACCTCTGTACCCTAAGACCCCACAGAGCAGAGACCCAGGACTTTTGAGAAGGGGCCTTCTGCTCAGTCTCCAGCATCTACTGCCTCAGTGGTCTTGGACCCTGTGACTAAACGGTTTGTTTCCAGCCGCTACTGTTAGAAGGGCTTCTGGGGGTCTCTAGTGATGAGGTGCCAGCATCCACCTTAGCCTCCTGAGACAGGTGGCTTTCTGTGTGCCAAGGCTCCAGGTGCAGTTGGGGGTGGCAGACAGCCCAGTGTCTGTGTTACTTTACTAGATCCAAGTAAGGAACCCAAGGAATGGGAACGAGGGTCATAGTGACTGAGACTCTAGAGGTACTTGATCTCAACAATTTGATAGTGAAAAAATTTCTGGTTTTGTTTTTTGAGACAAAAACAGGTTAGCTTCAGTCTTGCAGTACCTCAGCCTCCCCAGTTGTTAGTTAGGGTTACAGGCATACACCACCACACCTCACTGATACAGTTCTTAACTTCCTAGTCTGATGGGGGAGACTGAATGTTCACCCAGGATGGGGCAGATGGCTGGGTGGGTCCCAGGCCTAGGGCAGGTATGAAAAGAATGAGATTGCACCCCAGTGTCCTGCTGGGGAAGGCAGGAAGGGTGAGGGTAGCAGAGAGCAGGGCGTCTCCAGAGGAGGGAACAGTGTGTTCGAAGTTTCCTGGGAAGAAGATGCAGCCTGGCCAGAGCAACTGAGGCTGAGAGAGATAAGGAGGACTCCATGGTAGAGGGACTGGAGTGAGTTCATGGCCCCAGGGGCTCAAGAACAACCAGGCTTATGGGGATCTCCCTGTCTGAAGAGAAGAACACTGGGAAACCCCAGTCATTGAACTGGAAGTCATATAGTCCCACCCAATCCCTGCTATGTCCATATTTAGCTGACCTGTGTTCTATTTCCTCACTCCAACTGCTGCTCAAGTCAGTGCCAGCGAGGGCTGGGGATGTAGCTCAATGTCTGCCATTTCCTGAGCACCTGCTGAACCTTAGGCACCTCTTTCAAGCCTCCCCATGCATTTACTATTTGAGTCACATTTGCTCTCAGCTCACAGGGGAGGCTAAGGTGTGGTGAGCTCACACAGATCACGCAGCTGGACGAGAAGTTTGGACTCAGCGCAGGCGGCCTGGCTCCAGAGTCTCTGCAGTGCCTCTGCCTCTCACTGCAAAAGGAAGAGGTTCCGCCACCAAGGCCGAGGAAAGGGATCCCCTAGGCCTCTTCCTACCTCCCACAGAGGTCAGCAGCGCGGGACAGTTTGGCCTAATGTCCTGGCCCCCTCTGGCTCCCACTGCCCCAACACATGACCCCTCAGGAGCTGCATCCGTATCCAGGCTATCCCACCTCTGTTGTGCTTCCGCTAGCGCCCAGCAACCACCAGGGACTGGGCAAGAGCAAAAGTGAAACTGACTCAGCCGGTTTCCACCCCCGCCCAGGGAAACGGGGCGCAGCCTCGGCTGGACAACAACCAATTAGGCACTTTTTATTGCCCACGCTGTCATAATCCTCAGAGCTTGGCTGGGAGGAACAAGAGGAAATGGGATAGGGTGGAATTCCAAGATGCCTTCGAGTTCGTCTCAGCCACTTGCCTGCTTCCGGGGTGGACAGCCCAGATGCCATCCAAGAGAACACCGGGAGGAGCTGGGTCTCAGAGGTCCACAGGCCTTTGCATGTGCTGTGTCTAACCTAAGAAGAGTTCTGCAGCCTCCAGGGTCCCTCTTGCCCTTTGCTCCAGCAACTTAGGAAAAGGAACATCTGTCTAGTCCCACGATAGTGTTCATATAGTTACAGAGGCCTCAGGTCCCACCAGGATATTGACATCAGGAATTAGAACAGCAGGCTTTTTAGTTTTTGGTTTTTGGTCTTTTTAAGACAGGGTCTCCCTGCTGCCCCAGCTGGCCTGGAACTCCCTATATAGACACACTGGCCTTGAACTCACAGAGATCTGCCTGCCTCTGCCTCCCAAGTGCTGGGATTAAAAGTGTGTGCCACCACACCTGGCCCAAGAAGTACTGATTTTAAAAAAAGAAAGAAAAGAAAAAGAGAAAAACAAAACAAAAAAACAGGTTGTATAGCTGGGCATGGTGGCACACATCTTTAATCCCAGCACTCAGGAAGCAAGCAGACAGATCACTGTGAGTTCAAGGTCACCTTGGTCTACAAAAAGACTTCCAGACCAGATGAGATTACAAGGGATGCCATTCTCAAAAATCAAATCAAATCAAACAAAAAACAGGGTGTGTGGTTCATGCCTGTAGTCTCAGCACTGGAGAAGTGGAGTCCAGGTCATCTTGGCTACATGGTGAGTTTGAGGCAGACTTGGACTACGTGAGACTGCGTGTGTGTGTGTGTGTGTATGTGTTTGTGTGTGTGTGAGAGAGAAAGAGAGTATGTGTGTGTGTGTGTGTGTGAAAGAGAGAGACAGAATACTTGAATACTGATTTTTCAAGGTCTATCCCGCTCTTCTTTCAGACCAGCAGTTCTCAAAGGATGGTGGCATTCAAAGTCATCTAAAAGAGGAGAGGGGACAGGGAGATGAAAACTCACCTGAGCTGAGCACACACCCACCTTTCTTTCCACAGGTAGACATGGCCCTGGGTTCAGAGGCTCTACAAATGCCATTTCTCCGCTAGATGGGGGAAATGAGTCTGAGGCGGGTGGTTGCTGTGAAGAAGAGGTGCTGCCTTCTCAGCCAGTTCAGCCCTGAGCGAAGAGCCTGTGGGACTGAAAAGGTTGATACTTGGCATGGAGCCAGAGTCCGTAGCAGGCTGAGCAGGCAAGTAAGAGAAGGCCACACCAGAACAGTGTTGTTCTTTTGTTATTGGTTTTGAGCTTTTAAGACAGGTTCTCCCTATAGCCACAGCTGGTCTGGAACTCACAAGGTTGGCCTCAGTCTCACAGAACTCTGCCTACCTCTGCCTCCCCCAATTGCTGGGATTAAAGGAGTGTGCCACCATGCCCAACCCATCAGGACATTGTTTTAAAAGATGGGGTAGACACCCTCCCCATCCTGTGCTTTGAGCTTCCAAAAAAGAAACAAATAGGAGGCTGGAGAGAGGGCTTAGTGGTTGAAAGCACTGGCTGCTCTTGCAGAGGACCCAGATTCAGTTTCCAGCACCCACATGGTGGCTAACAATTCTCTATAACTCCAGTTCCAGGGAATCTGACACCCTCTTTTGACCTCCTTAGGCATTGCAGGACACAAGTGCACTTACATACATGCAGGCAAAACACTCATACACATAAAATAAAAGTAATCAATAAAATATTTTTAAAAGAAGCTGCCAGGTATAATGGCACATACCTTTAATCCCAGCACTCGGAGGCAGAGGCAGGCAGATCTCTGTGTGTTCAAGGCCAGCCTGGTCTACATAGCAAGTTCCAGGCCAGCCCAACTGCAGCTACAGGGAGATCCTGTCTCAAAAAGATGAAGAAGAACAAGAGGAGGAGGAAGAGGAGGAGGAGGAGGAGGAGGAGGAGCTGCTAATAGGATTAGGAAAGTGGAACAGGAGACTTATTTATTTATTTAGAGTCAGGGGCTCATATAGCCAAGACCGAACTTGACATATAGCCAACAATAACCTGAGTCCACAATCCTGATGACCTGAGTTCAGTTCCAGATCCCATGGTGGAAAGAGAGAACCATCTCCCAAGAGTTGTCCTCTAACCTCCATATATGTTCAAGGCATATCATGATTACAATATACCACTGTGCCTAGCTAGAACTCTTTAAGATTTGTTTATTTTTATGTGTATGAGTATTTGTCTGCATGTATATGTGTGTGTATTACATGAGGCCTGATACCCACAAAGGCCAGAAGAGAGTGTCTTAAGATCTCCTGAGCTGCTATGTGGTTGTTGGGAGCCAAACTTGAGTCCTCTGGAAGAAGAGCAAGTGATCTTACCCTTTGAGCCATTTCTCCAGCCCCCTAGTTAGAACTCTTGAAGGAAAATCTTGGGGATAACATTCTTCCTTAACTTAAACTTAAAAGTCACTTGCACTGCTCCATATACATAGTTGCCATTTGACAATTAAAACTTTAAAAATAATGAAAACCTGGTGAGGTGGCTCATGCCTGTAATCTCAGTACTTAGGATGTAGAGGCAGGAAGAACAGAAATTCAAGGCCAGCCTTGGTTATGTAGCAAGCCTGAGGTCAGCCTGAGGTCTATGAGACTCAACTAAAAGAACTAAAACTCGGACCAGAGAGATGGCTCAGTGGTTAAGTGTGTGTGTGTTGTTTTTCCAGAAGAAAGTTCCAGAGTTTGGTTCCCATTATCTACATTAGGCAGATCACAATTGCCTCTGAACTCCAGCTCCAGAGGATTTGATGTTCTCTTTGTGGGCACTACACTCTACATAGACACATACATATATACATAATTAAAAATAAAATTAAAATACTTAAAAAAAAACTAAATAAAAAAAATTTTAAGTCACCTCTCAGGCCTGGGGAGATGGCTGAGTGGTTAAGAGTACTTGTTGCTCTTGAACAGGACCTGGGTTCAGTTCCCAGCATCCACATCAGGTGGCTCACAACTAGTCAGTTCCAGGGCATCTAACATCTTCTGACTTCCAAGGGCACTCACATATATACATAAAAATGTAAGAAAGAAAACAAACCCTTAAAAGTCGCCTCTCCTTCGAAGCTTTCCCTATGTTTCTTGGTTGTTGTTTCTTTTTTTTTTTTTTTCTGGGGAGGGGTCTTTTTGTAGCCCTGTAGCCCCAGCTGATCTGGAACTCTTTATGTAGACCAGGCTGTATTTTCTGAGACAGGATCTCTCATTGAACCCAGAGCTCACTAATGTGGCTGGACTGACTGTCCAGTGAGCCCCAGGGATCCTCCTGCCTCCCCAAGTGCTAGGATTTGCCTGGTTACTGGGGATTGAACTCAGACCTTCAGGCATGTGTGGCAGATACTTTACCAACTGAGCCATCCCCCCAGTTCCTAACCCTCCTTTACATTGCAACAGACTCTCATTACCATTGCCAATGTCCACTTTGTCTGGCATGTCTTTGGAGTGATGTTTGCATATAATAAACTTGAATGGAGAGGTGAGTATGCTCCCTATCCCCATCCTGCTGACTTCCCAGGCAACAAGCTGGTTTCTGGGCTCAGTGTTCGAATGATCTTTGGCAATCCTTGCAGCAAAGGAACATCAAGTCAGATATGGGAGGTGTGGCGACCACAGAGATTCCTCTGTCTGAGGGGAAGACAGCATATCCCTGATTCATCAGCTGAGACCAGAATAGGGCAGACAGCCACTGAGTGGAATGTTTGAGGGGAGTGGGAACAAAATATAGGGAGGAGCTTTCCAGAAAATGTGGAATGGATTTAGAGGAGAGAATGTCTGTTACCCCAAAATGATGTCATTAGCCAAAGAAGAAACTACCTGGGACTTCTGAGCCAGGATTCCAAATCACCCCCTCTCCCCAGGCATGGGCTGCTGTACTGGGACAAGGTGCAAACATCAGGGGAGGGAGGAGAGAGGGAAGAAACAAACACCAGGGAGGGTAAGCCTGTCATATTGGCAAAGATCCTCCCTGGCCCATGGATGACCCAAAGTCACTTAAATAGGAAAGGGAGCGAGGCGAGTTGAACAGGTCCCAGTCTAGGTCTGGCCACAGTGAGTCAGGGAGCCCGGCAGTCTGATCCCATGAGCTAAATCCCCGAATCTCTGGGGAATCTCTTAAAGACTCCAAGTGTCCAGCCTCAAAGCCACCGACAGGTACAGATCTGCCCCTTTTCTGACCTCCTCCTCTTCCTGCCCTTTGGGTAGCCTCTGACCTCTGACTCTGGGGCTGGAGGACCCATTCTTTCTGTAAGGCTGAGTGGAATCCCCTCCCCCACTCTAGTGATTTGGGGTAAACCTCAATAAAGGAGACAGCATGAGAGGCTTATACAGATGGGTACAGGGCAAGAGAGAGGTGACTAGAAGATCCTGGGGAGTCTGGGAAACTCATTGCAGTTGATGGAAGGCCTGGGTCATACAGGAGTCCTTCCTCTAGCCCCCCTAGAATCCACCCTTCAGCAGAGTGAACTAAGGCAGCTTTCCGATGTCGGGGGAGAAGATGGAGGTGGAGAGAAGGGGGATTGCCATGGGTCCCCAGAGATCCTTACTGGGTATTAAGAAGGATGTAAATTAGACAGAAGCACCGGGGCTCGAGCCCTTCATATTTGGGCCATCATAACCCCATCAGCCCCTGCTCTGAATGGATCCAAGCTAGGCCAGCCCAGAGGGGCTTCTCAGGGACTTCTCAAGTTAACGCAGTTGAACTGTGCCACTTCTGGGTTAGAAGGATCTTTTGAGCTGGCACCTATGCCGCTTCCTGTCTCCAGGCGCCTGTGTGAGGGCTGAGCCTCCCCAGCAGAGCCAAAGATTTCTGTAGTCCATGCAAGACAGGGTAGACCTGGCTGTTTCTTCTGCTGGGGGAAGAGTAGGGGGCTCTCCTGAGCCCCTGGACAGGAAGTCCACAGGAGCTGGCTCTAAAGACCCCTGCTAGAGCCTGTCTGAGTCCCAGCCTCTGGCAGGAGGAAAGAGGTGGCAAGGGGGTGGGTTGTCTCTTCCGGCCCGGTAGGTAGATTAGTGACTCTGAGACAGGAGAGGGCCTGTCACCAGCCCATAAATAAAGCAGCTGAGTCTCTTCTTCCATCTGTGTTTATCTGTCTGGCCTTGAGTTTCCGGGCGAGATGTCTCAGCAGCCCCAGCATCAAACAGCAGACCTCCCTCCCTCCCTTCTCTCTCTACACCCCCACTTCTGTTTCCCCAGAGCTCTTCCTTGAAGCCTTTCTCTTGGCTTAAACACTGGCTCCCAGAGGTCTCTGAGCCCTGGGGGTGACAAGATGCAGTTGGCAGTGGGTGGTTCAGGGTATCGGCCATTTCTTCCCATGGATGCTCAGCCTTCCTGAACTCAAAAGGTCCTCTGCCCTCTCCCCTCCAGGGAAATGCTGGACAGGAATCAACAGGGTGCTGGGAGGCCTTAGTGCCAGGCTATATAGTGATAGTAAAGAACAAAAAGAGGAGACCATGTGTACCACGTCTCATCTCCACTGACTTCTCTTCCCAGTATCCTGCCTCTGTTTTCTGCCTCCCTGAGTCGGAAAGGACAAGTTGTTCTTAGTACACAGCATATGCCTCAGAGCTCTCTAAGTGTGACTCCCAGACCAGTGCCCCTACCTCACTGGGAGGTGGAAGGGAACTGCTTATTTAAGTGCAGATTCCTGGGCCCAAGGGATCTACCAAATCAAGAGGGACTTGGGAACTTGGGTCTTGACGAATACCCCAGGGGATACTGGTATAATTCAAGCTTGAGAAGGGCCAGTTGCACTAGATGAAGACAGCCACATTTCTCTCCACTTTGTGCCTGGCTTAGTACCTGGAACTTATAGCTGATTACTAAACATTCATTTAGTTAACAAATTCTTTACTTTTATTTATGTATATAGTGTGCACGTCACATGTGTGTAGGTACCTAAAGAGGCCAGAAGAGGGAGTCTGATCTCCTGGAACTGGAATTACAGGCAGTTGTGAACCCTGCCTACCATGAATGCTGAGAACTGAACCTGGGTTCTCTGCAAGAGCAGCAAGTGCTCTTAACTCCTGAGCCATCACTCCAGTCCAGTAAACATCCATTGGTTAAATGTTTTGGCTTGGGTTTTTGAGACAAGGTTTCACAGCATAGTCCAAACTGGTCTCAAATTTGTGATCCTCCTTTTTCAACCTCCCTGGTACAATTAAATGCATTTCTAGGCAGTGCCTTTTCCTTCCCCCTACCCCAGCTTTTCTTGCTAATAACCCTAAGTCTATCAGGAGAAGGGATTCCAAGTTCTTGCTTTTTGCTCTTGTGTTAGTGTCAGAATATGCCAGCTAGACCCCCTAGTGTCACACGTCTGTATACAGAGTATGGGATCCACAGAAACACTCTAATGGTTGGGATTTGGGATAAGAAGACAGGCTAATTGGGGGAACTCTCAGTAGGATGGGCAGGACCACTCAGCTTCTCTCAGATTCCATAAGGAACCACCTCCTTTCCATCCATGGGGAATGAGGGGAGTGCTGGGCTCCTATGCTGGAGGCTGAGGCTGGAGACAGAAAGGCGAAAATTTCCAAGGAAAGTATTGAAACTGTGTGAAAGAAGAGCCAGAGCTGAACAAGGTCAAAGAGTAAGAGAGAGCCCAGCTGTTGCACAACTCAGGTCAAGTGGCTCCTGAAATTTTCCAAAGGACCAGGCATCCCAGCCAGGAATGCACAAGCAAGTTGCTTTCCTCTCTAAACCTTAGTTTCCTTGAATGTCAGGTGGATGTTTCTGCAGGAGAAAAAAATCTGGAGTCCTGTTCCTTGGTCAGATTCATTGGGGGGAGGGAGTGTGCTTCTCTGCATTTTGTTTGCATTGCATTTACATTAATTTGCTTGGGCTGGACCAACAAATGTAAATTAATATAAAGTGATGAAGGGAGTCTCCCTGAGGCAAAGGCAGAAAAGATGTGGAGGCGGGAAATCTTGGGAGATGCCTACAGCAGGAGTGAGTCCCCAGGCTCCATAGCGGAATGGACAGTGGACAGTTTTTAGGAGTCTGGGCGCTGCAGGCCCCAGGAGACTAGGGATGGGGGCTGGTAAGCACAGGACCCAAGCACTCCGGGGGGTGGTGTAGGAGGATCTCAGGTCCCATGGGACAGCAGGGAGCCTGGAAGCCAAGCCCAGGAATGCACTGACATGGCAGATGGCAAATACTTGCCCTGAGGCCCTAGAGAGGAATAAGGGGGGCAGGAGACCTGAAGAAAAGGAAGAGGGGGAGGCAGTTGCCTGGCAAGAGTTTCCTGAGGAAGAGGCAGAATCACTCCTGGGCAGGAGAGGAAAGTGGCAAAAGCTGCCCTCTTGACAGTGGCAGTAACCTAAAAAGAGTTGATCTGGAGGGAAGCTGAGAAGCGGTCAGGGTCAGTGAAGAACCCAGGAAAAGAAGGAAGGCATGCTGTCAGGCCCTTCCCCTGTGGAGTGACTCCTGTGGAATTCAGGCTTGGGGCAGATGGAGGAAGGAGAGCTTTAATCCTAGGGGAAAAGTCCTGATGTGATGATGGAGATACAGTCCCACCTGGTGGGAATTCTTTGCCCTCAGAGAGTGCCAGTAGTTGGAAAAGACAGAGCCTGTACCTTAGGGAGGACCATCATGTAATGGAGAAGACAGATCTGCCTTCAGCCTGGATTACAGGTGGGGTGTAATCAATGCTCCCAACACTGTGGTGCAAGGCAAGAACTGAAAACTAGGGAGCCTTTTCTACATGGAAGGGGTCCCCTGCATAAAGGAGAAATCAGAGTCCACACAGAGGAAACTTCCAGGATACAATCTTAACACTTTCAAAAAGATGGGGAGGTGGGGTGCTGCAGAGATGGACTGACTACTTTTGCAATGACTACTTTTGCAGAGAACATGGGTTTGATTTCCAGCACTCTCGTGGTATCTAACAACCTAATAGTTCCAAGGGAATCCAAAGCCATCTTTGGACCCCTGCAGGCACTGCACACCTGGGTACACTTGCACTTAATGGATGCAGGCAATACACTAATACACATAAAATAAAAAATAATAAATAAATATTTTTTAAAATTTGGAGGCTGGAAAGATGACTCAGTAGTTAAGAGCACTGGCTGCTCTGGCAGAGTGCCCTGGTTCAGTTCCCAGCACCCATGTGGCAGCTAACAACCATTCTTAACTCTAGTTCTAGGGGAATCTGATGCTCTCTTCTGGCCTCTCTTGGCATTGCACACATGTGGTACACTTACATACATGCAGGCAAAACAAACATTTGAAAAAAAACCTCTCACTGAGCATAGTGGCTCATGCCTTTAATCCTAGCACTTGAGAGGCAGAAGCAGGTGGATCTCTGTAAGATCAAGGCCAGGGTGATCTACAGAGTAAGTTCCAGGCCTACTGGAGCTACAGAGAGACCCTGTCTCAAAAAGAAAAAGAAAAATCTCACTTTGTAGTCCAGACTGACCAAAACCACCATGATCCTCCTGCCTCAGCCTCGAAAATACTGAGATTATAGGTTTGAATCACTATGCTCGGCTTGAACATGGATTTGAGGATGAAGAAAGGCAGCACTAGGAAGGAGAGCTCTTCTGTCCTCTCTAGCAGGGGGACTGAAGAGTGGGGCAGTAGGCTCAAAAAGCCTCTTGGCAGTAGTGCTGAACGGCCCTAACACAAGGAGAGGACTCCACATTGAGAAGAGCTCTCCTTAACTCCCAGAAATGTCCACTTGACATTTAGAGAAAGTGAGGCTTATCTAGGAAAAGTAACTTGCTCAGGATCACTTAGCAGTTAAAGACAAAGCAAAAGGCAGAAACCAGACTTGAAGACTCGGTGCTTTTTCCCCTCCCCAACTGGCATAAACTTTGCTAACCTAGGGCTGTTGTCAGAAGGTTCC
Organism: Eospalax fontanierii; assembly: GCA_035773235.1. Classification (NCBI taxonomy): domain Eukaryota; kingdom Metazoa; phylum Chordata; class Mammalia; order Rodentia; family Spalacidae; genus Eospalax; species Eospalax fontanierii. Next base: position 71,273,555 of record CM069531.1, read on the forward strand.
CAGCGCCTGTCATCCTCCAGGTGGGCTGTTAGAGCAGGGGGAAAGTACCTTAATCTCTTAAGGCCTCTTTTTTCCCATCTGTACTTTGGGCTTTCATCTAAAGAGGGGAAAGTCCTCTTCAGGAAGGCCCAGTGAATGCAAGGTATTGACAAGCCTTGCTTAGTTTTCTGGTAGGGATGGATGGATGGATGGATGGATGGATGGATGGATGATGGACTGATGGACAAAAGGAAAACAAGCAGGGCCCACTGGAGGAGGCCAGTCTTCCAAATGAGTTTGAGAGGAGGATTATGGGCTGTGGGGGGCGATAGCAGATAAATTTGCATGTGATTTACATGTCAATTGTGTGAGTTCCAGGCTGCGTGCTCTGGAATCTCCCTGGCTTCTGCTACCTCTGCTGTGGTTTCCCCACCTGCCTGAAGCCTCCTGGTTTTCAGGTTGTGTGGCCACAGCTGGAAAAGGGGGTTCACAGGTTGGTGGTCACTGACTTTCCCAAGACCAAACAGAGAGCCCTCCCCAGGCTGGGTCTCAGGGCTTCTTCCCTATGGGGCACCCAGGGGAGGCTAGGGGTTCACTGGGGGCCGGTCTGGCTCTAAGCAGGCCAAGACCCTCCACCATTCTGCTTTCCCCAACCAAGACCCCCTGGGAAGACAACCCAGTAGGAGTCCCTCGGGGTCCTGCCCTGGCCACTGGAGCGGGTGAGAGTGGTCCCTGCGCCCCAAGCCGCCGCGCCCTCTGTGAGGCCGGGGTGTTCGGCTGCAGTGGGCCGGCGAAGGGCTGTCCCCTCCCACTGGAGCCAAATAATTGCCTCCTGCTTTGTTGTGTGGTGTCTGGGGCCCGGGGCCTCTCATTTGTGGGGACGTGCTGTGGCGAGAGCCTCCCTGCGTAATTACCCTCCTCCCCATCGCCGCCGCCGCCGCCACTGAGCCTCCTGCGTCCGCTGGGCCTTACTCACCCCCGCCCCGCCGGCCTGCAGCTCCCCCGCGGCCCAGACGCAGGGAACTCCCTCCCCGTCCAAGCTGTCCTTTCCCGGCAGAGAATCTTCCTGCGTCCCCCTACGGACTCTGTCCAGAGAGGGACTGGACAGGGTATTTCTGATCCGAAGGCAGTCCTCACTCGGGCCTCCGCGGATAGAAATTGGGTCCGGGGCACGCGCCTCGGGTTGCGCAACATCTGGACAGCAGTTGCACCTGTCAGGACTCGTTCCCAGTTAGGGTTGGCGCTCCCAGAGACCCTGATACCTAAGCGAACACACCCCAACCTCGCTCCCTCCCCTTTTCCTTTTTCCCAGCCACCTGTTTACCTCTTTGCAATAAAGGGAAGGAAGAAAAAGGAGAGAGGAGAAATAGTGCCCGACATACCCACACCCAGAGGTAAAAACTGAAGGGTTCCTGGTTTGGTGGCCTATGCCCTTACCTGCATTCGGGAGGCGGAGGCTCTGCGAGTGCAAGATCAGGGCTACATCGTGAAATCCTGTCTCAAAAACAAAGAAACAAACAAATGGGGCTGGAGAGATGGCTCAGAGATTAAGAACATGAATTGGTCTTCCAGAGGACCCCAGTTTAATTCCCAGTAACTTCTAACTCCAGCTCCTGGGGGACCTGAAGCCTCTGGCTTCCATGGACATCTGCACGCAAGTGCACACACTCACACACACACACACACATATACATATATATATATATATATATATATATATATGAATAAAAATAAAAATAGGGTGCTGGAGAGATAGGTCAGAGGTTAAGAACACTGCCAGTTCTTGCAGAACACAGGTATTCAGTTCCCAGCGCCCACACTGAGGCTAACAACCATCTGTAACCCCTGTCCCAGGGGATCGGATGCCCTCTTCTGACTTCTACTGGTATTGCACACATGGGTGCACTTACATACCTGCAAGCAAAATATTCAAACACTAAATTTTAAAATTAATGAATTAATTAAAATAAGTAAAAAAAAACCGAAAAACAAACATACACACATAACTGAGGGGCTCCCCCCAAAAAAGAGACTCTTCAAAAAAAGAAAAAGTATGCAAAGAGGGCACAGAGCTGATGACACCTAAGCAGAGAGCCCAAGGCACATCCAGACAAATGCACAGAGAAATGGGAACATTCACACTTCTCTTAAATGGAGACAAAAGAATTGACAAATTGTTCTTGTCACATTTTATTCACTAGTGGGTCATCTTGGGGAACGGACCAATGAAACTGAATGAAGGAGGGGAAAGATGGCAAAAGGCAGCAAGTGAGCAAAAACTCTTCAGTCATGAAGGGTCAGGTACCAATCACTGAGGCGCACACATGGTAACTGATGGGGGCAGTCTCTCTCTTCTGGGATCAGAACAAGTATAAATGAAAAAATGTCAGTCTTCTGAAAGAATTTCTAAGCATAAGAACCATTCCCTCATCCACTAAGTATTTATTAGCACCTACTATGTGCCAGGTTCACTTGGTGCTTATGATACAATTAGTCAACCAATAAAAGGTCTCTGGGATACTTGAGAGAGCTCTCGTCTCCTGTTGGGAGGACACTTAGCAGAAGACAAATCCCTCGTCTCAATGTGCTTTAGTAATGGCATATTTGAGCAGTTGGAATTTATCTGACAAACTAGGGAAGATCCCATCAATCCAGTGGAGATCAAGTTCCCATAGGAGGATCCACAGAGAGCTGGAAGGTCCTTCCTGAGGTGACACGGAACAAGAAGGTGTCCATGTGTGGGATGACTGTGAGTTCTGGAGTGCCAGATGGGAAACGCAGACATTTTGAATATTGGATACCTGGAGCAAGCGCCTCCAGTGTGTTCCTGTGTGGGCCATGGGGTTCTTTTCAGTGGAAACCGAGCAAGCTAAGGACCCTTGAAGATGATGTCATCTCTCCCTTGGTCTCTAGGCAAGCCGGTTTACATCATCCTAGGGTTTTTCTTTAAGAGTTCTTCATACCTCAGTTATCAGGCAGTCCAACTCAAAGCTATCTCCTTCGGTGCAGGGCAGGAAGGCCAGGCCTTGTCCTTTTCCTGGGTGGAGGGAAGACAAAGGCGCAGGGATGTCATTAGATGAGGTGGGGACTTGCCTCCTTCACAAACATCCCTGAACCTCTCCCAGCCACCTCTTTTAAGCCCTGGAGCAGAGGAGAGAGATGAAAGGGACAGAGCTGACGTGGGAAAGGGGAGAAGAGGATGGCATCAGGATGGACTGATTTAGGACTTGCGGAGCAGATAGAGGGGGCAGGGCTCAGAATCTCCTTGGTTCTTTTGACATCAAAGCATCCATTGGCTTTCAGCAAAGTAGGAGAGATTAGTGTATCTGTGTTGAGTATTGGAGTAAAGGCATGAAATGCTACATAGGGTTCTGTACATGTATGGACCCTGTATAACCGCATATCCCTCTTCCTACCACACACACACACACACACACACACACACACACACACAGACATGGGGTTCTCAGGGACTAGAGATGTAGCTTAGTTAGGAGAGTGCTCACTTAGCATGCACAAGGTCCTGCCTAGGTCTGATCCCCAGTACTGCATAAACTAGGCATGGTGGTGCACACCTGTAATCTTAGCACTAAGGAGGTAGAGGCAAGAGGGTCATAAGTTCAAGGTCATCCTCAGCTACAGAGAGTTTAAAGCCAGCCTGGGCTACATGAGACCCTATTTCAAAGAAAGAAATAAAGGAAATTAAGAAAGAAAGGAACGAAAGTAGAAAGGGAGGGAGGAAAAGGAAGAGAAAAAGGAAAGAAAGAAAGGAAGAAGGAGGAGGAGAAGGGAAAATTGAAGTTGTTTTGGGGTTGGCAATGTTGCTCAACGGAAAAGGAAAAGTACGTGTACGTGTTTAGCATGTGCAAGGCCTTGGATGTGATTCCTAGCCCAAAGCCCTCCCTGCTAAAATCTCCATTTGGCTTCACCAGGTTCTCATTTGAGACTCAACCCCTATGATCTTCCAGCTAAAGAAAGAAGAGAGAGATAGATCTTTAAGGAATTATAACACAACGTTCTAGCCTAACCTGTAAAAATATTTAGATATAAACATCCATGGATCTATGACATGTATACCACAAATTGTCATATGTAACATATGTGACATAGTAAGTCATAGGTATAAAACAAAGGGGATTGAGGTATAGCTCAGTGACAGAAGCTGTGTTCAGTATGCATGAAGCCCTGGGTGCTATTCCCCCACCAAACACACACACACACACACACACACACACACACACACACGAATGAATTTTTACAAACTGAGCACACCAGTTAGTAACCACCAATCAACTCAAAAAGTGCTTTACCACGGCCTCACAGCACCCACAGCGGCCCCTCGGTTATTAACCCTGCGAAGAGTAAGAAGTCTCTATTCTGACTTCAAAGAGTATAGATTAAGTTTGTCTCTTTGCTACTTTTGATCTTCATATAACTGGAATTGGGCATTGTGTTCGCTCTTTCCATCTGGCCTCCTGCACTCCACAAGGTTGTAAGGTTCACCCTGTGTTTGACTTTGAATCTGTGACCTGAGAGATGGGAATTCAGGATGAGTCCCTTTCCCCTTGGAGTCTCAAACTCATATTCCCTGAGGTTTTTCCCTTTCAGAGTTTGCAATCAACTTCCCCACTTTGCTAGTCCTAGACTCCACATCTCAAACAGGATGAACATTAGGACACTTTGTATTCCCGGGGCGACTATCCAAGCTGGGATCTGGGAACTTGCTGGTCCCAGACCACACCCCTCCACAGGGACTCCAGAGGAAGTCCCCGACCTGGGCGGGGTTAATTAGATGGCGCTTTGAGATCTCAGGATGAAAGGACTGCCTAGGGCCATTGTCCTTGGCCTCCTGTCCAGCTTTGCAGGGGAGGGGAAGGAGCAGCCTGTCCCTTCAGGCCCCAGGCATGGGGCATCAGCCTATTGGGAGTGGCATTACCAGACTCTGGAAGGCTCTAGGTTCTGAGATGCATCTGTCAGGAGTGGCAGTGCATCCAGAGGAGCTGAGATTTGGGGGCATGGGGAGTCAGGGGTATACATCCCTTGGGGTCTCCTTCCCTGCCTCCTGGGCAGCGCCCAGACATCCCGGCTCTGGTGCCGTGTGTGGTTTCAGGATAAGCTGCCGATGCCACCCAGAGCGCCCTGCTGACAGACAAGGATCTCAACCACTTTCAAAGACGCCCTTTCATCTGCCAGGGCTAATTACACCTGCAGAGCAGAGGAGAGGGCACTGGAGCCAGCCCCCTCCCTCTTCCCCCTGCCCAACTCTCAAGCCCCCTGCCTCAGGAACCCTTCCCTACCCTTTCTTCTGCCTGCCCCAAACCCCTGGCGGCAGCCTCAGCACCTGACAGTTAGGGGCTCCTCTAGTGACAAGTGCCCCTGAATTCTGGGAAGGAACAGCTCTTCGGTGGACTGTGTGTATGTGTGTGAGCACATGAGGATTGAACTGGAGGGCCTGTCTGGCATCAGGAGGGCTGCTGAGATGCTCTGGAAAGCAGGAAAGGGCATTCTGAGTGTGGACAGTCAAATCCATGATGCAGACAGCCTAACGGTGGCCCTGACCCAGGCAGCTGGGGTTGGCAACCTGTGGATGGATGCGGAAAACTTCAGAGCACAGAGACTGGGTCAGTACCCACAGTACTCAGTGTTACCCCCTTCCAACTCCTAACACATTCTAACATCCACTCATGAGGCTGTCTCCACTGTCTGGCCAAAAAAACGGAGGTGCATGGTCAATATCAGCCCAGGACCCAAAATGTAGTGTGTGTTCACAACACCAACAAAGTATGTGACCCCCCTGAGAGTGGGGAGTGTGTGATGGAGGAACAAGAGTGAAGGAGGCCTTGGAACTATGTCTTTGGAGGTGGTGAAGGCCAGTGTCATCATGAGAGTTATCGAAGTGCCACAGTGAGGGGAACACGCTGTGTTCCTGTGGTCACCGAGGGCGTGTGAGAAACCAATGGTGTTGACACGAGTGTCTGTCTGTATTGGGGTCTAGATGGGCCTCTCAGTGGATGATGATCTATGGGATGTGTGGCTAAGTAGAGGGATGTGCCAGTGTGCCTGTGCATGTGGGATGGCGGGGGAACCACATGTGTGATGTCATCTGTGTTTGAGTATGTGAGGTGCCACGGGTGAGAGGGTGTGACTGTACCAGAAGACCTGATGAGAGCTTTCAGATGTGGGTCTCCAGAAATGTAGCTATGATTCCCAGTCAGGCAATTCTTTCTTAGGTCCCTCACTCCAAGACTGAGAGAGAAAACACCAGACAAGTTCACAGCCATCCCTGGCAGAGCAAGTAGGAGGTAGCAGGTACACCACCATCCTCCACTCTCCAAATGGTCTCTGGTGTTGGTGATGGTTTTCCATGGGGATGAGAGGACCAGGTGACTGTTATAGTGAGTGACTGTCTATTTGTGGGCAGGCAGCATGATTCCAGGCATTCTGTATTTGTTGTGGGTGAGGTCCTTCATTCAGCCCATTAGTGATCCTATTGGCCCAAAGCAAAGAAGTTCTCTGAGTACCCGACGCCAATTCTCTGTATTCTAGGCTGAGCCATGCCCAGTCCCCCATTATCACATCTTTACACAGATATGGATAATTGCCAATAGAGACTCTTGATCCCCAAGCTTGGGTGGTCACTGAAACGGCTCCCCACATTTCTTCATTTCACTCCCTCAATCTCCCTTCCCATGGCTCTGTCACTTTTGGAAAGGCCCTTTCCTGGTATCTGGGCACCCCAGTCACTTCTTGAATGTTTTCAGGTACTATTTGGGGGCTGGGTGCCTGGGAATCCACTGGCAGCACAGTGAGATGGGGTCTGACGGCCCAGCTGAGGTCACCGGCCACTGAAGTACGTCAGTGGTGGGTGGGTGTGTCCAAGGTGGACACACACCTCCCTTTCATCCTTTGTTCCTGCCAGCCCAGCCCATTCCCACATTGGATTCTGATTCCCAGCGTGGCATGTCCGATGAGCAGGCGTCTTCGCCTGGACAGATCCTCTCCCGGCCCTGCCCTCAGCTCATCTCCTCCCTGCTTCCCTCCCAGCTGCTTTGAGTAGGGCAGTTGCTCTCAGCCTTCCTCTTACCCTTTCCTTGCCAAGCCTCCAATGGCCCCCAGAAGAACTGCAGTTAGACACAAGAAAGAACTTTTGTAGGCATTACCAAATGAATGCCACTTTCTGCTGCTGGTTGGGAAGGAAATGGGGTAGAGTGCTGGGTTCTAAAGGGGGTCAAAGTGACTTCTGCTTCCTACTTGTCTTTGGATGTCATTCCCCAGCCTGTGTTCACACTACATGGCTGGCCGTATTAGTCCTGTAATCCATCCCAAACATTTCTCCATTCGCCCTAGCTGGGAGCTGGGTTTCCACACAGCTGAGAGGCAGTTTGTATTTAACTCCCAGCAATCTGCCCCATGTCTGACAAGGATGTGAATTCTGTGTCCTAGCTGCCAGCCTCTTCCTAGGTACCCTATTCCTCTTCAGCCTGGGCCTGTCCTTATACTTGTCTCCAGGAATTCCTTGGCTTGAGCATTCTTTTCCACACATCTCCTCATATGTTCCTGACTTGGTGCCACAGGAACTTTTAGATAGAGACACCATTAGTGGCTTTTCCCAGCCAGAACCTCTTAGGTTCCTCTTGGTGGTCACCAGGGTCAAGTTTTGCTTAGGTGAGCCAGGTGTTTGTGAAGGTGGGCCTGCATCTCCCCCACCCCAGTCAGGGGTTCCCCAGGGACAAGAACTTTCACACACACCCCCTTCCCATTGCCTAGAATTCCCATGGGACCAGGACAGGCCTGAGAGCAGTGAGCAGAGGCAGAGGACGATCCCCAGAAGAGATGACGACCAAGAGCTGGTGAGAGGTGAAGCAGGGAGGAATGGATGTGTCCCCTGAGCGCTAGTCTCAGGGATCTGGGTAGAGAAGAGAGGAAGGAGCTTTGGAAGTTTCCTGAGATGAGGTAGGACAGGAAGAAGACACCCCGATCTTTCCTCTGCTGGGTCTTCTGAGAGGTTGTCTGGGAGAGTGGAGCAAAGCCAAGGCCAGGAGAGAAGACAGTCCCCCTTGCAAAAGCAAAAGGCTGTGGATAGAGGGAGCCTGCACTACACAGTTTCTCTTTCCGGACCCCTGCTCACCTCACAGTGGGGTTTGGATTCACTGACACCCAAGCCACCAAGAGTCTAATTGTACAGGTAGAAGTCCCCAGGCACCCTCCAGTCTCAGCCTGGAAGAAAACCCACTGGGCTCTAATCCTGCCATTAATTCCTTTGCTGAGTGATATCTGGCATGTCCCTTCATTTCTCTGGAACTCCTGTTCTTATCCCTACCTCTCCATACCATGAACAGGGGCATGAGGTGGGAGGACAGACGAAATAACCTCCTAGAGTTCCTTTTGGCACTGGTGGTCAGGGCCAGAGAGACCTCCTTGACCCTTTCCCCGGCCAGTAGAGAAGGCTGGCACGGGGGACATTGTGACTCAGGGTGACTCTAGAGAGAAAACCACTCCCTCCTCCTCCCTCTGCTCGGCGGGGTCCCCAGAATCCCCTCCCACACCCTGACTGCTCTGAGACTTTACATCTTCCTGCTGGTCCTGAACCTTACACAGCAGCAGAGAAAACTCTCCGAGGGAGAGGGATGAGCCCAGCACTCCTGATGAGCAATAATTTGTTTTATGACAGAAAAGGAAATTGTCTTCAGTTTCACAAGAGCGAAACGAATTCGTTTGAAGTAGTTTGCCCTGAGGCAGGCACAAGAAGGTTTCTCTCTCCAGCTTACCTTCCTTCTCCTTCTCTCCCCCTCTCTCCCTCTCTCCTTCTAATTACTGTAGCTTCCAAGCTGTTGGCATGAGTTTGATGCCAGGCTGTCAGATGCCAACTACCCTGGGATCTCACCTCTTGGGTGTGGATGAGGGGATGGAGCCACAGGAACAAGGTGGCGTGGCTCTCAGTTCAGCTTCTGCCATGCCCGAAGCCTTGGCACCATCCAGGAGAGGGAGTGAGGGCAGTATGCCAGGGCCCAAGAGAGCAGCTGCCGCCAGGGCCTTGGGGGTCCCCAGGCCTCTGGTGCCCTGGAGGGGTCTGTTGTGGCCTGAACTGCCCATGCTACTGGGTTGCTCAGCCTCATCGCTGTCTGGGAACTGCAGCCTGGAAGCTTAAATTCCTGGGAACGTTTGGGCAAGAGGCTGGGCCGTGGCCACTGACTGGTGCCAAGACTGGAGGATGGGGTTGGGGAGGTAGTTCAATTGATAGAGTGTTTGCTTAGCATACATAAAACCCTGGGTCAGATACCTAGCACCACATAAAATCGGGTGTGGGGGTGTGTGCTTGTAATCCTGCAACTGGGAGGTAGAGGAAGGAGGATCAGGAGTTCAAGACTATCTTCAAGGCAACCTGGACTACAAGAGACTGTCTCAGGAAAAAATAAAAATTAAAAAAAAAAGACTCAAAGATACATTTGAGGACTGGGGATGCAGTTCAGTGCTGTGGGCAAAAATGCTTGTCTAGCACACAACACAAGGACCTGGGTTCCATCCTTAGTAATAAAAAAAAATTCATTTGGACGTAGACAGGATGGGGAAGGTCCATTCATGGAACATCTATGCACTAATTAAGACATCCAGGGCTGGGCACACAGTTCAGTGGTAGAGAGATCACCTAGCATACACAGCATGCATACGGTCCTGGGTTCTGGTTCCAGTAAAAGAGAGGAGAGAAGAGAGAGAGAGAGAGAAAAGGAGAGAGAGAGAGAGAGAGAGAGAGAGAGAGAGAGAGAGAGAGAGAGGCGCAAACATAGAATCCAAACACACTTGGGGCCTAGGAAGGAGAATCATGAGTTCCAGGCCAGCCTGGAGTACATAGAGAGATATTTTAAAAATCTTGGAAAATTAGGGGGGTGGAGAGGACTTTCTCTTCTTACTCACGACATCTACCCTTCCTTCCTTCCTTCCTTCCTTCCTTCCTTCCTTCCTTCCTTCCTTCCTTCCTTCCTCTTCCCACCCATCTTTCCATCATCCATTCAACACGCTTACAGAGTGCAGCTTCTGTTAGAGCCCTGTGAGCAGAGCCATGGGCAAACACTTCCTCCATGTAGCTCACCTCCTAGTGGTCAGCCATGGGGAAGGGGCTGTGCCCAGTACATGCCTGGAACAGAGGAGATACTTAAAAATATTTGTGGTATAAGTGAGTAAATGCCCGTCTGAATCAGAGGTGATACTACAAGACTTGGGCTGATGGGAAAAAGAACCACTTGCTTAACACCTTCCTGGCGGTGCCCCCTATCTTCTCCCCGCCCTCACCAGCCCTCCTGCCCAAGTCTGGCCAGAGGGTGTGAAGGGCAGGTGGATATGGCAGAGCGGGCAGGCGCCAGGCTCCAGGACTGCCAACCTGGCACTGCTGCTTGGCACGGGGCACCTTCTAAAATAACAAACCTGTGTCTCTAATTCAGCACTTCCTGTTTGTCTTGATACTATCACCTGTCCTTGGAGCCCACAGGCCCAATCGGGGTTGAACAGAACTCTGGAGCTATGGGGACTCGGAAGAGACAGGCAAGGTTGCTGTCTCCCTTAGGTTTCTAGTTGTGCCCAAAGGTACTGGCTAGAGGTCTAAAGTCTGATGCCCCAGGCCACAAAATGAAGGACCTGAGTCCCTTTGACATCACCCCACAGAGAGTCCCTAGATGGATTCTAGTTGTATAACTAGAATATAGTTGTCCCTAGATCTATAAATCCACAACACGTCTCTATGATTTTGGGTTTTCTAGAGACTGAAATCCTATCTGATGACTCATGATAGGAACCATCAAGCTTTATTTGCTCTCAGCTCCTCAGCCTCCAACATGACTGGAAATTTCTTCCTTATGTCTAACTTCAGTATGTTTTACTAGCTTTTTAATATTTTATTATTTTTATTTCATGTGTATGAGTGTATATATGTAAGTGCACCTGTGTCGTACAATGCCAGCAGAGGTCAGAAGAGGGTGTTGCATCCCCTGGAACTGGAGTTGTGGACGGTTGTTAGCCACCATGTGGATGCTGGGAACCAAACTTGGATCCTCTGCAAGAGCAGCGAGTGCTCTTAACCATTGAGCCATCTCTCCAGTCCCGTTTTACAAGCTTTCGATGAGTGACTTGGACTTTGGGGTACTTTGTCACCCAGGTCTGATCTGGCTCAGATTCTTGAATCAATTCTTTAGGTGAAGCTTCTTCTAGACTTTGAAGTCCTCTGGGGATCCATCAAAGCAGCCCCTCCACCAACAGCGTGAATGTGTCCACCACAGTAGACATCAAGATGGCTGCCCCGTGGGTGGTAGGACCCAGGCAGATTCCAGACAGGCCCCCACCCCGGCCAGAGGGGCAGCCTGTGCCACCCCCAGAGCTCCAGGTAATAACCTAGGGGCCACGCCAGGCTCGCCAGCACCTGAGCCACCGGCAGCAGATAATGACGGGGGAGCTGGGCAGGCAGAGCCAACCCCTCAATCAGGAAGCAAATTAAAAAGGGGAGGAATCTCCCAGACAGACCACAACAATGAGGCCGGCCCCCTTTGCAGGGCACTGCCCGCCCTCCCTTCTCTGGCCCGTTCTGCCTGCCAGGTCCTGATACCCAGCTCCTCTTTAATTGATCTTGCATGGGATCCAGCTCCAGCATCCTGGCCAGTACCCAGGATGGTGACCTCTTATGGAGATTTGTGTGCCAGGCTGGCATGGAACTGGGCACCATATAGGATTAAAGAGGAAGGGTCAGGTGGGACTAGAGTGCAGTAACTGGAAGCCCCTCAGGGTGGCTGTGACAAAGAGATTTATAGAGAGCCCACTAAGCTCTGATGTGGTGGTCTTCTCTGCTCTTCAAACGGCAGACCAAAGCAATTTATAGCAATTGTGCATCCAATATTAGTTGGTGAGATGTTGGAAAGATCCAAAGACCAGCAGAGAAACGCCAGTCCTCAACTATCTGTCAAACCAGCCATCAGACAGCTCTATGTTTTAGGACTCTGGGGACACAGAAAAGAGGAAGAGAACAAGTGTCATAGAAGAGAGAGGACACGAGTTGGGTTTCCAAGGATATGTAAGAAAATCGTCAGATGGAGAAATAGGGAAGGACAGGGAAGAGCACCTCATACAAGGAGCACTGTGGGGCACAGAAGCAGGTGGTCAGTAAGGCTGGAGCACGTGCCCCCTGTGGATGGGCCTGGGGAATGGGAAAGGGGTGTGGCTGGAAAGATAACCAGAGGGCAGATGGGGAATGGCTCTTACAGTCTGGGTCAAAGAATATACAGATTTTTCTCTTGAAAGTAGTGAGAGATATTAAATATTGTTTTTTAAGCTGCAGCACGACATGATCAAGATCCATCCACCCTTGGAAGATGAATTTTAACTTCCTATAGGGGGAAAAAAAAGTCTCTGCTTCTGCCTCTACCTCTATCCAGGGCTGCTACTGAGCCAGCCCTTTCTCCCGGCTCCCATTCACTCAACTCTGCTATAATAAGTTCAACAACATGAGAAGCTTCATCTTCTTTCAATTCTCAACCAACCCTGCCTGTACCAGATATCCTCTGGGTTCTTCCGCCTCCATCATGCAATTCTGGACCACTGAAGGAGACCTGGGAAGCTCTGTGCCAACTATTATGCTGGAGCTTTGGGTTTCAGGGCTTCTGTTGTGTCTTCCTGCCTGTCCTAGGCTTCTATTTTCACTGCCACTCTTTCTAACTAAGCAGTTTCTAGAAGCTTGGGTTGTAGGGACTTTTCTCTATTTCTCTCTGCTGTGACTTCTCTACCCTTTCCCAAAGAAAGGCCCTAGGAGGAAGACTCTGTGGTATGAAGAAGAGATAGTTCTTGGCCCCAGGAGGAGCTGGGACCAGCAGGGAAGATAAGACAAGAGCCCCATGGAAACAGGGCATGAGGCAATCCAGCTAGGGAAATTCCAAAACCAGCCACTGATGTGCTGATAAGAGCAGATTCCTCGAGAAGCAGACTGGAGCCTGGAGGATGGTCTGCTTTTCCCAGGTGGGGAAGGGTGGCAGGGGTGGACACAGACAGCCACAGAAGGAGGCCAGGTGTATTTGAAGAGCATCGGTACACCAGCAGAGCGTGGCTGTGGGTTTGCATAAGAACGAGAGGATGCCGAGACTGCAGAGGAGTTAGTTAGAGGCCAAGCAGGAGGGCCTGTAGTGTCACAGGACCGGAGAGCCCTGGCTGGGTTAGAATCAGGAAGGGCAAAAGGGAGTGGCATTTTAGGATAATGAATCTGTTATTGGTCCAAAGGACAACTTAGGTGGAGGGCACAATAATGGCAGAAAACCCACACGAGGGGCTGGGGCCATAGCTGAGTGGCGGAGCACTTGTAGAGCACAGTCAGACTAGGGGTTCTGTCTTAGCAAGGGGAAAGAAAGAAGAAAGGAAAGAAAGAAAAGAAAAGAAAGATCTACCTGTAGGAAAACTGAGAATCTAAGCAAGTAACTAATGTTGCTCTTGGCAGCAAGTTGGCACGGCCCTAAGAATCTGCACAGGCCAGTGCCCATTTCCACTTCATTCATTGATTCATTGAATTCATTCGACAAATAATTATGAAATACAAAACAGCAGGCACTGTTTTTGCTTTCTTCATCTCCAGTCATCTGACTCTGTAGGTGAGAGAACAAAATCTTTCACCCACACACACCTGGGGGACCTCAGCACCCCCTCTGCCCCCAGCTAATCTATGAGCGTCTTCTCTGGTGCAAGCTATGGAGAAGCTCAGAGACATGCAGGCAGTAGGCAGCTTGGGAGCAGGGAGAGTGGGAGAGGAGAGTGAACACCTGAGTGCAGGTTTTGGGAGAGCATGCAGGCTGGGAAGAAGGATGGAAGGAAGATGAGTTGGAGACAGGCTTCTAGGGATGAAGATGGGGCTGAGGGAGGGAGAGGAGGGACAAATTAGAGAGCTGGAGAAGGAAGCAGAGTCTTAGCAGCTGGGGTAGAGGGAGGGGACAGGAGGCAAGCTCAGAGGAAATGGGCCCGGGCACTGGAGACAAGAGTCTGGATGTCTGAGCCGCCTTGGAGCCACCTGGAAGGTGCAGGCAGCCGGCAACATCAAACTTCAGATGCAGCGTTGGCTCTGGAAGAGAGCTGGGGCTGGGGCGGGGGCTGAGGTGGCTGCAGGGGGAGCTGAGAACCAGCCCAGGGGCTTGAATCTTCCACTAACCTAGCTATTCCTCAGCTTCCTCCAACTCCCACTCTGTTCCTCCTCTAAGATCAGAGCTGAGGATTCCAGAGTGTCGCCTCCAACAGGGCAGCACCAAGTCCCACCAAGCCCATCCTGTCTCCTCCAAGCATCGGTCAGTGGTGGGAAAGCATATTGTTGGGGGATTAGAATAGAAGAGGAGGGGGGGTCTCCTGACAGGCAGGGTCCTGGGTGAGTTCACTGCTCCCCTCCCCACCAGCCAGAACAGCTTTACATCCTTTCTCCTGATCTGCTGGCCCTGGGGGAAGATATGGGCCCTGCAGGTCCAGGATCTTTTTCTTCTCTCAAACTCCCCCAACCCCAGATTCTCCCATCTTCTGGACTGGACCTGCTACCTAAGCATATGGAACCGATTGAAAGAATTTGTATGCTCACCTTATAATTTATGCAAATCAACTCTGTAATTAACTATAATTTGGAGGCATCCTTTGGTATTTCAGACATTTATCCATGAGGAAATGCCCTGGTGATAATGCTCCTGTATTAACATTATTTACTCCACCTGTGTGGTCTCCTGTGCCTTCCCCCCTTACTGGGATTTTCTGGGCTGGAAGGTGGGGAGGGACAGGGGAAGCCCCTCCTTGGAGCCATCCTGGGTCCTGCCTCACAGCTGCTTCTGTGCTGGCCTTTCCGCTTAATTTTGTAGAGAAAGGGAAGCAGCTCTGCTTCCTAAGACCCCCATCACTGTATTCTCTCCTGCTTGATAGGTGGCTTCCTGCCACCTCAGTTTTCTCATCTCTAAAATGGGGAGAGGAAGAACCTGTTGGGGCCTTTATGTGATAATTACTGAAAAGCTAATGAAGAGACTGGGAATCCCCAGTCTGAAGATTGCTGGGGGTAGAGGGAGGAGCAACAAGAGTTGGGGGTGAGGGTTCCCTGGCTCACCTGTGGGAGGGAGGTAGCATGTAAGCCTTGGGATACTGGGCTGGGGGTGGGGGGGCGGGTGCGCTGGAGCACCCATCCTCAGTGTCAAGGGCATAGGCCTGTGGCTGGGAATGGAACGTAGCCTGTCAAAAGGCCCCAGGCTGCTGCTATGTGTGGGTCAGAATGCCCAGCTTAAAAGAGCTTCTGGAAGCTAGTCTTCCATTTCATATCTTCTAATTCCCGGTTGTATGTCTCTCTCTGCTCCAGGACATGCTTCACTTCGCCAATAGGCCCATAAAATGAAGCTCCTGTAAATAGTTGGGGGGCACATGAATTTACCTCCAGGTCACTGCTCCCTTTGCTCCTCGTCTTTCCAATGGCTCTTAGTTCCCCTGTGTCCCAGGGTGGCCTGCTGTCCTTGGCAGGCTTCCACTCTAGTCTTAGATGACCCTTTGTCCATCCCAAGCCACCTAGCCTGGGCTCAATTAGAGAGAGGGTCCTTGGTCCCCATTTGACAAAGAGAGGTCCCAGGCACAAGAGGTGGCTTACACTGGCTCCTCTGCAGAGCTCCAAGAGGGGATGTGAACAAAGCGGTATGAAGGGGGAGGGGGAGGAGACTTGTTGGAGTAACCAGAAGTTCCTCAGGGAAAGCCTGGCTTGGAGCGCTCTCTCTCTCTCTCTCTCTCTCTCTCTCTCTCTCTCTCTCTCGTTTTAGGTCTTAAAAGTAGAACTTCTTTTCTTTCCTACCAAGTCCAAGTTCAATGGAAGAAAAACCTCAAAGGTGGGGGTGGGGTGGAATTTGGAGAGTTCCAGTCAAGTGAACACTCATCTCTAGCAATGTTTGTTCATTTCTTCCATCCCGAAAGAACCACTGGGTCTCTCTCCCACTGCCCACCAGACCCTGGAGAAGGAAGTCCTGAGTCCCGCCCCGCCCCCCACCCCAGCAGCCTCTTCCAGCCAAAATCCTCCTTTCCTGGCAGACCCAAGAGACTCAGCTCTCACCCCCTACCACTCCCCCAGGAGAGTGGGGCCACTGCTTCCTGGATTATCCTAAAAGCTTCTGAGGCCGTGAGGACTTGGCAGCATCCTGCCCGCTCTCCCACCTCCCTCTCTGGCTCTGACTGTCGCCTCTTTTATAAAGCCTGGCTCTCCTGTCACCCCACTTGCCCCTCATTGCTGCCGCCAGCTCTGGGCTCCATGGACTGGTAAGAGAGACTGTTCCCTATCCAGCACAGGGGACCTCCCCCAAAAGGACCAGGTCTCCGCTTTATAGTGGAGATCATAAAGAAGGGTCTGGAAGGCTTGATACTTTCTCAGTTGGGAAAGGAGGATAAAAGGGAGATCTGGGAGGGAAGGAGAGCCAAAGAGGATTCCTGGGAAGTTTTTGGAGTAGGCTGGGCTGAGGTCTGGGGAGAAGTGGTGCAGGGATTCGGGACTGGGGGCTTCATTCTGAGAGAAAGCATGGGCGAATAGGAACAGGACACATACACTGCATGGAAGACCATGAAGAATGTAAGGGAGGAACCTCTGTGCACATCAGGTATATGTGGAAAAGACTCACACAGGTACACATAGGCATGACATGCACACGTCTGCAGACACATGCACGCCAGCATGCACATGTGCTGTACTCAGTGCTCGCCTTTTGATGGTGAGCAGATGCTAATGATATTTGAATTTCTAAAATTTCTAAAAAATTTTAGTATCTATCATAGTGCTTGGGCCTAGTAGACTCTTGATGTTTGTTAAATGAATAAAGGGTAAATAAAAAGAAAATTATTTGACTCCACTTCTGGGATTTACCTGGTTTTCCAGGAATCTGAGAGAGTTCAGTGGAGAAAGGAAAAATGTTTTGGTATCCAGGGTCACCAGTTAGCAATTTGGGAGGTACTGCTTGCGGGGAGGAGTGGAAAAGAGTGAGCAACTAGGGACACAGGAATTAAGGGATAGGGTTCTAGTCTGCTCTGGTTCTAATTTGCTGTGTGACTTTGAACAACTTATCTCCCTAATCTGGGCTTTGGTTTTCCTATCAATAAAATGACAGCTTGGATTAGACTATTTTTCTTGCTAGAGCAATTTTGTTGTTATTGATGTTGTTTGAGACAGGATTTCATGTAGCCCAGGCTAGACTCAAATTTACTATATACAGCTGAGGATGACTTTAAATTCCTGATATTCCTGCCTCTGCCTCCCCAGTGCTGGGATTACAGGTTTTCCATCACCACATTCAGTTTTATACTGTGTTAAGGATCCTTGAACCAGGCTTCATCAGGCAAGCCCACTATCAGCTGAGTTATATCTTCAACCTCTCATAGTACAATCCCTGTAGGTAAGTTGAGGTCTGAAAGAAAGCACTTCTATGGAATGTGGCTTGTCCCAGTAATTCAATAGATAAATTTTCCCTAGCAAACACAAAATGTGGGTAGCTTAGGTCTAGGACTCTTTTAAGAATGTTGTCCCTTCCATCTTTAGGACCTAAGGGAGCTGACCTCCTAGGGTCATCATTTCTGTCATAATGAGGCCAGAAAGAATAGTAGGCAGAATGTAGGCTTTGGAGGCTGACCTATCTGGACCCTTTTTCCTCTTCTGTCTCTTAACTGCTCTGTAATCTTGAGCAGGTCATTTAGCTTCTTTGATCCCTGCCTTCCTCATCTGTACAATGGGAATCATAATAATAATTATTTTGTTACATGCTCATGAGAACTAGAGATATTCATGGGAAGCATCTGGATTGCACATAGTAGGTGCTCAGTAAATAAATCCTGCTTATGATGAACATGCAGACCAAAGAGGCTGCTCCAGGCACAAAAAGAGTCATTCCCTATAAACGAGGTTTAGGAAGAGGAGTGGATGAGGAACAGCTGGGGAAAATCTGACTAGAAAATGAAGGAAAGGAACAGAAATGGATCAAGCATTATCAGAATTTGGGAGGCAGAGGCAGGTGGATCTCTGTGAGTTCAAGACCAGCCTGGTCTACATAGTGAATTCCAAGACATCTGGGGCTATAGGGCCATCCTGTCTCAAAAAAGGCCAAAAAAAAAAAAGAAAAGAAAAGAAAAGAAAAGAAAGAAAGAAAAGGACCAGATCTGGGGCAAATCTTGAGATCTTGGTTTGTGTGGTGGGTAAATCAGTCAATCCTGAGTCAAGATGAAAATATGGGCTAGGGTGACCCTAGCAGTCATGTGAGTATTAGACCACAGCTATCATTTTGGGTAGGAAAACCTCTAGCAATCTGGAAAGGGAAAAAGCTGGAGCAGCAGAATGAGGTCCAGGATGCGAGAGAAAGATAGTGATAGGCGGGGCTGGAAGTCAGAATGGCTCAGTGTTTCCAGGGGCAACTTTCTTGCTGTTGAATTTTATGCTGTTGAGCCACAGGTCTTTGCTCCAGGGGACCCCAGATGGCTATCAATGGGGCAAGGTTAAAGGGAACCTGAGGTGGGTTTTCTGCCATCCTTTTCCCTATTGCTTTCCAAGAAAAGATGGACAGCATCAGGAAGTAAGACAGTTTGGCAGTTATAAATGGAAGTGGGGACTGATGCCTGCACGGGCGTTAGCACCCATCCTTAATAGCAATCCATGCAACAGCTGCGGACAGCTGGGAGGGGAGGCAGGAATACCGAGGGCTCTAAACAGTCTTAATCGAGGAGCCAGAATCACCCAAGTCAGGGTCTGCTCCCCATATGATGAACCCCTAACTTGGTTCTAAAGGTGACTATGAACTGGGATGCAAACCCCAATAGCCAGGATTTGGAGGCTGAGTGGCCAGGGACCAATTGATAAAATGTTAATTTGGACAAAAGATCCAAAGCGGTTCTTAAGAATCATTAGAGGACCTCAAGTGCAGGGAAGCAGGAACCCCTGACTGATCACAAATTCCTGTCCCCAGGGATGTCTTCCGATTTAAAAACCATCCATCCCTCACCCACCAGGGTGGCTGAAGAAACTGAGGCAACCTGATCCTCCAGGACAGTCTAAAAAGATGCAGCAGTGGGGCTAGAATTTAGGTCCGCAAATTTCTAGCTCTAAAATTTTTGTGAATATGCCTTAATCCTCACACATTTCTAGAAACAAACTTGTTTCAAAATTTTAAGTGTTAAAAAATTTAAGTGTTTATTCTGTTTCTAGGAGGAGCTCCACAGACTTGGCATTTTTAGGTGCGATGACAATTCAGCCCCAGGAAACCCCTCAACTTGTATTCAGGTTGTGCAAATGAAGGAACTGAGCCTTAGAACACGGAGAGATCCGCAAATGAAAACATTGACTGGCTAGGAACATCTGCACATTTGGAGAAACTGACACACTCATACAAACATCCCCTGATTTTAAAATGGCTTGTGGGCTCAGTTAAGCTGCTCCATAGTCATAGTGTATCTCAAAAAGCAAAGTAGGACAGATGCAAAGATGGGGGGTTAATGAGGACTGAAAACCTGGCCGCTCACACCCGTAATCCCAGAATTTGGGAAGCTGAGGTAGGAAGATTGCTGCAAGTTAGAGGCCAATTGAGCTAGGAAGTGAATTCCCGAATTCCCATCCAGCCTGGGGTACGGAATGAGAACCAGCCTCAAAAAGCTAAAAAAGAAAAAAAAAAGTTAGGAAGGGAGGGAGGAAGGGACGGAGGGAGGGAGGGAGGGAGGGAGAGAGGGAGGGAGGGGGGGAGGGAGAGAGAGAGAGAGAGAGAGAGAGAGAGAGAGAGAGAGAGAGAGAGAGAGAGAAGGGAAATGGGACCGTGGAAGCGAAGTTAAATCGACCTAAATTACAAGCGAACTCTCAGAAAGAGGGCATAGGGAAAGCCAAACGTGACAAAGAAAGAAATAACGAAAATGGCTCAGAAATCCCCTGTAAAAAGCGGGGAGCACCTCGGGAGGTCAAAGCGCGGACTTGGAAGCAACGGGAAAAGCACCCCGAGCTACATCCAGGCAGGCCAGGGGGGCAAAACGCTGGGGGCTCCACTACCCGCCGGAGCCGGAGGTGGGGGTGTCTCGGGATTTCCGCCAATCCCGATCTCGAAAGGTTTTTAGGTGAGCGCCGTGAATGCCCTGAAAATACACCAGAATGTGGCTTTGTGTAGGTGCGTTTGTTTCCTAAGGAATCCAAGACCGTTCTCCAGACTTAGATGATACTCAAGAGAGACTCGGAAAGAACCGGCGGCAAAGGCTCGCTCAATCCTCTGCTGAAAGGTTTCTTCCCAGAGCTATTTAGGTGCCTGCTAAAACCCTCAGATCCCCGTGGGCCGGAGCGACAGTGTCCCGCGCGGGCTGAGCACCTCCCGCCGCGAGGGAGGCAGGCGGATTTGGGAGGTAGTCGGGGGGCTTGCCGCCTAAGGGTACGTGGACCTGGGAGACAAGTGAGAACAGGCCGAGGCTGGAGAGTGGGGGAAAAATTGGGAACAGGGTGATCACCCAAAAAGGCGAATAGCCAGAGACAGAGAGAAAACAGTAAAGCGAGAGGGGAGCGTTCCGCAGACCCGGGGGTGGAGGGCAGCGGTGTAGCCAAGAATGGCCTAGGCCTAGGGATGGGCCGGACATATACTTGGCCCTCAATCCTGTCGGCTTCTTCCGTCTTAGTTCCTGCACTGCCCGGCCTCGGCAGGTGGGTTTGGCGCTCTCTAAGGATGGCTCCGTAGGACCTGCAGAACCCACCCCCTCCATCCCCCCAGAGCCTGTGCAGTGACCACGGACCGACCAAACCAGCTCCGGGATAGCTTTCCACTGGGATCCGGAGAGCCTAAGTACCTAGAAAACACCCCCAACTCAGGCCCTTTACCCGGAGAGTGGAGGGGATCTGGGAGGAGCGAGGGAGCAGAAGGGAGACGGCCTGGTTAGCCATCCCACCCCTTCGCCCGCCCCCTCCTTGAGCCGGGGCCGGGCCTCAGGTCCCGCCGAGCCCGCAAGGGTTAAAGGCGGCCGCAGGTGAGGTGGGCGGGGCCGCGGGTTCGGGGAAAAAAGGAGCGCTGGGGAGAGGATGAAGGCAGAGAGCGCGGTGAGTCACGGGCGGAGCTGGCCTCGCTCGCTCGCTCGCTTGCTGGTTCCCTCCCGCCCTCCGCTCTCCCGCCGGCTCTCACAGCCTCCGCCGGTCGCCGGGTCTGGTCGCCGCCCCACTAGCCCTCCGCTTCCATCCCCCGCGGTGGAGAGCCGGCCAGCGCGCAGGGCCCATGAGCGCCCGTCTGTAGCGCGCCAGCCTGCGGTGCCCCGAGCCCGAGCGCAGTCACCAGGTAGGAGCCCGGGTCAGGGTGGCTAGGGGTGCGCGCTGCGATCAGGAAAACGCGCTCCCAGCGCTGCACTTCTGGCCTCAGGTGGCGGGTGGTCCTAAAGGATCCGAAGGGCAGAAACCCCGACGGACGGAAAACCGGGAGGACGGGAGGGACTGGAGGGACCAAGGAGCTTCGAAACTGGGGAAACTGGAGCGACTGGGACAACCGGAGGATTGAAACATTGAGAACGGAGAGAACGGAAGTCCCCACCGCCTGGGCACTGAGAATCGGTTGAGGCAGCCGACTTAATGGAACATAAGGGCGTCTCTACTGTCTATCCCGAACTGGGAAACTGGAGTGCTCGCCCAGCTTTCTTTTCCTGAAATGTTAGTAACAGATTTTGCTCTCCAGGCCTGGGTTCAGACTCTGTCCCAGAGGCCCTTCGGCAGCCTGGGTCGTCCTAGTCTTCCCATCCCCCCAGACCCTGGGGCAGTTCCCAGGCGCCAAAAGCTATTAGGGTCCCAGGCCTCACTGCTCTCGCCCAACCCCTTCTGGGCTGCCGCGCCCGGGCCTGAGGCTCGGTTCCTGCTGCTTCACCCTGTTCCTTTCTTGTGGTAAAGCAGCCAGAGCCTGAGTAGGCGCCCGGGCGCTGCTCTACCCTGCCTCTCCCAGACTATGGGTGCCTCCTCCCTGGTCTCAGAGGTGGAAGGTGGTAGGATCAGCTGAACCGTGCTTGGGAAAGGAAAAGGACCGAGCCCTATATCACTGGCTCCTCCACACCGGCCCACAAATAAGCAAGACTCCCAGGTCTTAGGAAGAGTTGAAGAGTAGAGTAGACTGGGACCTTCAGGTCACAGATTTGTGCTGGAGAAAGGGTTACGGTCTCTAATTTTTTTGAAACAGGGTTTCACTGTGGAGCCAAGACTGGCCTTGAATTTACAATCCTTTTGCCTCAGCCTCCTGAGTGCTGGGATTATTTATTGTTTGCCCTACCCTGCCTAGCAGCTTCTCCCTCCACTTTTTCTCTTATTTCCCTCCCTCCCTCCCCTCCTTTGTCTTACTTTGTAGCCCACCCAGGCTGATCTAGAACTCTGCATTCTCCTGCTTCAGCTTCTAGAGTGCTGAGATTGCAGACCTGCATCACACCCAGGCTGGATCTTTAGGTTTCAGCTGGGCCTTAGGTTTCTAATGGTTCAGGACAGAGATCCGGGTTCCAGAGGTATTACTGGTTGATTGGATAAATAATATCCTTATTCAAGTCACTGCTCCAAATTTGGTTTTCTTTAGATAAGGATAAGTTTACAGCAGTAGCTCTCAACACTTGGCTGTGCGTTAGACTCTTCTAAGGAGCTTCTAAGATTTGTCCATGTCCCTCATATGGATTGAGCACTGGGCAGTTCTTGCCTTTAGGTACTGGAGCTTTCTTGCATGCCTCTCCTAAACTCTGATGTTGCCTCCCTTAAGGGAGCGGTAAGCTTTTTTTCTGGGTGACCCCTTTCTCTGGGGAATCCCACCCCTCCCAGCTTCATATGGAAGGAAAAGAGTGAGGGTCCAGTGTGGAATGGGTTTGGTGAGGCAAAAGTCAACCAAGCTAATTAGGGAGAAGGAGAGTGTGTAGAGAGATCAAAAGCTTTCCTTGCCTTTGCAACCCAGGATTGGCTATTGCAAAAAGGTCAGGACTTGCCCTGGGTTTTCTGAAGGGCAGGTCACCTCTAGCTTCCAGAAGCATACCTCCCCCAATGTGTGTCCTGATTTAGACTGGGGAAGCTAAGATGAATTTAGATCATCTATTTAGGTTGGCAGCAGATGTGCTGGGGGAAACCCAGAGAGCTGTGTGGTGCTGAGAGTTCTACCTGGCATTATGACCTTGGTGTGAGCTGAGTCCTAAGAGAGGGATCACTTAGAGAAAAGACCATCCTGCACCCTGACCAAGACTCTCATTCTCCATCCTTCCTTGAGCACTCTTCAGCTCTAACCGACCTGTAGTCCCCACCCAGAGGCACGCCCCTCTTTTTCACCTAGGGGCCCAGAGGGAGCATTTTGCGGAAAGGACATGGGGTTTGGAGGGAAAGTGAGTCGGTTACCTTCCTCACTTCTCTTCTTTGCTTCCTTTAGGTCCCACCTTAGGTGCCCCTGACTGTCCCTGCCCCCATCCCACCCCGGATCCCGGCAATGCTAACCGCTGTCTGTGGCTCTCTGGGCAGCCAGCACACCGACGCGCCTCACGCATCGCCGCCGCGCCTCGACCTGCAGCCTCTCCAGACATATCAGGGCCACACGAGCCCGGAGGCCGGGGACTACCCCTCCTCGCTGCAGCCTGGAGAGCTGCAGAGCCTCCCGCTGGGCCCGGAGGTGGACTTCTCACAGGGCTATGAGTTGCCTGGGGCCTCCTCGCGGGTAACCTGCGAGGACCTGGAAAGTGACAGTCCCTTGGCTCCAGGACCCTTTTCCAAGCTCCTGCAGCCGGACATGTCACACCACTACGAATCGTGGTTCAGGCCAACTCACCCAGGCACGGAGGATGGCTCCTGGTGGGACCTTCATCCGGGCACCAGCTGGATGGACCTCCCCCATACTCAGGGAGCGCTGACCTCACCTGGCCACCCGGGGGCGCTTCAGGCCGGCTTGGGGGGCTACGTCGGAGACCACCAGCTCTGCGCCCCGCCGCCGCACCCGCACTCGCTCCCGCACCACCTCCTCCCGGCCGCCGGAGGGCAGCACCTCCTAGGGCCCCCCGACGGGGCTAAGGCCTTGGAAGCCACGGCGCCAGAGTCCCAGGGGCTGGATTCCAGCCTGGATGCGGCGGCGCGACCCAAAGGTTCCCGGCGGTCGGTGCCCCGCAGCTCAGGGCAGACGGTGTGTCGCTGCCCCAACTGTCTGGAGGCGGAGCGACTGGGAGCTCCGTGCGGGCCCGATGGGGGCAAGAAGAAGCATCTGCACAATTGCCACATCCCGGGCTGCGGGAAGGCCTACGCCAAGACGTCGCACCTGAAGGCGCACCTGCGGTGGCACAGCGGCGACCGTCCCTTCGTGTGCAACTGGCTTTTCTGCGGCAAGCGCTTCACGCGCTCCGACGAGCTGCAGCGCCACCTCCAGACCCACACCGGCACCAAGAAGTTTCCCTGTGCGGTCTGCAGCCGAGTCTTCATGCGCAGCGACCACCTGGCCAAGCACATGAAAACCCACGAAGGCGCCAAAGAGGAGGCTGCTGCGGCGGCCCCAGGCGAAGCCAAGGCGGGCGGGGCGGTGGAGCCACCCGGCAGCAAAGGCAAACGCGAGGCCGAAGGCAGCGCGGCGTCTTCCAACTGAGCCCTTGGGCGTTGCATCCCTGCTGGTCTCCTGCGCGCCTCGAAAGAGAGTCTTTAGTGGGGCGACCTGAGTAAGAGGGGAAGGTGGTTATTTATTGGTGGTGAGGGGACAGGGAGAGGGGCGCTAGGGTTTTTAGTCTCTGGGGCTGACCGGGAGGCGTATGACTGTTCAGGCTGCCAGGAGCTGAGCATGCCCCTCGATTCTTCTCTTCCTCGCTATTTCATTCGCCCTTGAGTTGCTGGAGGGTTGGAATGGAGTACCTCTATCGCATGTAGGGGTGGAGGGGATCGGCTGGAGGAGATGGCACGTCCCAGGAGCTCAGGGGAAGCGAGACCTGCTGGGGCATTGAGGGGTAGCTGTCTGGACACGTCTTTAGCTCCTGGGAACCCGGACATAAAAGCACCTCAGAGCCGTCCTGCGGCCCAGGTCCCTTTCATCCCTCTTCTAGGGCTTCTCCCTCCAAAGTTTCCGAAAGGAGAGCAACGATGAGGTGGGGGACCTTTAGGGAGTCCTCCTTAAGGGGATGTCTAACTTGGGGGGTTGTTACTGTAGAAAGAACGCCCTTTATTAAACTCCTTATAAACTCTTCCAGACCCAGTCTGATAGAACCAGAGAGGAAGGGGGCACAGCCTCTCAGCTTGAGCTGTGAGGTGGAGATGCGAGTTAGATGAGGGAGACTGGGGTTAGCAGGGAAGTCCTCCTAACAAAATGGAAGACGTTTGGCTGGGGAATGGAAGAACCAACCGCTTCTTCCCTCTTCAACTTCGATTCAATCCTTAACTCTTATTTAGACTTAAAAAAAAATCCAGTTCAGTAATCCACATGCCCCATCCATTATCCTAGGTAGTTTTGGGTTTTGTTTTTTTGTGTTTTCTTCTCTTTTTTTTTTTTCCGGAGCTGAGGACCCAACCCAGGGCCTTCCTAGGCAAGTGCTCCTACCACTGAGCTAAATCGCCAAACCCCCTGGGTAGTTTTTTGTTTTTGTTTTTGTTTTTGTTTTGTTTTGTTTCTTTAAGGCGGCCAATAGCGTCAGTTCTAGGGTTAACACAAACTTTTCCTGAGGTCTCCATCCTTTGCTTCCCCCTTGGGGATGGAAGAGAGAGGGTCCTTGGGTTGTTTGGGGTTGTCTCAGTGAAGGACCCTGTTCACTCTCTAGCTTGACCCTTCCATACTCCTCGGCACTGCAATAGTCTTCCCTCTTCCATCCCCCGGAGAGACACTTCCATATGAAGATATGGTTCTCCGTATTCCAGGAAGCTGTCTCTTTATCCCCTTCTCCTTTAGATACTAGAGATACTTTTAGATTTTGATCATAGGGTGGGGACGGTAGACTTCCACTTGGCAGAAGCTGAGCCAGGCAGAAGGAAGAGAAGATACAGGGAAGGGTCTGGCAGACCACAGGACCCTGGGGCTGGAGGTACGCTCAGGTTTAAGGCAGAGGCCTTGAGTCGCTCTGACCTCCCTCATGCTCTCCTCTCTCCACCCAGAACCCTCTGCAGGGATTAGCTGTGTATTGATTTTTAAGTTATAAGCAAAGGGTATTTTATTTAATAATAGGGCATGAATGTGTGTGTGATGTCGTGTGTACCTGTGTGTATGTATGTGTTTCTCTACTGAGCCTGGGGTCTCCTGAGACCCCACCTTGTTCACCCCGTCCAAGGTCTGGGGCCTAGACCCACAGCATCTTTTCCTCCATTGGGAATGCTGGAGCCTAGTTCGAGGACTGGGAGCTGTATGGGAAGTAGGGGTTGGGATCTGGGTAGGAATATGGTTTGTGTAGAAAGGGCTCCTCCTTCAAAGGGACAGGATGAATCCCTGTGGGACTCAGGGGCCTGGGGTAGTTTAAGAAGTAAGGTTCTTTTTGTATTCTCCCTCTTTCCCCACCGCCTGCTAACCTAGCCAGAGGTCCCTTTCCTCATAAAAAAAGGCTGAGGGCACAAGCACAGTCGGCCATGCCTGCAGGTTGCCTAGCTAGGTGCAGAGGGGAGAAAGGAGGGCACCGTGGGTGTGGGATGCTTTCTCCTCCACCCATCGAAACCAGCCACCCCCTCCCTGTGCTGCCAAGACAGCCTTTTCCTGTGACCATTCTTAGGGGAATTCCACACGTGGGTACTGGTTGTGGGGGAACATGGATGATCCCCCCATATAGAGGTCCTGAAGGTCTGCAGGTGGGGCTTTGGATAGCTTTTTGTCTGTCCTGCTCTTTATAAATCTAGATTTCTCAGCTGCCTGCCCTTCTAGGCAGCCCCCCCTAGAGGAAAAATGTAGGAATTTTTTTTTTTCTTTAACTGCTGTGAACCCATTTGGGGGGGAGGAGGAGGCAGAAACAGCCTGTGTTTTTTATGCAACAATAAAGTCATCAACCAACCACATCCTTGCTTTACTTGCCTTCCAGCTCAGTCTCCTTTTTGTCTCTGTGTCTCAGTGGTGAGGAGCATGTAGGGAGAATCCTTAAGCAGCATCATGTCCATTCATTTGGCTGGGTTGGAGCTTGGGTCTGGTCCTGTTCTGATGGGGAGAAGGCTGCTTCTGAGTTGATAGCTAGACTGTCTCTCAGTGGCGTTCTGCTATGGGGATGAGAAGTTTCTAGATATTTCCTTTTTCCACATACAAATCCCCTCTTCTTCCTCACCTAGGACCTCAGATCCTCTCCCTTCCAACTCCTAGCTGGCCCCGGGCTCCCTCACCCCACCCCCATGGGAGCATGCATGTCAGCAGGTCCCTCTGGCTGTGAGTGAGGTGGGGGTGACTGACAGCGATTTCTTCACCCAGAATGATCCCTATCAGGGACAAGGCGATGAAAGGCAGCCAAGATATCTGATGGGCGCCTGCCCAGCTGGAAAGTATGAGGGAAAGGTTGCTGCTTCTACCAGCAGCTAGAAACCTGCCAGGGTTACGCAACAGCAGTGTGCACAGACACACTGCACTCTCACAGGACCCACTGTCTTCAGAGAGACCAGAAAAGCCCATCCATGGTGCCTAATTCATGTCGAGTGATAAAAAAACTTCAAGACTCCAGACCTCAAAGCTTGGAAGGGAACCAGAGGCTCTGGTTTTGATTTGTTTTAGGGTTTGTTTTGGTTTGGTTCTGTGGAGCAAGATTGATTATGTTCTTTCACCTTTCCAACCTACTTCTTTTGGAGGGGAGGGCAAATTTATTATTTTCCCCTCATGGGATTCCTGTTCCTAACCTCTAACCCCTAATCCAATTTCTCTGGCCACATCTGGCTCTCAAGGGAGCCAAGAGATTTGGGGGCCCTGGAGTTTAAGGGAACGCTGGGATGGGGCATCAGGATGATACAGGGGTAATGGAGGAAGCCAGACTAGTTGGGGGGAGCACTTGTTTCCATCTGTTCCTGGATTTAACAGTTTGGGAGGACTTGTTTCCCTGTGACCTCTTGCCTGAGGCACTCCTGTGGGGCATCTCTTTTGTCTTCCTGGTTCTGGGGAATTAGACCCCAGGATCCTGGTGAGTCCCCTCCTTTTCCCCAACTCTGCCCCCAGGGACAGGAGGGCAGCTGTGGGGCCGGCTGGGCTTGTCTGGGCAGGGCCAGGGCTGCCCCTCCTCCTTTGCAGCTCCTCCAGCTGACCTGCATTCTTAGCAGGGGCCTTTGGTGGGGCTCTGATGCTTGCTTGCTCCTTTGCAATGCTGCCTGGCTGGCCCTGCCCCCTTGAAAGAGCCCAGAGTCACCTCTGACCCCTTAGATGGACCATCCTGGACTGGCTGGGGAAGGAGTTAGAGAAATCACATCTTGATTGACCTTTTGGATGACTTCCTGAGGCATCTCCTATCCAAAGAAATCGAGTTAAAGAACACCTCTAGGGTGGGCAAATGAAGTCAAGAGTGGAAACGTGACCAAAGGCAGCCGGGAAACAGCCTGGAGTTGTGTGATGTCCTGGCTAGTCTGCATGCCTGCTGCCTCCTCCCCGGGCCTGCTCTGCCCTCCAGCGGGCAGCGGGGGGAGTGCAGAAGAGGAACCAGCTTTCCCTGAAGGACACCTTGGATGCCTGTGTTTGGGGCCTCGTGCAGCACAGATGCTGGCGTGTTGGAGGCAGAATGGCATCCACCTGCAACTGCACGACCCCTCCTCCATGAAGCACCATAGGCAGCCTTTACCTCCCTAATCACTCTAGCCTGCCTGAAAACTCAGCACACTAGCAGTGTAGGTTTGAAAAGAATCTTAGGAACGAAACACCAAAGAAACCCGTTAGAACTAATCAAAGAATAGAGGCATAGGATATAAAATCAGACGAAAATGAGAAATCTCTATATATACTCACAGCCAAATATCCAAAAAGGCAAACCAAAAAACAATGCTATTTACAATAACCACACACACACAAAGCACTAAGAGCCAGGCATGGTGGCACATGCCTTTATTCCCAGCACTTGAGAGGTAGAAGCAGACAGACCTCGGTGAGTTCAAGGCCAACCAAGTCTACATAGTATGTTCCAGGCTAGCTGGAGCTCCAGGGAGACCCTGTCTCCAAAACAAGGACAAACAACAACTAAGGAACAAAGAGAGAAGATTTGTGTACACTGAAAAACAAATCTCTTTTGAGTCAGAGACTAGGTCAGGCTGGAGTGGAATTCCCTATGTGACCAAGGATGTCCATGAACTTCTGATCCTTCTGCCTCCACCGGCATGCTGGAATTACAGGTATGCAATACTACTCCCAGATTCTGCAGTGCTGAGGGGTGAACCCAGGGTCCCATGCATACTAGGAAAACAACCAACTGAGAGTTACATTCCCAGCCTCATACACTGAAATTTAACAAAAGAAATTGATGAGCACATACACACACACGCTCCGCTCACACACAATGTATTATGTTTATGTATTGGAATAATTAATATTGTTGAAGTGTTCATACTACCCAAATGGATTTACAGATTCAATGTAATGCCTACATGTAATATGCAGTGCCTCCCCTCCCCTGTTCCTGGAGGGCTTCAGGGAGCAAAAGTGAGATATAGTTGCTTAATGCTGGCTATGGAGATGGTTGATGGAGAAAATGAACTGGAACTCAGAACATTTGAGATCAGAATCCAGCTCTGTACCATTCTGGGTTTCTCTTCTCCTTTGATGTTTCAGTTAAACTATCTGTAGAAGTAGCTAATTCTGGGGATAGAAATGTCTACATTTCCCTTCCATGCTGTCTTCCTATGGACTTAAGCACAATGGAGCCGAATAGGACTTAGGTTTGGGGAACTGGATAGATTTTTGTGTATGTGTCTTTTTTAAAAAAAGACTTTGGGAACTAGGGAGATGGCTCAGTCACTAAACTGCTCACACAGTAAAGTGCTTGTCATGCAAACATGAGGACCTGAGTTTGATTTCCCAGCATAAAAATCAGAAAGGCACTGTGGGCCTACAATCCTAGCACTTCAGAGACAGAGACAGGAGTATTCCAGGGCTTACTGGCCCCTAATGTAGCAGAATCAGCAAGCTCTCAGTTCAGTGACAGACCCTGTGTCAAAAATAACATGGAGAGCAATTGAGGAAAACACCCAATGTCAACATTTAGTCTCTACAAGCATGTGCATTCAGGTGGGTGCACAATCTCTCAAAGTCAACATTGAAATAAATAAATAAATAATAAACAAACAATGTGGATGGCTCCTGAGGTACAACACCCAACACCCGAAGTTGAAAACAAAGGGGCTGGTCAGGTGCGATGGCACATGTCTTTAATCCCAGGATTCTGCAGGTAGAGGCAGAGGCAGGTGGATCTCTGTGAGTTCAAGATCTACACAGTCAGGGCTATATAGTGAAACCCGGTCTCAAAAACAGAAAGAAAATAAAAGAGCTGGGGAGATGGATCAGTGATTAAGAGGCATACTGCTCTTACAGACAACCTAAGTTCAGGTCCCAGTACTAACATAGGGCAACTCATAACTGCCTGTAACTCCAGCTCCAGGGAATCCAATGCCTTCTTCTGGCCTCTGAGGGCAGCTACACTCACGTGCATATACCCTTACAGGCACACATACACACACACATAATTTAAAAATAATATAAATCTTTAAAAAGTAAAATAAGGCTGGAGAGATGGCTCAGGGATTATGAGCACTTGGCTGCTCTTTCGGAGGACCCAGGTTTGGTTCCTAGCACCCATGTGGCAGCTAACAACCATGTATAATTCCACGTTCCAGGAAACGTGATGCCCTGCATAGGCATCAGGCACACATATGGTGCACAAACATATATGCAGGTAAACTCTCATACACATAAAAATAAACTAAAAGAAATATTTTATTTATTATTTTTATTTTATGTGTGTGAGTGTATTACCTGCATGTGTGCACCTGTGTCATGCAATGCCTGAGGAGGTCAGAAGAGGGCGTGGGATTCCCTGGGAGGACTGGAGTTTATGGACGTTTGTTAGTCACCATGTGGGTACTGAGAACAGAACCTGGTCCTCTTCAAGAGCAGTCACTGCTCTTAACTGCTGAGCCATCTCTCCAGCTCCAATAAATATTTTTTAAATAATAAAATAAAATGTACATTAAGTTATCCCTAAGCCTCCTGGCTTGTGACTACCTATCCATCATACTGGGATTGCATCTTTGGAACAGGTTGCAAGTATCTGAGGTTCTTTCTTAATCTTCCGATACCCCAGCAGTGTCCGCTGATTTATGAATCTTCTTTCATACAGGCAACTTTTCTCCCCTGGCTTCACCTACTGAGACTCCCATCTAATAAACCTGAAAGGGGCTCTGGGAAGAGCAAGACTTGGAAGGTCGCTGGGTTTCAAGAAGTAGAGCTAGCGCGCACCCTCGTGGCAGACGGTGGGACTTCAGGTGTTTTGTTCCGGCCCCGCCCCCGGGGCAAAGGCCTTTCAGGTCACCTGAGAACCTCTGTCGAATCGAATAGATCTAACCTGATGAGAAGGAGTTGGTGCTTCGGAGCCTCGGAGGCGGAGAGGATAAGAAGCACCGGTACTGGAGATGAGAAAAGGGGCGGGCGGTAGAGGGGCGGGTCTGTGGGCATGCGCAGGAGCGTGGGATTCTTGGAGACCGCTGAGAAAGCGAAGAAAGTATCAGTACAGCCCGGAAGGGCTAGGACGTCCATGAAAGACTAGGAGTTTGCAGAGCCTGCAGCGTCTGCCAAGTACAAGGTTTGTGGACACCGTTCACTGAAGGTGCATACGGTGCTGGACATCCAGGGAACTATATGGCACTCTGAGTGCACGTGCTGGGAGTGAGGGAGTGTCCTAGGCCCGCTCGGTGGAGAGGTTTGTGGAGAGGTGGCCTGGGAGGGATATGATCATCCCCACCTTTCCGCAGATGGCCTCGTCCAGCCATGACGTCCCTTGTTCCTGCGACTGCTTTGTCTCTGTGCCCCCGGCTTCAGCCATCCCAGCCGTGATCTTTGCAAAGAACTCGGATAGACCTCGCGATGAGGTGCAGGAGGTGGTGTTTGTACCCGCAAGCACTCACAGCCCCGGGAGCCGGCTCCAGGTGGGTTAGGACTTATAAGGTGCTGGGAGGTCTAGGCAGTAGTTCTCTTTTTCTTGCACGCGGGGTGCTGCTAGACGCAGTGAAAAGTGGATGGACTTCAAGTCCTCCGTCCTGGACCTTGATCCTAGTTAACCTCTGTTGACCTCAGTTTACTCATCTGTAACCTGAGAATAAGACCTTTCTCAAGGCCTTTATATAAGGCGGCTGACAGTTTCCAGCAGTGTAGGTTCTGGCTCTTTCTCAGTGGCGTCTTTCTTTTTCCCCCTCCAGTGCACCTACATTGAAGTGGAACAGGTGTCGAAGACGCATGCTGTGATCCTGAGCCGCCCTTCTTGGCTCTGGGGGGCTGAGATGGGTGCCAACGAGCATGGTGTCTGTATTGGCAACGAAGCTGTGTGGACCAAGGAGCCTGTTGGGGAGGGGGAAGCCCTGTTGGGCATGGACTTACTCAGGTGCAGACCTGCTCTTCCTACTCACAGCCACCCCCGCCCACCAATCTGGTTCACCGAACTTTCCTCTCTGTTGGCTTTGCCCTTGTGCCCTCACCAGGGAGGCCACCCTGTCCCTCCTGTCTCCTAGCTTTGTCTCCATTGTCTGAAAAAGAGCCGGCCAAGAATAGCTTAAATATCTTTTCAATACGATGTCAACTGGAATCTCCTATACAGTTCTGATTTATAGAACTGATGAATGGAGCAGCTCTGAGGAGAGGTGGGATTTAGGCACTTCTTCCTCTGAGACAAGTGTTCCAGACCTTTCCATGGAACTGTCAGTGCAATGCTTGGAAACCTCTTGCATATGTTTTTTTCATTTTGTTCTTTTTTTTTTTTTTTTTTTTTTTTTTTGCGATAGGGTCTCATATAATACGTTGCTGAGTCTGGCCTTGAACTCTTGATCTCTTGATGCTTCTATGTCTGCCTCCTTGCTGAGATTACAGGCCTGCACCACAAGGCCTGGCTGCCTGTT
Source organism: Eospalax fontanierii (assembly GCA_035773235.1). Classification (NCBI taxonomy): domain Eukaryota; kingdom Metazoa; phylum Chordata; class Mammalia; order Rodentia; family Spalacidae; genus Eospalax; species Eospalax fontanierii. The sequence goes on from CM069531.1 coordinate 71,306,529, forward strand.
TAATACAATCAGTGCCAGTAGGTTTTCTGTGTAACTTGGGCTTTTCATTAGTCCTCTCTGAGTCATTTTTGTTCCCTGACCTCTCTGCCAGGCTGGCTTTGGAACGGAGCAGTACGGCCCAGGAGGCTGTGCATGTGATTACAGGCTTATTGGAGCGTTACGGGCAGGGGGGCAGCTGCCGGGAAGATCCTACGCCATTCTGCTACCACAACACCTTCTTACTGGCTGACCGGACGGAAGCGTGGGTGCTGGAGACGGCTGGGAGGCTGTGGGCTGCTCAGAGGATCCAAGGTAGGGAGCCTAGCACTGCAGCCTACCTCCCAGACGGAGCCTAGACTCCCCCCGCCCCCACCCCGGCCAGGTGCTGTTCTTCATTTTTGGAGGCTACTCCCTTTGTTCTCCTTGCCAGTCTTGGGAGGTGGGAGAGCTGCTGGGGCCGGGAGAGGGGGCTACCTCCAGGTGCCACCTCTTGGAACATCCTGGGAGACTGAAAATAAGCCTACTCAGGAACTCCCTTCCTCCTTCCCCTGGCCAAGTCATCTTATGCTTCAGCCTGCCCCTTTCTCTGGGAAGCCTTCCTGGACCTCCCTGGGTGCCCCCTCCCCATATGCAAGCAGGTACCTCTTCACCGTCATGGCCCCTTCGTATAATTTATCTGTCATTCTGTCTCCCCAATCACCCGAGGGCAGGTTGTGCCCATCACCATCATGATCTCAGCATCTGGCCTGGTGCCCGGCACAGAATAGGTGCTCCATAAGAGATGAATAACTCCCCCTTTTTCCACAGGGGGTGCCCGAAACATCTCCAACCAGCTGAGCATTGGCACAGACATCTCGGCTGAACACCCAGAGCTCAAGAGCCATGCCCAGGCCCAAGGCTGGTGGTCTGGGCAGGGCTCCTTTGACTTTGCCAAGGTCTTCTCCCTGACCCAGCAGCCTGTACGCATGGAGGCTGCCAAGGCCCGCTTCCGAGCGGGGCGTGAGCTGCTGCAGGAGCAGCAAGGTCTGTTAATGGGGACAGAAGGGTCAGAGCACTCCAGCCCGGAGGCCCTCTCACACTCCCCTCTGCTGAGGCCTCACTGGCTCCTTCTTGCCAGGAAGCATCACAGCAGAGGCAATGATGGGCATCCTCAGGAACAAGGAGAGTGGCATCTGTATGGACTCTGGAGGCTTCCGCACCACAGCCAGTATGGTGTCGGTTCTGCCCCAGGATCCCACGAAGCCCTGTGTCCACTTCCTTACAGCCACACCAGACCCATCCAGGTGAGACTAGGGTCGGGGAGCTGGGGAGGGCATCCTGGGTAGGAGACATGACAAGAGCTGATCTACCTCCATCCTTTGATGTGTCTCATTAGGTCCGTGTTCAAACCTTTCATCTTTGGGGTGGGGGTGGCTCAGGCCCCCCAGGTACTGTCTCCCACTTTTGGAGCCCAGGACCCTGTTCGGATCCTCCCTCGATTCCAGACTCAGGTAGATCGTAGACACTCACTCTACCGCGGACATCAGGCGGCCCTGGGGCTGATGGATAATGAGCAGGTAACCTCTAAGGACTAAGGGCCATGCTCAGAGAGGGAGAGGGATGACACACCTTCACCCTTCTGACATTCTGGGAACATGAAGGGCCTGGGAGTGTTGGAGACTGCAGAGCTGGGAACAGGGTCTCCTCTCAGTGGCTACTTGGTGGTCTTGGGTTTCTTCTGCCTGGGAGAGTCTACATTCCTCACTTCTTTCCTGACAGGAGCAGGGACAAAAGCTCCAGCAAAAACAACAGGACCTGGAACAGGAAGGCCTGGCAGCTGTACAAGGACTGCTGGCCGGTGAATGGACTCCACCTTCCCAGGAACTGGGCAGCTTCTTTCAGGCCTTTGTAGAGAGGGAGTGCCAGGCCTATGCCTAAGGACACTGTGTCTCCTGGCCCGCTGGGTACAGGAACCCTGGGGCCAGCTGCCCTAAGCTACAGTTGGGTGATCAGAGCAATCCATTCATATGGCTCATCCTGGTTCTGAGCGGTTAGTGCAGCCCTTAACTTAATAAATGTGTTTTAGGGTCAGGCTTTATTATAAATTCATGTGTATGAGTTTATTGCCTGCATGTATGTAAGTGCACCCATGTTATACAATGCCTGTAGAGGTCAGAAGAGAGTATCTGATTTCCTGGAACTGGAATTATAGAAGGTGGTTAGCCACCATGTGGATTCTGGGAATTGAACCCAGGTCCTCTGCAAGAACATCCAGTGCTCTTAACCACTGAACCATTTCTCCAGTCCCCAACATCTTTAATTAAAAAAAATTATGGGCTGGAGAGATGGCTCAGCGGTTAAGAGCACTGGCTGTTCTTGTAGAAGACCTGGGTTCAAATCCCAGCACTCACATGGCATCTAACAACGGTCTGTAACCCTAGTTCCAGGGGATCTGACGCCCTCTTCTGACCTCCATGAACACTGTACAACATAGCTGCACTTACACACATACAGGCAATAATACACTCATATTCAGAAAATTTAAAAATATAATTTAAAAAATTTAAATTATGTGTATGTTTTGCCTGCATGTATGTACGTGCTCGACTGGTACATGCAAACCCATGGAGGCCAGAAGAGGGCATTGGATTCCCTGAAACTTACTGACAGTTGTTAGTGGCCATGTCGGTGCTGGGAACCAAGCCCAGGTCCTCTAAAAAACAGCTAGTACTTATAATTGCTGAGCCCTCTATCTAGCCCTGTGGTATGCATCTCTAATCTCAGAACTCAGGAGGCAGAGGCAGGAGAATGTAAGTTTAACATCAGCCTGGTCAACATAGTAGGTTCTGAGCCAACCAGGACTACATAGAGACCTTGTCTCAAAAAAGAAAAAAAAAAAGTGTTTTATTTCCTTATCAGTTTATCAGTGAACTAGATCTCAGGTCTGTTGGGGGTGGTAGAGCTGCTGGGCCTGAGGTTAGAGGCCATAAATCCTATATATGTATTAGAATTGTACACGAAAGTTGTAAAGAGACTGGGAAGAGGGCTGTGGGGGGAGTCTAATGGGGGTGTGTGTGTGTGCATGAAAAGATTATGCCTCAGACTGGGGAGATGACTCAGTGATTAAGAGCACCTTAAATGCCCACCTGAGATTGAGGAAGCTAGGTGGGGCCCCAGGGGTGGCAGCTCTTTAAGTCATTCCTGAAAGGCTAGATTGGCACTCTCTGTTTTGGGGTGCCTATATTGGTTCCTTCCTTTGACTTGCCCCCAAGTGACATGTAAGGCATTCAAAGCTCAGAGATGCTTTATTGAGGGTGAGGCTCCTGTGGAGGTAAGGCTCTGAGGAGGGAGGTACACAGACAGACTGTGCTTTACTTCTTGGTTCTTTTGGTTATGGTTTTTGTCCTGCTAGAAGCTGCAACCACAGAGGTCTTGGAAGCTGCTGGGGCCCCCTTCCTTGCCTGGAAAGAACTTTTCTGGTCCTTAGGAGCTAGTTTCTTGGTAGAAGAGGAGGTCTGGGGCAAGGACGTAGCCTTAGAGGCTGACTCTTTCTCCTGCTGGGTAGTGACAGAAGGGCTGCAGTCCCCAGCCATGGGCACTGTAGGCAGCAGGGGCAGGCTGGTGAGGGCAGGCTGGGTCTCCATCCTTGAAAGGTGCTCTTCCAGGGCTGTCTGCTGCCTGCGCTCCTGGTGCAGGTGAAGTTCCTGCTCCAGGTCCTTGAAGAAGCCTAGGGGAAGAGAGGTAGAGCCTTGGGCTCAGCAAGAGGGCTCTGGGCTCAGGGAGGTCTCTGGCTGACGTCTTGCCATCACTAGTAGAAGGAGCCTAGGGCTTTGGCTGGGAAGAGATGAGTTCCCTGAATGCCCTGTTTGGATCTTGCCCTTATTCCAGTCTCAGGTGGATCAACACCCACTCTATCATGGGTACTAGGTGACTCTGAGACTGATGAGAAGTGAGCACGTGATCCCCAGGGAACAGGGGCCATGCTAGGGGTGGTGCTGATACACCTTCCACCCTCCCAACTGGCCCTCTGGAAACACGAAGGATGTGGAGACTGCAGGGCCAGGGAGAGGAGCTCCCCTCGGCAGAGCTAGCTGCCTAGGCTAGCATCAGAGTCACTGTGGTCTTAGCTTCGCCCAGGCCCCTAGGACACTGTGAGTCCTGGAGAGGTTGCAAGTCTTGGCAAGCAGTCACCTCGCTCTGAGCAGAAGGGACCACTCAGCTCTGGAAACTCCTCCTCTTCGTCTGAGGCTTTATCCTCCTCATCTGAGGTCCAGCGTTCCAACACAGGCTGCTTATCCAGGTCCAGGAGCAGTGGGAGGGCTCCAATCACCATCTTCCTGTGGCCAGAAGTAACAGAGGTTACCCACGAGGGCACCCATGGTGTGGAACCTGGGGAATGCAGTGGCATGTGCTACAGCACACACAGTTGGAAGGGTGTCATGGGCTAGGAGACAGGCATGGGGTCAGTGCCAAAGAGCAGAAGACTGGCTCCTGTGAGGTGCTGGATATGGGATGGAAAGGGGCAGACTTGATCTATGGGGAGGAGGAGCTAAAGGTACCCCAGGTTTGCAGGCTGAGAATGTTTTCCTGGGCTCAGCCAGCACCTCTTTGCTCCCCACCTTCAGCCCCTCCTCACCTGTAGCCATCCTGATCGGTACAAGGGTTTCCAGACAGGTTGAGGATGAGAAGGCTCTGGGGGAGCTCATCTGCATAGCAGAGAGAAGGAGTCAGGGTCTCACTTCTGCGCTCTCTCTCTCTCTCTCTCTCTCTCTCTGTCTCTCTCTGCGTGTGTGTGTGTGTGTGTGTGTGTGTGTGTGTGTGTGTGTGTGTGAAGTAAAAACACAAGGACGTTGGGGCAGAGAGGAGGGAGGACCCCACATGGAACTTGTTCAGTGAGTCACAGTAAAGGTGTTCCTACCTAGCTTCAGCATTTCTATCAGGTTCTCAGAAAGGTCCAGAAACTGGAGGTACTGGAGGTCCAGGAGATTTTCCACCTGCTTGATTTGGTTTCCTGCCAGAGACAGGAAGCTGCCAGGGAAGAGAGGGTATGACACAGGGCAGCTGGATGAGGGCGGAGGGCACAGGGTACCTGGGCTCCCCTGCATAGGCAGGTGGCTGACAAGTGGGGACACACAGCCTTGTGGGACGAGGAAAGCGCAGAGCTAAGCTTGTCAGTGTCTCAGCTTAGAGAACTCTGAGCCAGGTCTAGGGTGTTGCCAGTTTCTCACCACCCACTTCTTACTCCTTCACCGCCTGAGCCTTGGCACCACATACCGCAGGGAGGGGATACAAGCCAGGTTCTCAATTCGCTGAATCTTATTCTGCAGGAAGAAGCCAAGGTGGGGAAACCAAGTTAAGGTCAGTTCGGGGGGAGCGTCTTTTAAGGGGATGAAGCCCTAAGGCCATGTCAACTTTCTGAGCTATACCTGTTAGTTACACTTCAGGGATGATCATTCATTCCTGACTGAGTGACTAGTTGTCATGACCTTGGGAAAGATGATTTTTTTTTCAGGTTGATAGTTAAACTGTAAACTTAGGCTTGGTTCAATTGGCAGAACCAAAGGACTGGAGAATCAGAAAACCAAGGGGCCACCAGGGATGTGGAAAAGGCTTCAGTGGCGGCCTTCAGACCTAGAGGGGACAATGACCATTTATTACTTTTTTTTTTTTTTTTTTAATGTGTAAGTGCACCTGTGTCATGTAATGCCCTCAGAGGTCAGAAGAGGGTACTGAATTCCTCTGGAACTGGAGTTACAGACAGTTGTTAGCTACCATGGGGGTGCTGGGAATTGAACCCAGGTCCTCCGCAAGAGCCAACTCTCCAACCTGATCATTTATTGCTTTGATTCACAAGGTTTCTATAGGATAAGTTTAAGGGCATAGGGCATATTTGTCTTAGGAAAGGCTGAAGATCAAGCAACCTCCACTACTACAAATCTTCAAGGGTCTAAAGAATGTAGGACATAGGAGAACCTTGTTTTTCTCTTGTTCTTTTTCAAAACAAGAAATGAGTTCTTTATCATTTAAAAAAATTTTGAGGAGGCTGGAGAGATGGCTCAGTGATTAAGAGCATTGGCTGCTCTTACAGAGAACCTGGGTTCAATTCCTAGCACCCACATGGCAGATAACAACCATCCATAACTCCAGTTCCAGGTGAGCTTTCTTCTGACCTCCGTGGGCATGAGCATTGCATGACATGGATACACTTACATACATACAGGCAATACATTTATTTATACACATAAAATAATTTTTTTTTGAGATAGGGTCTCACTATGTTATCCTAACTGGCCTGAATCTTGCTGTGCTGTTTATATCAAGCTGGCCTTGAACTCACAGAAAGCTTCCTTCTCAGGTAGTGGGATTAAAGATGTGTGCCATTATGCCTGACTACTGAAATATTATTAATGATATTTTGTGGGTTTTTTTTTTTTTGTGTGTGTGTGTGTGTGTGCATGCGCATATATACCATGATAGGAGTGTGGAGATCAGAGATACCCTTCAAGTGTATGGGCCTGGACTGAACTCAGGTCATCATGCTTGACAGCAAGCACCTCTGCCTGCTAGTCCATCTCTACAGCCAAATATTTATTTTTAAGACAGGGTTTTGTGTAGGTCAGGTTAACTGGAACTTCCTATATAGCCTAGGTTGGCCTCTACTTTGTGATCCTCCTGCCTCAGCCTCCTGAGGGCTGAGATTACAGGCATATATGCCACCATGCCCAACTGGAAACAGACTTGAGTCTAAGAACTTCTAGACCAAGAAAAGTGTCTCAGTGAAGAATAGTAAGTCAAGGGCATGTTCAGGGTCTATTTTAGAAGGACCAGTCTTTTAAGTCAGGAGGATTTCTGATTCATTTGGGAATGGTTTTAACAAAGGTCTGTCTGTCTAAACAACAGAAATGTAAAATGATGACCCATTTGGCCGATTTCAGACTTGGTCTATAGCAAGGAGAGGCGAGAAAGAACAGGGGGTCAGTACTTTACCCCTTGCAGATAGAGGCTGTGAATATTCTGGAGGCCCTCTAAGTTCCCAATGGAAGTAATCCCTTCTCGGTCCAGGCGAACAGTTTCCAGTTCAGCAAGGGTATGAAACCTGGAGAAGAGAGGGCAGAGTGTTGTGCTGGAGCTTGCATCTGTGGTCTCTTAGAAGATGGAAGGAGGGAACAGAAAGGGATATGTTTCCAGGAGGGGATGAGGGCTAAGTGGTTTTGACCATACATCAATAACAGCTTCTTGACTGGGAAGTGATGTCTAGCTCATGAAACTAGCTGGCCTCAGACACATGGTTCTCTATCAATGGCATTGAGAAAGAGCAGAGCAAAGGATGACAAGGTACCCTCTAGGCAACTGATAGATGGCTGCTAACAGTTTCTGAAGACTCAGAACAAAGGGAGCCTTCCATGGCCAGCTTGAATGGTGGAGGCAGGGATGCGAGTGGCCACAGAAATACTCTGCTATCTTCTAGAAGAATCTCCCTTGCCCCCCTTTGAGGGAAAATCGCCTGTCTCATTCAGATATTCATTATTTCAATATTTACTGAGTGTTTCCTACAGAGAGTGACAGTGTTCCTTGCCTATCATTATTAGGGAAGCAGGCCAAGTATCTACAAGTGGATGCCAGAAGACAGGTACAAAGAATGAAAGGGTTACATGGGCTTTGTACCAACTCCAAAATAGGGGGATCAGGAGCAACTTCCTAGGGGAGGTGACCAAAGGGTAGGCAGTGGGAAAGGGGTGGGGAAAAGGCATTTCAAGCAGAACAAATAGTATATGCAGGTGCTAATCCAGCCCTTCTTGAACTTCAATGTGCCTATGAGTCCTTTAGACATTGGAAAATGCAGATTCTGATTCAATAGGTCTAGGATAAGCCTCCTCCCCATTTTTTTTAAAGGCAGGGCTTCATTAAGCCCAGGATGTCCTCATAGTCACTATGTAACCAAGGATGTCCTTGAATTTTTGATTTTCCTGTATTTGCCTGTTGAGTGCCAGGATCACTGGTATATGCCACCATACCTAGCTTTAGTGATGCAAGCTATCAAATCCAGGACTTTGTGCATGCTAAGCAGGTGCTCTATCAACTGACCTACATCCCCAGCCTTCATTTCTAATAAGCTCCCACAAGGTGATGCCAAGCTGTACCCCACTTCTGAGTAATAAGGAACAAGAACACAGTGTGAGAAATTGCACCTCTGTGGAATGTGGCCAGAAATAAGGTCAGTTCATGTTAGAGCAGTTGAATTTTATTCTGGAGGTAAGAGGTTGCTGAGGAAGTTTCTGCCAGGGAGTGATCAGATTTATCATTTGTAAGGATCAGTTGGGTAACACATGTGGGGAGGCCAGATTGGGAACAGGAGGATGAATTATGGGTTTGCTGAGACATGCTGACGGCTCTACTAAGGCAGTTGAAGGTGATAAAAAAAGAAAAAGAAATCTTTTTAAGAAGAGAAAATCAACTGGATATTACCACTGACTGGAGAGTAACTCAGCATTAGCTACAGATCAGTACAGTTCCGAGAACTGGACATCTGTGTTTCCACCTTCCAGCATCCCTCTCCTCCCTCATCCACTCACATCTTTTCAGACAGATCTTCATCCTCAGGGAAAGTCAAGTTCCTCTTGGTGATAAGGGCTTCAGTAATGCAGACGTCCCCTCCCTCTGGACTCGACTTTTGCTTAGCTGTGAAAAGATGAGTCCCTTTGTCACCGGTCTTCCTGCTAGAAGACCTGACCTTACTGTTGTCCAATTGTTCTCCCCACCCAGTCATTTCTCTGCTCACCTCCAGGCATGACCTACAATAAACAGCTGCTGGCCTGAGGCGGGAGATGGACCCAGGGGAACCGAGAAGCTTGGATGGCTGAACCCAGGATGGAGGAAAGACTGGGGGAGACAAAGAAAAGTTCACTTGTTAAGACTGGGATCGAAACAGAAGTAAATCGGAGCGAAGGGACCTGGAACTTGAGGTAGGTGAAGAGGCTTTACTGGCCGTAAACCGAAAGGGTCTGAAAGGAGAAAAGCGGTTTCCGGAAGTCTCGCGTCGTTGCTAGGAGACAGGACGCCAGGTCGAGAGGGGGGGCGGAAGAAGGAGGGCGGGCCTTAAGGTCCAGCTCTGCGCATGCGGACAGCTCTCCTTCCGGGGGTTGTCGTGCTGCTTCCGGCAGCGGAGCCCGTTGCTCCAAGATCCTCAGCAACTTCCGTCTCCTCGGGGGCTCTTCCGGTGGCGATGGCTGCGGCGGTGGCCGGGAGGCTGCGAGGCGATTTCCTTCCCCGAGCGGGTAAGGAGCGGCCCGAGGTCTCGTCTCAGCGCCCGGAGCCCTCGGGTCCTCGCCCCGCTCCCTCCTTCCCCTCTGACTTTTTCCAGAGTCTCTGACCCAGGCAGTGCGGGGTGATCCCTGCCACCCCTGGGTCGCTGGTGTTACTCCATCCGGTTCCCTGTGACCCCTATTGTGGTGTCCACAGCCACGATATCACCAACAGTATTCTTGCTCCCCAGTCTCCTTGCTTTGGGTGATTTTCGAACCCTCCGCTTAGTTCTTGACCCGACCCCTTGCTGGAATTTTTGCATTTCCTTTTTAAAATCTTAGCTCAAGCATCTCAGTCTTCTTTCGCTGCCCTCAGTAAAATATGTTCCTTAGTGAACACTGTATTATATCCTGTTTATTGACCCTCGTTAGTCCCGTCATAGTCTTAATTTTGCTTTTGCTAACTCTCTTGTCTCATCTATTAAACTCCATGAGGGCACCACCACCACAATGCTCATTCGTGTTAGCTAGTACGACGTTTGTAGGCATGCTTTGCATATTTAATGAATGGATTTGGCCATTTATTATAGACCAGAGATTGTGGTCAGTGTTTTACAGGTATTGCTTCATTTAAATCTTAAAGCAAAAGCATCTTGTGAGGGAGGTGTTGTCAAGAGATGGGGACGCTAAAGTTTGGACCAGTTGAGTGACTGGGCAAGATTACCAGTAGTAAACTTCAGAACAGGGATTAAAATCAAGTTCCATCTCATTCCAAAGCTACTCTTAACAGTTAGGTTTTGTGGCCACTGATCCTAAACATCTCAGCCTGACGAGTCTTCATGTTTTGACAGTCACCTAACTGGCCCTTTTCCTGAGGTTCTGTCTCAGCCTTGGAAAAGACTGGAAGTGGACAGGTCTTGGTCTTAATGGGGGTGTGTGAAGGGATCACTTTGGCTCAGGATTTTGGAGGGTTTTTTGGTTTCTAAGAGAGCCTCTCAAACTTTTCCTATCAGCAAGAAGAGAGACTTTAAAAATATTTTATGTATCCACTTGGGGCCTCTGTGTATGTATGCTTATATTCATGTGTAGCTAAGAGGACAACTTTGAGGAGTTGGTTTTCTTCTTTCACCATGTGGGTCCTGGGGATTGGACTCAGGTCATCAGATCAGGCTTGGTGATACCTTCATCTACAGAACCATCTCACAGGAACTCCCTGTGTAGACCAGAGATCCACCTGCCTCTGCATCCTGGCTGCTGAGATTAAAAGCATGCACCACCATACCTGGCTTGCTTTTTTTTTTTTTTTTTTTTCCTTTTTTGAGACAGGATCTCACTACGTAGCTTTAGCTGTTTCACTGTGTAGCCTTGGCTGTCCTGGAACTCACTATGTAGACCAGGTTGGCCTCAAACTCAGACAGATCCCCCTATCTCTGTCTCCTTAGTGCTGGGATTAAAGATACGTGCCATGTCTCTAATTGTGCCTTTTGAGTTCAGGGTTTGGTGTAGCCGAAGCAGACTCCTGGTTCTCTTGCCTCTTCCTCCCAGGTGCTTGGGTTACAGGTAGGCCGTGGCATCTGGCAGGAAGGTTTGTTGGGGAGAGCTGTGAGGATGGTGGAACAGTTTTTTGTTCTCTTGGTTTCATAAGCCAGACCGCAGAGCTGGGAGTGGACCTGTGCATCATCATGGGGAGGGCTTACTAAAATGCTCCTTGCTAGACTTTACCCCAGAGTTTGTGATCCCATGGGTCTAGGGCAGGATTAAGAACTTCTTGCTATTAGAAGTTCCCAGATGATGCTGATGTTGCTGGCTTGATGGAATTGTTTGTACTTCAGGAACAATTGACATAGGCCAAGGACTGACATGTTATAGTAGAGTCGGTCCCGGTGTCCTGTGATTATTGGTTTTTTGTTTTTGTTTTTCCTTTTTCTTATTTTTTTTTTTCTGTTTCATGTGTTAACTTTCGTGTGCCTGCTTGCTTGCCTGCATGCTGGAGATGGAATCTAGGGCTTAACCCTGTGAGCTGCCATGCCAACCCCAGATAACAGTGCTTTATGAGTTAAGTTTTATTGGAGGGTATTTTCATCTTTTTACATATTGTTTATGGCTGCTTTGTGTTTTTTGGTTGGTTGTTTTATTTTGTTTCTTTGAGACAGGTTCTCCCTATAACTCCAGCTGACCTAGAACCTGCTCTGTAGACCAGGCTGGCCTAGATCTCATAGAGGGGCACCTGCTTCTACCTCCTGAGTGCTGGGATTAAAGTGTGCACCTCCACATGTGGCTTTGGTTGTTTTTTTTGTTTGTTTGCTTTTTAAATTTCTATTTATTTTTATTTTATGAGTGTTTTGCCTGCATGTATGTAAGTGCACCTGTGTGTGCAGTGTCTTGGAGACCAGCTGTGGGGACCAGAACTAGACATTGGATCACCTGGAACTGGAGTACGAACAGTGGTTGGCCTCCATGTGGATGCTGGGAACTGAACCTGCGTCCTCTGCAAGAGCCAGCCATCTCCAGCTCATTTTTTAAAAGGTGTAATTTTATCCTAAATTACATGTATGCTCATGTATTCCTTTGTGTGGGTATGTGCACATGAGTTCATATGCCTGCAGGTGCCAGAAAAGGGCTTTGGAGCCTCTGGAACTGGAGTTAGAAGCAGTTGTGAGCTGTTCCACATAGGTGCTGGGAGCTGAGCTTGTATCCTCTGGCAGAGCAGCAGAGCCATCTCTGCACCCCACCTTTTTCAAGAGGGACAGGATCTCATGATGTAGCCCTGGCTGGCCTGGAACTCACTATATAGAAGTAGTTTGGCCTTGAACTTGGGGGCAATTCTCCTGTCTCTACCTCTGAAGAAAATGTTTGCTCTACCCTGTCTTCATTTGCTTTTTTATTCATTTTTGTTTGTCTGTTTAAGACAAGATCTCACCAGCCTAGGCTAGTCCTAGCACTCTGCCCCATCCCAGCCACTGATGGCTGTGTTTAATGAATAAAGATTTTTTGGAACATAATCTGTTTCCATATTGTTTACAGCCACACTGTGTGCCCCACTTTGCCCAGGTTTTTATGGCTACTTTTGGCAGAGTTGAGTGACAGATGGTATGGATCCCAGACTTAAGATATTTATTATCTGGCAGTTTAAGAAAAGCTTTGCTCAACCCTCTCTCCGTTTGCTTTGTTATTTTTGTTTGTTTTGAGACATCTCACTAGCCAAGCTGGCCTCCTATTGAGGGCAGTCATCCTGCCTCATCTCCCTGAGTGCTGGAACTGCACATGTATACCACCATGCCTGGTTCTCCATTTGCTTTATATTTTAAAAATACTTTATCTCTTTATTATTTATTTATTAGCTTTTTCAAGACAAGGTCTCCCTGTAGCCCCAGCTGGCTTGGAGCTTGTTATGTAGACCAAGCTGGCCTCGATCTTACAGAGATCTGCCTGCCTCTGCTTCCTGAGTGCTGGGATTAAAGGTGCATGCACTTGCTGCTCTTGCAGAGGACCTGGGTTCCGTTCCCAGTACCCTTATGGCAGCTTACAATCTATAACTCCAGTTTCTTTCTGGCCCCTGTAGGCACTTCATCGGGCAAAATACTGAGGCACATGAAATGAAATTAAAACACATCTTTAAGAAAAAAAGCAGACCAGACATGGCTAGGGCTGAAGTTCAGTTTGTAGAATGCTTGCTTACGGTGCAGCAAGCCTTGTATTTAGTTTCCAGCACAGCATAAATCGGGCATAGTGGCATACACCTATAATCCTAATTCCAGCACTCAGAAGGTGGAGGCTGGAGGATCAGTAGTTCAAGGTCATCTTTAGCAACATGCTGAATTCAAGGTCAGTCTGGACTGGAGGAGACCCTGACTCAAAAAAAAAATGGAGCAAGGAGTACCTCAGGAGCCCAAGCCATGAAGCTACTGAGTCATGGAGGCACAGTTTCCTGCTAAATTGAGAAGTTTAGGAATTCAAGATTCTGGCAAGCAGTTCCTTGTCCTCCTCTTTTAAATTTTACTTATTATTTTTATTTTACATGTATGAGTGTATTATCTACATGTGTCTAAGTGCACCTGTGTAGTGCAGTGCCTTCAAAGTCCAGAAAAGGATGTTAAATTCCTCTGGAACTGTAGTTACAGATGGTTTTATTAGCTACCATGTAGATGCTGGGAATTGAACCCAGGTCCTTTGCAAAAGCAGCCAGTGCTCTTAAGTATGGAGCCATCTTTCTAGCCCCCCTTGTCCCCTTTTTGTGCTGAGTCTGGCTCTGTGAGTCGTGCCTTTCTCTGTCCAGGGAATGTGCCTTTTGAGCTTTGTCCATCTGAGACAAGCTAGGTCTTCCACGGGGCTGTGTCTCATCATGTTGCCATCTCCCCTCCCAGGTTGGCTGCCCATCATCCAGTCTGTGCGCCATGGCTCCAAGGCTGTAACCCGTCACCGTCGTGTTATGCACTTTCAGCGGCAGAAGCTGATGGCTATAACTGAGTATATTCCTCCCAAACCTGCCATCAACCCAAGATGCTTGCCACCTCCTCCCAGGCCCCCCCAGGAGGTAAGGAGGAAACTGGGTACATGTCATGTGGTGGTGGGCTAGTGAAGTAGGACTCTAAGACATAGTCACTCCCATCATCAGTTTACTTTCCCACTCTGAGCACATGGTTCAGATAGTTCATTTCTGTAAATATTAGTGTATGTGTGTGTGTGTGTGTGTGTGTGTGTGTGTGTGTGTGTGGTGTAGGTACCCACTTGCTACAGCACTTATGTGGAAGTTGGAGGGCAGCTTTCAGGAGTTGGTTTTCTCTTGTTTCTGCTCTGCTGCATCATCCAGTCTAGCTGGCCCTTAAACTTTGGGTAGATTCTCCTGTCTGCCTTGCATCTCACTGGAGGAGTCCTGGGAGTACAGAGGTGTGCCACCACATCCAGCTTTTTTATGTGGTTTCTGGAGGTTGAACTCAAGTTGTCAGGCTTCCACAGAGGTGCTTTTACTCTGAGCCATCTTGTTGGCTCTAGGTAATTTAGTGAAGTCCACACTTGGTTCTGCATTCACCTTTGGGCTCTGTGGATGAGTTGGGCTTTGTGCATTTTATTATTGTTTCCAGAATTGTATATGAATGCTCCACAAACAGGGAACTTCAGTCCCGTTTTTTGTTTTGTTTTTTTAAATTTTCGTATGTACGAGTGTTTTGCCTGCAAGTATGCAAGTGCACTCAGGTTGTGCATTGCCCATGGAGGCCAGAAGAGGTCATCACATCCCTTGGAACTGGAGTTATAAGTGATTGTTAGCCTCTATGTGGGTGCTGGGAATCAAACCCCAGCCTTCTGCAAGAGCAGCCAATACTCTTAACTACTGAGCTATCTCTCCAGCTCTTCTTGAAGTCCTGAACTCAGGTGCTTTCACCTCAGCCTCCTGTGTTCTGAGATTACAGGTGTGAGCGAGCCACTGTGCCCTGCTCTTTCCTGTCTTAAAAGGAGCTGAAGCTTTCATATTTTCCCTAAGGAATGATAGGAGTGTTTGTCTTAAAAGAACAGGATAGAGCCAGGGGCATAGCTTTAATCAGGGTGGGGTTCAGGGGGAGACGGACAGGGGGAGAGAAGGAAGGGTAGAAGAATAAGGAAACCAACCAGATGCTTGGTGGTCTTCTCATTATCCTTGAGGACTCTCACTGTTGACTGGAGTCATCCCTTCCCTCAGTGTTTGATACCTAAATTAAACCCCGCATGTTGAGGTAGCTTCTCTCCGGCAGAAGACAGCTGCATCCTTGAATAGTAAAGACAACCATAACTCGGAGAACCGTTATCATTAAACTGTCATTTTCTGCTGTTATTTCTGGTCTTTTTTTTTTTTTCTATCTTTCTTTTCAAGATAGGGTCTTTTTATGTAACCCTGGCTAGCCTTGAGCTCACTATGCAGATCAGCCTGACCTTGAACTTTGAACTCATCAGTGATCCTCTTTCTTTGGTCACCCAAATGCTGGTGTTACAAGTATGTGCCACTGTACCCAGCTTCCTTTTTTGAGACGGAGTCTAAGTATGACCCTGAACAACTGATCCTCTCCAGTCCCGATCTCACAAAGATCCACCCTCCTCAGCCTCCCTAGTGCTGGAACTAAAGGCATTTATCACCATGACTTGCTTTTTTTTTGAAGCAAGCCCTCACCAATGTTTTAATTACTTTTATGTTGCTGTCATAAAAAAAAATATCAGGACCAAGGCAACTTAGAGAAGGAAGAGTATATTGGGCTTATAGTTCCAGAGAGATTGAATCCATCATGGCAGGGAGGCATGGCGGCAGAGGTGGCTGGAGCAGACAGCTGAGTGCTCACACCTTCAAGCAGACACAGGAAACAAAGGGACAGAATAGAAATGGGATGTGGCTATCTGTTCTCAAAGCCCACCCCCGGTGACATGCTCCAGCATGGCCAAACATCCCAAGGGTTCCATGACCCTCCCAAAACAGCGCCAACAAATAAAATGGGACCAAGTATTCAACTACTTGGAGCCTGTGGAGGGGTGGTCATTCAAACCACCCTACACAGGCTGGCCTCAGACTCATAACTCTCCACCTGTCCTGCCTCCACCTCCCAAGTTCTGGGATTATAGGTGTACTACCATGCCCAACTTCCAGCTAAAATTTCTTCTGTCTGTTCAGACATTCTTCTGCCTCAGAGAAGACTACAAGTGTGTTCAGTCATATGCAACCCAACCCAACTAAAATTAATTGACGATATTTCCCTTTCAATTCAGACAAACTGAAAGAAGTTTTTCCAGTTTTTCTTACATAACTTTTTCTTAAGCCATTTGTGTGTGTTACCTCATAACTAAAGAAGATTCTAGAATAGTGTATTTAATACAATCTCTGGAATGATGGAGTGTTAGCATTTGTGCTGTCCAATATGGTAGCCACTGAACACGCATGGGCACTGAGCACTTGAAGCTACTGTGACTGAGAATCTGAATTATCTTTTTTCAGAGCTAGGGATTGAACTTGGGGCTTTGCATTTGCTAAGTAGTTGCTCTGTTGAGCTGTAAGCTCAACTCTTGAGTTCTTTTGTTTTTTTTGGTTTGGGGGTGCAGGGGACAGAGGCTCACTTTGTACTCACAGTCCCCTTGTTACCACCTCAAGTACTTGCAGCCACAAGTCTACATTACCACATTTAGCTCTGTATTCTTAATTGTATTTTATTTTAATTACTCTGACTATAAATGGCAACCTGTGCTTGGTGGGTACTACATTGGACAAGGCAGATCCAGAACCTACATTTAACGCAATAGTGTGTCCTCCTGATATTTTAACTTCTGTGTAGTAATGTTTTCATGGGATTCTGCAATGGGTACTATGACTTCCAGTCAACTATTTAAATAAATTTTAGGATCTTTGCTTTAGGGGAAATCTCTAAAACAGTGTTTATAGAGAACTATACATAGATTATTATTATTAGTTTGTATGTGTGAGACTGTGTATACATGCATGTGGCGGTCAGAGGACAGTTTTGTGGAGTCATTTCTTTCCTTCCACCTTTTTGTGGGTTCTGGGTCTCAGACTCAGGTCACCAGCCTTGTATGGCAAGAGCCTTTACACCCTGAGTCATCATGCCGACCCTGAGTCTAGTTCTCATCTTTGAGAAAAAATTATTTTAAGAAAATGAAGTCTTGGGCTGGTGAGATGGCTCGGTGGATAAAGGAACTTGCCACCAAGTCTGAATGACCCAAGTTCAATCCTTGGAACCCACATGATGCAAGAAGACAACCAACTCCCATAAGTTGTCCTCTGACCTCTATTTGCACACTGTGGCATGTGCGTCCCCCCAAAAAATAAGCAAAATATTAAAAAAATAGTGACAATATTGTTCTGTGACAATATCTACTTTAAGTCAACACTGCAAAAAGAATGACCTCCTTCCTTCCTTCATCACCCTTCTTCTATTCTTGTTTCCTTTTGGTGCTGGGGTTGAACATAGGTTTTCAGGCATGCTAAGTACAAACTTTTTCACTATGCTCCATCCCCAACCCAATCGTTCAATTTTTTTTACTTATTTTTTATTGTGTGTATGTGTGTGTATATATTTGCACATACATGTGTCCTCCTTGGGCATGCCATGGCCCCACATGTGAAAGTGAGAAAGACAGTTGGCAGGTATTGGTTCTCTTTTTCTGCCCTGTGGGTCTTGGGGATCAGGCCATTAGGCTTGGTGGCAAGTGCCTTTATGCACTGAACCTGAGCCATCTCACCACCCCCCCAGCATACATTTATAATTGGAAAAATGACTCACCATTAGTATGGTGTCAGGTTGATAATGGGGTTATTTTCGGGATGTGTTACTGGGGATTGAACCTGCTTTGTCGCGAGTGCTGGGCAGGTAAGCACCTACCACAGAGCTGGAGCCTCAGCCTTTTTTGTTTTTTTTATCTTGAGATAGTCTCGCTCAATTTTGAAGTTTAGCCTTGAACTCACTCTGACTCATGTAGGTCTTGAACTTTTGATCCTCCTGCTTCAGCCTCTTGAGTAGTTAGAATTACAGGTTTGCATTACCACACCCTGTAGTTGAAATGATTTTTGTTTAGTGTTGACTACAATCACCTGCTGACATGTGAAGAGCCAGTGCTCAAAGATTTGCAGGCTACTCTGAAAACTGCTGTTCTCTAGTAGAAATGAAAAGGCCATGGTGGGAGCTGTTTCACATATGTGGAAATCAGGCCCAGCTGCCCCACCTGTTCTCTAGTCTGGCATCACTGACCACCCCAGTTCCTCTCTGGGAGGGAGAGAGGGAAGGAGGGAGAGAGGGAGGGAGGGGGAGGAAGGGAGAGGAGGAGAAGAGACCCTCACAACCTCTTAGCCATTCCTTCCTGCCCGTAGGAGTCAGGCCTCATCCGGCTCCTGCGTCGGGAAATCGCAGCAGTTTTCCAGGGCAACCGAATGATAGCTGTCTGCCAGAATGTGGCCATGAGTGCAGAGGACAAGCTTGTCATGCGGCACCAGCTGCGGAAACACAAGATCCTGATGAAGGTCTTCCCCAACCAGGTAGGCTCACCCTGGCTCGGGCCTGTCCTCCTTCAGTGCTGAATAAACCCAGGTTCTGCACCTTCCGAAGGGTGCTTCTGACTGGTCTCCTAGTCAGCCCAGACAAGCTGCCCTATTCTGGGGCTTAAACTGTGGGTTGGGGCTCAGGAAACCCTGGGGTTGTACCCTCAACTTGGTGCAGCCTATCACCAAGGTGTGTGGCTTTTCCTTCCTCTTGTCCCCCATCAGCCATTCTTTCCTGCCATCCCAGGTCCTAAAGCCTTTTCTAGAGGATTCCAAGTATCAAAATTTGCTTCCACTTTTTGTGGGGCACAACCTGCTGCTGGTCAGTGAAGAGCCCAAGGTCAAGGAAATGGTGCGGATCTTAAAGGGTGTGCCTTTCCTACCTCTGCTAGGTAAGTAAGCAGCCCTGCCAGTTATGGCGGGGGCAAAGTCCAGTGGGTGCATAGAGCCTCCCGTGGATGAGGCCTTCGTCACTCAGTACTTGTGCTGTCTCACTGCCCCATGTCACTTCTACACTGGAGGAAAGACTAGTGGAGGTAGGAGGGTCTTTGAGTGAGGGGAGGGGCCATCAAACACTTGAGTCTATCAGGTAGTGGGCGCTGGTGAAGGTATTTAAAACAGGTACTCATTGGGTGGCAATATGGCTCAGCAGGTAAAGGTGCCTGGGGGGCTTACTCTATAGGGGTCACTGCCTGTGACCCCAGAAAATTCAGATCTTATAGGAATCTATATTTGTAATATACCCCCTGACACATCAGGATTTTTCCCGTGTTTCTGTTGCAAAATACACATAACATGAAACAGGCCATCTTCCCAGTTTTAAGAGTACAGTGGTGTTAGAAACATCCGCAGGGCTGTCCAGCCGTCACCCTCGTCCCGCTCCATCATTTTGTGTCTGTACCATTCAGACATTAGCTCCCTGTTTCTTCCTTTCACTCCAGGATCCTGTCTTCAGAGAAGTTTAGGAAGCACTAACTTTAGGGAGTTCGGAGTTAGGTGGATGTGTTATGCAAGTTTTCAGGGAAAAGAGGCGAGGGGATCAATCCCTAACAGTGAGTTTGGGATGAGGCACAGTGAAACCTTGATTCCAGGGCAGGCTGGGAGGCGGAAGGGCGGTAGAGAGCAGGTTCTTGGCTTGGGCTGCTGCTTCCAGAAGAAGAGCTTCTGCAGGGAGCCCAGCTGACCCTGTGTTCTTCCAGGTGGCTGCATTGATGACACCATCCTCAGCAGACAAGGCTTCATCAACTACGCCAAGCTGCCCAGCCTGGCCTTGCTGCAGGGGGAGCTGGTAGGAGGGCTCACGCTCCTCAAGGCCCAGACCCACTCCCTGCTTCAGCACCAGCCTGTCCAACTGACTGCCCTATTGGATGAGTATGTCAGACAGCAACACGAGGGAGACTCTGCTGGGTCAGCTGGTGGGAAGCTAGATCCTCCTGACCCTGCTCTGGATTCCTAGCTGGCCTGTTTTACCCAGCTCTGCCCATAAATACGTTCTGCCTTTGTTGTCCGTGATGTTGGTCACTTGGAAGGATCTGAAGTGGGGGAGCGGCATGTGTGACATGGCTTTCATTCCTGATGGCCTCCTCCAGAGACAGGCCACTCGAAGATGCAGAGAAATTCCATTTTTGAAGGAGGGCTGCCCATTGTTTTTAGTGTCAACCACTCTCTTTGTCCTAGTTGCCCCAACATGGCCTCTGATAGGAGGAGTCTCCTTTAGTTCCCCTGGTACAAGGCAAAGAGGATGAGGATGATCTTGTCCTAGCCACCGTGTCCTCTGTCCCTTGCTCCGTGTGTTTTCCCACCCCTTCCCCTTAGCGATGGACCAGTTGGGGGACTGTACTGTGAATGGCACCCACTGAGCCGTGTGCCAAGCTCTGTGTGGAACAGTACGTGTCAGCTCTTCTGTTTTTACCGTGCTGTCCCCAGAGAACAGGGAGGGGAGAGAAGCTGGAGCCCTGATGAGATCATGCAGTAGAATGGCAGAATAAGAACTTGAACTTGATTTTCTGCTTTGAAGCACTGAATTTCTACACTGGAACTTCTTCTTTAAGTTGCCACCAGTGGGTCCCAGGTGGTCTCAGATGTTAGTGCTCTGCCCTTGGGGTGTGCTGGATTATAGAAGGAATGGGAACACTTCTTTGTGATAAAATAAAATGTATTTTACGGACTCTTAATCTTTATAAAGTTATTTTCAAGGTTACCTCAAGTTATCTGTAAACTGCTCACTTCCCTCCCAAGAAAATCCTCTTCCCTAGAATCTGGCCCCACAGATAGCATGTCTGTGCTCTTCCTTCCCTCAGCAGATGTGCTCAGCAGCACTGACAACATCTGGGGGTGAGGAGTGTGGGGAAGTAGAGTTGTCTGTTAATGAGACGCCTTGTGGACTGTGACAGGAGGCCTCCCACAAGTCCTGGGCAGCCAGCACTGCCTGTTGAAGGAGGTTAGATGCTTAGTTTGTGGCCTGCCATCGTCCTTGGCTGGAACACATCCTAGGTGGATTCAGGGTGAACAGAGAATGGCTTTTCAGCATTCCTTCCCAGACTTGGAACAACGCCTCAGCATCCTTAGGCCTGGACAGGCACTGGTGTGGAAGATCTGCAGCAGCTATCCTGTGGCCTGGGCCAGGACCAACTTCCCACAGTACCCAGCTCTGTGCAGATGCCCAGGGATGTTCAATCACTAGGAAGTGAATGAAAAGGCCCTTGAGGCTCCTGGATGCCAGAGCCTCTCTACCCAGTGCTGCTTGGTAGCTCTCCCTGCCTCCAGAACCCTAACTGGTGCTGACTGTGGCACGCCTCCCTTCCTCCTAGGAGGATAAACCATGCTGAGGTTCTGAATGGTATCAAGACAGCAGGTATCTGAAATGCTGAAGACCTTGGAGTATGACTAATTCTGTATGGGAACAAGGTGGAGCAAAGGAGTAGCCCACATCATTTCTGAGGCCATAGAAGAATGTCGCATACCAACATCCTTTACCTGCTGGTGCCGGAGACTCCACTATTGAAAAACAAAAAACGCTTCTTTCCAGAAAACTGCTTCCTTGTCTTCACCCTGCTAGTCTCTGCAAATCCATTTGAATGAGTTTTTGGTATTTTTCAAGAGTCTATTTTTAATTCAGTGATGATCATAGTGTCCAGGAATGGGTAAAGGTGTTTCAGAGGTTCAAGGGAGGGACCCCAAGTTGGCTTTCCTTTTTAACAATGGCTCTGTACTTGCTCTCAACCTAGACACACTCGGTGCTCTGGGTTTTTGCCCCACTGTACAAGCACCGCCCCATCCCAGTCAGGCTGGGTAGGGCAACCCTCCCAGTGAACAGCCTCTGGGGCTTCAGTTGTCCCTCTTGCCCTGCTGACTAAGCTACTGGCTCCTTTTGTGTCCCAGTGGGGGTGGGGGAGTACCTATCTGTCCCTCACTGGTCAACCTGATATCTTTTCTGGTCCAAACTTTGCAGTCTATTTCAGATGTAAAATGAGAGGCAGGAAGAATAAGGAAATGGCCTTGGGTGCTCATTAGTCAAGACCATGCTAGTCAATAAATCTTTCATTGGCCCGAGGCCAGCAGTTTCTCAGTCCTCGAATCCGTTTCAAACCGTGCCCGGTGGGGACTGTGCGTCCCCATTCCCAAGTCACTTGGTTCCACACAGCCCTTAGTCCTCCCGGGAGCAGGGGGGCAGAGCTGAGCGGCAGCCGGGAGCTTGGCGGGAGGAGGTGACGGAGGAGGGGCAGGTGGGGAGATCCGGCCGGAGGGGAGGCTCTTTCTCCTTCCTTCCTGGTTCCTGCTGCCGCTGCTGCCACTACTCTGCTCTGTGGTGAGGAGGTAGCCGCTGACTCGGAGACGGTGACTCAGAGGCATATCAGCGTTTGGGCCAAGGAGCACAGGCGTCCATGGACCGTGGGGTAAGGGCCCCTCCATTGCACCACCTGATACTCCTGAGGAGGGCTTCCTCCCCTCTGGGGCTGGGGGGTCTGCTAGTAGGGGGACAGGGCTGGGAATGGAGGTTCACTTGGGGCCACCCACCTGGCTCATTTCGACCCCTTCTTCCTGGGAGACACCTCCCACCTCTGCTGTCTGCAAGTAGCAAGGGGCCAGGGTCCCAGTGGCCAGGGCAAGGGCGCAGAAATACCCAAACACCAGAAGAGTTTGGGAACTTTCAATGGCTGAATGCAGGAGTTTCCCCTTGGGTCAACCTCTTGCAGCCTGGGCCCCTCTGTCCTGACCTCCCGGCCACCTACACTGCCACGTTCCTGTCTCCGTCCCTCCTCAGGTGCTTGCTTGCTAGCTGCATAAGATCTGAGCTGCTTTCCTGGAAGCCTCAGGGCAACCTCACCCCTCCAGTCCCCTCCGCCTTCACTTACACACACACACACACACACACACACACACACACACACACACACACGGAGCCTCATGCATTATTGATGTGGTGGAGCCAGGATGGCCAAGGCCTGTGCCAAGGGCGCCTGTGGGCACTGCTGCGGGACCTAGGTGGACCTCAGTATGTTCTTGGCTACCACTTCTCCCGCCCGCCCACAGTGTCTCAACCAGCCAGTGTCCTGTGCCTTCTGGGTAGGTGGTGCTTCTCAGGACTGGAGAGAACTGGAGTGGTAGAAAGGGGCTCCTCCTGCTTTGCAGGGAGGAGGGTCCCAAGCTGGAATCCTGTGGGCGTGTTTGGTGGGAGGAGGCAGGGGAAAACAGGGCTTTCCCTGCATAGAAAACAGGAGTCCAAAAACTAGCAGATATTTAGGGGCCAGTTGATGGAAATTTGAGGGGTGCTCTGCATGAGTTTGTGGCATGAGTTGCCAAGCCATGGAGGTAGGCAGAGAGCTTCAGGAGGAAGAGGCAACTGGACTGAGAAACTCTGGCCTGCCCTTCCTGAGTCCCTCTGCCTCTTCCTTCTTCCCTCCCCAGCCTCACCTCTGACCCCTCAGGGGATCCTCCCAAGAAAGCACTGAGTGTTTCCAGGACTCCTAGGGTGTGTGCTCAAGGTGGAGCCACATACATCTGCTGGATATAGTTATCTCTTCCCGCAGTGGCCACAGTGGAAGGGGTGAGTGTTGTCCAGGCCTAGGCTGGCATCGGGGCCTCCTGGAGAGTGGGGACAGCAGGTGCGTGGAATGTGTACCTGGGTGAGGAGTGAACAGAGGTGGGAAACGTGCTAGCAGGGTCGTGCTCATGGGGCTGTCTCTTGCTTCAAGGCCCCCCTCAGGACCAGGTGACATTCTTCCCCTTATACCCTGCTCGGCCTTCCTCATCAAGGACTGGACTCTTCTTCTTCATGGACTTCCAAGAGAGAGATACTCCATCCCTGACTGAGAGCACTCAGTCCTCAAAGCCCAGCAGCACCCAACAGGTCTAAGTAGGAAAGTGGTGATGGTTGGACTTCGTTTGGGTCCCTGGGGGTTGAGATGAGGCAGTGGACTCACCAGCTGCTGCCCTCCCTTTATCCTGGACTGTAGGCCTCTGAGCTGTGGGAGGTGGTGGAGGAGCCTCGGGGCAGGCTGGGAGCAGAGGGCATCATGCCTGAGAGACAGGAAGGCCACCTGCTCAAGAAGAGGAAGTGGCCTCTCAAGGGCTGGCACAAGGTAGGGGGAAGCAGGCAGGGGAGGGGCCGTGAGTGGGAGGCTGCTGGACGGCCCATTCATGTGTGGAGAAGGAGAAGAAAAGTGTGCGTGTTTGTTCTCCCCCTACCCCCGTCCTTCCGGCTGCCTGGTCCTGTCCCTCCTGGGCAACATCACAGAGGTACTTTGTGCTTGAGGATGGGATCCTCCACTATGCCACAACCCGGCAAGATGTAAGTTATGGCCCTGGCTTGGGGATATGGGAGATATTTACCCCAGAATGTACAAAGTAGGCCAGGGAAATCTGGGGTCAACCAGAGCAGGGTCTAAATTGCAGGTTCAACTTTCAGCAACCTCTGGGCAAGTTTATAGTTGGTCTTCTCTATCCTCAGTTTCTACATCTACAGATTCAGCCAACTGCAGGTTTAATATAAACAACTATTCCTATAGCACTTACATGGTATTATTTTTTAGACATCATCTAGAGATGGCTAAAGGACACAGAGGACATATATAGGTTTTGTGCAAATACTGTACCTTTTAACATTAGAGACTTGAGCATTTATGCACTTTGGTATCATTAGTAGTTCCTGGAACTGT
The DNA here is from genome assembly GCA_035773235.1 of Eospalax fontanierii. Taxonomy (NCBI): domain Eukaryota; kingdom Metazoa; phylum Chordata; class Mammalia; order Rodentia; family Spalacidae; genus Eospalax; species Eospalax fontanierii. Next base: position 71,330,891 of record CM069531.1, read on the forward strand.
TCCTCCAGGGTACTAAGGGAAGCTGTGCCTTCCTGGTTTTCAGCCATCACCCTGCTAATGGGAGAGGGGGATACCCAGTCACATAGAGTTATCTGACTGGTAAAGTGCCCAAGAAATGAGAACTTTACTACCCTTGTCCTTGTTGTACCCTAGTGCCAGGCACAAGAAACAAGCCTGGGCTCCCAGGCTCCTTCCTCCACCAAGCACATTCCCAGGGATAGGACTATCTTTTCTTGTTTGGTGACTTCTCAGACCTTGGGATGCAATTAGACATAGTGTAGTGTTCTGTAAATGGGGGTGACTGACAAGCCCCTTCATATATGACTTGGATCTAAGGGTGTCTGGCTCCTCCTGAGTCTTCAGTGGCCTCAGAGAAATGGTGACTCTGTGATCCTGAGAGTCTAAAATGAACCTTTTGTCCCCCACCAACCCTCCACCCCAGATCACCAAAGGGAAGCTTCACGGCTCCATTGATGTGCGGCTATCAGTCATGTCCATCAACAAAAAGGCCCAGCGCATTGACCTTGACACAGAAGACAACATCTACCACCTCAAGGTGACCATCCCCAGGAGTAGAGCATATTCTGGCCACTAGCCTGGCACATGTGCCAGGGCACAGGCATAGGGACTGAGGGTCTGTGGGGCTCAGGGTCTTCTCTGAATTTGAGATGAATTAAGTTTCTATTGTGTGAAAGAACCAGGAGCCTGCCCTGCTGCTTGGCTGTTACATGAACAGATGCAGAGCTAGGGACCCTGATGCTTGGGATGTCGACTGCCTGCCAGCAAGGGAGCTTAGCACAAACTGGGTGCTATAGGGAGAGACCCTGCTTGCCTGGGAACCAGAGACCCTGCTTTCTGCTCTCTCCCTTCATCTCTCTCCATCCTTTCTCCAGATCAAATCCCAGGATCTGTTCCAAAGCTGGGTGACCCAGCTGCGTGCCCACCGATTGGCTCAGCGCCTGGATATGCCCAGTGCCACTCATCGGAAGGTAAGATGGGCTCCAAAGTGAGCACAGGCTATGAGGCCATTTAGGGATGGAGGCTGTGGGGAACTGAGACCCAGGGAGCTGGGTACCATCCTTCCTAACACTTGGCTCACCCCACAGGTTCCTGGTACCCAGCTTCTAACAGCGGGTAGCACCTCAGCCTTACCTGGCGTTGGACCTCGAGAGAAGGTGTCATCCTGGCTGAGGGACAGTGATGGGCTAGACCGCTGCTCTCATGGTGAGGGTCTCTGGCCCAGCGTCCAAGCTGTCAGATCTAGATGGCGGCAGCAGGAGGGGGACATGTTACCTCCAACCCTACCACAGAGAGCCCCCTTCTGCTGGGGGAGACAGCTTCTGCTTCCAAGACGATCAAATCTACTTAGTGGACTCTGCCCTGAGAAAGCCCTAACTTACGGATGATGGTAGGGCTCATACCCTAGGCACATTGTGGGCACAGGGAGTCCTGCTTGATACCAGAACAGCAAGATTCCTGAGTAGTGGCAGGGAAAGGCTGTGCCCTGGAATTGTGTTCCTGCAGTAGAAGACAGAAGGTAGCGCACATAGATACTGTGTGCACACATAGATAGGAAAGACGGTGAGGGCCCCCAGCCTGTGCACAGGGAGCAGACATGAGTGGTAGTTTGCAGACAGCATGGAGATGGACTGCTGACCTCCCAGGAACCAGAGGAGGCCATGTGAGAGGACTGCTTTGAGCTCCGGAACAGGAAAGGGGAGCAGTGTGGAGCTCTCCCTAGTGGCTAGCCATGTCTTGGAGGAGGAAGGAAGTGGAGGGGAAAACTAGGGACCATGCCACCACTGAGAGTGTGGTGCCCTCTTTCCTTCTCCCTCAGCACTCTCTGAATGCCAGGGTAAGCTCCAGGAACTACACAGACTCCTTCAGAGCCTGGAGTCTCTCCATCGTATCCCTTCAGCCCCTGTGATCCCCACACACCAGGTAAGGGCCAGGGGAGGAGGTAGGGGCTGCTTCAGGGTCCCTGTTTCCATCACTTCCTGGGACAGGCCTCCCTGCTTCACCTGCAGAGCCACCCATCTGCCCAGCTGCCTTTTCCTGTGTTCAGTGGCCTCTCTGCTACCTCCCTTTGCCTGAGGGCCTGCCAGCATGCCACACCCTTATGCCTGAGTGATCTATGCTCTCTCCTCACCCTGCGAGTGAAATTGCTCCTCTTCAACTTGCCAGGCCTCAGTGACGGCTGACAGACCCAAGAAGGGGAAACGGACAAGCCGCATGTGGTGCACACAAGGTTTTGCCAAGGATGACACTATTGGACGGGTGAGGTGGGGTGTGAACCCCAAGTTTCAGGGGCACGGTGCACCGGAGGAGGCTGCCTCTTCACCCTTTCTTTTCACCAACAGGTTGGTCGTCTCCATGGCTCAGTTCCCAACCTGTCTCGATACCTGGAGTCTCGGGATTCTTCGGGTCCCCGAGGGCTTCCGCCTCCAGACTACGCCCACTTGCAGCGCAGTTTTTGGGCCCTAGCCCAGAAGGGTGAGTATATGGGTGGTTACCAGGAGTGGGTTCAAGAGGTCAGGAGAAGGCGAGGGGACTGATGGCCGGTCCTGTCCCCCCGGCAGTGCACAACTCTCTCAGCAGCGTCCTGGCTGCCCTCACCACGGAACGGGATCGACTGAGAGACCTGCACCCGGGTTCAGAACTGTCCGGGATGAGGGTGAGCCTCCTGGGCAAGGCAGCTCGGGGGCGGGGCGGGGCGGGGCGGGCTTAGGCTGAGGACCAAAGGTCCCACAGCAGGTCTGCACCAGAGGGCTCGGGGTCTGGCAGAGGCTGTCTTTGAGGAGTGAGGGGGGCAGATGGGGAGGACCTCACCTTCTCGTACCTAGTTCCCAAACCCTCTGCCTCAGGTCTCTGAGGCCCCAGATGGGCAGCGGCGCCTCCACTCACTGTCCATCTCCTCAGACACTACTGCAGACTCCTTCAGTTCCCTCAACCCGGAGGAGGTGAGGAGAGGAGCCAGCTCTGGCCGGGGCGGGGGGAGGGAGGAGATTTGCCCGATGTCTTCTTTCCCAGAAAATGTGAGGGCCTCGGTGCGAGACAGGGTTAATTTTTAGTCTAGAAACAGGCTATATCCCCTCTGAGGGAAAGGAAGGATCCAGCTTCTCTTTCATGTCACATAGCCTTCTTGATTAATCCTTACAGCTGCAGAGAGCTTGCACTTCTTGTTTTGTTTTGTTTGCAATGCTGAGGCTTGAGCCTAGAGCCTTACCCACGCTAGAGCAGTCTACCACCGAGCCACATCTCCAGACCCCGAGAACTTTGGCTTTTAATTCAGAGCCCATGAAGCAGTGATTCTTAACCTCTACCGGGCATGTCCAGCCATTTGACATTACAATATGACATTGTCTCTGTTGTTTATTTTGAGATGGGGTCTCACTATGCAGCCCCATCTGGGCTGGAACTCTTAGAGATCCTCCTGCTTTTGCCTCCCAAGTGCTGGGATTAAAAGCATGCACCACCATGCCTGGTACAACAGGACATTGTCCTTTACAAAGTTTACACTCAAGAACTATTGCAAAAAAAAAAATTACAAATAAACAAAACTGCATAATGTTTTAAGTAAGTTTACAGTTTTGAGTTGGGTTGTATTCATAGTTATTCTTGGCTGCATGTAACTACCCTAAAACTAAAACTCAAAGACTCTTAACTAGTGGGCTTGCGCTCCCACAATTGTAGCCAGGCTGAATTAAAGTCTGAATGTGGTACCGATCATGCCAGCTTTAGGTCCTGAGCCTCAGTCTTCTCTTCTGCAAGGTGGGAGTGTAACTGAACCCTTCAGTGGGGTGAGGGTCCAGACTGAATGGGTCAATACAGGAAAGGGTTTGAAGTCAGGCTCCTTTGGCGCCCAGTGATGATGGCACCCACTGCCTCCTCCTAGTCCAGTTTTCCTATGCGGCAACCTCTCTCCTTTCCTCAGCTTCTTGAGTTGGGCAGGAGTCAGGCTCAGTAAAAGTCCCTGGTAGGGGGCAGATAGAGCTTCCCTCTCCAGGAACTGTTTCCCCAGTGACCTCTGAGGTCTCACACCCATCTCACTTCCATAGCAAGAAGCTCTGTACATGAAAGGCCGAGAGCTGACTCCCCAGCTGTCCCAGAGCAGCGTGCTGTCCCTTGCTGATTCCCATACGGAGTTCTTTGATGCCTGTGAGGTTCTGCTTTCTGCCAGCTCTTCAGAGAATGAGGTGAGAGAGGAGGAAGCTAAGAGCGAGAGGGGAGGCCTGGGGAAGGCCCAGAGGCACCAGAGAGACTAGACTCTTTAAAATCCCTTTCTTGTCACCTCAGCAGCCACTTCTAGGAACACACTCAGATCTGTTGAATTTGTGTGATTCTGTCCCAAGACCTGCTGGGAGACTCGTCTCCCAGCTTGACATGGTTTACCCAGTTGTGTTCTCTGAAACTGCTTCCCCAAGTCCAACCCTAGTCATCTCCTCATGACCCCAATTCAGTGTTGGTGTTCCCTCCACCCCATCTCCCCGAACCCAGTAGCCCTCAGCTTCGTTTCCCTATGTGTCCTGCCAAGTTCCCAAGCTCTTTCCCACAAGCCAACTACCGGGTCTGTTCGGGCAGTGTCTTAGGGCTCACGGCTCTCCTCCCCTAATATTTTCTTTTCCCATCAAAGGGCTAGCTGGTCATATTCTTGCCAGGTTCTGGGCACTGCCCAGATGCCTAGAGGAAGCTCAGTTCACCCCACCCATTATCTGTCACTGTCCAGGGCTCTGAGGAGGAGGAGTCGTGCACCAGTGAGATCACCACCAGCCTGTCTGAGGAGGTGCTGGAGCTCAGGGGAACTGAGCGCTGTCAGAAAGGTGCCAGCTGGACGAGTGGGCGGTGGGACAAGCGGGGAGCCTCTGTATGGGCTGATGGCTTTGAGTACTGATCCCAGAGTTGACCTTGAACCATGAGCTAGAGGTCATTTGGGGAGCAGCTGGGGTTGAGGGATGGACCAGGGTCAAGGCTGGTGCTGGCCTTGGTTGCAGTAAGCTGGGAAGGCTTTTACAGGGAATGACAGAAGGGAAGAGAGTTCCACATGGACACATTTTAGCTGAGTAGCTTTGGGCCCGTCATTTTACTTTTTGGAGCCCATTTCCTCTTCTGTTAAAGGGGCTGTGGGCTGGGGATGTGGTCAGTTGGTAGAGTGCTTGCCTAGCATGCACAAATGCTTGGGTTCCATCTCCAACACTGCATAAACTGAGAGTTACTGGCACAGGCCTGTAATTCTGGCACTTGAGAGTTGGAGGCAGAAGAATCAAGATCATCCTCAGCTACATAGTGAGTTTAAGTTCCAGGCCAGCCTGGCCTCCATGAGGCCCTGTCCCTCTAGAAAAGAAGGGAGAGAGTAAAAATCTGCATTCCAGCATCTGTTCTGTTCATAAGGGAACATGAGACCCAGGCCTGGCTGCTAGACACTTGTGACTAGCAGTGGAACTGTCCAGTCTGGATAATTGTTAACCCTGCTGCCCACCTCAATCTGCAGGAGCTCATCAGCGGTCATCCGGGTCCCCTGCTACAGTGGGTGGGACTGGAAGGCCTCAGGTGGTTAGGAGGCCACCCACTGTAGACTGGCCTGTGGGCCTGACATATCTGCAACACCAGTATCCAAGGGGAGAGGGAGTGACATGGCCGGGTTGGCCCAGGGGGGTGTGTCCCAGGCCGAGCTGTGGGGCCTCCTCGTCGCCGCTGTTTGCCAGCCGCCAGTGGACCCGGGACGGATGTGAGTCTGTGGAACATACTTCGCAACAACATTGGCAAAGACCTGTCCAAGGTGTCGATGCCCGTGCAGCTCAACGAGCCTCTCAACACGTTGCAGCGGCTCTGTGAAGAGCTGGAATACAGCAGCCTCTTGGACCAGGCCAGCTGCATAGCCGACCCCTGCGAGCGCATGGTACCTGTCCAGGGCCACTCGTCCCTTCCCGGTACTCTGTCTCCCCAAATCCTGGATGTGTGGCTTCTTGCTGTTGAAGTTCCTCATCAAAACCTCAGGCTTTGCTTGTGGTGGGCTGGGGTCTCCTTCCTGGGCCCCTCTCAGCTCCCTGCCCCTGAGGCATGCTCCTCGGCCTCCCACAGGTGTACATAGCTGCCTTTGCTGTGTCGGCCTACTCCTCCACGTACCACAGGGCAGGCTGCAAGCCCTTCAACCCGGTCCTGGGGGAGACCTATGAGTGTGAGCGACCCGACAGGGGCTTCCGCTTCATCAGCGAGCAGGTGTGGACCCCAAGGCAGGAGGGCAGTTTTCTGTGCTGGGGTAGGGGAAGACCTGGACTTCAGGTACCAGTGAGGCCACGGCATGGAGGAGAACAGGGAGCAGTGGCCCTGTGCCAGCGCTGTGGCACATGCTGATGGGGCAGGGAGGGCTCTGCTCCAGGGAGCTCTGAAGAAGGCAGAATCAAACAGGTCTCAAGGGAGATTCTGCAAATGACACCCCGAAGTGTGCTATAGGGGGTGACATTGAGCTAGGTCTTGAAGGATGAATTGGAGTGAGTCTGTGTAAGGGGCTGGGAGATGGCTCTGTTCCAGATGTGTGAAGGATCAGGGAGCATGTTCAGAAAGGTTAGAGATGGGACTGAAGGAAGGCAGGCTAAGACCCTGAGCCCTGTAGGTGAAGGGGAAGAGTTTCCTGGTGTTCTTTGTTTCTAAATCCTGAAGGCAGTGAGAGGCGTAGGGGATTGGAAACAGATTTGATATACTCCCAGTTGCACTCTGTAGAGAACATTCAGGCAGTGGTATGCAACGGTTGGCAGAGGCCATTAACAGGCCATTAAAGTCATCGGCCTAAGAGCCGAGAGCTGAGGACAGCCTGTACTTAGCCTGTGGCAGGCTGAATTCAAGAGCTGTGTATTGCTATCTTTGACAGAACTCAGGAGCCAGTAGGCTGGAGAGGTGCATGGGCGGGGGCCCTGTGGTAGACACCGTGGCCCATGATGGGGTGAAGGGCTCTGCTTCGTGGCCTGATGGTGTGGGCAGCAGACTGGAACAGGTCTAGAGAGGAACCTGGCGGTGTAAGAGAATGGGAGGTGGTTGGTGAGCTGGGGGAAAATGCTGGGGTGACCTGTTTCTAGTTTAGGGGACTCAGTGTATGTGTGGAGGTGCCAGTTAGCAAGGTGGAGAGCGGACGGGAAGATACGAGTTAGTGGAACATGTTGCCCATGGAGGTGGGACGTCCTCAGGGAGATGTTATGTTGACTCTGAGGTCGGTGGATTTGGAGCTGGAGAGGCAGCAGATCAGTGAGTCTCCAGCTTAGAGGGTAGGAGAAGTCAGGACTCCTTGTGGGGTGTGTCAGCAGAGGGGAGGTGTTCAATGGGACCCGTGGGGTCAGTGGGCTCTTTAGTGAAAGACAGAAAGAACAGGGTGGAGTAAGAATTGTACAGAGTGTAGGAGGTGTGTCCAACCTGTGACCCATGGGCCTAGGACAGCTGTGAAAGCCGCCCTGTTCATTTGTAGATGACATGATCATATTGTCACATCAAAAGATTGGACCCTGGTAGAGTAAAAGGTAAAAAACAACAGTAAAAACTAGGAAAAGGACCAGTGAGATGGCTGAGCAGGTAAAAGGGTGCTTTCCACTAAACCTGATGACTTGAAGTTCAATCCCCATGACCTACATGATTGAAGGAGAGAGTCAGCTCCTGCCAAGTTATCCTCTGACCTCCATATGCATGCCATGGTGAGCACGTGTATGTGTACACAAGCACACACATATCACACACGCACACACATGCACACATATTCAGACAGACAGTCTCCTTGTAGCCCCAGATGGCTTGGAACTCACTATGTAGACCAGGCTGGCCTAGAATTCAGAGATCTACCTACCTCTCCCTCCTGAGTTCTGGGATCAAAGGCGTGCACAATTGCACCTGTCATGTTTAGATTGTAAGGTTGTTAAAAAAGATGGTGAAGATTTTACACAGTAGAATAGGATGTACAGCAGGAGGAAGTCCCCCATTCTGACCTGTGAGGGGACTCTGCCACTGTCATTCTGCCAGAAATGTTGGACGCAGATGTGCTGATGTGCAAAGGAGAGGCTTAAAATGCAGTCATGGAGTGCATATTCTTGTTTATGTTTTTTTTTTTCACTCAGTATAAAGCTTTATTGCTAAACAGCTTTATTGCCAACAGTTCATTATTTTTATTAATGAATATCCTTTTGTATGAATGCACTACAATTCCTTTCTTTTCCTATTTGATTGACATTTGAGTTTTTTTTCCTTTTTGGACATTATGAGTAAAAGAGCTATCAACATTTATGTGGAAAAATAAAGTAAGGGAAGCTTGCTGTTTCGGATGGGAGAAACAAATCTTTTTGTTCATAGAGAAGGGGACATTTAAAGGGAAAGATTGACATAACAGAATAGAGAGGAGAGCGGGACCGTGGAAGAAAAGGTAAGCTATGGCCCGGGGCAGGAAGCCAGCCTGGCAGGGAGCTGGTCAGCGGAGCAGGTGGAAGAGTGAGGCCAGACTGGAAGGAGTTTCTTCTCTGCGCTCTCTCTGACTGCAGGGACAGAGGGTGTGACAGGGCTGACTTGGATTTAGCCCCTAGTGGATTACTGAGGTGCCAAGGGCCCAGAGGTAGAACCATATGGAATTAGAAGATTCCCTCCTGGGCTGTGTGTCGGGGTGAGAAAGCTGAGAGTACACAGAGGGCTGTGCTGGCATTTCATTCTTCTTTTATAAGATTTATTTTTATTCATATGTATGTATATGCACCTATGTGTGTGTGTGCTGTGTGCATGTATGTGCCTAGGGAGGTTAGATCCCCTGGAGCTGGAGCTATAATGGTTTTGAGCTGCCTGACCTGGATGCTAAGAAGTGAAATTGGGGTCTCTGGAAAATCAAGTGTTCTTAACCATTGAGCCATCTCTCTAGCCTCTCCTTTAAAATATTTTTTTTTGTAATTTAAAATTATTTTTGTTTTATTTTATTTTAGTTTTTGTTTTTTTGAGACAGGGTCTTTCTACCTGGGTTAGAACTCGCAATGTAGACTAGACTGGTCCCATTTTCACAGAGTACTGGGATTAAAGGCATGCACCACTATGCCCAGCTAATTTTTTATTATTTTTAAATGCGTGGTGTCTCTGTGACAGAGAGTCAGTTCTCTCCTTCTGCTATATGGATTCCAAGAATCAAACTCAATTGTCAAGCTTGGTGATGAGGGCCTTTATCCTCTTGATCCTCTTATCCTCTTTGACCATTGACCACCTCTTTGACCACCTCTTTGGCATTTCTGATGGGAGCAAGTTGCTAAGGGTATTAGATGAGAGGGCAGAAAAGCTAGGTAGAAGGAAGGGAAGCCAAGGTGGTATTGTCAGATCACAAGAAAGCAAAGCAGTCCAGAGGAAGTCAGCCATAGCAGAGACAGAATGACAGGGAACAGGGAGAGAGGCGAGGAGGGCTGGCTTGGGGATGTCTGAGTTGAAGGTCGCAGATGTGGAGCCATTCCAAGTGAGGACAAGGGTGTGCAGTGGAGCTAGCAGGGTGTGATCAGCTTTCAGGGGAGGCGCTAGATGGAGAGAGAAGAGGGTCCTCAGGGAGAGCTGGTTTCAGGCAGGACACAGGGTAGAAGCCCTGCTTGGCATGTGGAGGGGAATGTGTAGGCCCAAGCAAGGCTGCCTTAAAGGCTCCCATCCAAAGGACTGGTCAAGGGAGCCAGAACACAGGATCCCATGTGGAGAAGGTTGGGTAGTGGCTAAAGACAACAGGAAGAGATGTAGAATTAACTGGTTCTCAGGGACATGGTGGGGGTCAGAGGTTTCGGGGGCCCCAGTGTCAAGAATGGACCCTAAGCTCCTTGGGGGCAGTCTTAAGAGAACTTCTTTGCTTATTAAGGTCTCTCATCATCCCCCGATCTCGGCATGCCATGCAGAGTCAGAGAACTTCATCTTCTGGCAAGGTGAGGGATGTGGCTCTGGGTGGACGTGAGGGTCAAGGGCAACGGGGCGGGGGGGTTCTGACATCCTGGATTACCCTGGCCTTATCTCTGCTGCTCCCTCTCCCTCCCCCAACTGAACTCCAGACATGAAGTGGAAGAACAAGTTCTGGGGCAAATCCCTGGAGATTGTGCCTGTGGGGACAGTCAACGTCAGCCTGCCCAGGTGAGCACTGTAAATTCAGCAGCCAGACTAGCCTCCTCCCGGCTACCTTTGGGACTGGGACTTAGACAGGATAGAAAGAGCTAGTCTAGCCCGGAGCTGCTGGCAGTGACTGACAGCAGCGTTTGTACATTTTATAGCTGCTTTTGCAGCAGCTGCTGTAAAGAAAGGTAAGAAGTTGTAGAACAGTAAGGCAGGGTGTTCATCGAGGTCATCTGACTAAGTGTCTTTCAGAATTTTTTGATCATGACTCACAATAAGACATGCACTTGAGACTTCAAGCCAGTATGCTTGCAAGGTAACACACACACACACACACACACACACACACACACACATGTTTAAGTAGATGTCAGGACCAATAGGTCACACATCACATTTGAAAACCCTCAAGCTCATCTTACAGCTGGGTGACTGAAGCTGAGGAAGAAAGGGGCTTTTATCAAGAGTGGAGGGGACACTTCTGTTTTAGACAGGGTTTCTCACCATGTAGTGCTTACTAACAATCTTTAGAACTCATTGTGTAGTCCAGACTGGCTTTGATGTCAAAGAGATCTTCCTGCCTCTGCTTCTCGAGTGCTGAGATTAAAGTCATGTGCTACCATGCCTGGCTATATTCTTTATACATACACATATGCATATTATTATTATTATTATTTATGAGTGTTCTGCCTGCATGTATGTATGTGTACTGCATGCATGTAGAGGCCAGAAGAGGAAGTCATATCCTGGAACTGGAATTACAGATGGTTGTGAGCTGAACCTGGGTCATCTGCAAGAGCAGCCAGTACTCTTAACTGCTGAGCCATCTTGCCCATCCCCTTTTGTATTCTTTTTTTTTTTTTTCCAATTTATTTTTAATTATATTTATGTGTGCGTCTGTGGGAATGTGCACATGTGCGCAGGTGCCCATGGAAGCCAGAAGTGGTGGATCCCCCAGGAGCTGGAGTTATAGGTAGTAGTGAGTTGCTGGGACTTGAACTCGGGTCCTCTAGAAGAGCAGTATGTGCATGCTCTTAACCACTGAGCCATCTCTTTCTTGTGCCCTCCTTCTCCTCCAGCCCCTTTCTGTATTCTTATCATCATGACTTAGGTACTTAGGAACTTGGTAATAGAATCCGGACATGTTCATTGATGTGTTCCACAATGATGGCTCTGCTTTGTTAATGAGAATCTTTCTTCATATAACTTATACCTAGGGCTCTTTCAGATCCACATGATCTGCTGTAGGGAGATGGGAGTCTTCTACCTACAGCCATTTGTTACTCAGGGATGGCTGTCCTCTGCCCTCATTACCTGTCTTTCTCAGGTTTGGGGACCACTTTGAGTGGAACAAGGTGACATCCTGTATTCACAACATCCTGAGTGGCCAGCGCTGGATCGAGCACTACGGGGAAGTCCTTATCCGAAACACACAGGACAGCTCCTGCCACTGCAAGATCACCTTCTGTAAGGTAGATGTGCCGCCCTGACCTGTTCTCTTCACACAGAGAGGCCTCTGCATCTGGAGATGCCTCGGGGCAGGGAAAGAACCCTTCACTCAGGCTCAGCCTTTCCTGCCCCAGGCCAAGTACTGGAGCTCCAACATCCACGAGGTGCAAGGCGCCGTGCTCAGCCGGAGTGGCCGTGTCCTCCATCGTCTCTTTGGGAAGTGGCACGAGGGGTTGTACCGGGGCCCTCCGCCAGGTGGGCAGTGCATTTGGAAACCCAGTAAGTGGTGTAGTCAAGGAGGGCTGGGCAGGGTGAGGACAGCTATGGTACAGTCCACTTGCCTCAGCCCCTTGCCTCCCCAGACTCAATGCCCCCAGACCATGAACGAAACTTCGGCTTCACTCAGTTTGCCTTGGAGCTGAATGAACTGACAGCAGAGCTGAAACGGACACTACCTTCCACTGACACTAGACTGAGACCCGACCAGAGGTCAGTGCCTTGAAGTGAGGCAGGGGCAGAGACCTCAGCTTTGGGGGCCTCTAAGGATAGCCAGTATAGTGACTGTGGCCTACATCATCAGGTACCTGGAGGAAGGAAACATACAGGCCGCAGAGGCCCAGAAGCGGAGGATCGAACAGCTACAGCGAGACAGGCGAAGAGTGATGGAAGAGAACAACATTGTCCACCAGGCTCGCTTCTTCAGGTGCTCCAGCCCGATCGCCACCCTGGGTCCCTCAGGCCGGCTGCTAGTTAACCCCTTCTGCTCTGAGTAGAGTGACTACGGGGGGTGGAACCTGCGTTCTGCTGTCCTCTGACCACATCCACTGGTGTTCCTTCCCCAGGCGGCAGACAGACAGCAGCGGCAAGGAGTGGTGGGTGACCAACCACACCTACTGGAGGCTCCGGGCCGAGCCAGGCTATGGAAACCTGGACGGAGCTGTGCTCTGGTAGCCCGGGCCCCGGGGCAGGAGGCTCTGGGCCCTCACTCCTGCCCCCACTCCTACCACGGACACATGGGCGAGGTCAGGCTCCCCCTCGCCGCCCTTGAGACTGAAGGGGCAGCCGCAGCCCGGCCCTTTCCTCTCTGCTGGCCAGAAGGGCTGTATCTCTGCACACCCGCACTCCACCGTCGGGGTGGAAGCGGAATCCAATTCCGCGCTTCTCCAGTCTTGTGACCCCAGCACCAGCATGTCCAATCCTTCTCGCTCAGCCATCCTCCTTCACCTGGGGGTGTTTGCAGGCTCCCCAGATCTGCTCCCCCTTTCAGTGCCTTCCTAGGACACAGAGGACCCCTTGATGCTCCCCAGGCCTTCTGTGCCCTGGGCGCTGGCCCTGCTGCAAGGTCTGAGTGAGTGAAGGAGAAGACATGCCCTTTCTCCCATCTGCCGTCTTTTCAGCATCTCCCCTCTGTCCTGGCCGCATCTGTCCCCCGGCATCCTCTTCTCCCAAACTGCAAAGCACCTGTAGCTTCCTCTTCTTCCTCCTCTTCTTCCCCCTCCCCTCCCCTTCCTTGTCTAGTGGTCCCTTCAGTCTCAGCTTAGCAGATACCTGAGTAGACAAGCCTTTCCAAAAGGCATGGAGCAACCTGAGGCACCTGGCCTCAGACTCACCCAGGAGGGAGTGAGCCAGTGTGAGTGTAAGTTCGAGTGAGTGTGCGCGTGTGTGCACCTGTCTCCTGCTTGCAGGCGAGCAGGATTCCTTAAATGTAGCCAGGACATCCCTCTGCTGGGAGTCCACCACTGTTGCTGCTCATTTTCTGTTTGCCTCTGAGTCAGGTGAATTGCTGTGACATTCCAAGCTCCAATAAAGACTGTCCTAGACTTTGGCCTATGATCACACATTGAAAAAACACACGTTCTCAAGCTCTGGGGAAGGCTCATAGCCATGCTGTGTGTTGATTTATGTCCCCCTGGCAAAGATACTTTCTAGGGGAATAGGAATGAAGCTTAGGGGTAGAGTGCTTCCTTAGCATGCATAAGGCCCTGGGTTTAATCCTCAGCACTGACCAAGAAAAAAGGACCATGGTGTGATATAAGTTACCTTATTTGGGTCGGCAAGCTGGCTCAGTGGGTAAAGACGCTTGCTTGCCATGTAAACTTCGCAACCTGAATTCGATCCCAGAATCGATAGAAATGCGAAAGGAAAGAACTGACTGCGCAAAGTTGCCCTTTTACTGCCACACGTGAGCCATGCCATGAACATGCACACACACACAGACATACAAGATCTTCCTAGTTCCTGGGAATGTGTCCTTATTTAGAAGCAGGGATTTTACAGATATAGTGAAGTTTAAACAAGGTCATAAGGAATAGAGTGAGCCCTACTCCAGTGACTGGTTCTTTGTGAAAAGGAAACCTGGGCAAAAACCTATACAGAGGAAGAGCACCATGAGAAACAGGCCATCTAGGGGAGACCCTATGGGCAGGTGGGCAGACAGTCCTCCACAGCCAGAAATGTAGTCTACTGCCTGCCAGCAGCAGCAAGAAGTGATTTGCAGAGGTCTCTGAACCTCTAAAAAGGAGCCAGCCTGTTGACACCTGTGTCCAGACCTCTGGCCTCAACTGTGCTGGGAATCAAACCTAGGTCCTCTGTAAGAGCAGTCAGTGCTCTTAACTACTGAGCCATCTCTCTAGCCCAATGAAGGCATTTTAAACAGGAAAGCTATCACATTTGAAATATCACCCTGAAACCACGCATGATGGCATGATGACTCAGGTAATTGCAACACTCAAGAGACTGAGGTAAAAGGATTGCCATACATTCAAGGGCAGCCTGGTATACATAGGGAGTTCCAGGCTAGCTGGGGCTTCAGGGAGACCCTGTTTCAACCCTCCTCCCCAAATATGGTAGAAGAGGAGAGAGAGAGAGAGAGAGAGACCCCACCCCTGGGCTGAGGCCCATCACAGCTTTTAGGTCAAAGCAGAGGCTTCTGGGTCCAGCTGCTCTCAGTGGGGCATCTTTGGTGTCGTAAATGGCTTCTGTTTCATCACTTCTCTTTAATCTCATGCTGTTTTAACACCACCCCCCACCCCCACTGCCCCATAGTCCCTGCTCTGTTTTGGGAAGTGTCCGAGGTGGAAGTCTCTGGGAGGCAAGAACAGGAGACCTTAAACTACAGAGCCCTGCTAATCTTGGTCTTTCTCTTCTCCAGCCCAAAGGAGGCGTGGGATCTCTATTTCCAGGGGCTTTGTTGTTTTTATTTTTGAAATAGGTTCCACTGTAAGCTCAGCTGGCCTGGAACCCACTGTGAAGCTCAGGTTACTCTCAAAACTCACAACAATCCTTCTGCCTCAACCTATCAAGTTCTGTGATCACAGACATGAACCATCTTGCCTGGCTTTTTCTTCCTTCTTTTTTTTAGTTGCTTATTTGATTCGTTATCAATTTAGATAGTCTCACTGTGTAACCCTGGCTGGCCTTGAACTTGTGATCCTCCTGCCTCACATCTCCGGTTTATTTATGAAGACTATTAAAATGAACACATTTGTCTTAACACTGTGTGCCAGAAATAACCTCAACTTTTCCCCAAATCAGCTGAAGCCTACACATATCAGGACCTCTTTTGTAACAGTGAGCATATCCCCCAACCTTTTCTTGGAGCAGCAGAACACCAGCCAAACCAGCCTGCATTCACCCTTCTCCGCATAATCAAAGAACTGGAAGTTTTAAATAGACCCACTCCTAATGTTAAACTCCCAGTTGACTCAGGAGCCAGGCCCTCTGTGGCTTCTTTATCTCAACTATATCCTTTCCCAACACAGGTACCAGCTCTACAAGTGCAAGTGGGGATGGGGTGAGGAGGTGAGATTGCAGTCACCCTTGCTGGTTCCAGCAGGTTGTGACCATTCCCATCTCTTCTGAGTTCTGAGAACTGCCTGCTTTTTTTTCTTTTTCTTTTTTTTTTTTTTTTCCAGATTAGACCCTTGCTGCATACCTTAGGCTGGACTTGAACTTGCAGTCCCCTTGCCTCGGCCTCCCAACCAAAACTGACATGCATCACCACACTAGGATTTAGCTATGGTAGGGTATTGCTATGTAGCCATGCCTGGCCTAATACTTTCTATGTAGCCCAGGTTTGCCTTGTACTCTTGTATTTAAGGCAATCCTACTGCCTCCCCAAATTCGAGAATAAGAGGTATGCGCCATTAAGCCTCCCCACCCATCCAAGTTTTGGTGGGCTATTGCTGCTGGGGTTTGGGGGAATGCTCGGGCCAGCTTCAGGGGTGATACAAGTTCTGGCTCTGGGATAGGCTCCATGGACAGTGTCAAGAGCCCAAGGTAGCTCTACCAATGGACAGTGGTTGTCTCTTTCTACACACCAAGAAGACCAGGGTGAAGGTGTTCAAGCCAATACTTGGAGATGGGGATGGAGGGCTCCACTCTCAGGCCCCTGTCAGCCTGGTTCTGGCAGAACTCTAGCTGCTTAGCTTTGGGGCAGACCCAGACCTCTGACCTTAGCTGGAACACATGGTAGGATGGGACAAAGGGGATAAATGTGGTTTTAATGGTCCCCATTTAAAAAACATTTTTATGTGTGTGAGTGTTTTATCTGCATGTATGTAAGTGTACCTGTGTCATGCAAAGCCTGTAGAGCCCAGAAAAGGGCGTCATATCCCCTGAAACTGGAGTTATAGATGATTGTTAGCTACTGTGTGGGTGCTGGGAATCAAACCCAGGTCCTCTAGAAGAGCAGCCGTTGCTCTTAACCGCTTAGCCATCTCTCTAGCCCTGATGACCCCAAATCTTGACTTGAAGCACGGCTGTGTGTTAAGTCAGGTTTCTTCCCTGGGGAGACAAAGGAAGGGCAGGCACAAGTAGGGGAAGTGCCTGAGCCAAACAATAGGAGATGAACACAAGCACTCACGTCCTCACTGCCTTGAACCCTCCAACCCCAGACAGCTCCACCCAGAGGTAACTTTTTTCATTTTTCATTTAGTTAGTTAATAGCTGATGGAAACATCAAAATTGCAGTGAGAAAAAAGGCCAAAAATATCCTAATGTAAATGAAAGGAATGTTTCACATGGGCATGTTTAAGGCACCACTCTCTCTGGTACCGGAACCTGAGCATACTAAGACTCTACTTATGAACAGTCCATCAAAATGAAGGGTCTGTCTCCAGAATGGAAGGTGGGTGGTCTGGGCCATGGAAAGGGTCTGGGTAGAAGAGACCAGAAAGGTCAGGGCACACAACAGGAAGGACAGAGGATGTGGCATAGTTGGAGTGATGCAGTTCCCCAAGAATCCTCAATAGGGCACCTGAGGCTCTAGAAATGACTAGATCCACCTCACACTGAATCGCCACGCTGGAAGTAACCATATGGCCATGATCAGCAGTAGTAAATGGCAACAGACACTAACTACAGCCCATGGTCCTGTGGAAATCCAGGCAGTCCAATACTTTCGCTTTCACAACTCATGTGTCAGAACCCCTTGTTCTGGGAGGCAGGGGTGTTCCCAAGCATACCCTGAAGCTGTTAGAGGGCCGTCAGCCCCCTCACCGCCAGATAAGGGGGATCCAGGAGAGCTGGGTAGGACCCTCACCCATGGAGACTTCATAAGAAGACTTTTCCTAAATTACTAGTACCAACTCTCTTGAACCTAAGAATCCATCTCACACTGGGATTGGAACCCCTAATATAACCTTGCACCCTAATTTTGGATTTCTAAATGGTAAGGTAGGTGGAGTGGGGCCTATTGTAATCAGGATTTTAGGGCATAAGCTCTTGTTCCAGCAGCCTCAACAAGCTAGGCTTGGCCACCTGTTCCCAAATACTAGTTAAAGAAGAAATGGAGAGAAAGAGAAAGGAGATTTATCAATGCTCACGCTGAGAAGAGGAAGTGATAACGTGGTCCAGCGACCCTAAATTCATCTTCAGGGTACCCACAGGAGTTTTAGGTTTAAGTAGAAGAACTGGGCAGGGAGCAGGAGGTGTGCCTAGCTATGCAGTCCCCACCAAGTGCAGCCAGGTTGACTGCTACTTGTTCTGGTTGGTTCACTGTCTTGGTTCTGATTTTGCAAGGTGGTGGACAAGGAGACTTTATCGCTGGAGGGGACAAGCTGGTTTTCAGGAGCTGATAACTCTGGCTGCGGGATGCAGCCTCCCCAGGTGGATAATTGCTCTCTTGGGGGTGGGGAGCCTCCTCTGGGTGCTTGTCTGTCCTTCAGGGCTCTGTTCACAGAATCTGAGCTGGACTGCAGGTTTAGGAAGATACTAGAGGCTTTTAGGTACCTTTGAGGGTCTGGAACAAGACACTGTCAGATGCCTTAGTTATCTTATCTCTGTGCCTTCCGATACAAGGAAGAATGAGGTCAGGTGTCACATGTTTTTAGATGACAATCCTTGAGTGATTAACCAGCCAGTGTGCAGAGGTCAGAAGGTGACCCAAAGTAAAGGTCACACATACAAAATGAAGGGTAAGACGGCAGGCTTTTCAGCTTACTTTCTGTTACTTTGGGGGCCCAAGTGAACACGCGAAGCTTTTTAGCAAAAGCAGTTTCTAAGCACCTGTTATTTGTGGAAACAGAACATTCTGAAAGCACATAGGTCCTGGCTGGCAAAGAAGGAAGTTGGGGCTGGTGGGAAATGAACACCTGCACCACCGCCCATCACCTTCATGGGAATGCTCTGGGTTGATGTTGGGGTATGACTGAAGACGGTGCTCCCCGTCCCCACCCCATACAAGATGCCTGAGGCGACTGAGTGGAGACACCACCTTCAGGAGCAGCCGGCAGGGAGCAGCCTGTGCACTCCGGTGCAGCCTGCCTGGCTGGCCACCAGGCGGAACCAGAGGATCAGAGACTGGATTGGGACCGCGACCGACCTACAGCGCGCTTCACAGCCTTAGTGGTGTCGCCTGGGACTCCAGCAGCAAAGGCGCCAAGTGCCCAGAACTGGCCGGGCTTTGGACGCGCGGGAAAGGCGCAAGCCCAGTCCGCAGCCACTCACCGATTCAGTCACCTGTTAGAAGGGATATCTTGCAGGGATCCCGGAGGGAGGACGGCGCGCAGCCGGGGTCAGGATCTTTCTCAGTGCACACAGGCGGGATCACCTTCCCAGCACAGGGCGACGCGATGGGACCTGGACCCTGACCAGTCCCCGTCCTCGTGCAAAGAGCAGGGGACACCCAAATCCCAGACAGATTGCCCCTGCAACCTGCAGGGGGAAATGACAGGAAAAGGCCTCCTGGCTCCTGAAGCCCTTTTTTGTTGCTGATTTTTAAAAATGCATAGCGAGCTGGGCATTGTGCTGTAGGCACTTGGCAGGTGGAGACAGAAGGATCAGGAATTTGAGTCCAGCCTCGGCTACATAGCAAGTTCAGGCCAGTCTAGTTCCATGAAACCCTGCCTCAAAAACAAAACAAAACTCAATGTATGTTCATTGCTGAACACTTTCAAATCATAAAAAGAAAATGGAAATAAAACTCAACAGTCCTATCACTGACAACGAACAGCATCTCTGCAGAAGTCGGGATGCGGAGAAGAGACAGGGAGAGATGTGCTCCAGAGAGAGCTAGGGATAGAGCATCTGTCCACCGTTGACTGCCCCTCTGGGTGTCTTTGCTCACATCTGCCCATTGTGATGAAGTTCAGCTTAGCCATGAATCAAGATTTCGGTGTTGGCTGGGGGTGGTGAAGTGCCTGTGTAAGGCATTCATCCCCAATACAGGAAAAAAGTCTAAGAAATTTTTGTCTAAACTAAGGCCACATAGATTTCCTTTTAGAACGTTTATTCTTCTGCCTTCCGGTCTGCCATCGCGAGCACTTTGCACTGTCGCTGTCTCTCTTTTACTCCATTTCTCTTTCCTCACCTTTCTCTTCTTGCATATGAACACCCACATTTTCTACATTATTTATTGAGAAATGATGTTTTCCTCCCCCAAACTGCTTTTCCGTCTTTGAGGACCGGATCTGTTTATAATTCTCCATTGATCTATTTGTCTCTGTTGGTATCACACAATCTCCTTCTGTTTGTTTCTTTCTTTTCTTTTTTTTTTTTTTTTTTGATTGTTTGTTTTGGTTTGGGTTCTTCTATAGCCCAGGCTGGCCCAGAACTCTCAACCCTCCTGTCTCAGCTCCCCCACAAGTGCTAGGATTGCAAGCATTTACCATCACCACACCCAGACACACAGTCCTGACCAGCCACTTTATGTACGATGTCTAATCACTAGTCTAAGTTGTCAAGCTCTGCGTTTCTTTTTCAGAAGTGCTTTCAGCTATTTTAGGGCACTTTGAATTTCCATGTGTATTTTAGAACTGGCTTGTGTCTTTTTTGTAAGGAAACATTTCACTAGAATTTTGAGTGTGATCACATTGAATTTACAGTTCAGTTTGAAGAGAATTAGTAATTTCACAACATTGGGTCTTCTCATTGTAACCATAGGGATGTCCCTATCCACTCGGGTCTCTTTTCCTTTATTTTTACAACACTGATCTTGAATGTCTTTAGTTGGATTTCCCCCACATATCACATATTTCATACAAATGGTATTGCTTAAAATTCTCAGCAAATTAATTAATTTATTATTTATTTATTTTTGGCCTAGAACTTGTTATATTAGACCAGGCTGACCTCCATCTCACAGGGATTATCTGCCTCTCTCTCCTGAGTGCTGGGATTAGAGACATGGACTATCACACCCAGCTATTGATTTATTTTTAACGTGCTGAGGCACAAGCTCAGTTCCTTAGACATGTGGGACAAGTACTCTACCACCGACTTACATCCCCAGCCCTTAGGGGGATCATGCATGGACGCTATATAAAATGCAGCCTGCTTTTATGGTCCTATGTTTCAGCCTTGATAAACGTGTTAATTATTTCTCATAACTTATAGTACTGTGGGATGTCTATATGGACCACCATGTTGATGGTGAACACAGTTTACTTATGGTTTTTTAATCTAGGCACCTTCTTTTCTTCTCCTTTCTTGTCTTTCTTACTTTCCTTCTTTCATCTCTCTCCCTTTCTTCTTCCTTCTTTTCAGATAGAGGACAGAAGCATCAATTCCCCTTGGATTTGGAGTTATAGGTGGTTGGAGCCACCTGACATGGATGCCGGGAACTAAACTCTGGTCCTCTGAAAGAGCAGTGGGCACTCTGAACCACTGAGCCAGCTCTCCAGCCCCCTTTCTTTCTGTTTTAGGCAGGATCTCACTGTGTAACCCTAACTTCCCTTAAGCTCACTATGTAGACTGAGTTGGCTTTGAACTCACAGGAATCCACCTGCCTGTGCCTCCCAAGTGCTGGGATTAAAGACATGTAACTCAAAACATAGCTAAAGTGTTGTTTCTTAAATCACAACATTGAACTAAAAAGTAAATTTTTCTGCATCTATGGACTTGATCAAATTTTGACCCATTAATCTGTTATAAGGAGGAAGAGTTTTATACCATCTTATCATTTAACTCAATTCTAAATGTTTTAAAATTTTCACTCTGCTTTCTTCTTTGACCTATGAACTATTTAGAGGCGTTCTCATTTTCAAATATATGGTGACTGATGTTTGTCTTCATTATTAAATTTTTAGCAGTATTAGATGGTGTTCAGAAAATGAGATGAATAGGATTCTGTTTTTGAAGTCTGTTCATCATCACCTTAATTGTGTAACTGACTTAAACCTCTATGTCGAGCTCAGTCCAGTGTGTGACTGTAGAGTGTTGCATCTCAATGAGAGATACTAAAGTTTGAGCTGCAGGCTAGGTAAGGTCAAGCTGAGAGGGCTCCTGCTGGGGTGGCTTCACATAGTCCTCTGGGTTCTTGAACACTGGGTCACGTGTCACAGCTAGAAGCTATAACATTCTCCTGGGGGCAACAACCTTGCAGTTCCAGCACCATGGACAGCGAAAAAAGCACCAACTTGGGGTCTGCAGTCACACTCAGTTTTGCATCTCCTGCTCAAGTTTGTATTGTCCCTGTCTTAGAAGCTCTGCCAGTGGCTTGGGAGTGCCCAGGAAAGCGTTTGAGTAAAAGCATCAGGGATGCCATGGACCGTTACTTCTAGTGAAGACTTTCTGGAGGGGCTGGTTCTTGGTCCCAAGACTGTCCAGAGATGTAGGAACGGTACACTATTGTGGGCAGATGTTGATTGCTCTACTTCTCTGGTCTTTGGAAATAGCAAGAATGGCAGAAGCCTCTCTCTCCCCACCCCCACCCCTACAGCTGGATATCAGATTTCATGGCCTGCGTACCAGATTCAACTTTTCTGCAGGGAAGTGGAGTACACTTGATAAGAAGCTTTGAAAACTTATGTATGGTTTTGTTTTGCTCTCTTCCCGGTAGTGCTGGGGATTGAATGTAGACCCCTTATATGCCAGGCAAGTACTCTGTTACTGAACTACAGCACCAGCCCTGAACACTTGGGGTTTCCAGAGTAAGTTAAGAGACATTGTTAATCTGCTGTAACCAATCATCCAGTGGCTAAGGACACGACGTCTAGGAAAGCTGCTTACCTAAGGATGAGTGTCTAAACCTTCTTATTCCTGAAATGACCAAAATAATTAAAAATATGCCTAAGTGCTGAAATAATGGAAAAAGACAGACCCAAATCACCTACAGGAGGAATTTCTAATGGAGAGAGTTGACATCAGACCCCAATGGCTGCTAAAAATGATCTTTATACACACACACATACCTATAATTCCTGCCCACCACAAATACACACACACTCCCTACACATACATACATACTCCACATACTTTCACACATACACGTTCATGCATGCAGACACACATACGCAGTCCCCTCACGCACACACACACCAGCACATTGCACCCCTCGTATACAAATACATACAAACATGTGCTCTGGGACTTGAGAGATGGCTGAGCGGTCAACAGCACTGGATGCTCTTCCAGAGGACCCAGGTTTGGTTCCCGGCACCCACATAGTGGCTAGCAATCCTCTATAACTCCAGTTCCAGGGGGTCCAAGGCTGCCTTCTGGCCTTTGTGGGCATTGTACGACATGAGTGCACTTACATATATGCAGGGAAAATGCACGCACGCACGAAATAATAAAGAAAGAAAAGATAAAAAAGAAAACATCATATTATTGGAATTCAAATGAGGAAGTTTTGGAGTGGGGGGTACATCTCAGTGTAGCAGCAGTTGCACAGTCCTAGGTTAAAGGGGGGAGGGGCAGCTGGGAGAAATGGCTCAGCAGTTAAGAGCACCAGCTGCTCTTGCAGAGGACCGGGGTTTAATTCCCAGCACCTGCATGATGGCTAACAAGCACCTGTGACTCCAGTTCTAGGAGAATATGATGCCCTCTTCTGACCTCCACAGGCATTGCACAACACGGGTACACTTACATGCAGGCAATATACTCATACACATAAAATAAAAATAGTCAATAAAATGTAGCTGGGAGTGGCACATTTTAGGGGTGGCACACACCTTAATCCCAGCACTCAGGAGACAGAGGCAGGCGGATTTCTGTGCATTCAAGGCCAGCCTGATCTACACAGCAAGTTCCAGGCCAGTTGGGGAGACCCTGTCTCCAAAGAAGACAAAAAAATAAATAAATAAAATAAAAAGAATAAATAAAATATTTTTAAAAAAGAGAGAGGATGGGGAACTGTGACTTCTCATTACTAACAGATACTTTCTGGAGAGGCTGATATTGATGAGAGAGAAGGAATAAGGATCTTTCTGGAACCCCTTTCTAGAACCATCTGTTTTCAATGATAAATGCAAATGAGTGGCGTGAGACGGAGCCATCAGAAGGAAGGCATTTGTCGGCAGAGCTTCCCTGACCTTGCATCTTCTTAAAGTAGGAAAGGAGCTGGACATGCAATTCGGCTGGAAGATCGCTTTCACAGCACAGACGAGGTGCTGGGTGTGATCCCAGGCACTGCATAACCGGGTGGGGGAGTGCAGGCACTCCCCCTGCTAGCCTGGGACATGTGAGATGCTTTCCAAAAAAAAGGGGGGTGGGTGCGGAGGACAGATGTTGAACCACAATATCCCAAAGACCCCTTACAAGTGAAGAAATCCCACTGGTACACTCGTACGCCCGATAAAGGAGGAACTATGAGGGAAGCTGGAGAGATGGCTCTGTGGTTGGGAGCACTGGCTGTTCTTGTGGGACCCGGGTTCGATTTCCAGCACCACATGGTGGCTAACAACCATCTGTAACTCCAGTTCCAAGGGAATCTGACACCTTCTTCTGACCTCCTCATGCATTCATGACATGGGTTCACTGACATGCATGCAAGTAACACACTTAGACCCAGAAAATAAAAATAATAAATAAAATATTTTTTAAAAGGACCTATGAGAAGTTCCCTCCCATTTGGTCCAATACAGAAATGTTTCAGGATCCCTCCACTCTCCACATCCTCTATCCCATATCTCATATAAGGTATTTTAGAGACCTTTCCCTGGAACTCTAACTTTGACAGTCTTTGTGGACTGGTCTTTTTCCACAAAGCACAATGTCCTAGAATTTTGTGCAAGTTGCTATATGTGACGATAGTTCATTCCTTTTCATTTCTGGGTAACATTCCATGGTATAGGTGAACCCAGTTTATATTTTTTTTTTCATTGAAGGACATTCAGGTTTTCCCTGGTTTGGAGTGATTAAAAACACAGCTATTTTGGCATTTATATGCAGGCTCTCTTCAAATTTGTTTATTTCCTCTCAAAAGATTCCAGGGAGGGATCTTTGATTAGATGATCATTCTCAGGAATGGAGTTAACATCTCAGAAGTGACAACCCTGTGGCACTGAATCATCATTTCCCCAGAATTTCCAAGCTATTTGCTTTTGTCCTATTAAGGCAAAGGTCTAATTCTCGTTGTAACTTATTATTTTTAATTTTTAGGCAGAGTCTTAATATGCCTTGATCCTCCTATCTCGGCTTTTTGAGTGGTGAAATTAGAAGTGAGCGCCAATATGCCTGGTTTGTTTATTTGTTTGTTTAGAGAAGGTCTTTCTATTTAGCCCAGGCTGACTGGAAATCATTATGTAGCCCAAGCTGGCTTCAGCTTCCTAATATCTGGGTTTATAGGTGTGCACACACCACCAAAAATTGCATGCATGCTAATTTTTATTAATTCCTTTTTGAGATAGAGTCTCATTATAGCCTTGGCTGGCCCAGAATTCACTATGTAAACCAGGCTGGCCTCAAACTCATACAGATCTACCTGCCTCCGCCTCCTGAGCACTGGTTCTCTCTCTCTCTCTCTCTCTCTCTCTCTCTCTCTCTCTCTCTCTCTCTCTCTGATCAGAAGTTCAAGGTCACTTTCAGCTACATAGTAAGTTCAAGGCTATCTTGGGATACATGATACTCTGCCCTTTCCCCCAAAAAATAGTAAAATGAAAAAGTGAGCCCCAAGTCCATAATCTGGTGATAACTGATCTTTTGCTTGATAAAGTTATTGAAACTTCATAAACTTTAATAAAGTTATTAAAAATTACTTTTCTGTAAACTGGGGAAACATACCTATTTACTTTTATTTTTAAATTATTTTTATGTGTGTGAGTATCATGCTTGCCTGTACGTAAGTGCACCTGTTCAATGCAGTGCCCATAGAAGCCAGAAAAAATGTTGGATCCCCTGAAACTGGAGTTATGGACAGCTATTAGCCACCATGTGAGTACTGGGAAATGAACCCAGGTCTTCTGCAAGAGCAGCCAGTGCTCTCCAGCCCCATATTTATACTCTGAGAGACAAGCATAAGGAGGTTTCCATTCTAGGGATTCACCGGGGATGTCAACCTGCAGGTCTGGAGCAGGCTCCTGAGAAGGACCTCGCTCAGGGAGCCCACCATTGTCAACATGCCATGCCGTGTGACCAGCTTTCATCCATACAGCACTATCACTGGAAAAAAAATCTAAAGATTCTTCAAATGTCAAATTGGAAACATCTCAGAGAAGAGACCTAGGGGGAGGGCCTCAGGCACTACAGGTGACCTTTGGCTCCTAATCCTGTGCCAGCCTGCCTGGTATGCACTACCACCCCTCTTTACTAAAGAAGAGAAACCAAGCCCCCTAACACCCAGGCCAAGGCCTGTGTCAGCTCAGGGCTCCTTTACTTTCCTGTGTTGCTACTTGTCTCCTCGTCAGAATACAAGCCCTGGGTGGACAGGTCCCTGGAAAGTTATCTTCCCGCCTGCGAACTAGCTGCTATGAGGTATCCTGTCCCGCTGTCTGCCAGGAGCCCAGATTGCCTTCGGCAGGAAATAGCCCTCGCTTCCCCGGCGTTGGTTTGCTGTGGACCGATACCAGCACTGGCAGAGGTTGGGTGGCCCTGACTGCTTCTGCAAGTCCCTTTCTCCTCCGTTCCCTCCTGCCAACTGCACGTTCTTTCAGGCGTCTTTAGTCTCTCCCTCGAGGGATGCAGGTAGGGGTGGGGGTGGAAGAGTGGGCAGGCGGGGGGGGGGTGAAGGATGGAGAGGTAGAATAGGGACGGGAGGTTGGTGTGAGGTGTTAAGGCCCAGGTCCCCGCTGCACCCTCTGCCTCACTTGGGGAGCAGACTCTTAAGTGAGCATCCAGTCACTGCTGGCCTTTCGCCTTTGCTGAGCCCTGAGCCTTGACTCCCTCTCTCCCTTGACCCAGCTCATGTGGGAGTCAGTCTTCGTCACCAGCTGGGAGTCATGCAGCCTGTGGGGAGCCCAAGCTGCTGTGGGAACAGGCCAATGAGACCTCAGGGTGCCAGGTGGCATTGGTCCTCACACTCTACTGTGCAGGCACCCGGCCTGTGCACTAAGTGCACCAAGATGGGGACTGTGCTCAGCCCGGCTGCTCCTGGAGGTAATGTCCTCAACTGGCTGCCTCAGCCTCCCTGGTGTCCAGATGCCCCTGCCGTATGCCAAGGTCACCAGGGGGACCTTGTGGGTTCCAGAACTTGTGCTGAAGGTGATGGCTAGAAGCAAGTGCACATCTCTGCTCCTTGACCTCTGTCTTTTCCTGTGTGGACCTTCCTGTCCTTATAGAACTTTCTGTCCCCTTGTATTGAAGCAGAGTTCTCTTGTACATCTGGGTTGATGGGGCAGGACTCTTTATAGCCCTAGCCTCGTTAGCTGGGGAAGGAGCTCACTCAGTCACAGACATAAGGCTGCTGCCTTCTTTAATTGTGAGGGATCACCATCCCTCTGGCTCTCCTCTTCAGGGAGGGCAATGACAGATCCTAAATTCCATCATCTGTCTGTTCTTGCGCCAGCTAAACTGTCCAGGCTTCTGGAACTAAGTGCATTTCCACCACAGCTGGCAAGGCCCTTAGCTCTTCCTCCTTGCAAACCTTGATTCAATTCACCCTATGCCACTCTTCCCAGCTTACCTGCAAGGAAGCCTGGCTTCAGAGAGGTGATGACAGCAATGGCAGGCCCAGTGTCCAGGGCCCCCACAGAGTCCATTCCTCTTCTCTTCATCCCCCATTCCCTGCAGCTTGCCAATCTCTGGACGGGGGCAGGAAGGTAGGAGTGATCCTGTCCTGTCTCTGTTGGGAGGACTGTAGTGTCTCTAGGCCTGGGTTTCGGGAGAGACGCTGCTGGACCTGTGGTACGGAGGATGGATTTATGCAACCTCCCTTCCCCATTGTCTCTCCTCCTCACTAGGAAGACCCAGGAACAACAGGGTCCCTTGTCAGACAGCTCCTTCCTGCTCCCACACCAAACCTTGCCCTTCTCAGAAGGACAGAAGCATAGCTCTCGTCTCACCACCCAGCTCCCACCTCGCCTGCCGCTGCCTCTGGAAAGCCAGAGGGAGAGCCAGAGATAGACCCAGGTGGCTCATCCCACACTGTAGTTAGGTTCAGGCAGCTGGGGAAGCAGGAGAAGAGTCTGTGATGGCTTCGGGATTGGAATTATGAAGGCCCGATGGAGAGATGACAAGGCCGATGGAGAACTCAAACTCTCTGCAGTAGGAGGAGGAGAATCCTGGGACAGTCGGAAAAGGTGGAGGTGGAAGGGTATGTATACTGGGGTACATGCAGCCCAAGTTTGGGGGTGCTTCTGTAGGATTAATTGACCATGGCTGAGTAGTACTTTCATCATGCATCTGGGATCTGGAGTGAAGATACCCAAGAATGAAAAGAGAAGGTGGGGACTTCATGGACTGGGTTCTTTTGGGGAACTGGGGTGCCCTCTTGTGGAAACTTCGGGAATTTCACCATATTCTTTCTGTTCCCAAGACATTCCATAGTCATTTGTACCCCATTTCCAGTGATAGACCTATAGAGGGGTCCTTTTATTAAATGATCTGAATATTGAATTTCAACATGCACACCCCTATTGTTATGTTGACAATCGATTACATAGCAGTTATTATGTGCTTTATAAAGAATTCATCTATTCCTCACAGCTACCCTGGGAGGGAAGTCCTATGTTCAATCTAATTTTATAGATCATACCAGTGAAGTGGATCAGAGAGAGAAGTTAAGTGACTTGTCTAAGTCGCACAACTACTCTGGATTCCAGATGCTCTGCTACTAAGCATTCCCCTATCGACCTGTCACCAGTGTGGGAAGCCTCATGCTGCCACAGAGTTGGCACCAGGGGACACATGCGCATATGACGTGGAGTCTCCCCAGGCCTCTTTTGACTTTCCTAATAGGCATCCTGTACCTCTCTGGTATGAATGACTGTGACTTATCACGGGGGTGAAGTGTCAGGGGACTTCCAAGAGCCTTCCTTTCTTATTGAGTCTTTAGATCACTTCTACTGGAGAAATGAGGGAATCTGGTGCTCAATGTTTGAGATTCTCAGGGGTGTCCAGAGCACACTAAAGCTATGGAAACACATCACTCACTAAGGCATCGGAAGTCAGTGCACACTGATGCCTTCTCACCCACACTCTGCTCCTCAAGAGCATTCTGAAAGGGGATCACAAAGCTCATCGCTCTTCTGAAACCCGAAACATGAAGGTATGAAAGGCCAGGAGAAGGAAATGAAGCTTCTTCCCAAGAGCACCCACTCATCACGTGCTTGTTGACAGCGTGCCGTGGGTGTGTGGAGTGCTGCAAAGGTGGGTAAGGAGCCTCATGGGACCCAAGCAGTAGAGAAAGAACGATGAGTCAACCTGGCTGTGATTCAGCACAACTGTTAGCTGGTGTCTTAGGAGAGGTGGTAACTGCAGAAAAGGAGGTTGGGCTCCTCTGGGATGGGTGGGGAGGCTTTGTAGGAGAACCCCTTGAATTGGTTTTAGGGGGTGGGTCGAGATGAACTAGTGGGAAGAAGTGTGTTGCAGATAAGAGACCTGCAGTCTGAGCACAGAGCAGGCTCAGAGATGCAAGTGTTTCCACAGCTGTAGCACAGGGTACCTGGGAAGGAGACAGGAGATTTGCTGGGTAAGTGGGGTCAGAGTACAAAGGTCTCATCCGCAGAGAGGTAGAGTTCAGACTAGAAACATCTGTGCAGTCAAGGGATGGGATTACCCCTTCTGAGCACGCCCAAATGTCTCACTATATTTTGAGAGAGCAGGATAGGCAGAAGTTACTTTGTTTATTAATGCTTTCATTAAGCTTTTATGGAGCTCTCTTTCAGTCAGAGCTCTTGTAGTTGGAAGTGGTAGAGACCCAGTGGGAGCAATTCAAATAAAAGGAAATGTGTTGGTTCACATTACCGTGGCTGACACTGTGAGTGTCTAAACGAGACCTGTGGGTCTAAATAGCACTGTTACTAGAGGCATGGGAGATTATAATTAACCCAGATCAGTCACATGCCCACTTTTGTAGAGGAAGCAGAGGCAGGAGGAACCCCACGACTTATAGCTCTTTAAGACCATGTAGAGTACCTGGGTATGTGGTGTATGCCTGTAACCCCAGCACTCAGGAGGATTATGTGTTGGAGGCTAGACTGGGGTATAGAGCAAAATCCCATCTCGAAAACAAAACAAACAAAAGCCACCTCGTAGTGCTCAGAACTAGGTCTCTAGAGAAGTTGGGGTGAAGTTTATCAGGAGCGTATGAAACAAGCTGTCTGGCAAACAATACACGCTGCCGCCTCTGCATGCCAGATGCTCTGTGTTGGGGAACCAGTCTCCACCTTTAAGTGGAGATGGTTCATTTCATGTTCAAACGAGGAATGAGAATTCCCAAATCCCACAGTGAGAATGGGATACAGGGACTGGACAGGATATTGGGACCCCAAGGGAAGGATACCCAACCCAGAAAGAAATCTGAACAGATCTTGCCCAAAGTGTGGCCCTTCCCCTGAGTTATGGAAGACGAGGAAGGATTAGAAAAGAGAAAAGACAAGGAAGTTCCAAGAGAGGTGATTGCAACCGGAGGCACAGACCTCAGAAGCCAGAGGCTTCTGGTTCAGTAAAAGGAGCAAACAGTTATGTAGTCCCTCAAGAGAGGGACCCAGGAGGATGAGGGGAGAGGAACTAGGGAGTCCAAATTGGCACACAGGAAGTGAGGAGTAGGAGGCGGGCTGTGGGTCCCTCAGGTGGAGCTACCCAGTGGATGACTGAGTTGGATCTTGGGGTGAAGTGAAAGGCATGAACTGTGACGATGCATTTAAGATACACCCCATTAAGTGGAGCTAAGAACACGGGAGGTGGCGGGAGCTCAGGCACCACAGAGCTACAGCACAGCTCTGGTCTGCGGAGCAGGTGAACGTGGAAGGCACACGGAGGGAGGAGGCTGGGGCAGACAACGCGGGTGGACAGGGACTTCTGCTGCGTGTGTAATTTCTCATTCTAAAATTTGCAATCAAAACAAGAGATTATCTGCTGTGGGATGACAATCAAAGGGTCATCACACATTGCAGCCACACCGTCTGGTGCAAGAGAACCTTCAAAGAGTACAGGTGTGTGTGTGTTCATCAGTTTTGCTCAAGCTGACACAAACTAGAGACATCTGGGAAGAAAGAACTGAGGAATTTCCTCCATAGGATTGGTCTGGGGCCTTGTTTGTGAGGCATTATCTTAATTGATTATTGATGGGCAGTGTGGCCCCTAGGTAAGCGGGCCTGGGCAATGCACAAGTCAGGAGAAGCAAGCCAGTAGGCAGCTTTCCTCCATGGCGTCTGCTTTAGCTGTGCCCCCAGGTTCCTGCCTTGAGTTCCGGCCCCAGCCTCCCTCGGTGTGGGATTGTGACCTGGAAACTGAAAGCTGAAATAAACCCTTTCTTCCCACGTTGATTTTTGGTCGCGATGTTAATCACAGCAACAGAGAAGGAAACTAGGATAGTGCATTGAGATCCCTGGTCCCCAGCATCCATCCTCTGGTTTTTCCTTAGTAAGAACACTTTGAATTTGTAGCTCGGGTATATTGGTATAGGGTCGTGAAGAATAAAGAATAAAACTCACCTTTCCAGACTTCCTTGCAGCTATGTTCCTCATGTGATTCAGTTCCAACTGCCCTTTCCTTGTTTGCTCCTTCTTCTATGCCATTGCCTAGAAAGTCAATCTGAGGTCATCATGGTGGTCCAGGAGGACAGAGTGGTCCCAAGAACCACTGGAACTCATTTTGTAAACCAGGCTGGACTCTAACTTGCTGAGATCCACCTGCCTTCTGAAGGCTTGGATTAAAGGCATATACCACCATGACCAGCTTAATTCTTTAAAAAGAAAAAGATTTATGGGCTGGAGAGATGGTTTAACAGTTAAGAGCACTGGCTGCTCTTGCAGAGGACCCAGATTCAGTTCCCAGCACCCATCCGGTGGTTAACAAACATCCTTAAGTCCAGTCCCAGGGAATCCAACACCCACCCTTTTCTGACCTCCATGGGCATTGCACAACACCGATGCACACCCATACATAAAGTAATACACTCATACATATAAAATAAAAAGAATACATAAATTTTTTAAAAATTTGTTTAGCCAGGCGTGGTAGCACATGTTTTTAATCCCAGTACTCGGGAGGCAGAGGCAGGTGGATCTCTGTGAATTCAAGGCCAGCTTGGGCTACACAGCAAGTTCCAGGCCAGCTGGGGCTGGAAAGAGACTCTCTCAAAAAGATTTTTTAAAAAAGATTTATTTATGGGCTGGTAAGACAATGCAGCAAGTAAAGGCACTTGCCTTCAAGCTTGATGATCTGAATTTGATCTCTGGAACCCACATGGCAGAAGGAAAGACCTGACTTCCACAGGTTGTCCTCTGACTTCCGAATACTGACCATGGCTGGTGTGCACGTGTGAACGTGCTCATACACACACACATACAATATGAAAAACAATTTATTTCTTTTCTGGTAAGGGCACCCCAAAATCATGGAAAGTGAAATGCTAAGAGAGAAAATATAAAATAGAAAGCGAAAGGGGTACACACACACACACAATATGAAAAACAATTGATTTCTTTTCTGGTAAGGGCACCCCAAAATCATGGAAAGTGAAATGCTAAGAGAGAAAATATAAAATAGAAAGCGAAATGGGTTCGGCTGGTTTTACGACCATTCATTCTTTTTAAAAACTTAAAAAATGTATTTATGTGTATGAGTGTTTTGCCTGAATGTATGTAGGTCCACACATGTATGCAATGCTCTCAGAGGCCCGAAGAGGACACTGGGCCCACTAGAACTAGAGTTTCAGATGGTCATACAGGGTGCTGGGAACTAATCCTCTGCAAAAGCAGGCAGTGCTCTCAACCATCTGAGCCGTCTCTCAAGCCCAAAGACAGCCCACTCGTGGTAGGTAATCTAGCCTATGATTGTGAGAAAGGCTCTAATCTCTTTGAATCGCCCCTTAAAGTCTCCATCTTCCATCACTGCAATGACAGTCGAGTTTCAACGTGAGTTTCAAAGGGGACAGATATATTCAAACCATAGCAACATATATATGTATATATGTGTGTATGTATGTGTGCATGTGTGTGTATGATGTACGTGGTGAGTGTGGTTGTGTGTGTGCCACAGTACTCCTGTGGAGGTCAGAGGAAAACTTTTAAAAGTTGGTTTTCTCCTTTTACCATGTGAATCCCAAGGATCAAACTCAAGTTTTCAGGCTTGGTGGCAAGCATCTTCATCCTCTGAGCTATCTCGTTGGCCCCAACTTACAGGTTTAAGATGTGAAAGGAAAAGGTAAAGTAACAGGTAATGGCCCAGAATACAGAACCTGTACTAGCAGGCCAGGGCAGGGCAGGCCAATCAGTTGTTCCTCGGTGAATCTTACTAGTCCATAATTGGGCCACTGTGGATTCATCTCAGCCCTGTCCTCCAGGGGCCGACCTCAGAGGAGTTTTAAGTCCTGTTCAAGTGTCCCACATCCTGCTGGCATTAGGGTTGGAACAACCTCAGAGCTGAGCAATCAGAGGCTCCTATTTGCCAGGGTCAGGATTCCCTGGTGATACACAGAGAAATAAATCCCACTTGGCTATCTGCCATTTCAATTTCCAGGGAGGCCATGTGCAAGGAGTCAATGCCAAAACTTGCCTCAGTTGTGAAATTTGATTCTGAACCTGGTTGTAGTGGCTTCTGTCTTAGTAGCAGGTCTAGAGGTTCCGTCTGTCAGTCTACTCTAAGTTATGGGACTCCCATGGCATAAGAGCATCTGGGGGTCACAGATTGAGATCTTAGGGATGGGGCAGTTACTCAGCAATAGAGAACCTGCTTAACATGCTCAAAACCCTGGATTCCATCCCCAGAGTGGGAGATAAAAATAGAGTGGGGCCTTGACTTTGCTTTGAAGAGCTATCTCCTCCATCCTGTTCTCAGCCAGGACATTTAACCTGGGCTCATTTATATTCCCGAGTCTAGGAGTGTGCCAATTGGTGCATTTCCATCTCCAGAGTCAAGATGATTGCTCATGACTGTGGCAGCCCAGTCAGAGTGAATCACAGGACATTTTCTGGGAATGCTAAGATAAGTATTGCTTTTTCTTGCTGTTGTTCAACAGGGAAGCTCTTAGTCCCTGGAGTTGCTGTCAGCCATAAGGGCTGTTGGAACTATTAGGAGAGTTAGTCAACACTGAGGAAGCAGAACAGAGGGACGGAAAGCAGGAGGCAGATTATAAGCAGAATGGATCATTCTCTTGGCTCTTCCAACCTATGATGCAGGGAAGAAAACAGCATTTGTAATTGCACATGGCCTGCCTCAGAAGTTTTAGATCACTGGCCACAAACATTAAAATTCATTGATTTTTATTTTATGTTTATGGAGTCTTTTACCTGCGGGCATGAAAAGGCACCCATGAGTGCAATGCTTGTGGAGTCCAGAAGAGGGTGTCAGAGTCACTGGAACCAGAGTTAAAGATGGTTGTTAGCTGTCTTATGAGTGCTGGGAACAGAACCTGGGTCCTCTGCCAGAGCATCCAGCGAACCACCGAGCCATCCCTGTAGCTCCCAGATTGGATCTTTTTCAAAAACTGATTTGCTTTTTAATGTTCTGGGAATCAAAACCAGGGTTTCAGACATGTCAAGCAAGTGATCTATATTAGCTGAGCTATAGCCCCAGCCTTGAATCTTTCTATTTCTTTATTTTTCAAATTTTGTTTTGTTTTGTTGAGACAGAGTCTCACTCTGTATCACTACGTAGCCCTGGCTGACTTGGAACTCACTGTGTAGACCAGGCTGACCTCAAACTCACAGATACTCACCTGCCTCTGCCTCCAGCATGCTGGAACCTTAGATCTTTCTTAACAAACTAATTATCCATCATTTTCTGACAGTCCAGCTTAAAAGAAAGAGTTCTGTCATCTCACAGTGCTGTGTTGACCACAGAAGATATCTCACTGACAAGCTGACGTTCTTCTGTGCAGTCTCTAACAGCAGCAGTTCCACTAGGGAGGGAGAGTGAATCCTGCAGCACAAGCAGATGACCGGGATAATGCGGACCCAGGGCCTCATTGTCATCTTCCCAGGCTGGAAGAAAGGGTTTCTCATTTCTCTTCACACTACTTCAGTGGGTTCTCTTTAAATTCTGTTGGTTATAACATCTCATTCCTCTTCCTCCTCCCCCTCCTCCTCCCCCCTCCCTCCTCCTCCTCCCCCTTCTCCTCCCCCCTCCCTCCTCCTCCTCCCCCTCCTCCTCCCTCTCCTTTCCAGGCATCGAACCCAAGGCCGTTCACATAGTGGGAAGTACTGTACCACTGAGCTACATCCCCACCCACAGCATCCCACTTCTGGTACCAGCTCTGTATGATCAATATTTTTTAGCTGCAAGTGGAGCAATTCATTTAAATTAATTTGAACAAAAGGGAGTTTATTGGCTGATGAGAGAAAACCAGAGATGTATTGGAAACAAGAACCAAACTTCTGTCTCTCTGTCTTTCTGTCTCCGTCTTTCTGACTCTCTCTGTCTCTCTCTCTCTTTCTCACTCTTACTCATTTTGGTTTGGCTTCACACTGTTTCAGCCTCTTCCCACCCAAATTAGAATGGCTTTTCCATACACGCAGAGAACATTGACACCATTGGCAGAGGTGCAGCTGATAGCTCCAGGGCTGGAAGAGCAAGGCTCCTTCCTGTCAACTCCAGCCATGAGAACCCAAGGGGGCTGAACTTGCTTGTCCTGGGTCACATGAGGTAGGTACACCTATAACTGCTACTGGAAGAAACGTGAAGGGAAGGAATGATTAGTACCAGAAAAAAAATCAGTGAACGAATTAATGAAGGCTGATGAGATGGCTCAGTGGGTAAGAGGGCTCCTGCCAAGCCTGACAGCCTGAGTTCAATCCCTGGATCCCACTTGGTGGCCTCCACACATGTGCTGTGTCACTTGTATAAACACATACACACACACTCAGATAATTAATGAAAGGATTATGTAAAGTTGTCAGATATAATGTAAATATATAGATGCCACAGCTCTATAGACATTAGCTATTACTGATTAGAAAGTGCTAGCTAATAGTATCCTGTTTACATTTCTTAAAATTCCTGTGAGTGAGGCTGGAGAAATGGCTCAGTGGTTAAGAGCAATGACTGCTCTTGCAGAGAACCTGGGTTCAAATCCCAGCATCCACATGGTGGCTAACAACTGTCTGTAACTCCAGTTCCAGAAGAATTTGACACTCTTCTAACCTCCATGGGGTCACTTATATACTTGTAGGCAATATGCTCATATATAAAAATAAAATATTAAAAAAAACAATAAAACTCCTGTGGCTGTATAATACAAGTCTAACAAGAAATTTGAAGAAGATGGTGCATCTTCAATGTAGAATATAAAATACCTAAAACAAATAAAATATTTAAGCTATAAGCATAAGAAGGCTTTGGTTTTAGATGGTGACATCATCCGAGGCAAACACCATACCAGCCAAGCCACAGCCCTCAACTCATGACTCAGTATCCAGATGTGGTGGGTCACGCCTTCCAAGTAATCTGTGAATTTAAGACAATACTATTCAAAATCCTAATGGGATTTTTGTTTTGACACAGTGTATCACTATGTAGCCTTGGATGGCCTAGAATTCACAAAGATCTTTCCAAGTGCTGGGATTAAAGTCATGCACCATCATACCCAACAGATTTTGTTTTATGTTTTATTTTTACTTTTTTTTCTTTTGGTTTTTTTTTTTTTTTTTTTTTTTGAGACAACATCTCTCTATAGCCCCAGCTGGCTTGGAATTGTCTATATAGACCAGGCTGGGCTTGATGTCACAGAGATCTGCCTGCTTCTGCATCCTGCATGCTGGGATTAAAGGTGTGTACCACCATAACCGGGCAAAATATTTTAAATATATTTATTTATTTTATGGGATGACTGTTATGCCTGCATATGTGTAAGTGCACTCATGTTGTGCAATGCCCTTGGAGATAGGAAGACGGTGTTGGATCCCCTGGAACTGGAGTTATGGATAGTTGTTAGCCTCCATGTGGATGCTGGGAACTGAACCTGGGTCCTCTGCAAGAGGAATCAGTGCTTTTAACCACTGAGCCATCTCTCCCGCCCCAGTGGTGATTATTCTTACTTGTGAGCTTGATGGGATTTAGAATCACTATGGAATCAAATCTCTGAACATGTCTGTGATTAGGTCAGTTTAGATGGGAAGACTCACCCTAAATGTGGGCAGTACCACTCCAAGGTCTGGGGCCCTGGACTGAATCACAAGGAGAAAGTGAGCTCAGCATTGGCATTCATGGCTCTTTGCTTCCTGACTGAGTGCAACATGACCAGCCAGCTCCCACTACTGCACCAGACCGTCCCTAGAGCTGTAGAATGTAGAAGATAAATGTAGAATAGAGACTGACAACCTGAATTCAATCCCTGGAACCCACTTGGTGGCCTCCACAAATGTGCTGTGTCACTTGTATAAACACATACACACACACTCAAACAGTTAATGAAAGGATTATGTAAAGTTGCCAGATATAATGTAAATATGTAAATATATAGATGCCCAGCACCTGGACTTGATCCCCAGCACCAGTAAAAGTCACCAGCATGAAAGGAAAAGGACAGAGGCCTATTGAGAAAAGTGGAAGGGGAATTTTCTTTGGAATATCTGCAGACAAATAACTGTGAAGGCTGTGTAGGGGAAAGTTAGAAAATTATATAGAAAACTATAGATGAGAACTTTGTAAGAGGACATACTAAAGTTATTGTTGAGCTGGAGAGATGACTCAGCGGTGAAGAGTGCTACTGCTCCTCCAGAGAACCCGTCTTCAGTTCCTAGCACCCACACTGGGCTTACAACTGCCTCTCACTCCAGCTCCAGGGGATCTGAAGCCCTCTTCCACGCGCACCTGCACACATGTGACACACACACATATACGTAAATTTTAAAAAATTTAAATACTGCTGGATTTGTGAGGTTCACTAATGGCATTGTGATATGCATGAAATGTTCTTGTTTTTAAGAGGTGTGGACCTGGCTGCAGAGATGGCTCAGGGACTAAGAGCACTGGCTACTCTTGCAGAGGACCTGGGTTTGATTCCCAGCACCCATATGGTGGCTAAAAACCATCTGTAATTCCAGTTCCAGGTGATCCGACACCCTCTTCTGACTTCCTCTGGCATTGCACGACATGGATGCACTTACACACATGTAGACAATACATTCATACATACAAAATAAAAATAATAAAATATTTTTTTAAAAAGAGAT
Source organism: Eospalax fontanierii (assembly GCA_035773235.1). Classification (NCBI taxonomy): domain Eukaryota; kingdom Metazoa; phylum Chordata; class Mammalia; order Rodentia; family Spalacidae; genus Eospalax; species Eospalax fontanierii. Next base: position 71,368,357 of record CM069531.1, read on the forward strand.
GTGGACTGAAATTTATGAAAGTGAAGTTTAAAAATAGTCATAATTTAAATACATCTGAGCTGGGCATGGTGAGTGTCAGATCTCAACACTCAGGAGGCAGAGGCAGGTGGATCTCTGTGAGTTCAAGGCCAGTGTAGTTTACATAGTAAGTTCCAGGCCAGCTAGGACTAAAGGAAAACTCTGTCTCAAAAGACCAAAAGAAAAAGCATAAAAAGCAACCTGTTCTATTTTTTCATTTGTGTTTGTATGTTTTTTTTTTTTGTCTTACTATGTAACCCTGACTGGCCTAGCATTACTATGTAGACCAGGCTGGCCTCAAACTCACAGAGATCTGCCTGCTTCCCCCTCTGGAGTGCTGGGATTAAAAGAACACATCACCAGATTCCACCAAAAAGTAACCTGCTGTTCCAGCAGAGTTACCGTATCCAACCAAAATGAATAGCCAGGTTGCCCAACTTACCTGAGGCTCTGGGTTTCCAAAGCTGGCATTAATCAAGAAGAGGCTGACCTTGAGTATGAACCTGAACTTTAGCCTGTGGTCCTGATTCCCACCACAGGACAGAAGCTTTATGGATCTCTCTCATCTTTAACGATACAGTCCAGAGGTGAGCTTCATGAACATTGCTGTTCACATGGAACCCACACCTTGATACCATAGCAAAGCCAGATGTGGGATGCACACCTGCAATCCCTGCACTCTGTAGGCAGAAACAAGAGGATGTGTGTTCAAGGGCAGCCTGAGCTGTATAGCAAGACCCTGTCTCCAAAGGAAAAACAAAACAAAACCTTCAGCAGCAAGATCTAAGAATGATAGGTTCACCCTTTTGATGGATCAAAAAATAATTTCCTAAGGATAGAGTGAAGATGTGGTCACTGTCTCCCGCCTATGCCTTGGCAGCTGATATTGCTGTGGGAAGAGCTAGATACACATCTTCCCATAAAAGGAACTAAGCACATCACATCTTCATCCTCTTGCTCACAGAGATGTGATTTGCTTATTATGACTGGGAAAGGTCTTCAGTGACACGTACTGAGTATTCTAGGACTCCCACTCCAAATTAAGGGAAAACTGCTGTCAGCACATGGGAGTGGCTCCAGAAGACAGGGAAGTTCAGTCTGCTCTGAAGAGGAGCTAGACAGGGAAGCTTGCGTTCTCTCTTGCCTTCATTGGCAGTTGCTGCTAAAATTTTATTCTTCTATATCATTGCATTGAATAGGGTCTCACTCTATACCTCAGGCTGACTTTGAACTCATGGCAATCCTCCTGCCTCAGCTTTCAAAGTAATAGAATTGTAGACATGAGCCCATTTTCTTCCTCCCTCAGTCCCCCGTTTACCGATTTCTTTCTTTTTCGTCTCTTTGAGACAGGGTCTCCCTGTAGCCCCAGCTGTTCTGGAACTCACTATGTAGACCAGGCTGGCATCAATCTCATAGAGACCTGCTTGGCTCTCTCCTCTCATGCGCTGGGATTAAAGTCATCACACCTGGCTCCTTTGCTGCATTTTTGTGTATCTGGATGCCCTATTACAACACACACACAGCCTAAACTCAGGTGCCACCCCGAACTCACTAATTACATTCAATCCTACTTCTTTTTAAATTTTTATTTATTTATTTATTTAACGTGTATGAGTATATCGCCTGCAGGTGTGTGAGTGCACCCATGTTGTGCAATGCGCCCTGAGGTCAGAAGAGGGTGTCTGTTAACCTGGAACTGGAGTTACAGAGGATTGTTAGCCACCATATGGGTGCTGGGAATCGAACCTGGGTCCTCTGCAAGAGCAGTCAGTGCTCTTAACCACTGAGCCATCTCTCCCGCCCCTCAATCCCAATTCTTTCATGTGACAAGTCTAAGGAGTATAAGGAGAGATGGGTCCCGTCATTTAAAGCTGGTCTCCAGAAACTTATCTTTGGAGACAGGAGTGTGGGAACAGAGTTTTCAGAAAGGAGAATATGATTTAATGGCTTATTATGAGACAGGGTCTCATGTAGCTCAGGCTGGCCTCATGCCCATTACTTAGCGAAGAATGACCCATGAATAACACAATGGAGCAAAATGGAGCCTCAGATTAAAATGCTTTCCAAAAGAATTAACAGTAAATGAACTGATTCATCCCAGAGGGAGCCCTGAGGGTCTCAGGGCTTAGGATACTCAGAGGCAGTAGAAGGTGGGGTTGAGGCACCCCGCTTGCAAACAGTAGATTATCAGAAGTCTAAAATTCGAGGTGTTGAGATGCTCGGGTCTGCTTCCCATGCTAAGCAACAGGAGTCATTTCACAGCTACGTCCCTGTCACTCCAGGTCCCGGAACCCTGACACTGTCTTCTGTCCTCCATGAGCACTGCACACACGTGGTGTACTTATTTATCTGCAGGCAAAACGCTCCGTACACAGAAAATAAATATAAATAAAACGTTTTAAAAACTATTTAAAAATGTATGAACTCAGCAAATCTATCATTCAATAAGAAGAAGATGGAGGCTGAGTGGGATGTACATGCTTGTCATCCCAGCACTCAGGAGGCCTACACAAGAGAATGGTGAGTTCCAAGCCACATGGGCTACATGAAATCATGTCTAAAGAAAAGACGTATATATACGTGTGTGTGTGTGTGTAACATCAACACTTATAGGAAAACTATCACAGGAGGAGTTCACAAAGACCTTCTCTAAAATAACGTACAAATGATTTAGTTCAAGAAGTATGAAAATAATCTTTGAAAAAGAATTAGAAATACAAAAGGAAAAGTGAACATAAAGAATGTTAATAAAGATAATTCCAAACAAATATTGTTCAATAAAATACTAATTTGTCAAGATTTTTAAAGAGAAGACAGAAGAAAGGCTGGTGAGAAGGTCCAGTGGGCACAGGCACTTGTCTCCAAGCCAAGTTTGATCCCCAGACATACATGGTGGAAAGACAGAACCAACTCCTGTAATTTGTCCCCTGGCCTACACACACACACAGACACACACACACACACACACAAAATAAGTAAATGTAAAAAAAATTAAAGGACAAGCATGGTGGCACACACCTTTCAACCCAGTACTTGGGAGGCAGAGGCAGGTCGATCTCGGTGAGTCTGAGGCAAACTTGATTAACATAGCAAGTTCTAGGATAGCCAGGGCTATGTGATGAGACCCTGTCTCAAATTTTTTTAATAAAAAAAGAACAGACATGCTTAAAATGGGTAAATTGAAAATGAAAACAACTGTAAATTGGGAAGATGAAGATTAAATAACAAAACATTGTCTTATTGGCTAGAAGGAGGAAAAATATTGTTCATCATTAAGATCCTATTAGGCTAGCTCATGCCAAACGTGGTGGTGTCTGCTTTTAATCCCAGAGGCAGGCAGATTTCTGTGAGATTAAGTTCTAGGCCAGCTGAGGCTACAGGGAGACCCTGTCTCAAAACAAACAAAACAATACATAGTGTGTGGGCTGGAGAGATGGCTCGGTGGGTAAAGGAGTCTGTCACTTAGCCTTACAACCCAAATTCAGCCCCCGGGACCCTCATAGTAGAAGGAGAAAATCACCCCAAAAGTTATCCTTTAACCTCCAAACACTCACTGTGGCATTTGCACACTCTCATTAAAAAAAAAATAAATAGGTTTCAAAATTAATTCTAGGGGCTGGAGAGATGGCTTAGTAGTTAAGAGCATTTGCTACTCTTGTAGAAGATCCAAGTTCAGTTTCCAGCATCCACTTCGGATGGCTCACAATCACCTATAACTCCAGCTCCAGAGGATCTGGCACCTTCTTCTGGACTCCATTGGTGCCTGTGTGCACACATGCATATCTCCACATCATTTAAACGCATCATTTAAAAATAAACATTAAGGGGCTGGAGAGCTGGCTCAGCAGTTAAGAACACTGGCTGCTCTTGCAGAAGACCCAGGTTCGGTTCCCAGCACCCACATGTGGCTAGCAACCATTTTGTAACTCCGGTTCCAGGGGATCTGATGCCTGGTCTGACCTCCTCAGACATTGCTCAACACAGGTGCACTTACATACATGCAGGCAATACACTCATACACATACAAATAGTAAATAAAATATTAAAATAAAATAAACATTAAAAAATATAAACTTTAACCAGGTGTTGTAGCACACATTTCTAATCCTGGCACTTGAGAGGCAGAAGCAGGCACATCTCTGTAATTCTAGGTCAGCTTGGTCTGTATAGGGAGTTCCAGGCCAGTTGGGGCTACATTGTGAGCTCCTGTCTCAAAACCAAACAAAAATACATTAATTGTACAAAGCGGTACCTGCGGCCAGAGAGATGAGGACAGCTGGCGTGTCTTGCACCTGTGTTACGTGACTCACAACCAGCTCCCAGGGATCCTGTGCCTCTGGCCTCTGCGGAAACCTACACTCACATGCATGTACCCCCCACATACACACATACACATAATTAAGAATAAAAATGAACCTTTAAAATAAATAAATAGGGGGCTGGAGAGGTGGCTCAGCAGCTAAGAGCACTGGCTGCTCAGTCCCCAGCACCCACATGGTGGCTAACAACCGTTCTAACTCCAGTTCCAGGGAATGGGATGCTTCTGGCCTCCACAACTACTGCATGACATGGGTGCACTTACATACATGCAGACAAATCACTCATACATACAAACCAAAAATAAATTAAAAATTTATTTATTTCTGTACTGTGTCTGTGTGCATTCTTGCATGAGGAAGTCAGAGGACAATCTCCCAAAGTCGGTTCTCTCCTCCCACCTTGTTTCTATTTCCTGATTTATTGATTTATTTTCATGTGTATGTGTGTGTGTGCTTGTTCATGTACATGCAGGAGCATACAGGGGCCAGAAGAGTGTAGAATCCTCTGGAACTGAAGTTATAGACAGTTGTGAGCAGCCATGTGGGTGCTGGGACTCAAACCTGAGTCCTCTATAAGAGCATAAGTGCTCTTACGCACTGAGCCATCTCTTCAATCCTATATATAAATGGTTTTTCAAAGAAACAAGAGGTAGGAATTAAAAGCCTGGATAGGGTGGCTTATGCCTATAATCTCAGCACTGGGGAGGACGAGACAGGAGAATCACTAGGAGCCTAAGGACAGCCTGGACTACATAGTGAGTTAGCCTGCGTTACTGTGAGAACCTGTTGGAGGGTGGCAGGGTGAATGAGGATGGTAGCTTTCATATTGAGCACTGAGCTGCTTCAGGCATTACTTCTAATATTTTTCCATATTTTAGATTGAATCACATGAAATTGCTAGTATGTGACTGATCCTGACCTACAAAGATGTCATTGTCACATGGTGCAATTTCTATTATTCCTTTACCACTTGAACAACCCTAGAACATGAAATGGTGAGCAGTGGAAAGAGAAACCAAGGTCATCGATCCCCAAGACCCCCACATCACCCAGTCTAGTCCTGATCTTGCCCGAATGCTCCTCTCCAGGGCACTGCGCAGGTTGAGGGATTCTTTTGTCACAAGACACCCCATGTGATGGCATAGACCAGCATTCAAGGGCTAAGGGCAGGACATATGGCCTTGCCCAGATGAGGTCACTTTAGGTTCCCAGAAGTTACTCCAGAAACAAGAGCTCCCAGAGCAACTTCACTACACAAGCAAGCCTCCCCGCTACATCCTTCCCACTGGCCACGGAAGCAGGACACACTCACCAGTTTCACGTTTATTTTCAGAAAGTGATGAAGACAAAAGAAATACACCCAGACACCACTCTCTTACAATAAATAGCCTCCCCATCCAAAAAGTAAAAGTAAAAAAGACAAGGAAAAAAGCCCGTTGTGCACACCTTCACAAATGACCTCGCTCGGCGAAATGACCCCCACCCCTTCCTCTGCACCCACTCTCTTGTTTCCTAGCAGGTGGGCCCAGGCCGGGTACCTAAAGTCACCTGAGTCCTCCCCACAACTCTGGCTGACTGACTTATAAAAATCTATGTATATTTATTCTCAGGTCAGAGATTAACACAGGCCACAGAACCATCAGAAGTCCACAGGGGAAGAAAGCAGGTCTCCAATCCTGATTTCTCCCTGACCCTCCCACCCCACCAGAAACCACGAAGGCCCTCTGGGCCCTCTGAGTCCATTTTGTTCTCCATGGAACTTTCCATCAGAAGCAGCACCAGGTACATGACTGTAGTTCAGGCTGAGGAAGGGGCAGGGGACACGCTTGTTACATTTCTTTGTTGGCCAGGAAGCAATGTGCGAACCCCAGAATCCTTCTTGTCCCTTCTTCTTCCCCAACCAATCACTACACAGGGAAGGGATGGTGGAGCACAAGGCCTCTCTGCCCTGTGTCTGTTTTCTAAGTTAGTCCATATCCTCCAATCTAGAGGCATCTGCTCAGTTGGGAAAGTAGTTATAAAACTGGCCTTCTGCCTCCTTATCAAAAGGAGAAGGGGCCTCAGCAGGAGAGGAGCTGTCGCCACTGGAAGGGTAGGGGGATACCCGCCTCCTCTTAGAGTCTCCTCCACCTAGTCCTGAGTCGCTGGGCTCTGGCCGGAGTGGGGTGACCTCAGTCCACAGTGAGGGGGAGCCCTGCTCCTCTGGCCCCCGTCCATCCGCGGCTCCCAGGCTAGGCTCCATGGGTAGAGTTCGCATGGGTCGGAACCAGCCTGCTGGGCTCATCTTAGGAGGGTACTGAGGAGCCACAGGCCAGCCAGTCCCAGGTGCCAGGACTTCTTGGCTACGGTAGTAGGGCATGGTGGGCCCAGGGGCAGAGGGCAGGAATGCAGGCTTCATGCTCACTGCTCGGAGCTCGGCCTCATAACTGTGCTCCCGGGGCGTCCCCAGCCAGTAAGGCTGTGAGACCACATCCTTGGGCTGGCCAGGAAGGTCGGGGTAGAAGCGGCTGGGAACAGGATACTGGTTGGATAGAAGAGGGGAGTAGGGGTCCCCACCAAGCAATTGACAGTTGGGTCCAGGTGGCGAGGGGACACTGGTGTCAACAGATGCATACATGCTTTAAAGAAAAGAAGAAAACAGGTCACGTTCACGTCCCTTCCGTTCCCTGCCCTCCTTCCCTGACCCAGCTGCCCTCCAGTCTCCCTCAATTGCAGAGAGAGGACATGTTGAACACAGAACTACAGTCCCATCTCAAAGAAACCAAAAGGAAGTTGAATCCAGTGACACTTACGACTCAAAGTTCTCCCGGAATCCTTTCGCAAAGGGATTATTGTCAATTTTCAGCTGAGTGATCTAGAGAGGGGAAATAGAGTCTTCTTAGTCTGGGGCTCAGGACCTTCCAAAGTTCCTCACAAGGAGACTGTGACCCATCCCACCGCCCACTCCCCTTCCACATCTGTCCCAGGCTCAAGCCCTTTGTAGCAGCCCTTACCTCTGCATTCTGGTAGGCAGTCACGGCAATGAACTGGGTCTCTTGGAAAGTAAAGACGTGCGTGTTAGAAGCGTTACAGGCGGCCTCTGGCTCTCCGTCATTCACTTCCACAATGTGCAGCCGGGGCTGATACTTATGGAGGGACTGCAGTACGATCATCTGGAGAGGGAACCAGGCGTTGGCAAAGTGGAAGACGGAGCCAGAAGGACCCTCCTGTCCTCATGGTGGGCCCACGACTGGATGTCTACGCGATCCCTCTACCCACCACTGACTAGACCCATAAGCAAGGCTAGAAAGACCCCTGGATGTCATCGCGTCCCTTCCCCTGCCTTGCTACCATGCGACTTCGGCTAAGCCCTCTAGATCAGTCCCTAGCCTCTTTGGGACGCCAGCTCTAGTCTCTTGCCCCTTTTCTGCTCCTAGACATCTGTTGAGATCAAAGTCTTAGCATAAGAGGACTTTTCTGTATGTGTGCATCTGTGCATCATGTGTCTGTTCATGTATGTGCAGGCGTACACAGAGACCAGATGACTCTCAATGGCCTGGAATTTGCCAAGTTGGCTAGACTGAATGGCCATCCCTGTCTCCCCAGTGCTAAGATCGGGGCTCATGGCATTGCACTAGGTTTTTGTTGTTGTTGTTGTTGTTTTTGTTTTTTATTTATTTGTTTTGCATGGGTTCTGGGGATTGAACTCAGGTCTTTGTCTTTGTAAGGCAAATGCTTTTACCAACTGAACCATCTCTCCAACTCAAAGTCTTTATTAAAGACAAAAACAACAGGATTGGGTCTGTGGAGGTAGCTCGGCTGGTAAAAGCACTTGTTACCAAGCTTGACCTGAGTTCTCCTGGAACCCACATAGTGGAAGGAGAGAACTGACTCTGATAAATTGCCCTCTGACTTCCACATGCACACCATAGCTCATGTGCCCTGCCCCCAACAAAATAAATAAAAACTGTAAAAAGTTATGTTTTAAATGCAAAGACACTTTGCATGTGTTTCTGGGGCACTGGGGCCTAGTCTTGTCCCATGAAGGGACATATCATAGTCTAGTGAGGAAGTCAATAGACAGGCTTGGTCTGTGCTGACTGATAACCTCTTCTAGAGATCCAGCTTCCTCCCACCTCATCTTCTTCCCAGCAAGGATAGGAAAGAGTCAGAGTTTAGAGAGAAAGAAAGGGGACTCTTGGGGCTGGAGATGTATCTTAGTTGGTAGAATGCTTGCCTAGCATGCACGAAGCCCTGGGTTTGGTCCCCCAGCAGCTCATAAGGCAAGGTGGTGCATGCCTATAATCTAGTACTCAGGACTAGTGGCAGGAAGGTCAGAAGCTTAGGGTCATCCTTGGCTACATAGGGAGTTCAGGCCTGCCTAGACTAGAGATCTTGTATGGGGATCAGGGGAATAAGAATGGAAAAAAGGCTAACAGTACTGAATAGGCCCTAGGACCTCTCGAGGTATGTGCAGAGGGCTCTCAGATACACAGGCAAGCCACCTTCAGGGCCAGCAGTCCTACCTGGGTCACATTGTTGGAGGCTCCTTTATTGTTCGTGAGCTTCAGTTTCCCAAATGAAACTTCCTGGCGCATCCAGTGGGCTCCAGTGTTGGGTGAGTCTGGGTGGACATACAGGCGGTTCCCTGCGGACAGTTAACCTTATTGTCAAGTAGCCCTTGAACAGACCTGGAGATGTAGGACTTTGCCTGTTCTGAGGGAGATGTGAGAAAGGTGCAGGGATGGGCAGACAAGCAGAGGAAGAGCGGATATGGAAGAGAATTGAGCAGGTGACAAGCTAGACCAAATCCCATGAGATGACAAGCCCCAGAATTCAAAGCTTCATGTGGGGGGGCAAGGGTTTGGAGAATCCACCAGGGGGCGCCCAGTCTTGGAGAAAAGTGTGCACCCATCACTCCCAAAGGGGCATGTACCTGGCATGCTGCCCTCCGCTTTTCCACACTGCACCCACTTGCCACTCTGGTATCGCCAGTGATGCTGATCCACCAAGACCACATCCACAAACATCCTGTAATGGCTGGTGGGCTCCAGCCCAGCCACAGTGAATGACAGGAATGGGAACATTCGCCTGCAGAAACAGAGAAACCCCAGGGTCCATCAGCCCCAATTCAGAGGCCAGTCATCGGTGGGCATGTGGTGTGCGGAAGCCGGCCTCCACCTGTTCACAAGAACCAAGTGGTAAGTGTACCAGAAGTCTGTTCGCTAGTGATTAAAATTGGAATTGTACAAATGTAACAAATACATTCGACTAAAAGCCAAAGTATTCACCACTGAGAAATCACTTCCCTGGTGTTTCACCACGCTGTCCCATCGCCTGTGCTTTTGAGGTTGTTTATGCCTGTTGTACATGGAGAAGAGGAAATGACGACAGCTGCTGTGTATCTTTCCCCAGTTCCATATTCAATCACATCATATTGGTAGCTTGAAATCAGCTATAGTAAGCATATTTACACCACAGGAATCAGCAAATACTATAAATCAGTTCCTACCTTTTTGTGATGCTGGGGATTAGACCCAGGGCCTAACGTATCCTATGCAAGCACTCTATTGCTGAATTACAGCCCCAGCCATAGACTTAAAAACGCTTTCCTTTTCAAAAGGTCAGTTGCTAGATATTTATCTGCATACCAGTGTCTCTAACGTAAGTGTGTTTCCTGGGTGGGGCAAAGGCACAAACCAGCTCTCCACACATAACTCCCAGAAGGTCCTTGTGCCTCAGTTCCCATCCATCCTTTCTACCATAGTTCTCTCGCTCTGAGCAATGCACTCCAGCCCTAGGGTACTCACCCACAGGCCCTTCCTTCCCCACATTTCTGGGTCTAACATCTACAGCACAGCATGCTCCAGGCCTGGGCCTTCAGAAAACCCACTAACATCCCAGGTGGACAAAAGGCTCTACTGAATTGTTTCGAAGTCTTGGGTTCCAGGAAAAGTGGATGAGGTTAGTGGGTTGGATACTGCATTATCCCATACATACTAGACTAAAAGATTCAGAAGAGGAAGCCTCTCCTACAACAGCCTCTCCACAACTTCCACCATCACTGCCCTCGTTATCACCATCACTCACCACCACCTCCACTATCACAGCCACCATCACTCACCACCACCTCCACCATCCTCATCATCACAACCTCTGACATCACTACAGCGACCCGCAGTCATCATCGCTGTCATTACCACGCCATGATCACAACCAGCTTCCCTCTAACCACCATCTCCATCATCTCTCCCGCCAATGCAACCACCACATCCACCATCTCCCCATCACCGCAGCCACCGCCTCCACCGCCCCCGTCATCAGTACCTCCACTGTCCGGACCCCCGCCCTCCACCATCAATACAACCTCATCTTTGCCATCTCTCAACCGCCACCTCTATCACAGCTGTCACCTCAGCCATCACTCCAGCTACACCTTCACCGCAGCCACCACCACTCCAGTCCCTGCGTCCACCATCTTCCCCATCACGATAACCACCAGCTCCACCAGCTCCACCACCACAGCCACCACTTCCGCCGTCACCATCACTGCCATTACCCTTTCATCATCACAGCCATCCTCCCTCCGGCCACTGCCTCTACCATGGCCTTCAGCGCTGTAGCCGCTGCCTCCGCCGTCATCACCACCGCCAGCGGCCTCAGGACCGGCACCAGCCCCAGTGACTGTGTTCTCTCTTCAGATCCCAGCAGAAAGAGCGGGCTTTTCAGAACAGCAGAGTCAAACCCTCGTCGGAGGTGCGTTTCATTCCCACGTCCCTCCATCCTGTAGGCCACGTAGAATGGGAAGGCGCTGGTCTCTCAGTTAGAAAACCAATAGTCTAGGCTAGCCTTGAACTTGTAATGTGGCAAAGAATGACTGAACTTCTGATCTTCCTCCCTCTGCCTCTACAATGCTGGGATTACAGGCATACCCCACCTACCCAGTTTATGTAATGTTGGGGATCAAACCCAAGACTTTGTGCATTCTAAACAAGCACTCTACCAAATTTAGCTATAGCCCCAGCCCAAGGATTAAGTCTTGAAAAACTGGGGTGGGAAGAATATTTTCAACCCATTTCTCTCAATAACTTAATCTATGATAATGGTGGGATCATTTAAACAATAGTTTCTGAAGCTGGAGAGATGGTCAATAGTTGAGTGCTTACTGTTCTTCCAGAGGACTGAGGACCTGGGTTCAGTTCCCAGTATCCCTGCCAGGTGGCTCATGACCACCTGGAACCAGTTTAGGGGAGTCTAGCTCCCTCTGGCTTCCTGGGCACATGCATGTACAAGGTGTACATAAACTCACACACAAACACTTACACACACATAAAAATAAATCTTAAAAAAAAGTATTGTGGCTAGTTCCTATCCAAATTTGTGGGAATAAAGGAATAGAGAGGAATAATTTTTTCAACGATGCTGAGTTCAGAATCCAGGGCTTCTCGCATGTTAGGCAAACACTACCACTAAGCCACATCCCCAGCCTCAGAACACGTTTATTGATCTCTCCTTATACACTAGCTCGTTCATTGAGTCAGTTCTTTGAGATATAAAATATTCCTTGAAGACACTGAGGCTTAGAGAGATTGGTGGCAACCTCTTGATAATAGGGTGTATAGTCCATGACATCGTCTGCTCTGCTTTCATCACCACTAATGGGAGATAGGAGACAAAGGAACATGGTCGGTGAAAGGGAGAGGAGAAGGGAGGTCTCAGTTTTACTTAAAAGGCTAGAATTTGGGCTAGTGAGATGGCTCAGTGGGCAAAGGGCTTGTTGCAGAAGCATAAGAACGTTTGTTTGATTCATGTACCCACACAACAAAAAAGAAGCCAGACGGAGTCAGGTATGGTGGCACCCACCTTTAATCGCAGCATCCGGCATGCAGAGGTAGAAGGATCTCTGTGAGATCGAGGCCAGCCTGGTCTATGTAGCAAGCTCTAGGCCAACTGTAGCTACAAAGAGGCCTTCTCTTAAAAAAAAAAAAAAAAAAAACCCAAACCAAACCAAACCAAACAAAAAAGAAGCCGGATGTGGTGGCACATGTTTATAATTCCAAAATTAGGGAGGCAGAAACAGGTGGATCTATGGGGTTTGCCAGCCAGTCTAGCCTACTTGGTGAGCTCTAGGCCACTGAGAGAACCTGTCTCAAATTAAATAATAAAATAAGGTGGATGGTGCCTGGGGAATGACATTCAAGGCTGACCACTGGCCTTCATATTTATGTGCATTCACACCTGTACATGCATATCTGATCTGTACACACACACACACACACACACACACACGCACGCACGCACACACACACACACACACACATCAGCTAAAACTACCACCACCAGCTAGAATCCTAAAACAGTCCCCTGATTTACATAACATTTCATTTCTGGAAGTAACCAGTCGTGGAGATGGCTCTAGTGCCACACTGAGCACCTTAGAACTGCTTACTATCCCACTACCAGACTACAGAGTCAAGAGTCCATATCTCTCTGCCGCCCCAAGGGCCAATTCACCTCGGGATGACTTTCAGCATCTTTGTCACCCTCTACCCCAGATTCCAAGCATCAGGTACATGTTCCAATTCTTGGTTTTTAAATACAAATTAAAATAATGAGGAAATCCAGTGTAGTGAGGCATACCTTTAATTCCAACACTCAAAGAATGGCAGATCTCTGTGAGTTCCAGGCCAGCCTGGTCTAAGTAATGAGTTTCAGGCCAGGTGGGGCTACAGGGAGACCCTGTCTCAAAAAAGGCAACCAAACAAATAAATAAATAACAAGGAGAGCTGGGCACAGTGGTGTACGTCTGTGATCTGAAGTCTCAGCATTCAGAAGGCTGAGACAGGAAGATGACAAGTTGAAAGCTAACTTGAGCTATGTACAGAGACCCTGTACAGAGATAATGCCGGGTCTGTGAGAGGTCTTAGTGGGTAAAGGGGCTTGCTCGCAACACTGATGACCTGAGTTCAATCCCCAGAACCCACAAGTTGTCCTCTGACCTCCACAAGTATGCTGTGCAATCCCCATACCCCCAAAAGGGCATCAGATCCCCTGGAACTGAAGTTACAGATGGTTATTAGCTGCCATGTGGGAACTGGGAACCAAACCTGGGTCTTCTGGAAGAGCAGCCGGTGTGCTTAACCACTAAGCCATCTCTCCAGTCCCCAAAGATTCTCTTAATAGGTGGTAGTAATAGTCGCTACGAGGATAATTTTCCCGTAGCCTCCCCAGCAGTAGATGTTATTCATTAAGAATATTTTATGGCTGAATATGATGGCACACACCTTTAATCCCATCACTCAGGAGGCAGAGGCAGGCAGAATTCTGTGAGTTTGAGAGCAGTCTGGTCTACATAGCGAGTTCCAGGCCAGCTTGGACTACAAAGTGAGATTCTCTCTTGTAAAAAGAAAAAAGAAGAAGGACGGGGAGAACGATTTAAAATGAATAAGTAAAGAGAAATAAAACCCATCAGAGTTAGGGATATGGAAAAGGGAAACTAGAAGTGACCGTTGGGCGACCTCACATTGGACGGAAATCGTGTTACCAACCCTAACTTCATATATCCAAACGCACATGCAAATTGGGCTGCCGAACAACAGCGCTCCCCAAAGTTATCTTAATTACAATAATCAACCAATCACACCCAGAAAAGTGGGGATTACCAGCAATTAATATCCACCCACACTCCCACAGAGACCCGGCCTCTCTTCCCTTACTGGGAAGGTCTGCCATCTGCTGTTGTTTTATGTTTACCAGCCCATTCACAACACACACTGTGCACAAAAACACTGACACAGCCTATGCGCGGCTCTCCCAGGCTGCCCTGTCTCCAAAACCACACAGATCCCAAAATCGCTTTATATTTTTATTCTATTTATGATTTTCATTATTTGTGTATGTATGTGGGTATGCACACGCATGTGGAGGTCAGAGGACAACTTCTGGGGATCGGTTCTCTTCTTCCATCGTGTGTGTCTCAGGGATCGGACCCGGGTTGTCAGGCTTGGCAGCAGACACCTTTGTCTGTTGAGCCCTCTGACTAGACCACCTCAGTGTCTTCTTCCTCTCAGTTTCCTCTCCAAGCCCCACTTGAATTGCCTTCATCAGTGACCTTGCTCTCCACCCAGAGGGAAAGGCTGACTGCCACTGATCCATACTGGTGGGTGGCAGAGGGAGGACCTGGGACAGAGTGAGTCAGCCCCAGACGAAAGGCTGCAGGGCTGTGGGTAGGCCTGGGGTGGAAGAATTTTTCAAAAAGAAAGAAAGCCGTGGGTGATGTGGTGGTGACTGGCAGGTCACTGGAACCCACAGAGGGACCGACCAGCCTGTCAAAGCAGGAGGACTGAAAAGTAGCTGCTCTCTGAACCTATAGCAAGACCCTATGGCAAAAGGGAACAACCCTGGACTTCCGAGATCACAGGAACTCAAGTTGAGAAACTACAGAGGCCATGGGGGCTGGTGGGACTGAATTGGGAGCCATGTGTTCCATCTCCTTCGCAGTGTGGGGTGTCCTTCCTCGGGCACTGTTTTATTTATTTGTTTATTTATATATTTATTTATTCATTCATTTATTGTTGTGATACAGTTTCTTTGTAGCCCCAGCTGGCCTGGAACTTTCTATGTAGACAAGGCTGGCCTCAATTTCCCCGAGATCCACCTGCCTCTGCCTCCCAAATGCTGGGATTAAAGACATGCGCCACTGTGCCCGATCTTTTATTTACTTATTTTTGATACGAGATCTTTCACTGGCCTAGAGCTCTCTTATTAGGCTAGGCTGGCTGGTCAGAGAACCTCAGCTATTAAAATTCCATCACACTGGCTAGCTTTCTTTTATAACATGACTTCTAGGGGTTGAAGTCAGGTTGCATTTGCAAAGTAAGCCCTTCATGACTGAGCTATCTCCAATCCTTAGATTTTTTTCCCCCATTTATTTATTCATTTTTAGGGGGTAGGTATATTACGCCGTGGTATGTATGTATGTGTGGAAGTCAGAAAACATTTTTCAGGAGTCAGTCCCCTTCTTCGACCATGTGGGTCCTGGAGATCAAGCTCAGTTTGTCAGTCTTGGCAGTGAGCATCTTTACCCACTGAGCCATTTCACCAGCTTTTTAATTTTTTTAAGATCCATTTTCAAGTTAGGCGTGTTGATGATATACACTTGTAATCCCAGCATTAGAGGTAGTGGCAACTGAGGCAGGAGGATTGAGAATTCTAGGCCAGCCTGTCTCAACCAATCAAAAAAAAAACAAAAATTCATTTTCAGAGGTGCAAAATACATAAGGAAGGAGGAATACCAATTTTAGGCCAGTCTTAACTGCATGGTGAGATCCTGTCTTAACATAACAACAAAAAAATACCAGACCAGGACTGACAAACATTGAAGGTTAGCCCACCATATTTTCTATCCACTTTTATAATACAGTGATATTTGTCATAATAAAAAATATTTGCTAGGGATGGAGTAGTGAGTATCTTCCCAGCATTCAAAAGGCCCAGGGTTCAATTCCTAGCATTAAAAACAAGTTAATTAATTAATTTTGTTCTTTGAGATTGCATCTCATGCCAGGCATGGTAGCATATACCTGTAATTCTAGCACTCAAGAGGCAGAGGATTGGGAGCTCAAAGGAAGCCATAACTACATAGTAAGTTTAAGGCCAGCCTGTGCTACATGAGATCCTATGTGGGGGGTGGGAGAGAGAGCCCTCATTATATAGCACAGACCAGCCTCAAGCCGGAGACACTCCTGCCTTAACCTCCCAGGTACTTGGATTTCAGGGGTGCACCCCCCACTTGGCCTGAAAAGTACATCTAGCATATACAACTGCAGCACTAAAACAAACAAATAAACAACAACAACAGCAAAAAAATAAGGACGCAAATCTAAAGGGAGACAGCAAAACTGGTCAACTAGGAATTATGCTGCAGCAACACAAAGTAGAGAGAAAGGCCACAGGAATCTAGATTGGTTAGAGTATACCCCCAAGTACGTCCCCAAACAGCCCCCAGTCAGCAAGCCTCCAGCCCAGCTCAGCCAGATCCCTGAAGTTCTGGCGGATGCTCTGACCACCACCCGCCACCCAACTGGACTAGAAGAGCCGAGGCCTAGCTGTGCAGTGTGGAGGCCTGACCAGGCCCCAAGATAAGAAGCCTCCTGTTACTGACCACACCACAGAGTAGGGAGCTCAGTGCCCCACCTGGTCTGCTGTGTGAACCACTAGATAGCCCTGCACCTCAGTGTTCTTGAATAAAAAATGGGGAGAACACTTGGCCTACCTAACACACAGTGAAATAATGGAAGTGAAAGCACTTTGGGTGTACCACGCAAGGCCTTCAGATGGTGTAGGTGGCTGTTCTTACTGGTGGCTGTGGAGACTAGAGAAAAAAGCCCAGGCAGGCTCCATCTGGGCTCTGGTGCAAGCTCTGCCAGCAGTGAGCATGCTGTGTAACCTAAGGAGAGTGTCTTGTTGTCTCTGGGCCTGTCTGTGCAGTTAGAGAGTTGGACAGGATATTTTGGGTCTCTTTTAGTTCAGAAACTCTGGGACCAGAGCTTGGCCTGTGTGTCTGGAGATATTCAGAGAGAGACTAGAGTTGGGGGATCAGAGGAGAATTACTAGAAGTCTTCAGAGATGAAGGCTGGGCCATTATAGAACATATGGCCTTTCCTGGGTTCATTTCAATGAGGAGAAACAGTTCAGCAACTTGAAGTCAGTTGTGGTTAGTGGACAGATCCCTCCATTCCAGGCTGCCCTACAGAAATTGTCTGGAGGGAAGTCACTGTAGTCATGCCACTCTGAGGCCCAGCAAGGCCTCTGTCTCCCCTTCTAAGCCACACCCTTGCCATCTCTTAATTACTTCTTGAATCTCCATCCCCCCCCTCCCCAATCCTAACCCATTGATGGCCAAATCCCTGGACACAGAGCCGGAGCTGATCCTCCACTTCGAAGGGGAGGTTCGACTTCTCATGAACACAGAGGGCCCACTTGGGGTGTTGCTTACTTAACAACCCCACATAAACTGCAAGATTCTCCATCTTCCTCACACTAGAGGCTTTATCCGGAAGCATCACCCTGAGCCTCAAACCCTTACCATCTATGCGCCAGCCTCAGAGGAACCCCCTCCAACTTCTCCCAGGCTGGACTGGTAAATATCTGGGCAGAAAAGGGAGCACATTTTCAGGGATCAGCCTCAAAGAGTACAGTATGGGATTGGTCACCAGCTAGGACCAGAGATGAGCTTGGCTTTCTCAGCACAAGCTGAGAACTTGTGCCCACACAAATTTTACTGCCTCCCCTACACAAAGTGTACACACACCACACACACACACACACACACACCAGACATGCGATCTTAAAGACCGGAAAAGAAACTTGGCCGACTGCTTCTCCATGTCACTAAATCCCTGAGCACAGCAGAGCAGCAGCAAAGAGTGCGGGAGCTCAGAGAGGACAAGAGATTTCCCCAGCACTGTAGTTTCCCATGTACAGGAACTGAAAGGCGCCAGTCTCCCGCAAGGCCCAGAACACACGCTCCCAGCTGCACACTGTCATCCTGCACTTTCAGGCAAGGAGCTGGGCTGGGGTATCATCAACTCTGAGAGTCGCCCTTTCCCCCGACCAGCGTGGTTTAGTGAGCCCACACCACCACCTCTCTCCTTTCTGAGTTCCCTGGCTGTTGGTGTGATAGCCTGGGCATCCGCAGCTCTGCAGAGCTTGCGGCGTCCTCACTATAACCCTGCTCCCCTGTCCCCTAAAACACTGAAGCCCGAACTGCAAGCACAGAGACCTTAGCCACGTCTAGCTTCAGAATTTAAAAAAAAAAAAAAAAAAAAAAAAAAAAAAAGATGAAAGTCCCTGTTCCGGCGGCGGGCCACCGAGGCGAGACTCCCGCGGGCTCCGCCCCGAGAGCGGTGCGCACACTCACCGTCCCTGCTTGGTGATGATCATCTCCGTCTGGTGCTGGTTGAACTTGGACCACAACAGGTGGTTGTTGAGCGCGACTCTCAGCTTCCCCGACACCTCCAGCCCCGCGGGCAACGCGTAGTCCTCGCGCGGCCCGGGGTAGAGCCCCGCGCGTGGGTCCGGGGCGGCGTAGCCATCTCCGGGCGGGTAGCCCTCGGGGCCCGCGGGCGGCGGGAAGGGCTCGCCTGGCCCGGGGAAGCCGGCCGCCTGCGCCCGGGTCGGGTAGGCGTAGGCTCCGAGGAAGCGGCCCGGCGGGGCGGGCACCAGGGCACCCCCGGAGTAAGGTGCCCCCAGGCTGCCACCTCCGCGACGATCGGCCGCGTCCTGCGCCCCCGGCTCCGGGTAGAAGTAGCGATGCTGCTGGTCTGCGCCGGGTCCCCGGCCCTCGTCACTCGTCGGCATCGGCTCGGTGCCGGTCAGCATGTCTCGGCAGCCGGGCTCCACGATGCCCATCCGGGGCGGGCTGGGCGCCTCCACGCAGCCGTCGAGGACGAGCGGTCCCCTCGCGGGGGGGCCGGCCAGAAGGTCGTGGGGGTGTTGGGGATGCGGGGGCGGGGTCCGGGAAGGGGTGGAACCCCACCCGAGCCGGGCTGGGACGCCTAGCTCCTGCGCGCGCGAGTCGCGCCGCGGTTCCCAGGCTCCTTCTCCAGCGGGTCGCTGTCACTAGCGTCACGGCGGCCTTGCCTGTGGCTTTATGAAGCTCTCCGATCCCCCCACCCTGCCACCTCGGCCCCGCCCCGCCTCGCCCCGCCCCCTCGTGGCTAATACTGCACGAATTCTACGCTATAGGCGAGGACTGAAGGGCCCCCCGCAGCAAGTCTCTGTACGCCCCGAATCTAGGAGAGTCAACTACCACTTGAAACTTGGGTTGTTTTCTCGTCCCTGGACCCTCGGGGAAATTCCCCCCATCCAAGAGGGCTCAGCACAGGCCCTTTCCCACAGAAAGGCGTCGGGGATGGCCCAGATGGGACCCGTTAAGCAAGTTCACATTTCTAGCAGGCTCTGGAGCTGCTTAGACTATACAGTCAATAGATACTTGACTGTATGCTAAGGCTCTGTACTAAGTGACTTTGCACGAAGTACTTACCCACTTGCCCTTGGCCGGAGGCCCACGGGGACTGTTTGTGTTTGTCTCCATAGCCCAGGAGCAGACTTAGAAGCTGGTGGGTAGCAGAATCCACCAAAGAGATCACATCAAAAGCAGCCCACTCTGGGTTAAAATCTCTTCTCTCTCTCTCTCTCTCTCTGTCTCTCTCTCTCTCTCAGCCATCACCATAGGCACGGGAAGTAGTGTGCTAGGCTGTCAGTGTTCAAAGTCCCACGGCTGACTGTGCCTGTGGTATATGGGACCTGAGTAAGTCAAACTCACTTCCTTTACCTGGAATTCAGTTCCTCAGGCCTGACCAGGTAGACTGCGGAAATAAACACATGTACTGGGGGGGGGGGGGGGGTGCAGTGGGAAGGTTGTGAACCTTATATCAATGGGTGTCAGTGTACAGCACTTTCCGTTCTATTATAGAGGAAAGAAAGTGGCTTCAGTCATAGCTGGCTGACAAGCCCGAGACATGCTTTGATGGTGACAGGGGCCTTCTTCCTCCACTGAGTCCTATTCTGTTAAGGTAAGCCATGCTTTTTGAGGAAAAGTACCCTTTTCTCTTAATTGAAAATGATCCCATTGGGAGTTTTCCTGTGTAAAAAAACATCCTTGGGGGCTGGGGATGAGGCGCAGCTCAAGTGCTTGCCTGGCATGCATGAAGCCCTGGTTTGATCCCCAGCACTGTGAAATGGGCTGTGGCAGCTCTGTAATCCCAGCACTTGAGAGAAGTCAATATGTATCAGAAGTTCAAAGTCATCCTCAGCTATGATTTGGGGCAGACTGGGCTACATGAGATCCTGTCTCAAAAACAAAATTAAAAGGGCCAGGGGTGGTGACACACTTTTAATCCCAGCACCCAGGAAGCAGAGGCTGGTGGATCTCTGTGAGACTAAGGCCAACTTGGTCTACATAGAGGATTCCAGGTGAGCTGGGGGTAGAGGATGACTCTGTCTCAAAAAAACCAAAATAACCCCCCCAAACAAACAAACAAAATCCACAAATAAATATCATATTTTAAAAAGTAAAACATCTTTTAAAAATTATTTAGTATTATGTGTATGTGTAGGCATGTGTGTATATGTTGGGATCTGAGGACAATTTTGTGGAGCTCATTCTCTCTTCCCCTTCATATGGCCAGATATCAAATGGTTGTCAAGTTTGGGTGGCAAGTGCCTTAACCTACTGAGCCACCTCGCTGGCCCCCAAGCTAAAACATCTTTATATAGAAGTACAGAAAAGAAAGGTTATAAAATCACCCCCCAATTTTAGTCCCCCACAAACATTTAACATTTGGGGGAACACCCTTTCAGATGCCCCACCTGTATACAGTTGTCCTGGGTCTCTGTCTTTGTGTATATGTTTTGTTTTTGCTTTTTTGTCTTTTTGAGACAGGGTCTCCCTGAAGCACCATTGGCCTGGAAGTTGCTTATGTAGACCAGATTGGCCTTGATCTCAAAGAGATTCACCTGCCTCTGCCTTCGGAGTGCTGGGATTAAAGCCTGGTTCCTGTATCCTCTACACACTCACAAATACATAATCTTATATAGATCCCACATAGCCTGCTTTGTCATGTGAAGTTTTTTTTTTTCACTCAATAAGGTGTCATGGAATTTTTCGCATGTCAAATATATAAAAATTTACATTTAAAAGAGTGTTTTGAAAAAATACTTGCACACAGTTTCATCCTGTTAAAGGCCGACTTCTCTCCCTTTTCTAGCCCGCCTCACTTCTCCCCTGGGGACTGGCCTCATCTCTACATTTCTGTCCCAGCTCAACATGGCTTCACCCACAGGGGCCCATAGGGACACTCTCCTCCCAACTAGAGCTGAACCAAGAGGCAGCTGGCAAACGAAGGTGAAGCTGGGGACCCCAGGAGGCGGCTGTAACCCAGGGAGGGTAGGGGGAGAGAGAATCAGCACATCTCTTGAGTATGGAGATTGGATACATGATAGCACCTAGTACCAAAAACCAGGGTCTGGTTTCCTGCCCCCGCCCCCCAGCCTCCTGCTTAGGAGATGTGGAAGTCTCTGCCTGCTGTTTAAAGTAAGGCAGCATCGCTTGAAAGAGGTGACCTTAGAACCCTTGGCTACCTGTTGTGAAACAGAGATTTCCAAGACTCACCTGAATGGCTGATTTCCCCAGGAGACATAGAACTTTTGAATGCTGACAACTCTTTGGGGGGACATTTTTGCTAAGTGTT
This sequence comes from Eospalax fontanierii, assembly GCA_035773235.1. Classification (NCBI taxonomy): domain Eukaryota; kingdom Metazoa; phylum Chordata; class Mammalia; order Rodentia; family Spalacidae; genus Eospalax; species Eospalax fontanierii. Next base: position 71,389,928 of record CM069531.1, read on the forward strand.
GCATTGTGGAAGGCCAAGTGGAATCTTGTTACTCCGTCTCTCCCTCTCTCCTCTTCCATGCTGAACCTCAGGTCGTGCTCCATCCCCCTGCTTTCGAACAGAATGTTCTAAAAGCTCCCACCCAGCTTTTAGCAGAAGAGATTATGAAGCTCATAACTGGGTGACCCTGAAGATGTCTCTGGAGAAAGAGGGGACCTGGAGGTGGTCTCTCTAAAGCCGATCAGTTGGTAAAACCTGGCTTATTAACCTCAGATTCTTCATCACCCTCCCCCGCCCCGGCTCCCTTTAATTTCTTCCACCCAAAAAAGAAAGTGCTTGTGAAAATCTGGGGCTGAGTGGCCCTGGTGTCACCACTGCCAGTCACGCCCTTCTGCCAGCTTGGGTGAGAAGAAGAACCCTGGCAGTGATACCTCCTCTTCCTGCTGCCACCTCACCCTCCTTCCCAGGGCTGGAGAGGTGGGAAGAGAGAAGTGAGGAGACAGGCCCCCTGGGATCCCCTCTCTTTCCTGCGGCTGCAGTTCCGAGCCGTTCTCCCATACCGCCAGCACATCCTACCCACAGGCTTGCAGTGGGGGGTGGCAGTGAAAAAACAGAGGGTGGGCGCCCAGGATGGAAGAGACAGTCATCAGCCGGCATCGATGCAGAAGGCAGTCTGGATGGGAAATTGAACACTTCAAAAGTCACACACCCTGCTTGCCCCAGAGCTGGAGCTGAGGCCTGATCTCTACTGGTCATTCAGTGTGCTTCCCACAAAGTCAAGTAAATGAAGAGCCAGCCTAAGGCAGGGGCTGGGGCTTGTGGTAGAGAACTTGCCTGGCATTGGCAAAATCCTCAGTTCTATCCCTAGAACTTCAAAAAAGAAAAAGTCTGATGATTCGGAAAATGGAAGAAAACTTTCCCCTAAGTAGTCCCAGTTGGCTCTGGCTCTCTTCTTAGTATATTTCTGCAAGTGTTCAGGATTTCTTTCCAGTTGTTTCCATCAAGGCAGAATGGCAGGAACTCCCCCGAGGTCACACAGCCCTGCTGTATCATCCCTTAGGCCAGCAAGCTTTTGGACATGGATTTCTGGGACTTACTTGCAGGAATGCTGATTCCCAGGCCTGGTGGGCTCTACAGCATCTGGGGTTAAGGATTCTAGGTGATGCTGGCTCCACACATCCCACTCTTAGACCCCTTGCCTCCCCTTTGGTTCTCCTACCTCCAAGTCAGGTCCCACTCTGCAAGTCAGTGTGCAGGAATTTGTGGGGCCAGGGAAAGGAGAGCACTAAAAAGCCTATGTGGGCAGCCTCAGGCCTTGAGATGTCCTCGTCAACGCTCTAGGACCAGATGGCTTGCCCTCCAGCTGTGCCGGTGGGCCAGGTCCTCTCTTGAACTTCTGTGCAGGACGAGGCCACCCCCAGGGGCTCTGTGAGGACGAACGACAGGTAAATGGCAGGGTAGGGCTGGTGGCTCAGTGGACAGAGCACCAGGACCCAGGATTTCTGCCACAGAAGCTCAAACAGTGACTACAGATGAAGTGCGTAAGGGAGAGAGCACCAGGCTTGGGATATACTCATGAGAGAGATTTAGAGATCAAGAATCAGGAAGGCAGAGACCTAGAATGTGACTCAGTGAGAAAGTGGCAGGCCCAAGGAAGGGGAATGCAACGAAAAAGAAAAAGACATCTCGGAGAGGGAGGACCACAGAAGCTAAAAGGCTTTGCGGTATCAAATCCCTGATACAGGGAAATGGCATTAACGGCCTCAGGTGGCTGGATGGGGCCCTCCAACTCCGATCCTCACTAGCTGCGTGGCCTATTGGAGTGTCTTAACATCTCTGGTTTTCTTATCAATAAGAAAGACACTCAGACCACAAAGGCTGAGAGGCCTGCTCTAAAGCAGGAGCAGAACAAAGGCCCAGGCTATGCTAAATTGTCCCTTGTCCTCTGCTCCTAGCCACCTGCATCTATCTTCCCTTTCCTCCCTCTGGCTTAGTGGCACCTCCACAAAGGGACCCTCACATCCATCCCTAGTCTCCACTAGGGCCTTGGGCCAGAAGAAAACTCCTTGTTCAGAAGACTCTGTCTCAGAAAGAGGAGGCTTGCCTATATACCTGACCCGATACACTATTCCCTGGCGGCTGAGATAAACTAGATCCTGGGGACTCTGGAGTCTCCATTTAATAGTGGTCTCTGACTCCAAAGAGCAAGCGGACTGTGGGTGCCAGAGTTCTACAGCACCCCCAGCCCCAGGGGTGAACTAGCAGTCCAACAGCTTTTACACATGCCCTGTCACTCCCAAGTGTGCATATGCACATGTACACACACACACACACACACACATGCACACATGTGTGTGTCAAGCACAGAGTCCTGATGAAGAAAATCCTACAATCTAGCCCCTCAGCCAGCTCCCCAGGATTCTTTGGGCACCCAGTTCTGCCACTGAGTCCTCTGTCACGGAACCCTCCCCCTCTGGGCCCAGACTGCCAGTCCTTCAGAGAACCTAGCCATGGCCGGAACCATCGGCTTAGCAGTCTGGGGGGTGGGGCGGGCAGGGCAGTGAGAAGCACCTGGAAAAGAGCACCCCCCCACACACACAGTGACAGCTGCAGGAGTTCCGAGTTCTCAGCACCGGGCACCCAGCATCAGGTGGTAAGCAGAGAATGCAGAGCTTACCCCAAGGTCAAGGGCTCCAAGCTCTCATTCCTGGACCGAGTCACTCTTTGCTACTCAAAACAGCTCTTGAGTTGGGTGACCTTTATCCTCTGGTCCTAGACAGCACCTGGGTCCTGTGCAGAGTCCTGTGTCGCTATGGGCACCCTACTACTAATGATCTGTCCTATCTAGGCCCTCCCCCAGCACTTCCATGTCTTCTTGCCCATTCCATGGGGCTCTCAAGCCGGGGCTCCCCTTAACGTTCCCACTTGAGCAGCTCTGTAGGCCTGGGGAATTGCCAGCAAACCCATGGGCAGACTTAAGCTTTAGAGAGGCCCTTTGGGAGGGAGATGGTGCCCCTCCTCTCTAGGGAAGCTGGCAGGCAGGCCTTAATCTCAGCAGGAAGCAGGGTTTGGTTACCAGGGACAGGGGTGGGAGGATGCCAGGGCCTTTGGTAAAGGGAGCTAGGAAGGAGGGAAGGGAGAGGGGAGCCAGGATAAGACTGGAGGGGCCGGGCCGAATGGGCTTCTGCACAGCTGGGCTCCTCTGCCTCTGTCCCACCCTGGGTTGCACAGGCCGACTATGCTAGGCTGGCCTCCCATGAAAGCCACCCTCGTAGTTTTGGTCACAGACAGCTAGACAGCCCTTGCTTGGCCCCCGTTTTCTCCCAGGTCCTGAGCTTCCTGTGAACCTGGTTTGTTTCTGTCTGCCTATGGCTATCTTGGTATCTTTCTCTGTGTCATCTTTGTCACAATCTCCTCCTCCTCCTCTTTTTCCTCTTCCTTTTCCTCCTCCTTCTTTAAATTACATGTATATTTGTGTGTCTGAGTGTGGGTATGTGTAGAAGCCAGAGGCATCAGATCCCCCAGGAGCTGGAGTTACAGACAGTTGTGAGTCACCCAATGTGGTTGCTGGGAATTGAACTTGGGTCTTCTGGAAGAGCAGTATGTGCTCTTAACTACTGTGCCAGCTCTCTGGTCTTCTTCCTTCTCTTCTTCGTCTTCCTCTTCCTTCTCCTCCTCCTCCTCTTGTTCCCCCTCCTTCTTTGAGACAGAGTCTCACTATGTAGCCCTGGCTGGCCTGGAACTCACTATGCAGATCAGGCTTGCCTTGAACTCACAGAGATCTGCCTGCCTCTGTCTCTGAGTGCTGGGATGAGTTGGCACTTCTCTGCCTTGTTGGTTGTAGTCTACAAGCATCTCTCAGTGCCTATGTCCCATCTGAATCTTGGTATGTTTTTGCCAATCCACCTCTATCTCTAGATATATCAAATTGCTCATGTCTCGCCAGACTTGGTGGTACATGCCTATAATCCTACCACTTGGGAGGTAGAGACAGGATGATCGGGAGCTGAAGGTCATCTCTACCACATATCATGTTCAAAGCTACTTGTAACCCCGTGTCAAAATAATTAAAAACCAAACAAACCAAACCAAACCCTGCTTGTATGCTGAGCACAGCTCCACATCTGTCCCTGCCTCTGAGACTTCCCGTTGTCTCTGGCTCCCTGAACCCACAGCAGTTTCTATTATGGGTTCCTGTCTGTCTGTCTGTCTGTCTCTGCATCTCCAAGTCTGTCAATCTCAGGGTCAGCCTAGTTCTTGATGCCTTATTGTATGTCTGTGTGTCTGGGATAGAACCTCCCTCTGGAGTTGGCCCTGACTTCCTGTCTCTCACCCAGATCCTTAGCTTTGTCCTTCTGGTTAATGTGACAGGATAGGGTGACATGGGCAGATAATGGCTTAACCAGGGAAGGACAAAGGAAGAAGGGAAGAGAGGACAGCAGGGGTGTGTTGGGGAGAGACAAAGGTACCCTCTGGTGTGTGGATCTAGACAACTCTAGACCCCGGAAGAGAACCTACAGGGGCACAGGGCAGGGAGCACTCTTGCTCATGGGTAAGGACTGAGTCATGCAGAGCCTGAAACAGGTCAGGGTGTGGTGGTATATGCCTAGAATCCTTGCACTTGGAAGGTTGAGGCAGGAAGATCCTGAGTTGTAGGCCACCTGGGATACATAGTGAGACCCTATCTCAAAAAAGAAAGAAAGAAAGAAAGAAAGAAAGAAAGAAAGAAAGAAAGAAAGAAAGAAAGAGAGAATGAGAGAAAGAGAGAAAGAGAGAGAAAGAAAAGTGAAAGAGAGAGCTGTGGAGACGGTTTAGTGGGTAAAGTGCTCGCTCCACAAGCTTGAGCAAAAGCTTGAGGACCTGAGTTCAGTCTCCAACACACATGTAAAAGCTAGGCACGGCAGCATACACACTTGTAATCTCTGTACTCCGGAGGCAGAGACAAGAGAATTCCTGTGGTCTGACTGTCAGCCAGTCCAGCCAAATCGACAATCTCCAGATTGGAGAGAGACCCTGTCTCCAAAAGTAAAGGTGGAAGGGTTGGTGATGGCTCAGCAGTTAGGAACTCTTGCTGCTTTTGCAGAGGACCCCAGGTTTAGCTCCCAGCACCCATACGGTGGCTCACAATGGCCTGCAACTCAAGTTCCAGAAGATGCCGTCCTCTGACCTCCACAGTCAGCAGGCACACATGTGGTACATGTACGTACATGCAGGTAAACGCTTGTCTTCATAAGATAAAAATAAATACACCCTTTGAAAAATAAACAAAGACAGAGAACAATTGAAGAAGACACCTGATGTCACTCTATGGCTACCACATGTACCCATGAGCACACGCACACACACATGCACACACGTGCATACACACACACAAATGTACACACATACATGAAACAGAGCAAGAGAGAGAGAAACTGAAACAAGTCAGAGTGGGGAAGACGCAGACACACATAAAAATAGACAGGAAGCTCTGGGTTCTGATCTTGGCTCTCCCGTCAGCCCCAAGTAACCCTGGACCCATCCCTTTCTTTCTCCCTCTGCCTCAGTTTCCTCTCTGCAAAATGAAATACTTGGCAGAGACTATCCCCTGCAGTTCTGTGAAAGAGCCAGGGTGACATCTCTAAATTAAGGTCAGGAGGCTGGTACTCTTTTCTGTACTTAGAGATGTCCCAAAGTCCCTTCTAATCTAGACGTCCACCTCTGTGTCTACCGTTCAGCAACACTAGGGGCAGGACAGAGGGAAGAGTGGAGGTTAGACAGCAGGAAGGACTTCCTGCCACGCAATAGGAGGGTAAGGAGGCCCCAGCTCCTCCTAGCAGTAGGTCTCCAGGGCCCCTCAGTTGGGGTTGGGGGGGTGAAGTGGCAGGGGTGGGGGGTGCTCAGCAGCCGGGTAATTAGCCATCGCCCTCAGGCCCTGCGGGGAGGGGCTGCTGGACTAAGAAACCAACACAAAGTGACAGGGGTGGTTTTGACACGCGGTGGAGCTGACGGGCCCAGGGGGCCGAGGCTTTGGTTTGGGGCGGGGGGATCCTATCAAATGATTAAAAAATAGGTCAGAGGGAAGAAGCCACAGCCAGCTCTGGGTCCGTGGTGAGAAGGCCACACAACCTCCCCAGGGCTGCGGGCTTTGGTAGTGTGGGGGTGCCAAGGAGGGCTTTCAGGGATAGAGGAGCAGGGAACAAGCTCTGCAGACCCCGTAGCAGGCCTCTATCACCCCAGCGTTGTCCACAGATCACCTGGAATTCCACTTGTTAGGCCCCCTCTGGCCACTTTCCTCGGTGAAGGCAGGCCAGTCCCTCCCCTCCCTGCTCCTGCTCTGTCTGTATCACGTCCCCTACACGCCATGCTGACACGGACGCTCCAGGTGGAGGTCCTTTTAATCTAGCCTCCCAGTCCACCGCTACAAAGCTTGCCCATCTATACTGCCTTTTTTCTGCCGTCTTTCCAGCTCTGCGTCCTGTGTGGGGTCTGCTTTGGTCCTGTAGCTTATTCCTAGTTTTCTGTTCCCTCATCTTCCCTGCCGAATGTTGTAACAGAGCTGGTCTGGGAAAGACAGAGTCCTAAGAGCACAGGGCAGGTGATGCTCTCCACAGGCTCAGCAGATGGGCTGAGTGCCCAGTTTGTGTAGAAATCTAAGCTGTCTGGTAGTCTAGGCCCCTCCCCTCCTCTTCTTCGGGCTGGACACCCGGTCTTCCCACGGCCCTTCACACTGCTGCACAATCCCAGCTCTTTTCTTAAAGAAAAGTATTTTCATTATTTTAAATTACATGTATGCATATGTGTCTGTGTGTGGGTATGTACATGAGTGCAGTGCCCATGGAGGTCACTGGCAATAGATTCCCTGAAGCTGGAGTTACAGACAGTTGTGAGCTACCTGATGTGGGTGCTGGGAACTGAACTCTGGTCCTCTGCAAGAGCAGCACCTGCTCCTCTCTCCCTTTTTTTTTTTCTGAACTGAGACCCAGAAAAATATCATCAAAGGCACTTGGGGACCCCACTACCCATGACTCTTCTTCTAGACCCCCAAGTATGGGCTGAAAACAGGGGGCAAGAGCAAAGGGACAAGTCAGGCACAGAGCTTCTCACAGTGCCACTCCAACACAGCGGGCACCTGGGTCCCAGCCACTGCCATGCAGGGCACCCAGGGCCATGTTGGCGTGAAAACGGATTGGCTAGGTCTAACCTTGAGATTAACCCCACTTACCACCCCAGATGTAGATCCGCTCTGACACCAAGTCTGCGATCTCCCTGGGGCCTGATATCTGCTGTTCACCCTCCTCTCTGACCCAGCGAGTGTCACAAGGCATCTTGCTAAACTCCTCCCACCAGGACGGCAGCTGGCACTCTGTACAAGGCTCAGAGATGGTCCTGGACCATGTCTCTTGCTTCAGGGATGTAAAACTGGCATAACTACCCATCAGAGCCCTCTTCTTCTTCCCACTACCCTCTCTTGGTACCTATCTTTTTCTTCTCAGTTGCTGGCACCAGAATCTGACACTGTGGGCCGGGAGGGGAGATTAGGGTCATGTAAGTCCTTAGTAACTGGACCAGTAGCTGGGAGTTGAGGTACTTGTCTGTCACCTTGGCCTACACACACACACACACACACACACACACACACACACACACACAGTGGCTTGGACTCTGGGGGACCCTGGGGAATGGACTGTGTTCCAGAGCTCTTGCTGCCCTGGACATATTGCCACACCTGGCTTTTACTTCTCATCTTCAGTCAGTGTGGAAACAAAGCCCCTTCTGCTTCTCCCCTTCCCCTCGGGAGCACATGGGGAAATGAGGCAAGACAACATTTCTAGGCAGTTCACACCTTTGCAGTCATATTTCACAGTTGGGCAGGGACCATTCTTCCTGCTTCACACATGGAGGAAAGGAAACGGGCACAGAGAAGTTAATACGTTCCGAAGGTCACACAGCCTGTAATGCAGGGATAAATCCCGCTTGGACTCACAACCCTGCTCCTTGGGGTCTCCCTCAGCTGTGTGAAGAGGATGTTATTGCTGTTCCCATTTTATAGACGAGACACTGGTGCCATGCTGGGCGTGGTGGCATGTGCTTGTAATCCCAGCACTGAAGAGACTGAGGCAGGAGGATAGGCTTGCATTCTAGGCCAGTCTATGGGCCACAAAGTGAGACTTGAGAGAGAGAGAGAGAGAGAGAGAGAGAGAGAGAGAGAGAGAGAGAGAAAGAGAGAGACTTAGATCACACCATGTCCTCAGACTCGGTTATTTTTTTCGATGGATCCCGCTCTCCTTTTGGGGGGTGTCCTGTCCAGCTGAACGTTGGTGCAGCTTTTCTGCAAAAAGACAAAAGTCAAGCCCCTAAGTCTTCCTTGGGTCACTGGTGAGTGTCTCCTACCCTCTTCCGCCCCTCCTGGCATCCCTTTCTCCCTGCTGACCCTGCAGAATTGATTGTACGCTGGTACTCAACAACCCCATCACCTTTATAAGCAGGGACGGGTGTTGTCACATAGCTGAGACCAGCTAGGCACAGTGGGAGTTCAGGAGGGCAGGTGCGCATGAGAAAGCCTTGGAGTCCTGGCTCCCTCAAGCAGGAGTGGAAAATAGGGGTGCCCCTGGCTGGTCTGAGCTGCCTGCCCTGACTGCTGAGCCCATGGCCTGACATCTGAGCAGGCAGGTGCGTGTATCAGCCTGGGCAGCTCTTGTGAATAGGTGGTGTGTGACCCTGGGGTGGTGCCGCAGTCTATCAGGCTGGGACACTTTGGCCGTGGCCCGCTGGACAGAACCCATCTTCTCCCTCCTGTTTCTGCCTGGGACCTGTGAGCCATTGATCAAGAAGTGGGAAGGAGGACCCGATACCTTGCCACCCTCCAGTGGGCTATGGAACTTAAGCTGTGGTTAGGGCTGGGCGTGAGGAGGGGGCTTGGCACTATGGAGAGGTCAAGAGCTCCACCTTCGGCCTCCAGAAACTTCTCAAGACCTGCTCTTCTTCTTGAACAAACACAAGAAGACTTGGAGAAATACGCTCTGAAATGAGTCCTTTCCTTGCCCACGATTATAGTTCTTCCTCGAGTCTAATCGTGATCCCTTAGAGAGGGGTGGAAGAGGACAGAGATGAATCGCAGTTTCTTATAAACCTGGTGGCTTCTAGTTCTCCGACGACAATACAGTGGAGGAGCCCTGTGGTTCTGGCTTTGAGTCAGCCCCCTGGGCTCGATGTCCCCGGTGCCATCGCTCTCTACCCCGCCCGGACTGGAAAATTAGGCTCACGGCTATGCCCGAGAGTCAGTGCTTCCCCCTCATCATCTCGCTTTCCGCTAAAAGGAGGTGTTTCCTCGAAGCTGGGAAAAGTCAGCCACCGGGAGGGCGGGACTCGAAGGGCATGGGCACTGTCGGGGTGGGGCTACCTGCTTTCCTGCCCTCCCCTTCCCCTCCTCAGCACAGCTCTCCGCGACTCGCAGCAGGGGCGGGGTGTCTGTGCGATCAACACAAGAGTTTGGCTGGGCGGGGGGGGGGGGCTCCTCAAGACCCCCCCGGAGAGGGGAGGCGGAAGAGGGAGAGTCACACCTCCAGTGTCATTGAGTGGAGGAAACCAGTGTGCACATATAGGTTCCAGGTCCCTTCACATGCTTTGTGTCCACGAGGTTGCCCTCAGTGGGTGCTCCGCCCCAGCTGTATGCTGGGCATAAGTGCTCTCCACATCCTCCAGGGAAAAGGCCCATCCTTTTGTTTTATTGAGACAAAATCTTATGTAACCCAAGCTGGCCTTGAACTTGCTATATGCTCAGCTTTAGGAGTTTGTGAGGGGTGACTCCTGTACCTCACAGAGAGACCCTAGCACTCACTTGGAGTGGACCCTCTAGACATCGTTCCCTAGTCATCAGGATCTGACCCCAGGTCCTGGCTGAAACGGGGTCCTGTGGAAAGAGTGGCTTAGCGAGGCCTGAGCCAGCAATCTATAGGAACCCGGGGGTGGGGATGAGGAGGCCGAAACAGAAAGAAAGATGGAGAGAGAGTTGAGAGCAGGAGAGGGGAGCGAGAGAGGGAAACTGAGACCCGAGGACAGTCAGAAAGAGAGCAGCTCCGGGGGCTGCGGAGTTAGGGGCCGGGGGGTTGGGGGTAGCGGAGTGGAGGCTGGACTGGCTGCTCCCTTTCTTTAGTAGCTCCGCAGACACAGAAGGTCTGACAGAATCCAGGCTCTTCATGTCAAGGGCAGATGGAGGCATAATGAGGGATAGACTGGCTCGAATTCAACAAAAAAGGACCCCTGAGTCTGGGTGGAGCCCACCTCCCGGAGCTCTATCTCTCTTCAGCCTGGATCCCGCGGCGCAGGGAACCTCCGCAGAGGCGGGACCCGCGCTGTGTGGGCGGGGCCTGGAAAGCAGCAGCCCGACTCTGTGAGGGGTACCTATTTGCCTCCAGGCTGTGTTTGCAAGGCCCTTGCAAGTCTTGCTTTGAGATGTTACAGACCTGTAATAAACAGCAGACTTTCTAAAGGATGCGCTTAAGGGAAATGCTTCCTCCTCCCTCGGTGCCCCCATCACTGCACCCCAAGGAGGCAGGAAAAGAGGTCAACAGTCCCAGAAGGAAAAGGAGAGCCTCTTTCCACCCACGACGTCTGAACTCCTGGCAGAGAGATGGCCCTGGGAAACCGGAGCTTTGGAACCCTTATAGGTCACCAATCATGCACACACAGCCTGGCTTCTGCCACCTGCAGCACTCCTGCTTGGCAGAACTTGCCAAGGGAGGGGACGGGACTGTCCAGGAGGTCACACAGCCCTCTGGAGAGGTGTGGGGGAATTCCAACTTAGGGTTCTGGTCCCCTGCTCCAGCTTCAGCCCTGGTACTTGGCTGGTACTCAGGCCCTATGCAGAGATTCCACCCCATTATGTTCTGCCCTCATCAGGGGCTGTTCCTTGAGGGCGAGGAGAGGCAAATGGAGATAAACTCTTTGGGGGGGGAGGCCTTGATGTCCTCCAACCCCATCCCTCCCTACTCCAAGCTGCAGGATGAGGAAAGCCCAGGAATGATGCTATGAACATCTAGGTGGCTTCCATCCTCTAAGAACACAGGCGTTAACAAATGCCCCCCTGAAGATTTGGGGGTCCAATGAGAGGACCTTCCAACCCCCTTAGTCATCTTAGGAAGCCAAGCTGAATAGCGGTGACTGATATGCACTCAACCACAAGCCAATTTCGTGGTTTCAGTTTTCAGAAGGTGCAACAGAGCCTTGGCCCTGGGCAGAGGAGTGGGCTGTGCCCTGGACCCAGGCCACCCGGGGTGGCAGAATGCAGCTGAGGCTCAGGAACACCAGAATGTTCCCGGCTCAAGATCACACAGACAGGATGGGGCTGTGACAACTAGAGGTTTCTCCTCTCTCCTCTCTGTACCTGGTAGCTTTGCTTTCTGGACGCAGGGTGAGCTCTTTGCCAACTCCCCTCCCTCCTTGTTCTTTCTCTTTTTCCTTCCTTTCCTTTCTTCCTGTTGCATTCTTTTCTTCCACATCAATTCTATCCATGTCCACTTTCTTCTCTTTCTCCCATCTCTTGCTACCCTGGCTGTCTCATGGCAAGAATTACCAGTTTCCCCAAACCACATCTATGAGCCTCAGAGAGAGAAGGAGAGGGAGAGAGAGAAGGAGGGAGGGAGAAGAGAGAGAGAGAGAGAGAGAGAGAGAGAGAGAGAGAGAGAGAGAGAGATTAGCTCTAAGAAAACTAAGAGTACAGTTTAGAAGAATCTAGAAATACAGAATGCCAATATGTCAGTGCTGGAAAGTAAATTGAAACCACCCAGTCCAGTTTCTTTGTATTTTCATGTTAGGCAGAGAGGCTCTGAGAACCGGCTTAAGGCTCCCAGAATGTAGAGTTAGAGCCTTCACTCTCGAGCTGCTCTGCAAGGCACAGCTCGCCTCCCCTTGCCTCAACTTTCAGGGCAGGCCAAACACTTGGCCTCATGACCTAGGAGAAGAAAACCTGATGGGGATGAGAAGGCTCAAGAAGTAGGTGCAGCCCGGGCACAGAGCTTTAGCATCCTGGCAGCAAGCAGCGTCCTTGTCCCCTTCTCCCTGGAAGCTAGCCTAATCAGCTATGGGCCTGTCATCCTCCACAGCCCATGGCCTGGTCCACAGTATGGACAGGAAGGAGGAAGCAAGGTGAAAGAGTCATGTGTGGCCATGCTCAAAGCCAGAAGGATGAGGAGAAGGAGAAGAAAGAAGAGACAGTAGAGGCAAGAAGTGAGGTACAGAAGGGGGTCAGGACAGAAAAGCTCACGAAGAGAGCACTCCCCAACTCCTGGGCAAAGCTGTCCAGTTGAGTGACTACTGCCCAGGTGCAGCCCCCTTAGTCAAGTGATTTCTACTAAGGAAACTGGAGTAGTGGTTGTAACTGGTTCATACACTGAGCCACAGCCCATATGCGTGACCCTATTCTCTGTCTGACTGGCTGCTCAAATAGAGAACAGATTATTAAATGGGTACCAGCTCATCCCTGGATAATGGAGTCAGCTTCAAACCCAGGAGCATATATATGTGTTGGTGTACATTGCTTCTGGGGTCCCTGTGATACGTGGATATATCACGTGGCATTGTGATCCTAGTTGTGTAAGACTGGGTGTGTGCCACGTGCATTGGGAAAAGTGTGTCCACATATGAGTGTCCTGGGAAATGGGGAGTGAGTGCAGCTGGATCTGTCCAGGGGACATCCAAATGAAGTGTGCTCAGATGAGTCTAGAGCACCTACCTGGCCATCTGTGGAGAGGTGACCACCTGTGCCCACCACGAAGGACAAGGACAGAGGAGACAAACATATCTCTGAGCTCAGAGGACTCCTGCACCCACGTGAATCTCTGCTCTGTCCTCAGACACAACCCTCTGGGAGGCAGGCAGGGTGCTAAGGTCAGGCCCGGGGTTGAGGGTGGGGGCTCTGAATTCAGAAGCGTGTGCCCTGGGCATGCCACAAAGGCCAGCACCAGGGGGCACTGTCCTCTCTTTTGCCCCTCACCCATGCTGGGGTGAGCTATCTCCTTCACACCATCTCCTCATCCTCCCCCTCACCTCACATCCACAGTTGCTTCTGCTGTCTGTGGGGGAAGGGGAGACCAGCTCCTGTAACACCCACAGGCCGAGGGCCCCAGGAAGGGGAAAGGGTGTGCTTATCCTTCGATGGGCCCATAGCAGGAGGATGATTGGCGGATGAATCCCTCCATTCCTCTTCCCTGGCATTTGGATCCATCATCAGTTCCCCCTTTGGTCTTAGTCCAGCCACGAAGATGTCCTGCAGGCCTCTCTTGCTGTGGGCACTTACAAGGAGCCACGGTCTCCATTACCAGAGATGTCTCTTTCCACCTCATCCCTTTCTGCCCGTAAAGCCAGAAGAGGAAAAGCCAGAAGACAAGAACCAAGCGGGAGAGGGTCTGAGATGATGGGGGGCCTTCGTGTCCTGTGGCCTTCTAACTCAAGTCCCTTACTTCTGGAATGGCTTGGGGAACCCACCCCACCTTCATCTCTCCACCTAGAACTTTCAGGGTTTGCCTGCTCATAGTGGGTCATTGACTCTTAGTCTCTGTCTTCCACTGTCCTGGTGCCAGGCCAAACTCCCCAGCCTTGAATGAAGGGAGCCACTGTGGACCATTCAAGGTTAGGGTTAGGGTCCCTTCAGCCATCTTTAGAAATGTGCCCCTTGGTTCTGCCCAAAGTCTACCCTAAAGTTGCTTCTGCTACAACTGGTCCTGAGCTAGGAGTTGGGCTTTCTTCTTGCCCCAGCCACCTGGTCCTTCTTCAGATGAATGTGGACCCTCAGGGAGACAACCAACCAAGCTCTGAAAATGAAAACAAAAGTCTCCACTCATCTACAGCCACTTTCTGTGTACTCACCTTGTCCTCCCCCTGCCCCAAGCCACCACAGAAACCCACAGGGCATTGGAGCCTTTGTCCCTGAATGAGTCAGGGCCCTTCAGAGGGCTGAGATGGGGTGCAAGAATTTCCCCTTTGTGCCAAGCAAGGGCTGTACTTGATGGCAAAATCCATCCAGCATCCCAAAGGCCAAGAAACAGGATTTTGCTTCCCCAGGCACAGCCATGATATCTGGGAACAAAGGCCTGGACACTGGCCTATCTCAACCTCCATCCAAACTCTATGCTTGATGCTAATGGGGATGGTGAGAGTTCAGAGTACCTAAGAAGGAGTTAGGAAGCCAAAAGTGCTCGGCCTGGTGAGCTGTGCTCTGTTCCCTCCCTGTCATACCCCTCTATATTTTCAACCAAGGAAGCAATGCCGATAGAAACTTCTTCCATTTGAGATCCCAGGGACCCTCAAAAGGGGATGGTGGTCAAGGGTCAGTTCCAATCCTCCTGGTTTATTCTTCTTCCTGTACCAATCAGAGGAACAGAAAGACTTTCCCAAGGGGGAAGGCGATAATAGGTTCTAGGGCCAGTGACGAGAGCTGAAGCAGCAAGCAGCTGGCTGACCCTGGGAACCTGGCAGCCTCCCCCCTGGCCCTGCACTGCATATATTCTCTCCCCCCAAAATAGCATCTCTGGTGGGGGGAGTGGAGGGAGTTCTCAGCTCACTGTTCGCTCCTTCCCACAGTGTGTTCACAGCTCTCCCCGCTGTCTCTCGCGACCTGGTTTCCCTGCCAGGCCCTTCTGCGCTGCCTGCACCCCAACCTCTTCACCCTCCTGGGTTCCTGGACCCCTGTATCAGGGAGAGAGCTTCCTGGTCTTGACCCATCCTGCCTGCCATCTCCTGCCTCCCAGCCATGGCTGTTGCATGATTTCCTACTCTCTTTGGGGGCAGATGCAAATTTAAGTCACACAAATGGAGCATCAAATGTGTTGGTGAAGGTTTAAGTCTCAGTCTCCAGGTCCAAGAATAAAATGTATACTTGGGGCTGGGGCTCAGAGGTAGAGCTCCTACCTAGCAAGTGCAAGGCCAACTAGAGCCATCCTGATCCTTTCCTCCAAGGATCTCATGAGGGTTAGGGCCAACATTTAGAAACCTTTTCCAAAATAAAGCTGGCCTCTAACAGGGCTGGGAACTCCAAAGGGAAAGGCTCCTTTGCTCTCCAACTATACAGGGTCCCTCATTGGACTCTGACTTGTTTTTTGCCATACAATCTAACCACAAGCTCTCCCACTATTGGCTGGATTATTTCCTGTATGGAATGGACCCTTGAACTGCTCTTGAGTTGACAGGAGAGATTCAGGCTCAAGCCTTGGGAAAAAGGTTCAGTCTGATGGGCAAGGCAGACCACAGACTGGGAAATATTTTCACAGACTACTTCCCAGCTGGGCAGGGCTAGGGTCTTCACAGTCACAAGAGGGTCTCCAGGGAGAAAGTTCACAGAGTAGGGATGTGGAGTAGGTTCAGGAACAGGGCATCAGGCTGAGGGTGGTGAGAGGCAGGAATGGGGTGTCTGCTCAGTCTGAGGGTGGATGAGCAACAGTGGGTGCACTTCCTCTGCCCAGGGCCAGCTGTGAAGCTGACCTCCTGCCCACAGCACCGTGGGAGAGTTGGAGGCAGGGAAAGAGCCCCCTCAAAGTCATCCCCCCAAGGGAACCACTTTCCCCCCCTTGTTATTTCTGGCTCCATTTTCTTGGTCAAGGAGGGTGTCAGTGGCAATGCAAATGAGGAGGTACTTGAGGTGCTGGTGACACCCATCCTGTCCCCCAGCTCCTCCCTGCCTTCCCCAGTGCCCACACTCACACAGTGGTCTGGAACATCTGTGAGAAATGCCTGGTGGCCTTGCCCTTGGCCAATGCGGCAGAGAGGGTGGCCAAAGCCGCAGGTTGGGGCTGCATTCCCAGGGCCATCTACCTTAGCCATAGACAAGGCACAGAGTGAAGCTCCAGGTCCTCCTCCCACGCCCCTCCTGCTCTCGCCCCGCCAGGCCTCAGGTCATGAACACAGAGCTTCGTCCTGGCAACAGTGTAGACAGTGAGTGCCACAGATCAGAGCCTCGAACCAGAGCTTCCCTGCAGGCTGCGCACGGGCAGGGCCAGTGGCTTTCAGAACACCCAGTTCACAGCCCCCTGCGGATGGAGTTAGAGTTTACAGGAACTTGGGTGACTCTGGGAGCTATCCAGAGCACTGCGAATCTCTCAAGTCACAGGAGAGGAAGGAAAGGCAAGGCAGGAAGAAAAGGGTGCTGGGGGGTTTCATCCCCTCCTCCATCTCTGTCCTCGGTCAGTCACCTCACCCCACCTCTCGCAGCAAGGTCTCCCTTAATGTGTCATCCTTATCCATAACCTCAGTTCTCCCTATGGTGACCAGATGCTCTGTTGTTGCTCTTGCTGAGAAAGAGATAGGGTTAGGATGCCATCCTTCCCCCACTACCCTATGTCACTGAGCAAAAACCCGCCCCTTCGGTCTTCATTCGTCCGAATCAGCTGGGTGAGGTGTTTCTCACTAACATGGCTTGCTCGTCCACACACCCCTCCTTTGTTAGCAATCAGCTTCTTTCCAACAGAAGCCACCAGCTTCTCAAAGAGCTGTCACCCTCCTCGGCAGGCTGAGGGTCACAGCCTGCACAAGGACCCAGGACAGGGGTTGCATGGCCTGGGACTTCCGACTGAGGAAACCCAGGGTGCAAGGGACCCAAACTGAAGGGGATGTTGGATAATGCTGGTCTGTAATTGGCACATGGAGATACACCCTAGCTGGTTTGGTCTCTGCAAAGTCCTCATCTCACTCCTACCATGTATACCTTTGGGCCTGTGCTAGGGAGAACAAGTGAGTTTCCCAGGAGTCTCTCCTCTACCTCAAGTGAAAACTGTCCCACTCCATTCCAGTTCCCAAGAGCCTAGAGATGTCAATCTCTCTCTCCGAAACCTGTGTTTCTCAGCTCCTCCTGACCCCCTTCCAGACTCCAGAGGGCAATGAGTAGCAAATGTCCTGTTTGATCACAGTCCTGCTTGAGAGGGGGGAGGGATGAGAGTCAAAGGCTCCCCAGCTCCCCTACCTTCCCATCCTTTCCTTTCAGGAACATCAAATGAAAGGCTGTGGTTGTGGAGAGGACCTGGATGGATGGAGGCACGCTGCCTTTCCCTCCCCTCTCCGCCTTCTCTTCCAGCCCCCAAGCAACATTCTGCCCTGCACCTGAGCCTTCCCCAAGTCCCCAGAAATCAGGCAGACAAGCTGCCAGAATCTGCACCCTATGTCCTCGTGCTCCCCTCACCCTGATGACAGAGTGTCCAGGCAAAAGGCTACCTGGCTTCCCTCCCACCTCGGGCCTGCTGAAGACCACGCTCAGGTCACCTGGACTGCTCGAGTCTGTGCCAGCTCATTCCCAGCTCCTCTCTTGCCTCTTTTCTCAAGGCCAAGGGTTTTCCTTTGTCTTGTGTGCCCCAGACTACCTCTTAGTCCACTGTGCCTAGCAAGATTCCAGAGATCTAGTAAGACCTGGATCCAGAAACTATAACCACAGAGGCCACTGAGCACCCAATGTGCCAGAGGTTCTAGGACCTTCTTTCTCAAGGCAGTGAACCATGTCTGTGTGTTGGTTTTACTTTTCCCGACAGTACTGTCTGGGTTGCAGACAGTAGCTGCTTATTGCAACGCAGGAGTTGGGGAGGTTTGACCCTGGGGTAGAACGGGGAGAACTGTAGTCTACAGCTGAATCTCAAGCCATGTATGAGCAATTGCTTCCATGTCCTGTTTTTTCCTTCCAGTGCTAGGGATTAAACTCTAGGGCCTTGTACATACTAGGCAAGAGCTCTACCACTGAGCTATATCCATAGTCCTCCCTAAGTCCTTTAAAGTGAACATTTGGCTAAAAAAGGTCATGTGGAAATGAAAGGAACCCAGAGTTGATGAGTAAAGTACATGAGGCTGTTTTTGCAGATAGAGGGCACAGCCGAGGCTGGGGCAAGTCGTGAGTTCATGACCCAGCTCTGACCTCCTGGGTGTGGGGTGTTCAAGGCTGCAGCTGAGCCTGCCTGGAGCCTGGCCCTTCCCTGGTCCATGAGGACCTGGAACACAGATGTTCTTCCTCTGTGATATCCTCCTGGCATTCAGAAGTTATCTGAGAAAAACAGGAGGTATTACTCAATGACAACCTCCCCAGAGGATTTAGAACTTTTGCTGGCAGACCTGCTGCAAGAGAAAGTTCAAGAGCCCCTGCATCTAATCAAGGTCATCTGAGGAAAACAGGGGCTACTGATCAATGATAGCCCCCACTCCCAGACAAGAGCTTTAGGACTCCTGTTGGCCAGACCTGCCTGGAAAGAAAGTTCAAGAGCCTCCGTACCTGATCAAAAAGACACAAGCCACCTGTGACTACCAGCATGCCTGCATCAGCAGAATCCTAGAATGTGGGCCACCCATACTTGCCAGTGCCAGCTCCCCAGTGGCTGTGTTCCCCAACAGAGTTTCCAAGACCTGCTTCCAAGTGAAGGCTGACACCCCATCCATGGAGACACAGGCTGTGCGCAGATGGAACAGGTAAGTTTTATTTGGACTTTCACCTTGTTCAGAGAGCACGAGGCCCCCCCCTCCCCTCTCCAGGCCCCCTTCCCCATGTCCCCTCCCTGGGGAACACTCAGGGTACAATGACATGTGTCTCTGGAGTTCTTGGTCCCTTCCTTGCTGACACACCCCTCGTCCCCTTGCACAGAGAAGAGAGAGGTGTGGGGAGGGGGCCTGGAAGATTTGGATCAGAATGGCACATGTGATGGACAGTGGTGCCCACTGTCACTGGCCAGCCGAGGCCCCAGGGAGGCTCAAAGTGAGGGGTGGATTCATTGTGGGCAGCAGGCTCCTTTGGGAGGCTCCCACCTCAGCCTGGGGCCCCAACCTCCAGCTCCCCCATCCTTCTGAGGGGACGACTCTGAGGTAGATTTCACAGAGGGAATAAAGGGGTAGGTGGGTGTGGGAAGGGGGTTAGCTCTTTTGAAGTTGATCTCCACAGCACCCTGGGCCCATTCTCAGGTTCTGACCCAGGAGCCAGGGGCTGGTGACACTCACCCAGCAAACACAGGCTGGGTGACATGAAGGCCCCAGCACACCTGTAGTGTCAGAAGCTGCACTGGGGAGCGTGGGGACATCTGCCTTGATGTTCTGCACCTTAGTGCCAGGGGCTCCTGGGGGGCCCAGGCCTGGGAGGCTGGCAGACGGTCCCCCGGGCCTGAGGGTGATGGCCCAGGAGCCCCAGCCCCAAGTCAGCCTCCTTGGGGCTGAATCATCCAAGGCCTGCAGGGTCTTCCCACTCCTCTCCCATCTTCCCTGTTCCCCAGGGTGGGTAGAGGGGTGAACAAGGCTAGCCAGCAGAGACTAGCAAGAAACAAGATGCCTCCTTTCCCCAGTGCCACGAGCCCTAAGCTGGTCATGAGACAGAAGTTGGCAGGGCTGGCATCAGGGTACAGGGCAGGCTCTGGGACCCTACCAGGAGGTATTCCCTGGAACACAGCCCAGGAAAGAAAGATATTCGGGAAGAGGCTCTGGGAGCTCCTGACACCCTGCCCCTCCCTCTAGGCCCAAGCACAAGACTCACTCTTGGATCCAACCCTGCTGAAGAACAGAAAGGCAGGGGAGAGGTGGAGGGTGTGTCCTCCTCATCCCAGCCCAGATCCCCACCTCCCTAGTGGAAACCAGGACGATGGGGGTAAGTCTTGGCTGACCTCTGGGAAAGAGCCAGAGCTGAGTGGTGCCTGGACCAGGGAAGACGGCACGCACATTGACTCAGTAGCTAGTGGAGGTATCTGGGGACCGCAAGGGGCAGGGGCCCCCCACGAGATTCATGCAGCATTCAAAGTGAGTGTTTGGGGGGTAATGAGAGAGAGCTGAGAAACAGCCAGTTGGAGGGGAGGTGCCCTAGATTTTGCTGTTCTCCAGGTGGGAGTCAATGTGTTTGATGAGGGCATCATCCGGGTAACCGACAGGGAAACCCAGCTGGCAGAGGGGGCAACTGCGGATGTCAGAGCCCACTGTTTCCATCAGCAGCTGTGGGGAGAGAAGAAACTCACTCACAGTTTCACTATATCCCAGCCTTCCCTTTCCTAGGACCCACAACATGGAGAGCTGCAGCATTCAAAAGGGGCCCAGACATCCTTTCTTCAGTATCATCTTCCTGGCCACCTAGCATCTACTCACCTGTTCCAGGGCATAAATCTTACAAGGTAAGTATGCCAGCTTGCCAGGGCACCCCAGTAATGAGGGAAGCCAAAACCCAGACATGCCTCCAGAGTGACTAAGATACAGTTCCAGATAACTCAAAGCACTGGACAACTGCAAACAATAAACAACCCCAAAATAATTTCCTGTCTGACTTTGGAATGTATTTTGGTCCTTCCAGGTGGCAAGGGGTAGCTGTGACATTCAGCAAACTCATTTCATTGAAACGACAGAGTCTTCAGATGGGTTGTCTTCCAGGGCAGAGGGAAAACGGAAGGGGCTCTGGGGCCTGGAGGAGGGATGTGGATAGCAAGCCTAGCCTTGTGTTGGTCCATGTCCTGACCACTTTGGGAGTCCCATCCTTTGGTCACTACTATAATAGAATGTTTTGGGGCCACTGTCTCCTAAAAACTCTCACTAAAGTGACTGGGTGATAACATTATCTTCCTCAAACCGAAGATCGGAGAGAACATCTGACCAAGGTCCTTCAGCTACCAAGCAGTGGAGTCATAATCAAAGCCACTCTAAGGATCACACTCTTAACTGCAGCATCAGACGAAACTCTTAATAGTGTAGCCAATCCCTGCCAACCAGGGCCAGTGGGAAAGGGAGGTGAAAGGATCCATACTAAATAAATTAGGGTGGCTTGCTTTGTACATGGACAGGGCGGGTCCCAGAGGAATAGGATCTCTGCTCTCCACCTCAAGTTGGGGCGGGGGTGCTGGCTGGCTAGGGGAAGCCGAGAGCCCACTCACGTTGATGGACGGCCAGGACTGCGCGTGCTCAGCATGGGCATAGGCGGCTGGCGACTCCGGGATCGGGAAGCCGGCACAGAAGGAGGCGCAGCGGATGGTGCCCGCCTCGGGACTCGGTGGGCTGGCGGGCATGGCCCACTCCTCCTCCTCCGATGGCTGCTTCTCGAAGCGCAGCCGGATGCCCTCGAAGGCACGGCGCGGGCTGAGCGGCCGGCCGGGCCCGTAGAGCTCACCGCCGTAGGTGCGCGGCTTCGGGAGCGTGGCGGCCTCGGCCTGCAGCCAGGTCGGGGAGGCGCCCGCGTAGGCCGCGCCCTCCGCCAGCTCCGAGTAGCTGCGGCGGCCCTGGAAGCCGGCCTTCACGTGGTGGCTGGGCGGCTTGGCGTAGGCGCGCTCGGCCAGCGTCCTCTCCCCGGGCGGCGGCGGCGGCGGCGGCCGGGGCTGCGGGGCCGGGCAGCTGGGTGGCACCGGCGAGCGACGCTGCGGGCTGGGCGACTGGCACGGCGGTGGCGCCGGCGAGCGGCGCTGCGGGACGGGCGACGGGCAGGAGGTGGATGCCGGCGAGCGACGCTGCTGGGGAGAGGGGCACGGGGGTACGGGAGAGCGGCGCTGCGGGGCGGGGGACTGGCATGGGGCGCACGGTGCTGCTCGGGCAGGCGGGGAAGGCGACGGGCCCGGGGGCGCTGGGGAGTGGCGCTGTGACAGCGGCGAGTGCCTCTGGCCTGGAAGAGAAAGTGTGGAGAGGTCAAGACGCCGGGGGTGAGTCAGGGAAGTCACAGGAACTGGTTGGTGAGCTAAGGGGCTGCGGGGGAGAGGGGGGAACCGGGCCGCAAGGCCCACCCTGAAAGTGGCTGCGGGACACCCCGGGATCTGCCTTGCTCCAGCCAGTCTCACCTGCATTCCGGGTCTGCTCCTGTAACAAGGTCCTCAAAATTCTCCCCTGCAGGGAACTCAACTCTCGCAGCCGGCCCAGCTCCTCAGTCAGCTCCGTGTAGGCCAGCGCCAAATTCACCCTGAGGTCAGATGGCAGGGGGTGGGGAAGAAAAAAACCAGTTCTGCCTTCTATCTTGTGCACCTACCCCGACTGTAGGAATTCTGTCTTTAAGGTCCACCTCTTCCAGGGAGCCTCCCTCTATTTCCAGAGACCATTCCCCACACTTTCTCTGCCTAGGGCAAAGAAGGGGAGTAGAAAGATTCCAAGGGGTCCCTGAACCCCATGTGTAGCCTGAACATAGCTCATACAAGTATATGTAAATGTTCTTAATCTATACAGAAACTGAAGACAAAACAGATTCATAAAAAAGCTGTATTGAATTTATAGTAGCTTTCATCACTGCAAGTTTTCTCAGAGTGCATACTAAAGGTGTAGCAGGCAGGGCCTGGCAGCAAGGCTGTAATCCTGGCTACTTAGAAGGCCCATGCAGGAGCTCAAGGACTGCCTGAGATACAGAACAAGTTCAAGATCAGTCTGGGCAACTCAGTGCGATCTTGTCTCAAAATAAGAAGCAAAAATTAGTCTCAAGGTGTAGTTCAGTGGAAAAGCACTTGATCTGAGGCCCTGGGTTCAATATTGGCCATCATCCCAATACCTCAGTAAATAAATATATAAAACTAAACCATCTATGTGTGGAGGAAGGGACCTATGAAAACCATCCTCAACCTTGGAAAGATTAGGGACTACTAATGCACAGCCTAGGACCAGCTGGTTACGAAGGAAACACAGCCCCTTGGCCTAGCAGAGGAGTCAAGTGATTAGCTCCATCCCAGGTGGGCCCTGTTACCCATCCTGAGCATTTCTCAAAGGCTACCTTGCTCTGAAATCTTACTGGACACTCCTATCACTGTATTTCTAGTCCCAGCTCTTTATCCAGAGTTTGATACTCAGTACAGGTTCAATAAACGGATACTGAATTGTGCCTCTCTGTCCAGCTCTGTTCCTGTTACTTCCTGCTCCTTAACAACTACACTTTCAGAGCTGAAAGTCTCTGCATTTAGCAAGGTACCTCACCATGTCCTTTCCTCTTCTTTCCTTTGGGTCACTCTGAACACACAACCAAGGAAATTATCACTCCAGCACTGCCCCTCTGCTTTCTCCCCTTGACCTGCTGCCCCACCCCAGGAACCCTTCTGACCTCACAGGAGCTTTGCTGTGGCCTTGAACCTGCCTTCATCTGAGTTCTGGGCTTGGATGGAGCCTGGGATCTCTCTGAGGGCAGGGATTTGGGGTTTTTCTGTTCTCCCACATCAACTGCAGAAGGGACTTCAGAAGCTGGGGCTGGAGGGAAGTGGCAGACACCATTCCAGGTGGATCTTGTCTTGGGGCAAGGGGCTCCTGAGATAAGGATGCACACAGATGGAGCAGCAAGGTGGGGCTGAGACAGGTGTGAGAAGTGAGGACGGGAATGCGCCTAGCAGGAGAACTCGGACGGCAGGTAATGGCTGTGCTGCTCACTCTGGCCCAGGGGCTGGTGCTTACTAATCTGGGGGCATGGCACCAAACTGTTTTTAACCCAGCTGCACTAGGGAATCTGGGTGGTAAGCCTACTTCTTAGGAAAAGCAAGGCCTTACCACTTTCTTGGAGTCTTTCAAGAAAGGAGGGATCCTAGGAATCCTGACCCAGGCCCTGCAGCCACCATCCCATTGAATCCTCAAGCTGCATGTTTGCTAAACACATCCTATGCTCCCCACCTTTAAAATCTCATGACTCTGTGGGAAGAAACAGCATCTTCCCATCAGACTGGGAGGTCAAGGTGTCCATCAAACAGGGGACTTCCTCGAGGAAGCTTCAATCTTGACTGAGGGCAATCTGAGGGCAGGAACTGTGTCCCTGGCCAGATTAAGGGCTTCTGAAGGGCAGGTCATGCCATCCACTCAGCAATGGGAGCCAGAGGGGAGTCTGGATGATGCAAGGATAGTGTCACCCTCTGTCCATGTAGCCACAGCAGCTGCTTTTCCCATCCACCATTCCTGCTGTATCTCAGGTGACAGATACAGGTCGTTTTCTCCACACCCTGTCTGGGAGATCTCACCTGTCACACTCAGTTCCCCAGGCCCCGCTCTCCCCTGCTGGCCTTCCTCCATTGTCAGGAGCCACCCTAGTTTCCACAGCCCAGCATCTAGCACTCTGCTTGCACTGAAATGATGGACTTATAGGACATAGGAAGCCCCTAGCCAACAATCCTCAGTCTCTCTCCCAGCTGACACTGGGGGCCTAGAGCAAGATAGTCCTCTGAGATTCTCCCAGGCCACCCTCACAAAGACCTCTGTGCAGAGTGGAGCTCAGAACTCCTCCTGACATGACTCCGTGAGACCTGCCTCTTCACTGGGCATCTCTCTCCCCACATTCTTTGCTCACTGAATATGCGAAGCACCTGAATGACTCACTGAAAACACTGCCAGTTCAGTGGAAAAAAAAAATCTCAACTTCACAACACAACCCAGAGCCTCACACGTGCATGTGGCTAAATACACTCTCCATTTCCTGGCTTCCTGGCTACATCTGAGAGCTTTTTCCACCATCATGACTTTAGGAAGAACAGGTCAGGTGAGCAGCAGGACAAGACCGCACTGAGGTG
This sequence comes from Eospalax fontanierii, assembly GCA_035773235.1. Lineage (NCBI taxonomy): Eukaryota > Metazoa > Chordata > Mammalia > Rodentia > Spalacidae > Eospalax > Eospalax fontanierii. Next base: position 71,414,314 of record CM069531.1, read on the forward strand.
CTTCCAGACTGCTGGGATCACAGGGAGGTCTGAGTCTGTCTGAGCTCGGGAGGGATCAGGAAGAACAGAATCTCAGATGATGTGCATGAATGTTCATCATGGGCAAGGCAGGGTGCTAGGAAGTTCACCTGTCTGTACAACAACCCTGTGACAATCACGACCACTATCACCTCCTCCACTCTACAGGTACCAAAACAGCTACACAGGGGTGAAATCACTTGGCCAAGTCTTTTTGTTTTACTTATTTTTATTTTATGTGTATGAATGTTTGTCTGCATGTATCTAATGGCACCCGTGTTGTACAATGACCACAGAACCCATAAGAGAGTGTTGGATCCCCTGGAACTGGAGTCATGGACAGCTGTTGGTCGCCATGTGGGTGCTGAGAACTGAACCCAGGTCCTCTGTGAGAGCAGTCAGTGCTCTTAACCGCTGAGGCTCGGCTAAGTCTTAAAGCTCAGAAGTGGCAGAAATGCTGAGATAGAAGCACCAGCCTCTTAGACTCGAGTCCAAGGTACTGACCACTACAGCTATGTCTCAACGCACCAGGAAAGCAGGGAGAGAAGGGACGGAGGAAGAGGCTGTGGGGCTTAGAGAACTACCACTTCTGCCAGGGAAGGATGAAGAAGGTGCTAGACAGAGAAGGCAGACCAAGACTGGGGTGATTAGGAGCTGGTTCAGGGTGGCAGAGATTCAAACACTTGCTCCTGGAGTCTCAGCCCACTAGGCTGGCACCTTCTGAGAAGCCAGAGTGCAAATGGCAGAACTGGCAGGAGGGAGGATATCCTCCAACCTTCCTTGACTTTCATTCATTCTTCCCACCAGGAATCCAGGGATCTGAAAAGCCCTTCTGGAAGCAATCGTCTCCACTGTTCCTGACAAAGCAACTGCAACTGAGGAAGATCAAAGACCTAAGCATCTTACCCTCAGTTTCTTTCTATGTCAAAACAGCTTCTAAGTCACACAGGCTCCCCCAGGCTCTGCTGCATCAGAGCAAGGAGGATGGAATAGGACCAGAATTTAGGCTAGCTTCAAGTGATGGGATGAAACCTGAAAATAGTCTCAAAGTCAGGATGAAAAATGAAGTCAGCATCAGGGTTGAAGTCAGGTATGGGGTTGGCAGTTCTTCTGGGGCCACAATTATGGACCCAGTTGGGGTTGGAATTAAGGACAGGGTTAAAGTCAGAGATGGCTCAGAGCTACAGCTGTCCTATGGTCAGAACCATCATCTGATTCAGACCTGAGAAGAAAAGAGAAATCCAACATTCCCAGTTCTTTCATCCTTACACATAGGTGCCCGAGCTGCCTCACCCAGTGGGGGAATTTAGGGGTCAAAATTTCCACCCACCTACAGGCACACCCAGCCATCAGTCTTCCCGCCCGTCCGACCCTCAGGGAGGAGACCACAAGCACCAGGCCGTGGTGGAGCGGACTTGAGGTTGTGGGCTGGGGGAGGAGGAAGTCGATTTGCAACAAGCCAGTCCTTCACCACTTCCTTTCCGGAGCCTTGAGCCCTTCACACTCCTCGACCAGCTATGACTTGGGGTCCCCAGAGCCAAGCTCTTCATAGCAACTTTGCCAGACAGAGCCAGATGGCCACTGTGTCCCAAACTTTCCCAGACAGAAGCACAACCCAGCAGCTCACAGCGGGGCAGGAACCAGGGGCCACAATTTGCCCAGGACTGTCCCTGTTCACACTAGTTGCCCTGGTATAATTATTAATAGTGCCCCCTTTCACTTTCAAAAGTGATGCAATTTGGTCAACAAATCACATGGTCGCCCTCATATGAAAGGTTTCCTACCTGCAGAACCTGAGCAAAGAAACATGATGAGCCCTGTCACCCCACCTGCTGGGGTCTGTTTGGTTTTGGCATCTGCACGGCCCCACGCTTCCTGAACTTAGCACCTCATGTGTATGAGAGTAAAATGAATCTCTGTAGGGTTAGCAGTTCATCCAAGATACAGCACAGACAGAATGTCAGGAGAGCCTGGGGGCCAGGTGCAGACATGGGGAAGCCCGCTTTGAGGCCTTTTTTTTTTGATACCAGTTTAGGTCTTAGTTTATGCTGGATGTAGTGGCTCATGTCAAAGGCAGGAGGATCACCATAGGTGAAAGGTCAGCCTGGTCTAGTCTACAATAGTGGGCTTTAAGTCATCCAGGACTACATAATGAGACCCTATCTCCAAAAATAGAAACAAAACAACAGAAAAGCCTGGCTGGTGGTGCATGTCGTAATCTTAGCACTTGGGAAGTGGTGGCTGGAGGAACAGAAATTCAAGGTCATCCTCACCTACATAGCAAGCTCAAGGCAGCTCAGGCTACAGGAGTCACTTGTCTTAAAACAAAAACCAAACCAAAACACAAACAATAACAAAAGCATTTGGTTATGAAAGAGGAGAGATGTGATGTGTCCTATGAGGAGAGATGATGACAAGCAACTCTTGGCTTTGGCCCAGCTGGCAGGCACAGGGTTAGAGACTGCTTCAAAACCCAGAGTCCCTCAGACCAGCGGAGAGCCCCTTCCCACCCTCAGGGCATCCTGAGGCTGCAAGTGCTCAGGGGTTAATTCTGTACACTGAGTGTCGGGCTGAAGGAGACTTGAAAGAAAGGAAGTAGGGAGGGTGGTGAGAAGCATGAAGGGGGAGGCCCTGGGCCGGTTCTGGGGCACAAGGCTAAGCTCAGGGTACAAGGGGGTCTCCGACTTCCGTCCTGACCCACCCCACACTGCCCTTGACCTCCGTGCAGAGTTTCCATCCTCTGAGTTCACACTTCCCACCACTAACCACAGCCCACGCAGAGGCTTGTGGGCGGAGAGAGGGGGGTAGGAGGGTGGGCGGAAAAGGTCCCAGGCTACAACGCTGAGCCCCTCACATTGGGAAAAAAGGCCTGTAGTTTATGGTTTTCCCCTCAGCACCCATATTGAGCCCCATCTTCTCACTGAATTCCCCCACCAATGATACCTCTCCCTCCCTGGGTCCCTATTTTCCTTCAAAGCCCAGGCCTGCTCGGAGTCCTCATCTTCCTTAAGTGATCCCACAATTCTGCTCTCCAGTACTGGCTACATCTTTAAACAGTCCTACCCAGAAACCCACATGCCCAGAGGGGAGTGGGGCTATGGGGATCCTACACTTCCCACGATGGCTGGGATCCTTCTGGAACCTTATCTCCCTGCACATCCTCAGGAGCATGGTGAGCTCCATTGCCACCTCCTTCCTCATCATTGCTCTTCCTCTGGGGCTGTGACCACCAATGACCAAACTGTCCAAGGGAATCCTGCCTGAAGGTCAGACCTAGAGAATGGCAGCCTACGGGGTATGGCCTGATTTGGGTCCTTCTTGCTGAGAATCTTTGGCAGTAAGAGCTTATAAGCCAGGGGCTAGGAAGTAAGGGACTGGGGCGGCCTCTGAGGACTGCTCCTAGGCATAGACAGCACCAAGATGGAAGTTCACAGAGGCAAGATTTCTGTATGGGAGTCATTTTAATGGTGAGGATCCCTGTGGTCAACCTGGCTGTCCCAGTAAACATGCTGAGGCCAAAGGTGCCTTTCAGGATAGGAAAGACTTGTACCCAGAAGCAGGCCAGACTCAGGAGCTGTCTCCTTATCTTACACACACACACACACACACACACACGCGCACACTCACCTGGATAATCCTGCCCCAGCATTTCATTTCTGGAAAAGCCTATCAGTAAAATTCCCACTAGCTAGGGAATCAGCAGAAGCAGAAGGAAGAGGGGGCAGCGGAGACAGGAGCTGAAAGAGGTGACTGAGCTGTCTTTAGGTGGGAGGATGGGAGGGAGCCCTGGGGAAGCGCCTATTACCAAAAAGGCTGAGTTTATAAGAAAATAAAACTACCGGGGGAGTGAGGACTTCCTCTGAGAACCCGATCCTGCCAAGCTGGGGCAGTCCAGAGGCACTAAGGCTAAAGGAAAGCGTACCTGGCAAACAGACTGATGAACAGTGGAGCAGGGATCCAGGAGTCCTGCAGCATAGAAAGCTACAGGCAAGCCTAAGAGGAGCCTGGGCTACCTCTGGGAGGACTGGCTCAGTCAGCTCCCTTTGGCCAAAGGGCCTAGAGGGACAGGTGCCTCTGCCCAGAATGAGAAACTCGGATGATACAACCTCCAAAGCACCTTCTGGGAGGGATTATCTGTCATCAAGAATGCAGCTTTGGCCCCTCAGGAATCTACCATTCCTCTGACCCTTCCCATACTCTACCACACTTTCCTCTCATATCCCACAGCAATAGCTGACCATTGAGCCAGAGAGAGAAACCTGGGGTCCAGAGAGGCAAAGGTAAAGTTAGGGAAGCAAAGCCCTTCCCCAGCCCAGGAAGGCTCCCTGGGATCGGGATCGAAGCCCAAGTAATTACACTCTACCCTGCCAGTATCTTCCCTGACTGTTCCACCAAATGAAGGAGCCTTTACTGCTGACCTTGTAAGGAGTGGACCTTCTGGGACACGCAAAGATTCTACACTATGTGGGTATGCATATGTGCATTCCAGATTGGAACACATGGGCTAAGATGTCCCCAGAATCCCAGCCACAAGCTAGGGTGGACCCTTCCCACAAAGCCCAATACCTCCCCAGCAGCCTAGCTGAGGGAGGGGTCCCACCTGACAGTCCCACAAACTGGCTTCTCACCTCCCCCAAGTTATCACAACTCCACCCAGGCCCTCACTCCAGGGTGGGGAGGGAGGCAAGGGGTACCCCTGTTGTCTTCTGTTGGCCCAAAGCTGAAAGATGAGGAAACTTGTTGGGAGGGAGGATCCCTGGGATTCTGAGAACTGGGTGTCCCTTGTGATGGAAGATTAGTTCCTGCCACTCTGGACCTATCTTGTCTAGTAAGGAACATGGGGAACGGTACCTCATTTCAAGAGAGAAGACTTAAGCAGAAGGAGGCTTGAGCTCTATTTCTCAGAAAGCAAGAGAGGATGAATCCAAGGGCAGCTGTGAAAGGCACCAGGCTCTATTGCTGCTCACCCTGTTTACATCACAAGCACATCCCAAGACCCCACCGCTAGGTCCTCATAGACACAGCTCTTTCCTACTTCCTGCCTCCGCTCTCCCCTCTCCTCAGAGAACACAGAACAGGACAACAGAGCCACTGAGTACATCTCTCCCAGCCCAGCACCTTGAGAAAAGACAGGCCTGGTCCCAGAGAAAGCACAGGAAATATCCTAGAACCTGAACACTGTAGATCCCCCCACCCTTCCTGTAACAGGGTCGCACATCAAGAAGCAACCCAAACACCACACCCCAAGCCCTGGGAAGAGAGGCCATCCGAATAATGTGGACAGATGAAAGCAAACTATAGGGCCTTCAAGGCTTAAGAGGGCAAGAGTTACAGATGTGACTTACTGATCGTCCCCAACTCTCTTCACCCATGCCATGTCACATTCTGACTGGTTGGAGACCAGATCCTGAGGAGAAAAGCAAGAGGTCAGAGCCCAGCCTCACCTCTGTCCAGACCCTTCTCTGCCATTCCGTGTTCTCACCCTCTAAGGGCAGCTCACAGCCTGTGCCATTACCTGAGCCCGGGTCTCCTGCAGCTGCTTCAGTTCTCCCTGTAGCCGTTCGCATTCTGCCTGGAGTTGCTCCTCTCGGAGCTGAGCTCCTCGAGCCTCCCCCTGTGCAGCCTCCAGGGCCTCTTCCAACCGCCTCCGCTCCAGCTCACTCACACTCATGCTTGCTGTGGGGCCGGGCCAGCCTGCTGTCAAGAGATAAGACAATGTCAGGCAGGGTCCAGCAGCCACCACAGACTCCCAGATCCACACAGAGTGAAACAGGTGGGGACTACCGTCTGAGGTATCCAGAGGAGCCAGAAAGACAAACAAACACCCAAGGATGAGAGACGTTGCTACAGGGGAAATGAGAGATGGGCTTACTACAGATTCAATCTTGCTGGAGGCCAGAAAGAGAAAATGATATGGCCTCTGGAAAGTATCTCAAGCCTGAACCAAAAGTTTAGGGCATGCTTAGGGGCCTCTGCTAATCACAGTCTCATCCAGGCAGGGGACTCTGTGTGGGGACGCCCTCTGCTGGCACACTCAAGAATTGCACTGAATGGTTGAGGTGAAGGAACAGAGGGAAAGGAGGATGGAGTGATTACAGAACAAATTTAAGATATTGGAATAAGCCATGTATGGCAGCACATGCCTGCAATTCCAGCACTGGTAGGTAGAGGCAGGAGGATTATTCTAAGTACAAGGACAGCCTGATCTACATAGTAATTTCCAAGTCAAATAGGGTTATATAGTAAAACCCTATCTCAAACAAAACAAAACAAAAAAACAAGCTGGGCATGGTGACCCACACCTTTAGTTCCAGCACTCAGGAGGCAGAGGGAGGCAGATCCCTGTGAGTGCGAGGCTAGTCTGGTCTACAGAAGAAGTTCTATGCCAGCCAGGGTTACAAATTTTAAAAATTTGTAACCCGTCTCAAATTGAAAACAAAACAAAACAAAAACAAACAGACACAGAGAGAGAATTGAGGTCCTAGGCAAGCCAGAGGTGTCCGGTTGTACTGAAACAGGAGTCAGAATTAGGGACTTGGGAGACTGGAAAGGGTATGTGTATGCAGATGAAGGAGAATCACTGAGATCTCACCATGACCCAAGGCAGATCCCCCTCTCAGAGCCAGGTAATGCAGGTCCAGGTCAGGACAAGGTGTGGCAGGGACAGGTGGGGGGCTCAAGCTGGAGAAGGCTGCATCCCGGAGACCTTGCTGCTGCTGTAATTGTTGCTCCAAACCACAGATCTGCCGCAGGTGGGTCTCTACCAGGGCCCGCTGCAGAGGAAAGCAGAAGGCTAAGGGTCTACACAGGGCCAAGGAGCCCCTGTGGGCTCCTAAAACCCATGACTCCTCCATGCTGGGCAGTCATCACTCCCCAGACTGAAGGAGAGACTGCTGGAGTGTCCCATATCCACATTCAAGTGTCCATAGGAGTGAGGCCACCTCTCCCAACACCTGCAATGCAGATGTTGCTGGCTACTGCCTCTGGCAAGGTCAGATCTGTCATCAACACACAGGGACATTTATACCAACACTCAGCTCTGGGTCTAGCACCACCAGCCCCTCAGAAGCATAGCTACCATTTGCATAATATAACTTAACCACTTCTAGGCTTTGTCTACGTCATGAACAAAATGAGGGTAGCAGTACCACGCCTACTTCTTCTGATTGTTGTGAGAGCTAAAATGAGTAAGTGTGCGTAGAGGATCAGAACAGTGGCTGGCATGCAGCAAGTGCCACACAAACTATTAAAGGAAAGCAGTTTTACAGGAATGCCCCATTATCCTCACAGCAGCTCAGGGAGGTGGTTAGTATTTGCCCTGCTTCTCAGAGGAGGGATGGAGCCTAAATGATTTAACCAAGGTCATCTCTATTAGCTGACAGAGACCATGCTCCTGATGCTGATGCCTGCTCACACACTCATATACATATGGCCACATGCTCTGATAACACTCATGTGAAACCTATGCCAGGAGTCACAGATAGTACTGGGTACCTCTGCCCTCACTCACACCACCTCACAGGCATAGTACTATTAGTATAGGATTGACCCAGCATGTATAAATTATACACATATGATAGCCCATTGGTGACTGCATAGTCAGGAGTACAAAGTCACCCATACTCTGAATGACAATGTCTCACAAGACAAAGCAGGCACTCTCCGACACACATGGACATCGGTGGGGTGCACATCACAAGCAGGTGGAACACACAGAGCCTCACACAATCACAGATTTGAAATGCTCACACATATAACATAAGGTAAATAAATCTCCCCGCTGGGGGGGGGCTTACCATCTCCCCCAGCTCCGTCTCCAAGTCGCTTTTCTCCACACAGAGTTTCTCATAAGCCTGGATCATCTCCCCAAGCTGCTCTTCCTGCTCTTTATTTTTCTGCAACTGGATGGTGTACCAGTGTCAGGCCCATCCTTGACTAGGAGCAAATACATTCTCAACAGGAAGTAAGAGCTGAAGCTGGTTTAGGGAGGGCAGTGGCCATCTCTGATCAAAGGCCAGAGGCCATGGTAGGAGTCGGGGCAAGGCAATGGGTATCAGAAACAATCAGGCAGGACGCTTAGGGAAAAGGCTGGCCAGGAAGGCAAGGCCAAGGGCTCACCTCATGCTGGAACTGGTTGAGCCTTTGCTGAAGACTGACGTTCTCCACTTCCAACAGGGAGCCATCCTTGATTTCATACAGAGAGAAACCATGCTCCTCTCCAAAGTCACTGATCAGTGGGTACTGTGGAAGGGCAGTCCTCAGAGGGCTGAAGCCTGGCTCCCACCCATGCCCTGATGGCTCCATGCCCCACCCCACAACCTGCATCAGAGTCTTCTCTCCCTGCCCATTCCAACGGGATCAACCACTTCAAAGCTGCACTCCGGCCCCTCCCCACTGGCTGCTGGGTACTCAGAGTTCACATCCAGCGCAGTCATATCTTTGAGGAAGAATCTCAAGTTCTGACACCCTCTTCTGGATCCTTGGACTCTCTGCTGCACCCTCCCAGCCTTGCAACACGGTTACACTCCCCCCACCTTCACCTCCAGGTTCTGACCTTGATCTCATAGACTTTGAGGCGACGGCGGAGGGTGGCATTCTCCCTCTCTAGGCCCCCCAGCCGCTCCTTGATGTCTCCATAGGCTGTGATCAGAGCAAAGTGGGAGGCAGAACACATGTCACCTCCCAGTGAGGGATCTCCAGGACCATCCAGCCACACCTCACTGGGCCCCAGAGCCTCCTGGGTCAGGATGCTGATGTCATCTTCAAACATGGACTCCATGGTAAGGGCTTCGGCCCACACTGGGCCTCCTGGGAGAGCAGGAACATCATGAGGGCTTGTCAAGCCCATCTGGGGCTTGTCATCAAACCCCTCATGCTGGCCTGGTGCACCCTGTGGCTAGCTGAGAAGCAGCCTGGGAGCTTCAACTGGGAGGTCCCACATCCCTTTCTCAGACAGTTAAGCACATTCCCCTGCTAACATTGCATCTGAGGGGGAAGGAGCTGGTTCCAGATGAAGACTGGGCAGAGTGGGAGACAGTAGACAAAGAGTCAAGGAAGCCACACAGGGGTAGGGAAAGGCTCCTTCCAGAACCTAGGGAGTCCCGTGGATGGGAGGGCTGCTGTACCAGCACCCGTACAGCCCAGAGCCTGCTAGGACTGCTCAATTCTGTCTCCTCCCCAATCTTCCCCCTTCCCAAGTACCTCACCAGCCGCCAATGTTCCCACCCCAAGCCTCAGATACCAGCTCCTCCCTAAGGCAGGTCAGAGCTTCGGCAAGACCAGTCCCACCAGTCAGCCTGGCCTCAGTTAGGGGCCCCCACCCAACTTCCTCCCTTCCTCTCACAGGATCCCAGAGTTCAGGAAAAGGAAGTGCCTCCCCCACTCGCACCGGGGCTGTGGCAACCGTCCAGGAGCACTAAGCTCCTGACCTGGGAGCTGCAGGAAGTACTTGCCTGAGTGTCACAGGGAGCAAACTGGGCAAGAGGGCCAGGGAGAGGAGAACCGCTTTGGGAGACTACTGCCTATCCCAGTGTTCCTGTACTAAGGGAGTCCTGGGAGGGGGCAGGAATGACTCAGGGCTCCCAAATGAGTAGGCAGCGAGGGGGTGCGTGTGTATTTCTCCCGGCCTGTTTATGAATGTGTGGCTGGCATGTAGGGGGAGTGTGTCTGTGAATGAGTGTAGGTGTGCCGCCGTCAATGGGCGCCTTTGTGGGACGGAGGATGGGGGGTCAGCACGGAGTTGCGAAGCGGCCGGAGGCTGTGTGCGCGCGTGTGAGCACGCGTGCGTGAGCGTGTGGGAAGGGTGGGCACGTTCGACCGAATGTCACGTGAGGCACTATGGGAATGTCCGATGTGTGTGCGCGTGCTGGAGCGTGTGTGCGCCTCTGCGAGGGGCCTCGGGCCCGGAGGCGCGAGTTCCGACAGTGGGGTCCCTGACTTCCCCAGACTGCCCTGCAGAATCTCGGGTGTACAGGGCTCGGGCGCAAGCCCTCATACCTCCCTTCCTCCCTCCCCCAGCCTCATCTAAGTGCCAGAGAGACGCCTGTGACCCGGTCTGAGTAACGAGCGTGTGTGCGTGTTTGTAGGGCTGGCCCCGCCTTTAACCCTCTCCTGCCCACGCCATCCCTCCCCCTACTCCGCGGGCTGGCGCTCACCACACCCCCTCCCCACGACCCCGGCCCGCGACCTCAGGCCACCCGCACCGGAGGGCCCCTTTCCCCCAGCCGTCCGACCTCCGCCGCCTTCCTCTGCATTCTCCTCCAGGCCTGCCGGCCCCGTGGAGCGCGAGAGAAGGCGGCTGGGGAGGGGGTGCAACGCCGGCCCGGGCCCCTCTCGCGGCCCCTTTAAGAGCCGCCCTTTAAACCCCTCCGGCTCGGCCGACAGAAATTGTCGCCCCTCCCGTCTGGGGACAGACACCACGCAGCCCCCTCCTCCACCGCGGCCGGAGCCCCGAGCCGGGCCAGGGGGCTCGGGAGGCGACGCGGCCTGAGGAGGGGAGGCCGAGCGGGCCCGAAGGGTGCCGGCAGCCAGCGCCGGACCCTTCCCTTCCCAGTCACCCTGGGCGAACCGCCTGTCAGCCTCCCGCCCCCGGCCTCCCCGCGACCCCCGCGGCCCGGCGCCCGCCGCTCCGCTCTCCTCCCCTTCCCCGCCCCAGCCCCGGCCGGGGACTCACAGCTGCCGCGGGCTCCTGCTTGTAATCGCTGCCTACCCCCTCCGCCTGCTCCCTCCCCAGACGGGCACCGGTGCCCCCACCCCCCTGGCACCGAGCTCCGCTCCTCGCCCTGTCGCCGCCGCCGGGTCTCTCCCCACCCCCCTCCCCTCCCCCCAGCCCCCTCCCCCCCGCTCGCCCGCCCGCCCCGCTCCTCCTCCGCCGCCGCCGCCGTCTCCTCCGCCTCCTCCTCCCCGGCTGCTCCGGGTTTCTCCAGTTGGGTAGGCGCCCCGGACCCCGCCGCTGCTACCAGCACGTGGCGAGGGGCGGCAGCCCCCGCGGTGCGGCCCGGCCAGGCCTGGCAGCGCGCCCGGCGCCCACCCGCTCCCCGCGGCGCGTCCGGCCCGCGCGGCGCCCCCCTCCCCGACGCCGCCCGGCGCAGTGTGGCGCGGTGGCGTGTGGGGGGCGTCTGCGGACAGTGCAGGGGCGCCGCTGCCGCTCGGGGCGTTTGATTCGGGGCTGCATATATGGGGAGGACTGGAACTGTTTATTTGAAATGTTTTCTGGTCTTTGCACGTTTGAGAAGAAAATCACTGGACTATCTACTCTTTGCACTTGGAGGAGGGGGCATCGCTCTGATCTATCCATACGGGAACGGAAGGCACCGCCGGCGAGATTAGAGTTAAATCTAACTTTGAAAGTGAGAGTGAACTAAGGAAACTAAATGTTAATTTAGAAAGACGGACAGGACTCCCCTCCCCCATTACAGAAGCTCCCAGATACATGAAGAAACACAAGATTTCACCCTTCCACAAAGATCTGAATATCTGCCAAACTGCTGGGCCGGAGACAAGTTTTTTTTGCCACATTCCCACTGTGTGACCTTGGGCAAGTTACTTCACTTCTGACTTAGACTGGAGATAATTCTCGACAGGCCACCCTAAGGAGGAAAGAAAAGGGATCAGAAGCCAAGGTGCCCTGAGAATGCCTGGGAGATGTTAATGAGTCATTTTCTTTTCCTTCCCTGGTGGATTAAGAACCGTGGACAGAGGCAAGACCAGCCAACCTGCTGTAGGAAATGTCTAGAGGAAGTGGGGGGGTCCTTTTTGAGGGACATGGATGCAAACGTTGCAGGTAGGGCATAGGAAGGGGAGGGGACTTTTGGTAGGGCCAGCTAGGGAGGCTGCCTGGAACCTGAGCCCACCTTTCTGGCTTCTGGTAGGAGAGGTGCATCTGAGGGCGTGGAGGGCGGGGGGTGGATGAAAGAAAAGAGCTCTTGTTCTCTGTGAGCTTTTGAAAAACAAGGGCAGTTGCCATCTTCTCCACTGTAGAGAATGCTGGGCTGGGGAAAGCTGCTCCTCCCAGGATGGCCAGCCCAGGTTTTGGACACTCTTCAAAGGAGGGGATTCTCACTGGTCTGGCCTCCTCCTCCTGTTGGCTTCCCATGTAGCCTTTCCTGCTGGCCTGCTCCCTTTTATAGTCCAGAACAGAAAGGCAGGTCAGCTTCTTGCCTGCCAAGCACTATCTTTGCCTGAGCTATGGATGACCCACCTATCCTGTAGATATGAAGGAAGGAAGGCAAGCTGACTGGACCATACCATCACCCCACTAGTCCCAAAGACAAGGCAGGTGCCCCCTTCCCTGAGACTCCACAAGTTTCTCTTCTGAAGTAAAATTCATGCAAGACCAGAGGCTAGGCAGGTGTGGCAGAGTTGTCTCTGCAATCCTCTGTTAGCATAGAGTTGGCCATAGCAAGCCCTCCCTCACTGGAAAAAGCAGTGGGTTGAGGGTACCCTTTGAGCACACTCTAGCATGAGTCAGCCCTTGCTGCTGCAGGATGCTTATAGTACAGGCCTAAGTGAGTCACCTGGTGCCCTAGAGCCAGGTGGTTCTGTCCTGGGCTCTAGGTGGCTGGCGGCAAAAGCCCTACAGAGATGAGACTTGACTTAGGTCCCTTAAAACATGCCCCTCCAAAATTGGCCCTGAGCCCAATCCATTCTCCTTGTTTCTAGCTCTTGCTCACACTGGACAATTCTGAGGACAAGAACTATATCCTATCTCATGATCTACATTTATCCAACAAAAATTTATTTTAATTTTTTGGTCTTTGGAGAGAGGGTCTCACTCTGTGTCAAACTCAAAGCAGTCCTCTTCTTTCAGCCTCTCTCCCGAGGAAGGGGATTGCAGGTGTGAACCACCATGCCTGGCTTTTAACAGAAATATCTTGAACACCAATGATGTGCCAGATGTTGAGAATACAGTGAGAAGCATAACATTTTTGCTCTCATGGAGTTTATATTCAGGCAGTGGAGTCCAAAAACTAAAAACTAAAAATGCAAATCAATAATTAAAAGTTGGCTGTGGTGATCCCCATCTGTGATCCCAATACTTAGGAGGCAGTAGAGAAAGGATTAAAAGTTGGAGGCCATCATGGGCTACATCATAGTCTCAAAAAAACGAGGCCTGGGATGTAGGTCAGTAGTGGAGAGAGCTCTTGCACGGAAGGCTCTGGATTTGACCTCTGTACTGGAAAACAACCCCCACCACACACACAGAGTGAAGGGTGGAATACTGGTGATGGTATAGAGTGTGAGGCAAGTAGCAGCAGCAGAGCAGGGAAGAAGGAGTCACAGTTGTCTGGAAAGATCTGCTGATGACATGACATTTGATGGAAATCCTGGAGGATAAGGAGTATGTTCTTCGTTAAGTGTATAAAGGAATGAATGTGACTTCAAAGGAGTTACTTTGCTTCTCTGAGAAAACTGGAGTTTCGTCTGAGTTCTGAGACCCCTGTTACTATCTTGAGCCATTATGGGAACACCAGAAGCACAGTCAGGGGAAGGGAGGTGGGAGGGATAATGTGGTGGGCGCTGGTCAGACTGTGAAAATCTTCCTAACTGGCCTTCCCAGCTGCGGTGGGAGAGGACTGGCTGCTGTCCTCCCCGGTAGGAGACAGTGCTGGAGCAACAGAGGAGCCCTGGCAAGCATTCTTCCTGGAAACCATCAGGGTGAGACTGTCTCCCACTCCCATGACTCTTGCTCTGGAGAAAGACTTTGTCTTTCCTGTCCCATTCTTGCCAGAAAAAGAGGAGGAGGAGGTGGCATTAGACCAAATCAAAATAAAACCCAGACGACTCAAATAGCAGCCAGCGGGCAAAATTGATTAGACACATGTGACAGTGTAGGATCCACTGCCACCTTCACTTCCTCATTTCCAGACTTCAGGAAGTTAGGGTCACTGTGGTAGTTAAGGTAGCTAGCTCACTGCAGGGCTCCTCTGGACTAGCGGTGGAGGCAGTCGGGGAGGAGCCATTCCTCCACTAACTTCCCAATCTTTTGGAGGTCATGCAGTATCTCAAAGGAGTGCCTGCTTCCAGGAGCAGGGCTTAGGAGAAAATAGGATGTAGCAGGGCTACATAGAGAGACTCTTGTCTTAAACAACAAAACACTCAGAAGAGGACTAGAAAGATGGTTCAGCAGGTAAAGGTACTTGTTGCCAAGGCTGATGATCTGAATTCATTCCCAGGACCCTGGGAATAGAACTAAGTCCTGCAAGTTGTCCTCTCACCCCCACCCCCTCAGAAGATGTTCAAACAGAAGCAATTTGTTGGCAAGCATTAGAGCTTTTTTACAGCTGTTTCATCATGCAAATAGAATTATTTAGGTGGTACTTGAGGATGAACCTGAGGCTTTGTGCATGCTAGACAATGGCTCTACCACTGAGCCAATCAAAATTACAGCACTCAATCAAAATTACAAAAAATTATGTTGAACCAACCACACTGGTATTTGCTTCTAATTCCAGCAACTTGGGAGACTGAGGCTGGAGGATTGAGTTCAAGCCTAGCCTGGGCAATTTAGTAAGACCCTGTCTCAAAAATAAGAAAAAATGATGTCTGGGCCTAGTGGCTCACACCTATAAATCCCAGCACTCAGGAATCGAAGGCAAAAGGAAAGTTTCAAACCTGCCTTACACAGGAAGTTTCAAACAGACCTGGGCTATAGAGTAAGGAATCTTGTCTCAAAAAAAAGATAAATTTTATTCAGTTATTTATGTGTATTTTATCTACAAGTATGTAAGTGTATCAAGTGCATGCATTGCTTGCAGAGGTCAGAAGAGGGATTGGATCCTGTGAAACTGGAGTTAAGGATGGTGTCAGCCACAGTGTGGGTGCTGGGAATCAAACCCAGGTCCTCTGCAAGAGCAGGCAGTGCTCTTAACCACTGAGCCAGCCATCTCTCTAGTCCTATTCAGTCAACTAATACCCCTCTTTATATCCATCAAAATATGAGCCCCATAGGAAACAGATTTGGGCTTAGTTCACTGCTATATTCTCTGTGCCTTCAGTGTCTGGTACATAATATGTAGTTCTTATTTAATTATCTGATTTACGTTCAAGGCCCTGTGTTAAGAAATTTTTGCTTTATCTTTCAAGGGATTCCTGTTTTACAGATGAGGAAGGTGGATTTTCAAAGGTTAAGGATTTCCCCAAGGTCACACTCAAAAGACCGTAACTGTAAAGTATTGTTGAAGGGCAATGTTCAGAAAATAACAGGCATTGTTCATTGCTATGGAGAACTTATTCAGGGCCATTTCTCAATTCACTTTTCCTTAGGATGGTGACAGGCTACCCTACCCCTCTACACCCAGAGCTCAGGCCTGCTGCCAGAGTTGAAATGTATTTCCGACAGACAGCTCAGCTTTTGGGTACCTGTGGCCAAGAAGCACCTAAGAAAGGGAGGGAGCCCAGGCTTCCTTCACAGGTCTCTTGCCTGGGCTGCACTGTGCGGGGATCAGCTGACGGAGCCAGGATAATTCAGATAAGGAACTTACTCAGCAGCCCTGTGGCATTTCTGCCCACCAGGCACCAGCTGACTGTTTCCAGGAGTTTCTAGCTCAGAGGGGAAATGAAGTCGTAGAGGGAGATAGTTTGGTTCAAACTTCAAAAAGGAAGAAAGTTAACCTTAAGAAAAACAAGGGAAGGGGGAGAGGGAAGGGTGGGCATACAGTACCCACTGAACTGAGTTTGGCACTTCAACCAAGCATAATATGTGCACGTTTATAATCCCAGCAGGAGGACAACCACAAATCCCAGGCCAGTATGGGCTAGTCAGAGCCCCTCCTTTCTCCCATACAAAAGTTCTAACAGTTGTCAGCCCACTATGGTAATGTATACCTGTAACCAGGGTGCTCCAGAAGCTGGCGGAAGAGATTCTAAAGTTTAAGAATCAACCTGGCTCTATAGGAAGACCATCACAACAGTTGAAAAAAAAGTTTTTGTTACTTATATTTATTGCATATGAGATGTGTGTACAAGTGGACACACACATCACAGCACCTGTGTGGAGATCAGAGAACAACCTTCAGGAGTGAGTTCTCTCCTTCCAACACGGGTATTGAATTTAGGTGTCAGGTTTGTGTGACAAGTGCCTTTACTGGCGGACCCATCTTATTGGACCCCCCAAAAGTTTAGTAGTTGTCAAAGGTGTACAGTGAATTTTATTACTGTAATAATTAAGACCAAATGGCTTTGCTACTGTGAATTTCAAAAAAATGCCAATTGATAACTAGTGTAGACAACAGCCTGTGGGGACCAACACCACTGGCAAGCCTGCATAATTTGGGCAAAGCTCTTAGCCCTGTGCATCCTAGTCCTTATCTGTAAAATGAGACTAACATGGTTCTCTCATTATAAGGTGAATGAAATTTATTGCTCTGAGATATGTCAGGCCTTACATCTGGTAATGGATACCATATTAAGAATGACAAATGGTTGACATCTTGTTCCTATTCTTCCATTTAACTTAAGGTTAAGAGGCTAGCCAGAAGTCATTCAGCAAATGAAAGTAAGTGATCCTATTCTGAGGCCCTGCCATTCCTAGGTTTCTGAATGCTCTGCCCTGCAAGAGCTACGTAACCCCATCAGAGAAACACTGAACTGTTCTGATTGATCATTAGGGCAACAAATATTTACTGAAGGTCTGCTGTATGTCAAGACAATGTTTAAAGATGGACATACAGTGCTAAGTAAAAGCCATTGCATTACCAAGCCCATAGGATAGTGGGAAAAGCCAGCAGCAGATGAATAAAATTTAAAACGCACATTTAGATAGTGCTAGAAAGGAAATGGGTAAATAGGACATAAAGCTTTCTTTTCTTTGTGAAGGTACTGATAGCACCTGCTCAAGGCAAGTGTGTGAAGCTCATGTTTGCAATTTGGCAAGCCTGGATATTTCTGGCTCCCTGTGACCTTAGTCTGACAAATCAGTCTTTGTGCTCCTCTTTCCTCATAGCAAAAGGTTAACAGAGACTAAGGTTATTGTGATAATTAAGATATGATGTAGGGCTGGAGAGCTAGTACAACCAAAACCGTATTTATTATTTCACTTAAAGTTGTCCCGTAGCCTAGCTGGCCTAGATCTCAGTCTCCTGTCTCTGAGTACAGGGATTAAGGACATGTACCATGCCAAGCTTTGTTTAAATATTCTAAAAAAAACAAAGTCTCATGTACATGAGGATAAGCTTTTATGTATGTATTCGTATTTATATCTGGGTGTAGAAATCAGAAGACAGTTTCCAAGAATTGACTCTCTCCTTCCACGACATGGGTCCTGGGAATCAAACTCAGGTTACCAAGCTTGGCAACAGGCACCTTTACCCACTGAGCCATCTGACGAGTGGTTTCAACAGACTCTGGACCATTTAGGTAAACTGTAATATTACATTGCTTATCAGTGTGTACTGGGGAGACATATCGTAGTGGTAATCCGAATCACTGAGAAAGAAAAAATTCTCAAACTGACAATGTTCTTTCCAGGAAGCACACACCAGAATTGTTCTTGGCCAATGGCTTTGTTCATGATTTACGTCTTATAACAACTACAAGTTACTCTATTCTAGTAAACTGCAAACCAAGACACAGGATATTACAACTCTCATTCCTCTCTCTTCCCCCCCCCCCTTTTTTTTTTTTGGTGTTTCCAGACAGGGTCTCCCTGTAACCCCAACTGGCCCAGAACTCAGTATGTAGACCAGGCTGGCCTCAGTCTCAGAGATCTGCCTGTCATATAATCATTGTGATATCTATTTTTGTCTGATATATATGGGCACACTAGTTCAAGTATGCAATTTATAAATATATAGGGTATGTCATGAAAGATTCCTTAATGATGGCGTATGCAGTCAGAAAAAGTAAAAGGCCACACGGAGGCTACTTTGACATAGGACAGTTAGTCTTATTTGCCCATAAACTATATTTCCAACTAGCTAGCTTATCACTAGGCTAGTCAACAGCGCAGAGGAGGAAAAGACCCAGTTTAAATCCAAGTTTCTGGAAATAGAGGGAAGAATAAACCATGTATATTGTTGCAAACTAAGTAAACAGAAACACTAACACCAAGTCTTATCTGGGAAAGTCTACATGAGACAGGACAATCTCTCCAAGCAGGTGGTGCCTGCCTCACACAGAGGGTGGTTCTTCTATTCATTTCACTCTTGTGACTTGAGTCCCCCACCCCCACCCCACGTTCTTATATGCTCCAAAACACTATCTCCACAGCGGCGACAACAACTGAAACAAAGAAAATGAGGCAGCAAAAGGTTGAAAATAAAAATAAAGCGGACTTTATTTAGAAGATAAAGGTGGTGGTATCAGTTTTGGTTAATAAAGTTGGGCTCAAGTGTTTTAACAGGTCTTTAATGCCATCACACAGACTGGCATGCCAACGGCATTCTGAATGCCAATTACAGATTGAAGTTGTTTGAAAAACCAAGATGCTATCAAAAGCTTGATGGAGTTTGGATTTCTTTTAAAGTCAGACTAACACACTTCTTAAATAGTAAGAGTAAATAGATTGCTTGGTTCTGAAAGTTAAAACACTACACTGAGCATATTTCCCTCCTTTTCTCCACAAATCCCTAGGGCAGTATTACAGTTGCCTCTGACAGCTAAAACTTCAACATTTCAACAGAGTGGGGACTGGGAAAAATGAAACGCGAAACTTGTCAATGTAATTGGTACAGGCAGCTGCCACTTGTGGCAAACCAAAGTCTAGTCTGATGCCCATTTTCTTCACATTTTCACTGACAACTTCCCAAGCAGACGGTAACTACATTCTTAAAGGAACGTGCCAAGACGCAGGGTGGGGAAGGCCCAGACAGCGAGTGACCAGAATGCAATTTGCATCTAGTTGCCTTAGGTGGTACCAACTGATTAAGGATAAATACTCAAGACTGTGGAAAACCCAGTAGCTGAAGGTAACTAAAGAGGAGTAAAAGCATCACCAGTGTAGAATAGCAAGGCACCAAGACCACCATCCACCCAGCCCACTTCCTCCACTCCAGCACTGAATGCATCTGGGAGAAAGCATTAATAACAGCACTTGTCAACTGCTTCCCTGGAACAAAATATGACAAACACACAGAAGGTTTTGTTTTCATTATGGTTCTCAGTGTACTTTATTCTCCTGCTGTCTAGCTAAGCAGCCCACACAGGACAGAAATGGGTAGCACTGAGGAATGATCAGTTTTTTTTTCCCTTCTCCCCAATATTTCTGCCCCCCTTCCTAAGCCCTTCCCCAACTCTGTCTAGTATCAGGAATGGTTAGTAAATCTGAAATAACAGCTAAGATGGAAACAAGGCATTTAGAGGACCAGGCCTCTTTTCAATGGGGCTTATAGCTGGTGAGATTTTGCTATTCACAATGGAAGTCTCTCTTCACACACTTTTTTTTTTTTTTGTACACTGGTTCATAGATCAGATCGGCACTTGACTTTGAACCTGGCACCAAAAGGCACAATATCTGATACCCTGTACAAGAGCTATTAGAGATGCTGCCGTATGGATAGGCAAAATGGAGCCAATCCCACTTATGAATGGAAGGCTTAGACAAGAACAGGAAGATGCAAAGGAGAGATGGAGAAAAACCTAAGCCCATACTTCTTTACTACAATGGAAATGAAGGTGAGAACAAGAGTCTTGTGTTTTAATCTTCCAACTACCAGAAAGCAATAAAAACTTCCTTGGTTTTTACTATTATTTAAAGCAGCATATTCAAAATGCCAGCAAAAACTCCTATCTGCAAAAACCAAAAGGGCCAGCTCACTGAAATCCTTTCTTATTGCTGAAAGATTCTAAAATTCAGGGTGCCATGTTCCCTTGTAAAAGGGGAAATAATTTTGAGTTACGGTAATCACAGCACATCACACTTTAAAAAATACTAAAGCGTGTGAGCAGGGGAATGTTCGACACCATTTTATTATTCTTCAACTTCAGTGGAAAAATATAACCTTTTTCAAGGGCCACTTTCATCGCAGCAGTTGTAGTTAGTGTGTGTACACACACACACACACACGCACGCACGCACGCACACACACACATTTTGTTGGTTAGTTGGTTTTGAGGTGCAGCAAGAGACCAATCCCACATTGCAGTCAATCAAAGAAAAGAACAGGCCAGGCAGTTTCCAAATGGTTATTTTATCAGATCGTTAAACATTAAATTTATTGTCATTTGCAATCCAAAATAGTTACCTGAAGTTTGCTGTTTTGTGTGTGTGTGTGTGTTTTATTGTACATTTGTTTTCTAAACTCTTTGGCACAATTTTCTGGGGGCATTCAGACTGCCACGATACAAGTAGGAGAAAGTTTTTCTTTTGTGATGCCAATTTTTGAGCATTTAAATTTTGGTTTGGGTTGTGGCTTCTTCTGTCTTTGAAGTCTGCATTTTTTATCTGTAACAATTGTACTTTTTATTTTTCTATATCCTCTAACTCCAGAGTTGTCTTTTTCTCCCCCCTCCCCCCTTCTACATTCACAGTTGAACCGTATCAGGAAAGGCGCCTTGAGGAAAAGCTCAGTTAGGAGCTCTGACCATTCGTCAGTTTTCCCTAGAATTAAAAAACAAAAACAAACCTAAAGAGCGTCTTTCCTATTTTTTTTAAACACGTCTCTTGTGCTGCATCAGTAGACAGAACTTCAGTTAGTTTATGAAATGCAACATCTAACCCCTTATTTTCTGGGAAAAAGAAACTGCAATGACTTGAAGTTGAGAATGTGGATACCGCCTCACTCACACACACTCATTCTCAGACCGTAAAATCCCTCACGCTCCTTCTAACGGGCACGTATACAGTACCATGTGGCAAAGGTACAGTGAGGGTGGGCTCAACACCCGGGCTCCATCTTTCTCCTCAGTAGCAAAGGCCAGGCTGCCTTTCACAACAAAGCACCACAGCTGAACCCAGTCCCTCCTCTCCCAAACCAGTCATTCCGTTCGGCACCAGCCAAGACAGAAAAGCTAGTTCTAGCCTCCCCTGGGAAGAGACAGCTTTTTTTTTTTTAATAAGCAAGTAAATCCATCGTTTCTTTTCCAAGGTGGCCGATGTTATGGTGTTCTGCGAAGTCAGTGCTTACTTAGCTCACTAACAGCGCTGCTGTTGTCGGCTGCGGCAGGATTTCAATGTGGTGTGTTTTCAAGCCTCACTCACTCATCCTCTCATTCCCAAACATTCAGCATCCGTGCACACTCCTCACTTCCGGGTTTTTCAAAAGATTGGAGATTTCCAGTGGGGGTCTCAGGTTATCATCCCAATGGTACCAGATCTATAACAAACAAAAAAAAAGGATGGAAAGGTCAAATCCTGAGATCACATGCATCCAACAGAGCACAAATATCTCCAATTCCTACAACTACGGGCTCCTAAGCTTGGATGGATTTGCCAATTCTCAAAGGCTGGTAAGTTTTCTTCTCTTCCTATGTGCTATCTACCCACTCTTCCAGCATCTATAGTACCTCAGTGGTAAAGTGCTCGCTTTTTTCATGTGTGAAGTCCTGAGTTCAGCTCCCAGCAAGGCAAGTAAGGAAATAAATGTTCAGAACAGTCAATCTTACTAAGACCTGGGAACTGAGTAATGGGAGAGGAAAACCTTTCAAAGCATGGAGCCAACACCTCTGACTTGGGGATTCTTTTCTGTAAAGTACAGCAATATATAAAGCAGTGCTATGGAGACAGGCCTGTGGCTATAGCTCAGCAGCAGTACCGCACTTGTGTAGAAAGAACAAGGCCCTGAATTTGATTTCCAGCACCAAAAAAAAGGAAACAAAGAAGGGAAACAGAAACGAATGATATTACTCTCAAAATATTATCACAATTTTGGTCAGGAAACTATTTTCCCATCACCATGAGGAAAACGCTTGGCTCAGGAAAGGCTAAGGTCGCCCAACTATGCTACTAGTACATGGCGGAGAATCAAAGGCCTGTCTCAGAAGTATGTGGAAAAGAGTATAAACAATACCAACAGGCAACATTACCAAACACCCTACAGAAAAAATGCCCTCAAGAAACCGGACACAAAGACAAGACTTTACCAAGCTTGGTTCTTCAGTTTCCTCAGTTCTTTTGTTGCCCATGTAGCAAGGGTTTTTGCTTTGTTAGTCTTCGATCTCCGTCCTTCAGTTAATAGTTCATGGATCATTGGCCTAGCTTCTACTAATTTCAGTACATCCTTCCCAAATGCTGTACATAAGTCCCTGTGCAAAATAAACACACCTGTGAATGACTGCCTGACCAGACGAGCACCATGTTTTGATCCTTCCAAAGCAGGCTGAGCCAACTTAGGTGTTCCTTAGCATTCCCTCCTTAAAATTTAAGAGATTTTGGGATACATTATGTTGCAAGTGTTAGAATGATTCAGCCAAAGTTAAACAGAACAAGAGCTCGGTGTGGTGCACACACATCTGTAATGCCAGTAATGCTACAAAGAACTTGAAGCAGGAGGATAATGAGTTCTATGTAACTCTGAGTTATATAGCAAGACCTTCTAAAACAAAAAAACAAAAAGGTGCGTGTGCCAGGGAACACGTTTAATCTCAGTACTCAGGAGGCAGAGGCAGGGGGATCTGAGCGCGACATAGTGAGACTCTATCTCAAACAAAACCCCTAGAAGAGGAGTAGAAAGATGGTTCAGCAGGTCAAGGTACTTGTTGCCAAGATAATAATCTGAATTCATTCCACATGGTGGGAATAGAACTAAGTCCTGCAAGTTGTCCTCTGACCCCACCCCCTCCAGAAGACGTCCATACAGAAGCAATTTGTTGGCAAACATCTGAGTTCAGCAACAAGAAATTATAGCTCGGCAGGGTTGCAAATGAGTTAATCAACTATTAACAATCAACATGGACTTTGAAAAAAGGGGCTAAGCACAGCTTAGTGGTGGATTGCTATAGTATGAAGCTCTGCACTTCATCACCAGGAAAGTAGAAACAGAAAACCTCCTCTGTACCAAGGAAGTGGGTTGTTGCCATTTCCACTCTCAAGATTCGTTCCCACACACATTTCTGCTCCCTGAGTCCTACTCAGGTACTGGAAGCAGGTCTAACTTACCCTATCAGCCCTGCAGCACAGGCTACTACTCCATCCGTATGATCCTCGTCTCCAGCAATGTGGTCAATAAAAGACAGAATAAATTCTACTCGGGGCTGTACCAGCATTACATCAGCTGTAAAAGAAATGAAGTCTGATCAAAGCGCCCCATTTGGCAGACCCAGGTGTCTTCAGAAGGAGCAAATGGAATGAGAAATCAGTAAAGAAGTAAACTACAATATTTCCTTTACTGGGCATGAGCTGCTTAACTCCTGCCATGGTTGGGAAAGTAATCAGCATTTTCTCTACATTTTTTCCAACAGTCTCGCTGGATCCCATTTTTGCACTGTTCAAAGGCAAGACAGGATTAGAAGTGTAGCTCAGTGTTAGACAGCTATTGTACCATATGTGTGATTAAGCTTGATTCCCAGCAACCTGCCCAGCCCTACAACAATAAGCAAAGAAAAACAAGTGGGAACAGAAATATAGAGCTTCCCCAAACCATTCTCTTCACTAGAGTCCTGCTCCTCTTTTATTCCCTCCTGTTTAACAGTGGGCTACAAAAGGTAAGCTGCAGCTCATCTGCGAAGTGGATTGCAGGAGCTGGACTGAATACTCAACGGTGTACGTTCTCCTGATCTCCCTTCAGTCCCTGGACGATTCCGGTATAAGCTTCCAAGCAGCCTTCTCTTAGCTCATTCAGATAATCCACCATGTCAAAGTCTGACTGGAAGAGACAAAGAACAGAGCCTCCATCACACTGACCATCTTAAAATTTTATATCTTCCACTTCAATTAGAGCTAGGCTTAAAAGATCAGCAGGACAGTTTCAACCCTACCTTGTCCACCTGTGCTTGGGAGGCCTGTTGCAGAGTATTCAATACCACTTCTAGGTATTTTTTAAACTCTCCACCAATGGCAAGGGCAATATCACCAAACACAGACAGAATCTGTGGCTTCACAGACCTGTGGACATTCTCATTCTAACAAGTAAAAAAAATAAGAAAAAGAAAATTTGTAAGCATCAAAACTTTTTGATTCAAAGACTCAAGGAACTCTGGATACAATACAAATGAATCAGTTATTGCTAGATAGAGAAATCATATATTTACATTAAGCTTTTACAACCTTTAGAACTGTCTATGAAAATAATTCTCCATAAGAATAAAGCCAGTGTTCTATGAACCTACAGCTCCGTGTCACAGATCTTGATATTTAAATTTCTTTGCAACTGATAATTTTCTTTGAAGATTGGTTAGACTGCATAGATGCTCACCCCCAAGTTCTCTAGAAGCAGCTGCATCACCTCATCACAGAAAGGTAAGATGTTAGATTGAAGGGCTCGGCATAAGTCTCCAACTAAGCCAACAGCTGCCAAACACACCTGCAAAAGAACAAGGAAATGATTTCCCAAATAACAAATTTCCGGCAGGGTAAGCCATTTTTACCTAGTCAATGGTCCTTATCACTTGAACCAGGATCAAAGAAGAAAACATCCTTCCCTGCTGTGATTATTTCATTGTCAATGATCAATACCGCAAAAGCAACTAGGAATAAATAGCTGGACTATCAACAAGGATGGTAATGGCAGAAGCAGGTTTAAAACAGCATTGGTCTTCGAGTAGCTGTGACATTGGCATCTGCCCTGTAATTACTGTCCAGGCAGTCACCTTGTCATTTCTTATTTGGCAGATCAAATATTCTGTTTTTCATAGACTACTTCCAGTTCAGAGGCTAAAGCTACAAATAATTCAAAGGCAGAAACTATTCGACTGTGGGAACCTGATTTTGTCTGACTACACTAAGCACTAATGAGAATGTAGGATTTTGAGGGTTTGGGTGTTGCTCAGTGTTAAGAGTGCTCGCCTAGCATTAGCATGCACAATGCCCTGAATTTGATCCCCAGCACTTTAAAAAAATACATCAAACCCAAGGGTACTATTTTTAAAAGTTTCTCCTACCTGGTACTCAGCATAATTTTTCAATCCAATGCCCAGGAATGGTTTAAAGGCTTCCATATACTTGAGGAATTCACCACCTAACACTGTTAATGAAAAAAACTATTAGCTAAAGACAGCAATACGGGACATGAGATGAATGAAACCACTACGCTGGTCCTGTTTCCAAGGCTGCCTTGGATTCACTAAGTAGCCTATTGTGATACAGCAGAAGATGTAACCTTAAGCTCCTCATCCCCTGGTCTCTACCACCTGAGTTTTGGGATTGCAAACATGCCCCACTATGCACAGTTTATGCTGTGCTGGGAGATCAAAACCAGGGCAAAGCAAGAGCTCTGTCAACTACCACTCTGTCCATCACTCTTTTGCTCTTTCTTTCCCAGAATCTTACAACGTCCCATATGCTGATCTTAAAAGAATGCTCCTGCCTCTGCCTCCTGAGTGCTTAGATTATAGGTGTGCACCATCACATCTGGCTTTTAGGCCCTTTATGACAGAAATAAGTCTGATCCTCAAATAAAGGCCTTAGTAGCACACTTTCAGGTTATGTCTGACAAAATACTCCTGATTTCTAAAGTGCTTTTTAATGTTTTCAATACCCTTAAAAGAGTCTGAAGTCAGATAAGATTTTCCCAAAGCAACTTTGTAGTCAGACATGTAACAATCAGAAAAATAAATTAATTCATAGCACTCACTTAGTATCAAGTCCAAAGCAATATAATCCAGATCAGACAAAATACCAAGCATCAGGAAAGAAACCTGAATCTTCTGTTTCCTCCTCCCCCTCAAAAGGAGTAAAACTTCAATAAAACAAGATGAATTTCAAGGGAAGAAAGAACCTAATGAGCCTTAGCTAAGTAATAACTTCCCTTGAAAAGATTGCCAATTTGATGGTGCTAACCAGCTGGCCATTACTTTAAGGAGGTTGGCAAGGAAGGCAGTTATACAACTTACACTTCACCTGATTCATGCCCTAGTAAAAGGATAGTCTTTCCAGCCTTCTGAAGATCTGCGACCTATCCTCTGCTGCTTACTCACCTTCCACCAGTGTGCTAACTGCCATCAGGGCATCTTCTTGCACTCCCCCAGAGCCAGCTGTGCTTTGGAACATCCGTAACAGGGAGGCCATGACCACATCAGAGATCTGCAAAGCATCTTGATGCTGTACTTTCCGGAGAACATTCTGTAAAATGAACAAGAATTCAGAATCCGTTAATTCCAAACCCTCCAATCAGAATATCATGCTTTTTCTTTTGGGTGGGTGGTGATGGAATATCAATCAAGTCTCTTAATTTCTTTTAACACCTGCAAAGGCCAAACATTTTACCCTTGAACTTTGACAGGAAATCATCTGCAATCACACATTCAAATCTCTTCTGTTTCTCAATTTACTAAAATCACAGAATAATCCTTCATGATGCAAACAAACCATCTCCTTTGCCTTTTACCTGTGCCTGTCTGACAAGCTTATTAGCACACAAGGAATTGTTTTAGGAATTCGCACACAAAAAGCAACCCTCCCTACATTTTAAACTTGAGGTTAAGATTAAATGCACCTCTGTCATGTTGTGTAGTGCCTATGGAGGACAGAAGGCGGCACTGGATCCCCTGGAACTAGAGTTACAGATGGTTCTAGCCGCCATGTGCATGCTGGGAATCAAACCAGGGTCTTCCACAAGAACAGCCAGTGTTCTTGACCTCGGAGCCATCTCTCAAGCCCCGTGTGGGCAAATACTCTTAACTGCCGAGTCTTCCTCTAGCCTCTCAGGGTTATACTTTTCACTAGGTGAACCACAACTGGGAAATGAATTTGGCTGAGCTAGGTTTGAACAACCTGACAAAAACCTATAGCAAAATCGTTGACACAAGGAGGTGTGCGACCGAAAGGAGCCATTATATAGCGAGGCATATCCATCCCCACAAAAGACACATTCACTCTTTCTAAGAAGACGTGAAAGACGTGAAATGCTTATTCCAATCAACGACAGATCAAAGCCTTCTGAGAACAGCTTCTGTTTAGTACCATAACACTAGAGCTGTGTAGACATATGAACCTGTTAGATTAACAGAATGGTTCTCTTCCTTGGAGCTATCAAAAAGTTGAAAAGGCATCATCATACCTGAAGAGTTGCACAGAGCAAAGACTGAAGGTCATTGAACTGGATCCTATCTGATGTGCTCTGGATATGTGACTACAAGAAAAGAAGAAATAATGTGTTAACGAAAGCCTTCCACTCTTTAAAAACACTTTCTTATTTATATGTGTGTTCATGTGTACATGAATGCAGTGGTCAGAGGCAAGAGGGTGTCAGATCCTCTAGAGCCAAAGTTACAGGTAAATATGAGCCACCCAATGTGGGTACTAGGAAGGTACCTTTTTCAGAGGTACAGAGTTCCTCTAAAAAAGCAGGATGTGCTCTTAACCAACGTACCATCTCTTCATTCCCAAACTTTCCACTTTTGCTGCAATTACCAGGGACCTTAGATAATCATGACTAACACAAATGCAGTGAATAGTGTAAGACAAGAAAACAGAAAACAAGCAATGCAAGGTTTCAATGGATTTTTTGTGGGGTGATTGACTCCAGAGCCTTGTCCAAGACTGCAATGTGTATGTGTAAGTCAAGTCAAAAGGGCCACCCTTCTCCGCAGGACAGAACACACCCAAGTCTCACCTCCATCTGAAGCACCTGCTGCAGTCGTTCCATAATGACTAGAGTCGTTTTCTGCACTGCAGGATAACAATCCTTGGCACTATTTTTTACAATTTCCATTAAAGATTCATATGCAGAACTTCTCAGGTTGTTCTGGTGTCCATCAGGTCTATAAGAAACACAGGGCAAAAATCATAAAATCTCAAATGAGGAGAAAGGACAGAGAAGCGGTTGGTAAGATGGACAAAGTTTTTTCCAAAACAGAAAGCAGAGACTATGGGTGTAGTTCAGAAGTGGAGTCCTTGCCATGCACAAAACCATGGGTTCAATACTTAGTATTGCAAAACAGGAAACCAAAAACTGGCACAATGGCAAACCTGGTTTGAACTTGGCCACAAAAGATCAATGAATCACAAGTGTGGTGGCTCACACATATAATCCCGACACTCAGAAGGTCTGGAACAAATCAAGACTAGCCTGGGCTAGAGATTCTGTGCCAAAAAACAAAGAATAAAAAATGGCTGGAGATGGCTCAGTGGTTAAGAATACCGGCTGTTCTTGCAGAAGGCCCGGGTGCAGTTCCCAATATCCACATAGTGGCCATCAACTGCCCTTAATTCCAGTTCCAGGGAATCCAATACCCTCTTCTAGCTCTGCAGGCATTGCATGACATGGTGCCTGGCATACATGGCAAAACACACACGAAAATAATTAAAAATTAAGCAAGTTTATGCCTACAAACCAAAAATTCAAAGGTTTAGGGCCAATGAGATGACTCAGTGTTTAGCCTGCTTGTAAGTATACCTGTGTCATGCAATGCCTTTGGAGACCAGAAGAGGGCGTCAGAACCCTCTTGGGTTGGACCTTGGACCTGGAGTTAGAATTGTTAGCTGCCAAGTGGGTGCTGGGAATTGAACCCGGGTCCTCTGTGAGAACAGCTGAGCCACTCTCCAGTTGAAGCAACAAAAAATTTAAGAATGAAATAATGGCTTGGAATGGTAAAGGATCCACATAGGTATTCAAGAAGTTGTGAGATACAGGCCAAGTTAAGTCAAGGACTGGGCACTCATTACCCATCAATACATTTCTCTTTCAATTTCTGTTTCCTTATTTGCTCCTGAAATGTCCTCAAAAGCATACCTGCCAATTCCTAGCTGTAGAGTTCCCGTCTCTGCCACTTTGTGGCTGTGATCTATTAACTGCTCATGCTTGCATCATACCCCACCACCTTTCCTAAGCCATGATGGAGATACAAAAATGACAATTACTGATTTGGTATGGCAATTGATAAAATGTGCCAGTATTTTAGGACTTCTGTAAAAGGAGAAAAATGAGACCATTCTTAATTTCTAATTGTATTCTTGTTTAGAATGTTTTTCTTTTTTTTTCAGACAGCATTTCACCTAGTCTCAGCTTCTCTAGACATGACTACAATCTCATGATTCTAAGGTAAATCTTCATTCCTTTCTTTCTGTACCTCTCTTTGGTTTAAACATTTAAGCTACGATAGTATAGATAGGATTCTTTAATACTTCCAGAAGGTAAACTACCCTTGTCCTGTCCCACTCGTCTTACTCTCCAGATAGAGGGCAGGAATCAGCTGTTAAGACACCTACTTCTACAGGTTATCAATTACCTGTCTGTGGTTTCCAGGAGCTTCTGAACTATGAGTTCAAATGAAGAAGATAAACAATAGGTGGCTGGTTCTTCTTGATCATCAGCTACATCTGCAGCTTCATAAGCAGCTTCAGCCAAACTGGAAAAAGCCTGAAATACACGCACATTTATTGCTTGTCCTAAGGGAACGCCACTGTAAGATTTTTTCCCTCAAGACACCCTGAACAGTTTTCTCTCACCTACATACCACCAAGAAAATTTAACTAATTTAATAAGAAAATTTAGTAACTAAATCTCCCTTTACATTTTAAAATATTTAGCCAGGTGTGCAGTGTACACCTCTAATCCCAGCACTCAGGAGAGAAAGTATACATACTAAGTTCCAAGACAGCAAGGTAAACAGGGAGACCCTGTCTAAACCCACCCCCCAAATTAATATTATATGCCTGTACTGCCTGATAATCTGCCCAACTCTCCTAAGTGGCAGAGCATTCCATCTACCACCATTTCCCTTCTTTCCATACCAAAAAAGGCTTTTAGACCCACTCCTTCCTTTCTTCAATTTCCTCCCCCAAACTCTAAGGTCCCTTGCTGGCAACTGCACATAGACTATACTGACTCAGTGGAGAGGCTGCCCACCTTCTTTGGCTTTTGCTTCAATGGTACTTCTTATAGCTAAAAACTACTTCAATAAAAACTTCTCGTCCACAGTAACTCAAAGAGGAGAAGCAAATCTAGATAGTTTCCCTGCTGAGTTACCATGACTGTTCTAAGTGTTTTGGGAACCACTCATCATCATGAGTCAACAGCTCCTACTGGCTCCTGCAGTTGCTATCTCTCCCACATTTAGCTAAAGATATTAGGGAGATGGAATTCAAAAGTCTCCCAATGAAGTAGATGTAGTTTTCTTCCACACCTCCTACTTTCCTCCCAATGGCTCAGGCAAGTTCCTTTCTTTCTTTACCAGGAAGAAAATCCCTTACCCAGCACACATTTGAAGCCACTCTGGGTTCAGCACTGAGGCCTTCAATCAGACACTGTAGCAGGGGTGCCAAGTAGACATCATTGATGGCAGCTTCAGGGAGCAGCTCACAAATCCTGCCCACAGTCCATGCTGTTGTGTCTCGAACAACTACACTGGGGTCTTTCATTAATTCTATTAGGGTGGGCATAGCCTGTAAACACAGTAAGGTGAAACAAATTGAACTCGGTAACTGTTATTCAAATAAGTACCACTGGGCACGCTTGTCTGTAATCTCAGCATTTGGGAGATTAATGCCAGATGATCTAGAGTTGAGGGTCATCCTTAGCTAATATACACGGCAAGTTCAGCACCAATCTGAGCTACAGAGATCAGATCTGAAAAAGCAACAAAACCCTCTCCCCACAAAAAATGGTAATTATCAAAGGAAAATTTTAACTCAAAAAGAGAAATTACTAAAATAGGCCACTGCATGACACAGGTGCACTTACAAACATGCAGGCAATACACTCATATATATTGATCTGGAGAGATGGCTCAGTGGTTAAGAGCACTGGTTGCTCTTGCAGAGGACCTGGGTTCAAATCCTAGAACCTACATGGTGGCTACCAACCATCCATAACTCCAGTTTTAGGGGATATGTTGTAGACTCTTCTGTCCTCCGTGGGCATTGCACAACATGGGTATACTTACATACATGCTGGCAATACTCATACACATAATAATAAAGACAGAAAAAGAGAAATCACACTGACGAAACATCTAACAAAATAAAAGTTCTATTCCCTTCATCACGCCCCAAGAGAGAATTCTCTTATGTGTTTGTGTTTGGACCAGGGGCTGGAGAGATGGCTCAGCAGTTAAAGAGCATTAACCACTCTTGGAGAGAACCCAGTTGGCAAATGGCAGCTAACAACTATCTCTAACTCCAATTCTAGGGGATTTGATACTCTCTTCTGGCTTCCAAGGGCATTACACACATAGGTGCACTACTATACATGCAGGGAAAACATTCATATATATGAAATAAAGATAAATCTTTAAAACCTAAAAGGCAGAAATTGTGGCACACACCTTTAACCCTAGTACTTGGGAGGCAGAGGTAGGTAGACCTCTGAGTTTCATTCAGGTCAGCCTGGTCTACATAGCAAGTTCCAGGCCAGCTGGAGCTACAGGGAGACCCTGTTTCAAAAAAACACCCCAAACAATGACCCTCCCCCTGCCCCCCCAAAATTTAAGAGATATCATGAAGCAGGATATGGTGTAACATCCCTTAGTTCCCATCTATTTGGAAAGCTGAGTAGAGCAGCAAGATTATCTGAGCCCTAGAGTTTACAGCCAGCTGGGTATGGCAATTCTTGCTTATAATTGCAGCACTCACAAGGCTGAGGCAGGTAGATTGCCGACAATCTAGGCTACCCTGGGCTGCATAGTGAGCTTATCTCAAAAGCCACAAAACAGCAGGAAAATGTTTATGACGTGACTTTTTAAAAGCCCCAAGTATATTTTATCCTTGATGAAAACAAGCAACCATTTTTGTCATTGTTGAAACAGATAACAAACCGTACTATGTAGCTAAGGCTGGCAGCCTTATCCTCTTGACTCTACCTCTCAAGAGCTGTGATTTAGGTATTTCCTACTATGCCCCTATTTGGGAATATTCTTTGTGACTGATCATTTACAGTCTAACTTAAAACACACACAACATTCTTTTGACTTCCCACTCTTAAAATCCCTCGAGAGTTCACCTGTATAACTAGTGTTTACCTGTATAACTAGTGGTTACCTGTATAACTAGTGTTTACCTGTATAACTAGTGGTTACCTGTATAACTAGAGTTCACCTGTATAACTAGTGGTTACCTGTATAACTAGTGGTTACCTGTATAACTAGTGGTTACCTGTATAACTAGTGGTTACCTGTATAACTAGTGGTTTGAGCTGATTAGGTTCTGGTCCTTCCAAGATACAGCCAAAAGCCATCACTGCTGCGTCCCGGTATCGCCAATCAGGGTTCTTGATGTGTTCTTTAATGAAGGGGAGGACATGTGGCACAATGTCATCTTCACAGCAGGTAGACAGAAGCATGAGGCACACCCCTGCTGCTTTGCAGGGGTTCCAGTCATCGTCGTCATCGTTTTCATCCTAGTCAAAGAATAGGACCCTAGATAAACTTCTCCACAAAGAATTTACTCAAAAGGTCCTCAACATACTCCAAAGTATCTGAAGAATTTAAAGTTCAGGGAAGTAAATGAAACATAAACTGTTTTAATCTTTTTCATAAAGATTCGTCACAGATAGCCTATGTCAACCTAATTAGTATATGGAAGAAGTTTGGCTTAGTATCAGATATAACAATGAGAATGAAGGAACTCAGTTACACATAACAATAATGATTAACACAGCCCGGCCTGGTGGAGCACACCTGTAACACCAACTCTAGAGAGCCTAAGGAAGGAGGGTTGTCACGAATGAGTTCAAAGCCAGTAAGGTCTACATGCCAAGAACCTGCCTCAAAACAACACCAAGAGCTGGGAATGTAGTTCATCTGGTAGAGTGTTGCCCTAACATGTCCTAAGCCCTGTGTTTGTTTGGTCCCTTAGTACTGCATAAACCAGATACATATTAGCACAGGCCAAATATCCTAGCATTTAGGAGGTGGAGGCAAAAGGATCAAAAAAGTTCAAGGTCATCCTGTAACACGCCAAGTTTGAGATCAACTTTGGCTACAAGAAATCCTGTCTCAAAAGAGGACAGAAAGTGTTGAATGTGGTGGCACATACCTTTATTCCCAACACTGGGGGGGGAGGGGGGTAAGAGCACGGCAGCACAACACAGGTGTACTTACATACACACACAGGGAATACATAAAATAAATAAAACGTTAAAAAACAAAAAAAGGTAACCAATATAAAACCAAAAACAGGTAAATTTTAAGGGGATATCCAACTCATTTCAAACCAGACAAATCCCTACTTAAACTCTGAGACTTCTATAGTCAAAGAAACGGGTATATCCTTAAAAACAATTATATTCCTGTGTAAAAGCAGGTTTCTAGTGCTCCAAGTTACCAGTACTGTTTTACTAGAACACTGGCCACTCCTTGGTACTATTTCACATATACTAGAAGAGAAGTGGTAACAGAAAAACACCTCCCCAAGTACCCAACCAAGAATTACTGCGAGGCATAAAGTCAACAGTGGCTTGACCCATGGCTTCCATCCTCATGACATGCTACTCTACTGAACTCCAGTCCACTGCAAAGAAGCGCATACTCTCAGCTCTGAGCAATCTCTCTAGCCACCTGTAGTAACTGATGTTAGTGATTTTGAGGAATTAGGTTCAGGGTTTCTTGTTTGTATTGAGACAGGGTCTCGTGCAGCCCAACAGGACTCAAACTTACTAGGAGCCAAGGATGACCTTGAACTTCTCTGAGCCTTTTGCCTAAGTGTTAGGATTACAGACATGCCCCACCATACCAGGTTTTACGTGGTATTGGGAATCCAACACAGGGCTTTGTACCAACTGAGTTAAAATTCCTAGTCCCTAGAACATATTTCTGATGAGACAGAGTACTTCCTTTATCAGGATTTGATAACTTCAACCTCATCAGACATACACCCAAGTTCCTATCACCCACACGGTAGCTAACAATCCCTAACTTCAGTTCCAGAGGTATTCAATCCCCTCTTCTGGCCTCTGTTGGCATTGCACACATGTAGTATACCTAATACATGAAGGTAAAACACTCATACACATAATTAAAAATGAGACATATACACACTATTATGAAGACATTACAGATATGAACAAAGGTATTGTGTGACCTATAGCTAGATTATCTGTTTTTCCAATCTGTCTTTGCTTTTTCAGTACAGAGAATGGCAGAGACTTGTTGACACTAAATAAGCACTCTACTGCTGAGCTACATCACTGCCCACAACTTGTCTTACTGCAACTTATACACAACACATGTCCTCTGTCAGTGTAGACACTGAAGCAGTCAGGAAATCAGAGCCATGTGTGGTTTGTTCCCAATCAAGATGCACAAGATACTCAGGCAGTTCTTCACAAACAACTTGGCGTTTCAGCTCAGTTATTCCTGAGTCATTTATAACAGAACATCAAATGGGTTGCCAAACCCATCCATGGAAACTGTTTCACAGTGAACCAACGAACCCAAAACCAAGTATTCGTTCTTAGTTTACTTAGTCAAGGAGCTCACCTGTTTAGTTAGTGTCTGTGTAAGGATGGGAACCAGGTATTGTAGTGCTCCCTTGGCGTAAAATTTGCTGGTGTGCTCAGGGGGGCGTCCTTGTTCTGCTGCCTAAGAAGAAACAGCAAATTTTAGATAAAAGTAAATAAACTATAATGTTATAAGCATACAATAAGAACTGTCTCACAGGGGTCTGTAACAGATACAAGGCCACTGTGATATTTGGAGGTGCTCATTCTTTGATCTACCTCAATACCCCCACGCCACCTATCTTAAAGGATGAAATCAACCTTTGGAATTATGGGCTGAAAATGTAGCCCAACTGCTAGAGTCCTTTTCTAGCATGTACAAAACCCTTGGTTTGATCCCCAGAACTAAATAAATGAGGGGGCAGTGGTATACACCTATAATCCCAGAACGGGAAAGACAGAGGCAAGGAGAATCAGGATTCTAGGGTCACCCTTGACTATACTCTTTTTCACAAACTCAGTTTGTATTAATAACCTAACATCTAGAGCTGTAGACATAGCTCAGTCAGAAAAGTGCTTGACCTGAGTTCTATATCTAGAACCCACATTTAAAAAATTGGGTGTGGTGGGAAGGCAGAGATTGATGGATCCCTGGGGCCAGTAGCATCACTGAGCTCTAGGTCCCATGAGACCCCACCTCATAAAACAAGATGGGGGAGGGTGCTGTTAGAGAGATGGCTCAGCAGTTAAAACTACTAGCTGTTCTTGCAGAAGAGCCAGGTTTGAATCCCAGCACCCACATAGCAGCTAACACCATCCATAAGTCCAGATCCTCTTCTGTCCTCCATGGAACTGCACAACACCAGTGCACTTAACACATGCAGGCATAATGCTCATACACAAAAAATAAAAATCAGTTGATCAAAAAACTCAAAACAAGGTATGGCTAGAGATGGCTCAAAAGAGTATTGGCTGCTCTTGCACAGGACTCAAGTTCGGTTCCCAGGACCCACACATTAACTAACAACTATCCCTCATTCCAATTCTTGGGGATCCAATACCTTCTGGCCTCCATAGACATTTCAACAACACAGGTATACTTACATACATGCGGGCAAAAACATTCATACACAAAAAATAAAAACAAAACCACACAAAATAAGTCAGACAGCATCTGAGGTTGTCCTCTAGCCACTATACACATAGCCCCACACAAACATGTTAAAAAAACTCCCCAAATCTGACATCTAGTTGTTTTTTTGGATCAACAGATGCACAAAAGTTACATGCATAAAGATTTCAAAAGGCTGTATTTTGGAAACCGGAAACAAAGCTTAAAATTCGACATTCTACATGCAAAGCTACTTTTTCCCCATATGGAACTCTACCATAGTTAAGTTTCCAATTACACACCCTGCGCTGGGATTCGGACACCAGGTGTGGTTGTGCACACCTAATGCCATCTCAGGCAGGAGAACCTCTGTGAGATGGAGGCCATCCTGGTCTACATAGCAAGTTCCAGACCAGCTGGGGCTACAGGAGACCCCTGTCTTACTGCCTCCACCTCCCTCAAAAGGACAAAAAAGGGGAGGGAAATAATTCAGCATCAACTGTCATTTCAATAAACTGACAACCTGCTGCCCCCTTGTGTTCACAGTAGTAACACCAGTATAACAGACCATGCCTGAAATTAGCAAAGCCTAAACTGCCTGATTAATGAATGATGTTTCTCATTTGTGAAGGGATTTGGCTAGCAGAAAAATAAGTAAATCAAAAGTTCAGTAAGATACTGTTGGGCATAATGCAGGGTGGGCCTACCCAGGCCACGTGCTAGGAGGAATGGAGAAATGGCTCTCACAGGCAAGGCACTCCACACCAGTTGGTTGTGAAGCCAGACAGTTTCTGCCCAGCACCTGAAAAGAACCTGGTCCACCTGGGAACAAACTACGATTGGCTATAGTCAGGACCCCACCCAATAAGTTGATTGGCTAACCAAACATATAAGATACCATGTATTTCCTGAATAAATTGAATTTGCAGCAGATTACCACTGCTGACTTCCCACTCAACTCCCAGAGTTGGTGTCTTGATTCCGCACCTACTCACCCCCCACCACGGCAGAGACCCTTCAGTTCCTCTGGGGCTGGTACCAAGTACGGGGACCCCCAACAACTGGCGCCCTAAGGACTTGAACCCTGGACCCTCAGATACCCATGAGCCACGAGATACCAGCCCAGTCAAAATGCAAACTCTTCCAGAAAATACCCACAGTGAGATAGGTCTTAAAATTACAGCAGAAAGGAAGGCTCCCCCAGGCTCACCTCTGAAGCCTCAATGGCCAAATCCATTTCCTCATCACAGACATTGGACCAGAACTCTATCCCTTGTAGGGCCACCTCATCAATGTCACTTTTCATTGCTTCAATTGTGATCTTCACGAGAAAAAAAAAAGACATCTCAGACTACAGTGTAGATTCAAGTTAGACATCCCTTTAAACCATCAAGTTAAAAAAAAAAGTAAACTAATGAATAACAGTAAAAAGAAAAAGATTTTTAAAATATACACCTTTTGGCAACCAAGAATAATTTATGGTTTCTTGACACATAAGCTTAAACTTACTATTCATGGAGGCTCATGCCTATAACCCCAGCCTTTGGGAAGCCAAGGTAGAAGACCTGCTGAGAGTCTGAGGCCAGCCTAGACTACATAGCGAGTTACAGAACCTCAGGAACTATAACCCAATGTCTCACAAAACAAAAACGAACAAACAACAACAAAAGAAAAACCAAAACAAACCCTAACACTTACTCATTTTCTTGATTTTATATTATTGTTAAAGAATCCCCACAGAATTACAAAATAGCAATTAAGAAGACAAGACCTGCAAATGAACTACAAGTTCAAAGCATATCATAGAAATACTTACTGCAAAAAGAGCAGGACCCATGTAGGTCTCCATGTACTGATAATACAAAGACATTATCTTCACCAGATTCTGTAAAGCAGCCACTCGTACCTTTTAAGAACAGATTAGTTTATTAAAATAGTAACATAGTTTGCAAAGACAGACTCCACTGGGTCAATCACCTCTGCCCAAATTCATCTGTTTCTGAATTCACTATTCCTTCTTAATTTTCAGCCCTTCCCAGTACTCCTCTTTATGATGCCTAAGGAACCCATAGCACGACTAAATTATTCAGACTGGGGACATTTCTTTCACTAACTTCAAGGGTTAAGTTTAGTTTACAGCAATAACAATGCTGCTTCAATGTCTACAATGGAAAATAATCACTTGAACATCCTATGGCACTGTAACAGCAAAGCTGACCAAAAGCTCTTCAATTCTTAAATCTTCATAGCAGCTTTCATTACATATGCTGTACAACATTTTTATTAACAACAGGATTAGTCAAACCTCGCTTTTTTAGATCATTGATTCCTAAAATTTCAAACTGTATGAGAGTTGGCAAAGAGATAGGTAGAGGTATTTTTCATATGACAACAAACTTACCCTTGTATCTGGACACTGTGTGGCTTCACAGACCACCTGCATAATAAAGTGCCTTTCAGACTGCAGAAAGAATGAAGACCATTAGGAAAGCATGAACTGGACACACAGGCTTTACAAATATCTGCCTCTGCCTCAGGGCCCTAATACAAGCCAGCACCCTTCCATGAGGCAGTAATTGCACTAGGGGACTATAAGGAATTTGCCTCCACTGTCTTCAATACCATCCTGACCTCTAAGGAAGTCTTTAATCTTTTAATTTTCAAATGACTTTCACAAACAAGACATCAAAGTGGAAGCAGACAGGACAACACAGGTCATAGGTTTAATCAAGAATGGCTGGTGAGAGGCTGGGGAGATAGCTGAGCAGTTAAGAGCACTGGCTGCTTTTATAGAGGACCTGGATTTAAATCCCATGACCCACATCGCAGTTAACAACCATCCTTAACTCCAGTTCTAGGGGATCTGATGCCCTCTTCTGACCTCTGGAAATTGCACACACATAGTATACTTATATACATGCAGGCAAACACTCATAAACATAAAATAAAAATATTTAAAATTACAGTTTGCTCTGAAACTCTATCCAAGGCCAAGAAGTAACAAAAAGCTGAGCCAACATGTCAACAAGCATAATCTGAAAAATACTTTCAGACTATATGATTCTGTAATTCCACTTCTGATTATATACTAAAAAGAACTGAAATCAGGTCTCAAAGACAAGACTTATCTATCCCATGTCCTTAACACTATTCACAATTGCCAAAAAGTGGAAGCACCCAAATGGATGTGGTAAATACATATGAAGTATTATTACGTGTGTGCAATCGCAATTTCCAGAGGTCAGAAGAGGGCATCAGAGTGGTCAAGATTCAGAGACATAAAGAATTATAGCTGCAAACTGCTAGGGATTGAAGAAAAGACAGTTCACTGGTTACAAAGTTTCAGTTTTATAAGACTAAAATTTTCTGAAGACTGCTTCTACACTAATGTGAATGTGTACATTGTAAATGGTTAAGATGTTGAATCTGGTATTTTTGCACATCATATATAAAGTAAATGATAAAGGAAAAAATTTAAGATACATTTCTATGGTTCTTCAAAGGCATAAGGAGATAACAAACAGCCCAATTGTGGTAACCTTTTAAAGAAACAAAGTATTCCTACAGTTCTGTCTGAAGGGAAATGGCAAACATCTACTTATGGTTAGTACGGTCCCTCATACTAAACCTCAACTAGTCTGGAAAAATCGCTTCTAAACAAGGTAGGAATTTCTAAATCTTTTAAAAAACAATGACAGGCTTTCACTTAAGCCTGTCAAATCTTTACTCTCAGAATTTCTGTTGTTTGTCAAAAGTAACATACCTCTTTGTCAAAGTTCGCTTTGGTGAACTCTAATGAGTTCAGGAGTGCATTAGTAGCAGCCAGCTTCACATTATTACTAGGCTCTTCTTTCCTCATCCCCTGGATTATGGCAGTCAGAATCTCATTGGATTTGTCCTGTAGCTGCTCTGGGTCCTAAAACCAGCAAAAATTGCAATGAGCACAACACTACCCTAGTGACTAGCCAGTAGTCTTTTAATTACCAAACCCACTCAAGTGAGCACCACAATTCTGACCTTTTCCCACACATTTCCATGTGGGCCAGCCCTGCAGAACACCTGACAACCTCAGTTCAATCCCTGGGACCCACATGGTGGAAAGAGAGACAACTCTCACCCTCCCCCATAAATAAATGTAATAGAAAAGTTTTAATCCCACAGGAACTGGAGTACAAAACTGAATGGAAACCAGTGTAACTCATCATCTCTGAATGTTTAAGGTGACACTGGACATGGGGAACATCAACTCCTTCCACTGCCATGAACATAGAGATTGTCTACATTTTCTTTTCCCCACATCTCTGCCAGGGCTTTAGAAGAACCAAGGACCAAAAACCATCTAAGAATGTCTACGTTCAGGTCAAATGTTATAGGCTTCTCTTTGTCATAGTCTTAACGGCTCTTGTAGAGAACCCAGGTTTAGTTCCCAGTACCCACATGGCAGCTCACAACCTTAACGTCTGTTCCATGGGATCCAAAGCCCTCTTCTGGCCTTACCAGACACTGCAAACTGTTCATACATAAGTCAGGCATGGTGGTGTATACCCTTAGTTCCAACAGAGGCAGCCAGACCTCTGTGAGATCCAGATCAGCCTGATCTACATACGGCGTTCTAGGCCAGCTGGTGCTACAAGGAGACCCTGCCTCAATAAAACTCCAGAAGAACACTCATACACATAAAATAAAAATAATTAATAAAATAAAATAAAAAACAAAGCCAATGCTAAAACAGATACCAAGAGTATTAACCTCATCAGCAACAGCAGTATGAGGACTACATCTGAAAGACTTCTGTGAGCAGGACGTGGTGGCATCCTGTTTTAATCCCAGCACCTGGGAGGCAGAGGCAGGGGGATCTCTGTGAGGCCCGCCTGGTCTACATAAAGAGTTCCAGGCCAACTGGAGCTACAGGGAGACCCTGTCTCAATAAATAAATCCAACTACAGCAAGAATAAGAAAACTTTTTTCTAAACAGTAAGTGAGAAAGCACTACAGTATTCATGGTACAGAGAACCCTGGTGTAGCATGATAGCACATATAATTTGGGTTATGGAGGCAGAAAGAGCAGGAGTTTCAGGCCAGTTCTAGCTATATAGTGAATTCAAAGGTCAGTTTGGAGACTCTGTCTCAAAATAGTAATAATAAAATTCAACACGGATTTCCACTCGAGTTTGTTATTCTTTTTATTTCTGTGCTGGAGATGACACCTAAGGGTCTCCTAAGTGCTAGGAACTCTAACACTGAGATACAGGCCTGCCTGAGCTTCATTTTAAGTTTGTGACCTTCTAGTTTCTTTACCTTAGAGCATGACCAGTAATCTGAAGATAGAGGTCCAAATTAAATAAAATAATCCTATCATAGCAGCTGCCCCCCATGATTTGACAGAGTAATCCCAATATTACATTTGTCAGCTTAAAAAACAAAAAGGAAAAAATAATTAAGGAAAAAAAATTAAGGTATGTAAATTGGATATCCTAGACAAGTACTTACTATATCTTGGCAAATGTAACCAATAGCTTCCAATGTTGACTCTTTCATGTGCTCGGTGCTGTTGGGGTTTGTGACATTGGCTACCAGTTGAGGAATGAGCTCTGGCCACTGGTTTACTGGGATCTCTGCACAAGCAATACCAGCCACACATTGTGAGGCAGAACTAGGCCGATAAGTTTCTGTGCCCAAAGTCTGCAAAACCTGGGAAGGAAAAAAAAAAGGGGGGGGGGGGGAGAGAATATAGTCTTATCAATTTATAACATTCTTTAAGCATATTTTGTGCACAACACACCCCAACATCTGGCTTCTATTCCCTACCCTACAAAAATCCTCCTGACACACCAATACCACTCTCCAGAACCTAAGAGCAAAACCTCACCCACCCCCTGCAACCTCAAAACCCACACCTCACTTTAAGATTCAACATCAATAGGAAAATGAGTGAGAAGCAGCACTAAAAGACAAGGCAGGAGAGATAAAGCACACCCAAGCTCTGGGCAGTAGTGT
This sequence comes from Eospalax fontanierii, assembly GCA_035773235.1. Classification (NCBI taxonomy): domain Eukaryota; kingdom Metazoa; phylum Chordata; class Mammalia; order Rodentia; family Spalacidae; genus Eospalax; species Eospalax fontanierii. The sequence goes on from CM069531.1 coordinate 71,455,846, forward strand.
AAATGGAGGACGCTCACTGCCTTGTTTTATGGACAAGAAAGAGGAGCTATAGAATGAGATACTCTTGAGCACTGACGGGAGTCTAATTCACAGTTAACTAGTCTAACTTGACTCATGGAAGTGATCTTTTCACTAGTGACACGAAGATCTTTCTGGTTACTAACAGCCCAGCACTACTTACACAAAAAAGCTTGGGGTTAAACATCACTTAAATGTTATCAAAATCTGGGGCTGAGGAGATGGCATCCATGTTGGGTAGCTCACAACTGCCTATAATTCTAGCTTCAAGGAACCTATTTGTCCTCAGGTATTCACATACATGTGCACATTCACACATGTAGATACATAAATAAAAATAAAGCCTTAAAAAAAAGTAAATCTAAGAATCAACCATTATATAATTTCCAGTGTCAGAGGATTTCTTCTGTATACCTAGGAATCACTTTAACCACCACCAAGTAGTCAGATATGCCAAAACGAGATTCACTTATCATTAGCATATCTCACAGAAAATGGTAACTACACAAGGATTTAAGGGATCAAGGCAAAGGTTCAGCAAAAGACAACTGGCCTAGGTTAAGCTAATTTAGACCATGAACTCACTGAGAACCACCAGTCCACTCAAAGGCAAACAGTTAACTGTTCCTGGCATGAACACAGGACAAAGAATAGCTGCCAGATAATCAGGCCAGCTCTGTTGACTGGGTCAGGTCACTTAGTACCCTGCTTTGTAACTATTACTAATACGCACTTCTCTATCATTCACTCTTATATGGCATACGTCATACCTGCCAGCCCTCACCTCAACAGCTCCACCTAATAACAAACAGTTCTGACTGATTCTAAATGAAGGCGATGGTCCCAACCAGCAGAGCTAGAATGGATGTTAATAAAAACTATCAAAGACACAAAACAGTTGACAGGCTGGCTGGTGCCTATAACCTCAGCACGTAAGAGGCTGAAGCAGGAAGATCAGTGTGAGCCCAAGGCCAGCCTGGGCTACACAGTGAGAGCTGTTCTAAAATACACAGAAAAAAAATAAAATAAAAAACAAGAAGGCAAAAATGAGGGGCAAAGGCTGAACAGGATTAACCCAATCTGATTAAGTCTAACCTAGGGTGCAGCATATGCTTATAGTCCTAGTGCTAGAGAGAGGCTGAGGCAGGAGGACCACCATGAGTTGGAAGCCAGTCTGGACTACTGCGAGAGACCTTGTCTCAAAACGTTTTTTAAAAGTGAGACTCTACTGGACTTAGTGGTGCTTGCCTTTAATCCCAGTACACCGGAAGCAGAGGAAGAACTGATCTCTTTGACACTGGAGCCAGCCTAGTCTCCATGAGTTAGCTCGAGGCCAGCTGCAGATACAGACTATCTCAAAACAACACAAAAACAAAAACAAGAAAACCCTTCAAACAATAAAAATGAGATTTTTGGAACAATATACTTCATTTATGAAAAACAGCTGAGGGGAGGAGTGGACTAAATGTCAGTATACAAGCAGCAACAATTGGCTAGAAATAGCTTTATATACTCCTGAAAGATTCAGAACAAGTTGGTTTTTATAACTTGAGCTTCCTGTCACAGGCACTACAAAGCATGACTGGAGAAGGAAGGAGGGTCACAACTAAGAAGAGAAACACTTGCCTCACAGGGCACTGATTTGCCTGAAGCTGGTATCTAGAACCAGGAAATAGCAAATAGGATGTGCATAACCACACTCTGCCTAAGTATAGAGTGGCCATGTCCACCTTGAATGCCTATGACTGCACAGATATTTAACTTACTCTGCTTCCTTTGGCCCTTATCCATGCAGGCCACTAAGTAATTCTATTAATTCAGAACAAGAAAGACAATCTGCCTATATATTTTGAGTCCTGTGTTTTAGCCAGATGGATTCTTAATTCAACAAGAAAAATCTCAAAAATGCTATGATATAAACAGCAATAACACTGCTCCCCCAATTTGTCACCTCATTCATTGGCAATACATTGGGGAATATGCTTCCCCAAAGTTTTTCATGATTTTCTAAATAAGAAAACCACTAAGGTTCTACTCCTATTTGGCAAACTCTTCATACCTGAAGACCAAAGAGCTCACTTAATTCTCCCTCTGACTTCACATACTATCAAAGAATGAAAACTATCCACCACAGAAGTTCAACAAGAGCTGGCTGACTGTAAAAGAAATCACTTGGAGAGACAGTTAAATACCCCTAAGAATGTAGGCACAAGGCTCGGTGTGATAGTGCACAGTTTTAATCCCAGCATCGGGGAGATGGAAGCAGAGGCAGATCTCTGAGTTCAAGGCTAGCCTGGTCTACCTAGTGGAGTTCCAGGTCAGCCAGAGCTATATAGTAAATACTGTTTCTCAGAAAAAAGAATGTAGGCCTGATGGCACACACCTATAACCCTGGTACTCAGCCTATAACCCTAATACTCAGGAGGTGGATAGAGGAAGATCAAGCCTGTGAAGCTGAGACCTTAGTTATATACAGCAAGTTCAAGACAAGCCTGGGTTATGTAGGTCTCATGGGAGACCTTGTCACAAAATAAAAAATGGGAGGAAGGTAAGGATCCCTGAGGTAGGTGTGGTCACATATGCCTATAATTCCAGTTATAATTCCTATAACTCCAGACAGGAAGACCTGGAGTTTAAGGCTAGCCTGGGCTTCATTTTAGAGCTCCCAAACACAAAAATTATTATATGCAATGTGTATGTTTTTAAAAATAGATAGAAGCCTGGCATGGTGGCACATGCCTTTAATTCCAGCACTGAGGAGGCAGAGACAAGTGGATCTCTACGAGTTCAAGGTCAGCCTGGTCTACACAACAAGCTCTAGGCCAGCTAGGGGGATATAGGGAGAACCTGTCTCCAAAAAAAAGCCAGAAAAATAATAATAAAAAAAGCTATACTTTTTTCTCTTACATCGTGCTAAAGATAGAGCCTGAGGCTGTACACATACTAGGCAGACCTCTATCAACGAGCTAAACTCCATATGAGAGACATAGTAACACAATTGCAAAGATGATTCTGATAATTAGCACCAAAATTTTTTACCTCCTCATTTTGACAGATATCCAATTGAAGTTTCCCAAGCTGCCTCTGGCTATCTCAGTCAGCTAAACAGAATTCCAGCCCAAACAAGCTGAACCGAGAGATTTTAATCAGATACAACTTTTACCTCAAGGTAAAGCTTAGACCTCATAAATCTATTACACTGTCAAGTTCTGTGCCATGCAAATGATCAAGAATTGACAATGCTGCTCCCTGGGCCATATGACAGCAAGCACACGAAAGTTACTTACGTAGTTCTTGACTTCCCGTCGAGCATTGGCATCAATAGCAAGCCACCTCTGCTGATATTGTGCCTTGATATCTGGATCTTTAGATGTCAAAGAGTTCTTGATTTGTAGACCAGCTGCAACTCTGGCAACCTGACTGTTTCCTGGATTTGCCAGCACTCTGGACAGTTCCACAAGGAAAGTAGGCTGTTGAGAGAAGATGCATCTATGAAAGAATCACTCAGGAATTTCAACATCTCAGCATAGTTTGTAGACTTCCAACCTACTGAAAAGGGAGTGGGGGGGACAAAATAAACCCCACCCCAACAACTCTTTATAGTATGTGGAAATGTCAAGAAACTAGTTAATGGATTATCCTAGGTACAAGATTTCCTAAACATCTACAACACCTGGTATTCAATATTTGCTGAATGAATGATGAAGTACAAAGGATATTTTCATATACTTAAAAAACAAAACACCTGGGATTGGAGAAATAACTCAGTGGTTAAGAGCACTGAGTGCCCTGGCAGAGGACTCAGTTCTGAATCCCAGCACTCACATGGTGCTAACAACCAGCCATAACTCCAGTTGCAAAGGATCTGATGCCTTCCTGTCCTCCACGGGTATGACACAAGTGCATGATATGCATACAGACATAACATTTTTACACATAAAACAAAAATAAAAAAATCTTAGCCCAAACCTAATAATACTCAGGACAGCTTTTGATCTGTTAGTAGATCTTTCATAAGCTAATATACATTAGTCTAAAGCAGATTTAAGAGCCTTGTCCTCTACATTTTAGTTCTTCGTATTCAGCAAAAGGGAAACACCAAACTATCTTTTCTATAAGTAAAAGTGGTAAGTATTTAGAAACAGGAAAAACTAAGATAAAAATGGCAAAGCAAGCTATCCCAAGAAAAATGATTTTACATTTAATAGCATACATGTACTAGAGATTCTTTTTAAACATTCTGGTCTTAAACTGTCCACTAAAACAATAAATCCTCCCAATAACACATAAGCCCCCAAAATAAAGGCTGTGTAAAAGTTTTGATTCATTCCTTTTCTGATTAAAAAATAAATAAAAATCCCAATAGGCAAGTTAAAAGAAGCCAAAAGCACATATATTTTCTAACTACTAGCAAGCTCTTCAAACATTGAAGATAATTCCCCAAAGTTTTATTGTGTCATTAAAGAATGTTAGAAGCAAGATAAAAGCTTCAGTCAGGGTTCTGGTGCCTGCCCTTAATCCCAGCACTTTGGAGGCAGAGGCAGAGGCAGGCAGATCTCATAGAGATGGAGGTCAGCCTGGTCTACATAGCAAGTTTCAAGCCAGCTGGAGCTACAGAACCTACCTTAAAAAAAAAAAAAAAAAAAAAAAGCTTCTTGCAAATTAGTAACAGCAAAAACAAAAACAAAAACACACTTTACATGGAACTGTGAGTCTATAGTAATAGAAAAAATTTTTCCATGGAAATTTTAAAAATTAAAGGTAGTTTACCTATGTACAAAAAAAGGGGGGAAGGAATCAAAAGCAGTTGTATATGACATTTGTCACTTTGTGACTGTTATTATTTTGCCAAGATACTACAAAGGAACACATTTCGTTACAATGTTACTTTCTCTTTTTTACCTTTACAGACATCTGTCCAGTACCATCCACCCTTCCCTGTTCCCCATCCCCCTAACAGGAGAGGGTCAAAGAGAAACATTTCTGGCACCAGGTTGTTTCAACCAATCCATCTTAGACTTTCCTATACAAAAGTCAGTCTCTAGTAGATTTATCTTTATGTAGCCCTTAAAATCTGAAAATGTGAAAACCGGGGAACTCTTCTGTAATTTCATCAGGAAATAGGCCTTATCAAGGATGAACTTCAATTTATGGTAAAGCACAGATCCCTAACGATGAGGTCTCTATTCAGCCAAGTCTAAATAGACTTATACACACTTATCCCAGCAGAGAGATAAACAAGCAGAAAAGGGAAAAATAGTGACTACTGGTTCAGAAGCAGTCGGGTACCGGGCCTGGCCATGAGCACAGACCAGAGAAGGTACGGCAAGATAGGGCTCTAAGGAAGTAGGTGCAGACAGCCACAAGGGCCACGGGACAGGAAGGAGAAGCCGGCCCCAGGCAGCCCAGGGCCGTCAGCCCAGCCTGAAGCTTCCACATGGCCCCTAGGCCCGGCTCCCCCACCCCCACCCTTGCTGAACACGCAGCGCCGCGCAACCTAACTTCCCTTCCCTCCCTCTTTCTCCTCCCGCTGCACCGCCGCCCTCAGGCCGCCAGGCGATTGGACGGCAGTCACCCCGGTGCGCCTCGCCATTGGCCAGCCGCGGGGCCCGGGGCGGGACACACCCACCGGCTTCCCGATGGCGGGGTTAGGTTGGACCGGGCGGGAGAGGGGGAGGGGGACGAGATGGGGCGGGGTGGGTTCCCGAGGCCTGGGCCTCCCGGAGGGCGGGAAGGCCCGCACGCAGGGATGGGGACTCGGCGGGATGGGGTGCGGCGGGGTGGCACGCACCAGATTCTCTACTGCCGCACGCTCCAGGAACTTCTGCGCCGCTTCCAGCTCCAGCCGATCTGGGGGGGGCGGGAGGAAAGTGGGAAAAGGAGCGGGGTCAGAGGGGCCATCCCCCTCCCCCACCCCAGTCCGCTCAGCCCGACCCCCGGCCCCCGCGTCCTACCCGGAGACACAGTCTTCTCGAGGATGGTAATCAGCTCCATGGCGGAGGCAGCAGCGCCGGCGACTCCTCCCAAGATGACGGCCCGGCTTCTCGGGCGGTGGCTCCGACTGGGGATGGGGGTTGGGGGTCGGGTGGGAAGGGAGGGTGGGGTAGGGGGCGGGGGTCACCACAAGCCCATTCACCGGCTCCCTCAGGGCAGGCGCTCCGGCTCCCCTGCCTCCCCGCTCCTTCCTTCCGCCCTCCCAATGTGTTCCTGGCGGCGGCGGCAGCTGCTCCTCTGACGGCGGGGGAGGGACCCCGGGGACAGCCCAGAGCGCGGCTGGTGCTCGAGTGGCGGAGGGAGAAAGAAGGAAGGGAGGCAGTGAGTGAGAGGCGGATCGCAGGGAGGGAGAGGCGGATCGCAGGGAGGGAGAGGGAGGGCGGGAGGAAGGCGGAGGGATATCCGGGCCGGACTTCTCCGCGGCGGCACCGCGCTCCACGGCAATTGGCTGCCACTCTGGCCACGCGGAGTGTCCGATTGGCTGGGAGGTCGGCGTTGAAGGGCCGCCGCATGCCCATTCGCCCTCGCGCTTCAAGGCCCGGGTTGGCTAGGCGGGTGGTGGAATGGGGAGTGCGGATTGGTAGGGGGGGCGGGACTTCGGGGTGGGGGCAGGTAAGAGCCGACCGCTGATTGGACGGGCGTTGGTGAAGTCCTCTGTGCTCAGACGAGCGGTGCGCGGGGAGGAGGGTGGGCGGAAGGTAAGGCTGGGAGTGTGCCCGATTGGCTGACATTCTGGACGTTGATAGGATGGGGAGGCCGGGAGAACTGGGGAGAGGAGTTCGGGGTTGCGGCGCGCCCTGGCGGGAGGCGTCCCAAAACTGCAGAAGACTGGCGCGATGCACGACGGGACGCCTCCGGGAAGAGGCGGAGCTACGCGCGAGCCGCTCGCGCTGGTTCGGGAAAGCGAGGCCACTCGCTTGGGCTTTGGAGTCAGAGTTTCGCGGGCCCGAGAGGGGGCGGGGAGGGGGGGGACCGTTAAAGTCCTGCGCCGCGCCCACAGGAAGCTGCAGGAATGGCGAGTACTGCTAGGTGCCTAGCTCTTGGCTCAGGAGGAGCCTGAGGACCACGTGGTTCGACTTCCAATGTGCGGATTTGGAACCTGAAGCCCAGAGAAGTTGGAGCTTGTCCAAGGTCACACAGCGGATTAAAGAATCGGTCAGGACTGGGTGCAAACGCGCCCAGTTGCTCTTGGCCCTGAAGAGCCCTTCAGGACTTCGTCGGTTTTGAGACCTGTGCTGTGAAAGTTTCACGATAGCGTGACCTTAGAACCATCCAATTAAAGCTACCTGAAATGGTTGTTGCTCCTGGAAAAGGCACAAACTTGAACCAAGAATGTACAAGGAGTTAAAAAAAAACAGAGACGTGGTTCTTGAACTTAGCAGAGCGCATATAAAGAACATGTGCATTGACGGGGCGTGGCGACTCACACTTGCAATCGCTGCTTTCCAAAGGCTGAGGCGGAAGGATTGCTGCAAGTTGGAGGCAGCCCGAGCCACTGTAAGAGACCCTATTTCAAGAAACAAACAAAAAACTGGTTCATTCAATCTCTTGACAATCTCCTCCCGGTCCTTATAACCTGGTCAGGGAGTTGCAGAATTGTTATATTTTTAACAGATTGATCCAGGATTAGTGGGATGTACAACTCTTTACTACATAAATAGAAGTAATTGCCTTACACTTGCTACATTGGGGAAGCCCAGGGGGATTTACTGTTCTCTAACAGGACAGACACTCAAGAGTTAGAGCCCGGCCAGGTACCTGATATTTTTTTTTTTTTTTCAAATTAGTTTTGTTCTTTGACAATTCCATGTATGTATATAATACATTCTGATTACTCTCACACCCTCACTTTCTGATTTTTTTATTTAATTTTTATTAACATGAAGTTGGATTTAGTCTGTTACTTTCATTCATTCTTATCATTAGACCTTTTCGTTTCACCTTTTGAGACAGGTTCTCTTTAGCTCAAGCTGGTCTAGAATTCACTATGTAGCTAGGGCTAGTTTCAGAATATCTACAATCTCTGCCTTAGGCTCTTTAGTGCTTAATTACAGACCTGAACCATCACGCCTGCCTCTATGCTTTAGTGTTCACTCGTGCTGCCTCTACTGCCTTCTGCACATATTCTATGCTGAGCCTCCTTATGCCCCCACACCTTTAGTTAAGACAAAAGGTGCCCTTTTTAATAGATTTATTTATGTGTGTGATTACGCATATGAATACATGCACCCCATGTGTGTCTGGTGCCTATGGAGGCCAGAAGAGGGTGTCAGATCCCTGGAACTGGAGTTACAGAGTGGTTAACTGCCATATGGGTTCTAGGAACTGAACTCAAGTCCTCTGGAAGTGCTCTTCACCGCTGATCCGTCTCTCCAGCCCCAAAAAGTGGTCTTTCTACTAGAGAGAGCTTCACTTTTGCAGCAGGAGGAGTAGAGACATATTCTTTACATCATCTTCCAACTAGTTCACAGCCTCCTAATCTCACCTTTTGCTCTGTCAGCTAGAAAGCTATCCTGTGTGTGTGTGTGTCATAAAAATCAATGAAGATGGCTGGAGGCTGGCAGAAGACCCAAGTTTGGCTCCCAGGACCTACATGGCAGCCCCTTCATTGGGTTCTTTATTTCTGGCCACAGCTAGAAAGTGTTGCCCACTCTGGGGGAGAATCTTGCCCCCTCCAGTATTCATTCCAGGAAATGTCCAGAAGTGTGTTTCTTAGTTGATGCCAGATCCGCTCAAGTTGACAACTAAGATTAGTTATCAACACCTACCATGCCTAGATTGTTCTTAGTTTGATTCCCAGTACTGTATAAACTGGGCATGGAGGTACACAGTAAGTCCAGCACTTGGAGAGATGGAGGCAGAAGGATCAGAGGTTTAAGTTCATCCATATTTGCATGTAGCCAGCCTGGACTACATGAGACCCTGTCTACAAACAAAATTAAGGTTAAGTGGGCTAACATCCCTGAGAATCTTTGAATTGTCCTGCAAGTCACCCACACATGATGACCTATGGTTTGTTTCCAGGAAAGCCAACTTTCTCCAGCTATTCACCAGGCCCACCTCCCCTGCCTCAGCATCAGAATGGTACCTATGAGGGTAAATGAATTTTTATAGTATGCCTGGATTGAGATGGTGGGAAGTCAGAATTTTCTTTTCAGTTGAACTAAGGTTTCTGATGGTTTTGTTTCATTCCCACACATACTACATTCAGTGTAGCGTAAGTGTTGAGCACAGACATCAGAAACTGTGTGCTTGAATTCATGTCCCAGCCTTCCCTCTTAGCCTGTGTGATATGACAAATCTGGGGATGTAGCTCGGTGGTAGATTACTTGCATGTGTAATGCGTAAAACCCTAGTTCCATCCTCAGCACCAAAAAAAAAAAAACACATAAAAGGCTGGATGCAGTATTACTCTCCAACTCCTGCCAATTGGTATGAAAACTGCCTGACCTTTGAGATCTGTGAAATGGGAGAAATCTGCCTTGCTAGAAAGTCTGCCTGAACAGAAGCCCATGTATGAAGGCACACTGTGCTTCGAGAACCAAGTGGTGAATTCTCCAGTGAACTAATTATCCTGTCAGCCACGAGTCCACAGGAAGGTGACTGAGCAGGAAAAAGGTTCAGCCTCACTGGTGCTGAGGAAGGATGGAGGTGAATGAGACATCCAGAGGCTGCCCACCTGCCTGAACTCTACTGTTATTTCCACACAACACTTCTAAGAAAATTAGGAGAGCAAGAGCATTCACAGGAAAGCAACGGGACATAACTGCCCTCCACCCTCACCATAGATGCAGAGACACTTGTTCTTAAAAACATTTCTCTGGGTATGGAGTGGTGGTACACACCTGTAGTCCCAGCTCTTAGGAGGCAGAGGCAGGTGAATCTCTGTGAGTTCAAAGCCAGCGTGGTCTAGATGAGTTTCAGGATGACCAGCACTACACAATGATACTCTGTCAAGAAAGAAAGAAAGAACCAAAACTTCTCCAGCCCCCACCTAGTGCCTTTGCTCACCAGGCAGTCTTGAAAAAACTTTGACTTGGTATCCCAGAACTTTGATATTTGCTGCATTTCCTTGATCACCACTGACTCATTTCTTTTCCATACTCCACAGTCTTGATGTCAAGTGATGTCAGCCCTCACCACCCTGTCTCATGTAGTCTCCACATACTATTGTTCAACCACTAAGCTACTTGCCCAGCGCTTGGATCTTCAAGGTAAGGCCTCACTTTGTAGGCCAGGCTGGCCTTGAACTTATGATCCTCATGCCTCCTGAGTCATGGGATCACAGGCATGTGCCACCATGCAGGTGGTACTCTTGGTGACAGGCCCTATTCTTTGATCACACCGGTTGCTATATGAGGTAATCTTTTGTCTCTACCTATTCCCTCTAGATTGCAGGTTCCATGAGGCAAGGATTATTGCTTAACACAGTGCCCGGCACATAGTAGTGGATAAAACAGACATAACTAAACATGTGGCATACTCATGTGACTCACAAGAAGTGACTTTACTTTGTTCAAGATACATTATAACTTAACTCTGACTTCCTTTCCTTCTTCCACATTAACCCCATAGGAGCTGGCTCCTCCCACTCTCCTGGGCTTCCCTTTGCCCAGAATTCCATTGCCATCCCTTTCTATCTTAACACTTAACCCTTCTTTTTAAAAAATATTATTTTATGTGTATGAGTGTCTTGCCTGCATGTGTGTGAGTGTACCCATATCATGCAATATCTGAGGAGGTCAGAAGAGGGCATTGGATTCCCTTGGAACTGGAATTACACACAGTTGTTACCTGCCATGTGAGTGCTGGGAACTGAACCCAGGTCCTGTGCAAACCAGTGCTCTTAACCTCTTAGCCATCTCTCCAGGCCCCCCAACTTTACCCTTCTTAATTAGTACATTAAGCTACAATAGTATATTTTTAATGTAGTATAAGAAGTCTGAGATGTGTAAAAGCACTTGAAGCCAAGCATGAAGACTCGAGCTCAAGTCCCCTTAACCCATGTAAAAGCCAGACATGTAGCTAAGTGTCTAATCCCCGAACCACTACAAGGAGATGGAAGACAAAGACAAGAGAGTCCCCAGAAGCTCAAGGGCCAAGTAGCCAAGCATATGCAGTGGAAAAGAAAAAAAAAAAAAAACAAAAAAGCCAGAGACCCTGTCAAGCTGGGAGGCAAGGACCAACACCTGAGGCTGTCCTCTGCTGCATGCATGCTGTGCCATGCATGCCCACAGTCGCATACTGAGGCTCCCATATACATACACACATGAAAACCTAAGAATGTGATAAGAAAGTTACAAACGGAAGGGGCTAGAGAGGTGGCTAAGTGGTTACAAAAAATGACTCATTGGTTAAGAGCACTTGTTGCTCTTGCAGAGGACATGGGTTCAGTTCCTAGCACTGACATAGGGATGCTCACAATTGCCTATAACTCCTGTTTCAGGGGATCTGAGGCCCTCGTCTGGCCTCTGCAGGCACTTATTGCACATACATGGTACTCTTACATACATGCAGACCGAACAACACATAAAATTTTAAAAAATCTAAAAGACTATGTTTCAAAGGACAGAACAAAGCAAAAGAAAAATTAGAGACTAAAATATCCATATCCAGGCATGGTGGTGCACAACTCTAGCCCCAGAAGTTGAGAGGTGGGAGGCAGAGGCAGGCAGATCTTTGTGAGATTTGAGGCCAACCAGGACTACATGATAAGACCCTGTTTTTAAAAAAAAAAAAAAAAAAGTTCCAGCTAGATGACTCAACAGGTGAGGGTGATTGCTGCCAAACATCGGGACCTGGTCTGTGCCACATGGTGGAAGGAAAGGATTGACTCCCATAAGTTGTTCTCCACAGGCATATGTAGGCACAGGCATGCATGCACGTAACCCCACACACACAAATATAAATTTTAAAAAATTTAAAGAATACAATAGAGTCTGTAAGATGGTACACACGTCCCAATAAGTAAATGTTTTTTAAAAAGAATATGATAATCATTGACTTCAAGGAGTTGAAAGATAAAATTGAGGAACTAAAAAAATTGTTTTTAGATAGGGTCTTTCTGTAGCCCCAACTGACCTGGAACTCACCATGTAGACCAGACTGGCCTTTATCTCACAAAGATCTGCCTCCCAGGTGCTGAGATTAAAGGCGTGCACCACCAGGGCCATCTCTAAAAAAATTTTTAATGCAGAAATGAGAGAATGGGGAGGTGACTAGGTGGGAAAAGTGGTTTCCCTGCAAACAGGCCCTCGTGCAGATCCCTGACACCCGTGTGCATGCTGAGCATGACGGCATGTGTCTGTAACCCCTGTATTGGGGGAGGAGACAGGCAGATCTCCTGGGCTTGCTGGCCAGCCACTCAAGCTGAAGTGGCAAGCTCTAGGTTCAATGGGAGACTCTGTCTCAAAACATTAATATGGGGAAGGTGTTGAGGATGTTATCTTTTCTTTTTTATGTGCATGAGTGTTATACCTGCATGTATGTAAGTGCACCCATGTGGTACAGTGCATGTGGAGGACAGATCCCCTGGAACTGCAGTTACAAACTGTTGTTAGCCACCATGTGGGTGCTGGGATTTGAACCTGGGTCCTCTGCAAGAGCAGCCAATGCTCTTAATCACTGAGCCATCTCTCCAACCCTGAGGAAGATATCTTTATTTATTTTTGATCTTTTTGAGACAGGGTCTCCATGTAGCCCTAGATGGCCTAGGACTCACTATGTAGACCAGGCTGACCTTGAGCTCACAGAGATCCACCTCCCTCTGCCTCCAATGTTCTGAGATTAAAGACATGTGCTACCACTACCAACTTTGGGAGATAACGTCTACCCTCCATATTTGCCCAAATGGGTGAGCATACCAGCACATATGCATTGACACCACGCACACACACACAAACACTCAAAAGGTAGAGATGGAGCTACATGTGGTGGCACATGGCTGTAACCCCAGGAGTTGGAAAGCTGAGGCAAGAGAACTACTGAGAATTCAAAGCCCACTTGGGCTATATAGTGAGTTTGAGGCAAGCCAGGGCAACTTAGCAAGGCCCTTCCTTTCTCAAAGAAACACCAAGACAAAGAAAAGTGTAGTGGTCTGAATAAGTGTTCCCTATAGTTTTCCTGTATTTGAACACTTGGTCCTTGTTTGGTGGCATTGTTTGGAGAGAGTCATAGACCCTTTAGGAGGTGTGGCCATGCTGGAGGAAGCAGATCACTGGGGTGGGCTTTGAGAGTACTTAGCCATGCCTTCCAGTCTGGCTCTCTCTGCTTCTTGCTGAGTCACCTCTGTTGCCATGCCTCCCCACCATGAGGGATCCTTGCCCCTCTGGAACCATAAGCCAAGTAAACTCTCCCTCGTAAGTTGCCTTTGTCGTGGTATTTTATCACAGCAACAGAAGGGTAACTAATATGTCCAGTAAGACTATTCAAAGACTTGCAAAGAGAAGAATGAAAGAGGGCTGGAGACATGACTCAGAGGTTAAGAGCACTGGCTACTCTTCCAGAGGACCCAGGTTTGGCTCCCAGTACCCACGTGGCAGCTAACAACCAGTTCCAGACGTTCCAATGCCTTCTTCTGGACTCTGTGGGCATTGCATGCATGGGTACAGTTAAATACACCCATGTATGTAGGCAAAACACAAACTAAAAGTAACAATTTTTTTTTAATTTAAAGAAAAAATAAAGGAGGGAAAGCAATAATTGAAGGGATAATTTAAAAAATCATCTCAGAATCATGTGGCCTAAATTTCAGGACTGACCATACAACCTATAGGTTGAAAAGGGTCCATAAGAAACATCATGACATTTCAGGCCCACGAAGATCCCAAAACAAGAGAAAAAGCATGTCCCAGAAAGGAACAACCATCAGAAAGGCATCAAGTTTGTTGGCAGCCATGCTGAAAAACTATGGAGACGTGCTTTCAAGAGATACTTTCCTCTCCAGGTATCCTGACAAGTATGACTAGTAATTGTAGAAATTACCAAATAGTGGATTCAGTTGAGTAAGCAAATTTTTCAAATGAGTGAAATTGATTTATTTGTTTTTTTGAGACAGGGTCTCTTTGTAGCCCCAGTTGCCCTGGAACTGGCTATATGGACCAGGCTGGACTTAAACTCACAGAGATTTGCCTGCCTCTGCCTCTGGAGTGCTGGGATTAAAGGTGTACACCACCTTGCCCAGCTGATTTACTTTTATTTTTATGGATATGAGTGTTTGTATATAAGTGTACCATGTGCCTGCAATGCCCAAAGAGGCCAGAAGAGGGAATTGGATTCCCTAGAAATGGAGCTACAAAGTGGTTAACTGCCATGTGTGTGCTGGAAACCAAATCAAGGTCCTCTGCAAGAGCAGCCAGTGCTCTTAAGTGCTGAGCCATCTCTCTAGTCTTAAATGAGTGAAATTTAAAAAACACATTTTTTTTCTATCCATGTGCCCTTCTCAGGAGCCAACTAGAGGGTGTGATACATCAAAACAAGAAGATAGAACAAGGAAGGCAGCCAGGTGAGGTGGCTCACCCAGTAATCTCAGCACTTGGGAGGGAGAGGCAGGAAGACTGCTATGAGTTTGAACCATCCTGGGCTATGTAGTGAGTTCCAGACTAGCCTGGGTTACAGAGTAAGACCCTGTTTGAAAAAGAGGGAAGAAAGGAGGGAGGGACACAGAAAGAACCTACTTCTGTATTTGTTTATTTATTGTGTATTTATTTATAAATTTATTTTGGTCTTTTTGAGACAGGGTCTCCCTGTAACCCCAGCTGGCCTGGACCTCATTATGTAGAACTCACAAAAATCCATCTGTCTCTGCCTCCCCAGTGCTGGGATTAAAGGCCTGAGCCACCATGCCCGGTTTTTATTTATAATAGCTCCAGGACATTAAAAACCACTGACAAATAAACAATGTAATCTTAGAATGAGTTGTCCAGTCACTCATAACATGTACAGGGACAGTTGTGTCAATGGTCTGCTAATTTCCACCCTGGCCTGAATGTACTGTTCCCCTGTAGCCTGCATGTTCGCTTCTCCAGTTATCCTGACTGCATTCTAGCCAGCAGTTCTTTTTTGTCCCAACTATACTGTGTTCCTTTTCATTGAATAGGAGTTGAAAAATGGAATTCAATTAGTAAACTGATACATGAAATAAACTAAAATATCATTAAGTCTGGCCTGATAGCACATGACTAGAGTCACAGCTGTTGTAATGTCCCACCTACTCAGAGAGGTTGAGGTAGGAGGATCACTTCAGTCAACAAGTTGAAGAACAGATTGGGCAACATGGTGATACATATCAGAAATATAAAAATGGGCTCAACGTGGTTACACACGCCTATAATCCCAGCACTCAGAAAAGCTGAGGCAGGAGGATTGTTATAAATTCAAGGCCACATAGTACATACTAGGCCAATCAGGGGTACAGAGTGAAATTCTGTCTCAAAAATCTGAACAGGAAAGAAAAAGAAAATATGAGGAAAACCGGTCTAAGCAAACAACAGTGCACAAGTGCATGCACACGAGCGCAGCCTTTCACTTTTAGCTTGGATAACTGGAGCTGTGACGGTGTACTCTAATCATTCCATAGCTCTTGATTTACCCCAACAGTATGTGACAGTTTACCCCTGACTGATGCCATCACAGGGAAGTCTGGTTGTGTATATCTGAAGCCAGCAAACTCTTAGCACTCTTATACTGTACACCTTTTGTAAGTCTGTGTTTATTTTCCCCATTGGATCATAAGTTCTCATTCTTTTACTGTAACATTTTGGCACTGAACAGAACTTGCCCCCAGACAGTCTAAATTTTATTGGGTTACTAGGGAAATCCCAGTTTGAGATGACCACACCTAATACAGGAGCAGCAGGGCTCAGTGTGCACCCCTTACTGCCCACTCTACCTGGCTCTGCTCCCAGCGTACGCCTTGCCCAAGGTCACACAGTCAGCACTGGAGCCTCTCAGAATCCAGCTTCCCTGAACATTCTGGCCAGGCTGGCCCTGAACTCAGAAGCTCAAGTGATCTGTCTGCCTCAGCCTCTGGAACAGCAGAGACTGCAGTGCTTGCCACCTGTTTAATGATGTGGTTTTTAATTCTCCCCTCTCCATTCGAAGAATGATTTAAAGTCACTGTCTCACTTTCTTTATAAAGTTTTTTTCTTTCAGCACTGAGTGAGGCTTGAACTTAGGGCTTTCTTGCATGTTAGGCAAGCACTCTAAACAATGATCTACATATCCAGTGACATAAATGTTTTGTTTTTGAGACAGTGTTTCATATAAACCCGGCTAGCTTCAAACTTCCTATGTAGTCAATAATGATCTTGAATTCTTTTTTTGTTTGTTTGTTTTTTGAAACAGGGTCTCCCTGCAGCCCCAGCTGGCCTGGAATTGGCTATATAGACCAGGTTTGCCTTGAATTCACAGAGATCTGCCTGCCTCTGCCTCCTGGATGCTGGGACTAAAGGCACGTACCACTACACCAGCCTTTATGTTATTTTATTTTATTTTTTTGAGACAGAGTCAGCCCTGGCTGACCTGGAACTTAGAGATCCACCTGCCTCTGCCTCCCCAGTATTCAGATTAAGGGTGTGCAGACTTTTAAAAGTTGGTATTTAGGGATCTGGAGAGCTGGTTTACAGGTTGAGAGCAAATATTGCTCTTGCAAAGGATCTGAGTTTGGTTCTGAGCGCCCGTATTGGGCACTTGTAACTCCAGCTTCAGGGAATCTGACACCCTCTTCTGACCTCTGTTCTGACCTCTGTGGACACCTGCACTGAAATGCACAAATCTACTTACACACACACACACACACACACACACACATAGACAATTAAAAATAAGTCTTAAAAAATATCTGGATGGGCAGAGCGGCGCACACCTTTAATCCCAGCGTGCAGAAGGGCAGAGGCAGGTGGCTCCCTGTGAGTTTGAAGGCAGCCTGGTCTACCAGGTGAGTTACAAGCTAGCCAGGGCTACACAGTGAGACCCTGTCTCCAAAAATATCTGGTATTTAATAAATTTTATTTAATTCATCTTTGTGCATATGAATGTTTTGTCTGAATGTATGGAAGTGTACCTGTGTGTGCAATGCCTGTGGAGACCAGAAGAGGGTGTTGGAGTCCCCGAAACTGGACTTAAGGACAGTTGATAGTTGCCATGTGGGTACTGGGAACTGAACCCAGGTCCTCTGGAAGGGCATGCTCTTAACTGCTGAGCCATCTCTCCAGCTCCTGGCATTTGAATTAACAATAACAGCAACAACAAAAATCCAGCATTGTGTAGGGACTCAGTGTGTAGCTCAGTTGTACAGTGTTTGCCTAGGACAGCAAGGTCCTAGGTTCAACCCCTAATAGTACAAAAGAAAACAAAAGCATTAGTTAGGTCAAAGGAGAAAATGCAAGTCTGCAGCCTCCAGCACCCGTCCTGTATGAAGCTGATGGTCTGTAGGTGCCGGGGAAGAACTCTATTTCCCAGATCTCTCCAGAGCTGGGAAGCCCTGTGGAAATAGGGTGCTCTCAGATGTAAGCATCTGTACTGGGACACTGAAACAGCCCCAAATGAACAGTCAGTTCTCGTGGCACAGAGGTCTTAGGGGAGAGCAGAATCTGGATCTCACACATTCCCTAAGATTTGACTAGTTGTATGCACTTCTTGGAGTCATCCTGAGTACTGACTTACTAAACATTGTCGTTTTCTTAGAATGTATGAAGGTGCGAATTGGGGTGATAATTTTCCAGATTATATCCAGAGACTATGATATTTTGAGGATTATGAGCATGAGGCAACTGCCTGGAGGAAACCAAGAGGGAAGAGTGACCTAGTGGGTCTGCCCTGACTGGTTAAGGAGGCGGAATGCTGATCTTTTCTGGAAGGGGTGTTAAGTTGGAGTTGAGAAATGCACATTGCCATAAATGGTTGGATTCTGCTCACAACAGCTGAGCTCACCCCTCCCACTGAACCTCACACTGGAAGTCTCATCTGCAACACATTTCTAACCTTTCCATCAGATCCCTGGAGGAGTAGGTCAGTGGTTCTCCAGTTGGGAGGAGATTTGAACTCTTGGGCCTCATTACTTAAGATAGCAAAGTTACTACTAGTAATAATATGGTAGCATTGCTACAGTGCTTTCTAATTTACAAAGATCTTTCACTTAAATCTTATGTTGCTCCCTGCGAACTATGAGGCGGCCTCTATTATGCCCATTTTTCTTTTTTCGTTTTTTGAGACAGGGGCTCCCTGTAGCCCCAGCTGGGGTAGAACTGACTATGTAACCAGGCTGGCCTTGTTTTCACAGAGATCTACCTGCCTCTGCCTCCCAAATGCTGGGATTAAAGGTGTGGCGCACCACACCCAGCTAGAATTCAAGATCTAACATGACCTGGGTCTCTCCCATGGCCGACCCCGCCCACCTCCCCAGACCCTCTTGCATTACTTAGTTCCAGCCACCATAATTCCTCTGGCCTCTTCTTACTTTTCATGTGCCTGTGTGGTATGTACATATATGTGCACATGGGTGGGCGTGGAGGCCAGAGGTTGATGTCAGCTGTCTTCCTTTGTTTCTCTCCACCTTTTTTCAATATTTTATGTGTATGGGTGTATTGCCTACATGTGTGTAAGTGCACACATAAGATTACAGGTATACACTGCCATACTTGGCTTTTTATGTGTTGCTAAGGATTGAACTCAGGTCTCCATGCTTATAAAGCAAGCACTTCGCCCCTGAGCCAGCTCCTCATCCTGCTTTTATTTATTTATTTATTTATTTTAATTTTTTTTTTTTTTGAACCAAGATCTTGCTGGTTTGGAATTTATTATGTTGCCAAAGCTGGTCTTGAACTCAAAGCAATCCTCCAATGTCAGTCTTCTGAGTGCTGGGATTACAAGCCTGAGACACCACACCCAGCTTCTTTTGTTTTCTTGCATAGGTCTTTCTAGGAACAGATCCACTGCATGCTATTTCCTATTTAGAATGATTTCCTGTCAGACAAACCATTCAGTCTCAGTTTAACATCATTTCTTCCAGGACACTTTTCTTGACCATTTATGCTCCTTTGGACTCTCTGGTAATGTTCTCAATTATAGAGCAGCCTAAATTTCCCATTCCAAAAGGTTCAGTATGGTTCAGTGGTAGAGTGCTTGGCTGACATGATCTGGGTTCCATCTCCAACACTGGAAAAAAAAAAAATCACTCATGCAGTGTCTCTTGTCCATGCTAGCTTGTAAGCTCCACGCAGTCAGAGTCCAAGTCTGCATGTTTGACACTGTAGTGCCTAGAACAGAATCATTTTGCCTAAAAGCTTTTTTAACTATCTTCTGTCGACATCCTACAACCAGGAACTAATGCATTTGAGCCTTTGTTTTGAATACCGTCTCACAGGTTTAATGCTGTGGAACATTTCTGACAAGTCTTCTCTGATATTTCAGTAACCATGGTCTTTGGGAAATTTTTCATTTTGAGCCAGGTGTGGTGGCATATGCCTTTAATCCCAGCACTGGGGAGGCACAGGTAGGTGAATTTCTGATCTCAAGGCTGGCATGGTGCACACGTGCACTTAACATACATGCAGGCAATACACTCAGATACAGAAAATACTAAAATATATCTTTTTGGGGGGTGGCTGGAGAGATGATTCAGCAGTTAAGAGCACGTGCTGCTCCTGCAGAGGACCTAGGTTGGTTCTCAGCACCCATGTTAACAGATGCTAACAACCATGTGTAATTTCAATTCCAGGGGATCTGACACTCTCTTCTGGACTCTGCAGGGATTCACACATGTGGTACACTTACACAGATGAAGGCAAAACACTCATATAAATAAAAATAATTTAGTTTTTATTGATGTATATGTGTGTGGTTGGATGTGTTTATGTGTACTAAATGTATGTATTAGGTGCCTTTGGGTGCTAGAAGAGGGCATCGGATCCCCTGGTACTGGAGTGCTAGAAACCAAACCTGGGTCCTCTACAAGAGCAGCAAGATCCCTTGACCATTGAGCAGTCTCTCCAGGCCCACCATGGTCTTCTGATCAGTGACTGAACTGTGTATCCACCACACCGAATAGTGTGTGAGGTTGTAGTGTCTCATCACAACTGGGACAGTCCAGTGTTGTCCTCAGTATCTTCGGGTTCCTTTGATGGTCACATGTGACAGGAGCCTTTATTTAGCACCCCCGGGGCATGGTCAAGGATGGACCACAGATAACAGGGGCATTTAAAACTACCTGCACTGGGCTCAGTGGTTAAGAATACTTACTGCTCTTGCAGAGGACCCAGGTTCAATTGCCAGCACCTGTATGAAGCAGCTTCCAACCACTAATAACGCCAGTTCCAGGGGATCCAAAGCCCACTGGCCTTAGTGAGCATATTGTGCACATAAACTCACACAGGCACACATGAACAAAAATAATAAATATTTAAAGTAACTCACACTATACCTATCTGAGGATCTTGTCACATATAGATGTATACTATTCTCTCTCTCTGTCTCTCTCTCTCCCCACTGAGATTGAACCCCAGCACATTTTATTTGTTAAAAGAAGGTAGAGTCACCGAGTCAGCAAATTAATGGGGTAAGCAGGAGTGGAAGTTACATATCTGCTCAGCTAGTGAGGCCTGCATTCTGCAGCCATGCATGTAGCAGTGGGAGGAAGGTATGGCCTCATTAGCAGTTTCTGCAAGCTGAAGTCTCTGTAGGTTGGGTATCTGCAAGGACAGGTGGTTGGTTTTCAGCCTGCTCACTACTCACAAAATCTTTGTGAAACTCGTCACTGTATAGCTTTCTAAATCCAGTTAATGTTGACATTAGCCAGAAATTATAGCTGAAGGCAGTGCTGACAGTGGAGGTGAGGAGATGGGGCAGCGAGAGTGTTGGGATGCACGGCATACACGCGCAGAACTGTCTCAAACCAAATCTAATTAGTAAAATAATGTAACTGAATACCCAGGCAGCAGTGGATAGGGTTGCAAGAGCTGTCTCAAGTACAGTGTGGTTGACATCTCCAGTGACGAGCACTTAGTGAGTTCATTACAAGGATCACTGAGAACTAATGGAGCCAGAAACTTTAAACCATATTCCTCATGTGTGGGCATTGCACAAAGCTGCCATCTAATACCAGGAAGGCAGGCTGGAACGCATCCATGACAACACTTCTTCAGGTATGGATTTGTCAAGCACAGTAATCAGAGGTGGAGAAGGGAACAGACTGAGCATGTGTAGCATGGTGGGCGGCAGAGGGGACATGGAAAAGGGCACAGACTGTCTGTCACCACAAACAACATCAACATGTTTAAACTAGTGCACAGAACTGGGTGTGGTGGCGCAGGCTGTCATCCCAGCACTTGGGAGGTAGAGGCAGGAGAAGAATGAGGAGTTGTAGGCTAGCCTAACCAGTCTTGGCTGCATGAAAACACGTCTCAAGAAAAAATAAAACGGCTGGAAAAATAACCTTCAAACTTAACTTGTTAATCAAGCTTGTTCCTGGGGGCCCATATGGTAGTGCATGCCTTTAATCTCAGAGGTAGAGGGCAGGTAAATTTCAGTGAGTTCAAGGACAGCCTGGTCAACATATTGGTTTCCAGGACAGCCACTACTACATAGTAAGACCCTGTTTCAGAAAAGGGGGTTGGATAGAGAAGTGGCTCAGCAGTTAAGAGCACTGGTTGCTCTTGCAGAAGACGTGGGTTTGAATCCTAGCACCCATGTGGTGGTTAACAACCATCTGTAGCTCCAGTTCGAGGGAAATCCAGCGCCCTCTTCTGACCTCCCTGGGCATGCACGACACAGGTGCACTTACATACACATGCAGGTGACACACACACAGAAAATAAAGATAAGCTTAAAAAACTTTTAAATCACATTTATAAAAAATCATTGTTCCTAGGAAGTAAGCTAGCCCCTTCCCTCTTCACCCTCTCCTTCTGTTCTGGGGATTAACTTAGGGCTGGTGTAGGATGAGCAAGTCCTTTACCACTGAGGTATATCCCCAACCCACCCCCTTTTTTGAGACTAGGTATGTAGCCCAGGCTGGCCTGAAACTTAGAATCCTTCTGCCTCTGTATTCTAAGTGCTGGAATTATAGGAGTTTATCACCATGTTAGGCTTTTTTTTTTTTTTTTTTTGGCCTTTTTGAGAGAGGGTCTCCCTGTAGCCTCGGCTGGCCTGGAACTCACTATGTAGACCAGAATAGCTTTGAACTCACAGAGATCCATCTGCTTCTGCCTTCCCAGTGCTAGGACTAAAGGTGGGTGCCACCACACCTGGCTTCTTCCTCTTTTGTTTTGAGACAAGGTTTCATCTTATAGCCCAGGCAGGCCTCAAACTTGCTATGATGTTAAAAATGACTTTGAACTCCTGATCCTCCTCCGACCTCCTAAATTCTGGGATTACAGGCATGAACCATCACACTAACGTATAGGTATGATCTACATCTGTGTAAGTAGCCATGAGCCATCTGTATTTACTGAGCATCTGAGATGTGGTCAGTACAATGAAGCAACTTAATATTTTTATATTTATTACTTTGTGTGTATGTTTTGGGGGGATATATGTGCCACAGTGTGAATGTGGAGATCAGAGAACTTTTGAGAGTCAGTTCTCTCCTTTTACAATGTGGGTGGGGACTGAACTAGGGTCATCAAGCTTGGCAGCAAATGCCTTTATCCACTGAGCCATCTTGCCCACCAACCCAAGAGGTGCTTCTTTATACCTGTAATGCCCACAGCATTAAATCCATCTAGCCACATCTCATTACATCATCCATTTTGTGTATGGGGCAGGGGACATGTGCCAAGGTGCATGTGTGGACACTAAAAGATAACTTGCAGGAATTGGTTCTCTTTCTACTAATCCTGGGGATTGAACTCAGGTTCAAGGCTTAAGGGTGGGGGCTATTGTCAACTTCCTTTTTTCTTTTAAAAGGATCTTGTCTTGCCTGCATGTAAGTGTGCCACAGGTGTACCTGGTGCCCGTGGAGGCCAGAAGAGGGCACCAGATGCCCTGGAACTGGAATTAGGGATGGTTGGTAGCCACCATGTGGGTGCTGGGAACTGAACCTGGGTCCTCTGCAAGAGCAGCCAGTGCTCTTAACCACCGAGTCACCTCTCCAGCCCCTTTATAAAAATTTCTTATTTTTATTTTATGTGTATGAGTGTTTGCTTACATGTATGTAAGTGCAGCCATGTTGTGAAGTGCCCCTGGACGTAGAAGAGGATGTCAGATCCCTGGAACTGGAGTTAGGACAGTTGATACCCCATGTGGGTGAGACCTGAACCTGGGTCCTCTGCAAAAGCAGCCAGTACTCTTAACTGCTGAGCCATCTCTTAGGCATCCCTCCCCCTAGCTTTCTTTTTTCTTTAAATTTTATTTATTTTGGTTTTATGTGTGTTTTGACTGTATATATGCACTCCTGTACCAAAATGCCCATGGAAATCCGAAGAGGGCACTGGATCCCCTGGAACTGAAATTACAAGTGGTTGTCAGCCACCCACCTTGTGGGTACTGGGAACCTAACCTGAACAGAACCAGGTCCTCTGCAAGAGCAGCTGGTACTCTTAACTGCTGATCTCTCTCTTCAGCTCCCTCTTTCCCCTGCCCCAGTTTTCTTCATAAGAAGTACAAACTAATACACATTGGAAGGAACACAGAACCAGGCTACATGGGAGACTCAAAAAACTGAAAGGGAGAATAATACCATTACAAAGAACAGGACATGCAGAAAATTAGCACAAATGTGATCGGTGCTCTGAGAAACTAGGAAGATGGCTGAAACTGCACAGTAAGGCAAATCACTCACACAATGTGCCAAACTCAGGACTGAGGGCAAGGTTGTCCAGGGAGGGAGGTAGGTTATGTCTCAGCACACCACACTCATAGCCAGCCAAACCATGACAAGATTCGGTTATGTTTTCCTTCCTGGTTGTCATCTTAATTGGCATACAGTACATCTGCTGTCAGTTACTGACAACCTCCCTGAGGAAGCTTGGTTATGGTAGTAAACTATGCTCCTCTCTGCCAATTTTGACCTAATAGTGAAAACAGAAGTTCAGTTGTAAAAGCTATAGCTGCCTGTACTGGCTACCTAGTCAAAGGGCAGCCAGAATTCTTTACAAATGGCAGTCATGACTAGAGAGATGGCTCAGTAGTTAAGAGTAATCACTGCTCTTGTGGAGCACCTGGGCTTGGTTCCCAGCACTCACATGGCAGCTAACAACCATCCATTTCTTTAGTTCCACAGGACTGGATGCTTTCTTCTGGACTATGTGGGCATTGTGTGACATGGGTACACTTACCTGTATGGAGGCTAACAACTATAACTCCAATTCCAGGAATCTGATGTCCTCTTCTGACCTCCACAGGCATTGCACATATAGGTGCACTTACATACCTGTGGGCAAAACACTCATACACATAAAATAAAAATAAATAGAAAATAATTTATTTCTAAAAGGAGCAGAAGTAACAAACCATTTGACCTTCTGTCATCTGACACATGGCCATCTATCACATTGCCATGAAACCTACTGGCAGAGCCACTTGTCCTCTGATTTGGTTTACCAGGGAAAGCAGTTGCTTAGCCTAATGTTTTACTACTAACAGGGTCTCTTGTCTTCTCTTACATTTGAAACCAAACTGTCAATGGCATTGTTTGTAGTGAGGCTGGTACAAGAAGCCATGGTTCAACCAGGCGTGGTAGCCCAGGCCTTTAATTCCAGGCCTTGGAGGCACAAGCAGGAGGATCCCTGTGAGTTGGAGGCCAGGGAGGGCTTCAAGGAGACCCTGTCTCAAAACAAGAAAATAAAAACAACAAAGAAGCCATGGTTCCTCATGGGTAGGTATTTTGATGAGACTGAATATGTACAGAATAAGTAATGTCATATCCCCTGGAGAGATGGCTTAGCAGTTAAGAGCACTGGCTGTTCTTGTTTTGCTCTCAGCACCCACATGGCACCTATAACCATCCATAACTCCAGTTCCAGACACCCTCTTCTGGCTGAATGCACATGATGCACTTACATACACATAGGCAAAACACCCATACACAGAAAATGAGAATATATTTTTTAAAAGGCAATTTTGGGGCTGGAGAGATGGCTTAGTTGGAGCACTGGTTGCTCTTACAGAGGACCCTGGTTTGGTTCCAGCACCCACGTGGTAGCTAACAGCTGACCATAACTCCAGTTCCAGGGGATCTGCCACTGACTGTGCATAACCCCCACATATGCACATAATTAAAAATGTTCTCTATTCTTTTAGCACAAAACCTGCCTGGTGTTTGTTGGATAGTCTCTGATGTTATGATTTACTTACTACTTTTGTTTTTTGGCTAAGAGTTAAATTGTAATTCTTCTTTAAAGCGTTTGATTAAATAGGCATTTTGTTATTGAATACGATCAGTAGGTTCTTTGTGCAGAATGTGTTGAAATATATAGTTTAAATGCATTATTGTCCCATAATCTTCCAGTTATGCTGTTAAAACCATTTATTCCCTTCCCATGGCCCACTGTTCCAAAAGCCTTTTCTTCTTAGTTATCAAAAGCAATATAAAACTATTGTTTTCTTCTTAACCCTTTGATTTCTACTACAATATTTAACTAAAAAGTATTACAGAAAAGGAGAAATCATGAAATAGTTTTAAGAGTTCTTGCTGGAGCCAGACTGGCCTGGAGCTCAGAATTCTCCTGCTTCAGCCTACCTCCAAGTAATGGGATTACAGGCATGTGATACCACACCTGGCTTCTCTGAGCCTGCTTTCTTATTTGTAAAATGGGCATATGACTTAAAAAAAAAATTATGAATGTTTTGCTTCAGTGTATGCAAATGAACCAGTGCTGTGCCATCTCCAAGGAGGCCAGGGTGTCAGATCCCCTGGAACTGGAGGTTTGGATGATTGTTAGCTGGCATGTGGGTGACAGGAACCGAACCCAGGTTCTTTGCAAGAGCAGCCAGTTCTTGTAACCACTGAGCCATTTTTCCAGTCCCAGTATGTTACTCATAATAGGGAGTTATTTGGAAGATAATCTATTAAAGCACTTCACATAGAAAAGGTTGGCTTGAGACCTTTAGAGAAGGGTCTTGGTGCATACTTTTAATTCCAGCATTTAGAAGGCTGAAGGGAGAGGATCCTAAATTTGAAGCCAGCTCCCAAAACACCAGGTTATGATACCCAAGTCAGTCAGTGTTAGAACAGAACACATTCAGAGACAAACTTAATATAAGGACTAAAGTTCTCTGGGCAGAATTCTTGGGAGCCATAGGAACAATGGTATAATCTAGGGCTAGCAGATAAGAGGAGCTTCTTCTAAGACTGCCTGTGAAGAGGCAAAGAATGAGAAGCATTTCTGGAGAAGGCTGCTTGACAGGAGCTGTGGTATTTGGTGATAGATATCAAGAACCCTCGTGACCCAGCAATGGGAAAGTTCATAGAACACTCTGACCATGAGTTCCTCATCTTAAAAAAAAAAGGTTCAAACTCAGGTCTTTAGGCCTGGTGGCAAGTGTCTCTACCTGCTGAACCTATTTAATTTCTTTTTGACCTTTTATTTTAAAGACATGGTCTCCCAGAATAGAATACCTCAGGCTGGTCTGGAATTCACTGTAAAGTCCAGGCGGCCTTCTGCCTCAGCCTCCCAGTGCTGCCCTTATACATGTAAGATATCACTCCTGGTTCAAAAAAATTGGATAGTATTTTGAGACAGGATCTTACTCTATATACTCCAAGCTGGTCTTCCACTTAAGGGTGATTATCCCAGTTAGCTTTCTGATGCTGTGATAAAACACTGACTCAAAACAACTTGGGAGGAAATGGTTTACTTCTGCTTACAGTAGAGTCCTTCAAGAAGGGAAGCCAGGGCAGGAGCCTGCAGGAACCCAAGCACAGATCAAGGAGGGTAAAGGAGGGTAGAATGCTGCTTACTGGCTTGGTCAACTACTTTTCTTATGCAGCCCAAGTCCACTGGCACAGGATGGCACTAGCCCCCTGGGCTGGGTCTTCCCACATCAATTAGCAACTAAGGAAGTTCCTCAATTGTGGTTTTTCTCCTTCCACCTTCTACATGCTGGGGAATAAAAGTGAGCCACTGCTCCTCCTGCTGAACTATTTTTTATTCTGTGTGTCTGTGTGTACTGATGAAGTCATTCATGCATGCGTGTCATGTCAGCGTCAGGTGTCTTGCCTTTAGTGCTTCCATCTTACTACTTTTGCTTTTTTGAGCCAGAGTCTCGCTCCATAGCACTGGCTGGCCTGGAACTCACAGAGATCTCCCTGTCTCTGCCCCCTGAGTGCTAAAGGCATGGGCAACTATGTCTGACCTTAGACTTTCTTAAACTAAAAAAATTCTATAGTAAAGGTAGGCCTGGCAGCTTATGCCTAGAATCCCAGCACTATGGAGGCTGAGGCCAGCTTGGGCTGCATAGT
This sequence comes from Eospalax fontanierii, assembly GCA_035773235.1. Classification (NCBI taxonomy): domain Eukaryota; kingdom Metazoa; phylum Chordata; class Mammalia; order Rodentia; family Spalacidae; genus Eospalax; species Eospalax fontanierii. Next base: position 71,483,255 of record CM069531.1, read on the forward strand.
AAGTTCTAGGCCAGCTTGGCTGCAGAGTAAGACCTTTTTTTTTTTTTTTTTTTTTAAAAAAGGGTATGATGGATGGCTGATGGTAAGGGCTCTGGCTGTCAGGCCTAATGACCTGAGTCTGATCTCTGGGACTCACATGGTAGAAGGAGAGAATCGATTCTCGTAAGTCATCTGCAGCCCTTCATACAAGAGCTGTGGCATGTATATGTCCACACACAGAAAATGCAATAATTTTTAAAAAATCCTATGGTGGTCAAACTTCTTGTAAACCTACTGAAACATAGGAAAGTTTTCAAGGTCTTTTTAAAGAGGAGAAAAGATTCAGGACATCAATTTCACATTGACATTTTTATTAACGCCAACTGTTTTTTAATTATTATTTTTTTTAAAACAATAGCACAAAAATGTTTCAAGGAAGCAGTCTCACAATCTGATGACCTTCTGAAATACATTAAGCCACACCAAATATGAATTTCTGTTAACACACACACAAACTTCAGGAAAGGAGGGAAAATGGGAAAAACAAAGCAAAGGAAAAACGAAAAGGGGAGAGACTTAGTTAAAACACGCCGGGTTAGGCGGGCGAGGCTGTTAGTGGGTACCCGACGAAGCAGTGGCCTCGCCCACAGTCTGTATGCTCGGCCCGCAGCAGATCCTATTGGCTCCTCATATGCACAGACTGACTGGGAGCCAGGCTGACTTGATACTGTTCAGAAGAGGATCAACAGTGGGCCTGTCAGGTAACTAAGACTGTTTTTAGCAGAATTGCTTCCAGAAAGGCCTGGCTGAAAATCTTTATTCTATTCTTTCACCTGTTATGCAGTTCAGGGTTCTTAAAAGTAATCTTAAAAAAGAAAAAAAACAATGTATACCAGCTTCTCTTATTTAATGTGGCTATGAAAGATGTTTCTTCTTATTTATTTCTAAGAAGGACTCTGGGGGTGGGGCTGGGGCAGAGCTGGGGTAGAACTAAAGGGAGGAAACCAGGTAGGGTTTTGTGGTTTTATTTTTTTAACTTTTTATTATTATTTTTTTGGTTTTGATTTTTCTTGGAGGGAGTGGGGTAAGGGGGTCACACAGAAGGGAGGCAAGGAAGAAAACTACAATCCTTGGTTCAGATTGAGTTCTGCAGGAAAGAAAAGACATCTTCCTGGTCAGTCCCCATGCCAAAAAGGAAAAAAACCAACCCACTTGGAAATATGCACAGACTCCGACTATGTTAACCGCGATCAGGATCAGCCTCCGTGGTCAGCATTCCTGGCATGGACACACCCGGTTTGTCGGGCTGCTTGTAGAACCCACTTCACAAAAACCCTCTTTCCCCAAAGCCTCTAGTTTCCTTTTGGTAGGTTATAAAAACAGAACATCTGCTGTTAACAGGAGAGTGTTAAATACTTTCAACCACTGACAAGGCTTCAGGAAGTTTCACAGTTTCATTATGCTCTATTTTATTACTATCATATTTACATTTTTATTATTATTTATTTATTTTTTGCTGAATTGCTGATTTTCCTTTTTCAATAGAATTTAATTCTGGAGTGTGAGCAGGAACCAGTTAACTACATTCATTGTCCAACTCCCACTGGTTTGAAAGAAGACTCCAAATTCTTGGCATGTGGATTAGCTGTTCGGTGGCTCGACCTCATCCCCGAGGAACAGCAGGACCGCAGCAGGTAGGCTCAGGTTCACACTGAGGGTGGCGAGGATTTCCGCTGAAGGAGGTACTGATGGATGCTCTCAGCATCTCGCTTTAGCCAAGCAGCATTCAGCAGAATATTTTCACAACACTGCTGGATGGTACGCTCGGCTGAAGGGGCTGGGTGACTCTCGAAGAAAGCCTGACATAAAACAATCCAGAATGCAGAATCATTGCCAGAAACACCAAGGCACTTGGGTCAGGACAGTGTAAAAACACCCACTGGCCTGAAGGGTCCCTAAGACTTGGTACCACACTGAGGCTGGAAGAAGCAGCTCCCAGGACCTGCACACACCAGTCCTTCCCTAACTAGTAAACGCAGAAACCAATCAGAAGCTTTTGGACTGCTTTTTCAAATGCTAATCGGCTAGTAGTCTGCCCACTACAGGCCAAAGGCAGCTATTAATAAGACCCAATACACAACCATATATACTTAAAACATCAGATTTTTTTTACATTTTTTTATAATTTGATTGTGCAGTTCTTTTTTACCTTAATATATTTGTATTTATTAGATTTAAATACTATCATATAATGAACATGCTTAAAAATACTACTGAAATACTTTATAGTCTGTTTCTCATATAGCTGGAAAGGAAAACAGGACCCTCTAAGTCTTCAGACCCCTCCTTTTACCTCCCAGCCCATTAAACTGCCTTTTACCTCATGACATAGCTCTGGATGACCTGGGAACTCACTACGTAGGCCAGGCTGGCCTTAAACTCAGACATTCTCTTGTCTCTCTGCCTCCTGAGTGCTGGGATTAAAGAAATGTGCCACCACACCTGGCTAGAGTTCTTTTTTAAAAAAGATTTATTTTTCTTTTTATTTGTGCATGTGCTTGTACATGGGAGAGTGCCTGTGGAGGCCAGAATAGGGTGTTGGAGCCTCTGGCGCTAGAATTAAGGAGGTTATGACACCTGATATGGGTGCTAGGAACGGAACTCAGGTCTTCTGGAGAGCAGCAAGCACTATCAACCCCTGTGTCACCACTCTAGCCACTCCCCTGCCCTTTTTTATACATTTATTTATTTGTGTACAGATGTGAGTGCTCAGGTGCCACAGAGTGCACATGTGGAGGTCAGAGGACAGTCAGGAGTCAGTTCTCCCCTTCTATCATGTGGGTCTCAGGGATCAAACTCGGGTTGTAAAGCTTGGCAGCAAGTATATTTATTTATTCACTGAACCATCTCGTTGGCCCTATCTGTGAACACCCTGGGCTTTGGCCCTTCTACAGTTTGCTGCTAGTGTTTAGACATGTTCTCTAAACTCCATATATTGGAAAATTATTCCTCAGAGTTAGTATGTTAATAGTTCTTGAGAGGTGAGGCTATTGGGAGGTGACTGTGTCTGCTTCTGTAGTTCTGGAGCATGAATTCTGCAGATGACAATGCCATGCCCCAGGGTTAGAAGGCTGGACACCCTGGCAATGGGTACCTTGCAGTTACTAAGCCTTGGACTCAACTGGAACTTGAGTCTAGACCTGGCCAATACGCTGGCTTGTCACTTTGAGTATATCAACTGCTCTAAGTTTCAGTTTCCTCCGTCTACGACAACATATTTACACGATGAAAGGGAAAACAGGTATATACATTTGGCAAAATACCTGGCACAGGTATTTACAGAATTCAATGCCTTTTGGCCACCACCACAATAATGTTATAAGGGTGTTTAAGCCCGAGGTTTAAACTGCTGCTACTCATCTACTAATATGCTCTACAATTTCACATTTTTCAAAGATTAAAACTGTTTGAGTTTGTTATTAGTTGGTTTCTAAGCTATTTTCTAATTAGTTCATCTGATTTCATAGCTAACAAAGTAGCTCTGAAACAGCAACCAACAAACGGGGCCTATCTTGGACCTTGTCATCAGTGGTGTGAAAGGGAAAAGGACTAGTTCATCAGATTACAATGTAGACCTTTTAGAGATCAACAGCCTTTACACAAAAGATACTGGCTCCAGCCACAAGTTCCTAATCACAAGTCTTCCTCTGAGTTCCATCTCAACAAATTGTACCAGCATTTACATTACTTGGAAACCTGAAAATTAACCTTGACTCTTTATTTTTCCATTGTTCACCACACACAGAAATACCGTTGAATTAAAAATTAACAAAATCGAAGCTGGCTTGGTGGCTCACACATCTGTAATCTCAGCACTCATGAGGCTAAGGCAAGAGGATCACCATGAATTCAAGGTCAATCTAGAATATGCAAAAAGTTTTAGGCCAGCCGGGCTAGAGTGAGACCCTGTCTCTACCTCTACACACCCCAAGTATTGAGAAAAGTTCATCTCCGAATCACCATCATTCTGTTCCTTTGTTCCTTCCATTACTCTAAGTTACTGTACCATTCCTGTTTGGTGTCCCAACCTCTTCTCTTTTTCCCTCCAAACTATTCCACACACTGCAGCCAGACTGATATTTCCATAGGATAAAATGAATCATGCCCCTTCCTCTGGAATTTGCTATGCCTTAGCCTCCAAGTGTTGAGATTACCAGTGTGAGTCACCACACCCATGTTCACTCTTGGGAAACTCTACTCTACCAGCCTCAGCCTGGCTACTACTCTATCTCCAAAACCCACTATGTTTTTCTCTGTCATAGTGTCCATTACCTTCACAATAAAAATGCTCACTTGAAACATACAATGCAAATTAAAAGTGCCAGCACAGCTGGGTGTGGTGGCACATGCCTTTAGTCCCAGCATTCAGGAGGTAAATGCAGAGGTAGAGGCAGGTGGATCTCTGTGAGTTCAAGGCCAGCTTGATCTATATAGTGAGCTCTAGGCGAGCTGTGGTTTCAGGGAGACCCTCTTAAAAAACAAACAATAACAAAGTGGCAGCAGAACGAGTACTTCATTATTTTCTCAAGTCCTCAAAATATTAAAACTTATTTTTTTTAATTTATATTTTACATGTATGAGTAATTGCCTGCATGTATGTAAGTGCACATGTGCCATCAAAGGACAGAAGAGGTCTCCCCAAACTGGAGTTATAGTTGGTAGCTGCCATTCGGGTGCAGGGATTTGAACCCGTGTCCTCTGCAGGAGCAGCCAGTGCTTTTTTTAAAACCACTGAGCCAACCTCTCCAGTCACTAAAACTTATTCTTAACAATGGCTCATAGAGTGAACCAAACTATACCATAGTGAGCAGGACTAATAACCTTTGCCTTCAGGAAGATGAAGGTAATGCTGACATTATAAAAATACTTAGTAGTTAAATATAATGAAGTTAAAAAAATTTTATCAGTATAAATTTGTCCCAAATGCTGAACTTTACTAGGTCCAGGGTCCACGATAAACTGATTATCAGCTTTTATTAGACTAAGATGAGAGACCTATATAATTATCTGGTCTTAATGTGCACATAATAGGTCATCAGAAAGGGGAAAAGAACTAATATCAAAACTTCTCTGTTCTAGCCCCACCATGTTACTTAATCTAAACAATTTAATTACCACCACATTTTACAGGCAAACAAATTAGGATCACAAGGGTTAAGAAACCTGCTTCAAGTCATACAGCTAACATGAGGAAGAACACACACAATCCAGCTGACCCCTAGGTTTCATTCCCAACTTCAACTCTCAATTCTAAACTCTTCAGATGATAAAGGTTCAACTGAACCTGTCTTTTCTCTTAAGAAATGAGGAGACACTAAAGAACTTCATCTCGACACTCTGATTAAGTAAAACTTGGGAAATGTTTTTATGCTTTGGATTGAAAAGTGAAAAGTAAGCAGTACTTTCCTTACCTTAACCTCTCCAGCCATTTTATCAACTGCAAATCCTTCAACTGACAACTGAAAACAAAACAAAACAAAGGTTTTAAATATTTATGCAAAACCAAAAGAGAGTAGGAACAAACTTTACATCTACTCTAAAGACAAACTGCTTTGTTCTCTTCCACTCACGTTGTTACACAGGTGTAAGATGGGGATTTACAAGTCCATGAACATAACCAGTAACTATTTGAAGAAAAAAAAAATTTTTTTTTTTGGTGCTGGGACTTGAACAATGGCCTAGGGCAGGGCAGGTTCCCAAACTTCGAGGGACCTTTTTCAGGGGAAGAGGTTCTTACTATGTAACTCTTGCAGGTCTCAAACTCAAAGCAATCCTCCTGCCTCAGTCTCTCGAGTGCTGAGGTTACAAGCATGGCCCACTACACCTGGTTGAAAAATCTCTTAAAGAGCAAAGTCCCTAATTTTTGGGTCTAGTAAATCATGAGTGATTAATCATTCAACAACATCCAAGATTAGCAAGTTACTGAAAACTTCACGTACCTTTATTAATCTGGATATTAAGAACCCTCCCTGGTATCGATTATAAAGTTCTTCCCAGTTGTCCTTTATAAACTTCCAAGCAGCCTTCCTTCCATGCTTGCTGCCTCCAGCTACTCCACCAATTACTGACACAGTGTCCTGTGGACGTACCTCTTCCTAAAAAAGAAAGATCTAGAGGTCTAGCATACCTTAAGTATCGTGTGGTGCAACGGATAGTGCTGAAACACTAAAGTGACTACACAGAAGACACTTGTTCTGGGCTACCAAGGTGGCTCAGCAGGGAGGGCATTCCAGAATATCTACCTCCTGTCTACTCATCCATCTACTCTAATTCTCATACTAGTGGGAAATAATAAGTCACTGGGTAAGGTACCTGCCACTAAGCCTGACAGCTGAGTATGGTCCCTGGAAGCCACATGTCGGAAGAACCAACTTTTGCAACTTGTCCTTTTACCTCCATATGCCCCCACCCCGACCTCAGCACATACAAAATAAATATAAAAATTGAAAAACAAAAGCTCACACTAGTTTTGCCAGAAGAGGAAGCTTGTCTCCATCATTAGGGCAGATCAAGAGACTGCTCAACCAAAAGACACTTGCTATCTAGGAGTAAGTACCAGCTCCCTTGAAAAGCAGTTTTCCTTGTAACTTACTGAAAGTGCAAAAGTGAGGACCTTTTGAATCAGTTCAGGCAGAAGAGTAGCCCCAAGAACTCTTTCAATTCGATTTTTTTCTTCTTGCATATCGGCTTGTTTGTGAAGCTATGGGGAAAAATAAAGACAGGGATCGGATAGTGAGGTCTCCATGGAAGCTCTCAGCATGCTTATAGACACTTCTCCAAGGAGATTAAACTGCTCTGCCTTCTCACTGGGCAGAAGAATGTTTGTCACAGTGACTGACACTAAAATCTACCCTCTGCTATTACAGTAAGACACAGGATTAAGTGTTCATTAGATAAACAGCTGGTCTCAGTCCTACAGAGTTTAACATCAAGATATAAGGAGTAAATCGGCCATGATCAAATTCTTTATATCACTGATACCCGACTAATGCTGTTCATTAGATGAATAAACTAATCACTAGTGATCTTTTATCATTAAATATCATCGATTTAACTTGTGATAGGGGAAGCTGAACATAATCTAAACTATCCAGCAGCTGCCTATAATTATTTATTCACTTAAAAAAAAAGATTAACACTGAGAGGTGGAGGCAGGAGGATCAAGAATTCAAGGTCATCCTCAGCTACCCAGTGAGCTTGAGGCTCACCTTGGCTGTATAAGATCACTGTCTCAAAATAAAACAAAAATAGATGCATTAATGAAAGTTACTTTAAAAAGTTAAATGTGTATGTGTGCATGAATGTTTGCTGGTGTGCTCACCCCTATGGAGACTAGAAGTCCACGTCTGGAGCCCGGAGCCTTTCTCTACTGCTGTCTAACTTGCTTTTTTGTTTTGTTTGAGTCAATGAACCTGGGGCCTGCAATTTTGACAAGAGCAGTTGGCCAGCAAAGCCCCTGATGTCTCTGCTTACCCAGAGCTAACATTACAGAGACTTACATTACTATGCCTGGCTTCTGCATAGGTCCCTCATGCTTGTATAACAAGCACCCAACTTCCCAGCTCCTGGAAGTTACATATTAAGAATGCCAATTACCATAATCAGTATATTTATGTGAAAAAATGGTAAGACAGAGCAAAATGGTCTTAAAATAAAAAAGAATATTGTGAAGGGGGAAAAAAAAACTCAAAATACATCAAATGTTACTAGTGATGGTCTGTGATCACTGGCAGTATATATCTTCACATTTCTTTTTCTTTTGTTGTGCTGAAAATTAAACCCAGGGCCTGCGCAACATGCTAGGTAAGCTATCAACCAATGATTTCCTAGTGCTTAACAGTGATCAGTGACTGGAGACCTTTTCAAAGCCCCCAATTTCCTTAAAATTTTTATTTTATATTTGTAAATGTTTTGCTTGTATGTAAGAGTACCATGAACATGTAGTGTTCACAGAAGCCAGAAGAGGGCATCAGATCTCCTGGAATTGGGAGTTGGGGATAGTTGTCAACCACCATGTGGGCGCTGGGAATAGTCCTCTACAAGAGCAGCCAGCGTTCTTTACCACTGAGCAGCTCTCTAATCCTTCCTGGGAACTTTTAAGAAAGAATTTGTTTATCTTGAATTATTTTTAATACTATAAAGATTTATTTTGTGTGTGTGCTTTGGGCCCATGGCATGTGTGTGAAGGTCAGAGGACAACATGCAGGGATCAGGGATCAATTTTCCCCTTTGATTCTCTCTTTCCCCCATGCAAGTCCTGGGGAAACTCAGGTGGTCAGATATGGTAGCAGGTGCCTTTATCCACAGATTCATCTTGTTGGCCCCTCCTTTGGAATTAAAAATAAAAAACAAAAACAAAAAAACCTTTCTCCCTTCTGGAATGCTAAGGGTGAATCCAGGGCCTTGCTCTACCACTACCCCATTCTGAATACTTTCAAGCACAGGTGCGATGAATTAGGATGCCAGGAGACTGCAGTTAACAGTCTCCAATTAACTGTGATCCCGGTCTCACTTTATCCATCAGTGAAACAGGCAAGGGATGAGATCCACAGATGATTTCTAACGTGATTTACAGGTCTTGATATTCAAAGGATGAACTCCAGCTTTCAAGAAGCATTTTCCCTCAGAGAACATATTATATATATACAAAGTCACTAGATGGCACTCTAACACCACAGTTCAATTACAGCATGAATTATTTTTAAATAATCTTACTTACTAAAACAATTCTCACTGCCTCACGAAATTCTAGTTCTACCTTCAAAAAAAAAGCATTTTCCACAGAAAAGCTGGTTACTGTGAGTGACCCTAAATGCAAACTCCTATTAACCCTACATACGTGTATAAATTCTTAAACTTGTACCATAAGTTTAAGATTCCTTATTTTTCCTCACGTATTTATGGAACAGACTTAGATGTAACATAGTTCATACACAGATAAGCGCACCCATGTTGTGCAATGCCTGCACAGAGGCCAGTAGAGGGCATCAGATTTTCTGGAACTGAACTACAGACAGTTGTTGGTGTCATGTGGATGCTGGAAGCCAAACTCTGGTCCTCTGCAAGAGCAGCCAGTGCTCTTGACCATTGAACTATCTTTCCAATCCCTATTTACTCCAGGTTCCCAAGACTATTCAGACAGAAAGAACCCTCAATGTTTAATTGAAAGGTTCAAACAATATACAACTTTCACATTAGGAAACCCATGTACAATATAACACAAATACTGTGATGAACTTCAAAGTTTAGTCTGTTTTTCTTTTAAAATCAAGACAGCCTCAGTTAAGAACACTGACTGCTCTAGTAGAGGACCCAAGTTCAATTCCCAGCACTCACATGGCAGCTAGCAACCACCTGTAGCTCCAGTTCCAGGGGATCTGACACCCTCTTCTGACCTCCATAGGGACTGCACAACATGGATGCACTTACAACCATGCAGGCAATACATTCATACACATCAAATAAACATAATAATTAAGAAACCAAACTAAAACAAATGCTGCATTTCACTTGTGACAAGACTTCTCCCCCCGGGACCTAGTTAAAAAAAAAAAAAATTTATCAAGTTTAGTTTTTTGGTTTTCTTCTTCCTATCAGTTTTTCATTAAAAAATATTGTATTTATTAATTTTATTTTATGTGTATGAATGTAATGTCTACATGTAGGTGGGTACACCTATGTCTCACAATGCCCAAGGAGGTCAGAAGAGGGCACTGGATCCCCTGTAACTGGAGTTACATAGATGGTAGTTAGCTGCTGGAAACTGAACCCAGGTCCTCTTCAAGAGCAACCAGTGCTCTTAACCACTGAGCCATCTTTCCAGTCCGTTTTTTATTTTTGAGACAGAGCCTCACTATGTAGCCCTGGTTGGCTTGAAACTCACTATGTAGACCAGACTGGCCTTGAATTTGTGGCAATCCTCCTGCCGCTTCCTTCCCGAGTCCTAGGATTACCATCATGTGCCACTGCACCTGGCACTTTTTCTTTTTCTTTCTTTTGGTCTTTTTCAGACAGGGTTTCTCTGTATCCCCAGCTGACCTGGAACTCCCTATGTAGACCAGGCTGGCCTTGAACTCACAGAAATTTGCCTCTGCCACCCTAGTGCTGGGATTAAAGGCGTACACCACTACACCTGGCCTGGCTCTTTCTTTTTTTTACTGATCTACATTAAATGTGAAAATGATGAATTTTATTGTGCATTTTCATAAAGACATAGCACAAACTTTGATCAAATTCCCTCCTTTATTCTCTCCATTCTTGTCCCCCTCACCCCTTCCTTGAAGAGTTTAATAACTCTGATCCACTTGGAATTATACATATTTTTAATCTATGAAAGGTACAACTAGCAAAGTACACTCCATTCCTGTTTAAAGTGTGGATTTTTGTTGTTGTTGTTGCTGTTATTTAAACAGGACCTCATGTAGTCTAGGCCGACCTTGAACTCTCTATACAGCTAAAGATGACTTCGACCTCCTGATCTTAGCTCCATTTTCCAAGTGCTGGGATCACAGGCTTGTATTACCATGCCTAGCTTAATGAATGGGTTTCAAGATTTGATGGATGATTTGGGGTTTTAGGCATATTTTGGACAATTATTTCCTGAAAACAGTAAGCAAACTTCGTTTTTCACTTCTAACACAACTTCTAATAGACTGGTAACAGATGCACAGGGACTAGAGACTTGTTTCACAGTATTACTGTTAATTCAAACTTTTTTTCCTTTGGAGACAGGGTCTCACTATGTAACCTGGCTTGCCTGAAATTCTGTGTAGACCAGGTAGGCCTTGAATTCACAGAGATCCACCTGTCTCTGCCTCCCAAGTGCTGCGATTTAAGGCACCACCATGACCTCTAAAAGTTAGAGGACAACTTTAAGAGTCACTTCTCTTCATCCACCATGCGGGACCCAAGAATTGAACTTGGATGCAAGGGTCCTCGTTCATTGACCTATCATGCACAAAGATAGGGTTTTCTTTTTTTCCCTCCCATCATCCTTTTATGATTTTTGTTTGCTTGTTTGTTTTTGTTTTGAGACAGGATCTCACTATGCAGACCAGGTTGGCCTCAAACTCAGAGATCTACCTGCCTCTGCCTTCCAAATACTGAGACTAAAGGTGTGGGCAACTACACCTGGCCTGCAATGTTATCTCTTTTCTAAGAAATAAGTCTTTGGCTTAAAATGAGTAGAACCCATATAGGTTCACACTAAATGCGTTTTAAAGATCCTGGGGCTGGAGAGATGGCTCAGGAGTTAAGAACACTTGGTGCTCTTGTGGAGGACCTAGGTCTGGTTCCCAGCACCCCAAATGGTGGCTAAAAACCATTTATATCTCCTATTTCAGAGGATCTGATGTTCTCTTCTGCCACCCACAGGAACCAGACATGCACATAGTAGACATATATACATGTAGGCACTCATACAAATAAAGTAGAAAACCCATTTCTGCAAGGCATGGCAGTATAGTTCTATGATCCTAGCTACCTGGAAGCCTGAAGCAGGATGATATGAGTTAAAGATTAAATTAAACAACTCAGTAAGACTCTGTCTTCTCTGTCTTTTATTTTTTTAAGGAGGAGGGTGGCAGGCATGTGGGATGGAAGAAGGAAGATTTAAGTTCAAAGCCAACCTGAGTGTGGAGCTACATTTCTTTAATCCCAGCACTTGAGGCTACAGAGGCAGGCAGGACAGCTTGGTCTACTTCATGGATGTGCCCTGCCTACACAAACAGTATCTTATGTATACACTGACCTGTCAGCCTATAAGTGCAAAAGCAAGGCTGACAGAAGGGTGTGCGTTTAGGAGGAAACAGTACTGGAAACTCCCTGAATCAAGACTCATGGAAACCAGGATAGTGTCTACCTGTGAAGGAAGGCTCAAAGGCCAGAAAGTGATTGGGAAGGGTCTGTAGCAACTTACTGGAGGATGGAAATATATGTATTAGCCAATCATCAAACTATAAAGCTGAAATAATGGCACTCTATTCTTTGGATTTTGTGTGCGCATGCACACAGGAGTGGGTGTGGTTGCATGTAGATAGAAGCCAAGGGGTAACACCATGTGTTTTCCCCAATTGGTCTCCACCATACATATGTACATTCATTACCCCCTCCCCATTCCCACACACATGCACGTATGTTCCAGGTTAGGCAGTGTTAAAGACAGACCTTATCTCAAACAGAACAAATCAAAGCCAAAAGTTCAAGGCCACTCGCAGCTTCATAAGAAGTTGGAGGGCCAGTCCAGGTTAAATGAAACCCAACAAAAATGAAAACAGGTATGGTGGACACTTGTAATTCCAGCACTTGGAGGAAGAGAAAAGAGGATCAGAAATTCAATGCCTTCCTCAAGGTCCTGCTAGGCTACATATGAGAGACAGTTTAAAAAAATTTTTTTTAAATAAAACAAGTCAGGAGTGGTGGCACACACCTTTAATCCCAGCACTTAGGAGACAGAGGCAGGCAGACCTCTGTTAGTTGGAGGTAGCCTGGTTTACATAGTGAGTTCCAGGCCAGTTTGGGCTATAGGGAGACCCTGTCTCAAAAAGACAAAACAAAACAAACAATAACAACAACAACAACAAAATATACTCACCTTTAACATAATATCTAAGGTAGTACCATCACCATGCTTTAGAACAGTTAAATAGACCTGTAAGAGAGCATAAGAATAAAAGTCATTTGAGATCATGTATTTGGTATAAATATTCTAATGTTAAGAAAAGATACAAAGCAGCTGGGCATGTTGGTAGAGGCCTGTTATCGCAGCATTTGGGAGGCTAAGGCAGGAGGAGGACCGCAAGTTCAAGGTCCACTGGGGTTACACAGTGAGATCCCGTTTGGGGATAAAAAACCAAAAAAAACAAAAAACAAAGAAAGAAAGAGATATAAAGCAAGTTAAAAAAAATTACAGTCACAGAAATTATGGTAAGGAGCTAGGAGCCCTGTCTATAACCACAGGAGGGGCTGGCATGTTCTGACTGCAGGACACACCAGCCCTCTGAAGGAAATACACATGACTAGTCACCTTTCAGCATCTATGTGGTGCCTGCTACACAGAAACCATCCATGCAGCATGCAGTAAAACAGCCAGACACTGTCTTTGCATCAGTTCGAAGGGCAGATTTGGTTACTAATAAAGATGTTCCATGGTTCACACAATGAAGTGGGCACCTAGAAGTCAAGGGAACCCTATTAAGAGAACTTACAGGACTCCTTAGATCAGCAGAAAGAATCTGCTTTCCTTCCACATGGTCCTTAAATCGACGACGTGCCTCTTCCAGCGTTGCCTTGTGTCCTGCTTTTCCTAGTTTGCCCAGCACCAAGCCCCTCAGGAGTGCGTCTAGATGACCTAATGGAGAAGTAAAAAAGATACAGGACTACTTGAAAAGCCTGATTTACCACCTGCATGTTTACAATTGTATGATACCAAGTGTTATGTTTTTGAATATATACAATTACTCTAATAATTGAGAGAACACTTGACTTGATCAAATTGCAAGAGGAAAAGAAGTGCTAACCATACTAGACGAACACATAAAGTTGCTCACTTCATCTATTCACAAATGCCAGCCACTAGAGTCTACTAAGTGTTCACTCAATCTAGTTAATTATATTGCTAAAGATTATATATGAAGAGGCTTATATCATGCAGTTTGGACCCAAGTTTAAAAGAAAAGAAAAAAGAAAAAAAAAAGTAAGGGGAGTTGGAGAGATGGCTCAGAGGTTAAGAGCATTGGCTGATCTTGGATCTCATGTTCTCTTCTGGACATGCACATGGTGCACTTATAGATATTCGGGCAAAACACTCATACACATAAAATTAAACAAAATCTTAAAATCACTGCCAAGCAAAAACCACCATGAAAGGTCTAGGGAGATATAGCTCTGTGGCAGAACTCTTGCCCAGTATGCAAAAGGCCTAGGGCTCAACTCTTAGCACTAGCGGGGGAAAAAGTTTTATTTGGGGATATAGCTCAAGAGCAGAGTCCTTGCCTAGCATGTGCCAGGCCCATAATTCAATGACAATATTGCCAAGACAAACCACCCACATGAGATATCAGTTCACACTTACTACACTGGCTATAAGTAAAAAGACAAAATGAATGATGATAAGGATCACTTACATTGCTGATGGGAATATAAAATGGTGTGGCCACTTAGAAAAACAGTTAGGCAGTTCCTCCAAAGAGTAAATATAAAGTTATCACATGACCTAGTAATTTTACTCAGATATTTATCCAAGAGAAATAAAAGCACATGTCCTCACAAAAACTTATAAACAAAAATACAAAAAAAATTATCAGCTGAAAAGAACCAAACTGTTCAGCTGATATACAAATGTGCTCGATCCACATAATGGTGATGGCTGCAGAGGCTTGGAAACAAACTAAAAGCATGTAACTTTTTCAGTGTTGAGCCTCAAGCTGCTCTGGAACTCTCTCTGTAAATCAGGCTGGCCTGGATCTTACAGAAATCTACCTGACTCTGCCTATGAAGGGTGGGAACTAAAGGTGTGCACTACCATGCCCAGATTAATTTTTATTATGTATGGAAGAATTATATGTATGTAAGTACACCACATACATGTAGTGCCTATAGAGATTAGAAAACATCATTGGTTTCCCTGGAACTAGAGTTAATGGATAGTTGCCAGCATCTGGGTGCTATAAATCAAACTCAGGTCTTCTGCAAGAGGAGCAAATGCTCTTACCTGCTGAGCCATCTCTCCAGCCCCACATTTTAGTTGTTACAGGGTTTCACTGTAGCCGTGGCTGGCCTAGAACTTGCTATGTAGACCAGGCTGGCCTCTATCTCAGAGATCCATCTGTCTTTACTAACATTAAAGGCATGTCCCACCATGCCTGGTTCTTCTACATATTTTTTAATATTTTATTTTTTATTTATGTGTATTTGTTTATGTATATGTATATGTACTATGTGTGCAGGTGTCCTTAGAGGCCAAAAGAGGGCATCAGATTCCCATAGAGCTTGAGTTAAAAGCAGTTTTAAGATGCCTGATATGGATGCTGGGAACCAGAGTATGGTCCTCTGCAAAGGCAGCAAGTACTGTTAACTGCTAAGCCATCTCTCTAGCCCTTTCACCCTATTTTTTGAGACAGGGCTTCTCTCTGAACCTGGAGCTCTCCAATTGGGCTAGACTGGCTAGCCAGCAAGCCCCAGGGATCCTCCAGTCTCTGCCTTCCTACGACTGGGTCTGTAAGAGTATGTAGGTGCTAAGGATCAAACTGAAGTCCCCATGCTTATGTGGCAAGCACTACAACAATTAAGCCATCTCTCTAGCTATGTCTTGTAGTGGAACGTCATATGCAGCCCAGGCTGACCTTGAAATCATGAGCCTCCTGCCTCAGCCTCCTGACTGTTGGGATTATAGGCATCTTTATCATGTCCAGGTAGAAACTGTTATTTTGCTATACTTAAAATCATCTATCAATAAAAAATAAAACTTATTAGGAGGCCTACAGATAAGTACATACTATTTTGATGACTCTTTTTTTATATGTAGATAAAATGTGTGCATGTATATATGTGGAGGCCAAAGGTCAACCTTGGGTATCTTTCCTCAGGAGTCACCCACATTGCCTTCTAAAAAAAGAGTAATTAACTAATCAATCAATCAATCAATTAATTAATCAACATGTGGTATGACTATGCAAATTTATGTGTTCCATGTAATGTATTCAGGAGTCTGGTTATCAGATCTCCTGAAACTGGAATTATAGGAAGTTGTAACCTGCCATGTGGGTTCTGTGAACTGAACCTGGGTGCTCTGTAAGAACTGTAAGTGCTCTTAACCTCTGAGTTATCTCTCTAACACCCTTACCCTGTTTTTATTTTTTAAGATTTTGCTTGTATTTATTTTACATGTATGGATGTTCTGGCTGCAAGTGTACATGTCTGGTGCCTATGGAGACCAGAAGAAGGTATCGGATAGTCTGGAACTGGAGTTAAAGACAGTTGTGAGCAGCCACGTGGATATGCTTTTGTGTGTGTTTCTTATTTTTTTAAGGCAGCATCTCCCTATAGCCCAACTGCCCTGAAACTCGCAGAGGTTTGCCTATCTCTGCTGGGTTAAAGCTGTGTGTGCCACTACATCTGGCTTTCTTGTTTTTTGAGACATGGTCTTTCATTGGCCTGGAACTCACTAAATAGGCTAGGCTGACCTAGAACTCCTTACGTAGACCAGGCTGGCCTTGAACTCACAGAGATACACATGCCTTGCCTCCCAAGTGCTGGGTTAAGTGTATCACCATGCCCAGCTATACCAGGCTTTTTCACATGAGTTCTTAGGATGGAAATAAGACTTCCATACCATGCACTCAACAAACTGTTATAAACTATTTTCCTAGCCTCTATTGGGATACTGATACTGACCTGCTGTGTGAACTAAAAGCAGTGCTTTATCATTTTGCTCTTTAATTCCCTTACATGTACAGTTAGAAAATAAAATTCTCCTTGTATTCTTTTTGAATGCAAAAGTGCAGCATCCAGGAATTTAGCTCTAATGAGTACACTTGCTTCCTATTGACTTCTTCCCATCTACCTGCGTTCCTCTCTAAAGCCAACCCTGTAAGCTGGGTCTGGACTCCTATAAATCATTCAGTTGCTGTTCCAGCAATAACCTATCTTTTTCTTTTATAATACAAAATTTTGCAATACTGTTGCATTCCTGTTTTCTGTTAGTTAGCCTTCCTTTGTCTATATACTCTTGCATTGTTTTCATCAGAAGAAAAATGTTTTAAATATATCTATTGTTTATATTTTGTGTATGCGTTCATTGCCTGAATGCATATAAGTGCACCTGTACTGTGCAATGCTTGCAGAGGTCAGAAGAGGGCACTGAATTCTCATGGAATACAGTTAAGGACAGTTGTTAGCCACCATGTGGGTACTGGGAATAGAACCAGGCTCCTCTGCAAGCTATCTCTTCAGCCCTGAGAAGAAATGTTTTCAGAAAATCTCCCAACTTAAAAAAGTAAATACCTTCCCTGACCCTAATCTAAAAGTCTACTCCCCCTTTCAGCAAAATTCCTTTTAAAGAGTTGTTTAAATGTGCTATCTCTAATTCCTCCCACTGTTGAGAACTCCCTATAGTTCCCCACCACTCCACAGAGTCTATTAACTGCAATCATCAATTTCCCATTCCTTTCTGGACTTTCTGCTTATAGCAATAGACATAGCTCAATACTTTTTCTCTGCCTTCAAACACTTTAAGTTCTGTGACACTCCACTTCTTCCTGGCTCCCCTTCTCACTGCCCAGTTAATCTCTTTTGTGACTCTTGCTTTCCTTCTCCTTTCTTCCTTCTCTTCCCCTGCTTCTCTCTTTTAAGACAGGATCTTATGTAGCACAGGTTTGCCTTGAATTTGCCTCTACCTCCCAAGGATTACTGGGATGTTCCACCACACAGGGCTTTTTTGGTTTGTTTTTGTTTTTAGAAACAGGGTCTCTTATCTAGCTCTGGTTGGCCTACAACTCCATGTAGACCAGGCTGGCCTTGAATACTTCTGCCTCCTGCTTGGAGGAATGCACAAGCATGTCAAGCTTTGATTTTTACTCTTTATCAACCTCTAAATCCTGAATTTCCCTAGGACTCAGTCCTCAAACCTCTCTTCTCCACCTATATTTAGTCCTTGGGTAGTCTTTTCTAGTTTCCTGGCTGTAAATACTATCTGCAGCTAGTAACTCCCAAAGTTCATTTGTATTTAGCTACCATGGAACTCTAGGCATTCTCCACTCAATGTCCAAATCACCTCAGATTTAAAGCACACCAAACCAGATTCCTCTCTTTTATACCCAAAGGTACTTCTATAGCAGTCTTAACTTGATGAATTTTCTTTTCCTAGATGCACTCAACACCTCAAATTGATTACTCAAGTAGTCTTCTAGATGGTCTCCTTTCAGTCTGTTCTTCACAGTCATATAAATCAGGTAAAATTCATCTGCCCAAAACTTTAAAATTAGCATCTTATATCACTAAATGTGAAAAAAAAAAAAAAAAAAAAAAAACCTTCTGACTCTATTCCACAAGCTGTACAGGAAGGATCAGATTCACTTATCGTGGTCCCCTCTCCCTCCTTTACCATTTCTTCACCTCACTAGTCTTTCTGGTTATTCTCTGAATACTACAGCCATGTTCCTGCTTCAGATCCTTGGCTCTTGCTGGTCCCTCCATCTGGACCTCCTTCCTCTACTCTCATACCTCTCTTTCAGGTCTTCCGTTTGTGCTCAAAGACGATTTACTAGTCACAATTTCTCCAGCCTACTTTATAGGCTTAGCACTCCTTACTTACACTGTCTGGTCTGACTTTCTCTGTGATATATTCAACCATCATATTCCATATTTAATTGCTTGCTGTATCTCATAGAACATAAGCTTCATAGGGCAATTCTCTGATCACCGATATTGCCAGCTTCTATAATAGCATCTGACATTTACTAGCTGCATAAATATTAGTTTAATCAATGAAGGAAAGGCACAGAATGCCAAATTATTTGCTACTATTTTCTTACTTAAGCTGGAGAGATGACTCAGTGGTTAAGAGCACTGGCTACTCGTCTAGAGGACCTGGATTTGGTTCCCAGCACCCACAAGGAGGCTACTGTCCATAATCCAACACCCTCTTTTGGCCTTTGAAGGCATTGCATAAATGGACTCATATACATGTACACAAAACACTCAATAAATAAAAAATAATGAAATAAAAAAAAACCCACCATTAGTAAGTCCTTGAAGTAGCTCAGTTAGAGAGCAGTTATTTAGAACATGCAAGGGTTATGGGTTTAAACCCAGCACTAGAAAAAGATAAAGACTTCTAGATTAAAATTGGCCAGGAGAAAACATCCCCTTTATTAGCAGATGGCAGCAAATAATATTTAAGGCCTAAAAAATCAGCATTCTTAACATTTAAATGACAGTTAAAAAAAAACCAAACCCCACATGATTATAGACATAGTCATGGCCAACTCATGTAGAAAGCAATTAACATCCTTAATAGGAAGTTGGCTCAGGCATGATGGCTCAAACTAAGGTATGAGGATCAAGTCTGTGGCTTCCAAGTTAATGTGAGTCAAAGATTCTATGTTGGTGACTTGTAACAATTTTACCACCCTGTTTACAAGATTTAAGCCTTAATTTCTAGCTAACTGAATATACAGTAATATCCACATACAAAGATGATGTTAATTGTTAACCATAAGTGAATAAAAAAATATGAATTCAGACTGATTCTTTCCCATTCAGTATATCCATTACCTTCTCCAGGTTTGGGGTCCCAGCCTAGTCTCTCCCCTATAGGTGAAAAGACATCTTTCACAAACTCCTGGATTTCCTCATAGAAGTCTGTGTGGGATAAGAGAGTTGAAAGAATCCCCAGGTTACAGCTCAGGTCGCTCCATACAGTATAATTGGGCTCATTCACAAAAGCCTCCATGACTTTTAGAACCTCTACAGTGCTAATGATTCCAGCTCGAGCCTGGGATAGGAAAAAACACAAATTAACCCAGCCTTCACACTAAACAAGACAAAAGAACACAAACATGTATTTCAGCATTATCTACTGCTAGCAGTTTCTTTGGTTTAAGGAAATGAGGTTACATAAGCTGGGAAGAACACTGTTAGAATAAAATTCCTACTATAACATCTTTATTTTTTTGCTATTTGTAAGTAAACTACTAAAAATTTATAGTAAACCTCAAAATTTGAGACCAACAACAACAGATGAGTTCATATCCTATTTCTGCTCAGTTTTGGGGACTGATTTTTTGAGAAATTTTTATACTTTCAGAAAAGCTGCAAAAATCGTTGGGGCTCTGGTCTGACAGAGGCTCTTTCAAAGCTGGACCTGCAAACTGTGTCAACTGGAACCTCTCCTTTACTCATTTCTAAAGAACACAAATGGGAAGGAACTACAAATTCAGAGTTCACTCAGCACTAACAGAGTTGGGAAAAAGAACTTCTGTTAGAGCAGCCAACTGCACAAATAGCCCACTCCCCTGGGACAGGTCTCTCTTGGCAATGAGATCAGCAGATGGGAGGTTTTGCCCATCAGTACTGATCTATATTCATACAAAGGAGGAATCTAAAACCAGTAATCACAGAAGGCAGGAAATTTTCAAGTATTAGAGGAACACTAGGAAAGAATATGACAATTTCACTATAGGCAGACATCAAGAAATTACCTAACTAATCTTGGAGTCATAAAAATAATAATACTGCTTTTTTAAGTTGTTCCAGGAACAAAGCCAAATGCGTATAATTCTGAAACTAATATGCTATAAATTGAGTAATAACATAATGTTTAAAAAAGTCTAGTTTTCCCAATAAAGAACAAATACAACCTTAGAAAAACAAAATCACTACAAATTATTATTCTTTTAAATCAGTGGGGAAATTTCTCCATGATTCATATCTATTTGTTTTGAAAAGACTTACTTTCTTACAAAGGAAAAGTTTAACAAAACATAAAAAATAAAACCAACAACAAAACAAAAACTGATTTAGGAGTAGTGAAATGGGATTTGTTTCTGGTAAATTATCTAAATTCACTCTTGTCATGTTAATTAATAATTAGTCATTTGCTGTCATCCCAAAGGTGCTAACTTTCAGGAAGAACCATATCCTTCTAACTATGTGATACACACTCCAGGAAGAAAGGATCAATCAACAAAATGAATCATATGATTTAAGTGAGAGATGCTCACCAAAGAAAAGAGGTCATTCTGTAATCCGAGTCGATCCACAGGGGGTAGAGAAAGGTCACGGATGCCTGGTAATAACCCTTCCAGCATGGCAGAGCTGTACTGGGTCCGATAAAACCCAACTGTTCCCAGATTTAACTGAAAAAAAGCCAATGACCACTAGTAAACACTCCTGATTTTTTTTGTGTGTGTGTGGCAATGTCAAGAGATCAAATGGAACTTCTGCATGCTAGGCAAATGCTTTACCACTGAGCTAAATCCTCAGCCCTACTTCTTTTTATTTATTTATTTTTGCTTTAAAATAGGGCCCTGGGCTAGAGACATGGCTTGGTGGTTAAGAGTACTAGCTGCTCTTGCAGAGGACCTGGGTTCCATTCCCATCACCCACATATCAGTCAACAATTTCTGTAACTCTAGTTCCAGGGGATCTGGTGCTCTCTTCTGACATCCATGGGCATTGCACACACAGGTGAATCCACATGGTGTCTAACAACCATCAAATCATTTGGAGCAAGGTTTAACAATGTCATTATTCTCTGCAGGTATTTACAGACAGTCAAAAAATATTTTGAAAACATTTATGCACAACTGGTCATGGTAGCATGTACCTGTAATTATAACACTTGGGAGTATAAGGCAAGAAGACTGAGTTTAAGGCCAGCCTGGGCTATATCAAGGCCCTGTCTTACAAAACAAAGCAAAGCAAAACAATACAACACAACTTTGTGGGGGCAGTGCATTCCTGTAATTTCTGCACTCAGGAAGTACAGATAGCATATTGTAAGAGATTTTCATATTGCTAATTACATCTTCCAAATCATAATTTCAAAGGCTAACATTATATCCCAGAATATATTTTATTTTAAATACTGAAAGAGAAAAACTTATCTTTTAGCAAGCTAAAGATCTGAGTTAAACTATAACTGTGAGAAGAAACGAAGTATAAAATAATGAAAAATAAAACCTTTTTTCTTTTTGAGACAGGGTCTCCCTATAGCATAGCCCCAGCTGCCCTGGAACTCCCTATGGAGACCAGGCTGAACTCATAATCTCACAGAGATCTACCTGCCTCTGTTTCCCACTTACAGGAATTAAAGGTGTGCACCACTATGCCATGCACCAGTTATTTTTGTAAAATAGTTTTAAAGCATTAGCTGAAAGAATTTCATACTTCAGTGACATAAACTTTTATTATGTATGTCTAATCTAAATTGATTATAGTTGTATACATAGGAAGACAACAGATAATAGAGGTTAATGGATCATTAGAAGAGGGGCAGTTTGAAGCTGCACAATTACATAGACTTTGTACATAGTCTATAATACTATTTTCTTTCTCTTTCCCCTCATATCTTTCTTGCTCTTTTAAAATTATTTTTATTGTGTGTACGAGTATTTTGCCTGCATGTAGGTGCATCCATGAATGAAGTGCCCAAATATAGGCCAGAAGAGGGTACTGGATCCTCTGGACCTAGAACTGGAGTTAAGGACACCTGTTAGCACCATGTGGATGCCGGGAACTGAACCTAGATCCTCTCCGTAAGAGCAGCAGGTGCTCTTAACTGCTGAGTCAGCTCTCCAGCCCCACTTTCTTTTTTGGAGACAGGGTCTCACTATGTAGCAAAGGCTGGTCTCAAACTCTAAATTCATTATGGGCATGCACCACTAAACCTCGCCAAACTTCCCCTTCCTCCATACTTCAGTTTTATCTCCTTTATCTACTTAGAAATGCTTTTTCTTTGAAAGTCCTAAACTGGAACAGTACCATTTAGAGAAAGTCATAATGATTTCAGATAAGATAAAAGAATGGCTATGTCATTTTTAAACTCACCTTCACCCACTGGTCTGGTTTAACATTTTTCAAAACTACATTCATCTCTGGTTTATCCATTAAGATTTTTAGTCTGGCTTGGTTGGGATCTTCACTAGTCGAGATTGTGATAGGAACCATCCACTGAGGACAGTCTTCACCTAGGCAAGAGAAGAGCAAATAAGACAATGTGAAGACAATTTTATATTCAAAGAAACGGGGCAAACTGATGGTAAAGTAGACAGAGGACTGGCCGTGCTCTAACCACACCTTGAGATGAAATCTCAAGCCAATACCATATTCTTACACTACACTACTCTTCCAGGTGACCTGAACAGAATTAGTACAAAATAAAAATAAAACTTACTATCAAATCACAATAGTCTAAAAGAGAACAGTCAACTCATACAATAAGAAATGTAATAATTTAAATTTAACTGTTCTTTTTCCTTTACAGGGCAATGGAGACAGCAATGACTAGTGTTAAAATAAATTTGAGAAAGTGAATGTTCTTGTATTCTCAAAATCCAATTCTAAGGCTTATTCTTTAATGGGAATACACTGCTGAAACACTGAAGGACTGTTTTTATTACTGTGACAGGACAAATCCTGAGAGCATTTCATCACTGAGGAGACTTATCTAGAAGCCAAAGCATTTGTAAGATAGAAACACTGTTTTAGATACTAAACAACAACAGCAAAACAGACTATAAGATTCCAGACAAAAGCATTAATGCCAGTGCATTAATAAAGCTATGTAAATTAAGTAAACACCTAAGTATATAAATACTTGGTTTAAAAAACTAATCATAGCCATGTATGGTGGGGCACCCCTTTAATTCTAGCTCTTGAAAGGTAGAGGCAGGTGGATCTCTATGAGATTGAGGTTAGCCTGGTCTATGTAGTGAGTTCCAGGAAAGCTGTGGTAATAGGGAGACCCTTTCTCAAAAAACTGGGAGAGGGGGGTGCTAAAGAGAGATGGCTCATAAGTTAAGAGCACTGGCTGCTCTTGAAGATTCAGGTTCAATTCTCAGCACCCACACGGTAGCTAGCAACCATCTGTTCCAAGGGATCCAACACCATCTTCTGACCTCTGAAGGCACTGTACAATACTTACATACATGCAAGTGTATACTTACATACATGCAAGTGCAGGCAATACACTCATGTACATAAAATATTCCAGGTCTTAATGTTGCCTTAATTGGTCACAATTAAAGAAAAACAAACCTACAAACTTGTCAATACTACAATATAGATCATAGATATGAGGCAGAAAACAGCAACTGTGACACTTGAAGATTTATCCAGATGGTAAACTCATCATCTGCCATGTCAGATATATTTATTTAAAATCCCGCCCCCCCTTTTGTGGTGCTGAGAATCAAATCTAATGCCTTATACAAGCTAAAAGTGTTCTACCACTGTCAATATGGTAATTCCAATATTAAGGCAGATTAAGGGCAGAAGGCCAAACTTATTTATCAGATCTTGTGGATAAAACACAACAGTACACTGGTAACAGTGACATGCATACACACACAAACACAGAGGCATCCTACCCTATCCCCTACTAAGAACTACTATTTGAAGAAAATGCAAAGGGTACAGAAAAATATATTTATTTGAATTCCCACGCTTTTTATTAGATAGGTGACTCTGAGCAACCTAGCTATATCTAAGCTCTCTTATCTATAAAGGGGAAATAATACAAGAGTATTATAAGGTGGAGTATACCTTATGAAGATGTTGAAAAAATAAAGAACCAGGTGCCATGCTTAGTACGGCCTGTAAGTCAATCCAATGATTATTGGATCTTATTTTCTTATTAAGCGCAAGAACTTAAAAAAACTTAGTCAGGCAGTAAGTCCTCTGTTGGGGAATAAGACTGCAAATATCATTTCTTGGATGTTCTGATTCTTTTTCATGGATTCAAACTTCCAATAACAGAGACACAAACTTTAAAGACCTAGTTGAGTGATTAAATGGTGACACTGAATCTTTTTTTTCCTTAAATTTCTAAAGGTCTTGTTATTATTGCTCTTTATTTTTGATATAGGGTCTTCTGTAGTCCAGGCTGGCCTCAAAGTCACCATGTACCTGAAGAGTACCTTAAAGTTGTGATCTTCTTGCTTCAACCTTCCAAGTGCTAGGATTACAGATGTATACCACCATGCCCAGGTATGTAGTGTTGGGGACAGAACCCAAAGCTTTGTGCTTGTTAGGCTAGCATACTATTAACTGAGATTCATTTCCAGCTCCTAAACTTCACTTTTATTCTTATACCAGCTCCTTATTTTTATTCAATTTTATTAAAGTATAATAAAAAAAAAATAAGCCAGAGCTTCGTATGGCAGCTAATGTCTTTAATCTCAGTGCTTGGTAGGCAGAGGCAGGCAGATCTCTGCGAATTTGAGGCTAGCCAGGGCTATATAGTGAGACCCTAACTTCCCAGCACCTATGTTGAGAGACCCACAACCTCCTGTAACTTCAGCTCCAGGGTATCTGATGCCCTCTTCTAGCCTCTGAGGGCACCTGCTCACATGTGGCATACACAGACACACATACATACACATAAATAAAAAGAAATCTACAAGATGAAAAAGAAAGGTGTAGGATGGCTCATGCCAGTATCTTAGCACTGAGGAGGCTGAGGTAGGAGACTCAGCTTGGGCTATACAGTAAGTTCCAAATCAGCCTGGCTACAGAAGATTATGCATCAAAAAGCCAAAATATAAATAAATATATGCAATCATACATAAATGATATCTACTGTTAAGTTTGAAAACTACTATTAAATTTATCAATTAGCTCCCACTTATAGGTATCTGCTTACCAGTATATGGTCCACTGGCACAGAACTTCTTTTGTGATAACCTCAGTAATCTGTCATCTTCTACCTAAAGAAGCAAAATAAAAGCTATAGACAAATCAAGGCTTTTTGGTGGGAGGTGTTTCTGTGACACTATATATGAGGAACCAGAACAAACAAACGTCTTATGACTACAGCAAAATCAATGAAGATGATGATGACACTGCAGAATGGGAGAAAAGTTGTTTTTGGAAAAAGGGCTCATAAGGTTCCACTCCTAGCAGTTTGATGGCTGCTTCAGAAGCGTGGTACCTGACAGGTTATCCAGGCTCCATACCCATGTGCATGTAGGCAGCAGTAAGTGGACTCAGAGAGTTATTAAAAAAAAAAAAAAAATTAAAAAACATTTTTTAAATCACTTGGGGCTGGAGAGATGCTCAGGGGTTAAGAGTACTTGCTGTTCTTGCGGAGGACCTGGGTTTGTTTTCCAGTACCTATATGGAGATTCACAACTACCTGCAACATCAGTTCCAGGGGAATCTAACAGCCTCCTGGTCTTCAGGAGCACCAGAAATGCACATGTGTACATACACACATGCAGGCAAAATACTCATACACATAAAATCAATTTCCATGTAATACGATTCTTCAGAAGGTATGTATTACCAAGATGAGCATAGGTTCCTAAAAGCTAAGTATTTGCTTTCAAAAGTATACACAACAGCTAATCCTGGAGGCACAAACTTTTAATTTTAGCACTCAGGAGGCAGAGGCAGGTGGGTCTCTGTGAGTTTGAGGCCAGCTTAATCTACACAATATATTCCAGGCCAGTCAGAGATACATAGTGAGACTGCCTCAAAAACAAAACAAACAAACAAATAAAAACCCAAACAAAGTATACACTAAAAAAAAGTTAGAGGTGTTGATGCCCACCAGTAATCCAGCAGTTGGAAGGTAGAAGCAGGAGTAGGAGTTAAAGATTATTCTTGAATATACTACATGGTGAGTGTGAAGCCAGCCTGGGCTACATGAAAGCCTACCCCACCCCTCAAGTATATACAACAACCAAATGAAGCAAGTTATATTAATCTCTATAGAGAAAGCTTTTTACCTTTAGTTTTTGTACATGTTACTACATTAGTATCAGAATTCAAATTCTAAAATGCTTGATAACCATAAAAGCAATATATATCTTCTTTACTGTCAACAATAACAAACAAATCAAGGTGGATAGCTCTTAAGGAACAATACCAAGGATTGGCCTCTAGCTCGAGCACACACACAAGTACCTGTACATATTTATACACCACTGCCCCCGCATATTCCCAAAATCAGTGTCAACAAATATGCAGCCATTTTCTTCACTTACCTAACTGACCACATTTTGGAAGATTTCAAAGAGAGCAAAACATAACAGATGTTACTTGGGCCAATAAATATCTTATGGGTAAACTGACTACAAGAAACAGTACCAGCACTCTGGAGGCAGAGGCAGGTGGATCTTTGTGAGATTGGGGACAGCATGGTCTACATAGTGAGTTCCAGGTCAGTCATGGCTACGTAGTGAAACCCTGTGTCTCAAAAAGAAAAGAAAAGAAAGACAAGACTTAAGAGTCATAGCTGTTTTTTGTTTTTGTTTTTGAGGTGTGGTGGCACATGCCTTTAAATCCCAACACTCAGGAAGCTGAGGCAAGTGGATCTGTTGGAGTTCAATGCCAGCCTGGTCTACATAGTGAGTTCCAGGTCAGTTGAGGCTACAGGGAGACCCTGTTTCAAAAAGACCAAAAAAAAAAAAAAAAAAAGATTCATGGTTTTTTTCCTGTAATATAAAATGGAGAATGAGTTTGACTAGCATATACATAAAAACTAATAAAATAAAGAAAACAAGATTTTGAAAGTAGCTGGAGGGAAAAGTAAACTGAATTTCAGTAACACTAGGCAGTGGGGAATAACTGTCCTCTGTTGTAGCTGATATACTAATGCAGTCTTTAAGTGTGCTGAGCTTAAAAGAAAATACAGCTAATACTTTGCATTATGTGTAACCAATAAACAGTTAAACATCTTTGAGGAATGAACTTCCCAGAGATAAAATAAAATAAACAATCACTTTCGTGTGCTAATATTCCTTTTGTTTTTTTGAACTGTGGCTAGCTGGCCTACCTTGTCTTTAAATTCATGATCCTCCTGCCTGCACCCAAGTGTTAAGACCATAGGCATGAACCACCACACTTGGCTGTACCAGAACTTTTTACAGGTTTACCTGTTCAGCTTCCACATAAATGAGAGGGAATCCCATTTGTTTGGTCCAGGTATTCATTACAGCTGCTATAGGTTTACCACTGGCATTTTCCAAACTTTCCCAAAGATCTTCTAGAAGGTAAACAAAAAACAATAACCTAAAATGTTTACATGTTCATTTTCCGAAATCAGAAATTTTACTTAACTTTTAACATTGTATGACTCACTAACTGTTAGGTTAATAAAAACAGTGAGTCAAACTAATATCGCCATCACACTATGGCAAGTAAATTTTTCTATAAAAACTGGTTTAAGGGACTGGAAAGATGTCTCCATTAGTGAAGTACTTGCCACACAAGCATGAGGACCTGAGTTCATATCCCCAGCACCCCCAGAAACAGCTGGGAGCAAGGGTCATTTGCCTATTAACCCAGAGCTGGGGAAGCAGAGACAGGAGGGGTTTGATTGGTGAGGTCCAGAGCATGGTGGTGTGTGCCTTTAATCCTGGAAGTTGAGAAACAGAAGTAAGCAGATCTCTATGATATGGAGGCCAGCCTGGTCCTTACATAGCAAGTTCCAGGCCAGCTGGGGCTACAGGGAGACCCGGTCTCAAAAAGACGAAAGACCAAAACATAAAAAGATGAACAGCAATTAGGAAACATTCAAAATCAACCTCTAGCCTCTTACATGTACACACATGCACATACACTTGAATATGTAGACACAAAACTGGTCTTTTAAGTGAACTTAAATCATTCTAGTATATTAGGGGAATTAAACATTATTATAAACAAGACAAGTACAAGAAGAAACAGAAACATGTCTAATGTTCTAAATACTCAAGGACAACTTAAAACCATTATAGTCATTCAATTAACCTAAGTTAAAACATATTCTGGGGCTGGAGAGATGGTTCAGTGTAACATTAAGAGCACTGACTGTTCTTGAAGAGGACCAGGGCCCACAAGGCAGCTAACAACTGTCCTAACTCCAGTTCCAGGGGATCCAATGCCCTCTTCTGACCTCCAAGGGCATTGTACAACATGGGTGCATTTACATACATACAAGCAATACACTCATACACATAACATAAAAATAATTTTAGAAAATTTTGAAAACATAGTCAGTAAATGAAATGAAAATAAAACTCAGCTGGTCAAACATCACTGGTTAGAGAAAAGCAAAACAGCAATGTAATGCGTATGCACTATAATGATAGCAAGCATGGAGGAAAAGCACATACAAAGAGTTCCAAAGAAAATAATGCTTCATCAGAGGTCATTTGGGGGCTGAAGAGATCACTAAGTCAGTAAAGTGCTTGCTTTGCAAGCATGAGGACCTGAGCTCCACCCCCTAAACCAGGAACAAAGCTGGATGTGGTAATGTGCACCTGTAATTCCAGCAAGTGGGAAGTGAAGACAGGAAGATTCCTGGGACTTGCTGGCTATACAGCCTAGCCTATTCAGGGAACCTCAGGCCAATCAAAGATCCTGCCTCAAAAGACCAAGGTGGGGCTGGTAGGTAAAGGCACCTGCTAACCATCTGATTCCTACAACCTAAAGTGGAAGCCTCAACTCTGGTATAGTTATCCTCTAATTTCCACATCCATGTATTGTAACTCATGCAGGTATGTGCACACACTAATAATTGATACAAAAAAAACTTAAAAAAAAAAAAAAAAAGCTGGGTTATAACTGAGGAATAATCCAATGTAGACCACTGGCTGCCAAATATATGCATAAATGTATATATGTACATAAATGTATACATGTATCATACAGGCATACACACAGGGTTGATTCTTGTTTGTTTGATGTTTTTATCATAAGATGAGATATTTAAACAAGGGGAAAAAAAGGGAATTCCATAAAGACAGAATAAATAACCCGTGTATAATAAATATAGTCATATAAGATAGAAAACAACAACAGTTAGTAGGATGGTGCACACCTTTAATCTCAGCATTTGGGAGGCGGAGGTAGAGGCAGGTGGATCTCTGTGAGTTGTAGGTCAGCTGGGGCTACAGGGAGACCCTGGCTTAAAAAGACCAAAAAAAAAAAAAAGGCAACAGCCCAGTGGGAGCTTAAGTTCAAGGTCAGAATGATCTACAAAGTTAGTTCCAGACCAACTGAAAACCCTGTTTTAAAAAAGAAAGAAAATAAGCAAAAAAAACCCATAACAACAACAAAAAGTAAACAAAAAAGCAGTAACAGCAATATGTTCAGTAGGTTCTAGAACAGAAAAGCACAGAAGTGCCGAGCACAGGGGCACACACCTTTTGTCCCAGCACTTGAGAGGCAGGGGCATGGCATGTGGATTGCTGTGAGACCAAGGCAGGTCTGGTCTACCTACAGTTCCAGGCTTGCTGGGTCTGCAGGGAGTACTTGTCTCAAAAAGATCCAACAACCAAAAGAAGAAAGGCACGTGAGAATGAGATGATACTAAGCTGAGGCAAATACTGCTGTAATCAGGATAGAATGGCTTACAAAGAGGGGAATGTCAGCAGGAAGGCAACACAATAGTGTGAGACTTGCAAGGGCTAATTCTAACTTTAGTATAGGAGAAAAAGTAGAGCAGAGCTAGATGTACTGGAGGCAAATGGAAACTCCTAATGGAAACTTAACAAAGGATGAATGTGAGGAAGAGCAATGAGGACCAGGGCACTGAAATTTTTACAAGAGCATGAAAACCGTATGTAGTAGTTCAAGTAAACGAAAATGCTAATCACCTTTCAAAAATTATTAGAACAAAAGCACTAGGTAGTAGATCTTGCTATTCTGTGTGTAGTCCATAACCTAGTAGCTCTAGATTTGTGAAGGACAATATAAAGAACTGTTCCTTTATAAAATAAACATTTTTATCCCCCGCCCTTTTTCTTTTTTTGGAGCTAGGGATCAAGTCTACGGCCTTGTACATACTAGGCAATCATCTTATATTAAAAATTATGTAGGCCAGGGTTCAGCCTGAATGGTAGAGCACGTGCTTTGCTTACAAGCACGAAGCCCTGGGTTTTATCTCTAGCATCACAAAAAGAGAGGAAGACAAGGACAGAGGAAGCAAAAATGTATTTAAATGATAAATAAAAGATTACCTGTGGCTGCATTCTTTTGTTGGAACTTGGTTAAATACATATTCATTCCTTTCTTAAAGTCCTGAGAAAATACAATTTTTAAATTCAAGAAAGTCAGATCTGAGAATTTACAGCAGATATGCACATTAGTAGTCAAAGCAAATATCAGCTGTATTGATACACATGCACTCTGCTGGAGCCTGCTGCCTTTTATCTAAGAACATATACCCCTTGTCTTCTACTTCTGCTTTTTTAAGGTATAAGGTTTTATTTTATTTTTTAAAGACAGGGTCTCACTATGTAGCCCTGGCTGTCCTAGAACTTGTTATATAAAGCAGACTGGCCTTGAACTTACATAGATCCACCTGCCTCTGCCTCCCCAATGCTAGGATTACACACTCAGTTGCTTTTAAGTTTTATACCAGTCTCCTATTCCTACCACAAAGATACTTAATCATTCTTCTGGGAAACACCAGTGAACAATATAAAGATAAAACAAATTATTGAGAAATTTAACTTTTAGAAATCAGAAAATGTATCCATGCTTTAAACTATGATTACACACAATAAAGGAATAGAAAATTTTTAAAAATTGCTTTTTACCTTATCGCCAATGTAGTCGTGTAGCATTCGGATAACAGATGCACCTTTGCTATATGATATAGCATCAAATATCTCATCAACCTCAGATGGATGGCCCACACTGACCTGGCAGACAGTGTGATTCAGGGTTATGACAGGAAGCAGACAGCCTGTAATACTGAATTACATAAAAAGCTTTCTAGGAAAACCCTTCTAACTCATAAAGAAATTCTGCCTTTAACTCACTTAAAAAGTATATGTCAATCCTCAAAAAAGCAGAGTAACAAATCTGAGTAAAATGAAATATATAACATGATCCCTATTCTGGCTCAGAGTCTACTCCTGAATCACCTTTAATGAGAGGCAAGCTGTTAAATCTCCACTTATCCTATTCATGTACGTGCAGGAGGGAATATAAAGATGAAAAACATGGCTTTTTTCACTAATTATAATGGTTTAGGACACTGGTTAAATGCAAAGCAGGATTATGATTCCAGCTCTTTGGGTGCAAATTTATAAACTATCAGAGGTAGTCAGGTATGATATTACACACCCGCAATCCTAGCACTTGAGAAAAAAACAAAGGAATATTGTCCATGACATCAAGGCTAGCCTTGTCTACGTGCTTTTAGGCAGCCAGGGATACAGAGCAAACTGTGTCTCAAAAAACTAAACAAAAAAGGGCTGGCAAGATGGCTCAGTAAGTAAAAGAGCTTGCCATGTAAGCTTGACAATTTGAGTTCCACCCCCAGAATCCACAGTGGAAGAAGAGAACAAACTCTCAAAAGTTGACCTCTGACCTCCACACAAGTGCTGTGGCATGTGCACCCTTCCCCAACACATATCTCACATACACACACAATAAACAAAATAAATAAATAACAAAAATTAAAGTTAAAAAAAAACTATGTGGTAAAGACAGGCTAAGTCAAGAGAACTCAAACTTGACAATGCATAATGATAATGAAGTATGTCCAGGATTTTTGATGAAACTAGTGATAGTATTATTTAATAGACATGTTTTCCCTCATACTAGTCAATAAAAACATCCATAGTCCTTGCTTCTACAAAGACCAAATTTTTATATTGCCCTCCTTGAAAAGAAATGTTATGGAGTTTCAAGATAGGAACTATGAATTAAAAAACAAAAACAAACAAACAAAAAAACAAACCAAGGGAAATCACCCATGCAGCTTTTTCTTCATTTCAGAATCCTAAGCATCTTGAGATATAACAAATACTTATTTCATGGAAAAGGAGAACATCCACAGGCCAATGGTTGGAAAGTATAGCTCACTTCAATAGGATGGCTGTTATCTAAGGCGTCAAGTTCCTGGGCACGGGTGTAATCTGCAGAAACAAACTGAGTCCAGATATCATACTCTGGAAAGCAGTGGTCTACACACAGATACTCAATCCAGGATGCGAAGCCTTCATTCAACCAGAGATGAGTCCACCATTCCTAAAAGCAGAAGGTGGAAATGAGTGAAAAACAAAATAATCCTCATCTCACTTATTTGAAAAGCACTTTATTATACTTGAAAATTAGTAATTTAATGAAGTAATTCAACTGCAACTATTTAGTAAAGAATTCATATTTTGGGGAAAAAAAAGGATAAAAGAAATGGCAAGAAAGTAGTAACATGGTTAAGTAGCTTCTGTCAGAAGTATAAAAGGAGGAAGGAGGGGTATAAATGTATACAAAAGGAAAAGAGTGAGGGTAACTGCAGGAAGAGCAGAGGTTAAAAAAAAAAAAAAACATCATGGTAAATTTAGTTTAAACTAGGTATGATGGTACACTCTTATAATCCCAGTACTCTGGAGCCTGAGGGAAGAGAATCACGAATTTAAGGTCAGCCTTGGCTACAAAGTGATGCTCCCCCTGCCTCCCCCAAAAAGTTCAGTAAAGATGTCTCTTCTCTCTCTTTTTCCATGCTCTCCTCCTTCTCTTCTCTCTGAAGAACAATTTACTGAGTACACTGCAAGAGGGCAGCAGGCTGGGCAGTCACTAGAGTACTGTCTAGAGCCAAGAATTTCTCTTTAAAACCCAAACAAACCACAGCTGTGAAAGCCAAATAAGGAAATCTGGAAACATTTACACAGTGACTAGGAAAAACATTGAATGAGTTTTAATAGCAAAATAAACAGAAAAAAATAGTATGGCTTCTATAATAGAAAATGAAATGTCATGGCAGAAGTATTCAATAATAAATGACATTTAAACATTTTGAAATATAAAATCCTCAACTTTTAATAAGAACATAAGAGTAAGTAGAAGAGACAAATAAAATGAATGACAGATACAACTTTGGCGAAAAAAAGTATCCCAGTTTACCATGCTAGGTTAGCACTGTAGAGAAATGAATAGCCATTTGTACAGGGGTAACACTGTACAAATACACCAGGTCTTCTCTATGCAGGTTTGATTACAGACGCTAATAAAGTATTCTCTACAAATGAAAAATGTGACAGATCTTTTGTCATTTTGAGATAGGGTCTCCCCATGGTCCCAGCTAGCCTAGAATTCACCACATAGACCAGGCTAGCCTGAATCTCACAAGAGACCTGCCTGTCTCTGTCTCTTAAGAGCTAGGATTAAAGGAGTGTACCACTACCACCCAGCTAAATCTCTTTTTAAAAATTTATGTATTTATTTTTATGAGTATAAGTGTTTTGCGTGCATGTGTACCACATGCGTACAATGCCTGTGGAGGTCAGAGAAGGTATAGGATTCCCCTAAAATGTGGGTGCTAGAAACTGAACCTGCAAGAGCAGTCAGTGCTCTTAACCACTGAGCCATCTCTCCAGCTCCTGATTAAACTTACTCTGACGAAAGTAAGACTAAGACAGAGACTAAGACAAAGTAAGACTAAGACAGAGGCCACAGAAGTTTTGTTGGGGGCGGGGAGGGAAATTACACTAGAAATTTAAAAATTTTTAGTATTAAGTGGTAAATGTCTACTTGTCTAAGTGTTACACAGACACTGGTAGACTCCACTGAGATAAGCTGATTGAAAGCTATTCAACCCCAAACCTTTTGAATTTCAGTCTATGAAACAACTAACATTATTAACTAGGAATGCTACATAAGCTCAGTAGAAAGGTGTTTGAAAATAATAAGTACATATTTCCTGTTAAAATTTATTGCTGGTAATTTCAAAATCAAGTTTTCTTAAACCTGAAAAGATTATTTTTCAAAAAGTAGCATACCTGATACATTATGAGAAAAGATTAATTTTTGACACAAATTAAAATAGACATTAATGCATGCAGTTCCAGTAAAATTATATTTCAAAAAAATTTTAACTTATAAGTTTTAAACATCCAAAGAAAAATGAAGACTGACTTTCTCTAGGAACACTTTCAGATGTGTTATAACATGCCTTAGTTTTTTGCTTATTTCTAAAGATATGTAGACTTAACCAACATCCAAGCTGGGTTCTGCTATCTAGCAGCCTACAATGCTATCAAGGGATCTGGCTCACTCCACAGTCTCCAATCTCCCCAGCACAGGTGCTTTTAGTTCACTTACTAACACCCTGTGTTTAAGCACTACCATAATTGGCTTCCACAGACAGGATTTATTTAGAGTAAAGGTGAAATGTCAGGAATATCAGGCTTATCATTCACTGCAAAAATTACGGTAAGTGAAGACTTCAATGGAACAGTTGAAATTTAAATACAACTTTATTCTACAGAGTTTTAAAAAACTTTCATTCCGTCAAATTTCAATACAGTTTAGGGAACTACAGCAAAGATTCCTACAACCACTTCAATCTAATAAAGACATGCTTTGTGCTTACATACTTCTTTTAGAGAACTACAAAACAAAGATGACTCAAGAAATTACAGTTAGCCTGGAATCTTACTGCTCAACTCATTCCTCTTTATATCTAAGATGAATTTTTCTTTTACCCAAGTATCTTAACATCCCCCTTTTGCAAACTAATTACCGAAGTTTAGGAAGTTTTCTGTTAAATGAAGATGGTCTCATCTGTTTTCTGATTCTTATCAATGTTTCTCTCTCTCTCTCTCTCTCTCTCTCACTCACTCACACACACACACACACACACACACACACACACACAGTGATATAGGTGATGCTAGAGAATCAAACTAAGGACCTTGAGCACATTAAGCAAGCACTCAACCACTGAACTATTTGCTAGTTCTTACCAATACTTTTCAACGTAGATCTTTTAAAAGAAAGTGTATCTATAATCCAATTATTTTTCTAACACAGTATCACAGCCAAATCTGAAGCGGTACGTGGCCAAAATAATGTGCAACAGGGCAAAGATGAATATATTTGAGCACTTAAAAATATTAAATACCATAGTAACAAGATTTCCAAACCATTGATGGGCGAGTTCATGTCCCACAACCAGAGCAACCCACTGGCGTGATGAAGAACAGGAGTTTTTTGGGTCAATAAGCAATGCAGTCTCCCTGTGTTTTAAAAAAAAATTGGAACAATAAAAACAGTGTCATTATGGCACGTATAGAGAAGTGAAGAAGATTCAGACAGAATCAGACAGTCTTATGGCAGGCTTTTCCGACAGGCTTTGGCAGTATAAAGAAACATTCCTTAACATATACAGGACAGGAAACAGTTTAGAAAGATTGTAGATTACTCTAATAGACTTCATACAACTGAAGATCAAAGACATGACACAAGCTTATCAGTTTGCTGTCTGATATCTTTGAAAAACTCTAAGTGATTAGGGAAGACTGTGCTAGGCAGAAGACATAAGGAAGTGACAGTGGAAGACACATTCCATGGGTTCCAAAAGGAACACCAAACAGGCTATCCAAAACTTGGAGCCTCTAAAAAGACAACTGAAAGTAGAAGGAAAGAATCTGTTTATAGACTCAGCTTTAAAAATTAAACAACCCCCTTGTTTGTGTTGTAGTGAAAGACATATAAAATTTTGCCTAGAAATACAAAATTAGGGGAAGTTCTTCAAGCTAACTTAATGACTGTGTAACAACTGGACAGGAGACACTGAAATGAGAACTTCAGTTAAGAAGAGAGCGAAAAATGCTACTAGTACCAGATGTTCCCTTTTAGAATCTTACACCCTCAGTAGCAGCAGAGAGGAAGTCTACCTGCATGCTTGAAATATTCATGAAAAGTAGAGGAAGAAGAAAAATTTTCCCCAGATCAAAGCAAAAATTACTCAACTGTGAATAGGAGTGAAACCCTTCTGAAGTCTGTGATTTGAAAGATAAAGCAGGGGAATGTGTCATTAACATACCTGTAAGTAACAAGACCCCAGTTCTCCATGGCACCTTCATAAAATAAATATAGACATTTATTGATATATGTGCACTTTTCCCTCAAAAATCACAAAATTCAAATAAAAGTCATGACAATTCAGCAATAAAATGAAATTTACTTTACCAGCTGCAAAGTCAGCAATAGCAATGAGATCAATTTTAGGTAGAGGATAAGGAACATTGAAGTAGTCTTTATAAAAAGGCAAGGTTTTAGCAGCAACCTATAAAAATACAAACAAACAAACAAACAAACAAAACCATCTGATGAATATTTCATTATTAGTCATGTAGAAATCCACAAAGGAAACCTCTTGTATGCCAAAGTTTCACAAACTACTACTGGAAACCAATTCCAGGGAGTCCTACTTTCTTCCAAGACTGTGTTGATCCCAAGCTTTGTATCAGTGGCCAAACTGTAACCCATTTATAACTTGGTATGAAAAACAGAACTATATAATTTCATGTTAATTCCACAGAAAAATTAATTCTGCATTTATAGTCTTTCTTTAATTCAGATCCAGAGATTGAACCTATGACTTCATGCACTGTGGAACACACACTAGTTACACCCCAGCTCTTTCATATTCTCCAAATCATTCTTTTATAAAATGTTAATGCAGCAAAGGTTGACATATCCAATTCTACTAAAAATGAAAGTATCAAAATAACTTTCCAATTAAATTACAAATAACTGTACTAATAATTGATCAGAAATGTAAATTCCCCAACCTGGAGTTATGGACTGTTGGAACAATCCTCTTCAAGTACATTTACCTCTAACGCAAATTTTCCTTGCTCTGCTTTGCCAACAGGGGTGTAAACACGAACGCATACACCATCTTTTGACCTTGTTTCTACAAAGTCATATTCACCCACAACAAATGCCACCAGATATGTAGACATAACAGGTGTGCGGGCAAACTTCACTTCCACTAAATTTTCATCATCAGGATATGGTTTCCGGTCAATTACATTCTTGAGGGGAAAAAAAAGAAAAGAAATTTAAATAGATTCACATTGATATTTTAGGGTAAATACTTAGGCAAAAAGTGTATAGTCCTGAGTATTTCTCCTTTCCCTTTTCTAGAATGGCTTCTTTAATCCCAGTTCATTCAGTGGTTTGGTCCTACCTCAAGAATGAAAGTGATCTAACAAAAAAACTTATTTTTTAAAAATGTTTAAAAAAATTTTTTATGTGTGTGAGTGTATTGCCTGCATATATGTAAATGCACCCATGTCATCAAGTGCCTGTGGAGGTCAGAAGAGGGAGTCAGATCCCCTGGAACTGGAATTACAGATGGTTGTTAGTCACTGGGGTGAGTGCTGGGAATTGACCTGAGTCTTCTGCAAGAGCAGCCAGTGCTCTTGACTGCTGAGCCACCTCTCCAGCCTAATAAAAAACTTAAAAAATTAAGACAGAATCTCACTATGTAGTCTTGTGGGCCTGGAATTTGCTAGGCAAACAAGACTGGCCTAGAACTCAGAGATCCACCCACCTCTGCCTCCTGAGTGCTGGGATTAAAGATGAGTGCTACTATAATCACTGGGCATAAATTTCTAAAAAGTTGGAAGCCCC
Organism: Eospalax fontanierii; assembly: GCA_035773235.1. Taxonomy (NCBI): domain Eukaryota; kingdom Metazoa; phylum Chordata; class Mammalia; order Rodentia; family Spalacidae; genus Eospalax; species Eospalax fontanierii. Next base: position 71,521,379 of record CM069531.1, read on the forward strand.
AGGTTTGATTACTAGCACCCACATAGTGGCTAACAATCACCCGTAACTCCAGTTCCTGGGAATCCAATGCCTTCTTCTGACCTCCACGGGAATTACCCGATATGGGCACACTTACTGTAGGCAAACAATACAGACAGACAGACACACACACACACACACACTCAAGGACTTATGGGAGCAAGAATAAATCAACTTTTCTTGAATATTTTTATATGGTAAGTGCTGGGATGTTTTTATATAACACCTCAATACTTTTCAAGTGAAAATAAGGTAGGGAGAAAATGATTACTAACAAAAATAAATGTAAATATGAAATCTCTCATTTGATGACGTATGGACTTTTAGATCTCAATTATCTTCTGCACCAAGACTGGCTCTGAACAAATGTGAAGAAATTTCCACTTTATCTTTAATTCCTGATTTTCTGTTTGTAGTCTTCATTTTTCCTATGCAGGTTCTTAAGTTTCTTAGACTCCAGCCTTTCTTCTAAGGAAGACTTATTCAGAAAACACTCCTCACAAATTCATTAACATTAAAATGTAAATGAAAGTTCCATTTTAATGTTAGCCTCTTCCCTAGGAATATCTAAGAGTGACAGTTTCTACAGAATTCTCTCCATCAACAAATAGGCAAAAGGTAGGTGGTGTTTCTGTCTTTTTCAGTCTCACTCGATACTCCAGCCAGTCAGAAACTCAGTATGTAGCACACTCTGGTCTTGAACTTAACAGCAATTCTGCTGTAGTCTCCCAAATTCTGAGATTACAGGCATGAGTCACCATGCCCAGCAAGCTAGTTATTTTTCAGGTGTTTCTTCAACTTCCCCAGAGTGAGAGTCAGAGTATAAGCTACTGTGATATAGGCTACTACACATCTTAAACAAGGTAGTCCTAGACAATTTAAATGATGAAAACCTAATATGTTTATGACTAAGATCAGTAACAATGGTAAAGAGAACATATTCTAAGAATACAATCCACCAAAAATTTAAATATGAGGCTGAGGATGGAAGACTGCTAAGAGTTCAAGGCCAATTTGGGGTACAAAGAGAATTCCATGACAGCCTGGGCTACAGAATGAAGCTTTGTCTCAAAAAACAAAACAAGAAAGCACATAATCTTGCCATTGAACATAACTGAGGGGGCTGGCAAAGTGGCTCAGTGGTTATGAGCACTTGTTAGTCTTCCAGAGGACGGGAGTTTGGTTCCCAGCACCTATGTCAGACAGCTAGCTCATAACTGCCTAAAATTCCAGCTGAAGGAGATTCACTACCTGTCTGGTCTCTGCAGGTACCTGTACACAGGTGTATATAAATGCACAGTCACATGCACACATATATATATTTAATACATATGTATACATAAACTGCATGGCATTGGACAGTAACCATTAAAAAAAGGCAATTGAGAAAAAGTGGGCTTACTGAAAATAAAAACAACTAATAGCGGTGTTTCTATTACGTAGTAAGCACTACGTTAGGTGGTTTCACATTATCTAATCAACAGAAAAAAAATATACCAAAGGCTATTAAAGTTTTAAATAGAATTATAAGCACATACATACCATGTTTGATAAAGCCACTCGGTCTTTAGGAACAACCAGTGAAATGTCAAACGTTGCTTTGATGGCGGGCTCATCCCAGCAAGGAAAAGCCCTCCGGGCATCAGTAGCCTTAAGAAAAGAATACAAGTATCATTAAATTAACCTCAGAGGCTGTTTCATGAAACAACTGCCATTTTGCTATCATTCATTCATTAGTACATCAGTTCAGTCAAGTATTCTTGTTCCCTTTTTTACCCGATGGACTGGGGATTGAATGTAGGGAGACATGCATGTTAGGCAAGTGCTCTATCACTGAGCCCTATGCCCAGTTTCAAATACTTAGTTTCTACTCTGCAAGGCAACAAACTAGACACTGAGTACAAAGGAAATATAATACTTAATATCACTGTCAGACTACCAATTATCCAGGAACTATTCTGCTAGAGATCATAACAATGAGACTCATTTGTAATTGCATTTTTTATATTAATAATAAAACATTTTAACATTTCGAATTTAAGGTTTACCAATAAAGTTAACACAATACAGACCACAGAACACTTAATAGTATGTTATAAAGATTCAGAGTAGGGAACATATGATAGATGGTACCTTGCTATCCTTTATTTTAAAATTAAAATAACAACTATAGCCCTGGGAGCTTGTGATACATGTCTTTAATCCCAACAGAGCCAGACAGATCTCTGAATTTGATACAGGTTGGTCTACATAGTTAGGTTCAGGCCAGTCAGTGCAACACAGTGAGACCCTGTCTAAAACTAAACAAAACAAACAAAAACAAACCAAGAAAACTCCAAAAGTACCCAACAACAAATATAGTCCTGAAAATACACTGAACACTAAAAAAGGTAATTAAATTTTCTCAGTCTTTTGTTTTGTTTTAAGACAGGGTCTTAAACTTTGTAGCCCTGACTGGCCTCCAATTCACTTAGATCTACCGGCTTCTGCCTCCTGGAGTACAAGGATTAAATTCATGGGCCACCAGTACCCTGAATCTTTGATGTACTTGGTTCTTTATTTGGAATGACAGCAATGAGACTAAAAACAGATGCTTTAGGGCTTGACATGGTGGCACACACCTTTCATTCCAGCACTGGGGAGGCCAAGGCAAGCTGATCTCCAAGAGATGGAGGCCAGCCTGGTCTACATAGTAAGTTTCAGGACAGATGGCAGTACAGGGGAACCCTGTCTCAAAAAAAAAAAAAAAGAAAGAAAATACAAATGCTCTATCAATTCAAACCAGGTCATTCCTCGTCTTATTTGTTCGTTTTGAGACAGGGTCTTCCTGTAGTCCCTGCTAGCCTGGAACTCCCTATGTAGACCAAGCTGGCCCTGAACTCACAGAGATCCGCCTGCCTCTGCCTCCTAGCACTTGGATTAAAGGAGTGCACCACCATACCCAGCTTCAAGCCAGGTCATTCTTTAATAGCATTTCCATTATACTACACAGAAAACTGTTAATACCTGACCTACTAAGAGACTCCATTCTTTCTTTAAAAATTAAAAGTGGGACTGAGAAGATGGCTCAGTCAGTAAGTACCTGTTGTGCAAGTGTGACCACATTAGTTCAATTCCAAGAATCCGAAAGCCTCGTGTGGAGGCTGGAAAGATGGTTCAGTGGTAAGAGCACTGGCTGTTCTTACAAAGATTCTGGTTTGGTTTCCAGCACAAACATGGCAGCTAATAACCACCTACAACTCCAGTTCCAGGAGATGTGACACCCTTTTCTGGCCTCTACAGGCACTGTACAACAAGCGTGCAATTATGTACATGCAGGCAAAGCGCTTACACACGTAAAATATTTTTTTTTTTAATTTAAAGCCAGCTGTAGTGTCAGGCATTTGTATTCTAAAGTTGGGGGATGGAGACAGGAGGATCCCTGGAGATTGCTGGTTAGTCAACCTAGACTGACTGCAGAGTTCCAGGCCAAGTGAGAAACCACTTCAAGGACCTGAATTCAATTCCCAGCATCCACATCAGGTAGTTCACAGCAACCTGTAACTCCCAACACTGCACAAATCCATAGAGATAACATACACATATACATAATTTTAAAGTAACAATAAAGTAAATTTTTCCTGAAAAAAGATAGATAGATAGATAGATAGATAGATAGATAGATAGATAGATAGCACCTGAAGAATGACACATGAGGACAACCCCTACTTCCACGTACACATACATACATACATACATACATTGGCCAACGCACACAAAAAAGAAAAAAAATTAAAAGCTGGGCATGGTAGCTCACACTTTTAATTCCAGAACTTGAGAAGCAGAGGCAGATGGATCTTGCTGAATTCAAGGCCAGCCTGATTTACATGGTAAGTTCAGGACTACAATAAATAAATAGTCAATAAAGAAGTAAATAAATAAATATCCAGGCATAGTAGCACATGCCTATGATCATAGTGCTCAGGAAGTAGAAGCAAGAAGATTGGAAATTCAAGCTAAGATTTAATTAAGTAGTGAGTTTGAAAGTAGGCCTGAACTAGATGAGATCCTGTCTTAAAAACAGCTAGACTGTAACTTTCTATATAGACTAGGCTGGCCTTGAATTCACAGGGATCTACCTGGCTCTGCCTTCCAAGTGCTGAGATCAAAAAAAGCCTGTGCCACCTCATCCAGCCTGAAGCATGTATTCAGGAACATGAAAAATGTTAAATGAGGACTGCATTCTCAAGTATATCATGAATTCGATAGTGAATAATTAGGACACTGGTAAAGAAAGACTAATGTAAAGGAAGAAATTATAGAGGCTGGAGAGATGGCTCAGAGGTTAACAGCACTTGTTGCTCCTGCAGAGGACCTGAGCTTGGCTCCCAGCACTTATATCAGGCAGCTTACAACTGCCTGGAATTCTTACTCCAAGCAATCTGATACCCACTTCTGGCCTTTGCAGGCACCTGCACATACACACAAACACATAAATAAAAATTAAAATTACAGCCAAGAAATTTAAATTAGAAGTAGCAGAGGGCTGGAGAGATGGCTCAGTGGTTAAGAGCACTGTTCTTGCAGAGGACCTGGGTTCAGTTCCTAGTACCTATGTGGTGGCTAACAATACAACTCCAGTTTCATGGGATCCAACACCCTCTTCTAGCCTCCTTGGGCACTGCATGACACAGGTACACTACATATATGCAGGCAATACATTCATACACATAAAATAAAAATAATAAATAAAATATTTTTTAAAAGAAGTAGCAGAAAAGAAATGAGTCTGTATTACAGAAATTACATGACTGACACGAACACAAATATTAGGTTTCTAAAATACCAAAGAACAGAAAGATGAAAACAATCAAAGGTGCAACTGAAGAGTTGGACAGCAGTACTAAACCTACACAGATGTTCCTAAAGAAAAAAGTTCCGGACAGACACAAGGAAGATGTAACAAGAAAATAAAACTACACTAAGGGAAGATTTGAATCTGAAAGCCCAAATGGCTTACCAAGTACTATGCAAAATTAATGAAAAGTGAACATTTGTTGTAATTTTCCAATTTCCATGGTCAAGAAATAATCAAACATGTCATGTACAAAAAGAGAAAAACATTCTTGTATATGACTCTTTGAAAGTGAGAACAGTATTTATAGACATTAAAAAAGGGAAACATTGTAAGCCAACTGTACATACAGTTAAAATAAATGGCGCTTATTGTTGCAAAGAACTCAAACTCTAGGAAATCAAAGGGATCTCAGCACAAGTTTAAGATTCTATACGGGACTGGAGACATGGCTCAGCAGTTAAGAGAACATTTGTTACTCTTTCAAAGGACCCAAGTTCAGTTCCCAGCAACCACACTGGGTGGCTACAACTGCCTGTAACTCAAGTTCCTTGGTGGATCCACTCACATGCACACACTTACACACAGATACACAAAATCAAAAATAGTCTTAAAAACTTTTTAAAGAATCCATTTTTTTAAAAAATGAAAGAATCCACTATACTATTTTTGCTTGGGTTATTTTGAGAAGGGTCTTAGTAAATAGTCACTTTAGCTGGAATTATACAGCAATAAGTACCCTTGAGAGAGAGAAAGAGAGAGAGAGAGAGTATATGAAAGTGTGAGGTGTCCATGTTGTACCCTACTTTATCATGGTCTCTGAATAACTTTATCTGAGGCTAGTAATCGATAATACTGTTTATGTCCAACAAAGTAACAGGCTAGCTGGGAGTGCTAGAACAGCCTCTAGACATCAGTTGTTCTGGTTTCTTATCACCCAAAAAATCAATATACCTAGTAACTAGACACACATGAATATAATAAGTGAGAGATTTTCAGATATGCAAAGGCTTGGGGATTACATCACCCTTGGGCTGGGGATGTAGCTCAACAGTAGAGCAGCTGCCTAGGAATTCAACTACTCACATTCTGTCTCTTACAAAAACTGTTTTGGGCCAGTGAGATGCTCAGCAGGTCAAGGTGCTTGCTGCTGAACGTGACAACACAAGTTCAATGCCTGGAACCCACATGATGAACAGAGAGAATTAATCCTAATAAGCTGTTCTCTGACTTCCACCTGCACACCATAGCACATACACTCACACAGATACACACAAATAAATATAACAACAACAAAAAAAATCTATTTGGAAACATGGAAAGATGGCTCAACAGGTAAGGGACTTCCTGTCAAGCCTAATGATCTGAGTTTGTTCCTGGGACTCACATGGTGGAAAGAGAGCATCAACTTCCCCAAGTTGTCCTCTGACCTTCACATGAGTGCCACAGTAGACATATAATAAATAAATGTTAAAAAAAAAAAAATTTAAATTAAAAGCAAACTCACCTTCCTGGTGAACCTTTGGCAACTAATGGATTCTGGGGAAGGATTGGTCATTGCTTTCAGTTGAACATCAAATGGTGAGCCCACCAGGCTCCAACAGATCATTTTAAATACATGCCCACAGTCAGTCCTGGTTAAAATTAGTCACAAAATAAAAGCAGAAGGGTATGGCTGTGAGAGAAGGACCTAGGACAGGAGTGAGTAGAAGTGTGGAAAGGGATAAGAAAGGATAGAATGCATTGTATAGAAAGGGATAAAACTGTTTAGAAACCTACTCCATCCAACATTCTAGGACAAAGTGCTGAAAAGGGCTTGAGACAAGCACTGGAACCATCACATAGAATTAAGCATACATAGCTGTGGTAAATGTATTTTTGTTTTACTTTGCTTTTTGAAATAGGATGGCACTGTGTAGTCTAGGCAGCCTTCAACTCAATATTCAGCCCAAGCTAGTCTCAAATTCAAGATCCTCCTACCTCAGCCTCCGGAGTTGATGGTAGTATAAGGTATGTATCAACACCCACAGCACAAAAGTTATTTTAAAACAGAAAAGAGCATAAAATTCTTGAAAGAAAAATATACCTAACTTTAGACAAATTAGTACTAAGCTGGACCTAAAATTACAAATGATACAAAATAAATATTCCAAGGATATAAATAAAGACTTAAAAATGGATATTATAGGACTGGCAAGATGGTTAAGGGAACTTGCTATTCTTCCTGAGGAGCCAGGTTCAATTCCCAGTACCCACATGGCAGTTAATAACTGAGTGTAAGTTCAGTTCCATGGGATCCAACACCCTCTTCTGGCCTCTGTGGGGCAATGCATGTACATAGTGTACACAGGCAAAACACCCATAAACATAAAATAAAAATAATGAAAATAAAATAATTTTTAAAAAGTGTAGAACAACAGGGCTGGAGAGGTGACTCACTGGTTAAGAGCACTGGCTGCTCTTGCAGAAGACTCAGGTTTGATTCCCAGCACCCACATGGCAGCTAACAACCGTTCCTAACAACAGTTCTAGGGGATCTGATACCCTCTTCTACCTCCCTGGGCACTGCATTACACAGGTGTACTTACATCCATGCAGGCAATAAATCAGATTCATAAAATAAAAATAATAAATAAAATATTCAAAAAAAAAAGAATGGAAACCATCATCAATGGTTTCATTATTCCTACTTAAATTTACAGAGATAATTTCAACCAGATTCATTACATAAAAGTAGCATTAGAAGATTTAAAACAACTTTTTAAACATAGGCTGTCAACTTTTGTCAGAGAAGTTTCTTTTTACAGGGCATGGCAATTACCACAAAGATACTTAACAGGTCAAAGTGCTAAGAATAAGTGATTCTTGAACACTCGGAGCTACATGGGGCATTTAAATCACCCTCCTCTGTTCCCAGGCTCAGGGAAGACGGGGTGAGAAGAATATAAGAGCTAGAGTAAGGGATGGACTTTTACAGGGCACTTGTCTTCTGGGCATAACATGGTCCTTGTACTCATAAACTCACAGCAGCTACAAGTCCTGCATCAGACCTGGACAAGATTAAGCCTGTCAAGATCATGAAGCAGGAAAAATGCTGATGAGGCTCCACACCTTTATAGGCAATTAGTTAATGGTTGCTGGGGGAGGGAGAGACATTTTCTTCAGTGCTCAAATCATCTGCTCCCAGGAAATATCAAAGAAGCAAAGAAATAAGCCAGGTAGCTAGCCTGAAAATTAGGGAAGGAAGGAAGGGCCAAGATGGCTCAGCCAAGTCTCATAGCTTGAGTTTATTCCCTGGGACCAACATGGTGGAAGGAGGGAATCAACTCCTTCAAGTTGTTCTCTAACCTCCACCCACCCACCCACCCATCACGGCATGTGTAGACACATACATACACAGAAACACACACACATAAATAAATACTATGAAACTGCTAAAAATGCATTAGGAAAAGACAGGTTATTCAAGTATAACTTTATCTGAGCATTTGTATGTATATACCTGAATATTATAATTCTCCAACTTACATCCTTAGTTTCTTCCTTTTTTGGTTTTAAGGTTTCTTTTTTAAGATTTATTTTCATTTGTAATCTGTATAGTTAGTGAGGTATATGTGAGTGCAGGTTGAATCCAGGTGTCTGGAGGCCAGAGGGGGTCACATGTCTTGGAGCTGGAGTTATAGGTGTTGAGTTGCCTGATAAGGGTCCTAGAAACTAAACTCAGTCCCCTGGAATACCAATATGTTCTCTTAATAGGTGAGTCACTCCTCCACCCCTATTACTACTTTTCTATAGACAGAAACAATGCTAAAAACACAAATTCTAAAATCATGAATATAACTGGGGCTAGAGAGATGGTTCAAAGGTTAAGAGCACTTGGTTGGTCTTTCAGGGGACCTGGGCTCAATTCCCAGCACCCATACGATGACTAACAACCCTCTGTAATTCCAGTTCCAGGGGATCCAAAGCTGTCTTCTGACCTCTGTAGGCAATGCATGACACAGGTATACTGACATACATGCAGGCAATATACTCATACACATAAAGCAAAAACAATTTTTTAAAAAGAATCGTATTAGAAAAGAATAGCACATACCTCAAACTGTGTTACAGCAGCATAGCGTACCTCTCCAGTAGGGGTAGTATATTTACTTCTATAAAAACCTTTCATTTTGTCATTCAGTTCACCAACAAAATCTATCTTTAAGGTTCCTGTACCTGTGATTGAGGATAAATAAAAACCTTTTAAATAGAAATGTTAATGAATACAGGCATCAAAAATCTGTCCTCAAAGCACTATCTTCAATGGCTATTTACAATGTTCAAAGTATTCTTTCCTTTCTCAAATACTCTTTCTGGCACTGCAGAGAATAATCTACTTATTAAAGTAAATGGCAAACTAATTCTAAAAGTCATGTTTAGGGTGACTGCTCAGAAATTAGTTCCACTAAGTCGCAAATTGCTACTATATGAAGATAAGAACACGAATGGAAATATTTATTATTAAATGTGTAACACATATAATTGTACATGGGGCATTTAAAAATATTTATGACTGAAGCCAAGTATAGTGGCATATGCTTTTATTCCTAGCACTTGGGAGGCAGAGGCAGGAGAATCTCCGTGAGTTTGAGACCAGTCTGGTCTACAGTTACTTTCACGCCAGGCAGGGAGACTGTCTCCAAAGATAAAGAGAAGAAAAAGAAAGAAGAGGAGGAGGAGGAGAAAGAGGAAGAAGAAAAGAAGGAAGAAGATAAAGAGGAGGAGGAAAAGGAAGATGGGGGAGGGTTGGTCTTTACTTTTTAGATGAGGAAATTGAGGCTGAAAAGTGAAAAATAATTTGCCAAAGGTCACACAATTAGCATAGTAAGCAGCAAGAATGGTTTTGCACAAAATTTATGCTTTCTGCCAATTACATGATGCTAATCTTTTTAGATAACTTGTACATAAGTAGAGAACTGCAGCCAATTGCTCTATTATTAATGACAAACAGCATTTGTTCAATCCAAATAAAACACTGTAAGAAACTGTAGGGAAAATAATTGATTTGATCAAGTAAAGGGCATAAAATGAACTCTTAGAGTCACCTAAATCATCTGAACATTGATACTAAAGAAATACGTTTAATGAATAAATTACTAAATCCAAACAAAATACAACTTAAATATTTGTCCTACCGTTTAAACACAAAACCAATTCAGACAAATTGTGACTTTTTGCCTATTTGTACTACTTTTTCTCGTATGTACTATTTTTGTTTGTTTTTTTGATACAGAGTCTCATTAAGTAGCCGTGGCCAGCCAGATCTCAATTATGTAGGTCAGGCTGGCCTCAATCTCACAGAGATACACCTGCCTCTGCTTGTCAAACGCTGGGATTAAAGGTGTGCATCACTATAACCAGTTCTGTATATATTCTGTTTTTAGCAACAGAATAAAAATAATTATCTAGTAGTCACCTGCTAAATTCAGATGCTAGGCAAAATAAAAATTTCATTGTACATCTTACAAATCAAGTCACACTCACACACACACTCAAAAATGTTGACTTTGGACCTGGTCCTTTTGAAGCACCTAAGATCTAGACCACATGAGACTAACAAATCAAGATAAGATGAGTTAAATACTTAGCCAATCACACCAAACTTTCATATGCAAATGTTTTAAACCATCATTTTCAAATGTTATAGAGCAATGATATTTGACCTTTTTCTCCCTTGACATATCTTTTTGGGTAATCTTAAAGTCGAATCTTCATTCTCTAAACTTGAATTTGCTTTTTGGAAAGGTCCAAAGTCACAAGGTGTGTAAGTCTACACATTAGGCAAATGGCAAAAGGCACACTTTCTACCCAAAAACTTAAAGTGTGTCTATGATGTTATTAAACTGATTTTCTTATGTGTCACAATTAGGTACTGACAGTAATTTAAGAAAAGAACTTCAGACTTTTGTATCAGGTACCCCTAAAAGAGTGTCACATTCTTAAAATAATCATGTCGGAAAACAACAGTAACAGTTGAACAGACATCTGTGGGAGTTATTATTTAGATATCAGACACTGAGTATCTGAAAGGACAATGAATATTGTGTATGGTGCTAAGGGTGAGTGAGCTTAGGGCCTCGTGAGTGCTAAGCAGGCACTCTGCAACCAAACTAGACTCTCAATCCCCATAGGTATTTTTTTCTTCCAGAGAAAGATTACTGGAAAAATAAATATGAACACAGTTATGAGACTCTTTAAGAATTATTAATGATGGATACTAAAGAATAAATAATATAAAATTTTTAGGAAAAAATTTAAAGTTACTCCTCTATTTTCCATAAGAAGTCACTGATTTTTTATTTTTAAAAAGCAGATGTGTTCATATTAATGAAATTTACAAAGAAATACAATAGATTAAAAAAAAACACATTACCTTGGATGGGAATTGTTTGATGGAATTTTGTAACAATTTCACAGATGGAATTGGCTGTCTGTTTTCACTAAGTCAACTGTTAAGACTTTTTAAAAACATAATTCATATTTCACAGCAAATCTACTTTCAACTATTTGGAACAAAAATGGATTTAAAACTCATAACTAAATAAGAAAGACTGCTTACACTTTTACTCGGTTTTAAATCTCCAAGGCCATCAAACCATAACAAGATACTGACAGTGACCACTTCCAAAAAGTGGCTTACTAAACAAAATACAAAGTATTGGAAAGGAAAATTACCTGAAATTCAAACAAAACACACGTTAAAGTTTTTTTAAATCATTAAAAAATTTAATTAGTGTCACATTATACAATACTAATCACAAAGAGTCTACTATTAATATAGTAGAATTTTAGGGTGAGTAGAAAAAATTAGGACTTTTGACAAATGTTACTTATCAAATTAATAAATACCATGATGAACTGGCTGTCAAGTGGTATAATTTTATACCTACTCACACATAACTACATTATTTCCTGAAATTAGGTACTTTATTTCAATATCCAATTTACTTATGTTTGGATGATAAATTTTTTAAAACATAGTAAGTTGATTTTGTAAATTTAACAATTAAAATCACAACATCCATCAAAAACACAAATGTTGAAAGTTTAGGAGATTATAATAATTGTTAAAACCTACAGCAGATCTTGAAATTCTTTAAAAGAACATTTATTAACTCTACTAAGTGCTCTAAACTAAAAACAATTTCTATCAATAGCAGTCTCTGCTTTTATACCACCATTTGTTCTTAACTGGTTTTCAATCCTTCAGATGCTAAGAAATACTTAGTGCTTCTCCATATCAACATCAACTTACATGACCTTCAACACTGCCCTCTCAAACCCTCAGACCTGACAGTAATTATGGCATTTTAACAAGAATGTAAAATGACTCCAATATCAGAGATGCTTCATTTAACTATCTGACAGTTGGCATGAGTGTTAAGTTTAAAGACACTAAATACAAAGGTTATTAAAGACATTCTAGAATATGCTGAATATTTGCTCCATCAGCATCCAAGACTACTTTTGCAATCTTTTAAAATCTGAAAAGATAAAGTTCTTTATTTTTTTAATTTTACTTATTTTTCCATCCTAATTCACAGATAACTTTAAGGTAAGAACTTCAGTTAAACAAAGAATGACTGGGTAATTGGTGCAGAAAACTTTGATAAAATGGGTAGGCCAATGATTTCCCAATGAACCTTAACATATTTTCAATAATTAAAATTTTTTAAATGTTATTGATATTATTAGTGTGTATGTATATGTGTACACATAAAGGTCAGAGGACAATGCTATGGAGTCAATTCTCTCCTTCCACTTTTATGTGCATTCCAGGGATTGAACTTGAAAACACCAGGCTTGTATAGAAAGCACCTTTATCCACTGAGCCATCTTGTAGGCCCAATATTCAGTTCTAGACCAGTTGAGGCTACAGGGAGAACCTGTTTCAAACAAAATGAAATAAAAAGAGACTGGGGGCCTAGACCAGTAGTGACACACTTAATATACACACAGGGCCCTGAGTTCAATCCCTAGTATAGAGGGAAAGATGATGCAGCTTTAACTTAATGTTTATAGTGACTTAATGTGTGTGTGTGTGTGTGTGTTTGTGTTTGTGTATGTGTATGTGTATACACATATTTAAGGGACAAAGAAGAAACGTACAGAATATTATAAATATTATAACTTTTGTTATTAAAAAGTATATATAGATAGCCAGGCATGATGGTGCACACCTTTAACCAGCACTCCAGAGGCAGAGGTAGACAGATCTTGGTGAGATTGAGGCCAGGTTGGTCATATATATATATCTGTCCTATATGTTCCTTTTTATTTCTTTTCAAATAGGATCTCCTTGTAGCCCCAGCTGGCCTAGAATTTGCTATGATATAGACCAGACTGGCCTCAATCTCACTGAGATCTGCCTGCCTCTGCCACTAGAGTGCTGGTATTAAAGGCATACTCTACCATGCCTGGCTTATTTTCTTTTTATCAAAGTGACAGTTCATAGTCTAAAACTACTATGGTTTTCTGAAGTTTACCTGTAAACTGCAGGTCCTGGCCAATGCTAGCTTAACTCCCCCCTAGAAGCCAATGACTCAGCTCTGATTTCTAAATACTTGCTTAGATAGTATATACTAACTGTCTTCATTTTTCAATTTTAAAAATTATTTTCTCCTTACAATATAAAATGAAGTTTTTTAGCTACTGTCTTCTATTTCCATATTTTTTACAGGAATTAAAGTTTTCTAGCACCACACAAATAGGAAAATCTTTTTTTCTCCCATCCCTCTCACTAAATTGCCTTGACTGCCCAGGAACTCTCTATGTAGACCAGGATAGCCTCAAACTCACATAGATCCATCTGCCTCTTCCTTCCAATGCTGGGATTAAAGACATGCTCAACTAAAAATATCTTGTATTAAATTTATTATTATTTAAATTACTGTGTATGTGAGGGAGAACACACATGTCACAGCATGCATTTGGAGGTCAGTGGACACTTTTGCTAGCTGGTATTCTCCTTTCACTGTGAGATGTGGAGACTGAACTCAGGTCATCAGGCTTGTGAGCAAATGTTTTTATCTGCTGAACCATCTGGCTGACCCTGAAATTACCTTTATTTTACTCTCACACAAATTCATAGTTTGACTAAACATAGAAATCTAAGTTGAAAATCTGGTTCAATTAATATTTTACATAATAAGCATTAAGAATGTAGTTTCTACCTCAAGTGGTGGCACACACCTTTAATCCCAGCACTCCATCTCTGTGAGATCCAGGCCAGCCTGGTCTACACAGTGAGTTCTAGACCAGATGATGAAAAGGTCTAGTGATAGGGACCGAGGATATAGCTGATTTAATAGAATGCCTATCATGAACTTCTACACGTATACACATAGGACATAATTTTTTTTTTAACAGAAACCAGAAAATGAAGAATAAATAAGAATTTAAAAACATCAACTGTGCTAACATTCAGACATAATCAAACCATCTACAGGAGACAAATTGGGGCAATGTTGATACAGGGTCTCAAAGCTGGCCTTGAATTTTTAGCCCTCCTGTCTCTACTTCCTAAATGCTGGGATTACAAGTTCCAGCCATTATACTCACCTAAGCATCATTTTATTTGTACTGTTTTAGAGACAGGATTCATCAACCTGAATATGTAATTTTATATTCTGCTTTTCAATTATATATTATAAGCATTTTAGATAATGTTAGTAAGAATATAAATCTTTATTACTAAATATATTTCATTATTTTAGTATACCATAATTAGTTTGTCTACTCAGTGGTGTACAAATATTAATTCTAATTTTCTTAAATGTTTTATTATTTTTTAAAATATGTTTTAAAATTTTACTTTATGTGTATGAGTGTATTGCTTGCATGTGTGTAGGGGCACTTGTGTCATGTAATGCCCAAGGGGGTCAGCAGAGGACGCAGAGTCCCTGGAACTGGAATTATGGACAGTTGTTAGCTGCCATGTGGGTGCTGGGAACTGAACCCAGGTCCTCTGCAAGAGCAGTCAGTGCTCTTAACTGCTGACCCATCTCTCCAGTCCCTATTATTTTTATTTTATGTGTAGTGAGAGTACTGCTTGCATGTAGGTAGGTGCACTTATGTTATGCAGTGTCTGTTGAGGTCAGAAGAGGGTGTTAGATCCCCTAGAACTGGAGTTATGAATAGTTTTAGCCAACATGTGGGTGTCCTGAATTGAACCAGTGCTCTAACTTCTGAGTCATCTCTCCAGCCACCCCCCCCCCCTTTTTTTTTTTGCTCTGTCTGAGACAGGGTCTCCTTGTAGTCCCAGCTATGTTATAGATCAGGCTGACCTTGAACTTATGGAGATCCGCCTCCCTCTGCCTCCCAAGGTCTGGGATTAAAGGCATGTGCCACCACATCTGGCTCAATTCTAATTTTTTAAAACCATTATATGCAATGTGTCTCACTAGGACACTTTTGGGCATAGACTATTTTTTGTTATCACTTTTCCTTAGAATTTATTCATACCAGCCGAACTGTGAGATCAAAAGTCTTGCCATGGTTAGGATCTTGGCATACACTGATAGAATGGTTTTCAAAATAATTACATGGTTTATAACCCAAGAGTATTATGAAGACATTTGTATATAATCAAGAATCTTAAGATTTATTTTATTTTTATTTATGTGTATGAGTGTCTTCGGAGGCCAGAAGAAGGTGTCAGATTTCCTAGAGCTGAAGTTTCTGGTGGCTGTGGGACACCTGACATAGGTGCTGGGAATTGGGATTCTCTGCAAAAATAGCTTGTAACTGCTGAGTCATCTCTCCAACTCCTAATAAGAATCTTTTTACCTTCAACTTAAATGGCAAGCAAAAATTGGTTCAGTAGTATAATAGCTTGTTTTGATAGCGCTCATTACTAGGAAATGGAATATCTTTTCATATGTTTAATAGTTATTTGCATTTTCTTCTTTATGAATTATTTGCTCCTTTTCATTAATTCATATATCTAATTCTTAAGGCTTTACTAATTGATTTGCATATAATTTATTTTTATTCTAGTATATTAAGCTCAGAAGGTCTATTTTGTGTTTTTATGTCAAATAATTATAACATACCAACATCTTCCTTCCATGCCCTCACCAGTACAATACCTATATAACCTCTCGTTGTACATAAATATCATGTTTAGAGCATTCAGTCAGTAGACAACGAAGCTAGATAAATTTGTTTTTTTAAAAACTGAAGCTGAAAAGCAATCTACTCTGTTCTAATGAGCCTTAGGTTTTGGTCTACTTTTCTGTTTGCTTAAGAAGGACACAAAGAGAGAGGAATAAGAAATTGTTCTTTCCCTAACCCAGAATTCTTGGGGGCGGTGATCTTTCTTAATACTTTAATAAACAAATAAGAGAAGAAATAGCAAATAATGTATTTCACTGGAAGAAGTTAAATGCTAACATTATCACAGGATTTCACAAAAGTCATGTCTCTTACCTGTTTGCAGTGTACTAGGAAAAGACAAGGTGACTTTTTCATCTTCATTCTGGTAGTTAAATCCTGTAGCATGTATTTCTGGAAAGAGAGGGAAAAATTACCAATCTGCATAGACTGAAAAAAAAGATCTAAACTGTAGTAGTTAATACTTTTAAGAGCAAAATTTCTACTAAAATGAACAAAATGTTTGTGTTTTGTTAAGACAGATCTTACTATGTAACCCCGGTTACACTGTAGCCCAAGCAAACCTTGAAGTTCTGGAAATCCTCCTGCCTCAGACTCCCAAGTGATAAATGAAATGTTCTTAATTTAGTAAGTCAAGTTTCAGTAAGAAGTCCAATTCAGATTAGCCTGTTTCAGAATAAATGACCTAAATATGCTCCTTAAAAAATAACTGTACAGAAGCTAGTAAGATAGCTCACTTGGTAAAGATGCTTGCTGTACAGGTCTGGTGATCTTAGTTAAAAATTTCCAGAACCACCAGGTGTAGTGGGAGAGGAGCATGCCTTTGATCTCAGCATTCAGGAAGCAGAGGTGGGCAGATTTCTGTGAGGTTGAGGCCAGCCTGGCCTACACAGAGTCCAGGCCAGCTGGGCTAAGACCCTATCTCAAAAAAACAAAAAACAAACCCCACAAAACAAAAAAACTTTCTCCAGAACCCACACAAAAATAAGAGATGAGAACCAACTCCAGAAAGTTGTCCTCTGAACTTTATATACTGTTGACCCTTGGGTCATGGCACTTGTGCCCACATACATACATCAGGAGTACACATATAGAAAACAAATTTAAAACAGTAATTACAATTCTTTATAAATTCACAAAACTTTGGTGACAAGAGAAATAGTGTTACTACAAATGTGATACTTTTTTAAATTATTATTTTTGTATTATGTGGATGAGTGTATTGTCTGCATGTAGATAGGTGAACCTGTGACGACGTACAATGCCTGAGAAGAGGGCATTGGATCCCCTAGAACCAGAGTTACAGACAGTTGTTAGCTGCCATGTGTGTGCTGGGAACTGAATCCCAGTCCTCTGTAAGAGCAGTCAGTGCTCTTAACTACTGACCCATCTCTACAGCCCCCGAGTGTGATATGATTTTCTTTCTATTTAATTGTTGATATTTTATTTTATGAAATGGGGTTTTGCTATAGCCTGAACTGGCCCGGAACCAGCAATTCTCTTGTTTTAGCTCCTGGACTAAGAAGTTTTCTGACAGAGTTATAGATCTGTCTACTCTAATCCTTGTGTGACTATGATATTGTTTTTTATGTTGCAGTGTTATTCATGAACCTTTTAAAGATTTAGTAAATTGCCAAGAATTCAGTATATGTATATATATCATGAAAGTTCTGCCCTCCCTTTCTCACCCAAGATAGATAAAAATGCAAACAACAGCCATCACTTCTGATAAAATTCTTTGCTATTACATTTTACAGAAATAAAATGAAAACACATGCATAGATTAAGGCTTCAATGTGCTTACTCTCTAACAGGTAAGATTAGAAAGAACCTGCTTATTTTAATGTCACTTTAGAATACTTAGCTGACATGTTAAAAAAAGATCTTTTATACCAAGTTCTAACCACACACATCCCATCTACATTCCAAATGAAAAAGCTGATTAAAGTGGCCTTAATAAGCATGGGTAAAGATGTTCAGTATCAAAACCACAGAGATACACCATTCCACACCCACTAGGATGACTATAATCAAAACAACAGATAATAACACACATAGAGAGAGGGTGTGGTGCTTGAATGAGAAATGCCCTGGATAGGCTCAAGTATTTGAACACTTGGTCCCCAGTTGGCGGTGCTATTTGGGGAGATTTAGCAGCCTTGTAGGAGGAACTGTTTATAGCCTTGTCCCAATTCTAGTTCACTCTCTCTTTTTCCTATATGTAGATTAAGATGTGAGCTCTCTCCTTCCTGCTCCTGCCACCATGCCTTCCCCTGCCATGCCTCCCCAGCCATTATGGACTCCCCTCTGAAATCTTAAGCTAAAGTAAACTCTTCCTTCTCTAAGTTGCCTTTTATCATGGTATATTACCACAGGAACAGAAGAGTATAGAGAAAACTAGGGCCCACCCATCTAGGAATATATAATGGTGGATGGATACTAGAAAACAGTCTAGCACTTACTCAAGGGTTAAATAGACAGTTATCTTATGGTATGACAATCTCACTCCCATATGTTCTCTCTCTCTTGTGCACACACTCTCTCACTCTCTCTGAAATTCAATGTCTATGCAAAGGCCTGTACACAAATATTTATACTATTATTTACAACAGCTAAAACATAGGTCTTCTGTCACTGGCTGTCCATGAACTGATACAGATAAAATATTGTATATCCACACAACAGATTATTATTCAACAATAAAAAGAAATGAAGTGCTGTGTCAGCAATGGCTCAGTGGATAAAGGACTTGCCACGAAATCTAACAACCTCAGTTGGGTGGCTGGAACCCACATGATGAAGGGAGAGAACCAACTCCAGCAAGTTGTCCTCTGACCTCCACATGCACATCTGGTATGCTTGTCATCCCCACCCCCCCAAATAAACAAATGTTTAAAAAAGAGGTAGGGAGGGAGCGTGGGGGAAGGGAGGGAGAGAGAGAAGAAAGAAGGAAACAAGAAAAGGAAGCGCTGGTATGTGCTACAGTGCAGATGAACTTTGTTTTGAGACAAGGTCTCATGTAACCCAAGCTACACTTGAGCTTGCTATGTGGCTGAAGATGACCTCCAGGAATCCAAGGTCTAGGAGACCAAGTCCAATTAGTGATTTTTTGTTTTGCCATCCTTTTTCTTTAAGTGCATATGTGTGCATGTGTGGTGTGTAGAGGCCAAAGATTAATATCAGGTGTCTTTCTGAATCACTCTCCACTTTATTTTTTGAGAATGAACCTGAAGCCCAATGATTCTGCTATGCTGGCCAATGAGCTTCCTGTGATCTACTTGTTTCTGCCCACCCAATACTGAGGTTACAGATTTGTGTGGTCAGTGTTTGGCTTATTATATTGGTGCCAAGGATCCAAAAGCAGGTCCTCATGCTTACACTGCAGACATTTTACCCAATAAATGACCTCTACAGCCCACTGTTAGTCTTTTGCAAACACTCTACCACAGAGCTCCATCCCCAGTTCCCTGAAATTGAATGTATACCAAGTTAAAGCAGCCAAGTTAAAAAAGGAAAGAGACACTCACACAAAATGTCTAGAACAGTCAAGTCTACAGCAACAAGAAATATAAGAGACTGGGGATATGACTCAGTAGCTTGGGAGGTGGAAGCAGAAGAATCAGAAGTTCAAGGTCAGCCTTGAGTACAAAGCAAGTTTGAGGCCTACCTGAGCTACATGAGCTACATGAGACAACAGTGTCAAAAAGAAAAAAAAAAAGGTAAATGAGTGGTTGTCCGGGGCTGGAAGATTGAGGGAAAACAGGCTAATGGGTGCTTTCTTCTTAGAGTTGGGTAAATGTTCTAGACTTAATTCTTATGGTGGCAATACAAGTCGGTGAATATACTAAAAGCCACTGAAATTTACATGCTTTATTCTTGGCGGGGAGGGGTGCTTTTTGAGACAAAGTCTCACTCTAGAGTTCAGAGTGTGAACTCTGTTGTTACATGTGTTGATCCTCTTCATTCTTCGTCCTGAGTGCTGGGATTACAAGCATGCGCTACCATACTACTGCCAGCTGTATAGGCTTTCAGCTGGCTGACTATATGGTATATGAATGATACTTCAATAGGATTTCAAATGATTGTTTATTATCACCATGGTTCATATATGTCTCTGTAAAGCTAAAATCTTTATAAAGTCAATAAAAATGGTAATTTCAGATTTTTAAAAGAACTTCATTAATCCCCTAATCAAACCTTCCTCATTTCACAGATGAAAAGAAAATAAAGTACATAAGTTAAGGTTTGACAAAGATTGAAAAGGCAGCCTACAACTCAGTTCTGTTCCTATACCTATTACCAAAATTCATTATAAAGCAGCTTCTAAATTTAAACAGATATCCAAAACTTGGCATACATATCACTGAACCTATAGCTCATGGATTTGGCTAGGCTGGCTAGTCAATGACTTCCTAGGACAACTTTTATGTGAGTGCTAAAGATTCTATTTCAGATCGTCAGTTTGGACAGCAAATACTTTACTAAGTCATCTCCCCAACCCAAACTATGTTCTTTTCTAAGACAAAATGGGATTATGGTAGCTCTTAGGTATTATGATCAAAGATTGTCTTCATTAAAGTACACTAAAGCCAAAAAATGAAGTATACTAATGCCAATTTATTCTAAACCTACTGAAAAGCTTCAAACAGACAAGAAGTTTATAAAACACAGAAGAACCGGAGTCTGAAAACAGAACAATCCTAGGGCTGAAGGAATGGCTGAGTGGTTAAGAGCACTGGCTGTTTTTGCAGAGGACGGGGGGTCAGTTCCCAGCACCTACATGACAGCTAACAATGGTCTACAACTCCAGTTCTAGGGAGAATCTAATGCCCTCTTCTAACCTCCACAGGCACTGCACGACTTCAGTGCACCTCTTCAGTGCACCTACCTTCATACACATAAAGTAAATAAAATAAAATTGAAGAGAATAGAACAATCCCCTAATGTACTGTTACACTGCATTCCACAGTACATACTTCCAAATGTAGAAAACAATGATATAACTACAAAAAGAATAAAATTTAAAGTTCTCCCAGAAAAGAGTGGACATATATTTGAATCTTTTCAAATATCTTGCATTATGGAAACTATTCCAATTATTTTATGCTAAACAATGCATTATAAGTTGAGTATTCCTTAACCACCAAATCAAAATCTATAATGCTCTAGAATCTTATGCACAGTATCATGCTCAAAATAAACAAATGGCCAAGAAGAAAATGAAAAGGTGTTCAGAATCATTAGTCATCAAGAAAATGCAAATTAAAACCACACTGACTTACTACTACACACCCACTAGAATGATTAATTTTACTAGAATAGCAACAAAAAATGTTGACTAGAACTAAAACTCGTATTTGCTCTTGTTTCCCAAAGATCGAAAACGTTCTCCAACCCAACCTTACAGTTTCTGCATCTGCTAGGACAGTTCTTTCTCCAGCTTTCTAAATACTTTACATAATTCAGATCTTGAACTCCTCTTTAAACATCTGTTTAGTCACATTAAAGAACAGTCCTCATGGGGCTGGGGCATGTAGCTCAATTATAAGAGTGCTTGCCTAGCATGTGTGGAACCCTGGGTTAGATCCCCAGCACTGCATAATACCAGGCATGCCCATGATACATGCCTATAATTGTAAGGACTGAGAAGCTAAAAGCAGGAGGATAGGATTTCAAGCTCACCTACAGTGAGTTCAAAGCCAAGCTTGGCTACATGAAACACAGTTCCCAATACAATACAAAATAGATGAACTAGCCTCACTCTACAAGCCCCTTCAGTGTTTTGCATTTACTACTACTTCATCCTTCATGTTTTCTTGTTGCCTACTGGTATACAATAAGAGTAATTTGGGGTTTTCCATCCCCAAAGTTTGTCCTATAACTTAATCTTCTCTGCCTTTCTCTAGACCACCTTGTCTGATGTTAAATAAGACTGACATGTCAGAAGAGGTCCTGTCTTATACACAGGAGGCAGGGGTAACGGAGATGTCAAGAAGAATCTAGACAGGACTTCCTCACCTATTCTGTTAGCATTAGATATGAAATGATCTCCATCGAAACCCAAAAGGATAGTTTGGTGAGTTTCCAGACACAGAAATTCCTAGAGAATGATGAACCCTTCACCCATGTTTTCTTTTAGAAACAAGGTCTCCCTATATAGGCCAGACTAGCTTCCAACTCCTGCTTCAGACTCCAGAATGTTAGAATTACAGGTTTGTGCCACCATGCTTGGTCCTATCCATCTCATTATCCGTTTCCTTTGTACTAAACCAGTACAGAGATCTATGACCTTGAGAGGACATTATGAGAACATGGAATGGTTGGTAGGTTAGAAGCACAAGTAAAACCACCCAAGGATTATAACAGATATATGAAGTAAAAGACTGGGAACACTGCAGAGGCTGAGGCCTCGATTTATGGGATCTCACAGGCAGACAATGTCAGAATTGAACTGAATTAGAGGAACCTAGCTGGTGTCTTTTTTTGTTGAACTGCTTGTTTGTTGGTGAGGAGAAAGCCCCACACCTTTTGAGGTTATTTTTCTGTTTTTTAATTTTATATCTATGAGTGTTTTGCTTGTATGTATATAAGTATACCCATGTCATGCAATGCCCATGGAGGCCAGAAAATAGTGATAGAACCACTAGAACTGGAGTTAAGGTCAGTTGTTAGCCATCATTGGGTACTGGGAACCAAACCTGAGTCTTCTGCAAAAGCAGCCAGCACTCTCAACTGTGGAGTCATCTCTCCAGCTCCACAGTTTTCTGTCTTAATTGTAGTATGATAGAGAACACTTACTTTCACAAACAGAATATAATTATCAAGAATGTTGAGACTTGGAATTGTATGGTTTTGACCTTTTATGAGTTTTTTGGTTATTGTTTTGTTGATTTTTTGGCAGTACTGAGGATCAAACCCAGGGCCTCATACATGCTAGGTGAAACATGGTTTGCTTTTCAACTTCTTATGATAGCTAGCATAGTTTCTAGAATACAGTGGGTACAGCAAATAGTTATAGAATAAATGAACTCATAAAACAATACACTAGTTAATGATGCTATAGAGTTCATCATATAAATTGTATCAATGAAAACTACCCTTCTTTGTGCAGCCCTCTTTGGCTATCAGACTAGTGAAAGAATGGGCTCCAAGAAATCTGCTGGGAAAAATCTGAAGACCTAGGACAACTAGAAGGAACTTGTCTTCTGGAGAAAGATTTACAACTTATCAGATGATCTTGCAGGAGAGAGGCTGTACTGCATATTTCTTGATTTTTTTTTTTTTTCTTTTCTTTTTTTGGTCTTTTTGAGACAGGGTCTCCCTGTAGCCCCAGTAAGCATTGAACTTGCTATGTAGACCACGGTGGCCTTGAACATCTGCCTGCCTGTGCCTCCTGAGTACGGGGATTAAAGGTGTGTACCATCACACCCAGCTTTCTATTTAAACCTTACCTTCATGTTAGGAACCTGAAGATGGAATTCAATTCCATCTTTGTCTCTCTTCCCAACGTGGCCACAATGAGTAAAATCTCCCTTTTCTCTTTACACTATTAATTTGGCTATTTTAATTGGCTTTTGAGGACCTGTGGCTTAACCTGGCTTGCTGTGGCAGTCTGTGTCCCCTAAGTCCTGTAATACTAATGTTTTATGAATGGAACTTAAGGCTAAGTATAAAGTTACAAGGATCTACTTCAAACACTTCAGAAGATAATATTTGTACTGTAACTGTTCATAGTAGAAAGTCATAATACCAAAAGAAAATAAAAAAGGCTAAATAAAGAGCCAGGTCTGTGGTGCTGGAGAGACAGCTCAGCAGTTAAGAGCACTTGCTGCTCTTTCAGAGTTCAGTTCCCAGTACACACATCAGGCACCTCCAGATGATCCAATGACCTCTTCTGGCCTCCGTAGGTATCTGAGCTCACAATACACACACACACACACACACACACACGCGTGCGCACACGCACACGCACACAAACAAATCTGAGAGATGAGAGAGAGAGAACATGGACACTACATCTTGTAGTTCAGGCCTGTCTCCAAAAATAAAGTCCAAATAAATATGTACCACTGAAATACAGATGAAAAAAGAAGAAAAAAACAATTCAAAATTAATGTTTATATTCAAACTAATATTAATATGACAATATGCTAAATTATACTAATACTACAGTTTATATACACATCTTAAATGTATTCATATAAATTAAATCTTCTGGAAGGTGGAGAGATGGCTCAGCAGTTAAGAGCAGTTAAGCTGCTCTAAGACTTGAGCTAGTACCCAGCACCCACACGGTGGCTTCACAACCACCCGTAACTCCAACTCTGGAGGATCTGACACCATTTTCTGGCCCTTGTGGGTACTGCACACATGTGGTACACATACATACATGCAGTAAAAAATCTCATACACATAAATAAAAATAAATCTTTAAATCTTGTAAGCAGTCATAACTACATATCAAGTATAAACATTATTTTTATTTTACTTTATTATTTCTCTGAAACAAATTTCACTATCTGTTTTCCAGGCTGGTTTCAAGCTCTTAATCCTGCTCTCTCAGTCACCTGAATATTGGGATTACTTATAGGCATGGACCCTGGTTTATAAACATATTTACTTTTATTTTTATTTCATGTGTATGAGTGTATTGCCTGCATGTATGTAAATTCACCATGTTATACAATGCCCATGGATGACAGAAGAGGGGACTAAATCCCCTAGAACTGGAATTACAGAAAGTTGTTAGCTACCATGTGGGTGCTGGGATTCCAACTTGGGTCTTTTGTAAGAACAGTCAGTGCTCTTAACCACTGAGTCATCTATTTGGTCCCATGAACATATTTTAAGTGTACTAAAAACCAGTTTGATGGCTAGATAGATGATCAGTAGATAAAAGTATTTCCTATTCTTCCAGAGGACCTGAGTTTGGTTCCCAGCACCCATTATCAGGTGGCCTCTAAGTCCAGTTCCAGGGGATCCAATACACTCTTCTGTTCTCTGTGGGTACCTGCATACATCACACACACATGCACATAAAAATAAAAGGTTGGGTATAGTGGCACAAGCCTTTAATTGACAGGAATAGGCAGATCTCTAAAAAATGGAGGAAATCAGCCTGGTCTACACAGCAAGTTGCAGGCCAGAAGGGGAAACAGAGAGCCCTGTCTCAAAAACAACCACCACCACCAAGAATCACACACACACACACACAAAAAGGTTAGCTTGGGGTACACAGTCTAAGACTGTCTAAATGCACTTTAAGAAACACATCTTCAAAATGTAAGAAAAAGGCTAGATAGTACAATATTTACCCAACCTACATGAGCCCTGGGTTTAGTCCTCAACATCATAAAAGCAAAAACTAACTGGAAGAATAGAATTTTATGCTCCCTGAGCATTAAGTGTCACCACTATTTTCACACCTCTAAAATTAAAATTATATCATTACCTACCTCATAATTATTTGAAAAGTAAATGTGTAATATACTCGATGTAAAGTGTTTGACATAGTGCTTGGTTATAATCATTATCAAATTTTCTACTCTGGTCAGGCATGGTGACACATGCCTTTAATTCTGGTACATGAGAGGCAGGTAGATCTCTGTGAGATGGAAGGCCAGTCTGGCCTACACAGTAAGACCCTGTCTCAAAAAACAAAAATACAAACACAACAACAAAATCATAATGTATCTAACATCTTCTTCATTAACTCAATTATTATTATACTTGGATAAACAGAGACTTGGATTAAATTACTTTTCATGAAGTACTACATTTCAGAAAAAAAATTTTTTAATATAATTAGCTTTTAAAATCTATTTATAAAATCAAGCATAGTATCTCATGCCTGTAATCTCAGCACTTGGGAGACTGAGGACAGGGGATTAACACAAATTGGAGAGTCATCCTGGGTTACACACTAAGTTCAAGACCAGTAAGTGCTACAAATAGATAGATGTCTTATCTAAAAAAAATTTGAAACTTAGAAGACTATATTAAAAAGGCTTCCCCTGCCCCTATAGCTCAACACTGTAAAGGACTACTACTCAAGTTCCATTTACCAAGTATATCATGCCCTGTCTTTCAACAAAATTTACCAGGTATACTAAACCACAATTTGAAGACTGAACAAACAAGAACAAGTCAGATGAGAGGAATGCTGGAGTTCTAAGATCAGAATTTCATTTAAAACTATGAATAATTTATGAGGTTTAGTGGCAAAAGTAGGTAAAATGCAAGATGAAGAAAACTCATGGGGCTTGCTGGCCTCCTGACAGTAGAGACTCCAGGAGGAAAAGTCACTTTATCTGGAGAGAAAGTTGCTCCAACTTCTCCTTAAAAATGAGAAAACAAGTAATTCAAAGTGTTGGGGGAACAACAACAAAACTCCCAAAAGTGATACTTTCTCAGAAGCAAAAACCAAGAACATGCTGCCAGTAGACATAATCCTGCAAGAAATGTCAAGACTTGTTCTACAGTAAGAAGCATGTAAGTCAAAATTCAGGTGTAGGGGCAGGATATGTAGCTCAGTACAGTGCTTGCCTAGCAGGCACAGAGCCCTGTATTCAGTAATCAATGCCTAATACTTCACAAACCAGGCATGTCAGCATATCCTTATAATCCCAATATTTGGGAGACAGAGGCAGGAGGATAAAAGTTTCAAGGTCGTCCTTGGCTACACTGTATGTAAGTTTAAGACTAGTGTGGAATACATGAGAACCTATTTCAAAAAAATAAAAAATTGGGATCTATATAATGAAAGGAAGAACATTAGGGAATTAGTAAATGAAGATAAAATAAATAACTCACCTAACAGAATTTGTTCAAAATAATAGCATCAATGTATTTGATTTTATAGATATCAGCTTTAAAAAAAAAAGATGTCAACTGTTCTGAACTTGACCCATAAATCAATACAATCTCAAATCAAAATTCCAGTAAGCTGGGGTTAGGAAAATGGCTCAGTCAGACAGTACTTGTCATGCAAGCATGAGGATTCAGAGTGCTATCTCTAGTACTTACATAAGAAGCTGGTCGTGGTGGCATGCATTTGTAACCATAGGAAGGATAGCACTGGGGCAGTAAAGACAGTAAGATCTCTGGGGCTCACTGGCCAGCGAGCTTGGCCTAGTCAATGAGTTCCAGGTCCCAGTAAGACCCTGTCTCAAAAACCAATGTGGGCAGTTCTTGAGGAACTACACACCCAAGGTTGACAGCTGGCCTTCACATACACACAGGCACAGGAGCAAAGACATACATACATACACACATACGCCCCAGCAAGTTATTTTGTAGGGTAATTACAAATCAATTCTCAATTTTATATGGAGAAGCAAAACACCCTAAATATCCAACAAAGTACTGAAGAGGAATAAAAAGTCAGAGGACTAAGACATTATAAAGCTATGGTAATTAAGGTAGTGTGATACTGGCAAGAGAATACACAAACAGATAAGAAACAGCACAGCAAGAGACAGAATACACAGTCACCCAACCTCTGACATAGGAACAAAAGCAATACAATAAATGACAGTCTCTTCAACAAATGATGTTGAAACTAGACATCATACACATGCAACAGAACAAAAGAATCTAGACACAGAGCTTAAAGCATCCTTCATAATAACTCAAAATGGACCACACGCCTAAATGGAAAACATCGAATTATAAAACTGCCAGAACACAACAGAGGAGAAAAACCTAGATGACTTAGCATACGGTGATGGCTTTTAGATATAACCTCAAAAGATATGTATCCATCAAAGAAATAACTAATAAGCAAGATCTCATTAAAATTAAAAATTGTCTTTGTAAAAGACATTGTCAAAATAAGGAAAGTACAGGATAGGAGAAAAACATCGTAAGATATTATCTAGCAGGTAAAAGACTATTATCGAAAACACATAACAAACTGAAAACTCAACAATACGACAATAAGCAATCTCATTATCAAAGTTAGTTAGGATGACTGTGCTGGCACTCACCTGTAATCCCAGAACTGAGAGTCTGGGCAGGGGGATCCTGGGTTTATGGTTAGGCTGAACTAATACTGACACAATCTTGAAAGAAAAAAGAAGAAGAAAAAGAAGAAGGAAAGGGAAAGGGAAAAACAAAGTTTTAGTATGTACAAGGCCCAGGGTCAGAGCTCAGCAAGGAAGAAAAAGAAAAGAGAAAAAGATCAAAACCAAAAAAAGAAAGAGATGGTAAATATGCATATGGAAAGAATATGCATATATGTCATGGGGAAAAAAATGAGACACTTCTACATACCCATCAGAATGTACAAAATCCAAAACACTGAAAAATCAAATTCTAGCAAGGACTCTTATTTACTGCTGACAGAACAGCCCCTTTGGATGACAGAATGGTATTTATTTTCTTACAAAAAATGAATATCAGCTGGGCACGGTGGTGCATGCCTTTAATCCCAGCACCTGGGAGGCAAGGTAGGAGGATCTCTGTGTGATTGAGGCTAGCCTGGTCTATGTAGTGAGTTCCAAGCCAGCTGGGGCCACAGGGAGCACCTGTTTAAAAAAATAAAAACAAAAACTGAATATGCACTGGGTGTGGTGACATGTGCTTATAATCCCTTCACTAGGAAGGTAGAAGCAGGAGGATCAGGAGTTCAAGGCCATCCTTAGCTACATATGGAGTTCAAGTCTGGCCTAAGCTACTTTAGATCTACCTCAGGAAATAAAAAAGGAACCTGAACACTCTAACACGTAATCCAGAAACCTTTATATGGATTTTTATACAGTTGTATTCATAACCATCAAAACTAAAGCACTCCTATATATGAATAAACTGTGGTGTATGCAAAAAACAGAATATTATTCAATGCTAAAAGGAAGCAAGCCACTAAGCCATCAAAAGACATTGAGGAAAGCTTTAATGTATATTACTAAAGTGAAAGGAACCCAATGCAAAAGATTGCATACTGTACGATCCCAACCATCTGACATTTTGGAAAGGACAAAACTACAGGTACAGTAGTAATGATAAGATTAGTGAGTACCAAGGGATAGGATGGGAAGGATGAAAGGAGAGAGCACAGACAAGTTTTAGATACTGGGATAGTTCTGTATGATCCTACAATGTGGGTACTTGTAGTTATTTGTCAAAACCTACAGATAGTACACCAAACTGAAGTTAGATATTGTTTTGGATGAAGTTCATCAGTTGTAACAAATATGTCACTCTGGTGTCAGGATTAACATTAGAGGAAGCTGTTGGGCATATGGGGACAGGGGTTATATGGGAACTCTGTATTTTCTTCTCAGTTTTACTGTCAATCTAAAACAGTTCTAAAAATATTTTATTCAAAGTGAAATAAGATAATCATTTAATTTAGAAAACAGGATGTCCTGAAAGTTACCAAAGAATTGAGAAAGTGTTTGGTTCCTCAATGAGCTGTAAAACTGTGGTTAGTTTATGCCTAAGTTTACCCATTCTTCAGAAGAGCAATAGTACAAATAAACATTATACTCCAATCCCCCAAACTCACTACACTCAGAAATAGCAAGCCAGAGACAAAAGTAAATACAACAACAGTCTCAGATATAAGGCCATTTTAGTGCTCAAAACTCTTAAAAGCCATACCAGCACTCAGCAAGCTGAGGCAGCAGTGTTGTACCTGTTCAACCCACCCTTGGTTATATAGTAAGTCCCTGTCTCAAACAAAACAAAACAAAAAACTCTATAAAGATACTGGGTATGATAAATTCAGTATCAGAGTACTTGTCTAGCATGCATGAGGACCCTAGGTCCTATCCCCAGTACCACAAGACACAGCCTACCTGCTTCACACACAAAATCTAAAAGCTACCAAAGGAAGAAAATTTGTAATAGATTCGGAATCTTTTATTTATTTACAGTGCTAGGGACCATACTCAGGACCTCACACATGCTAGCCAAGTATTTTACCACTGTACTACACCCCATCCCTGAATTTCTCAACTTTTCTTCACATTTACTGCTGTGTATGTGTGCACATTAACCATAGTGCACAACTGAAGATCAGAGAACAACTTGAAGGAACCAATTCTTTTCTTCCACCATGAGGATTCTGGAGATTCAATTTATATCATCAGGTTTAGGGGGCATGTGCCTTTAGTGAGTAATCTTGCAGGCCCTGAAATTTTTTTTAAAATATAGTACCACCAGAGTACATACAGCAAATAAACTCAAAAAATTTGCTCAATATATTTCATTATAACATGGCATGTTATACAGTATGTATATCCGTTTACAGTAAGAGCTTATAAAGAGCCAGGTGTGGTGGCATACACTCTTAATCCCAGCACTTGGGAGGCAGAGGCAGGCAGATCTCTGTAAGATCAGGCCAGTCTGTCTACACAGCAAGTTCCAAGGCGGCTGGGGGTACAGGAATACTTGCCCCCCTCCCAAAACAAAACCCCCCAAAAAAACAAAAAACAAGGGGCTGGAGAGATGGCTCATTAGTTAAGAATACTGGTTGCCCTTTCAGAAGACCTGGGTTCTAATCCCAGCTCCTACAAGGTGACTAACAACCATTCAGAACTCCAGTTCCAGGGGCTCTCACCCCTCTTCTGGCCTCCAAGGACATTGCATGACACAAGTACACACATATACATGGAAGTATAAACTCATACACATAAATAAATAAGTTAAAAAAAATTTATAAAAATTTCAAGGGTTGCTCCAGGAATGGTAACACACACTTGTAATCCTAGCACTTTGGAGGTTCAAGGAAGAGGATTTAGGAGTTTTGAGGTCAGCTTAGATCATACAGTACATTGAAAACTAGCCTGAGCTACATAGAAAAATTAAGTAAATAAACAAACCTCTTTTTTACCCTTTTTTAATCAGACAGCTAGGTTTATATTTTATATTGAGGTCCAAGTGATGAAGCATACGCATAACTTCTTGGAATAAATTCCAACTTTCTTCAAAAGTTCTAAATTTACCAGGCATAGTGGCACACACGTACAGTCCCAGCACTTGAGAGGCAGAGACAAGCAGATCTCTGTAAGTTTGAGGCCAGCCTGATCTGCATAGAAAGTTTCAGGCCAGCCTGGGCTGTATAGTGAGACCCTGTTTTAAAAACAAAACAAACACAAAAAAATTTAAAAGTTCCAAGTTAATTTTTAATGTTTTACTTATTATTTTTACTTTATGTGTATAGGTGTATTCCCTGCATGCATTTAAGTGTGCCCATGTCATGTTGGAGGTCAGAAGAAGATGCCAGATCCCCTGAAACTGGAGTTATGAAAGGTTGTTAGCCACCATGTGGGTGCTGGGG
Organism: Eospalax fontanierii; assembly: GCA_035773235.1. Lineage (NCBI taxonomy): Eukaryota > Metazoa > Chordata > Mammalia > Rodentia > Spalacidae > Eospalax > Eospalax fontanierii. The sequence goes on from CM069531.1 coordinate 71,552,671, forward strand.
AACAAATCCAGGTCGTCTTCAAGAGCAGCCAGTGCTCTTAACCTTCGAGCCATATCAACCTCTATTTACAGGCTTTTTTTTTTTTTTAAGACTTTCTTATTTTGCATTTGTAATTAATTATTGAAGGCCTCATGAATGCTAAGTAATCACTCTACCACTGGGCTATATCTACAATCCTTAAAGATATTTTTATGAAACAAGCATTCTTTTAATTATTTTCTATTTTATGTGCATGAGTATTTTGCCTACATGTATGTGAGGGTACCACATGCATACAAAATCCACAAAGACCATAAGAGGACATTGGTTCCTTTAGAACTGGAGTTTATGTATGGTTGTTAGCTGTCATGTGAGTACTGGGAATCAAACCTAAGTCCTCTCCAAGAGCAGCCAGTGTCCTTAACTGCTGAGTCATCTCCAACTCAGACAGACATGCATTCTTTGGTTCAGTCTCCCTTCCATCAAATTATACAAATTCCAGCCCAATTCACTCATTTTTTTTTTCTTTATCTGTTTGACTCCATAGGAACTTTGATCTGATACCCCTAACCTCTACCACTGTCTTTAGAACTGAAGTTATACTCAAATACCTTTTCATTTAATATATTTGTGTCAGAGACTGCTATTTTTTCCTTCTCTTTTAATCTTCCTGTTTTATATCTTCTAAATAATGACATTAAATATGTCAACTTCAAAGTAATTGTGGCTAATTGATTTTATTGGTTATCCATACATAATTGTATGACAGGATATATATTACTAAAACTTTGGTAAAGGTTTATGATCAAATGCCAAGAACTATTACTTTTTGTCAAGTTAACAGTATTATTGTGAAATTACATGTGACAATATTCCTGACCTGTTTTATTTCATTAAACACATGCACACTCCCACATGCATACATTGAAATACACAACTGTACTTCAAGAACATTAAATTTTATGACATTACATAGATAATCAAAGTGATGGTAGCACATTTGAAACTACGTATTGGAACCTTGTTTGATATGTTATGTTACCAGTGACAATTTGTTTTTCTTATACAATAATGCTGCAAACATACCTGTAGAATATATACTATGGGGAAATTGGCACAAAACTTTTTCATGTGATCATTTTCTATGCGGTTTTACTCAAGCCATCTATTAATGATAAATTAAAAGACTCTTTACCTGTCAGGACCTGAGTTCAGGCACTCTAGAGTTTCGTATTTCTCTTGCAGAAGCTGATGACAATACTAATCCCTGCACTGTGTAGGGAGGTGCATTCCTTGCACTGGCTTAAGTGCTAGTGATTTCACCAACCCTTGAAGTGCAGAACAGTAAAAAAACAGTTTTCAGCGGTTTTCGCTTACTAGTTTTTCATTAAGAAAAAAATATTACAAAGATCTCAAGTAGGTTTTAAAAATAAACCATGCTTAAAGACAGGGTCTTAAAGAGACATATGCTAACAGGTCTCTCAGGATTACTGCACATACCACAAGATGGCTTTTCTTCATATAAACCTACTACACGACAATTTCATGTATTAAATTAATTTCTGGTTTTACCTTAAAGCATAAAAATTGAGTGGCTATTAATATCTGAATCTTACAGAAGGCAATCATGAATATTAATGGCTATCAGATGTGATTATCTAGTTTAAGAAGTCCCCTATTGAGCTTTCCCCCTGGAAAGAGCTGACAGTCAAATCTGTAACTACTAGTTTCTAAAGAAACAACATTCCATACCCTCCTATAAGGTAAAAGTCAAAAAATATTATGTCCAAGGGCAAAATTAATGATGGATGTGTGTGTGTGTGTGTGTGTGTGTGTGTGTAGGTCAAATCTATCCCTGTTCCTTATACAAACCTTAAAATATCAAATTAATAAATTGCCCATTCTCTAAATTACATTGTAATTTTAAGCAAGCTTCCACATGACTCCAGGTTTCTTTCTCCTGTTGCTATAGGAGAAAAGGGTTGAGAAATATACCTCAGCTAGTTCTGAAAGAACCTAAAATATTCAATGCTTTATCTGAATCTCTGAATAGATTCTACTTCCTTAAGAGTGTGCTTCTCTCTTGACTTGGTGAACAACAGTTGAGCTTATTTAAAGTCTTTCCTGGCAATTTGAGTACAGAGGTTTAAAAAGAAAGATTGAGCTAAAATCATGCCAACTGGAAGGTGCAGGTCTATTTTACTAGATCTGCCTATCTAACTATTATAATGGATATCACATTAACAACCTACATTGAACTTAAATATTCTCTACCTACAATAAAGAAAGCTTGCCTTGATGCAACTGCTAAAGTGTTTCCATTTCTCTTCACAGTTGAAGAAATAATCATCCTTTCATTTACCAGGAAATCTTTCAAAAGTTGGCACTTGTTCAAGTCCATTTAAAGAATCTGTTTTTCCAAATTTAAAAGACAGCACTTTGATCTCACTTCTAATCAAGTGAGCATATGCTATCTGCAGGACTGGTACTACCTCATCTTTCTAATGACAAGATATTTTAAGACTAATTCACAACAAAAATATTGTCAGACCTTAAAATAAACTTGAATGTTTCTTTTTGGTAGCATATAAAGCAGAAAGAAAATAACAATACAAAACACAAATTAAAAGAAAAATTTCTAGCTTATTTTATGTCAAATGAGAACTTTCTTTTTAAAAAAATATCTTTCTTATTTTCATTTTATGTATATGAGTGCTATGCCTGCATCTATGTAAGTGCACCCATGTTGTGCAAAGCCCATGGAGGTCAGAAGAAGGCATCTGATTCCCCTGGAACTGGAGCTACAAGTGGTTGCTAGCCACCATATGGGTGCTGGGAATTGAATCCAGGGCCTCTGCAAAAGCAGCCGGTGCTCTTAACCACTAAGCCATCTCTCCAGCCCCAAATGAGAAAACTTTCTAAAAGAAAGTCTTGGTGCAACCATTAAAATATTTGGACAAGGTATGGCAAGATAAAAGTAAAAACCATTTTAGCCTGTTGATTGTAGTAGCACATGCCTTTAGTCCCAGCACTCGGGAGGCAGAAGCTAGGAGTTCAAGGCTAGCCTGGTCTACATAATGAGTTCTAGGCCAACTCCAGAGTGACCTGCCTGTCTCAAAAAAAAAAAAAAAAAAAAAAAACTAAAAAACCCCCCAAAACAAAACAAAAAAAATTTCAGCATATGTGGGAATAAGATTTGGGCTCTAAACCTATCACAACCTTACTGAAACCACAGGGTCTACAATAGTTCTCATTTTAAAGATGCAAATAGGGTTCCCACACAATATACTATGCTTCTTCTCAACATATTTTTCCTCACAAGTAGCATCATCATCTAGCTTCTAACCTTAGTATTCAGCCTCACAAAGTAAGTCTTTTTTCAATTATAAGTAGGACTTACTATCCCAATTAAATCTACAGTTCAAGGTGAAGAAGGTCTTTTAAGAAAGACAATAGTCTGCGCCTGGTTGTCACATGCCTTTAGTTCCAAAACTATGGGAGGCAAAGGCAGACAGATGTCTTTTAAGTTCAAGGCCAGCCTGGTCTACAAATTTGAGTTCTTGGCCATCCAGGGTCATGTTGTTAGACCCTGTCTCAAAATAAATAAACAAAACAAAAACAAATATAATAATTTAGCCTTATGCTTGTTACTATATTCATTTTACATTCATTAAAATGTGATTTTTCCAGGGTAACAAAATAAGTTGTTTCAAGCAAAAATTAAATTGAAATTTCTATCATTTCATAATACACATTTAGAGATTACTATTCAAATATTTCCATAAACATTTAAAGAGCTTTCTTTGCTTTGCATTGTTTAAAGTAATAAACACTGGTCTCAATCTGAAAGAATCTTTCTCTCAATCCTTCTCTCTCTTCCCACAGCCAATTAAAATGGAAAACAGTTCTTACCTTCATCTCCTTCTGGTACATACGAAGCTGTAATAATGTCAATATCAGCACAATTCATCACAATCTGATTGGTTGCCTGCCTCACCTAAGAGGAAAGGAAAAACCAACAGTAATCAGAAATAGCCCAAAGTAATGTTTCCTCTCATCTTGACCTGTTACATGAAAAATTTTAAAACCTAGACTTCACTAAAATCTAATAAACATAAAACTAAGTGTTTATACAACAATGGTAGAAATTAGTATAAATACTTCAAAGCAACTCACATTTCCTAACAAATATTAAAAATAATAAATGTTCAAGTATTTCATACTACTGAAACAACTAACCAATAAATAAAAGCATCTTTTCCTCTCAAAATTTTTCTTTTTAACATTTATTTTTTCAGCTTCAAGTGCGCTCCTCAAAGTGCACACTTCAGTCTGGTACCTGCAAAGGCCACCAGAGGGCATTGGTTCCCACTAGAGTTACAGGTAGCTGTAAGCCACCTACCTAACTTGGGTTCTGAGAACTGAACTCAGGTCTTCTGAAGGAACAGCAAACACTCTTAACTACTGAACCATCTCTCCAGCCCTCAAAATGCTTATTTAAAGCCACTTAATTTTTTTCTTTCAAAAATTATTTTAATAAGGAACATTTCTTACATATAGCACTGACTATATATTTTATCTGTACATCAAAACCACCATGAAGTCTTCCTTGAGGATAAAGGTCAGCATATCATAAACTGTAATGTAAAAAACATCATAAAATAGGGGCTAGAGAGATGCCTTAATAGTTAAGAGCACTGGCTATTCTTGCAGAGGACCTGAGTTTGGTTCACAATGTCCACATGGCAGGTAACAAACCTCCATGGAGATCCAATGCACTCTTCTGGCCTCCAAAGACATTGCATGCACATGGTGCACCTACAGACATGCAGGTAAAACACTTATATAATTAAAAATTAAAAAAGAATTAAAACTTCAGCAGGGTATGGTGACAGGGGCCTTTAATCATAGCACTCAGGAGGCAGAGGTAGGTGGATCTCTGTGAGATCAAGGCCAGTCTGGTCTCCAAGCAAGTTCCAGGCCAACTGTGGCTACAGGGAGACCCTGTCTCAAAAAAGACAAAACAAAACAAACAACAACAAAAAATTTTCAACTTCGTAATATAAATGCTAAATGAATTTTCTATCTCAAATAAATATTTCACTTGTAAAAGACACTATTGACCTACCACCATGATAAAATCAACATTATTTGCTACAAATTTTTAAAAATTTCCCTTTATCTTTGATCAACAACCTGAACATATTAAATGAAATAGTCCAAAAAAATTTTTTTTGTGTAGTGCTGAGGATAAAAACCAAGGCACTATACAAGCTAGCATACACTTTCATTATGCTACATCCCAAGCCTGAACAACTTTTAAATTTTAAATTGTACACCTAAGATGGCTATAGTGTTTCATGGCTATAATCATTATCATTTGGGAGGTACAAGACAGGAGGAACTAAAGTTACAGACCAGCTTGGGATATACAGGGATTTCAAGCCCAGCCTGAACGACATAGCTAGACTTTCCCTTAAATTAAAAAAAAAGGAAGGGAGGGAGGGAGGGAGGGAGGGAGGGAGGGAGGGAGGGAGGGAGGGAGGGAGGGAGGGAGGAAAGGAAGGAAGGAAGGAAGGAAGGAAGGAAGGAAGGAAGGAAGGAAGGAAGGAAGGAAGGAAGGAAGGAAGGAAAATTAATCGCATAATTTAGCATGATGAAATCTCACTCTTACCCCATCTGGGAATCATCCCTTTGATAAGTTTATTCAGATTATACACTCTACTCACAACCAGGCATTTAGAAGCCTTCTAGGTTATCAGACTGACTGCTGAGGTATAGAAGTGCTTCTACCCAAGTAATCCTTATTTTACTTAATGATGGCCCAAAAGTACAAGAATAGTTATATAAAGCAGGCATCAAAAAATTAAAAATGGAAGAAGCGTCAAGTGCAATGGCACACAGCTTTAGTCCCAGCACTCAGGAGGTAGAAGCAGGTGGATCTCTGTGAGATCAAGGCCAGCCTGGTGTATACAGCAAGTTCCAGGATTAGCTCTTGTACCACATGGCAACAGTGTGGGACATAGAGGAAAATCATAAACTATAGGCTTGCCACTCCCCATGTTTTCAGGAATCAGGAGGAATCATGGAACATGTCCTTAGAGACAAGGGGACAGTGCTGCATGGATATAAACTGAATGTATATACTGAGATTCCCTTTCACTCTTCTGAATGTTCTAGAGCTAACTATATCCTAAGGCTGCTGTATATCTTTTCCAGGTATGCTTAAGTATTTTTGCTACAAATATACAAGGATCTTCAAATCATAATTTTCTAATTTTATACAAATGGTATCAGAGTGTACATAAACAACCTTTCCCAACTTGCTTTATTCATTTAATATTATGTTTTTAAAGATAGGCTAATGGTAATAGAAGAGATTTAATTAATTTTTTAATTTTTTGGGGGGGGGGTATTTTTGAGACAGGGTCTCCCTGGAGGAACAGCTGGCTATGAGGTGGCCTCAATCTCCTAACTCCCAAGTGCTGCCAATTAAAGTTATGTGACACTATGCCTGGCCCTTCCTTTTTCTTTATGAATGTTTGGCCTACATGTATGTATGTGCACCACATAGATTTTTGGCACGCAAAGAGGACAAAAGAGAGTGTCAGACCCCCTAGAACTAGAGTTACAGATGGCTGTAAGGCACCATGTTGACACTGAACTGAACTCAGGTCCTTCAAAAGAGCAGCAGTGTCCTTCTGAACCATCTCTCCAGTTTCTATCCAGTCCCTTCCTAAAAGAAGTTTACTTCCATTTTGTTGTTTAAATTCCTTTATTGTTTTTTTACATAAAATAGTACTACAATAAACATATTGGTCTGTATTTTCTTGTGCACATGCAGAAGAATTTTTTCCAGGTGAAGAAACCTAACAGTGATCTTTCTGGACTACAGGAAATCTATATTCATCACCTTTATGAAGACTTGCAAGTTACCCATCAGAGTAGTATCAACTAGCAATCCACTGCACAAAGAACAGAGGTTTAGCATCTTCCAAATCACTTAAAATTTCTGACAATCTGCTGCATATTAAATGGTATTCTATTGTTTTAATTATAATCTCCCTAATTAACATTCATTACTAAGTATCTTGAGTTTTCCTCTGGGAATTTCTTGTTTAAACCCTTGTTCCTCAAATACACAAGGTCCTTAGTTCAAGCCCCATCCCACAAAGAAAATTTTTTAAGTTCTTATAAATCTTCCCATTTCAAAACAAAAACCTTAATCAATATTATACCTCCTTCCCCACTGATACCCACACACACCCCCAACCTGATTTCATACATTCTGTCATTTGTGTTAAGGTCTATCACACCAAGTTAGTGTTCCCAGACATCCCTCAGTTGCAGGTTCATCCACTGAGGTCTAGACAGCCTATCTAGAGTCCCTCCCTAGTTTTTATATATTTTTTAAAAAGGTAATATTCATTTACATAGTGTCTTTCATCAGAACATACCCAGTTAGCACTAAAACCTTTATGTGTCACTGGTTATTTCTGCTCTACATTTGAAAAGAAAGAGGGGAGGAGATCTCTCTGCCTATTTATAAACTGATTTAAAGGGGAGGGGGATGATTAGCCAGGAATGGGGAGGCATTCCTGTAATCCCAATACTTAGAAGGCAGAGCCAGGAGGATCACACATGAGTTCAAGGCCAGCCTGGTCTATATAGTAAGGTCCAGCCCAGCCAAGGCTATACAAGGAGACCTTATCTCATAAAACCAAAAAGGGGCAGATAAGACAGATGGCTCAGCCAGTAAAGGCTGCTGCAGTAGTCACTTCTGACAACCTGAGGTCTGACAACCTGAGAGTCAGATCGGCAGAATCCACATGGTGGAAGGAGAGAAACTACAAGTTCTCCTCTGGCCTCCATATGCACACATACACCCACACCCTCCAAATAATAAATGTATTTTAAAAAAGGAAATAATGAGAAACTGAAAAAAAAAAAGCACTTAACTGAAGTTTAATCCGAAGGGAATAAATATTTTTCAGAGTTCTAAGCTTATGCCAACAGAACAGTAATAGTTAATGGTCCTAATCCTTATCTAGGCAACCATATTGTCTTCTATCAACATTATAGAGAATTTTAATGGTAACCAAGCAGTTGATCTATCAAGGTCAAAATATTTGTACCACATTACATTTGCAAATCACTTTTTAGCCCACTCCTACTGTACCTATTCTGAAATTGTTCAAAATATTTTCAAAAGGCATAGTACACATCATCAAATTACCATTATACTCCAGTATGTTTAGGAAAAATCCATCTGTTTATACTAATAAATTAAACTGCTTGTTACTTAACAGCTACTAATTTTTTGCAGGATACTGACATTTTTAGAAGTATGAGGGAGGGAAAAGCCAAACGAACAAAAATATGTATCTTAAAAATAGAATTCAATTCAACTTTCTTGAATCAGTCAATATTCTTTGCCCCATATTAAGTGATACATTCATTTTAGAAGCTGATGAAATATAGGACAATCTATGGAAAGTGACTGTGTTAGCACATACTACCTGATAGATAATAATCACTTAAAGGATGTTGTTAAGACACACACACAAAGACTCCACAGATTAAATATATTCTCACAGAATTTAAAAACCAACACCCAGGGGATGGAGAGGTGACTCAGCTATTAAGAACACTGATCTTGCAGAGGATCCAAGTTCAGTTCCCAGCACCCATATGACAGCTAATAACAATCCTAACTCCCATTCCAAGGGACCTGACTCCCACTTTGGGCCTCTGTGGTCACTGCATGCATGTGATATACTTACTTGCAGGTCAAACACTCACATAAAATAAAATAAATCTTTAGGGGAAAAAAATTCACCTAACAGTTTATAAAGTACCTGATCAAAAGAATTAAAATTGAAGAATTTTGTGATATATCAGATGGTTCTTTGAGTATCAGCATTAATGTCTTACCCAAGAAAGTAATTTCAAATAGGCATGTGGACATGGGCATAAATGCTGACTATAACCATTTAAAAGATGTGTTACTTCTCTTATAGTGACATCATCTTTGTAAATCTTACCTGTATTCTACTACTTTTTAAAAAAAGGTTTTAATTCAAATTAATTTCAGCAGTAAAACTGTCAGTTTCTAACTTTAAAAAGTGAAATGTGGAGCTGGAGAAATGGCTCAATTAAAAGCACTGACTGGCTTCTCTTCCAGAGGACCTGATATAGTGGCTATCAATGGTTCATAGTTCCAGTTCCAGGGGGATTCAATGCCCTTTTCTGCCTCTGCAGGCACTGCATCATGCATGGGTGCACTTATACATATGCAGGCAAAACATTCTACACATAAAAGTAATTTTACACATTTTACGTGAAATGTGTAAGTTAGGCTATAAATTGTGTTAATAACAAACCACTTTCAATTCTATTCTTCCATTTAATGCTATAAAAGAGGCACAGAGGTATATATCTTTAATCTCAGTGCTCAGGAAGCAGAGACAGACAGGTCTCTCTAAGTTAGAGGCTAGCCTGATCTACATATCAAGTTCCAAGCCAACTAGTACTACACAGTAAAAGGCTGTCTCAAAAAACAAAAGGAAACAAGAATAGAATGTTATTAATTTCTGTTTCAAGCCCAAGAATAAGTCTTTTGGATTTCTATACAGATTGCACTTCAAATGAATTACATAAAAAGGGCTGTACTATGGAAGCAGTATGATCCTTGGTAACAACTTTTCAAAGTTTCCTAGGAGTTACAAAGGTGGCAATCTCAGACCATTTTTCCTGAATGAGTGTTTACTACAATCATTCAAGAATACATCTTAAATTGTGTGTGGTGGTATAGGCCTTTAATCTCAGCACTCTGGAGGCAGAGGCAGGCAGATCTCTTTCAGATTGAAGACAGCCTAGTCTATAAATATAAAGCAAGTTCCCGGCCAGCTGGAGCTACAGGAAGAGCCTGTCTCAAAAAGACCAAAAAAAAAAAGGGGGGGGGGGGGGATGGGGCAGCCTGGAGAAATGGCTCAGCAGTTAAGAACACTTGCTGCTCTTGCAGAGGATCTAGGTTCAATTCCCAGCACCCACATGGCAGCTAATAACCATCTGTTAAGTCCATTTCCAGTCTTTTTCTGATCTATGAGGTCATTGTACAACATGGGTATACTTACATGTATGCAGGCAGTATACTCAGACACATAAAATTAAAATGATAAATAAAATATTTTTAAGAAGAAATATATCTTACATTTACTCTAGTTAAAACCCAATGGTTTTGGGTTTTTTTGGATTGTCAAAGTCCAGAGATATTAATAAAAGAAACATAACAATTAGAAAAACAGTCAGTCAGAAGCCTGAGTCACCTTCCCTAACAAGTGATTTCAATGTTAAAATTTTACAATAATTGTTGTCTTGGTGGAACAGTGCTATAATGAGAAGCAAATAACTGGTAAATTTAAATTAAGTCAAGTTTCCTAACAAAAGATATTAAAAGGAACAAATAGAAGATCAAATAAAAGCACCTCTTCTTTCTATTTTTAAAAGACAAAATCTGTTACATAGCTTAGACTGGCCTCAAATTCACTACTGTAATCAAGGCTGGCCTAGAATTCAAGAACCTCTGCCTCCATCTCCAAAGAACTGGGATTACATGCACACACAACCACTCCCTGCTGTAAGTACACACCATTAACATAAAAAGTGGTTTAGATATAGAGAATAGACATTTACAAAATGTGGCTTCTTTCATATGCAATAAGAGTTTAAATTATATGTATGCATAATATGCATCTATCTTTGGGTAGCAAAAAGTTATCTTTGGGCATGGGAAGACAAGGAAATTAATTTCAGTGGTCTTCCTGACTATTGGAATTTTGTTTGTTTTGTTTTATTTGGTTTGGGGAGGGGCAGGATCTCATGTAGCCCAGGGTGGCCTCAAACTCACTACATAGCCAAGGATGACCTCAAGCTTCCTATACTCCTGCCTTTACCTACCAAGTGCTAGGATTACTAGTATATGCCACCACACCTGATTTTTTACAGTGCTAGGGAACAAATTCAGGGCTTTGTGCGTGCTAGGCAAGCAAGCACTTTATCATCTGTGCTACATCCCCAGTCCTATCTGTGACATTTTCCAAAATATTCCTATGAACAGTCTGAAGCAATGGGGCAAAACATTGAATCGAGATGATGAGCTACTTTTTATGTATTTCTAAAATATTTCCTGATACAAAATAAAATCTGAAAGAGATTACAAATGACCAAATAAACCAAGAACCACATGCTCACATGGTATTCCAAAGGAAATCTCTAATATCAGCACTAATCTCAGATAACAAAATAACTACCAGAAGGCTCAATCCTTTGCCACTGACTCATGTACAGATTAGTCTAGATTTACTTTACAATAAAAAACAGGCTTACTTATGTTGCAAAGTTCAAAGAAGCTTCATAGATAAATTTACTACTCAAGACATTTATCCAAGTTGTATTAGACAACATCAATAATCTAGAACCAGGAAGTTAAAAAGGGGGGGGGGGGGCATGTATACAATACCAGAATAGATGATACAAAGTCCACACAATAAAGCTCAGATCCTTTACTTGGAAGAGAATCCACCAAACTCTCACTTGTAAACTTATTTTTAAGCTCAAACATTAGCTTGTTCATTTGGTTACATTGACTTCAGCCCAAATCCAGGAAAACATAAGAGGAGAGAAACTGCACAATAGGCAGCGATGAGACACAGTGAGCTGCAAGAAGGAATAACCTGAGCACAAGAAAACAAAACATTACAGAACAGATATTACACTGATGAATTACAGAGAGTACAGTCTGAGGTAACTTCTATGATTTAAGTATTCTAGCATGAGTGACAGATGTTCGTAATGATCCAGTGTTTCAAAAAAGAAAGAAAAAGAAATCTACAGTGTGAAGAATTATAAAGCCCAAACATCTGCAACAGAATCAGTGAACATTATTTTTTAAGTTTAAATGTCTCAAAGGATAAGCCTGATTTATATAGAAAATTCACCACAGAATTCAGTGACAGGTAACATTAGAAAAAGGTTAGCAAGTCAAAGTTCTATCTGCAGGGAGCTGTGCTGGTAGGACTTGAGCCTAAGTCCCTTCACCTCCTAAATCCTAAGCATGTGCTCTACCACTGAGCTGTAGTACCCACAAAACAGTGGGTTGGCCTTCCCTTCCTTCCTCTTCCTTCCCTTCTTCCTTTCTCTTTCCTTCCTGTCTTGTCTCTGTCTTTTGAGACAGGGTCTCACTATGTAGTACTGGCTGATTTGGAACTATGTAAACCATTTTGGCCTTGAACTTGTGGCAATTCTGCTTCTGCCTCCCAAGGCTTAAAATCACAAACATGAGACACTAGGCCCAGTTTTGTCTCATACTTCTTGTTTTATAGATACGTTTTTAAAAACTAAACAGGAAAAAAAAAAAGTGAACAAATTTCCTTATTAGTCATCTTCTAAATTTTATTTACTTACTTACTCATTTATTTGCTGGGCATTGACCTCAAGTCCTTGAAGCACATATTCTTACCATTAAGCTATCCCCCTTTACACCTCAAATTTAAGACCCATTAATGATCTAGCATAATGCTAATGAATATTGCTTTTTTAAAAAGTAATTAAAAAAGAAGCTGCAATTAATGACTAGAGGGAAAATACAGAAAATGTGAGAAAAAAATTTCGTTAACACCGGCCTGACAATAACATCCATTTAGATGCCAAGCTATTAGCTTGCCAAACAAACTACCGTATCTGTAACTTTCCTACTACCAATTTAGTCATCTCCAGCATGAATGTTTTGTTGGTAGAAGCCAGAGATTAGCTAATATATCCTGATTTTTTAATTTTATGAAGTTAGTTTCTCTGATACAAATAAAGTATTTCTACAAGAGATCTGTACCAAGCACTGTACAGTCATAACTAGGAACTGTGGGTCATACTAATGTAAACCTAGAATCTACTTATAATTAACTGCCTATAATAGAAGAAGATCATAATCTGAAATATCTATAAAAGCCCACTGATCTCAGCCAGGGATCGTAGTACACACCTTTAATCTGAGCACTTGGGAGGCACAGGCAGGCAGATCTCACAGGTCAGTCTGGTCTACAATGCAAGTTCCAGACAAGCTGGTGCTACTGGGAGATCCTGTCCCAAAACAACAACAAAAAAGGTCCACTGATCTCCAACATCCAATATAAAAGAGAAGAGAATTAAAGAATTAAATAAACTAAATGAATTATGAGCCTAGAAATTTTTGTATGCCTATAACAAACATTTTTAAAACCTTTTAAAGCTGGGTAACTGTGATTCATACCGATAATCCTAGCACTCAGAAGGTTGAGGCAGGAGGATTGCTGAAGTGTTTAAAGACAGCCTGGGAAATAATTGAATTCCAGGTTTGGAACATAGTGAGACCTTACCTCAAAAACATAACAATAAAAACCAGCAGACTGTTTTCTAACAGTCACCTATATAAAAGACAATTTTAAAATCATTGTATATTGTCTAATATTTTCACCTTTCACAAGAGTTCAACACCCTAAGCCAGGTTAAAAATCCACTAAGTTTCTAATATGTAACCTACACATATACTCTGGTCTTATCATAAAGTTTTGCAACTAAAGCAACCAAGCAACTTGCAATACTTTGTGTAATGTGATAACAACTATTAGAAAAGTGAGCTAATGTAATTAATAATTCTAAGGGTTTAGAATATTTTTTAAATTTCTGCAACCATATCATTTAATGCCACAACTAAACTCCTAACTTCCAAACAAAATAAACTTTATAGTTTCAACATAGAGATCTAATTATTTCTAAACTACTATCAACTCTTACACTTCAAAAAGGACAAGAAAGTCAAACGTTCTTAATAAACCTGTTATGCTGGATTCACTACCATGCTATCTTTATGCTACCACCTCACCTGAAAAGAATTTCTGAAAAAAATTCTTTGAGGCCCATCAAGATGGCTCAGCAGTATAGGCACCTACTGCCTTAAGCCAGATGACTTGCATTCAATCCCCAGAACCCATATGGTGAAATGACAGAACTGACCCCCACAAGTTGTTCTATGAACTCTACAAGTGTGCCATGGCAACATGTGCACGTGCACATACACATACACACACACATACAAAATAATGTAAAAAACTTTTTAAAGTTCTTTGGAAAAATCTATGCACTAAAAAGATCCTTTATTTCCTTTCATCAAATTAAGAAGTCAGTCAGGAACAACAGTGTACCTATAACTCCAGCTACTCTGGAGGCTGAGTCATGAGAATAGTAAGCTTAACACCAGTCTGGGCAACACAAGACACTCCATCTCAAAAAGCAAACAAATTAATAAGTCCCTGCTAATATCTAACATGTGCTTCTTCAGTGGCAGAAAAGTCTTTCACATCTTCTTGGATAAGTAGAAAAAAACCGGGGTAAAAGCATTTGCCATGGAAGTCAAAAGTTGTCTTCTAACCACACACTGTGCCATGTCATACATGCATGCACCCACACTCATACATACACACCATACACACAAATAACATTTTTTAAAGGTGAGTAAGCAGCAGCTTGTCCCTGCATACTGCATATTATTCTAACACTTCAATAAAACTTTTTTTATTCTTGAAACAGGTTCTCCCTGTAGCACCACCTGGTGGCCTGGAACTCAATATGTAATTCAATCCAGGTTGGCCTTCATCTCAGAGATTCACCTGCCTCTGCCGCTCCAGCGCTGGGATTAAAGGTGTGCACCACATCGCACAGCAAAACTCACTTCTTTTTTAAAAAAATATTTTATTATTTTTATTTTATGTGTATGAGTGTATTGCCTGCATGTATGTGAGTGTACTGTGCAGGTGCTGGGAATCAAACCCAGATTCTCTGCAGGAGCAGTCAGTGCTCTTAACCACTGAGCCAGCTCTCCAGCCACCAAAACTCACTTCTTAATAACTAGTAAAAAATATGTATTTTCCGCTGAAATTTTCATAACTCAATAGGTACACCTTCAGAATTTGAACTCATTATGTCAATTTTTTAATTGAAATTGTGTGTGTGTGTGTAAGTGCCATAAGATGCAGAGGTATGGGATCCCCCTAGAGCTTAAGTTACAGGAAGGTGTAAGCTGCCTGATGTGGGTGCTGGGAACCAAACTCAGGTTACATTCTGGTTTACTACTGAGTCATCTCTCCAGCCCCCAAAGTCTTTTTTTTTTTTTTTTTTTTAATGTTACTCTTTTCACATACTTCACATTCATTCATGGCCAGGTCCTTCCTCCAAAGTTTTACCAAGTCACAATACACACTACTGTTTACAATCCCTGCCATCTGATCCCTGCCAACATATATTAAACAACTCTAGTCACTTGGCTTAAGTCTCAGTTTCCTAAATATCACTCTCAAAGCCTAATTTACACCCAACATGCACTCATCCTGATTTATAGTCTTAATGGAAAACTTGTAAAAACACTTCACTTTCACAAAATTAAGTTCTACCTTTTGATGTAACCAGAACCCAAACCAATGCCCCAAATCTAACAGTATTCTTTTAAATTCTGTACTTTTACACAAATTTTCAAACTGAGTATCATTCTCTCCTGGCTTTCAAGGACAACTGCCAACTTTTAATTCAGATCCAGTACTAGTCTACATTTCTTTCATTTCAGATTTTTCAGATTGAGGCCTTCTGCTGCATCACCACCACCGCTCCAGCTCCCCTAACCCTAGTCGCAGTAGGAAAAGAAATGAAACCAAACACATTTACCACCATTGATTTCACAGACAGCTATTAAAGAGCTCCCAATTTTCATTTGAGATTTCACATAACACACCACGTAAGATGGTGTATCTGTCATAAATATCTGTTTGGGACCTTTGGAGCACATCTATACTAATGGTCTCCAAAATCAAACAATACTTTGAGATAACGCTGCGGGGAGGAGGGAGGAGAGTATGATTCACCAAAAACTGCAAAGAGTAATGGAATATTTTCAGCAGTGGCATGTTAAAGCCGACAGCTTCTTTCAGAGGAGGGAACTGCTAAGCAACTATCACTGCAGCAATAAATCCACAGTTTCAAAGGTTGCACAAGCAATGAAGACACGAGGAAATCGAGCTGGGGTCCTCCCGCAGCTTCTCTAGAGGTTAGGAGAACAAAGTCACTGGTGCACTGTCATTTGAGGGGAAGGGGGAGGGGGCGGATCATCTCGGAAACCCGGCCCCTGGGCTGGATCAGGCCAAGAGAACTCGTCAAGGCTGCCTGGGATTAACATTCTCGTTCCACTCTCTCCCCCTTCTAGAAGCTCCCCTACACGCTCCGCAATGCCAGACAACCTCCCCTTCCAATCTATCCCCCCGTGGGGTGTAGGAACAACCAGAGAAAAGAACTGAGTCAGGCGGCAGAAGCCAATCGGGGACTTCTCCGGCCCCTCCGGCGTCCCCAGCCCCCCCCCCCCACGCCGATCTCAGAGCGCGACCCAGCCCGGAAGGCCGGGGCCGGAGGAGCTGCACACAGGTGTGCTGGCCCCGGAGGGGCGCCGCGCCCGGCCCCCCGCGCCCGTAGCGCAGCCCAGCGCGGCCCCCGCCCGCCCCGCCGGGCAGAGCACGCCGGCCCCGCGGCCGCCCCGAGGGGCCCGCCCGCACCCAAGCCGCCTCCCGGCCCCGCGGCCCACCCGCCCTCCGGGCCCGGGCCTCCAGTCCAGCCCGCGGCAGCGGCCTAACTGCTCGCCCCCGGCGCCCGAGGGTCGCCGTACCTGGGCGGCGGCCTCCAGCTTGCCCTCGAAGGTGAAGTCCAGCAAGTCCGGCTTGAGGCAGAGGCTGTAGTTGATGGGAGATACATCGGCGGGCAGCCGCTCGAAGGGCCTCTTCTCCGGCATTGCGGTGAGGCCCAGGCTGTGGAGGCGGCGGCGGCGGCAAGAGGAGCGGCTGAGGAGAGGAGGAGGCGGAGGGCCGAGCAGGAGCAGGCGGCGAGCGAGGGAGGGGGCGGCGGCTGCCAGCCACATCCACCGAGCGCGGGCGACCGCCTGACGAGAGCCGCCGCGGAGCCTGGGGGCGGGGAGAGATCCAGCGGAGCGCAGGGGCGGGAGGGCGGCAGTGCGGGCGGGCGGGCGGGCTGCCTACGGGAAAGGGGGCGGAGGGGAGGGCAGGGGAGGAGGGCCGAGAGGGAGGCGGCGGTGGCGGCGGCGACGGCGGCGCCTGCGTGCGCGGCCCCGCGGGCCGAGCGCGGCCCCGAGGAGTACGCGCGCAGAGGGCGGGGCGGCGAGGGCGCGGCCTGCGGGCCCCGGGGCGTGGGGCGGCTCCGCGCTGCACCTGTGCGCCCCGCTGGGCTTGCAGCGAGGAACCTGGGTGAAGAATGGAAGCCCACGTGATTGGCCGGTGTAGGCCGGGCAGCTTGTGGAAGCGGCCACCCCTGAATTCTGCCTCCAGAGCAGCTGTTTAAGCTGACCCCAGACTCTTTGGCCCTCGTGTCAATGAAATAGCACATTTTAGGGATGATTTGAGAAACAATTTAATCAGAAAACCTTTGATTATCCAAGTCATTACGCCAGCCAGTGAGATTTGAATCTTTGAGAGAGTGATTTTAAACATTAGAAAGACTTTTGTCTCCATGATTTAATGTTTAAAATACAATGCTTCTGGCTGGGCACATGGTGGCTCATGCCAGTAATACGAGCTGAGGCTGAGGCAGGAGGATCGCCATGGTATTCAACACCAGCCTCGTCTCCAGAGTGAATTCTTGGAAAGTCTGGGCATACACTGAGATCTTGACCAAAACACACCCCCAAATAACAGTGCTAAGTAAAATACTATGTTTTACCTTTTTTTTTCTTTTTCTTTTATGATGCTTAGGATTAAACCCATAGCTTTGTACATGCTAGCATGTACAAGACTGGCCTATAGAAACTTCTAAGTAGACCCAAAATTTAGTTTCTAAAACTCAATGGAGAATGTTATACTGGGCCAGCACTGTCCATAAAAAATATACTGTGAGCCACTGCAGGGCCTGGTGGTGCACGCCTTTAATCCCAGCACTTGGGAGGCAGAGGCAGACCAGCCTGGTCTACACAGCGAGTTCCAGGCCAGCTGGGGCTACAGGGTGACCGTGTCTCAAAAAGACAGAATATATATATTCTGTGAGCCACTAGGTATATTAAAAACAAGTTAAATTGGTGTTTCTTATTTAACTCAACATATCCAGAATCTTATAGTTTCAACATGTAATCAATTATAAGTATTAATGAGATATTTTTTAGACAAACTCAATATGTATTGTATATTTATAACCTTCCTCAGTTCTGACTAGCCACATCTCAAGTGCTCAATAGTCACACCAGGCTAGTGGCTATTGTATTGGGCAGCACAGTTTTGTACAATCACCCTATCCATTATTCTCTGAATCCTACATGCTGTTTAGAAAGGCAGTCTAGAAAGCATGCCTTTCAAACTAAGACATGATAAGGCCTTTTGTTACATGGATGCAATCCTTTGAGCACTTCAACCACAGAAATAATTATGACAATCTAACAGAATTATTTAACTGTTATTTAGTATTTATTGAATGCTTGCTAAACATTTTTTAAAATATTTATTATATTTTATGGTCTTTTTGAAATAGGGTCTCCTTGTAGCCCCATCCTAGCCTGGAACTCTCTATGTAAACCAGGCTGGCCTTGAACTCACAGAAATCTACCTGCGTCTGCTTCACAAGTGCTGAGATGAAGGCATGCACCACCACACCCAGCCTATTTTTATTTTTATGTGCACGAGTAAATTGCCTGCATGTGTGTAAGGGCACCCATGTCCTGCAATACCCTCAGAGGTCAGAAGAAGGTGTTGGAGCCCCTGGAACTGGAGTTATGTGTGATTGTTAGCCATCATCTGGCTACTGGGAATCAAACCCAAGTCTTCTGCAAGAGCCCTCAGTGATTTTAGCCACTAAGCCATCTCTCCAACCCCACTAAACACTTTTCACACATTGATTAATCTCTCAGAAACTCTGTGAAGTGGACATTATTCTGTTTTATCAATGTAGAAACAGGCACATACAAAGTTAATGACTTGCCTAAGACCATGGAGCTAACAAAATCTGGCAGAGCTAGCATTGGGATCTAGTCATTCTTTTCCCTCCTTGAGAATTTTACAGCAGCTTCCCTCTTTTTCATAACTTTGCAGTTTTATTTTATTCTAATCCAAAAGTACTGCAGCTCCTCAAAATGTTTTTATTGTGAAAATCCATAAGGTTTCATCTTGTTTGTCAAAACAAAATTGATTCAGACCGTTTAAAGCTGTAGGTGAATTTTGCCAGACTCACCATTTTCCCAGACTTGTTTTTCTTACCCTTTCACATAAACACTCTGGTCTAACCTGTTCAATGTTTGGCCCTCTCAGTTTGCTCATTCTGTCTTCTCTGCTGTTGCTCATGCATTATCAGTAGAATGACCTCCTCATCCTTCTTTGACAAACCCATGCCCCTCCCTTCCTTTAAAACACCTTTTCCGGTAGGTGCTCACTGACTAACTCCACCCAACTCTAACCCTTTTCCCATCAACTCACACTACTCATTTTTTGCTGACTGTTGTGTTTCTTCTGTTTTGTAACTGAATATTAAATTTTCTCTTCATGTAGATCTTTGCAAGATATACTACAAGAGTTTACTTGCTTGCTTTTTGTTTATTTGTTCTAGTCTTCTAAAACAAGATCTCACTGTGGAGCCCAGGCTGGTCTGACCTTGTGGACCAGGTTGGCCTTAAATTTTCAGCAATCTTCCGGCCTCAGTCTCTCCAGGCATGCTCCACAATACCCTGCTTAAGGCTTTTTTTTCTTCTTTTTCTTTCAATCTCTTTTTATTTATTTTTTTTATCCATGCTGGCCTTGAACTCATGGTTATCCTCCTGCTTCAACATCCTGAGTGCTAGGATTACAGGCTTAAGCCACCACACCTATCTCTGTTCTCAGGGTTTTTTTGTTGTTGTTGTTTGTTTGTTTGTTTGTTTGTTCTTTTTGAGACAAGGTCTCCCTGTAGCCCCAGCTGGCCTGAACTTGCTATGTAGACCAGGCTGGGTTTGAACTCTCAGAAATCCTCCTGCCTCTGCCTCCCCAGTGCTGGTATTAAAGGTGTGCACCAACACACCTGGCTTATTTTTTCTTTTTAAGAGCTCACTGTTTAGTTCTAGTTCTTTTATTACTTTCTGTACTAGGTCCCAAACAAAGTACATCTCAATTATTATTGAGCTGACCAACCAATTGGCCTAGAGAGAATATCTTATTCAGCCCGTTGCCTTTTTCTGTATAAGATATGTGCCGCACAGAGAAACCGTGAACCTTAGACTAGAGACAGTCTTCTTTTACTAAATCACAGACAGTTAGAAATGAGAACACTCTGATACTGAGAGTAGATTTAGTAGCTGAGTGCTTACATGCCACATGCAGAAATGTCCGAGCTCCTTCCCCTCCACATCTGCCACTAGAGTGGTCAACTTCATGTCAGCAGTAATTTTGATCTTTCTGAGGAGAAGAAAATAGCCTTATGTGGCCTAGATATCTGATCCCATAAGCCAGGAGGTTCTAATACAGCAAGTCAGAGGTGAACCCAGACCTGTGCCTGCACTCAGGTATAGTCAGTCACATCTCCCCACCTATAACTGGATGGCAGCCCAACATATAGGAATGAAGAACTCCAGGGTCCTTTGAAATTAACTTTTCTCCATGATACTTCTGAAAGAGTGGAAAGTCAGTAATGTCTCAAGATCTTGATCCTACTTTGCACAGATTTCTAAGCATCTTTTTACCAAGCCCTTGAAATTCTGCAAATTAAAAACCTGTGCTTGTCCATAAGCATCAATGTAAAGTTAAGAAGGGGGCTGGCAAGATGGCTTAGTGGGCAAAGGCACTTGCCCCTAAGCCAATAACCTGAGTTTGATCCCCAGAACTCACATAGTGAAGAGAGAACCAGCTTCTGAAAGTTGTACTCTGACCTCCACTTATACTGTGTCACGTATATCACACACATATACACGCACACACAAACACACACACACATAAAGAAATGTAAAAAAATTAAAAGTTAAGAGAGCCAAGTGGCTCATACTTGTGATCCCAGCACTTAGAGGGCTAAGACAGGAGGACTTTCATAGCCTGAACTACATAATGTATTCCAGACCAGCCTGGGCTACATTGTAAGACCCTGTCTATAAAACAAAACAAAAATAAAACAACCACAAAAAGCAAACCTAGCATCTTTGCCTTCATTATTCAGGGGTGGTGGCACACCTGTAATCCCAGCCCCTGGGAGGAAGAAGCCAAGGATCAAGGTTCAAGGTCATCTTCAGTTTTATAGAAAGTCTGAGGCTAGAGGCTATTCTATATTACATGAAACCTTGTCTTTAAAAAATAAAAAAAAAAAAAAATTAAGAAAGCAGGCTTATAACTCAGTAGTAGGGGACTTGCCTAGATCTGGGCTCAAGACTGAGGACACAAGGAAATAATTTCAATGTCATCCTTGACTTTATGCCTAGAACAAGTCATATACATTTCCTGCCTCGTTTTTCCCATCTGTAAATGCATACTCCACTTGTGGTTAAAGAATTTCTATGAAACAGTCTATCACTTTCTTGGTGTCAGAATGGCCTTTGTAGCAGGGCTGGCCTAGAGGACATATGGAGAAAATATAAATCACCAAGAGAGATGTTTAAAAGCAAAGAAAATATAAACGAGTTAGATTAAGGAACCAAAATATTCAGGTAGGAGAAAAAGAAACTCTGTGGAACATGGAAAAAAGAAAGGAAAGAAATAACAGATTTGGGAGACCATTACAAAACGCACCATGTTAGATGAAAACAAAACATTACTGTGACTGTTTAACCTCCCTGACTTGGAAATTATGGCCTCAATGTCAATTTCAAGAATGGAAATTATGACTCTACTTCTACTAATATGAGTCTTACCTGAGGAATATAATGAAGGGGTTCCAAAAGCCAGGGGCACAGAAAGCTGGAGGACAATCCATCGAGAACTGACACCCTAAGATCCCAGCTTTGACTCTTCTCAAAGTTAAAACGGCTGTTGGAATGACAGCTAGAAATGTGAATAGGTGGAATGTTGCCTTCTAGCCTGTATTTAAGAAGGGAAACTAGGTTAATTTAATATGCTTTAAAAAGCGTACTAGACTGGAGCCAGCAAGATGGCTCAATGGGTAAGGGTACTTGCCACTAAGCCTGAAAATCTAAGTTTAATCCCTGGAACCCACCTGGTAGAAGGAGAGAACTGACTCCCACAAGCTGTCCTCTGACATCCATATGCATGCTGAGGCATGTACACACAGGAAGGAAGGAAGGAAGGAAGGAAGGAAGGAAGGAAGGAAGGAAGGAAGGAAGGAAGGAAGGAAGGAAGGAAGGAAGGAGGGAAGGAAAAGTATACTATAGTAATTGATATTATGTGATTTATGGTGTAATAGGTGATAGAGAGATAGATTTACTTAGGGCATTTTGTTGTTCTGTGTTGCTGGAGAATTTAACCGAGACACTTGTGCATGGTAGTCAAATCACTGAGTTACATCCCAGCCCACGTTTATTTATTTGAGGGTGCAATGAAATTCTATAGATCCAACTGGAGCCAAAGATAGGTCCTGTTTAGTCTAAAAAAATCGTTTCTCTGGGTATTTTTCCATGAGGAAGTTGAAAGAGACATACATTTCCACCTGTCTTACTTCCTTTCTTGCCCTTTTTTTAAACCAGTACTTCCGGTCCTCTTCTCAGGTTTATCTACCAACCCTGAATGAGCAGCAGCTGCAAGACAAAACCCAAGCTCCTTCATTGGTGGGCCTCAGAGTGAGATGGGTCTGTTCACTTCCATCCTCTCACAAAAACTGAGCCACCAGGCCTTTGCAGACTGTGCAAAAGGGAGTAAAGCGAACAGCTGCAGACAAGAATGCATATGTCCGTGTCTGTAGCGTGGGTCTCTGGAATGCTGTTGCAACGCTGCTTGTGGAATCCAAAGTCTTTAAAGGTTACTGTGTTCTAGCGCTGACAAGCTGGCATTCGGTTTCAGTGATGTTTGCCTTGCCTCAAAAAAAAAAAAAAAAAAAAAAATCCAGCCAGTCATGGTGGCATATGCCTGTAATCCCAAACACTATGGAGGAATAAGCAGGTGGAGCTCTGTGAGTTCAAGGCCAGCCTCATCTACATTGTGAGTTCCAGACCATCTGGGGCTTCAGGGACACTCTGTTTCAAAAAGACAAACAAACAAACAATCAAACAAAACAAAAAAACCCAGCCAAGATGTCTCAGTGGATAGAGGTTCTTGCCACACAGACCTGGCAACCTGAATTGGATTTCCAGAATCCATGCAGAAGTGGAGGGAGAAAGCCAACTCCACAGTGTTGTCCTCTACCTCCACACTCATGCCTTGACCCCTGTGCCCACACACATGCCTCTCTTGCTTTCCTTCATACACACACAATAATTAATTAATTAATTAAGAGTATTTTTTAAAATCACTGTGGTGGCTAGAGAGATGGCTCAGCAGATAAGTACACTGGCTGCTCTTGCAGGGGACCTGGGATCAGTGTTGAGCACCCACATGGCAGCTAACAACTGTCCTTAACTCCAGTTCCAGAGGATCTGATACCCTCTTCTGACCTCCATGGGCACTACACACTGCACACACATGGTGAACTTACATGCAGGCAAAACACTCATACATATAAAATGAAAATAAATTTTTAAAAATTAAAAAGAAAAAAAATCACTGTGGATTCAACCTGAACCAGAGTGGTAGAGTAATTAAGAGGATTAGAAGGCTCAGCAATATGACAATAGTCAAAGGGCCTCAGTTTCTGCACCCTTGGCACTTTTTCTGTTTCTTAAATCTTTGAGAAGAAGAATTGACATCAGAATTAGGCCTTCCTTAGTACCTGATCTCATGCCTAGCAAAGAGAATAGCCTAGCCCTTAATCCAAGGTTAAGGGTGTGGTGAAGAAAGGCGATCCTAGACTTGAAGTTCTGCCAGCAGCTGGTAGAATCTCATCTGATAGGGTGTGACTTTACAGCAGCAATTTGCCTTGGAGTCTTAACCACATAAATAACTAAAGATGAAAATCCTTCAGTTTCAGAGTCTATGTTACAGTCAAAAGCAACACACTTAAACAGTATAGGGGTCTGAGCTACCATGGGCATGGTAGCTTACGACTTTAGTCCCAGCACCCAGGAGGCAGAGGCAGGCAGATTTCTGTGAGTTCAAGGCCAGCCTGGTCTACATAGTGAGTTCCAGATCAGCTAAGGCTACAAGGAGACCTTGTCTCAAAAACAAAGAAACAAACAAAAAGCATCAGAGTCCAGGTGTGGGGGCACTGAAGAGGTGGAGGCCAGAGAATTAGGAGTTCAAGGCCATCCTTAGCTATTTAGTAAATTTGAGGATAACCTAGGCTACATGAGACCCTGTCTCACAGCAAAACAAAGGGCAGGGAAAGCTAAAAATTGTCTTCTGATCTGCTTATTCAAAGGACTCAAAAAGTTGCTTTGTCCCTAATAAACAAATAACACCAGAGTTGAATGAAGAGAGACTATAAGAAAAGAAACTGGATCCTTTCATTTGCAAATATACATTTTCTAAGAAAATATTCTTGGCATGGAGCCAGCTTTCAAGATCTGCAGCCTTCCTTTTTTAAACATTTTCAAAATATAAATACAATCTAAGATGGTTAATGGTAACATTTCTGTATCCTGAATTGACTCAAAGAAACCAAAGCGACAAGAAGTAATTGAGACTGTCATTATCCTTTAGCCCTGGGAAGACTGCACCAGCAGGTTCCTGGTTATGATCTATTTTAGTTCAAAGCGTGATCACACTGTATAAAATACACGTTCACCGAGAATAAGAGAGACATAGCACAGATACTCTGGGAACCTGACACTAGGAATTAGGGCAGGTTAAAAAAAAAAAAGGGCAAAGTTCTTTAGGCAAAAGATATAATTTAAACCATTCAATTCATGAGAAAGATTTATGTTCTTCTTGTCCCAAATCTATGTTAACTTGGAATTGTAAGCCACAATTCTACTGATGCTACATCAGGAAACACCAAGTGAACTCTGTGGTGTCCTGTCCTGTGTGTCTCTGGGCCAAGAGGTGCCAAAATATGTTATCTCTCTTTAACCCTGTGTTCTTTTGCTGAGTGATTTGTATTATTATTATTATTATTATTTGTATATGTGCTTTGCCTGCACGTCTGGAAGTGTACTACATGCGTGTAATGCCTATACAGACTAGTAGAGGATGTTGGATACTCAGGAACTGGAGTTACAAACAGTTGTTAGCTATCATGTGGGTGTTAGGAACCAAACCTGAGTTCTCTGCAAGAGCAGCCAGTGCTCTTCACCACTGGGCCGTCTCTCCAGTGCCATAATTCATCATCTTATCCTAAAGCAAGAAGAGCTCAGTAGATGGAGGGGACGTAATGGGACCGAAGAGGTAGAAGAGGGACAGTTGAAAGAAAAGGATGAATGTTTTACAGAAAGTGCTATTATTATTGCTGTCTGCTAGGGTAAGTACTATGGTCAGTCTGTAAGCCTTTGCCCCTTTTACTTTTTCTAAGAATTAGACTATTATAGTTCCACCCAAGTTAGGTTTAGACATGAATTTTGCAACGTGCAATCCTAAATCCTAAAAGTTGACATGGGTCATCCTCCACCCAAGAAAGGAATTCGTAGGGACTGGAGATAGCTCAGCAGCTAGAAGCACTTGCTGCTTTCCAGCACCTACATCAGGTGGCTCACAGCCCCTTGTAAGTCCAGCTTCAGGAGGTCTAATAATGCCTTCTTCTGGCCTCCCAGATCAGAAGACACACCCAGACACACACACACACACACACACACACACACACACACACACACATACACACACTAAATCTTAGGGGAAAAAATCTTTAATCTTTAAAACAAAAAGCAATTCAGAACTGGAGAGATGACTCACTTGATAAAGTGCTTACCACACAAACATAATGACCTGAGTTCTAAGTCAAGTGTGATGGTGCACACTTGTAATCTCAGCTCTGGAGAGGCAGAGACAGGAGGATCCCTGCAGCTCTCTGGCTAGCCAGCCTAGCCTAATCAGCAAGCCCCAGTTTTCAGTGAAAGACCCTATCTCAAAAAACAAGATAGACAGCTCCTGAGAAACAATACCTGAGGTTGACCTCTGGCTTTCACATGTATGCACACATGTAAATACCTGTACACATACAAACACTTGAAAACACACACATTAGGAATTTAACTGGAGTGGAAACTGGCCCCAGTATGTATGAGGCTTGGGGTTCCATCCCAGCATGGCCAAAACAAAACAACACAGAAGTGAAAAGCAACGAATTCAAATTCAAATGGCAAAATCAAGTCCTCTGATTTCCATAACCTCTGTCCCCCTTCATGGTAAAGGGTCATAGAAACTCCATATGCTACATTACAAACCTTGGGATTTCAAGTTGTGTTTTAAGGCTAGCCAAAATGAGTCGAAAACAAGTTCATTTTCCTTTTCCTTCTGTCGTTGGTTCTTCAAATAAGAAGGGAGAGGAGATTGACACAGGACAAACATAGATTCAACAATTTGCCTGAGGTTAACTGCAAAGTAACAATTAAAGCCACAGTGAGAAGGTGAGAAGGGTTTCAGACTCCCAGCCCTATCTTCTTTCTAAATATGCTTGCTGTCCTCTAACTGACAGAGGACAAGTGTTAATATATTAGAGGGACCACCAATGCTGCAGATTTTATAGGCCACTCCTGACAGCAAATGTTCTCCACTGGTGTCATAAGCCATGTGAATGTCTTGGAAATTCCAATATTGGGGCATCTGAGTTTAAAGAAAATGAAAGGATTGTATGCCTGGGAGTCAAAGCAGAGGGCACATGAATAGTTGGTGTAAGGTCAGGTAACAGGAAGGAGACAGAAAGATCTGATTGCTGGAATAACCAGGCAGCTCAAATGAGAGTAACAGAATTCCGTGCTGCAGAGAGTCAACTGATCCAGGGTAGAGCTCTCTGGCCATGTGCTCAGGTAGACTGAGAACAGCATGGCTAGTGTGTTGTTGCTCATTTCTTTGTTTGAAAGTCCAGATTTCACTGTGTAGCCCTGGCTAGCCCAGAACACTCTATATAGATCAGACTCACCTTGAACTTGCAAACATCCTCCCGTCTCTGCCCCCAAAGTGCGAGAAGGGCAAGTCTGTGTGCCACCATGCCTGGCCAGGATGGCTGTATTTCAAGCCCCCACTGGAATAACAATACTCCAGTTTCTGGCAGCGTTCTCTTCTGGAGATCTGACAAGTCCTAGAAGGCCAAACAATGGGGTAATCCATTAGGGAAAGAGGAGGGGATGATTTCATCAGAACAAAACATTCATTCAGCATTTTTGAAGGCCTCAAACTGCTTTACAAAATCAAATCTGCTCATTCCTCACTAAGAATAGCAAACCTAGCAAGAGAAACACATTTTTCAAGTCCATAAATCTTATGCTATTCCAGGCTTTTAGCTCCTACCCGGACGCTAACCGTAGAGATGCAAATGAAGTATACAAGTTATTTAATAATTGCCATTACTGCACCAAATGATTGGAGATATATTTAAATGGGTTTCACATTGTAAAAGAGACAGAGTGGAAATCCATGCAGGTCATCAGGCTTCCATGGCATGCACTTTTACCTACTAAACAATCTTCCCAGCCCTCTCATGGGATTTTAATCCATTTTATATTCTGTAGTACACAGGAATGCAACCATTATCATTATCATTAATAACTTGATTTGGCAGAAAAATCATCTCTTCTCCCCTTGTTTATTGTATTTATTGAGTACCTTGCATGCACCATTTATTCTTTGGTGTGTGAATGTGTGTGGAAGCCAGAGGTCAATGTCTGGTGGCTTACTTTATTCCTCTCTACCTTAATTTTTTGGAGGTAGCAGCTCTCACTTAACCTGGAACTCACTGATTTCAGCACAACTAGCTGGCCAGCAAGCTCCAGGGACCCGCCTGTCTCTGCCTCTCTAGTGCTAGGATCACAGGCAAAAGCTACCATGCCCGGCCTTTTACATGGGTGCTGGGGACTGGATGCTAGGGATCTTAACTCATGATTGCACAACAGGCACTTTACCAACTAAGCCATCGCTGCAGCCCCCCACCATTTTTTTTTTGTATGTGTTTATAGAAATCTTTATTTAAGAATAATGTACATATCTGAAGTTTTCAGGTCAATGACAGTTGTAACTATAATTTAAAACAAGAAACCATCTTTTTTTAAAGGCCAGAAAGTTTTTCATGGTGTTTTTCTGTCACTTCTCATCTCCATTCACTCTTTACTGAACATTTACTTTCAGCTTTCTCAAATACGGATTTGTTTTGCCTCCTGTTCTTGTACTTCCCAGCAATGGCACCATTTAGTTAGGGTGCATATGTGGGTGGGATTAATTTCATGCAATGTGATTGTCTGTCTCATGGATCTCCGACTGGCCTCAAACTCACTATGTTACAAGGATGATGACATTTGACCTTCTGATGCTCCTGGTCTCAACTATCAAATGCTGGGATTAAAGGTATGTACCATCACATCTGGTTTATGCGGTGCTGAGGATTGAACTCAGGGCTTTGTCAATGCTAGATAAACTGAACTATATCCCCAGAACTTACATGATACAGGTTTCTTTTATTTTTCAATTGTGTGTGTGTTTGTGTGTGTGTGTGTGTGTGTGTGTGTGTGTGTCTACATGAGTGCAAATACCCATGGAAGCCAAAAGAAGGTGTTAGATCCTCTGGAACTAGATGTATGGACAGTTAAGAACTGCCTAATTGGGATACTTGGAACCAAAGTTGGGTCCTCTGAAACAGTAGAATGGGCTCTTGACTGATGAGCCATCTCTCCAACCCCTCAATGGTCCATTCTTTTCCACTGCTGAGTAGTATTATATAACTATTATATAACAGATGACAATTTATCTGTTCTTTTTTCACTTTATTATTATGTGTATGAATGTATTTCGTGTTTGTATGTAAGTGAACTTTTGTCATGCAATGCCCTCAGTCAGAGAAGGGCATCGAATTCCCTTGGAACTGGAGTTAAAGGGGGTTGTTAGCCGCCATGTGGATGCTGAGAATCAAAACTGGGTCCTCTGCAAAAGCAACCAGTGCTCTTAACCACTGAACTGTTTCTCCAGCCCCTTTATCAGTTCCTTTCTTCATGGTCATTTGGTTTTTTACCAGTCTGGGGCTAGTGAAGACTGCCTATGAACAGCTCTGTACCAGTCTTTCATGGATATATATCTTAATTTCTCTTTGTTACATGTTCATAAGAAGAATTGCTGGATCATAGACTAAATGTATATTTAACTTTATAATTATGGCTATGTCTGTATATTTAACTACCAAATAATCTCTAACGGTATTGTTAAATAACCTTCAAAGCTGGACTATTTTCCTTCCCCCCAGTAATCTATAAAAGTTCAGGTTTCTCTATAACTTCACTAACATTTGGTGTGGGTTTTTTCATCCCTTCTAATGAATATAAAGTGGCATCTCAGGATTTTAATTTAATTCAGATCCCTTCATCGTTAATCATCTTGAGTATTGTCACAGTTGGGTTCCCACAATAGCAAACTTAAGAAATTAATAGGAAGAAAGTTTTTGTTGTTATTATTGTTTGTTTGCTTATTTTCATCTGATTTTATTTTTCAATGGTTTCATGTAGTCCAGGCTGGCCCTCAGCTCACTATGTAGTTAAGGATGGCCTTGAACTTTACTCATCTTCAGATCCACCCCCGCCCCCACTCCTGAGTGCTTAGGACTATAGCCATGTGTCATTATGCCCAGTTGAAAGTAAGTTGTTTGTGTGTGGAGGGATATATACACATATTTATGTTTGTGTGGGGGTGTACACCTATACATACAAGGGTATGTATGTGTGTGTACATGCATATGTCAGCCAGAAGTCAACACTAGATGACTTTCTTGATCATTCTCCACCTTTTTTGAGGCAGTCTATGACTGAACCTGGGGCTCATCAATTTGGCTAGGCTGGATGGCCAATGAGCTACAACTATCCTCTGTCCCCTCTGCCTCAGCACTAGGGCTATAGGCCCGTCACCAAGCCTGGCATTCATGTAGATTCTGGGGATTCAAATGCAGATCCTCATGTTTCCACAGCAAACACTTCACCAAATAAGCCATCTCCCCAGGTCCCTGGCAGGAAAAATTTAAAAGTGTCCTTGGGCTCAAAATCTGAGGAGAGTGGATTAGTTCTTTTTCTATTGGTATAACAAAATACCTGAACCTAAGTTATTAATTTAAAAATAGAGTTTAAGCCAGTTCTCGTGGCATATGCCTGTAATCTCAGCACTTCGGAGTCTCAGGCAGAAAGATGGCCTGAATTTGTTTCAGGCTAGCAACAGCCACCCAGCCAAACTTTGTCTCAAAAAACAACAACAACAAAAAAAAAAAAAACTCTCAAAAATATATTTCTAGACTGGGAAATCCAACAGGCTGGAGCTGACATCTAGTAAGGGAGGGCTTTGTTACATCAGAATATGGTAAAATAGAGCAGGTGTACGAGGTATGGCTCTCTTATTTATTTATTTATTTTATTATTATTTTTTTTTTTTTTTAGTTTTTTTTTGAGACAGGGTCTCCCTGTAGCCCCAGATGCCCTGAAACTCAACATGCAGACCAGGCTGGCTTCTATCTCACAAAGATCCTTTGCCTCTTGCCTCTGCTTCCTGAGTGCTGGGACTAAAGGAGAGTACCAACCATGCCTAGTTCTCTTCCTCTTCTAATTGAAACAACTAATGCCATTATGGTGGCCCTACCTTCATGACCTCACCTGATCCTTACCTCCTCCACATGAACCCACTTTCAAATACCATATAAAATAATGAATTGGAGGATTGTGCGAGTCCTTTTCCTGTTGCTATATCAAAATAATTGATGTTGAATACTGCATAAAGAAAAGAGAGAGCTGAAGAGATGGTTCAGTGGTTAAGAGCAATGGTTCTTTCAGAGATTCCCAGCACCACATGGCCGACTAGCAATGTGCATAACTTCAATTCCAGAGATCCAATGCCCTCTTCCAGCCTCTGCAGGCATTGCATACACAGGTGCATTCATATACCACACATGCAATCAAAATACTTACACACATAAAAAAAAAAATAATAAATTTAAAAAAAAGAGGTTTGTTTAGCTCACAGTCGTACAGTCTATAAGCTAATGATAAGGCAGCTTCATCTGTTCAGATCTCTGAGATCAGATCTCAGATCTTGGCTATGTCACAACAGGCTAGAGAATCAGAAAGGGGGAAAAAAATGCTATGTGCAGAAAAGCCAAGCACATTAGGTAGTCTTACTTTACAACAGCTCATCCTCAAAAGAACCAATCAGGATGTTCTGATAGCTATGTTAACCTCTCTTGAGGACAGAGTCCCTGATAACCTAATCACTTTCCAATAGGCTCCACCTCTTAAAGGATCCATGAGTTCTCACACTGCTACACAGTAGACAAAAATTTCCAGGACATTAAATTCTTGGGGAACCTACTCAAACTCTATCTAAACCATAACAATGGCTAAATTTCTAAAATAGTAACTTTAAGCTGAATACCCAGAAACTCTCGAGCCAGCCAACCTGATGTATACAGCCAGGAACAACAAAATAGACCCTGCCTTAAAGAAGGTGGAAGGCAAGAACTGACACCCGAGGTTATCCTCTGTCCTGCATATGTAAGATGTGGCATGTGTTCCTGAACACATACACACACATGCACACGTGTACACACACACTAAGGAAAAAAACCAGGGGCTGGAGAGATGGCTCAGTGTGCAAGGGACCTGGATTTGGTTTCCAGCATCCACATGGTAGCTAACAACTATCTGTAACTGTTCTGGGGATATGATGCCTTCTTCTGTCCTCTGTGGACATTGCATGACACGGGTACACTCATGTACATGCAAGCAATATACTCATACATATAAAATAATTTAAAAATAATAAAATATTTTTAAAAGGAAAAAAAATGAGGGGTGAGCAGCAAGATGGCTCAGTGGACAAAGGCACTTGCCACCAAACCTGATGATGTACTTTTGATCCCCAGAACCCACGTGATAGAGGTAGAGAACTAACTCCCACAAGTTGCCCTTTGACCTCTCCACACATACACCAAAGTACACCCACACCACACAATAATTAAACATAAATTTCAAAGAAGAAAGAAAAAAGGGAGGCAGGAGAATTTCTATAAGTTTCAGGCCAGTCTGGGTTATAGAGTGAGACCCTGTTTAACAAAAAAAAGGAAGAGCATGAAACTCTGAGCTACAGTTGGGCAGAAATTGGGCAGAGAAAGAAGCTGAGCTGTAGTGCTGTGTCAGAGGCCTCAGCTGACTCTCTAGAGAGCAATGAACCTGGTTGTCTGTTCTGGTCTGCTTTCAATTGCTGTGACAAAACCCTGTGACCAGTGCCAACTTGAGGAGGAAAGGGTTTATTTGCCTTACACCTCTCAAGTCACAGTTCATCACTGAGTGAGCCCAAGGTAGAAACTCAGGGCAGGAACCTGGAGGCAGGCACTGAAGCAC
Organism: Eospalax fontanierii; assembly: GCA_035773235.1. NCBI lineage: Eukaryota > Metazoa > Chordata > Mammalia > Rodentia > Spalacidae > Eospalax > Eospalax fontanierii. Next base: position 71,585,222 of record CM069531.1, read on the forward strand.
AGGCCATGGAGGAGCTTACTGGCTTGCTTTCCTGGCCTATGTTCAACCTGCTTTCTTATACAATACAGGACCATCTGCCCAGGAGTGTCACCACCCACAGTGGGATGGGCTCTCCCACATCACTCAACAATCAAGAAAATACCCCCAGAGACATGGCCACAGACCAGTCCAATGGAGGAAATGCACCAGTTGATGCTCCTTCTACCCAGTGCGTCAAGTTGACAACTAAAGCTCTCCAGCACAATGACCTTCACAATTTTCTGAATTTGGGTGAAGGGTTGCATCCACATATACCTATGTTGATGAGTCATTGGATACAGGCCACCATGAGAAGAGGGAGTGACCTTAGACAAGCTGAGGTAATCACTGAAGTAGACTGACAGTTTAAGGACTATTTTTTGGCAGCCTTCCCACCAGCTCAGAAAGTCCTTCATTCTGAAAAGAGAATCGTAGCAATTACCAGAAGTGCCTTTACATGGCTTATTGTTCATTTATGCATCTTTGTAAAGTATCTATTCAAGTCTTATCCATTTTTGAAGTAAATGGTTCATCTTTTTGTTGTTGATTTGTAGGTGTTCCTTATATTAACTGGATATGAATGGTTTGTCAGGTACATGTTCTGTAAATGTTTCCCACTTTTTTTTTTTATGTGTATGGGTGTACTGTCTACACGTAGATAGGTGCGCTCTTGTCTTGGAATGCCTGAGGAGGACAGAAGAGGGAGTTGGATCACCTGTAACTGGGGTTACAAATGGTTGTTAGCTGCCATGTGGGTGCTGGGAACTGAACCGGGGTCCTTTGCAAGAGGAGCCAGTGTTCTTAACCACAGAGCCATCTCCCTTTTCAATACATGTATGTGTGTGCACGTGTGTATTCATGAGGGTGAACACTAGGTGCCAGGTGTGCATGCAGAGGCCAAATGACAACCTCAGGTGTCACCTTCAGGAACGTCATACACCTCCTTTGAAACAGGGTCTCTCATTGGCCTGGAGCTCACCAAGTAGGCTACACTGGTGTAGGGTTCCTCCTGTCTCCACCTCTCCAGACTTGAGATTATGAGATTACAAGGACATGCTGCGGAGCTCAGTATTTTTATGTGGGTTCAGTTCTCATGCTTGTGACACAATCGTCTCACCAAGTGAACTATCTGATTTTTCTTTTTTGATCCATTTTCTGTTCCCCCCCTTTTTTCTTTAAAATGAGACACAATCTCATTATGCCATGGTCTGGAATTCCCTATGTAGTCTAAGCTGGCCTTGAACTCAGAGATTCTCCTGCCTCTACCCCCTAAATGTTATGATTAAAGCCATGAGCCACCACACCCAGCCCTTTCTGCCTTTCCTTTGACACACTACATTCTGTTCCCAAGGATCTGTGTGTGCTCCGTGTGCATGATTGCCCCGCCCCATACATTTCCATGCTCATATTCTATATATTTCATCTTCTGCTTTTTCTCTAGATTCTTCATTACATTCATTACATTCATTCTCTATTCATGTCTGAAGTAGCTATAAGATAGTCGGAAAGCTGGAAAATACAGATTCTAGTTTATTTTTACAGGTTGGACTCTTATGATTATTTCTTATGGGATATGTAAAGTCATTCAATGAAAATAAAAGATGGACAACCTGAGACAAAGCATCACAAACTAATTTTCAGATACAGATAGAAATGCTGGATTAGCATTGCATGCACAGAGGTTGGTGCACAGAAGCAAACTAAGCACTCCTAAAAGGAAACATGTTGACCACATCTCATAACATTATTGAATATTCCATGTTTTATAATATTCCTATTTCCAGATATGAGCACTTAGAGTGGACTTTTTTCTTTCCTTTCTTTCTTTTTAAAAATTTTATTATATTTTATTTATTTTTATTTTATGTGTATGAGTGTTTTGCCTGCATGTATGTATGTATGTACAATACCCACAGAGGTCAGAAGATGATACTGGATCCCCTGGAAATCCGAGTTATGGATGGTTGTTAGACATCATGTGGGTGCTGGGAACTGAACCCTGGTCCTCTGTAAGAGAAGCTATTGCTCTTAACCACGGAGCCAAACTGTTTTGGGTTTTTGAGACAGGGTTCTACGTTGTCCAGGCTGGTCTCATACTCACTATGAACTGACCTTGAACTCCTGATCCTCTCACCTCTACCTTCCAAGTGTTAGGATTACAGACCTATACCATCACATCCAGTTTTTCCTTGCCTTTTCCTTTTATTTTATTCATATTTCTTCATCAGTATATACATCATTAGCGTCCATGTTTGCATGACCTAGATTTTTGTTTTTGTTTTTGTTTCTGTTTCTTTGAGACAGGGTCTCCCTGCAACTACAGCCTGGCCTGTAACTCACTATGTAGACCAGGCTGGCCTCGATCTCACAGCGATCCACCTGCCTCTGCCTCCCAAATGCTGGAACTAAAGGCATGGGCTAGTACATCCGGCTTCCCTCTTCTTTTGAGGCAGGGTAATTGTATGTGCTCAAGTTGACCTCAAACTCTGGATTCTGTTGCCTCAACCTCCTGAACACTGGGATTATAGGCATGTGCCACAATGCCTGACCAACAACCTAACTTTGAAGACAGAGGTGGTATCTATTGCAAACCAGCAGTAATAGAACAGTTGAGTTCTATTTTGGCCCTTCTATGCATATGTCAACAGCGAGAATTTCTGTCCCAGTTAAGAGGAGGAAGTTATTCAAGAGGGCCCTTTTAGGAAATACCTAGCGTCCACTTAAAAATGACAGATCAACCACGGCCATTTTACTTTGATAAAACAGTTTGAGAAATTATAAAAAAACAAAAACAATAAACTAGATTTCTATAGGCTATTACTTCCTATGGACTTTAAATGTTTATTATTCCTTTAAAAAATTTTTTTTTCTATTTATTTATGTCTTTTGAAACAAGGTCTCACCATGTAGCCCAGACTAGCCTTGAATTTACAGTAGTAGTCCTCCTGAATCTCTCTCCCCAGTAGTGGGATTATAGGTATATGTCATTACACTTGGCTTCCTTCTTGTCCTTTTCTTAATATCTTTGAAAGACAAAAGTTTATTATTCCTATCACACAAATAAGAAATGACCTACAGATAGCTTGAGAGTTTCTAGTTGGAGTTCACCTAAAGATAGAAACTGTGTCTCAAGGCAGGTATGATGGTGTACACCTATAATCTCAGCACTGGAGAGGTGAAGGCAGGAGGATCAGGAACTCAAGGTCAGCCTCAGTCATATAGCAAGTTTAAGGCCAGCCTAGGCTACATGAGCCCTGTCTCAATAAAAAAAGAAAAGAAAAGCTGGTCATAGTGGCACATGCCTTTAGTCCCTTGCAAAGGCAGATGGATCTCTATGAGTTCAAGGACAGCCTGGTCTATATAGTGAGTTCCAGGCCAGTTGGGGCTACAGAGAGACCCTGTCTCTAAAAGATCAAAGTTTAAAAAAGAAAAAAAACGAAAAGATTAAAAAGAAAAAAAAACAAAAACCCTGTATCTCTACTGCCCAGGACTTTTTATTCTTCAGGAAACTGTCTGGATAATGTCAAGATTGTGGCTTGTCTTTTTATTGCTCTTTGAAATGAACTTCTCAACTGTGTATAGTGGTGCATGCCAGCACTCAGGAGGCAGAGGCAGGAGGGCCGGAGAATCACTGAGAATGTCAGGTTCACTTGGTCTACATATAACAAGTTCCAGTCCAGCCTTCATAATGAGACCCTGTCTTTGAAAAAACAGAAAAGAAAATGAACATTTCTTCCTTCCTACATGAAAAAAAGAAAGCAAAAAAAAAAAAAAACCCAACAAAATAATATCCTTACATTATCAAATGAGCAAAAGAAGATTAAAAATGAATCCATAGTACATAAGTACCTAGAGTCTTGCTTCCTGGAATGGTTCAGGTAAGAGCAGCCACCTAGAGGCAGGGAAGTGCCTATGGTCACTGGTGCTTTTTCCCACCAGTAGCTCTCATCACAGTTTCCAGAAAAGCTGCCAAAAAAAAGAGCAGGAATTAGCATTTCACACAGCCCCTCCCACATGCAAACACACACATTCAGAAGCTTGAAACTTTTCCCAACTGTTCTTTGCCCTCCTGCCCTCCCTTTCCTCCCACAATTCCAGATAAACTGGCAAAGTGTCTGACTCACCTTGAGTAAAAGAATTCAGTGCTCTGGAAGCAGCCTCCCTCTGCTAGCATGCCTCACTCAGTTATTCCTTTCTTAAATCTGAACTGTTTCCTTAGAATCAAAAACCCAGAGGATAAACATCTTACCCAACTTTCCCTTCTCCCTTTCTCCCCCACTGTGTCTCCTCCAAACAATACCCTCAAGTTTCTATTTAGGCATTTAGCACACTTAGGCAACTGGCAATCCAGGTGCTTAGTCGCCTTTCTAAAATATGTCACTTGTTTATGTTGTACCCCAACACAGCAGTGTCTGGCCCATTGTTGAGACTCAACAGATGTTTGAATAGTCTTGACCAAATTGGCTTCAGATACCTCCTAAATTTCACACTATGCTGTGTTCCAAGGAAAAAGAGAGTAACAAGCCAACTGTTCCCTTCCTGTTTGAGAAGATCCACCTAGAGACCAGGAGACAGAGGCTCCACCTCTTCAGAGGGACAAGGCTTGTCTGATGATCCCTTGGCCTATGATCCCACCTCACACTTTGTCCTCCACAGGCCAAAGCAGTCCTGGAACTTGTGCTTTCTAAACTGGTTGAAACCCTTTCACAGGGCAAAATTATTAAAGAGAACAGACTGTGTGGGCTTCATTGGGGTCAAGATTGAATTACAGTGTAGAGATCACTAGGAGAGTGAGGTTTAAATTTGGTCAGGTCCTAAGTAAGATTAATCCAAATGAGAAATGTCTATAGGGTTTGAGTAATCTCTAGGGTCAGTGAAATGGCTCAGAGGGTAAAAGTGCTTCTATACAGGAACTCATGTGAAAAGCCAGAGATGCAGTGGCCTGTACATCTGTAATCCCAGCACTCCTATTTGAGATGAGGGGCAGATACAGAAGAACGATCCAGAATCTCAAAGGTTAGCTAGCTTGGAGTACACAGCAGCAGAAACAAGAAAGACCCATCCTCAACAGGGTAGAAACCAAGAATCAACTCCTGCAAATTGTCCTCTGACCTCTGTATATACACCATGGTACTCGCACACACGCACACACACACACACACACACACACACACACACTCCAAAATAAATAAATATGAAAAAATTAAGAGTCTAAAGGGGAGAGAACTCAAAAGTTGAAACTGGAGTCAAAACATCTAGAAGAATTTAGACATGTTTTCAGTGGCTGGTAGAGGAATGAGGGTTGGGTATCATAAAGTCTCCCTCAGAGTTGCCAGAGGAGGGTCAACAGGGAGCAGGGGACCCTCTAAGTCGGGAGGTCCTCAGTGATCTCTTTCCATACATGCATCTGTGTTTGTCATACTTCAGAAATGTGGGATGTGGGTGTCTGGTTGAGACTAACTTGCTTTTTAAAAAAAATGTTTATTTGCATTCCATGTGCAAAAGTGTTTTGTTTGCATGTTATTTATATTTTATGTGTATGAATGTTTTGTTTGCATGTATATAAGTGTACTATGTGTGCGCGATGCCCACAGAGAACGGAAGAGGGTGTTGGATCCCCTGGAACTGGAGATACAGACAGTTATCAGCTGCCATGTGAGTGGTGGGAACCAAAACGAGGTCCTCTGCAAGAGCAGCCAGTGCTCTTAACTGTCAAGCCATTTCTCCAGCCCTAGAAATGGCCTGCTTCGATGGGTCAGGGGCAGATCAGAGAAATTAATATAATCATACAAATAGGTAGCAAAGGGGCATGAAGATGGGGATAAGAAAATGAGCTTGAGAGTTATGGGATAGCTCAGAAAACAGAACCCCAAAATGAAGATCTCAAAAGCCAAGTTTCTTTCTGATCTCTGCCCTGCTGTCTTTTGATCCTCATTCTCTCCCAGATAAGCCACATAGACACTAGGATTCTTCTTCCCCAAAGGCAAATCACAGGAATGAGCCAAAAGAAAAACAGCTCTTTCCCCCAAAACCAGACATAGCCTCAAAATGTTACTGTAAGTTTCCCCACATTTCTATGTGAGTTGACCATAAAGAAACGAATACCTTACATTCTGATTATAAGTTATAACCGCACCCTGCAAGGAAGAACACTGTATAGCAAGGACAAGAATCTTAGCAGACAGGCCTTACTGGGTTTCCCCCTTTAATCTATTTCTCCTAGGTCACACCCTTTCTGTTCAGTCATGTTTCCACACTGCTGTGTAAGCTTCATAGAACACACACATACATATGGGTAGTTCACCTCAGGTCTTTGGGTCTCCACTCTGACGGCTTCTATGTCAAACAAAACTATGAAATATATTTGTTACACTTTTCTCTTGTTACCCTGTCTTTTGTTATGTTGGTCATGGGTTTTTATGGTGGACAGGGAAGGAATCTCCCCCATTTCTGCTCCTATAATGGATAACACAATTGTGTGACTTTTAATTAGCTTTTCAACTGAACTCAACAGCTATCTGAAGGGAGTTAGAAGTGTAGCTAAGTGATAGTATGCTTGCCTAGAAGGTGTGAGGCCCTTCTAGGTTTGACTTTGAGCATCATACAACACACACACACACACACACACACACACACACACACACATACACTATTAATAAACTGATATCAAGGACAGATAACTATAGCCTTGCTAACCCTACTAAACATTTTTAAAAGGCAACAACTTTGGTGATTATCAGAAAGATAATAAAATGAGTGATAAAAATAAGATTTCAAATAAACATGGAAAAAATGTAAATGTATTTTCCAGTCAGGCACAGGTATGGAGGTATTGACATATGCCTGTATTCCCAGCACTTGGTAAATTGAGGCAGGAGGATTAACAGTGTGAGGTCAATCTACTCTATATAGCAAGGCTTTGCTCAAAAAAATTTTGCAATTGACAAGTTGTATATCTTTGTGAAATACAATGTGATATTTTGATATGTTTACAATGTGGTCAAATCATCTTGACAGATTAGAACAAAGTGCCAAAATCAACAAGATGAAATTTAATCTGGATTAAGTCAAGACCTACATTTAGATTTTAAAAAGTCACTTACAAAAGAGAAAGCTGGACTGACTTAACAACATTTTAAGTGAAAAAGGTTTAGGTGTCACCAAACCCAATTCTGTCACAGTTTCATGAGAATAGGATGTCAGATAAAGAGAGATCATAATCTCACTCTATTTGGGGCTGCCTAGTTAAGGAAGATATTGAGGAGCTAGATTGTGCTTAGTGAAAGAGCATGATGGGAAAGGATCTAGTAATGTCATGGGGGTGAGCTGGGTGTAGTGGCAAATGTTTATAATCCCAGGACTTGTGAAGTGGAGGCCCACCTCAGGTACATAGTAAGTTCAAGGTCAGCCTGGGCTATAGGAGACACTGTCTAAAAAAAATGCTTGTTGTAGTAGCACATTCCCATAATCCCAGCACTGAAGAGGATACAGGAATGAAAAGACTAAGTAATTATCTAATAGCTGTCCTCAAATACCCAGTTGTCTGGTATAAGGCTGACATTTTTCAAATTGCCCATATTCTACTCTTTCGAGCTATAAAAATAGCAATTTCACTTGTTTGATCTGATAGAAAGTGATATAGACTCACCTTGCAATGCTGCAGAGGGCAAATGAAAATAACTGGGTACAAGAGGGAAGTAAATATGACATCAACATAGGAAGGTATTTGTCACAACCGGATGCTCAGAAGCAGAATGAGTTGCATACAAAATCTAGGTTCCCTGGCACTGAGGGAGTGCGGCAGGAGTGGTGACAGGCTGCTGGCAATATTTAGAATTTTCTGCATTTAGAGAGAGATTCTCCATGGTCCAATCTACATTTGCATCCTGTGGAGCTGGACTCCACAGTACTTGGGATGATACTACAGTCTTCTTAAAATACCCTGGACATCCTTGTTGGCTTATTGTTTTTGTTTTTGTTTTGTTTTTGACACAGGGTCCTGTTATAAAGCCTGGGCTAGCTAGCCTGATATTTTCTATACAGACTAAGCTAGCCTCAAACTTATAGTGAGCCTCTTGTTTCAGCCTCCAGAGTCCTGGGATTACAGGCATGCCCCACCATGCCCAACTTATTCTGGGTACATTTACACTGCTGTGTCTTTGTCAGTTCCCATGCCTGGAATTTCAAGTCTTCCTATCAGCCACTCTGTAGATTCCTAGTCATTTCTCCAGACTCAAATGTGACCCCACCTGTGCTCCCTGAAAGGACTGCCATGCTCTTCTTTGCACCTCCTTGCACCTTGTGCTTGCTTTTCTCTTGGCTCTTACCATCCTTTTGCAACTTGTCTGGAATTATCTCTTTCCTGTTAAATGCTAGCTGCCTTTACCTTAGGGCAGAAACATGTCTTTTTCATCCTTGTATCCCTAGTGCTTAGAACAATATCTGCAACATCATGAATAGTCATTATAGTAGACACAGCAGTGTAAATGTATGAGTACTTATTAACATTCCTATAATTCCAGCACTCGGGAGCAGAGGCAGGAGGATCTCTGTGAGTTTGAGGTCAGCCTGGTCTACATAGGCAGCTCCAGGCCAGCCAGGGGCTACATAGTAAGACCTTATCTCAAAAAGAAAAAAAAGGTTATGGGGATGGAGAGATAACTCAGTGGTTGATAGCACTTGCGCTGGCTGCTCTTGCAGAGGACCGGGGTTCAGTTCCCAGCACCCACATGGCAGCTAACAACCATCTGTAACTACAATTCCAGGGGATCTGATACCTTCTTCTGATTTCCATGGGCATTGCACACACATGGTGCACCTACATACATGCAGGCAAATACCCATACATATAAAATAAAATATTTTTTTAAATTTAGAGTTATTATGAATGAATTTCTAAACCAATGTTAATTAATCCAAAATTAATGTCTTTACTATGTATGATACATCCTGATATAATGTATTCTCTTTTATTTATTTCTAAAAGGGGAAGTCATGACCTAGGTTCACAAATTGACCTGGATTCCCAGTCTCATTCTGAAAACATTGAACTTCATGGTTTAGACCACACATTTGATTTTTCTTTCTATATTGAAGAAGGAGCACAAGGTCTTGTACATGCTAACCATGTGTTGTACCACTGAGCTATATCCCCAGCTCAGAGCAGGCAAATATGATCAGGCAGATAAATGTTTTGAAAACCTGGTTAAAAAATGTGGGACTTCTTGCCAGAAAGCAGCACATATGCACAAAAATTAACATTCAAATTTAGAAGCTCCAATAGCCTTCTGTGGAACACAATTTACAAGAAAGTGCCTTTTAACTCTGTAATTCTGTTTTTTTGAGGCACATTAAGATATAATCTAAGAGGCTGGAGAGATGGAGCATTGGCTGCTCTTTCAAAGGAAACAGAACAGTTCCTAGCACCCACATTGCAGCAAACAACCATCTGTAACTTGAGTTCTACAGGATCCAATGCTCTCTTCCCATTTCTTTAGGCATTGTATGAACAGGTGTACTTACATACATACATGCAAAATACTCACATATGTAAAATAAAAATAAATAAATTCACATACCTTTAATCTCAGCACTCAGAAGGCAGAGGTAGGCAGATCTCTGTGAGATCAAGGTCAGCCTGGTCTACATAATGAGTTCTAGCCAATTGGAGCTACAGGGAAAACTTGTCTCAAAAAAAAAAAAAAAAAAAAAAAAGAAGCAACAACAACAAACCCAAAATATACCCAATAAATAAATATATAAATAAAATAGAAAATATATAATCTAACAAGCTCTAAGCATCCTCTATAGGGTGAGCACACAGACAGGCAGGTATAATACACAGGGAATAGTAAATAGAAAGAAACATCTGAATTGGAATAGGAAAGATAGGTTAGTACATAGGAAAGATATAATGGGCCAAGCATGGAGTTACATCTCTGTAATTCCAGAACTTGAGAGACTAATGCAGAAGGATCACCAGTTCAAGACTAGTCTAGGATACACAGAAAGACCTTGTCTGAAAAATAGGGTTAATAAATAAAGGAAGGAATGGGGAAAAAAATAAATCCCAGCAAAGGGTCAGGAGGAAGGAAGAGGTACAGCGATGCCAGGCCATTTCTCCAAGCCTACAGAATTGGAATTTCTTTTCAGACTATGAAGCTTAGGGTTCTAACCCTGTGGCTTTCGTCTTCTGTCTCTATGGCTCACTTTCGTTCCTCCCCTTTAGGCAGCCCTTCTGGAAACTCTGAAACTCTTTCTCTTTCTTCCAGATGGGGAGATCTGGCAGAAAGAATGTTCTGGCCTGTGTGCAATGACTCCATTCCCTCTGCCAAGGATAAAGCTAAACTCTGCTTTCCTGGAAACCAGCTAATATCTTTAGGAAGCATGACCCTAGCTTAGGAAAGACTAAAACTTTTGAGTAATGAAAATTAGAAAATAATTTTCAGTATTCTTTGGTGCAGGGACCCACAAGGATCACAAAGATACAGTCTCCTATCTCAGATAACATCAGGATCACAGACTGCTTCATTGGTCTTATTTGAATTTTAGATCATTCTAAGTAGTTTTGACCTCTCTAAGGAGACAGCAAACATATATCTCACATTTTGCATGGGACAAACAGTGAAACAGACATATTGAAGGCAGGAGGCTTAATACAGCTAATTGCTAAGGAAGCCTCAGGAGTCAATTTAGTAATACAAGAACTTCATTATCAACTCCAGAAAATCCAGAATATCATTGTAGTCCAAAGTAAGTGGGTTAAGGAAAAGAATGGAATTTGAGATTGGGTTAGGCTCTTAGTTAGGGCCCTGACTCACTGCGTTACAATGGCCGGTCATTTCCTGGCCCCATGTTCCAGTTCCTACCTCCCCTCCCACTTCCCCTTCTCCTGCACAAATTTTTGTAAAATTCTTTTTTGGATAAAGTTAAGCGTGATTATTTCTGTAAAGCAATCTGGAAAATATCAAGTTCTGTAATATAGCAATATAAAATGAGTTTATTCATTTTATAACCAATGGTACAAATGGTATAAAACTATGAGAACTATAAACTTCAGGTTTGTTGTTGGGGTCCTCAGATGGAGATGAAATAAATAGGTGGTCTGCTTCCTTCTTGTGTCTCCTGGCTGAGATGACACTGCCGTGTGGCTAACACAGTCCCCTGGAGAGATACTTGGGAATAGCTGAGGAAGACCCAGCTAGGACAGGGAATGAGTCAGGGCTCAAGGACTCAACACCAACCTCTCCCACTCCTGCAGGAAACCTCTGGGGTGAGACACAGATGAGAGGGCCAAGGGGCGGGCCTGCCGGCTGCCTGCCCAGAGGCCTCTGCTTTGTGGTTTCACCCTGAGTTGCCCTGCAGCTGTAACGTGTCTGTTGACACGCAAGCCCTGGACATGCTGTCCTTCCCGTTTTCCCAAACCTTCACTTGGTCTAGGAATCTTAAGAAGTGAATGTAGGAGAGATGAGAGGAAAGCGGGACAGAGCTAGATGGGAATGTGGAGCTTCAGGAAACACAGGGCAGAATACAAGAGACTTCACAGAGGCATGACTAGGAATAGAAAGTAAACTCACCTCCACAGAAACATAGATAAAGAAAGGACAGAGGAGTAACATGGCTAGCCTGCTGTGGGTGACAGAAATGACTGAGGGACGATGCTGAGTGATCAATGGTACCAGCTCACAAACCTGCAACACTCAAGAGCAAAATGACAAAAAAAGCTACACTTGTTTGGAGGAACTCTGCTCCTGCAATCTCATCTCTTACAACACCAAAATCCTAATCTGCAACAGGTTTAAGAACTCTCCTCCAGCACTCAAACAGCTCTAGGCACCTGCATTCTACCAGTCACATGTTCCTATATGATATCACATCACTCAGTGAGATCAGTTTTGTAATCCCCATTTCACTGAAGGAAACACTAGGGGTCACAGTGGGCTCAGAGAATTTGGAACTCACACAGCAAGGTTTGTATCAGTTGTCAGGGCCCTCCCTCATCCATTCTATTATACCAAGGTGCCTTTAGTTTTAAGTCAGATCAAATTAAAATGATGTCAAAATAGTGGAGAGCTTTTTAAAAATTTCCAGAAGTCCATTTATTTTTATTTTATGTATATGAGTGTTTTGCCTGTATGTAAGTACACCCGTATTGTGCAGTGCCCGCAGAGGCCAGAAGAGGGTGCTGAATCTCCTGGAAATGGAGTTACAGATCATTGTAGCCACCATGTAGGTTCTGCGAACTGACCCTGGTTCCTCTGCAAGAGCAGCCAGCCAGTGCTCTCAACAGCTGAGCGGTCTCTCCAGTCCCCTAGTGAAAAGCTTTTAAACAGAGCCGACCTGATGATGAGCACAGAACTGAGGGCTACATTCTCAACAGATATTTAGGTCCTGGAACTGCACAAGCTTTCCTGGGATCTGAGGTCCCCGTGCAGCCTTGGTACCCTCTAGTGCATTTGCACACTCAACCAGGTACTGGAGAACACCTAGTGGAGAGCCTGTTTGGATGTCCAGGTTTATGGGTGTGGAGGAAAGAGAACAGGCTAGAGAAAACGTGGGCCAAGCACCTGATTCACATGGGGCCCACGAAAGAATCATGTCTGTCCACTCATGGGCTCAAGTCTTTGTGCATTATTAATAGGAGCTCAATACACATTATGTGGAATGCTAGCTTTTTAGGGCTCAAGAGATTTTTTTTTCTTTTAAGGAGAAAACATTAGTGATTAGATGCAAAGTGACTTTCCTAAAGCCACAGGACAAATGGATGCGTGGGACCTGTGTCTCCTGCCTTCCAATCCAGAGGCCTTTTCACATACTACACTTTATTTGCTGGTTGGCTGACTTTAGCTGTAACTTGAATGCATATAAAAACCTGAAAGTTGTCCACAATCCATAAGCTTTCCACTCATTCATTCAGCACATCTCTTGTGCCTTGTTATTGTGGAGCTCTAGTTTAGGCTTTTCTAGCCTGTGGACCCTTCCAAACTTGGGAAGGCAAGGAACTCCTACGCTCCTAGGGCCACATGCATATAAGTGCTCTAGGGTATGCATAGAGTTTCCACCTCACAGTCCCAGCACTAACGTGTTAAGATTTATTTCTGTCCCCTACCTGTGCCTCCACCCCTTGTAATCCCTTAGAATGAAAGTGGGTTAGAAACAGATTACTCTGATCCAAAGGCTTTACTCTCTTCTGCCTAAACATGGTGTGTGTGGGGTCGGATGGGGGCAGGGAGTCTGAAATTCCCTTTTAGGGTTATTGCCTGATTTAGCCAGCTGCTAGCAAAAGTGGAGCAAGAAGAGGCGAGGGATTAATTCTAGATCTAGCGAGAGCAGCAGGATGCATCAGCTTCTTTCCTGGCTGAGCCAGGATGAATAATATTGCTTCCTAAACATGCCTTCTGAATGAGGAATCTAGGGCAAGCACAAAGAGCAGAGCTTTGTCTCCAGCAGCAGGAGAGAGCAGGAGGATGGATGAGAAAGGGAAAAAGGCAGCTAAGAGGAGAAAGGTGTGGAGCATGGACTTAAGGAACTACTCTGTGCACTGGAAACGTCTTGCATTTTGGTGGTTTAGCTTCTGCAGAGGTGATGAGAACAACACATTCAAGCTCCCTGAAGACTTCCAGTTCCTATCTTGGCCTGGAGATCTTTTGTTTGGGGTCATTCATTGCACTGGGGCAGAGATGTCATCTATGGTCAGCACAAGTAGCAGCTACACTTTCAGGATCCCACTAGGCTCCCTAGACACTGTTCTGGGGTATCAGTGTGCTTGGAAGCAGTGGCCGTAACTAACCAAAGTGGTACAGTATATTAACTAATTTGATTTTAATGAATTAATGACTCTGTGATTTAGATTTTGAGTCATGAGGGCGGAGCTAAGATGTAAAGTTGAGCACTATAACATTTTTCGTTTGTTCATTTGTTTGGAGACAGGGTCTCCCTGTAGCCCCAGCTGGCATGGAACTTACTATATAGACTGGACTGGCATTGAACTCACAGAGATTCACCTGCCTCCGCCTACCAGGTGCTGGGATTAAAGGTGTGTGCCACTATGACCAGCTATAGCATTCTTTAAAAAAATTTTTTTTTTATTTTTTATTTTAGTGTATGAGTGTATTGCCTGCATGTATGTAAGCGCACCTATGTCATTCAGTGCCCACAGAAATCAGAAGGCATCAAATTCCCTGGAGTTGGAGTTACAGACAGTAGTTAGCCTCCATGTGGGCGCTGGGAATCAAACCTGGGTCCTCTGCAAGAGCAGCTAGTCCTCTTAACTACTGAACCAACCCTCCAGCCTCAGTCTACAGCATTTTTAATCACTATGAAGAACCACACAGAGTTAACTTGAAGTGACAAAGAAGCTCTATTAGCTAAAAGGTCAGTTGAGAATCCATATTGGTAGTCCCAATTATTTCTCCTGAGGCACCTATCCTTGGATGATAAGTCACTCCTTTCCTCTCTGCTCTTACTTTATGTAGATGGAGTACAATGTAAACACCTATCAACCCTATTGCTTGCATCAAGGCAAGCATCATACAGTTTAGAATCAGATTCTTCTAATTCTCCAGAAAAAGTTTCCTATTCAAATCAAATGTGTAGGTCATACAGGAAAATTTCACAAGTTCCAATTTTAGTTTTTTAAACTTTAGTGTATGTGGCATGTTGTATATGTATGTAGTGCATGCACATCAGTGTGTGGGTGCATGTGCCCATGTGTGTGTATATAGGACCAGAGCAGGACTTCAGGAATCTTTCTCTAGCACTCTCAGAATTATTGTCTCTCTCTGAACCAGAAGTTTGCCCTTTTGGCAAGGCTGACTAGTGAGTGAACTCTCCAGATCTGTGTATCTCCACCCTGTAGTGTTGGTGTTACAGGCAGCCAGGCTCAGATTTTTATGTGGGTATGGAAGATCTGAACTCAGGTCCTCATCCTTATAGTATGAAAAGCTCTTTTCCACTAAGCCATTCCACCAGACCTTTATTTATTTATTTATTTATTTATTTTTTGGTCCTGTGTAGCCTAAGCCAGCCCTGAATTCTCTAAGTAGTCAAGGATGACCTTAAACTTCTGATCCCCCTGCTGTCACCTCCTAAGTTCTGAGAATGGAGCTCAAGGCCTCCTGCATGCTAGGCAAGCATTCTATTAACTAAAGTACATCCATAAGTTTCTTTTTTAGGATTTATTTTTATTATTTTTACTTATGTGTATGTGTCTGCACAGGTGTGTGAGTGCTCATAGAGATAAGAGTAATCAGATTCCCCTTCAGCTGGAGGTATAGGTGTTATAAGCTGCTGGACATGAGGACTGGAAGACAAACTCAGGTCTTCTATAAGAATAGTATGCTCTTGGGCTAGAGAGATAACTCAACAATTAAGAGCACTGGCTGCTCTTGCAGAGAACCCAGGTTCAATTCCCAGCACCCACATGGTGGTACACAACTTCCTATAAGTCCAGTTTTTAGGGATCTGATGCCCTCTTCCGACCTCTGTGGGCATTACACAACACGAGTGCACTTACATGCAGGCAATACAATAATATATATAAAATACAAATAATAAATAGAATATTTTTACAAAGAATAGTATGTTCTCTTAGCTCCTAAGCCATTTCTCTAGTCCCCATAACTTTCAGTCTTTGATGTCATCTGTCACTGGGAGGGAAAATAATACACATATGTGCCATTCTGCTACCAAGGAATTTTATTCTTTGGGGGCCTTATTTCAAGAGGACAAAAAATGGGAGAAATAGGAAATCAATTTCTGTCTGTGGTATTTCTTTTCTTTTTCTTTGTCCTCTTTTTTTGTTGTTGTTGTGGTTGTTGAGACACAGTCTTTCTACGTAACTCTATCTGGTCTCAAACTTGCTTTGTAGACCAGAGCCTAGAATTTGCAGAGAACCTCCTGTCTCTGTCTCTGGAGTTCTGGGATTACGGGTGTCTGCCACTATGTCCAGGTTCTGCCTCATCATAGTTCATTGAGGATGCTTCTTCTTCATCTATTAACTAAATATTTGAATGTATACTGCAGACAGTATGCCAGATGGAGCTCCTAACTGTTCTTTCCTTTCTTTAACCACAGAGCTCCCTTCTCTTGCTTCCATCATCAAGGCAAGATCTTTTTATCTTTCATCCTGAGAAATGCAAACTATTAATGTTGGAGGATTAAGAAATATCCTTTTGGTGTTGCCTTCTCAGCAGATAGTTCTCAATTACCCTTGGACTTAATGAGATAGAAGGATAATACAAATTTTCCAAAACAGGAGCTAACCACATGCAACAATGATCCACCTATAATCCATCTCAGAATGAACTAAATGATATCGATTGCTTTTATTATTTCATCCAAGCTGATATGGAAATAGTTTGCAGTAGTGGAAAAACTGATTAGGGATTAGGCAAAGATGAATTCAGATGTGTTGGCTGTTATGTGAGACCCAAATAAAACTGGACAGCAGAGCAGACAATCGTATAGTTAATATTAATAATCTGTTTTAATCAATAACTACTCATCTATGGAATAGATGTTTCCTCACTACAGTGGGTGTACCAATTTTTCAAATTTAATATTTTGGGGCTGGAGAAATGACAAAGTAGTCAAGAACACTGACTGTTCTTCCAGAAAACCTGGGTTTGGTTCCCAGCACCCACATGGCCACTAACAACCATCTGTAACATCAGTACTATGGGATTCTATGCCCTTTTCTGATCTCCATAGGTTTGCATGTATGTGGTGCACTTACATACATACAGGCTAAATACTCATACACATAAAATAAATATATAAACATTTTTAAAACTAAAAATTTCTATTTAAGTTGGGCATGGTGGGGCATGCTTTTATCCCAAGCACAAAGGAGCCAGAGGCAGGTGGATATCTAGGAGATTGAAGCCAGCCTAGTCTACATAGCAAGTTCCAAGCCATCTGGGACTCTAGGGAGGCCAATCTCTTGGTTTCTCTGATAGGCCCTAGGACTTTAAGTTGTCAACAGTTCTATTCCAATCTGAAAACTCTTGTATTCACAGACCATAACTTATAATCCACTGCAAAATATTGTAGATAAGTGCTCAATTAACATTCATTAATTGATAAGGGGCTGAAGAGAAGGCTTAGCAGTTAAGAGCACTGGCTACTTTTGCAGAGGAACCCAGGTTGGCACCTATATGGTGGCCAACAACCATCTGTAACTCCAGTTCCAGGGGATCTGACACTCTCTTCTGGCCTCCTCGAGCATTGTACGACATGGCCCACTTACATATATATAGTCAAAACATTCATACACATAAAACAAATACATTTTTTAAGTTACAAGAAAATTGAAGTCGGTATGGTATCAGAGGAGGCAGATCTCTGTGAGATCTAGGTCATCCTGGTCTACAGAGCGAATTCCAGGCCAGCTGGGGCTAAAAGGAGATCCTGTCTCCAAAAACAAACAAAACAACAAACAGAAAAATCACATTGGACAGATAATGTGTAAATGTTGAAAGTGTTTGCCATTCAGAAATGGTACAGTACTGGATTTTCCGGGATTACCTGACACATTCAGATTTCGTTAATGACTGAATGTGAAGCAGTTCATGAATTTTGGAGTTACACTGCTCGGCCTTCACCCAGCTCTGCCAGTTATTAGCTGTTTAACCTTAGATTACATACGGAGTATCTCTGTGGCCCAATCACATAGGTAAAAACAGGAATACTGCTGTTTGTGGTAATGATTGAGTTACTAGGTATAAAATGCTTAAATTGCCAGGTACCTGGTAAGCAATTTCTAAGTAGCAATTATTATTGTGTTAATAGTAAGCCCATGACTTGTGGAAAATGAAATTTTTTTTTGGAAATGAAAAAGGACATATTTCTGTCAATCCTCATGTCTTTTGCTTCCGTACGTAGTGGTTGTAAGGTTCGGGTTCGCGAGATGTAGCAGAAATCAACCAGAGACGGGAATGGACTGAACCGGTTTTATTGGGCATTGAACTGACTCCCAGTCGGGAAAGGGAAATCAGCTGGGACTAGTTTTCTCAGGGAGTGGAGCAGGAACTAGCCTGTCCTTAGCTGGTCAGGTGGGCTTTTTATAGGGAAAAAAGGTACCCCCTTGGCATCCGTTTGGTGTTAAGCCAGGAAGGAATTCCCTTTTTTCGCATTCCTGGAGTCCGGAATGTTATCTGTTAAGGAAGCCCAGTGTCCTTTGGAACTTGGGGTCTGGAGTTTTTTTTTTTTATCTGAGGTATTTGCAAGGTTCAGATCTCTGAGAGGTTGTAAAAGGTCGGTCTTTCTTCTTTCCTCTTTTGCAAACTCTGGCTCCAGATTTCTTCCTGAGTCTGAAACTGTTGGGAGTTTCAATCACACCTTACAGTGGTCAATTTTCCTAATAATTAAGAAATTATTTTCTTCACACGGTAGTGAAAAATTAGAGCTCAGGTTTAAGGTTATATAGTATTTCGAAGTCAGATAGACACCCAGAAACTATTCATTTCGCTCTTTAAGAGACCTAAATACCTTCAGTGTTTATTATGGGAAGGGGCACCTTATCTCAAAGTCCTCTCACTTCAGAGGGAAACATTTTTCTTTCTTTATTTTGGGGGAATGTAAATAAGGAGTAGCGATGTGCTAAGCAACCAGGAATGCAGCAACCCCAAGCCGCCAGAAAGCCTTAGGCGCAGGCGCAGCTGGCTCTCGAGCATTCTGGCTGGCGCGTGACAGCCGTGCGTTTTGCCCAGGCTCTAATGAGGTCTCACTGCGCACGCGCGACCGTATTGCAGCCTCACCACCCACAGGAGCGCGTGCGCGTGCGCGAGCCCATTTCGGCGGAGGGCGCGCGCAATGGAAAATTCCACTCCCGAGCTAGCTCCACCCTATGTGCCTTCTCTCCGGCTCCATCCCAGCAGCCTTTGCGCGAACAAAATGGTGGCCCCCATTCCTCAGGGGTTGTCCTGCTTATCCAGGGCTTTGGGTTGGTGGTCTCGGCAGGTGGGTAGGGACGAGGCGAATAAGGATTTTAAGAGCTGAAGGGCAAGAGTAGAAGGGAATAACCGTCCAGTTGTCGTTGATGAGTTTGGGCAGTACTAGTTCGAGTCCTTTTAGGGGAAGAATTTGAGGTGAATGTGGTACCTCTTTCACGGCGCAGTGGCGAGAACATGGGCGGGGCCTTGAGGGCGAAGGAGTTCGCAGGCTTTAGCTTTCTCCACTTTGGGGCTGGTCTCTATGGTGGGTAGATGTTTAAGGAGAAAAGTGGTGACTTGGAAGGTGGGTAAATTGTTGAAAGGAGGGAGGTTTAGTATAGTCTCCGTCTCTGCCTGAACTGAGTTCAGAGGAAAAAAGTCACCTGGCCTCTAAAGAGATTCTTGTCAGTTGGGAGCCGGAAGGACAGAATGAAAGAAGACTGTGAGACCCGGGGTATAATAAGCAAAATGGAACTGTGGAGGACCTTGCTTATGCTCTAGTTAATAGCGTTCCAATGCCCTAGCCTGTGGCGCACAGCTTTAGTCCTAGGAAGCAGGCGGATCTTTGAGTTTCAGGCCAGCTAAGGCTACTTGTGTGACCTTGTCTCAAAAAAAAAAAAAAAAAAAAAAAAAAGAAAGAAAGAAAAGAAAAGAAAAATAGCATTCCACTTGTTTCAGTATTGTATTGATACTGAAGTTCATATCAAAGTAAAAGTTCCTTGACGGGGCCCTTTGCTTTAATGAATTCAGTAGTATTAGCGATTGTACTAAAAGAAAATCTTTAGTAGGTGTTCAATGATGTTAATAAAGGTTATTAATTGGCTTTTGATAAGAGACATCTCAGGATTCAAGCAGTAATGTAGTTTCTCTATAATTGTTTTATAATTATTCCTGAAGCATTCTTTGGATATGTCTTTTCTATAAGACTTTGCTTACAGTTTGTTAAAGAGAGACTTTTCCCCCCCAGGTTACTTATATGCTAACCTTTCCCTCACCTTCCAGCCAGTTCTGTTGACTCAGTCCACAGCTGTAATTTCAGTAAGAACCAAAAAACGTTTCAGACCCCCTATTCGTGAACCCAAATATAAAACAGAAAAGGAGTTTTTGGAATATGCCAGGAAAGCAGGATTGGTTATCCCCCCAGAACGTTTGGAACGTCCTATACATCTGGCCTGTACAGGTAAGTATTTGTGGGTTACTTACCTAATCCTCTACTGTTAGAGATCTGGCACTTGGAGTGCCTTAGACTATGATTGGTAGCATTAAGTTCGCCACTAATTTCAACCTCAGTAATGATTTACTTTATGTATTCTATATTTCATAAGTTTTTTTTTTTTAAGTACTGGACATTGAATGTAGGGCCTCACATGTGATAGGCAAGCACTCTACCACTGAACTATATCTATTCCCACCCTCCCCCCTTCCTTTTTCTTTTGAGACAGGCTCTTGCTAAGTTCCTCTGAGTAGCCTTGAGTTTGTGATCCTGCCTAAGCAATAATTGAGATTATAGGCCTGTACCACTAGTCCTGCTCATAAGATCATCTTTTGATCTTGTTTTCACACAATCTCTAGACAATGAAATGTCTCCAGTTTGTAGAAGTAGAAATACGCTCTGAGAGAAGTTAAATTATTCTTTTTAAAAAAATTTTTATTTTATGTGTATGAGTGTTAGGCCTGCATGTATATAAGTGCACCTGTGTCGTGCAGTGCCCTCAGAAGACAGAAGAGGAACTGGAACTGGAACTGGAATTAGAGACTGTTATAGCCATGTGGGTGTGAGAATTTGAACCTGGGTCTTCTCCAAGAACCAGCTGAGCCATCTCCCCAGCTTCTAAATTATTCTTTTATTTTTATTTTTTTTAAGTCCAGCAAAAGAAGCTCTCGTGAGGGAGTCAGTTATCTTGGGGTACTTATACAAGTAAAACAAAGCTTTCTCTCCATGCAAGGATATTTGATTACAAGTCTTCTTTATATCCTGGGTCCTTCCCAGTTTTGTATGACCTCAAGATGACTTTTTCTCAGTCTTTCAACAGTTTATTAATTTAATTCTCTTCTTTCCTTACAGCTGGTATATTTGATGCCTATGTCCCTCCTGAAGGTGATGCTCGAATGTCATCTCTTTCAAAGGAAGGATTGACACAGAGAACTGAGCGATTAAAGAAGAACGTGGCATCGCAATTGTCGTAGGTGTCTGAGGCAGCTAGGGTTCAGTATTCTAGGTTGAGAAGATCATGCGGTATTTCATATTTATTGTGTTGATATGGTATATTACATTGATTTCCTTTTTTCTCTTTGTTTTTGAGTCAGAGTCTGGTTATGTACCCCAGGCTGGTCTTGAACTTGGCAATCTTCTTGCCTCAGTTTTCTGAGTGCTGGGATTACAGGAATAAGCTAATATATTTGGCTTGTTTATTATGTTGATTTTGAAATGTTAAGACGACCTTGCATTCTTAGAATAAGTTCCACTTGATCTTGATGTCTCTTATTTCAGTGTACTTATATTGACACTTGGATTAAATCAAGATTCCATATTTACATTACTGTACCTATGAAAATGTTGACAGTTAAGTCCTATCATGATTATTTTCCTCTTCCTGCATTATTTTACTCTGAACATTGTGTCTTTTGTCTTGCTCATTTGTTTATAGTACTTCTGCTTATGTAAATTTCCTCTCTGTGCATTTAAAACATTAATTATTTTATCATTTCTTCTTTGAGAAGAAACCCCTTCTGGAGCCTTCTTACCTATTTCAATCTAAACTACTCACTCTTTAGGCCCTGTATATATCTTGGGGTCTGCTTTCTACTTTTATCATTATCCTAGTATTTCCTTTGCTCCACTCATATTGGAGTGTCTGTTTCTTGGATCCTGTGTCTTTCCTTTTATTTTATTTATGGTGTGTGTGTTTGTGTGTTTCATGACTTGCTTTTTACATCTATGGAGTATAGTCTCAACTTTCTGAAAAAGTATACATAGTAAATCAATGAGACATTGCAAACCTAAAAGTGAAATCTTTTACTTCCCACTGGTTTTGTAATTTACCCAAGTAGAGAATTCTGGGCTAAAAATACCTTTTTTTTTTTTCAGTCAAAAACACTGCTCTGGGCATGGTGGCCCGTGCTTATATAGCCTAGTGCCAGGCCAGCTGGGAGACCCTGTGTCAAAAAGACCAAAAAACCCCCAAACAAACAACAACAAAACTATCCTATTGTTTTGTCAGTATTTACTGTTCCTGTGTGTTCTGAACTTGCCTGATTCTGCTTCTCCTTTTTTTGGTGGTGGAAATGGAATCCAGGACTTGGTGTGCGGCGTACCGCTGAGCTGTGCCTCCAGCTCGTGCTTCCCTAGTACTTACAGGATGTTCTCTTCAATCCCAGAATTTTTAAATCATATTTTTAGAAAACTTGATTTTTTTTTTTTTTAAGTTTATTTTTAAGGCCAGGTGTGGTGGTAGACACCCTTAATCCCAGCACTTGGGAGGCAGAGGCAGGCAGATCTGTGAGATCAAGCTCAGCCTGGTCTAGATAGTGAGTTCGAGGGCCAGCTGGGGCTACAGGGAGACCCTGACTCAAAAAACAACCCACAAAGATTTACTTTTAGGGGTCTGGAGAGATGACTCAATGGTTAAGAGCACTGACTGCTCTTGCAATAGGAACCAAGTTTGGTTTCCAGTACCTGTATGGCAGCTGATCCATTTCCAGGGAATCAGACACCCTCTTCTGACCTTCATGGGCATTGCACGACACAGGTGTACTTACATACATGTGGGCAATACACCCATGTACATAAAATAAAAATAGTAAATATTTTTTTAAAGATTTATTTTTAATCATGTGTATATGTGCATGTCTTTGGGGTTGAGTATATGCATGTGAATATAGGTGCTTCTAGAGGGTAGAGCTGTTAGTTCCCCCTTGAGCTGGAGTTATAGGCAGTTGTAAGCCTATATGGTTACTAGGAACTGAACTTGGTTCTTTTTGCAAGAGCAGTTTGCATTCTCTCCAGCCCCAAGAAAGCTTGATCTATTTATTTATTTGTCTGTCTATCTATCTGTCTTTTTTTTGTCTGTGAATTATGGGAATTGCATGATACTTGTTTTTATTACATTTTATGTGTGTGTGTATACACACATGTGTACACACATAACACAATGTGAATATGGAAATCAGAGAACAACTCGTGGGGGTCAGTCCTCTCCTTCCACCATGTGGCTCCTGAGGATTGAATTCAGGTGATCAGGATTGGTGGCAGAGTACTTTTACCCACTGAGCCATGCTTAATTTTATAGGATCCGAAAGATAAAAGAATTTGATGCTGATTTTAAAGCAAAGGATTTCCCTGACAAAGCTAAGGATATCTTCATTGAAGCTCACCTTTGTCTAAACAAGTAAGTGAACTCCCTGTCTTGTATATGTTCAGTCTTGATAGTTAATATTCTAGGCACACATTTTTGTCCATTTCCTACAGATAAGAATTCTAGAGTAAGAGAACTTCCTGTATGAGAAGTACTGGCTAAAGCTGTTTTTACTTCTCTCCCTGATTTTCCAGAAGGTCTTTCCATTTGTCTTTTATCAGGAGGATCTCATTATGCATCTAAGGTGTCTGAACATTTTATGCAGTCCAGACTGGCCTTGAAACTTTTTCTTCTTTTGAGTTGGGTGTTGGGGCTCCATGAGAATGGATTCTGTTTTCATCCCACCTGATCCCTTAGTTCTTCCTGATCCTTTTTGTGTATTTGTTGTTTGTATGTATATTTCCCTTTCCTTAGTAACTTTACTCCCAGAAGCTACACAGCCGAATATGTTGACCAGGCTGGCCTGCGTCTCATAGAGATCTGCCTGTCTCAGTGTCCTAAGTGCTGTGATTAAAGGCATGTGCCACCGTGCCTGGCCCTTCCTTTTTCTTGATAAATGTTTGACCTACATGTATATATGTGCACCATGTGGATGCATGACACTCAAAAGAGGCATACGCCACCATTCCTAGCCCTTTTTTTTTTTTTTTTTTTTTTTAAAGAATTACTTTAGCTATTTGTATGAACACTTTGCCTGCATGTATGTATGTGTACCGCATGTATGCCTGGTGCCTGCAGAGACCAGAAAAGAGTGTCAGATCTTTGGAACTGGAGTTACAGGCAGTTCTGAACTGCCATGTGGGTGCTGGGAATAGAACCTGGGTTCTTTGCAAGAGCAGCCAATACTCTTAATTACTAAGCCATCTCTCTAGTCCCTGACCTTGAGCTTTTGAGCCCCCTGCCTTAGCCTCTGAGTGCTGCAGATGCACCATCACATTTGGTTAAGTGGTCTTTTTTTTTTAACTCTTTGCTCTGTCTCAGTTCTACCTGTAAGTGGAGGTGGCTTTTTCCTTCTACTTTTACATGGGTTTCAGAGATCAAACTTGGGTGTCATGCTTCTGAGGCACATGCTTTACCTGCTGAGTCATCTCACTGGCCCTATAGACAGGGAAGTCTTTGCTTAGACTAATTTCAAACTTGCTGTGTAGCCATTGTTGGCCTTAAACTTTTAATCTTCCTGACTTTATCTCCCAGGTACTAAGATTACTGAAGTGTAACTCTATGCTGGGCTTGTATAAGCTTGATGTATCATATTTTCCATAAATCTTTGGTGTGCTTATACTTATCTGGCAAGAGATACCGTGATCACAAAAGTGGTTTTCCTAGAGTAAGGCTCATCCATTGCACCCAGTGTGTGCTGACTGCTCTGATTTCCCCAGATGTGGAAAACTCAACTGCATAATTTGTGGGTCTTGGAAACTGCATTCACCCTTTTCACATTTAAAATATATATTTAAAAAAATACATATATCTATATCTATCTATCTATCTATCTATATATGTGTGTGTGTATATATATATATATATATATGAGAGAGAGAGAGAGAGAGAGAGGCTGAGAGAGGCTAATGTATGCCTTTAGTCCCAGCACTTGGAACTATAATGTATATGTGTTTGTGTTTGTATAATGTCTCTTGTAACTGCTGGAGAGATGGCTTAGTGGTTAAGAGCACTGGCTGCTCTTGCAAAGGACCCACACATGGTGACTAACAAACGTCTGTAGCTCCAGATCCAGGGGAATCCAATGTCCTCTTCTGACCTACTCAGGCATTACATGACACTGGTGCGTGTACATGTATGCAGGCAATAAATTCATACACATAAAATATATTTTTTAGCCTACCTTTTTTGATGTGCATGTGTGTGCCTATGTGTCATGGTGTTCATGTGGGGGTCAGTGGATAGACAACCTGGGGCTGTTGACTCTTTCTACCATGTGGGCTCTAAGAATCAAACTCAGGTCATCAGTCTTCTCAGCAAGCACCCCTACCCACTGAGCCATCTTGCCAGCCCCTCTTCAGGCTTTTTTGACACGTGTTTTATTTATTTATTTATTTATTTATTTATTTATTTATTTATTTATTTATTTATTTATTTTGGTGGTAGTGGGGACTGAATTCAGAACCTTGGCCATGCTAAGCAAGTACTGTATCTATATCTAGCCATGAAACTGTTGTCTGAGTAGCCACTCTTTTTTTGGTTACTAATGGGGTTGCATGGTATCTTTTTCCATCATCTTAATTTCTAGGTCTTGCTAGGATAGTGGTAAACACCTTTAATTCCAGCACTCCACAGGTAGCAGAGGCAGGCAGCTCTCGGAGAGGGTCATCCTGGTCTACAGTAGTGAGTTCCAGGCAGCCATAACTACAGAAACCCTGTCTGAAAAATGCCAAACAAAAAAATCTTCCATTTCTAGGTCTTAGACCTAAAGCCAGTTTCTTATAGACAGTATGTATATGTATGGATTGTGGTATGTTGTATTTAAGAAGAAATTTTTTTAACATTTATTTTTTAACATCTACTATTCTGTATTTGGAGGTCTGAGGACAACCTTTGTGAGTCAGTTCTCTCCTTCCACTATGTAGGGTCCCAGGATCAAACTTAGATCCATAGGCTTGGTGGCAAAGTGCCTTTACCTGCTGAGCCATCTCACCATCTGTAGCATTCTTTCTTTTTTTTTTGAAATAGGATCTCACTCTGTAACCTTGGCAGGTCTAGAACTTACCATGTAGACTAAGTTGAATTCAAACTCTCAGAGCTCTGCCTGCCTCTGCCTCCCAAACCCAAGTGCTGGGACCACAGGTGTGTGCCACCATGCCCGGCTTTCTAAGGATCTCTTGTACGTGATACCTCACTTCTTTCTTTCTTCAAGCTTCTCTCTTTTTCTTTTGACTCTCTGACTATAATGTGTCTTGGTGTGAGTTTTTTGTCATTTTTTTCCTGCTTGAATTTTGTTGAGCATCGTGGAGATATATATATTAACTTCTTTCATCAGATTTGAGGTATTTTTAGCCATTATTTCATTTCATTAAAAAAATTTGAAATGTATTATTACTCTGTATGTGTATATGTGTATGTGAAAGAGAGATTGTGTGTGTGTGTGTGAGAGAGAGAGAGAGAGAGAGAAAGAGAGGTGTGTGTGTGTGTGTCTGTGTGTGTGTGTGAGTATGGGCCTGCATTTACTATAGAGTGCATGTGGAGGTCACAGGACAGCTTTTGGGAATCTGTTCTCCTGTGGGTTGCAGGTATTTAACTCAGGTTGTCAGGCTTGCATGGCAAATGCTTTTGCTCGCTGAGCCATCTCTCCCACCCCATTATTTCTTGTTTTTTCTGGCCTTGCTCTCTCCTGTGATGCGTATGTTGTACACTTGAGAATGTCTTTCAAGTCCTTTGGGCTGTAATTGTTTTTCTTCTTTTCTCAGTTTGGATAATGTCAATAGTCCCATTCTGGTGGATTTTTTTTTTTCCCTTTTGATACTGGGGATTAGGCAGACCCAGGGTGCCCATGCTAAGCATGCTCTCTACTCCTAAACTGCACCTCTACCCTTTTTAATAATGGATTTTTTCTGAGACAGTATCTGATGGAGATCAAGCTGGCCTTAAACTCACTATGTAGCCAAGGATTACCTTAAACTCCTGTTCTTGCTGGCTCTGCATCCTGAGTGCTCTGATTATAGACATAGGCCTCCACACTGACATTCAGCCCTTTAATTTTAAATTTTTATTTTTTTATTTTTATTTTTTAAAAATTTTTTGAGACGAAGTCTTTCTGTGCTAGCCTCAGACTTGTGATTCTCCTGCCTTAGCCTCTGGGACAGCAGAGATTACTGGTGTATGTATGCCTCAGTGCCTGCTTCTTTTATTGAATTTGTTTTAATAATGAGTTTTAAAATTTTTTTACATTTATTCATTGAGGGGGCATATGCTTGTGCCACAGCATCTGTGTAGGGATCAGGGGACCACTTGTACATGCGTTGGTGCTTTCCTTCCACTGTGTGGGTTCCAGGGCTCGAATTCAGATAGCCAGACTTGATGGTGAGTCGTCTTTATCCACTGACCCATCTCATCAGCCCTCTAAGCAAATTTTAAAATTTTAATTATTGTACTTTTCAGCTTGGTTTTATACTGTTTGGTTGTAAAAAAAAATCTTCAGTGGAAGTTATTTCTTCTGAGAGAAGTCCAAGCAACCTAAATGATGAGTATACTGCCAGGAAATTTTTTAGTGTTGTTTGGGTTTTTAGTTTGTCTTTTGTGGTATTGGGGGTTAAACCCAGAGTCTCTTGGGTGCTAAGCATATGCTCTCCTCCTGAGCTCTTAATCACCAGACCCCAGAAAGGTTTTGTTTTCGTCTACAAGTCACCTGCTTTTCTGTTATCTCGTAGCTTAGGAATTTCTATACTCCATGGATATAAATTCCGTGTCCATATCAGAGTACATTGTGAGCTTGGATCTTTATTTTTTTCAGTTTTTATATTCTCTTCCCACTCAGAGCACTACCAAAGAAAAAGTATTTTTAAGTTGGCTGGCTAGTTTTGTAGTCTCTTTCCTGAAGGTGCAAGACCCTTTGAAGAGATATAACAGAGGTATTAATCCAACTGCCTGCCATTCAAGAGTCCAAAGTTTCAGGAATTATCCCTCTCCCAGCCCTGAGATCCTGCTTCTAGATTGCCTTCCCATCCCTTCTGCTGTTGTGCTTAGTTGCCTTCTTTCCATTTTGTTTTAGTTCCTGCTTCCTTTCTTTCCATTCAGAGATTTATGAACTATGAGCTATGCTAGTATGTTTTAATATGTATGAACAGGGGCTGGAGAGATTGCTTAGTGGTTAAGATCACTGGCTGCTCTTGCACAGGAGCCAGGTTCAAATCTCAGCACCCATATGGTGGCTAACAACTGTCTGTAACTCCGGTTCCAAAGAAATCATCCCCACTCCTTACCTCTCTGAGTGCTGCAGGACACAGCTGCACTTAATATACATCAAGGCAATACACTCTTACACATAAAATATCCTAAAATGTATGTATAGTCAGATGTAGTGGCACACACCTTTAATTTGGAAGACAGAGGCAAGTGGATCTCTGTGAGATTGAGGCCAGCCTGGTCTATACACCAAGTTCCTATCTCAAAAAGACTTAAAAAAAAAAAAAAAGTATGTATAATGGAGCTGGAGAAATGGCTCAGCAGTTAAGAGCCCGTAGTGCTTTTCCAGAGGACCTGAGTTAGGTTTCCAGCACCCACATTGGGCAGCTCACAGTCACCCTTAATTCCAGCTCTATGGAATCCAAGACTCTCTTCTGTCCCCTTCAGGCACCTGCACACACTTGGCATATGAACATACACATATACATGCATATAAATAAATATTAAATCTATTTTTATTTTGTTCTTTTAAGTGCTGTTTTACTTTCTGCTTCATTTTCTGTATATATTTTTTACTGTTCTCTTTGGCTTTTATTTTTTTAATATGTTATTATTTTTATTTTATGTGTATGAGTGTATTGCTTACATGTATGTAAGTGCACCTGTATTGTACAATGCCTGCAGAGGTCAGAAGAAGGCATTATATCCCCTGGAACTGGAGTTAATGGCTGGTTGTTAGCCACCATGTGGGTGCTGGGAACTGAACCCAGGTCCTCTGGAAGAGCAGCTAGTGCTTTTAACTGCTGAACCATCTCTCCAGCCCCTAAATCTATTTTTAAAAGTGTATGTACAAAGTAAGTATGACCTGCTGACACATGCCTGTAGTCTCAGTAACTGGGAAGCAGAAATTGGAAGATGGTAAGTTGGAGGTCTGCCTGGACTACATAGCAATTTCTAGGTCAGCCTGGGCTATATAACAAGACCCTGTATCAAAAAAATAAACATTAGGGGCTTGAGAGAGGGTCAGTTAGCCTGGTGTATGCTGCAGAGTGGCAGAAACAGTAGAGACCCTGCCTCAACAAAGAGGAGGGCAAAGGAAAACTTAACTTCCCAGAGGTGTCCTCTGACATGCATGCACATGCCAACACACGCACGCACACGTACGCAATAAATAAATAAAACCTAACAAAAGTGTTTATGTAGATGATTACTGGCTTACAATGACTGAATTACATACCTTTTTATTTTACAGTGGTATGAAGGTAATCTACATCAGTAGAAACTATTTTGAAGTTTGATTCCTCTTTCTTTTTTTGAGACAGGGTCTCATTATGTAGCCTTGGCTGGTCTAGGAATTTGCTTTGTTGACCAGGCTGGCCTTGAACTCACAGAAATTTGCTTGCTTCTGCCTCCCAAGTGCTGGGATTAAAGGCGTGTGCTCTTCTTTTTTGTGATGATTCTCAGTATAAACAAGTCATAGCTCTGCCTCCAGTTAACCACAAGATCACGCTGCATTGCCAAACTCTGAGGTTTGGTACATTAAGTGTGTTAAATGCATTTTAGACAGAATATTTTAAACTTTGGATGGGCTCACTAGGATATAGCCTAATCAAATAAGTCAGGGAGCATCTTTCTTGGTGTATGTGTGTATCCATGTCTGTGTGTGTGTGTGATTCTGTCTATGTTAGATTTTACTCAAAATCTTTAGCTCTTTGTACAGAAAGTAGTTTGTTTGTTTGTTTTTTAATGTATTTATTTTTATTTTATGTGTGTGTTTTTTGCCTGCATGTATCTAAGTGTACCACATGAGCAGTGCCCAAGGAGGCCAGAAGAGGGCATCAGATCTCCTGGAGCTAGAGTTATGAATGGTGTTAGTTGTCATGTGGTACTGGGAACTGAACCTGGGTTCTCTATGAGAACAACCAGTTCTCTTAACCACTGAGCCATCTCTCCAGCCCCAAGAAAATAGTTTTTTATTAGCTCAGACCTTTACATCACAGAAGCAGACATCTTTTGTTTCTCAGTGTATATTCTGTTCTAAAACTAAGTGAACTCATAAAAATGGAACTTTTTCTACTGAAGACTTCTAGGGTGGGATAATGTATACATTTTGTCAAAGGGGCCATCCATAGTGGTTGTCATGGTAGTTATGAGTGTCTAGTCCTACAATTCAAGAAATGATCCTAAGGGCTGGAGAGATGACTCAGCAGTTAAGAACACTGCCTGCTCTTGCAGAGAACTGGAGTTTGATTCCCAGCACCTATGTGGCAGCTAACAATCATCAGTAATTCCAGTTCCAGGGAATCCAACATCCTCTTCCAACCTCCATGATCACTGCATGACATGGGTGCACTTACATACATGTACGTACACAATACAGTCACATGCATAAAAGAAAAATAAATAAAATATTGGGGAAAAAAAAAAGGAAATGATCCTAGAATCTTTGCTGTTAGGAATAGAGGCAGAAGAGAAGAGACAAGGCAAGGTACGATGACTCAACATGTAATCCCAGCACTCAGGAGACAGAGCAGGAGATTCAGTTGTAGGTTCAAGGCCAGCCTGGTCTACATATCAAGTTCCAGGCCAGCTCAAAAAGAAACAACAAACAACCCACCAAAACCACAAAAATAGATTTACTAATCCCTTATCCATTCTGGGATTAGGGGACAAGATTATTCAAAGGGGACAAACATTTAAACTGCCTGTAAAATACTAATGGGAAAATTCATGTGTGTAGATTTGAAAGAATAGTCTGTCTGTGTTACTTTTTTATTGCTGTGGTCAAATACCTGAAAGAAAGAATTTTAAAAAGAAATTGTTTATTTTGGCTCATGGTTTTCATCCATTATTACAGGGAAGACCTTGGTGGAGGGGCCTGCCTATGGTGGCCAGTAAGCAAAGGAAGAATACTTGTGCGCCCACAGTTCTGTTTTCTTCTGTATTCCATCCAGGTTTCCAGCTGGTGGATAGCACTGCCCCCTTTCAGGGCAGACCTTCCTCTTTAGTCAGTCTCTGGAAACATCCTCCTAGACAACCAGAGGAGTTTGTTCCTGATCTGCTAGGCATCTCATTATTCTTAGGTTTATTTGAGATTATTTAGTTAGGGGTCCTAGCCCTCCTGAAAATCCTTTATCCACAGAACAGGGGTTTACTGTTTGGGTTCTTACTATATAGATTCAGTCTAAATGAGCCATTATGGTAGCAACAGAGATGAGGACAGAAGAATCAGAAAAGACATGTAACTGTCTTTTACTAGTTAAAGAATGACAGGGCGTAAGATACAAGGCCAGGTCGGTTGGCACCCATGAGGTGATTCATGTGGGTAAGAGGAGATTACAAGCTTTTGATTGTTACAAGGTTTTGGACTTTGTTGCTCATACTATCTTAGAATAAAAATCAGTTCCCACATCCCAGTGAGTATCTTTGCCCATCTTAAGGATGTGGTTTCAGAGAAATTTCTTTCTGTTCCTAAAACACAAAATGTAATTTTATCGTGCTATTAAATGTCAAGGTTTTCTGGTAAATCACATTATTGTTTATCTTCGAATGTCTAGAATTAGCATATCATCTGGCTCAAAGCACATATCCAAAAAATGTTAGTGAAAGTGAATTGTTTTCCATCATCGTCAGGAACTTTTCTTTTTAAATTTTCAGAAGTCAGTTCTCTCCTACCATGAGATCAAACTCAGTTTGTCAGGCCCCATTTTCAACTTTTATACAGGATACCATTAAAGCAGGAAATAGTGATAAGTATATTTCTTTTTTCTTTTCTAGTTCAGACCATGACCGACTTCATACTTTAGTAACTGAACACTGTTTTCCGGTAGGTTCTAATCTGAATGGTGGGGTGCCTGAATAGGCAGATTCTAGATATCACCTCTGTTCTTTTTGTTTTTTCTCTACTCTTGTTGAAGCAGGGTCTCGTGTATCAGGGCTTACCATTTACTAGTTCACAGCTGTGCTGTCTCAGCCCCTCTCATTCTGGGATTACACCTGTATTCCACTATTCTGGCTTTAGAAGTTAAGTTCTTTATTTTCAGCTGAATGGTAATGTTTTGACACAGACTTTGGTAAGGGTCATGGCAAATAAGAAAAGAGAAAGTCCCTTAGTGGGAAGTAGTGAACCACAGGGTATAGTGGGAGTTGACTGTGCAGCCACACCTCGAACGTCTGTCCTGTCAGAGTCATGAGGCTTATATCATGTATTGACAGTGCTAGCTACTTTTGGGAATCCCCAGGAATGGTATCCTGTGGTTCAGCTAAAAGTTCTAGAATAAGAACTTTGCTTTCTACAAATTAAGCTTTGGTTTCTATCTGTAGAACTTACATTTTTGTTAATCCTCTCCAAAGACTCATATAGCTAATCTGTTTAAGCCATGATAGCTCTAGAAAACCCCTACCTTTCATTGCTGAAATTTGAGGGAGTAAAATGAAAAGAGAAAAGGAAACACATATTCCATCAACAGAAGTACATGTAATAACAGATTATGAAAGTATATGGGATGAAGCTGTATGTGGAGTGGCTTTTCAGGGATTTGGAGAAGAATTCTTTAGGAGGTGGGTGGGTCTGAAGTAGTTGTGATTTATATAAACCAGGGCCAAGGTAAGCTTGACTAGTAGCTTGACCAGTAGCTCTCACATGTAATCCCAGCACTTGAGTGGCAGAAGCAGGAAGATTACTGAGGGTTCAAGGCCAGCCTGGGATATACTGTGAAATCTTGTCTTAACCCTCACCCTCTCTGCCTCCAAAGTGGAAAGGAAATAGGTGCAAGAAAGTATCAGAAGCACTGTCCATCTGCTGTAGTGCTGGTGTGGCAGCGCAGCATCTTTGCAGGGAAAGCAAAGCCCAAATGAACCTGTTGTCTCCTTCCATTAGGACATGGTCTGGGACCTCAAATATAAGACCGTCCGCTGGAGCTTTGTGGAATCTTTAGAGCCAGCCCAAGTGGTTCAGGTTCGATGCTCAAGCCTGGTGAACCAGAGCAACATGTATGGCCAGGTCACCGTCCGCCTGCACACACGGCAGGTAGTCACTGCTATGCTTTCTTTCTGGCTTTTCTTTGCTCTCAGGTTGGGCATCTGCTTCTGAACTACTCAGTTCAGGGCTGTTTGGTTTTATGGTGCCAGGATGCCCTGCAAACATTGCACCACTGCCCTCTACCCTATGTCTCAGGACCCTGGGCTCTAAGAAAGGTTTACCATGGGCTTTGTATTGTCATCACTCCCTTGTTACTGCTAAATGTTATCACCACTAAAACATGCTATGAGGATTTTCTCTCCCACCCTACCCCCATCCATCAAAGAACCTCTGAGAATGTCAGCAATTGATTAGTCCTAGATCAGAGTTTTGAGATACTTTAAATTTTTTTATTTAAAATTTTTTATTAAAATTGTTTCAAAATGGCCTGGTGTGGTGGTGCACACCTTTAATCTCAGCCTTCAGGAGGCAGAGACAAACGGATCTCTGAATTTAAAGCCAGCCTAGTCTACGTAGTAAGTTCCAGGCCAGCCAGGACTACATAGTGAGACCCTGTCTCAATAAACAAAACCACCCAAAAGCAAGCAAACAAAAGATTATTTTTAAAATGATTGTATGGAATAAACAAAACAAGCCAAACTACCTGTAACAGGTCAGATTTAATTTCATCTTTGTAGACTCTGGCCATCTATGATCGATTTGGCCGGTTGATGTATGGACAGGAAGATATGCCCAAGGATGTCCTAGAGTATATTGTGTTTGAAAGACACCTGCTGAATCCATATGGGAGCTGGAGAATGCATGGCAAGATTGTGCCCCCATGGGCACCCCCTAAGCAACCCATCCTCAAGGTAAGGCAGCTTTCATAGTATAAGATGTGTATACGGTTCTTTTTCTCTTTTCATTTTACCCTCTCAAATTTCAGCTGTGAAAGGTGGTGTCTTTGGCACCTAAAACATTCCTCTTGGGCTCCACCTCGTGGAGAAAGGGAGTGGTGCAGCATTAGTGAACTGGAAATCTTGGTTGGGGCTGGAGTCAGGGGTGAAGCCTTTCTGGGTAAACCTGTGGTAGGTAACTCTGTTTCCTGCTTTTTCAGACACTGATGATTCCTGGTCCTCAGCTGAAACCATGGGAGGACTACGTGGAGGTAGAAGGAGAGGCCCAGAAACCTCAACTAGCCTGATGACAAAAGTGACTCCTGCAGGGGAGCCCGGGTAATGAGATTGCTAGAACCCGCAAAGTCTTCAATACCAAGCAGGCTTCCCCTGCTCTTGGCAGTGTCTTTTAAGCAGGCCTCTCCTCAGTCATAACTGATATCTGGGCTCAGGTAGGTGGCTGAGATGCCCAGCCATGGACTACCTTCTTTTTAAAATCATAGTTTAGATTCTGAGTCTGAATGAAAAGTAGTGTGTTTGAGAAAACAAGTGTCTGATACCAGTTTTTTTCATAGCAGGAACTGTGGAAGCAAACAGACAGCATTGTTTTTTCCAATCATGACATAGGTATCAGGGTTTGAAATAAAAACTTAACAAAGTGCTGGACAAATTTTTGTGCATTCTGTATACTTTCCCTGGTTCAAGCTGGAAGCAAAGTGGTCTTCAAGTGAGAGAAGCAGAAAGCTAAGGTTCTGAGTGATACAACTTCTAGGAAATCTAGACCTGGGAAGAATAGTGTTTACAAAATAGGATATTGGGGCTGGAGAGATGGCTCAGTGGTTAAGAGCACTTGCTGTGCAGCGCCTGCACTACAGCTGCACCTGAGTCTGTCCGAGGGGCTGAGGGATTAAAGACGCACAAACACAGACACACCGGTGGAGAAGAAACAGCTTCTTCTGATTTATTCAAGCAGGGTACTTGTATATATACACCCAGCAGGTGACCATAAAGAATTGCAGGGAGTTTGGTAGGGGGCAACAGTTCAGGTTTCCAGGAAACATCTGAGTACATGACGTCCACCTGGTTCAGAACAATTGCGGTTAGGCCTCTAAAGGTCAAGTTGTTCTCAGTCAAGTTGTTCTCATAGCAACTGCCGCTGACAAGCTGAAGCTAGTTCCTGGCGGGGAACGTAGCTGAGAAAAAGGCATGCAGGGAGGCCAGGGCCCTACATTGCTGCTCTTTGAGGAGGACGCAAGTTCGATTCCCAGCTCTCACACAGCAGCTAATAACTGTTTGTAACTCCAGTTCCAGGGGAATCAGATGCCCTCCTCTCCCCTCCATAGACATTGCATGACACAAGTGCAATACACTCATACATATAAAATAAAAATCATAGATAATACATTTAAAAATAGGATGTTAGGCTGTAGTCCCAGCACTTGGAAGGTTAGTGGAGGCAGGAGAAAGATCAAGAATTTAAGGTCGTCCTTGGCTATGTAACAAGTCAGAATCAGTCTGGGCTACCTGAGATCTTCAAAAACAGCAACAACAAAAGAAGTTCTTTTTCACGTACTTACAGAATCATGTTTTTTAATTTTTTTTATTTTATAGAAGTATATAAATCCAAAGAAAAAAATTGTTCTTGACCTTTGTATTTTTTGTTTTGTTTTGTTTGAGACAGTGCCTTCCTATGTAGTCCTGCCTGGCCTGGAACTCAAAGTGTAGCTCAGCCTGTGCTCAGCCTTGCAGTGATCCTTCTGCCTGAGTGCTGAGATTAGAGGCAAGAACTACCACACCCTGCCTATATTGTGTTCTTAATTATATTTTTTGCTCCTCCCTGCTCTCTTGGCCCTGGCAATTGAAACTACAGCCTTGCATATACCAGGAAAGTGCTCCACCATCAAGCTACAGCTGCAGCCCTTGTGTTTGTATGTATGAGTGTTTTGCCTGCATGTTTGTTACCACATGTGTGCAGTATCATGGAGGGCAGAAGAAGGTGTCAAATTCCCTAGAACTGGAGTTATAGGTTGTTGAAAAATCATGTAGGTGCTGGGAACTGAACCTTGGTCCTCTGGAAGAGCAGCATGTACTCTTAGCTGCTGAGCCATCCTCCTGACCCCCAAACTAGTGTTTTTATAAGAGATTTCGAGTACTATGGAGATATATACATATATGTATGTATGTATATATGTATGTGTGTTTGGGGAAGAGCACTGGTGGGCTACCCCAAAGCTGCCGCTCATGTTCTGCTTAGTCTCAACCCGCTGGCCTTAAAATGTACAGCAGTTTGCAGCATTACTGCCCAAGTGAGGTTTGAACACATCCTATTTGCCTGAGTCGTGGATTAAAGCAAAATGAAAAGCGCTTTGAGCCTGATCCATAGCGGGGGAGTTTGGAGGGGAGGTAATCCCAGCAGGATAGAGAAGCAGAGAAACAAAAAAGCACACTTATTAGGCAAATGTTACATTGATTTCTCTTGAATTCATAAAACAGTGCTTCAAATAAGCTATTTCATTCCATGGCCCTGGATCTGTCTCAGGGGTCTCTAGATAATCCTAAAGAGCAGCCAAGCAATAGCTACTACCAGGGAGCCAGAGGATAAGTACAATTTCCATTTCCTCTGGGATCCAGTCCAGCAGAGCAAATGGCCCCAGATGTGAAGGGTTGGCTAGGAGGACCAGGCAGAGAGCATCTGCAGAGTCAGCTATGCTTCTGGGCATTGCCAGAGAATTATCCAGACTACCCAAAGTCCTGTCGGCTGCAGGGTGGCTAG
Source organism: Eospalax fontanierii (assembly GCA_035773235.1). Classification (NCBI taxonomy): domain Eukaryota; kingdom Metazoa; phylum Chordata; class Mammalia; order Rodentia; family Spalacidae; genus Eospalax; species Eospalax fontanierii. The sequence goes on from CM069531.1 coordinate 71,622,013, forward strand.
CCTGGGCTTTGGAACAGGCACTGTTCCATCCTTACCTGTCTGCTGTCCCTCTGTTGCAAAAGAAAACCGCCATTATGAATAAGCTGGAGCCAACTACAGTAGCCTAAAGCAAGCATTCTTTATTCTTTCTCCTCATGGCTATTTGTAACAGTGAATATAGGGGCAATTTTGCTCCTCCCTGCTAGTCCAGACCCAATGGGACTGTTCTGGGGTACACAGATAGTAAAGTCCACCTTGACTCAGAAGATGGGTTAAGTAGCCACAGCTCAGAGCAACAACACTGCTGTAGAAACCCAGTGCAGGAGACCTGAGTAAGTGGGAGGGCTCAGTGTGGGAATGAGGGCAATGGCCCCCAAGGAGACTCCATTCTTTTGCTCCCTTTTGGAAATGGAGCACTCAGCTACGTTTTTGTTCTTTTTTTTTTTTTTTTCCTCTGTGAAGTCCTTTAACTGCTCAAAGCATTGACATGTAGACTCCTGGTTTTCTCACTGGGCATTTGGTTTCATTGTGGGTTTTGCTCCCCATGTCAGGACCTTTAGAGGCAGGACTTCCTGCTGGCTTTAATGCCCCTGCCAGCTCTGCTCCATTAGCCTGCCTCCTTTTACCCCCACCTTACTTCTCCCAAGCAAGGACTTCTTTGTATATTTTTTCCTTCCTCATTTCCTTCTGGTAAGATCACCTAACAGCAGCTCTCTGTTATCTAGTGCTACTTAAGCAAAGTAGTCTAAACTGATTGTTAAGAAATCCAAGCTGAGAGAGAGCTGCCAAGAAAGAAGCATTGTGCGTACACCATGCCTTTCTCGGCCCACAGCCGTCTCACTTGCCAGGTGCTCTCTTCTTTCTGAGGGCGTAGTTGGAATACTGATAGGGAACAAGACGACCTTTCTTCCTCAGGTTCCTCTGAGAGACTCCTCTGCCCTCTTGATATTGAGGAAGTAAGTCAGAGTGGTTCTTGCCTAAGAACCAGAGATTTCTTCTTGGCTCCAGTTGCATTGGCTCAGGGGAGGTCTTGTTCCTGACTACAGAAAGACTAGGAGGAGGAACCAGTGAGGTGAGCTCTGGAGACTGGCAAGAGCTGGGGCAGAAAGATGGGAAGATGGCTGAAAAAGCTAGCAGAAAGCATACTGAGGACACCTGGGAGAACCCACCTTGCTCAATGTGGGGAGGACCTGGAGAAAGAACTTCTTTAGTGTCATGTTGGATGCCAGCTGTTGACATCAGTGTCAAGTTCTTATCTCTACCTTAAGCAGTGAAGCAGGAGATGTATGAGAAGTCATAAAACAGAGAATCAAAAGACGAGGCCCTTGAGCTCAGGATGCAGCTTAGTAATAGAATGCTTGCTTAGTATTCCTAAGGATATAGGTTCAGTCCCAAGTACCACAGTTACACACAGAAAGACAAAGGCTGGGCTGGGGGTGTAGTTCAGTTGGTACAATTCTTGCCTAGTATGCATGAAAGGCCTGGGTTCAGTTCCCAGAACTGCATAAGGTGGGAGTGATGGTATACACTTGTAATCCTAAAATGCACAAGGTGGGTACAGGAGGATCAGCAGATCTTGATCAGCCTCAGCTTTGTATCAAGTTGAGGACAGCCTAAGCTCCATGACACCACATCCCAGGGTTGAGGAGTAGAAAAGGACAAGGTCTATGAGCCTTTTTTCAGACACCTATTTTGTATCATTTCTTTTAATTAAACTTTCATCTTTTTTAAAAATTTATTTTTAGTTATGTATATGTCTGTGTCTGTCTCTCTCTTTCTCTTTCTCTCTGTGCCTGGCTACAGGTGCTCTCAGAGACCAGAAGAGGAAGTTGGATTCCCTGAAGCTGGAGGTGCAGGCTGTTGTGAGCTACCTTGTGTGGGTGCTGGGAACTGAACGTGGGCAGTATGTGTTAGAAACCACTGCCACTGAGCCATCTCTCTATCCTTGACTTTCTTCTTGAATTGCATGGCTTTGTAGCCATCTCTTGTCCACACATCCTGTGTTGCCTTGTGTGGTTTAGTTCTTCACTGCCTCAGGCAGACTTCAGGAGTTGAATCTCCCCATTCTGGGCACTGCTGGCTGCCTTTCACTGCTAATACTGATCTTCTGAGTAAGTCCTGATTCTGAACCTTGTGTCAGGTACTCTAGATGGATGTCATAATTCTTTGGAAAGAGAGAGTAAAGTTTTTGTTCCTCGAGCTGGAAAAGAAGTAGAAAGGATGGGATATCCCCTGGGGTCTAACCTACAGCTGTCCTGTGTTGTTGTGAGTTGTCTTCTGGCATTTCTGGGGAGCTCGGTGGCTAAGAGCCTTTGTTTTAGCTGGTTGGGAACTCTAGGTAGGATATGAAAAAGCTCCTGAAACTAGCTGTGGATCTGTTACTCCCAGTCTCAAGGATAGGTGGGTGGAGGGCTGAGATCTTCATCTTGAGCATAAGTCATTTGTCCCTGGTCCTCTCTTATGGAGAAAGACTGAGCCTTGGCATCTTGCAGACTTGGCTCTGGAGCTGATTTGGCTTTGGACTCAAGCCTTGACGGTTCTCGTTCTCTGACACCTTCCAAAGTAAAAGTACTGGGTTGCTCGCTCACCGCAGGGTGGGAGCTTTTGCTTTCTGAAAGGAAGCTCTCTAGAGGTGTGTGTACTAAAAGGCAGAGGGATTTCTCAGGGACAGTAGGGATATCTGTCTGAGTTACTGGTAAAGCCAGGAGGCTAGATTTTTCATATGGGGCTCTAGTTTCCTCCCACGGACAGATGTCTGCCATGGTGCCCTTGATTTTGTTTCCTTCTGGATCTGTGACTTCCCATTGGCACAGCTCTGCTAACCTGTTCCCTGTGCTGCTTGCTCTATCAGGGCTGACCTTGGGGTGAACAGTGTCAAGAGTGTCTGCCTCAGTGAAGGACCCCTCTGACCCCGTGCCTTCCCTGGGGCAGACTAACTCTTGCTCACTGTTCAGTTTTGCTGCTGCTTTTGAAAAATGGCCATCAGTCCCTCCAGGCCCTGCCTTGGGAAGGATCACCTCTTCTTGCTCTTGTGATTTTCCCTCCATCTCCTGTTCCAGTCCTCCTCCAGCTGCTCCTGGACTTGCTTCCCAAGGACAGACCTTTGCTTTTTTGGCAGAGAGAGTCTCTTCCACTTCCCATGGACACATTTCTGCCACTCCAGCTCGCACACAGCCTGCTACCTCAGAACTGCCTTTTTTCCCATCAGAAGCACTGGGGACTGGTTGTAGAGATAGACCCCCAGAGTCCTGAGTCTCCTTGGGACACATAGCCTCCTGCTTCTCAGTGTTGCTGGTCTGTGGCATTTTCTGAACTGCTCCATCTTTGGGCTTTGGTTTTTCAGAGTCTCTTTCTTTCTGCTGAGAATCTATCTGTTCATCTTGTCTTGATGTTCCTTTCTCTGGGATGCTCCCAGTCGCCTCCCAGGGACGGAGCTCAGCCTTGGTATCGCTGTCAGGTTTATGCATATCTGTATCAGGAGCATCCCATGGGCATACCTCAGCAACCCTACCCTCAGCACTGAACAGTGTCTGGGAGCCTGCTCTGGTTTGGTAAGGGTGCTGGCTGACTGGGTGGAAAGAAGAGCCTGCTGGTACCGTGCTTTCCCATGGGCCGACAGACTGGAGCTCATTGCTTGTCCTTCCCCCAATGTGAACAAGGAATTCTGCTTTCAGAACTGGAGTTTTTCCCTCGGTCATGTGTTCTGAACCTGTCTTGTCTCCTCTCAGGTCTCCCTTCTCTGATGCCTCATCACTTGCTTCCAAGAAATGGCCCTCTGCCACCTGACTACTGATGGTGCTGGCCAAGTCTAAGACCTTAGGGATCTGAGCTGATGGTTCCCTCAAGTCCTTGTCCTCCCAAGGACAGGTAGCGTCCTGTTCCTGGTGGAGTTCAGCCTCCCATTTTGACAAGCCTTCTTCTTGGAAGGTGAGTCTCTCCTTTTCTAGGTTTCTCCCCCTCTTCTCTGCTGACTCATTTCCCGTCTTTTTCTCTAGTTTCTTCCCAATATTTCCTTCATTTACTTCCCAGGGACAGATCTTGACTTTTTCACTGGTAGGAATTTCCTCTGCTTCCCAGGGACACACCTCGGTAGGCTTAGAGCTTTGGTCCAGTTCTTGTGGTCCAGCTGTTTGTCTATCAGTGTCCAAAGTGTCTGAATGCTGAAAGGAGTCCCGTGGATCCAAGCTTTCCCAGGGACAGACCACCTTCTGCTCCAGGGCTAGCCTCTCTGACTTTGTAGGAGCAGCAGCTGTCAGCCTGGGTCCAGAATCTGCAGAAGTCTGACCTGTATCATTTGGAGATTTCCCACTGGCCTCAAGTGCCACAGCCTTTTCTTCTCCTGCTCCGGTACCTACCTCCCAGGCATAGATCTTGGCCTTCGAAGCTGTCAGGGTTTCCTCCATGTCCCATGGGCAGATCTCTGCAGCTTTGTTTCCCATAGTACCCCGCGTCTGGAGAATGGTTTGGGGTTTCTCTGTGTTTTTTCTGGGGAAGCTACCAGGGTCTACACTCTCCCAGGGGCAGACTGCTTCCTGTTTTGGGATCTGCTCCTCAGACTTTTCCCATACTGTGATATCTTGAATTCCTGCTTTCCCAGGAACTGTCTCCTTGTCTTTTTGAGATTCTCTTTCCTTTGATGTGTGTCCTGATGTCCTGTCCTCTGTTGCTTCCCAGGGACAGATTTCTTCTGTCGAAGGTGTTACTTGCTTTTCCTCTGGCTTGATCATTTCCCAAGGACACACCTGCATTGCTCGGCTGCTACCAGCCTTGGATGAAGAATTGTCTGGAGATGGACTGGATGGCACAGGGGCTGTATCCTCCCAGGGGCACACTGACTCCTGCTCTTGACTGACTCTTGACATGGCTCTCACCATTTGCTCTTTCATCTCTCCAGAACACCCCTTTCTGGACATTTTCTCCTTTCTTAGGAGAGATTCCCCACCTGCTCCCTGACCCAATGTTTTCCTGGTTAGCTCATCCCCCAGCTCCCAGGGACAGACCTCAGCTTTTCTGTCAGCAGATGTGTCTCCTGCCTCCCATGGACATACCTCTGCAAGGCCAGTCCCAGAGCTCCCTGGGGCTTGAAGTGAGGCTGCTGAGGGGCCCCGAAAATCTGTACTTTCCCATGGACAAAGAGATACTATGTGTCTGCCAAGAGTCTGTTCTCCCCAGAAGGCTGCCTTCTTGGGGGCTTTCTGCCTTTCCTCAGGGATCTCCTTCCCTGCATCACTCATCTCCCTTGGGCAGAACTCTGCTTTAACAGTGTCAGGTCGAGGGGCTCCCCATGGACACTTCTCTCCCTTCCTCACCTCTGCACTGCTTACCACCTCAGACCTGCCCTGGGTTCTGCCAGAGTCCTGATGGGCCAGCTGAGGAGACAGATCTCCGGGGTCAGCACTCTCCCAGGTACACACCACCTCCTGACTTCTGACCAACCTCTCGGGCTTCTTCCGAGTTATGGCGCACACGCCTTTGGGCTCTGATCTCTCAGGAGCTTTCCCCCTCTCCTCTCGGGAGGCACAGAGATCTTTTCTTGATGGTTTCCTCTCAAGGCCCCCTTCACTCCCCTCCCAAGAGCAGACTTTGGCCTTGTTTCTACTGTCCGGCCGGCACATTTCTGACTCAGTGACTTCCCAGGGGCAGACCTCTGCCACCATGTGGTCAGCACTGCCTAGAGGCTGGAAGCCAGCTTTGGGCAGCTCTTGCCACCCCACCGGGGATTCCTTTGCTTGTTCAGTATTTTTGGCCCCCAAAACTTGCCTCATTGTGGCAAGCCCCGTTTTACCTGTTCTCTCAACATTCCGCTCCCCGAGAGCCTGGGACGCTCTCTCACTTCTGTCCACTTGTTCTCTGCTGCCCTCCTGGTGACAGACTTGGAGCATTCTGCTGGTGTGAGCGTTCTGTTGGTTCTGGAGGGACTCTTCATCCTCACAGGGGGTGAGGGCAGCCTGTCTGCTCACTGCTTTGGGCCTGCCTAGCCTGGGAGATTGGGGCGGAGCCCCCATGGCCACCCCTGCAGGCTCTCCCTTCTCAGTCTCAGGGCTGCCGTCCCCACCCTCCTTCTCTTTGTATGTGCCCCGAGAGCGGGTCAGAGCTTTAATGGCCAGGCCTAAGCTGTGCATGGAGCCCTGCTGCACAGGGGTCTTGAGGCTGTGGGATTTTGAGAAGACTTTAGGTTTGTCCTCATCCACGTCATCAGCTGCCCCCTGGACATGTCGGTCCTCTGTGTCCATCTCACTCTCCCCAGGCCCCCTCTTCTCCACTGCGACAGAGAGAGCCCTCCAGATCTTGGCACGAACTGGGGCAGGGGAGTGGCTGCTTCGCTCTGGCCCCAAGAGGCCTTTCTGGGCCACATTTTCTTTCTTGCCTGGCAGTTCTGCACTCTCCCAGGGGCAGATGAAAGTGAGTAGGGTAGGGCTTTGAGGGAGCACCGGGACTGGGGCCAGGACAGAGGCGGGGGCTGGGGAGAGAGCTGGCAGCCGAGCAGGAGCCAAGGTGGAGGAAGGGGCGGGAGACAGCATTCTTGGCTCTCCTAGGCAGGCCCCAGATAGGGCCAAGATGGGTGTGGAGACCTGGTGCTGAATGGGTGGGTGCAGCAGCCTTCTCCCAGCTTCCTCGGGAGGCCTTCCAGAGATGTGAGAGCTTCTCCTGGCAGGGGAGGGTGGGGCGGACAGTGGAGCCCTCTGAGCCGGCCCCAGCCTCCTGGCGGATGGCCTCTGCACAGGGCTCACCGTGGCTGCCTCCACTTTCTTTCGCTCCTCTCTCTCTTTCGCCTGCTGATAGGTTTCTTCCAGATAGGCCTGACTGGCGACAAGCAGAGCCTTTTCCCTGGAGCCAGCCACAACGCTGAGTGACTTCTGCAGGGAGGTAGGCCGGGCTCTGGGGAGTCTGTCTCCCACCGTCAGGTTGTGGGCACTGGCTGACCTGAAGCTCAGAGTGGGGGGCCCCTCCACCAACTCCTGAGTCTCCAGGTGCGAGGCCTTCTTGGACAGGTTCCTCCTCAGCTGGGAGTCTAGGAGGGGCAGCTCCTGCTCCCTGTGCTGGTCATAAATGCTGCGGGTCTTGCGGAGGGCTGCTGGCCTCTCAGCTTCCTGAAGGCTGGAGCTGAGGAGCTGGCGGCGAGAGGAGCCTGGCAGGCTGCTACCGCCCTGGGAGCCTGAGTCTCGGGAGTGCTGCCGGGCCAGGGCCTCAGGGAACTCAGCCAGGTACCTCATGAAGGAGCGGCCCAGCCCTTGACGTGAGCTGCCCCTCTTCTTGGGCAGGTGGGGGTTATTAGCAGCCATTTCCTTGGTCTTGTGGACTTCTAACTGGGCATAGAGCTTCTTCAGCTCATCCTGGAGGGAGAAGAGGGATGGGGAACAGAGCTGCCTTTGAGATGTTCAGGCTGAGCCCACTAACCCGCTAGCAGTGCGAGTCTCTCTCTTCCCTCTTGTTTAGACTCCTTTCTCTGGAATGTCTCTGCTCCGTCAAGCTCTGTCCTTTTCCTGTTCTTGCAAGACCAGTGCCAAGCTGGTTCTGAGCTGAATCCACTCAGCCTTGAAGCTTCAAAGTGCCTTCCCTTCTCTGGACCACTGTGATCTCATGGAAATGACCCATATAGGGGACAGGGCTGGGTTTGAGACTGCTGACCATTGTGTGCCTTAAGTCTGTTTTCTTTTATCTTTTTTTTTAAACTTTTATTTTTATTATATGTATTTGAGTGTTTTGCCTGCATGCATATGAGTGCACTGTATGCATGAAGTACCCAGAAAGAGCAGAAGAGAAGTACCGAAAGAGCAAATCTCTCTTGGAGTTACAGGTGGTTGTTAGCCTCCATGTGGGTGCTGAGAACCAAACCTGGGTCCTCTGGAAGAGTAGCCAGTGCTCTTAACCACTGAGCTCTCTCTCCACCTCCCCCCCCCCACATCTTGTTTTTTCTTTTTTGAAAGCGACTCACTCTAATTAATTTCCTGAGTGGCCTGGAACTTGTTATGTAGACCAGGCTGGCCTCAAACTCAGAGATCTGCCTGCGTCTATCTACTGAGGAAATGGGATTAAAGGCATGTGCCTCCACATATTCTCAACCTCCCTGTGCCTCTCCACCATCTATAAAGTGAAGATATCTGCCCAATCTGTGTTTGTTTCCTTAGCAGATCCTAGGAGGTTACTGAAACTAGTGGATAGGAAGAAGTTACATGTTAGTGTAAATGAAGAGCTTCTGTGCTCGGAATTTCTCCCCAGAGCTGACACAAGGATAGCATATTGGCTTATTCTAGAATATAGCATATAGAGGGACTGAGGTGGTATAGCTGTGGCAAAGTCTTTCTATTTCTGATCTATCGGTTGGGTTGGAGAACCTCTCCCTTGCCTGAGGAGGGCAAAGGCAGAACAGGCAAAGCTCAGAGGGTAAAGAGGTCACAGAGGGAAACCTGCAGAGGCAGCTGGGTCGAGGAAGGAACTAGGAGGACTCCTCCTTGTCCAGGCTATAGGCAAGTCAATTGTAGGAGCCCCAGTGGAAGAGGAGGGGATAGACAGTTGGCTTTCCAAGGTGGCTTCTCTGCCTTAAAACCTACATGATGTCCTGATTTCTTCTCCCAAACCTAGCTCTTATAACATCCCCTTGAGAAGAAAAATAAGAGGCCTGCTCTTCCAGTACAAGCCCAGGAGAGCTTCCTTTCTCCAAGGCCTACCAGGTCCAGTGAAAGAAAGGGATCCTGATGGCCGCTCACTGCCTGAACTTCCTCGTGACCTTAGGGTCACCAGCCATTCCGCTTTGCCAGGAACCCAAGGCTTTCTTAGTCTGGCCTCCAAATGAGGACATGAGAGATTAAGGGTCCATTCTTGGCTGTGCCTGGGCCTTCAGGGACTGTGTTTTTGGGCTTTTGTGGTCCCTTCTTGAATAGTCAGGGGAGTCCAGTGTGGTGGTAGAAGAGGGAGGGCTTCATGGCTCCCAGCCTTGTGGCAGCACAACCGTGTTTTCCTGCCTAGTCCTGGAAAGCTGGTCTCAGGGGCTGGAGAAATGGCTCACATTTAAGAGCACTGGCCGTTCTTACAGAAGACCTGGTTTTCCCAGCACCCACAAGGCAGCTAACAACTGTAACTCCAGCTCCAGGGGATCTGGCACCCTCTCTGACCTCCAACAGGCATTGCACACATGGGTACACTTACATACATGCAAGCAAAACATTCATACACATAAAATAAAAATATATTTTTTAAAAGTTGATATCAAAGGAATTGAGAGTTGGGGAAGCAGCACCTACCCGGATGTCCCCTGGGTCCAGACTGTGCTCACTCCAGGCTGAGGCGATGCTACTGTTGAGGTAGGAGCCTGATTGCTGCAGTTCCAGTTCATCCTCATATACTTCATCCAAGATCTCCTCCCGGGGAGGTGCCCCTGGCTTCCAGAACTGGCCAAGACAGGTGGAAGATGGAGGTGGGGGACGCCTTGACTTCTGCTCACTACGACCCTCACCTACCCTGTAAAATGTCTTTGTGAGTCTTTATCCCTTCTCTAATCTGGAATTCCAGGACTTCAGAGGGTTTCACTCCCTGTCATTGTTGAGAGACCAGGGCATTGTCCTTAGGCATGGCCTTCAGCTCTCCCACCAGCCTCTATAAACTGCCCCCACATTTTCAGAGTCTACCAGCTGAATTGAAAGAATACACTCCTCTTCCATCCTTCATTCTATTTTGCTTGCCTTAGAACTTGAAGCAGGAAATAGCTTCATTTCCCAACAAATCCTTTCCTAGGGTCTCAGAGCTCATTCATCCCCAGCCCCTTTCATCATTCTTCAGTTGACCTGGTGAGGGTGCTGGGGTAGTGGTAGGCCCACAGTATCCCTTACCAAAGGGCTGGAGGCCTGCCTCATGCAGGAGGGGGAAGACCTCACCTTAGGGATGAAGATCAGAGCCAGTGTGGCTGTAACTGTGCTGTGGGTGTGGAAGAAAAAGAGGAGAAGGGTCCAGTCCGGGTGCAGGGATGGAACCAGCACAAACCTGAGGGCAGGATGGGACAGGGGGTCATCAGTGCAGGTGGGAACAGCCTGCCCGCCTGCCTTGCCTCACTAGGTCTCCTCCCTTGCCCCAGGCCCAGCCTGCCACTCTGCCAGGAGGATGCCTTTGCTTTCCTCTCCAGTTTTGGTATAATCTCAATGCTCTCATTAATCCTCACCTCTGAGAAGCCCTCTTAAGTGACTTCACCTCTCTGCCTCTGCCTGCAGAGCATTCAGAACAGAGCCGTGCTCATGATTTAGGATCACCTGGTGGGTTGATTCTGCCTCCACCTTAGGGCCAGGTCCCCATAAACACACAGCAAGCCTGCTGCGCCGAAGGCTGAGGAAAGCGTCAGGGAGAAGTGCGGGTTGGAGAGAAGACAGGAATGAGGCAGACTACCCCTTCTTGTGGATTGGGGGTGTCTCCTGAATGCGGTACTGGGTGTAGAAAGGTATATGTGGAGCCTTTCCTTACCCAACTGGGTATAGCAGTGTACCAAGGATTGCTGAGATGAACACCATCACTGGGGTGGGAGGAGCCTCAGGTGGTAGAGCTCACCCTCACCTGGCCGTGTGGAAAGCCGCAGAGAGCAGCAGCTCGTTATGCAGAGCAATGCTCAGGTAGCGAGGTTCGTGGAAGGCCGAGGGGACAGCCCGGGTGGCACAGCAGAGGAAGCTGCCCCGACACAGCAGCAGCATTTCCGCTGTGGGCAAGGGGGAGAGAGCTGTTACCACTCCCAGCAGCCTGCCGGCCCTCTCCGAGTCAGAGTGCGGAGCCTGGGTCCTGGAGAACTAGCACAGGAGGACCCTGGATCCAGCCTGGGGCGGGAGGGAGGCTGGGCTGAGCAGAAGCAGCTCACCCACAGCCATGATGTAGTCCCAGCGGTCATGATGACAGAGGTAGAAGTGGCGGCCGCTGTGAGTGTGGCCTCGAGTCACCAGAGGTGTGTGCTGGATGCCTTTCTCCAGGGCTCCTGCTGTCCACAAGGCCAGGAAGCCCAACACCAGCAGAAGGAGCAGCACGAGGCGCCGCAGCAGCTGCCTGCTACTCAGCTGCAGGCCCCGGTGGGCTGTTCGAGACAGGAACAACTGGAGCACCCTGAAGGGAGTAGAGTAGTCATGACAGCCTGGGAGGATGGATGATGGGGTCAGAGCCCTAGATTCTGTCCACTACTGCCCTCGCCCCCACGTGTTTACCTCTTCTGTTCTTTCCACAGTTTACCCTCCCCCCCGAAAGCTACATGGAAGGGAAAAGGCTGAGTGATTGAAGCACGCCTGAGGGTGCAGGGGAAAGGTCTGGTCCTGGAAGAGCTCCGTTTAGTGAATGAGCTGGGTGGGTGGTAGGGGGCAGAGCAGCAGCAAGGTCTGTCTCAGATCTACCTGGAAAGTTTCAGAATAATGGTTCCATAGACGACAGCAAAACCCAGAAGCCGGACCCAACGAAGAGCAATGCAGCGGAACACACTGGGCTTGAAGTACAGTATGAATACCTGATGGGAAGGGGCCAAAAAGAGCTGCTCTCCACTGTGCTTCCACTCCAAACCAGACCCATGCTGTACTCATGACTAATCTTCCCAGCGGCCCCTGCAGGGAGGTGTCACATACCCTTCCTGCAACGAATAGCTTAAATATCAGGGAGGGCAGGTTACTTGCCCTAAATCGCACAGGAGATCAAAAACTCTTGAGTCTGGGCCTCCGATTGCCTCCAGAGCTCACTAGGGCAGCATGCCTTTTGTGGGAATGGGTAGGGGAATGTGAAGTTGCTGAATCTTCCTCAGAAGGTAGAGGAGGATTCCCAGGTTTGGAGGATGACAGTCTAAGACTGTTAGAATGTACTAGGAAGTAAGGACAACTGCTGGTCACAGACTCACAGGAAAGTAGAGAAGTAAGGATCCAAAAAGGATGGTTTCCAGCAGAACGACTCCCGATGCCCGGATCCTCTGTGAGCCCAGGGAACAAAGTGACGTGTAAGCAGGGTGGTATGAGTGCCAAGCCTGACTGACGGTGCTGGAGGGTCCTGTCTGAAGGGTCACCTGGACCTGGGCGTCCCTCTGCAGCACTAACTCCACTTCTGTCTACAGCCACTTTTCCAGTCTCACCCTGGGCTTTACTACACTGCCACAAAGTGTCAACCTGGGCTTACAACAAAGGTTGCCAGAGCTATGACATTCCTTTAAGCTTTGGGTCATTCTGCAACTTGCTATCTAGAATAAGATAAACACAGTTAACCTGACTCCAGTGTCACTTTTTTCCAGAAACTCTTAATATGTCATTCAGGGTAACTGGGTCCCTTTTCTGAGCCCCCACAGCATCTGACAGCCATCTCTATCCTTGTGCTTTCTCGCTACTTCCTCCGTAACATGGGATCCAGAGCATTTCCTTTTGCAGAATGCCTATGTAGTGGTTTTCTCTGAGTAGATATTCAACTAGCATTTGTTGAATTAAATCCAGTGCCTTCATGTTGCAGATGAGGAAACAGGTCTAAAGTGGAGAGGTCACTGCCTAATGTTGGGTGTGGTGAGGTACAGAAGCAGGATCGGCACCCCCGGGACTCAGGTCTCCAGTTGAGATGATGTGTGTGGGTGTGGGCGGGTGTGGGTATGTGGGAAGAACTGTGGGGCCTGCTTGCCTTGCTCCAGCGGCCGCGGTAGGCAGCCAGCATGCTTAGGAAGACAGCCAGCATGCAGCAGGCCTGGCACACCAGTACTGCTGTCCTTACTGCCACGGCCTCATCCACCAGGCACGGCGTGGCATCCACACAGCTTGTGCAGCCCTCAGGACACAGCTGGCACTGCAGCAGCTTCCCTAAGCTGCCATGCAGGGACCCAAATTGCCCTGTAGTCTGAGTTGCACTCTCCTCAAAACCTACAAAGATAAAGATGGGTGCAAGGAGGGGAGCTTGGCTAGAGCATCTTGAGATTCCATCCTTGATTGACCTCCCGTGGCTTATGGCCCTAGGAATCAGAGGGAAGGGGCATGCTCCAGGATGAGCAGGGAACAGGAAGAAGTGATGTGAAGACAGGACTCATTGGAAGGCCAACTTGCATCACACATCACACCTGCACATTTGGGTTTAGTCTCAGAAGACAGACACCCACAAACATCCCTCCTGACCTCCCTCTCTCCCTTCCCCTTCTCTTTTGAGGAAGAATCTCACTATGTAACCCCAAGCTGACCTTGGACTCATGGCTATCCTCCTGTCTCAGCCTCCCAGATGTTGGAACTATAGGTGTACACCACCATGCCCAGCCTTTTCTTTCCTTGGCCTTCTGTTGTTGCCCCCACGGGTTCCTCCTATGATCTCCCTCAGCCTATCTTCCTTTCCCTAGTTGTTCCATCCCAGTGAATCCTAGCTTATAAATCCCTGTCTGGTCTTGCTCACACTTACATACCCCCAGAGCCACTTGCCCCGTAGAATCCAGGTCGGCAGCGACAGAGATAGTGGCCCAGGACAAAACCCTTACTCTCCAGAGGGACACACTGTAGGAACGACAAATGGTATATGTTTATATGGTGTCTTGCTCTGAAAAAGCTCTCCCTGCTGAGAAGAGGTCCCTCCATCCATGGCTTCTGGGTTTACACTAAGGGATTCTACCAGAAGCTCTCCCTGCCTTTGCCCAGCCCTTCCTCTATGGAAACTTTTCTACTCTATTGTTGCCTTTCAAGGAGACTCCAAGAAGACTACAGGATACATGACTCTTATGTATCCAGACCAGCAGGAACAGGAACTTCATGTCCTGTTTCCTGGTGTCTAGCTGTTGCTAGGGCAAGGTACTGAGGGGAGATGAAGAGCTCAGAGACCAATTGTACTTTGTGTGCCTACATCCTGCTTCAGACGGTCCTCACGAGCCTCCCTTCTTGGCACACAGGTGAGTTGAAAAGACTCCCATAGAGGGGCAACTTCCTCCATCAGGAACCATCCGGGTTTCCCCAGCCCCAATGCCAGCTAATGCCAGGCTGGTGGGGTGCCAAGGAAGCTCTTTATTCTGCCTTTTCCTATTGATGCTTGCTCAGCAAGGGATAGAGTATGTCCTCAGAGCTGGGCAGAGAAGCTAAGCACATGGATGAGGTCAGATCTGTTATGGGCAGTAGCTGGGAACAGACATCCGTGAGGCAAAGGAAGGAATTCACCTTGGGAGAGTCCCTATCCAGCTCCTGACTCACCTACAGAGCTTAGTGTGCTGCTGGTGAAACTGGGGCCCAGCTTCCCCTTTCCTGGACGACTGAAACATGCCCTGTTTCCTGCCACAGTCTGCACAGTCAGACAGATGTGCACCCAGCATAGAGAATGAGGCTGGGTTAAATAGTGTGTGAGCTCTCCATGCAAGAGGCAATGGGTTCAGTTCTCAAACACCAGTGGAGGGTAGGGATGAGGAGGAAGAAGAGAAGAGCATGGTCAGTTGAGGCCCTTCTTTATCCCTAGACTTCTAACTCCAGAAACAAGCACCCTTGAAAACAGTATGATCACACATGCCAGCAACTGTAGGGCTTGCTTTGGCCTGCCTTAGTACTGATCAGGAGCACACATGCAGTTGAGGGACTATGGAGTCAAAAGGTTCAGTGACCTCCATCTCCCAGTGTTGGGCTTGTGGGATTGCTAGCCAGAGCTCCCTGTCATCCTGATACACCTGTGTCTTTGATTCTGCATCTGACTTAGAGTCCATCACCTTCAACAACCTTTCCAGGTTTCTTCCTTGGTTAGACTCCCCACACTCCCTAACCAGCAATTCCATTTATTTCGGTGAATACCAGTGGGGCACCCTCTGTATACCACGAGAAGCCCCAAGCTGTGCTGATGTGCAGCTGGTGGCTCCAGAAGGAAGAAACCAGATATTAATGAAGGCTCAGAAGAGGCTCTTCAAAGGTATCCTGCAGCACGGAGTATCAGAATGGAGGACAGACGGGGAGGCACACTGAGATTTCACTTTTCTTAGGAGGAAGTGGAATTATAGGGTAGGCTCTAAAATGGCCTCCCCTTAAAAAGGGGGGGGGTGCTACCATTTCATCTCTGCCAATCACTGGAGACCACCCTGAAGCCTTGAGATTCCAGGGTGGTTTTGTCATCTACTCCTGGGAGCTGGGTAGTGGCAGTGATGGGCAAAGGAGAGGGAGGCAGAACTTAGTGAGCCCTTCCTCCTTCCTCCTACCTGAGTGCTATTGAGATCACACAGGTGTGTGTTAGAGTACCAGCCGGGGCCACTTGCACATTGATTGATGTCCACGCTCTGAAGATCGATGTCCATTTGCACCTGCCCCCTAGTGCAGCAAATTGACAATTAGGGGCACAATGACGGATGCTAAGGCAAGACATCTGTCCCTAGTCACTAGATTACGGGGCAGTGCAGTCTTTGCACATTTCACACAGTGGCTGCAGAATAGGAGGCAGACACACACACACACACACACACACACACACACACACAGACACATGCATGCACGCTGTTTCTCCAAGGCCATTAGCCCTGTCTCTGTGGCAACAGTCTCCTTCCTCTAGGTTACTTCCCCCACCTCTCCACTATTTATTCATCATTTTCTGATTTTCATCAATGGATAGAAGGAAGAGGCGTGTCAAGACATGCAGGAGCCAGGGCTCCAATGATCACTCTGAAGGGGATTGACACACCTGTTCACTTTGTGTACACACACAATACCCACAACTCAGCTGTTCACCACCCCTTCACTCTGCCCAAGTCAGATCTGAACTGATCACAGCAAAGGAGTCATGGAATGGAGGAGCTCTGTTCTGGCTGAGTGGGGAGAGCTCTGGCAAGGAGTCAGGCTGCCTGCTTGTAGGAGGGGAGCCCTGCTGGGAACAATGCATGGGGACACAGAGCTGGGAAAGTAATATTGATTGCTGAATGCCTGGCTATCCTATGCTCATTTACCACCTGCTTCCCAGTAGAGCTACCAACCCTTTATTCTAGCTGAAAGAAGAGTCAGTTCTTTGAGGGGTATCACAAGCTATTGGGGCAGGACAGATAGGATAGTGAAACTTGCTCCATGTAAGAACATGGGCATTGGAAATGATGCTGGAGACCCAGGCAACCCCTGGACAGAAAGTCCAACCCTGCCCAGGGGAAGCTTCCTGGAGTTTCCTCTGAGAAGACCAGAAAAGGGGCTGTCACTGTCATCCAAGCCCTCTTCTACTTCTACTCTTAGATCTATACCTCAGACCTAAAAGCCAAGACAAGCCTGTCTATCTTCACCCATCTGCACACACATGCACCCATGTATAAATGTATATGTACTTACAAGGATATGCATATACTCACAGGCATTCAGACATGTGCTCAGCTATACAAACACCAAGAGATACCCAGGCACATGCCTATAATCCTAGTACTTGGAGAGTAGAGGCAGGAGGATCAGCAGTTCAAGGGCAGTCACAACTACATGGGGAGTTTCAGACCATGTAGCCTTGGCTACATGAGACCCTGTCTCAAAAACGAGAGAGAGAGAGAGAAAGAGAGAGAGAGAGAGAGAGAGAGAGAATGAGAGAGAAAACAAACCTGTATAGATAATATGTATAAATGTATAAATGAGATGATTCATACACAGTATGCACACTCACACTGGTGTGTGTTAACAGATCCAGATTCCAGAGCCAGCTGCAAATACACACAGCTGAATGTGTATGCACACATTTGTGCATCTGTGCGCCACAGACACACACATGTTCTTGCCAAACAGTCTGTGCATAGTGGAGTAGACTCTTACACTCTTACGAATCCCTCCCCAAACCCACTTACCTGACCTCTGGGCTGAGGTCTGGCTTGAGTCCATAGAAGGTGGCTGAGAGTGTGACTAGCCAGCCGGGACGGAGCCGGCCCTCCTGGCATTCCAGGAACGGAGGAGACAGCCTTACATGCTGTATGTCCCCCACATATCCATCCCCTCGTGGCCACTTGGGACTATCAAGGCTCCTTAGGTCATTGGTCAGCACCCGCTTCTGCAGGGCAGAGATGTCTGGGTCCTCTTCTGGAGTCTCCTCCTGAACCCTGTTCCCAGACAGGTCCTGAAGGATGGTCTCTTCTCCCATCCGGGTGGCCTGCAGGGCCAGCTGACGGTGGCTGGCTCCTGGTGGAGGGCTAAAGGTCAGCAGAGCCCTGTAAGCCCTTGGGTCGCCCTCTGCCACACTGCGGACCAGTGCCTGATACCACTCCACATCTTCTTCTATACTGGACTCACGGATGTCGTTGGCTTGTAGCAGCATGTTGAGAAAATTGGCAGCTTGGGCCAGGGTGCCCGCTGCCCTCTGCAGGACTGGGGGCAGCTCTGTTCTGCCCTTTGCCCCATGAGCTTCATAGTGCTCACTGCAATTAGCTCCTGAAAGCTGTTGGGCATCTCCAGAGTAGAGAAAGGCCAGGGCTGCTTCAGCCCCCTGTGGGGGTATCCACATGGACTCAGATCCTGGCTCGACTTGGGAGGACAGTAGAGGCAGAGAGCGCAGGGGCCTTGGACTCCTCAGAGCCCAGCTGCAGAGGAAACAGCAACCGAGCAGCCTCCACACAAGAGAAGTCATGGCCACTGCCCTGGAGCCCATTCTTGGAGTCTAGGCTGCCTGGAGGTTTAGGTGGCTCAGAAGAGCGCAGGCAGAGACTGGCTACAGTCTGCCCAGCCCCCATGGTGCTGTCTCGCCTGTTTCTTTCTTTTTTTTTTTTTTTTTAAACGTCTTACATCATCAGCTCGCTTCTGGACATAAATATGAGGGCCCTGCCCCTCCTCTCTCAGTGTGGCCTCCCAACTCAAAACCTCTTAATCCTGGCATACCACTTTTTCCTCCACCTCTGATCCAGTACCCAAACTCCCCCTACCCCACATCTGCTAGAGAAAGAGAGGGGGGGGGAGGGAGGGGACCAGTTGTTCTCCCTATCTCCCTCCTCCCTCTACAGCTTGATCCATTAGGAGATGGGCAAATCCTGGCTGGAGCACCATAGCAACTGCAATGAGTCCATGCCCCTCTCTCCACCCCTCTGCTCCACTTGGCCTCTTGGCAGCAGTTACACAGGGCTTGATCAAGGACAGCATGTCCTGGCGATGTGCTTCTGTGGCCTGAGCCCCATGCTGCTCAATTGGCAGTAAGGTGGGGACTAGGGAATGAAAGACATTTCATTCTAACACAATAGTGCTAGAATCAGTCTGCAAACATTTTGTGGCCATTCATGAAGTGTTTCTCCTCCTAATAATCTCAATTAATTCTGTTCCATAGTCATGTATGGTGACTATCCCTATACCCATTTCCCAGATACAGACATGAAGGTTCATCCTCCGACCCCACTCCTCAGAGTAGGCAACTGCTTACTTTGAGATTCAAGCCCAGCATTCTGACTCTCCTGCTCTGGCCCATCACTCAGGCTCAGGAACTGTAATGCTATCTCCTTAGAGAGGAGTAAATTGAGGCCCAGAGATGAAGAGGTCTCCCTGGGACCATACTGATGTCTTATGGAGGACTCCCCTCCTGACCTAGGTCTTCCTTTACCTGTCCACAGACTTAACAAACCAGCAGCACTGGAAGGTGACATGAGAGAGGCTGGGAAGGAAAAGGAGCAAAGCTTTGCCTCTATGTTACCATCTTCTCATTATCCTGATCTTTGACATCTTCCCTTCTTCATGTAAACGAGTCCCTCTCATCCTTCCTCATTTTTGAGATTTGTATCTGTGTGTGTCTTTGTGAGTACCTGTGTGTGGTAGGAGAGGATGTCCTCTTCTGGTGTTCGTGCATACACACAGATGTGCACTTGCTCAAACACACTGAGCGGACATAGGAAGTCATGGGTAGTGCTTAAGTAGAGACATAAGGGGTGTCAGGGAGAGAAGGGGACTAGAGAGCAAACCCCCAGAGACGCTCGTGACATCAGACCTAGACCTGGCCCATAGCCCAGACTTTTTTCTTTCATTTTTTTTGTTCCTCATTCTTTTTGTTTTTTAGTTATTTTATATGTATAAAGTGTGTTTTGCTTGCTCAGGGTCTAAGTGCATCATGTGAGTGCAGTGCCTGCAGAAGCCAGAAGAGGGCATCATCCTCCCCCTAAACTGAATTATAAATGATTATGAGCCACCATTTGGCACTGGAAACAAAACTTGGGTTCTTTGCAAAAGCAGCAAGCTCTCTTAACTAATAAGCCATCTTTTCAACTCCAGTTCCCTTTGGTTTTGATAAGATATCATGTAGCCTAAAACTAGCCTAAAACTTGATATGTCTCAGAGAATTACCTTGACTTTATGATTCTCCTGCCTCTACCTTCTAAAGTGCTGGGATTATAGGCATGCACCACCTCACCCAATGTTACGCAGTGCTGGGGATCGAACTCAGGGACTCATGTATACTAGGCAACACTTTACCAGCTGAGCTACATCCCCTGGACCCTTCAATCATTTTTTGAAACAGGGACTCATTCTCCTGCCTCAGCCTTCCAAGTACTGGGATTACAGGTGTGAGCCACCATGCCCAGCCCAGACTTTTCTTAACACATAAAGAAACTGAAACCCTGGAAGGTAAATTACATTATTCCCAAGGCCACCAAGTGGGTAATGGCACTTCAGGGAACAGAATCCTATACTGTGCATCCATAGCTCTTTCCTTGGCTTCTCCAACTCTGTGTGTGTGTGTGTATATGTGTGTGTGTGTGTGTGTGTGTATGTGTGTGTTCCCCATGACTTCTCTGTGTGCTGACAGAGAGAAGACGGGGGAGTGAGAGACACATTCCATTTCTTGATATTACTGGTTACTGTTAGGATCAGCAAAGCATTCCTACGAGTTGAAACAATCCACCCCCAAGAAGCTTTTTCTAAGAATACTAACGTCTATATAGTGTTTTAGGATTTGTCCAGCAACTTTATATATTTTCATTTAATCCCCACACCACTCAATCAAAGAAGGATTATGACTGATCCACTTTTACAAATGATCCAAAGGTCCAGGCTCTCACTCACTGTGAGGCTCAGTTGATCTGGAATTTGCAATGTAGATGGATCTTGAATCTTGATCTTCCTGCCTCAAGTGCTGGGATTAGGGATTACAGGTATGCATTTTCATGTTCATCTTTGCTTATTGTTTTTGAAATGAGGTCTGTCTTTGTTACCCAGGCTGGTTTTGAAGCCCTGGGCTTAAATGATCTCACTGCCTCAGCAGGAATACACACGGCTGATCAGAGATGTTAAATTATTTGTGCTTGGTTGTATATCCAGGCAGTGGTATGATTAGAACTCAAGCTAGACTAGCCACAAAGTAAACGACACGGACAGTGTCTGTTTCATCACTGCCCAAACCTTGACCATTGTAGAATGACTAAGTGAACCTCAGAATTTCTATAGCATTTCTGTCATTCTTCTTTAACTAATGCACTAAGATCCTACTACTGTAGGAACTTTTGTTGTTGTTTTTGAGTCAGAGTCTATGCTGATGTAGAATTTATAATCCTCCAGTCTCAGTCTTCCACAAATTTTGGAATTATGTACCAGGACACCTAGCTTGTAAGAACTTCTCTTATAGCCTTCAGTGAAAGAGGTATATGAAGCATAAAACCACTTCAGGATGAAAGGCTTGAAGGCAGGAGGATCCTGAGTTCCAGCCATCATAGGCTGTCTTGAGACCTTGTTTCAAAACACAAACAAAAACCAAATTTAAAAAAGTCTAAGTCTCACCAAGACAAAGGTATTCATCTTCACTTAAAGCTTGCCTTTTATTTCTTTCCAGGACGTAGCTGGACTGTTAAGGAAATAGAGAAATAATACTTCCTTTCTTTTTCTTAAAAAGAGCTTGTGTCTTCATCTGCGGTCTCTAAAGTGGAATTACCCCATGGCTGACAGCATCTGGACAGCAGAGGGCGCTGCACAGCCACAGACCTTGCTTTCATGGATTTATCGCCAGGGCCAGAGAATTTCCCAGAGTCAAGAACCCTAAGTGGTTGTTTTTTATTTTATGCCTCAGGTGTTCTGGAATTCTGTAGCAATCCCCGCCTCTTGCCTTTTCCAGAAACCTGACACCTGAGAAGTATGAGAAGAAGCTGTGAGGGGAGAAGGGAGAGAAAAATCTTTGAGGCCAGACAGCTGGTTTTGAGTTCCACTGAATGGAACTTTCTGAATGGAATGGCCATAGCCAAAAGACTCATTGAATGTCAGTTTGCTTCTTCACTTACAACCACAGCTATCAATTCTGTTGTGCAGAATTAGAGGTGGATTTGAATCAGAAGTCTTTTACAGGCTTAGGGTTTCACAACAGTTCTACATTTATGTATCAAGGGCCCCATTCTCTGCCAGGCACAGTCTCTGGCACTAGAGAATCCATGAGGGGCAGAGAGCAAACATCCTTAGAGAACTTACGGTTTAGTAGGGGAGACAGATTTTTAATCAAATCAAACAAGTGCAATTAAGTATAACAAAGGTATGCTCTTCAAGCTCAGAGAGGAAGAATATCTCCCTGGTGTCATGAGGAGAGAACTCAGTTTGAAGGACAGCCAGCTTACTGAGCGCAAAAAGAGGGAAAAGTGATCTAAGAAAGGCAAATAGCTGGGGGGAAGATGTAACCCACTGGTTGAGCTCTTTTATTTGGAGGTACAAACCCTGCATTTGCTCCCCATTACTGAAGAAAAAAAGGGCTCTGAAATGCTCATATATGTAGGAAATGCAGCGTTAGTGGGACTGAACTGCCCGTGACAGGAAAAGTACAGCTTGGTGGGTGATGTGGCTAGAGAGAAACAGGGGTCAGACCACAGGGCCCCATATGTCTCCTAAAAGAGCTTTGTCCATAGCCTAAAAACAAAGAAAGTATGAACAGTTACAATCATAGACTATGAGCAAATTTCCATTTTGAAATGGTTCCTCTGGGAAGATGTTTCAGTCAGTAAAGCATCTGCCACACAAGCATGAGGGCTTGAGTTTGGGACCCCAGCAGTCACGTAACCAGATCCCCACAAGGCTGATGGACTGAAGTTAGCCACTGAGCAAGTGCTACAAAGCTCTGCTTGACTTAAAGACGTGATGGAAGGGGCTGGAGAGATGGCTTAGCGGTTAGGCGTGTATAGCATGTACTGATTTTGCAGAGGATGGGAGTTGGGTTCCCAGCACCCATGTCCATCAAGTCACAACCAACTATAACTCTAGGGGGTCCCACACCCTCTTCTGATCACTGGTACAGACATCCACATACTCAAACACAGATTTACAGATAATTTTTTTTTTATATAGTGTCTCCCTGTAGCCCTAGCTGGCCTTGATCTCACAGAGATCCTCCTGCATCTGTCCTCTTGTGTGCTGGGATTAAAAGTGTGCACTACCGTATCTGACACATGTATATTTTAAAGTGATGGAGGATGTGATAACAATTCAGACTTAGATCTCCTGTACATCTGTAGCTAGTAAATTATGAATAACACAAAAATTTTAGAAATATTCTTCCAGTTATAGAAACAAGTTCTGATTCAGCAAAGATTTCATCCCAGTCATTGACAATCAGATCATTGGTCTTTGCTTTCTTCATTGCCCTCTTACATTAAACAGAGGGAAATATCAATCAAAATTTGTGTTACAATTACACTCCTAGGTCACTTGTAACTAATTTGGCTACCCAGGTGAATTTGACAAGACTTGGGGATGTAGTCCAGCAGTTGAATTGATGTTTAGTATGTGCTACACTTGGATTCAATCCCCAGCATACCTCTCTCTCTCTCTCTCTCTCTCTCTCTCTCTCTCACACACACACACAATGACAAGAATCAGCAAAAGCATTCTGTAAGATCAATTATTGTATATTTGTATATTTTTATTACTTGGAAATTGTGTATTACACATTCTTTGTATTAGTTAAATTTATAAATTTATGTAACTATATATATGCACACACCTTCTCTTTCTTCCCCCAAAAAGCAGGTTGTTTAAAACTTAACAGTATGCCACTGGATCTAGAACACATTTTTTAAAAAGTATTTTATTATTTTTATTTTTTAATGTGTATGAGTGTATTGTCTGTATGTATGTAAGTGCACTCATGTTAATCCTTGCAGAGGCCAGAAGAAGGCATCGGATCCCCAGGAAATGGAGTTTCAGAAGGTTGTTAGCTGCCATGTGGGTGCTGGGAACTAAACCTGGGTCCTCTGCAAGAACAGCCAGTTCGTTTACCGCTGAACTATCTCTCCAGTCCTTAGAACACAATTTCTTGTAGCTATTCCATAATTCGCTGGATGCCAAGAGATGGAGAATACTGAATAACAAAATGACTCAAGCAAGGTCATACATCACAAGCAGCATAGATGGGACAAGAACCATAGACGGTCCCAAGGCCAGCGACCCTTAGCCCAGGTCCACAGCGGGCCCCAAGGTCTCCCTACTCCATCCAAAAGGAAGGCCTGAGCCTGGGCGCCCAGGAAGTGAAAAAGCAGGGGTCGGTGCAGGGGACCAACGCGAGCAGAGAACCCCCAGACCGCCAATAGTAGGCAGGGGCGGGAGCAACGTCAGGAGCAGAGGAGGCCAACACCGCCCACCCTGGGGAAAGGGGCGTGGCACAGCCTTGAGGAAGTGACGTACAAGGGGGCGGTCCTCGGCGGCGGCGCGCGGCCTGGGCTCGCGCTGGGCTCCGCGCGCCCCCCGCCCCCTTAGGAGGCAGAGGCCGCCGCGGCCGTTAGCGCTGTCGCTCCGGGGGCCGCGGCGGGCGGGGCTCCGGCGGGCCCGGCCTTGTCCCCACCCCAGCCCGGCTCGCAGCCGCCCGCCCTCCCTCCATCTCCTCGATGCAGGGGGCCGAGCTCCGGGATGGCGAGGCGGCGGCGGCGGCCGCTTCGTACAGAGTCCTGAGCCGTCTCCTCGGCTATGGAGATGCGGCCCCCGAGCCAGGCCCGCCGCCGCCTCCCCCAGGCCATGGCCCGCCGCCGCCACCCTTCCTGGCGCGGCCCGGCCCGCGGGGCTCCCGGCCGCCGCAGCTGATGGTGTTCCGCAACGTGGGTCGGCCGCCCGAGGAGGAGGACGCGGAGGCGGTTCCGGAGCCGGGAGCCCCGGAACTGCTGTGTCCCCGGCACCGCTGTGCGCTGGACCCCAAGGCCCTGCCTCCCGGCTTGGCGCTGGAGCGGACCTGGGCGCCGGTGGCTGGACTAGAGGCGCAGCTGGCGGCGTTGGGGCTCGCGCAGCCGGCGGGGCCGGGCGTGAAGGCGGCCGGTGCGGGCTGCTGCCCCTGCCCGTGTACCCCGCAGCCGCCCCCACCGCAGCCCCAGCCGCCTGCTGCCGCCCCGCAGGCCGGGGAGGACCCCACGGAAACGAGCGACGCGCTGCTGGTCCTGGAAGGCTTGGAATCGGAGGCCGAAAGCCTGGAGACTAACAGCTGCTCGGAAGAGGAGCTCAGCAGCCCGGGCCGGGGGGGAGGAGGGGGTGGCCGGCTTGTGCTGCAGCCTCCGGGCCCCGAACTGCCCCCGGTGCCCTTCCCGCTGCAGGACTTGGTGCCCCCGGGGCGCCTCTGTCGAGGGGAGCAGCAGCAGCAGCCTCCCCCACCGCCACCGCCTCCCGGGCCTCTCCGGCCCCTCGCGGGCCTGTCTCGGAAGGGCTCCTTCAAAATCCGCCTCAGTCGCCTGTTTCGCACCAAGAGCTGCAACGGTGGCTCGGGCGGTGGGGATGGGACGGGCAAGAGGCCTTCTGGAGATCTGGCGGCTTCAGCTGCAAGCTTGACAGACATGGGAGGCTCTGCGGCCCGGGAGCTGGATGCAGGGAGGTGAGATCGGTTGGGGGGGCGGGCAACAAACTTTCATTTCTCGTTTCGTGTCCCCACCCCCCATTTTTTTCCCCTTGCTAACACAATCCTGGCAGTTCTTAAGCTATGGACTTCAGGAGGAGGCACACTTGGGGCTAAAGGTGGTGACATCTCGCATTAGATCAGAGTTAATTGTGGAAACAGCTTTCACTCTTGGAGAGTTAACACTCGCTGACAGTTGTCAGTGGTTAGTATCTCTTGCTGGGAATGATTTGAAATCCTCCCCCATCTGCCACCCCTGTCCTGGCCCCACTTTTTAGGTCCCCCTCCCCCCAGAAGTCTGTCTACCTTTACTAACTCTGCTGGGAGGTTGCTGGAAATGTTTATCCTTGAGGGCAAAAAGCTAGTGTCAATCACCTGCTTATTATTATCTTAACTACCTTATTTATTGTTCTGAGTACCGGTCCCCACTGTCTTTACACACACAAATACTGAAGAACTGGACCAGCAATCCTTTGGGCATTTCCTTTCTCAGTGTTCTCCTGGCTGGAGATGTTTGCTATCTCCAGCCCTTGTGCTGACCATTCTCAGAAAAGCTTTGTGCTCCCTTTCTCATTTTCTCTCTCATGTGAGAATTCTCACTTGGTATTGGTATTGGCATTGGTAGGAGAGTTCTAGGTCAATTTATGAAATTTCAAACTTAGACATAGATCCCTCCCACCCCCCGAATTACTAAGGGGTTGATTGCTTTTTGACATCCGGCTGTAGTGTCAGTTTAGAAGGCTGTTACCTTTGTGTGGATGAAATGAGACTGACTTCATGGTATATCGGTGTTGTAAATTGTAGTTCTCAATGGGTCTTAGGAAGACTAGAATTGGGGATAAGTTTTTTTGTTTTGTTTCTTTGTTTTTCAAGGTAGGGTTTCATTATGTTGACCAGTAAGCTGGCTTTGAACTCACTTTGTAGCCAGGCTGGTCTAGATCTCTTGATCTTCCTGTCTTGTCCTTCTGAGTGTGATGATCATAGGTCCGTCATGCCTAGTTGGAATTGGTCATGGTGTGGTTCATGAATTCTTGAAACATACTGACAAATTCAAACCAAATCCCAAAAGGCAGATTAATTAATAACTTTGCTGTGCCTTAGACTCAGTCTTGAGTGTTTTTTGTTGTTGTTTGTATTTCAGACAGAATCACTATGGAGCCCTGGCTGGCCTTGAACTCACAGAGATTTGCCCCTGCCTCTTGCTGGGATTAAAGGCCTGTGCCACCACATCTGGCATTCTTGAGAGTTTTTGAGACGTAAGCATGTCTGAGACTTAAGAATATGAATTTTTTAAAACTCCATTTGATCCTGGGTGGCAAACCACTCATTTGTGGATGTCAGTTTCTCAAGAGAACTTGGGTACTCCCAAGAGGAAAGTGTGGGCTCATTTTGGCCCTGTTGTCCTCTCTGAGCAGCTGTGGCCATGTGCCAAACCCAAATTCTCAGTTGTTTGCCCCAGTGTGTAGCCCCTTTAGATAGGTCTATATATCTGTCCATTCCTGGTGAACTCCTACTGGGAACTCAGGTCTTGAAAAGTGTGTGGCTGTGAAACAGGGGTTTTTTTTTTTTGACGTGTGTGTGTGTGTGTGTGTGTGTATGTGTGTGTTAGGTTCTGCATTTGATGCTCCACTTACCAATATAGATGAAATTTTCATCAGTTTAGGGTGGAGGGCAGGATTGAAGCTGTAGATAATGACATAGGATAGATTGATAATTTCTTGTGATTTGTCTTGCCTTTGTTCCATATTGACCAGGATTTGGTCTAAGATTCCAGAAAATCCAAGTATGAGGTGTGGCGTGAAATTAGCTGCTCAGTCTAATAGATTAGTAAAAGGACAGACATATAACATTATACGGTTTTTTGCCTTTGGAAGCAGAATTTAATGGTCATTGGCTGCTCTGCCACCAGCCCTCACACTAAGCACAATACAAATTGGACTGTGCCTCTGCAAAGAAGCTTAGTTCAGGGCACTGGAGAATTACATTTTTTGGTCCAAGAGCTTTTTCTGATGAATTGGAGAAGAGCTAGGTATTTGTGTATAAACATTTGGTTGACTGCTATTTGGAGGCAGCATGTTATATAGAGAATTATGGAAGTCTGGATTCTATTTGGAACTCCAGCATTAGCTGTGAGATGGAGGACAGATTTGTCATCTTCATCCTTTTCATCTGTAAAATGGGAGAGTGATGCCTGTCTTGTTCATGTCCTTATTGGAATAGAAGGAAGACAAGAGAAATCTGGATGGAATATTTTGTGCTTCTTGGAAGAGAAGTAGTAAGATTAAGTCGGTAAATTTTTCCTGTGCTAAGCTTTGGTGCTGCTTGCGAGCTTTTCAACGCTTATGTGCCAGTCTTGCTGGCAGTCACAAAGCTGTGAGAACCTTGGTAAGTCTGGCCAGGGTAGTTGTGATTTCTATGGATCTGTATCTCCTAAGCAAGTCCTCCCTGTTGGGAAGAGGAATCTGTTTGGATTTAGTTTGTCCTTGCTTTAATTGCCAATGTTCTGGGGCTTCCTCCCATTGCTGATTGGAGTAATTATGGGCCTCTGCTGTCCTTGCTGTGTAATTTGGGGCATTTACAATAACCTCTAGGCATAATTTTCTTTACTCGATTCTCAACGTCTACCTTTCCTACAGCTGTCGACTGTAAAAGAAAGTACTTCGTAGCATCATTTATATAAGGCTTAGCAGGTCCTATGTTTTAAGGAAGGCTAAACAAAACTGGATTTTCTTGTATCTGCTTAACGTGTACCTGCCCAGATATACTGAGTCTTAAGAGTAGTATGGGGCGGGACTGGAAAGAAGGCTCACAAGTTAAGAGCTCTTGTTGCTTTTGGAGAGAGAGAATTGGAGTTTGATTTCCAGCACCAGATTGGGCAGCTCACAAGTGCCTGAAACTCCAGCTCCACATGATGTGATACCCTCTTATGGCCTGTACACATGCATGAGAGCACACACACGTACACACAAATAAAAGTAAAAATAAATCTTTTTTACGAAAAGAGTAGTTTGAAAGCCATCAAGATAGCTTAGTGGGTAAAGGTGCTTGCCATCAAGCCTGGTGACCTGAGTTTGATCTGATCCTCGGGGCACACATGGTAGAAGGAGAGAACCACTCTTGCACATGCCTGCCGTGTCCACCCCACTCTTCCCCACCTACCTCAAATAAATAAATGCTGAAAAAGTAGAATAATATGAGTTAACTTAGCAAACTTTTTAAAGTGAAATAAGAAATGTGCTTGCCAACTAATAAGGTTTCTGTTCTTGGGAACTAGGCTAGGACTTATACCACACATATGTCAGAATTCAGAGAGCTGGGCTTCTTGCCTGTGGGCCTTGGTGTAATATAGAACTTTGCTATTTCAGGAAAACTAGTGGAGTTCCCTTGTCCGTTTCACATATGTTGAGCTGATTGTTTTCCTTTAGATTTGGTGAAAAATAGAATTTGATCTGCCCCCTTTAAATCATCATTGTACACGCTCAGTTGGGAGTATGTACCTTGTTCAGATTTGTCTCCTGAGTTAGCAGTTGAAGCTATTCCTGGCAGTCTTTATGGTTGTGCACTGGAGAAGTGGAGAGCCATTCTGTAATGATTTTTGGTTTGTTTGTAAAGAGGATGGACATGGTTCTGGATAGACTGCCTAGGCTTGAGTTTGAGGCCCTGCAGTCATGACAGACCTGGCAAATAGCTTAAACATTTTCTTACTGCTTCTTTGGGGTCTTCTGGTCCAAAAGGGGGACAGTGTGTGCTATTTGGTTGTTTCGTTTCTTTATCCTTATTTTTGTTTTTTTTTCAAAACTTTTTTTTAAATGTGTATGTGCTTATTTGTGTGGGTACCTATAGAGGCCATAAGAGGGCATCAGATCATCTTGAGCTGGAGTTACAGATGGGTTTTATGCTGCCTGATTTGAGTATGGGAACCAAGTCTGAGTCCTCAGGAAGAACAGCAAATGCTCTTAACTATTGAGCCATTTCTCTAGCCCCTCCTTTTGGTTTGTGAGATATGGTCTCACAGTGCAGCCCAGGCAGGCCTTGAACTCCAAGCCTGGCCTGCAATTTGAGCCTGTCTTCCTGCCTCAGCCTCCCAAGGGCTGCACCATTATGTTTGGTCTTATGTAGCTCAGTCTGGCTTCAAACTCACTATGTACCCAAAGCTTTTCTTGAATTCCTGTCCTTTTGATTCCATTTCCCAAGTGCTGAGATAGGCATGTGTCATCACACCAGCCAGGCTCAAAGAACTTTTTTAGTCATAGCATGATGTACTAAGAGCAAAATGATTTTATGGTATAGTGGGAAAGTTCTTACTATGAGTTTGGGGGTACAAACCCTTGGCTTTTTTGGGGGGTGGGGGTCTTTTTTGAGACAGGGTCTCCCTGTAGCCCCAGCTGGCCTGGAACTCACTATATAGACTAGGTTGGCCTTGAACTCACAGAGATCCACCCGTCTCTGCCTCTCGAGTGCTGGGATTAAAGGCATACATCACTACACTGGACCTTTATATCCTTGGCCTTTTTTTTTTTTTTTTTAATTTTATGTATATGAGCCTGCATGTATGTAAGTGCCCACAGAGGACATAAGAGGCATTGGATCCCTTGGAACTGGTATTACAGATGGTTGTTAGCCACTCTGTGGATGCTAGGATTCGAACCTGGGTCCTCTATAAGAACAGCCAGTGCTCTTAACCACTGAGGCATCTCTCCAGCCCCACTGCTGACTTTTTAAACTATCTTTTTACAAAGTGCTTCTGGTTAGCAGCTCTCTTAGAATAAGCTCCCTGGCTGTAGAAATTTCTATTTGAGTCTTGTGTCTTTAACTCCTTAATATTCTCCTTGCCAACATCATTCCTGAGGTTTTAGGCATTAGACTATGCTTCTTGGATTTTCCCTAGAAGTGACCTCCATAGATTGTTTAGTTGGTTTATGATAGAGTTTTGGATCTGACCTTGCTGCACAGATGTCTGTGTATTGGAACCAAAAATGAACACATGGTTTTTGTGCCTGTAGCACATGAACAGACACTGGCTTATGACGTGTTGGAAATGGCACAGGCTGCCTGACTTGGCACTGTGTGCTTTAGCAGGGGCAGAGGTGTATTGGGGCTACAAAAGTTAGTATTTAGACATCCTAGTGTGGAAGGTGCTTTAGGAAAGGATACTGACAGATTTTGGGGCATCAGTAAAGGGAATTTATGGGACAAAAATGGTAGGCTTTGCTATTTCATTGTATTTAAGGTTGCAAGGAATTTGCAGGCCAGCTAATGGTTATATCTTTGTGTTATTGTCCTGCTTAGTCTACCACTTCCCAGTCCTCTAATCTCATTAATCTTTTGCAGTGTGGAAAATAATTTGTGAAATAGAAATGAACAGAAGCAGTTTCTTTATTACCTACAACTCAGGCATTGACATACCTGACTCAAAGAACTGCACAGCCCAGAGAAGACCTTTGCCTTCTGTCCCTGTCCTGTCACTGGAGTCATAGCCCACCAAATCTTCCTCCATCTTAGCTTACCTCTTGAATTTTTCTGCTCTAAGATGCAAGTGACCCCCTGGCAAAGAGATATAAATAACCTGGAATGTAGTGTATAGGGTTGATTTAAATGCTTGTTTGGAGGACTGGGGGATATATGTAGTTCAGTTGGTACAGTGCTTGCTTAGTATGCATGTAGTCCTGGGTTTGATCCCCAGCATTGCCTAAAATAGGCATGGTGCACCACATGAATAAGGTGTGCTGGCCCATGCCTGTAACGCCAGCACTGAGGAGGTGGAGGTATTCAGGGTTCATTCTTAGCTGTATGTAAGATTCAAGGCCAGCCTGGGCTCATGAGACCTTGTCTCAAAAGGCAAAGTTTATCTGGTATTAATAGTGTTGCCCTCCAAAAACCAACCTGTCAGCTTAGAAATGAGCTTTTATCATCCTAGATGTTTCTACATACAAAAGGGGGTATAGAAAATAAGTGTACTCAGGTAATAAATGCACACCCAGGTACACATTGTTAAGCTTAGCAGACATGGACTAAAATATTATCTTCTAAAATATTATCAGTATTTTAGAAGACTTGAGTCTTGCTTTCCTGATCATATTTGTCCTTCTCTCAGGTAACTGACATTCTCAATTGTATGTTAATCATGTCCTTGCTTTGTTTTTTAGTCATTTAGATTGGTCTTTTCATGAATGACTGCCATTTAGAATGCTTATCCAGATCCTTGAGACAGAAAATGCTTTGGGTTTTTAGTTAGGCATCCTCCTCCCAAAGAGAAGGAGGCACATGTATTTATTATTAACCTTTCAGCCTTTTAGACCTTTTATCTCTTATCTTGTAGCCATGAAGCACCTTCTTTGCCAGGACAGATCATCTTGGCATTCTCAGATGACTCTGCCTAGGTTTAGATTTAGATGTTTTTCTTTTTCTAGATCCTAGAAACTATGATTTTTCTTCTTCAAAATGTCGGGGGCGGGGGAGATGAGCTGAAGTGAGAAGGCCTCCGCAAGACGTGTGCATTTGGGAACCGCCGTTCTTCAGTGCTTGGCACTGAAGAGACTCGTCCCCAGCATGGGCAGATGGCAGAGTAATGCAGCTTCCTTTGAAAAGAGGCAAACGGCCAAATGGCTGAGGTGTGAACCTTTGAAAGGCCAGTTCTTTGGGTTTCTGCTTGCTGAGTTTAATGTTGTACCCACAAGTTATTTAATAAAAGTCAGCTTGAGAGCTCTTCAGCAGTCCTAAAGTTCATGTCCAGTGGAATTAACTTTCCATTTTGGTCCTTTGGATTGTTGGCACTAAGCTGCAGTCACAAGCAACTTCTATTAACTGGGACTTTGTGTATTTATGTCTTGTTTTTATGTAGCCTTGTTCTCTGTGTGGGTTGTGGATGTATTCACAGTATGGATCATTAGACCTCTTGAGTCCCAGCATGGAGTCAGTGTGAAGAGAGGTCAGAAATAGGAAGCTACCTTTTCCTTTCCCTCCCTCCCTCCCTCCCTCCCTCCCTCCCTCCCTCCCTCCCTCCCTCCCTCCCTCCCTTCAAGTTTTGAGTCAGGATTTTGGTATGTAGCCCAGGCTGGCCCTTGAATTTGTGGCAATCCTCCTGTGTCAATCTCCCAAATTGCTGAGATTACAAGTATATACCACTACTTCAGCTCTGAGTGAGGTCTTTATGATGTGGTTTTGAAATTCTGTTTGAATTGTGTGAAGCTGAGATATCTACATTAAAACACAATGCAAAGGCTGGCATAGTGGCACATGCTTATAGTCCCAGCACTTGGGAGGTAGAGGCAGAATGATCAGTTTGAGGTCATCTTCACCTACTTAGTGGGTTTGAGTCCAGCCTGGGCTGCACAAGATCCTGTTTGAAACAAAACAACAAAAAGCATAAACATGTTTTTTGTTTGTTTAGGGGATGGAGAGATCGATCAGGGTTTAAGAGGGCTTGCTGCTCTTCAAGAGGACTCAAGTTTGGTTCTCATCACCCAAGCCAGGTGGCTTATAACTGTCTGTAACTCCAGTTCCAGGGGTTCTGATGCCCTCCTAGCCTCTGTGGGTATCAGCATACATGTGTCTGATACATTATATATATATATAAATAAAAATAAATCTTTTTTAAAAAGCGAGTTGGGATTGGAGATATGGCTTAGTAGTTAAGAGTACCGACTGCCCTTGTAGAAGACTGGAATTCTGTTTCTAGCACCCACATGGCAGCTAACAACAATCCTTAACTCCAGTTCCAGGGAGTCCGGTACCACCTTCAGGCCTCCAGGGGCACCAGGCACACGTGCAGTACAAATGCATACATGCAAGCAAAATGCTCATACACATAAAATCTTTAAAAAAATTTTTTAAGATATGTTTTTATTTGCTTTCAGGGTGGTGTTGGGGATTGAACTCAGGGCGTTGTGCATGATAGACAAACACTTTACCAATTGAACTACATACCCTTGATCTTGAAGTCAAATAATTTTAAACAGGATTTCATCTTTTGCCCTCCCTCCTGTATTGCTGCACAGGTGATAGTTTAAAAGATCTTATATTCTACTGAATCCTTTGTGTGAGAGTAGTTCTGGAATTTGAGCAGCAGTAATGCCTAGAATCAGTCAATCCTGGATTGGGTTCTTTTTTTTTAATGTGGATGAGTGCAGTGCTTGCATGTGTGTAAGTGCACCTGTGTTGTGCATTGCTCATCGAAGTCAGAAGAGGGTATTAATTAGATCCTCTGCATCTGGAGTTACAGAGGTTGTTAGCTGCCATGTGAGTCCTGGGTCCCCTGCAAGAGCAGCCAGTGTTAAGTGCTGAGCCATCTCTCCAGTTCTGGGTTGTTGTTTTTTTTTTAGTGGCACAAAAATCACCCTTTATTGATATTTGACTTTTTCTGAGATAGCTTCTCATTATGTAGCCCTGGCTAGACTTGAACTCACAGAGATCCACCCACCTGCCTCTGCCTCCTGAGTGCTGGGATTAAACACATCTACCACCAAGCTTGGCTGATTTTTTTTTTTTTTTGACAAATTTATATAATAATCAGTTGTTTCCATCACCTAAACAAGATCTTTTGTTTTGTATTCAATTCAGTCATTGTAAGGTGATTTTTTAAGTTTTAACACATTTCTACCTGGAAAGTCTATATTGGTGTCCTTTGCATTTCTTTTTTTTTTTTTTCCTCTAAAAAGACACTTGAAATTGGTAAGAAGTAAAGTTACCTTTGGTGTATAATCAGAGGTGGTTGTTGGGGCAGCATCAACGGTGAGTCATGGGGGGAGCTATGTGACTCAGCTCAGAGAGGGGAAGGGGCACTTTGGTGCCAGGCAGAGCCCCTACCCTGAGAAGACCTTGGGTCACATCGCAGGGCTGTGGGCTGGAAAGCCGAGGTCTTCATGGTTGAGAACAGTGTGGCTCCTGAACTGCTCTTTTCAGGTTGGGAGTGTGTTCCTGCCTCCTCAACTCCATTTGGGACCTTCAACTCTAGTCAGGCTAGAGCTAGCAGCGTTGCTCCATGCTGGCATCTGCTCAGGCTTAGGGCCTTTTTCTTGCCCGTAAATTGAAAATCAGCTCTACATCCAACTTCCTTCCTTAGTAATTACCACTCAAGGTGTTTTACTCTTTTAATGTGCTGGGCATGGAAAGATCCAAAGTGATTTCTGTTGCTTTGTAGGCTGGTGAATTCGGTAGCCAAATCTATTTATGGAATCACCTTAATTATTTCATTCTCCTCCTTTAAATTTTAGGCTTTATTACAGAAATGTTGCTGACACTTCTGTAATAAAGGGTTTTCTTTGGTTTTCAGGAATTCAGTGTTTTAGTGCTTTAAACACATGCATGTTCATTTCTCCCCTTTATTCTCTGTGTGCTTTCTTACTCCCTAGGAAACCCAGGTTGACAAGAACTCAAAGTGCCTTTTCTCCGGTCTCCTTCAGCCCCTTGTTCACAGGTAAGGATGATGTCTTTCTCTTTTTTTCTGACAACTGAAAACAGGAGTGTTCTGAGACCTGTCAGGAAATACGCTTGGAGATGCATTGCAGGGGAGCTTCAGGCACCTTTTAGGCTGTCCACAGTAATTTCCTGCAGTCTGTGCTCACTGGGTTTGGGGTAAGGCTATTTTTATGGTATGGAATGTGTTGTTGACTTTATATCAGATACTTTATATTTGAAGGTAAAGGCTGCTTATTGGTAGTTGGGTAGCCCTAGCAGTTACACAGTGCTTAGTTTAGGGTCATCACATATAAATTAAGATGACAAAGATACAGCTCATAATGCATGAAAAATACTCTAAAAGTTATATCATTCCTGTCCCAGCTTCCAAAGGCGTTCATAGATTATCTAATAAAAATGACACATGAGCATCTGGTCTAGTTTAAAGACTTTGGGCAAAAGGGGATTACGTGAGCTCTTGTCCTACCCGTTTTAGGGGCTAGCAGTTCTTGCAGCTGTTAGTGTTCTTCACTGTGTCCAATTTAAATCTCTCTTGCAGCATAGAACACAGTTGCTAAAGTAAGAAAGCAGGAAGGCTACTAAATGTCCTGTGGGTAATGGGTAACTGCCTTCTCATTTTGTGGGGAATGTTTTTAGAAGGAGACCTTCTGTTCTGTCAGTCATATGTGAAGCTCCCAATTGAATAGTAACTGGAAAGGTCTTGGGGCTGGAGAGCTGGTACATTGGTTAAGGGCACTGGTTACTCTTGCATAAGACCTAGGTTAGATTCCCAGCACCCACATGACAGCTACCAACTGTCCATAACTCCAGTTCCAGGGGATCTGAGATCTTCTGACTTCCATGGCACTGGATGACACAGGTGTGGACAATACACTCATACACATAAAATTTTAAAATGTTGAAAGAAAGGTCTTGTCCACATTATGCTAAGTTTCAAAAGCTGGGTGCTCTACTTGCTTGTGACTATGAAGCCTTTTTTAAAAAATCAGTCTCTTGGTTAGGTATGGTAGCACACTCCTTTAATCCCAGCACTTGGGAGGCAGAGGAAGGAGGATCGCAGCAAATTTGAGGCCAGCCTAGTCTATCTAGAATATTTCAGACTAGTTGGGGCTATATAGTGAGACTATATCTCAAAAAACATAAATAAGGAAAGCATCTGACTAGCTGGGATGGAGACTGTTACAGAGTTCCAGAACTGGTCAAACACAAGGAATAAGTGTGTGTAAGATGTTAAACCCTAAGTGACACATCTGCAATACGACCTCTATATATAAGATGAATGAATCTCTCAACTCTCACCAGAGAAGTTTCCTTATGCAGCAGATGGGGATTAACACAGAGAACCACAATTGGCCTATGTGCAGAGAACAGAGTGCCCATCACTGAATAAGGCACCTATGTCAAGCCTACCTCCCAAGGCTCAGGGATCATTCTGGAAGAGGAGGTAGAAAGATTGAAAGAGCCAGATGGTGTGGATGACCACAATGAAACAGTCTT
The DNA here is from genome assembly GCA_035773235.1 of Eospalax fontanierii. NCBI lineage: Eukaryota > Metazoa > Chordata > Mammalia > Rodentia > Spalacidae > Eospalax > Eospalax fontanierii. The sequence goes on from CM069531.1 coordinate 71,657,590, forward strand.
CCAAATAGCTGATCAGATACTCATATGAACTCCTAACAACAGATACAGTATGCTCAGCAAGCTCAAACCAGACAAAATCCTAGCATAGACATGAGGAAGTGGATAAAAAAAAAATCCCAACCCAGGGCTGGAAAAATGGCTCGGTAGTTAAGAGCATTAACTGCTCTTGCAGAGGATCTGGGTTTGGTTCCCAGCACCAATGTGGTGGCTAACAACCTTCTGTAACTCCAATTCCAGGGTATCCAACACCCTCTTCTGACCTCCGTGGGCATTGCATGACATGGGTGTTCTTATATACATGCAGGCAATAATAAAAAAAAAAAAAAAATCCCAACCCAGCCCAAGAAACTTTTGGCAATTGCTGACTGCTGTGAGGGTGAGAGATGGTGTCTTACATGGATGGAATTCTTGGTGGGCCCCAGTGAATAAACCCATACTGAAGGTCATTTGGGGACACAAATCAGGCTCTATTAGGCTTTATTATACAAATAAGGCAGGGGACAGTGGGGTGAGGTGTGGATAGGAGAGGGGATCTAAATACCATTAAATTACATTGTATGAAAGTCATAAAAATTCAATAAATAAGATTATTTTAAAAACATAAGTAAACAAATTTAGAATGCCAATTTTGAACTCTTTTGGATATTATATCTCCTGTGAAGGTGATTGGAAGAATTGTGATTTACAAATGATTATTTCCAGGAAGATTTTTAAGCAAGCATTGGGATCCCCAACTCATTCCAGTGAGTTGTTATAACCTGTGACATCTTGTAGATGCTTCTATAGTAGAGAAGGTGGTCACCACTCCTACCCATCCCATACTCAGAATCGCACATCTTATTAGTAACATGTTTTTCTTGTTCTTTTTCTCTTTTCAGGAGTGCCCATATTTGTAGTTTCCAGTTCACACAGAACCTTAGCTCCTTTGAATGACCTCCTTTATTTGTTACCACTCCAACCTAGACTTTTTTGTTTGTTGTTTTGATAATATGCGAAAGGCTAAATCCTGAGTTTTGACCTGTTGAAACAAACTAGCTGCCAAGCTCTGATAATAAAAGACTTTTCATCCTTTGGTAACTCAAGTGGGCAGGGGCTGGGTGGGGTTAGGCGTAGTTTGTATGACAGAGGGCAGAACTGTTTGACATTTTTGGAGAGTAAGAAGCCACGGACCACTCCTCGAGTTCCTGTTGCAGAGCTTCCTCTAAGCTTACCTAACTTTTGGTTGATGAAAAATAATTTTTAGGGTTACAGATATACTTTCATACTTTGTAGCCTTAGATATTTGGAACTGATAGGTTAATTGGTAGATTCTTTAAAGATAAACACTGACCAGTCTAGTTGTAGAAAGTCATCTAGGCCAATACTAGAGCCTTTGTCTGCATTCAGTTTACTCCGCAATTCTCTTTTTGAGATAGGGTCTCATGTAGTTCAGTTTAGGCTGGCCTCAAACTTGTTATATAACCAAGGCTGGCTTTGAACTAATCTTCCTGCCTCTACCCCCTGAGTGATGGATTAAAGGAATATGCCACTATGTCCAACTATGCTGCAGTTCTTTCTTCCAATTTTTAAAAAAGGTTTTTATTTTGTGTGTATTGTATGAATGTCTTGGCTATATGTATGTTTGTGCACCTTAAGAGGGCATTGGATCTCCTAGAACTGGAGTTGTTAGCCCCTGTGTGGATGCTGGGAACTGAACTTGGATTTTCTAGAAGAGCAACAAGTGCTCTTAACCACTGAGCCATCTCTCCATCCCTCTTTTAATTAAAGAAAAAAAGATTAATTTTTTATTATGTATATTGGGGAGGGTATTTACACATGGAGGAGTGCCTGCAGAGACCAGAAGAGGGTACTGGATCCTTTGGAGATGGAGTTATAGGCAGTTGTGAGCCACTGGACATGTGTGCTAGGATTTTTAGTCCTCTGTAAGAACAGTACATTTTCTTAACCACTGAGTCATCTCTCTAGTGTCTCTTTTAATCTTTTAAGCATTCTTTTGTGTGTACATGTAGGTGTGCACATATGCTCATGTACACATGTGCTGCAACACAGGTGTGGGGAGGCCAAACAGTAACTTTCAGGAGTTAGTTCTCTCCTTCCACCATGGGGGTCCTGGAGATTGAACTCAGATCTTCAGGCTTAGAGGCAAGTGCCTGTATGTGCTGAGCCATTTCACCTCATTGGCCCTCCCCTGAAGTTCTGTGCTTTTTCTGTTTGTTTTTATTTTGTGGGTTTTTGTTTGTTTGTTTTTGAGACAGGGTCTTCCTGTAGCCCCAGCAGACCTGGAACTTGCTATATAGACCAGGCTGACCTCAAACTCACAGAGACCTGCCTGTCTCTACCTCCTGAGTGCTGGATTAAATGTGTACACCACCACATGTGGCCTGGCTCTTGCTTTTTTCATATCCATACGGTGTGTGACAAGTCACTTGCCTTGCTCCACATTTGTATGGAAGTCTGCAAAGACAATTGATACAAGTTTTATTTGATAAAGAAGATTCCTTGTTTGGAGTTACAGACCTTATTCCAGGTGAGTCAGTGGTATAACCAGCATTAAATGGCTTTTCCACTGTCAAGCTAAGCTCATGTTTTTCTCCTAAGAAAACTTGGTTTTGAGTAAAGAAACCATAGGGTATTAAAATAACTGGTGTTCAAGGTGATTCTAGCTCTAAGGAGCTTTAGATTCTGAGCTTTTGGAGAGCCATGGCCCCCTGGCCTCCCTTGTTTGGCCTTTGCTTCCCCTTCCTTTGGCCTCAGCTTTGGGCAGGGTGCTCTTTTAATGCGCTTGCTCTGTGAATCCCTCAGGTGAGACAGTGTCGCTTGTGGATGTGGACATTTCTCAGCGGGGCCTGACTTCTCCACACCCTCCAACTCCCCCTCCTCCTCCACGAAGAAGCCTCAGCCTTCTAGGTATAGTCTCCCCACTTCCCTTCTTGTCATCTTGCCTTAGTAGGAGGGTGAGTGAGCTCTAGGGTCTTGTTCTTTGTCAGGAACCTGGGTTTCTAATGGTGACCCAATTATTTCCTGTCCCTTTCTCAGCACCCCACTCATCTCTATAGACAGTTAAATGGGTCTCTTCCCTGCATGCTGCAGTATTTACTGCCCATATGCTAACTAGCTTCATGATGATTTTGCCCTCAATCTTGCTATGGGCTGCTTTAGGAAAACCCTTACTCTCTTGCTTTCCAAGCAAAACAAACCCTATTAAGATGACTGTTGCCAGCTGTGCAAAAATATGGAGCAAAGGCCAGGCTCCTCTGCTCCAGAGTGCAGCCTGATGATCTCCCGCTCCTCTGCCTTCCCCTTGCTGTTGTGTGCTCACTTTGCTGAACCTCTTGCTTTTGTTCTCTCTTCTAGATGATATCAGTGGGACGCTGCCTACATCTGTCCTTGTGGCTCCGATGGGGTCTTCCTTGCAGTCTTTCCCCCTACCTCCGCCTCCTCCACCCCACGCCCCAGGTTAGCTTAGCTTAGAGCAAGAATTCTAAAAGTGGAAGGATGGGAGAAATCTATTCATGGAAGTAATAACTTAAGAGAAAGCTTCAATCTTTTCCCCCTGGCTGAACTAGAACTTAAAAATGAGTATGAAAACTGTTTTTTCTAACCTGTTTCTTTATGGAGGTGAATCTGATTTTTCTTAGTAATGAAAGACTCTGGAATTTTTGGTCCCTAGTTCTTAAGCTGTTTTGCAATCCTTGAGCAGTTATCTTTTAAGAAAGTGCCTTAATGTCAGGATAGTGGGAAGGTTTTAATATGTTGCTGGTTATCAAAGTTCTGTAGTTTTTCTAAGCTTTTGGTATTTGCTGCAGCCTTGTAAATAAGTACCAAGCATTAGTAGCCCATACCTGCTTTGCCAGCGTCCAGTACCCACGGAATAAAATGAATGAAATCCGCATTCTTTTCTACTTGCCTGGCAAAATCGTTTCTCTTCTGGGCAAGTAAGCGAGTCACTATTTCCAAGGCTGCTTCACCGGCACTTCACTTCCAGGCGGGAGAAGTTGGAACCGCTCTAGTCTGGTGAAGCTCTGAAGTAGTCAGCTTAGTCAGGTTAGTGAGCAGCTCCCTACTTCCTTGCTGGGGTTGAATGCCCCACCCATCCTTCACAGCTCACACGAGCCCACGCAGCTTTTTGTTCAGCCCATCCAGCTCTTTCCCACTGCTTTGGCTTCCACCCTCTCCAGCTTAGCTTCTAATGCCTTGCCCCTCTTCAGTTAGCATCTCTTTTTTCGGGGAGAGGGATCTGCCTATGGTGGGAACAGTATGCTGAAACAAGTGGCCCCCGTTCTCTCGCCCTTCAGATGCATTTCCCCGGATTGCTCCCATCAGAGCAGCTGAATCCCTGCACAGCCAGCCCCCCCAGCACCTCCAGTGTCCCCTCTACCGGCCCGACTCAAGCAGCTTTGCAGCCAGCCTTCGTGAGTTGGAGAAGGTAGGTAATGCCAAGAGATAGGCAGCTTATCTTTCCTCCCACTCCTAGATTCTGTACCTGGGATGTCCTTACTGTTTTAAGAGGAACAGTAGGCTGTTCTTGTTCATTCTACAGGAAGTGTAATAAAATTCGATTTGTGTGGGAAAAATGTTGGATATAATAAAGATTGCAGAGAAATATTTAGATAGTCTAAGATGGTTTTGCTAGATTAACTGAGCCAGTTCCCTCTCCTCTTTGTAGAGCCTTCGTAATAAGATGTAGAGTTAGTCTTTTGATTCTTTGGATGACTAAAAGCATAAGGAGCCTAGTGTTCACTGCTGGTGGTTGACATACTTGTTAATGGCTTTTATCTGCTCAGATGTTTTGGAGAGTGGGGGCATCTCCCAGTAGGACAGATGGTGCTGATGTTGAAAATGTTGATGTTTCTCTGTTAACCATTTTATTGTTTCTTTTCATTTGCAGTGTGGTTGGTATTGGGGGCCAATGAACTGGGAAGATGCAGAGATGAAACTGAAAGGGAAGCCAGATGGTTCTTTCCTGGTACGAGATAGCTCTGATCCTCGCTACATCCTGAGCCTCAGTTTTCGATCACAGGGTATCACCCATCACACTAGAATGGAACACTATCGAGGTAAGGGGTGCTGCTGTGTGAGAAAGCCTTTTTTACAGGTGCCTTTCTGCTTTCTGTATTGTCTGTCTGCTGAGTTTTCCTTCTTTTTTCTCCCCTACTTCCTTCTCTCTCCCCTCCCTCCCCTGCCTGTATACCAAGCTGACTTTGATCTTGCAGAGATCTGTCTGCCTCTGCCTCTGCTTCCTGAGTGCTGGAATTAAAGGCATGCACCACCACACCTGGCTTCTTTTGTTTTTTAAAAAAATTTATCTGTGTGTGAGCGTAGGAATGTGCATACTATGGCATGCATGTCGAAGTCAGAGGACATTCTTGAATGTTAGCTTTTGTCTTTTACCTAACAGGATCTCTTGTTCATTGGTGCTGCATGTACTAGACTAGTTGGTCCAAAAGCTTCTGGGAACTTTCCTGTGTCTGCCTACTCTCTTGCCATAGGAGTTTTGGAATTACTGTAGATGTGTGCTACCACATCTGGCTTTACATGGGTTTTTGGGATCCAAACTTAGGTTTTTATACTTGTACAGCAAGTGCTTTAACTACTGAGCATCTCTGAGTTCCTTGTTTTTATACTTTTTGGAGTCAGGGTTTCATGTAGTGCAGGCTTACCTTGAACTCACTATATAACAAAGACCAACTTAAATTCTTGATCCTTTAGTGATAGAATTGAAGGCATACTCAGTTTTAAAGCCCAGCTTCTTAAATTTTAGGTTGCAGTCTTATGTGGGGTTGTGTATCTGAATATGGGTGTCATGAAAAATTTGACAATTACCAGGTATGGTGTGCGCCTTTGATCCCAGTACTCAGGAGGCAGAGGCAGGTAGAACTCTATGCGATCAAGGCCAACCTGGTCTACATAGAGAGTTCCAAGCCATCTGGGGTTCCAGGGAGACCCTGTCTCAAAAACAAAACAAAACAAAATAAAAAATTGCAACAGTTAAAGGTTTCTGAACCAGTGGTGACAAAAATATAAGTGAGAAATCAAGCATGTGATAGCTCTGACTGCTATTATATTATATTGAAAGACTTCATTGTAGCCTTGCTTGTGGACATACTACATGTGCAGTGTGCGCCACACATACTTTCATGCCATGCAGTGCCAGCAGACACTCCGAAACACCTCAGCTCAGATTCGAGACTATTGGATATTATGAATTGCGGTGAGTTTTTTGTTTGTTTTGAGACAGGGTCTCACTGTGCAGCTCTAGCTGACCTAGAACTCATCGCATAGACAAGGCTGACCTTGAACTCACAGAGATCTACCTGCCTCCTGGGTGCTGCGATTTAAAACATGGGCTACCAAGTCCAGCATTTTTTTTATTTATTTGCTTATTATATGTGTGCATGTCCGTGTGTGTACGTGTGCACATGTACTAGAGGCTAGAGGTTGATGTCACATGTCTTCCTCAGATAGGTTCTCTATCTAAACATGAAACTCACTGATTCATCTGGCCAGTGAGCTCTGGGTATCCACCTGTCTGCCACCCCAGTGCCAGAGATAAGATGGACATAGCCATACCTGCTTTTTATGTGGGTGCTGGGGATCTAAATTCTGGTCTTCATGTTTGCCTAGTAAACGCTCTGTCTGCTGAGGCAGTCCAACAGTGTTTGTACTGTAAAAAGTTTTTTCTTCTTATATAAACATAATGGTGTAATTACAGAAAGCAAACTTTTTAATATTTCCTACTGTCATTCCTCAGCATTTAAGTATGAAATTAATATATCTTTGAATTTTATTGCGTTAGAATGTTTGATCTTCAAAATTGCTGTTTGAGTTGCTGACTTCACTTTTCATGAAAAATTGTTACATGAATTTTGACTTGGGATTAGGATAGAATTTCCAATAATTTCTAAATGTCCTTAAACATACTTTTGCTATTTTGTACTATATATTAAGCAGTATTTTCAGCACTAAGTGATTATAATATTAAAATTCTGTCAACTCTGAAAAATGTTGAAAGTGCTATATACCCAGCAGTATCAAATAAATAAGATTTAATTCTGTATATAAAAATAAACAAGCATATCCATCTTAGTATGCAAAATTTTGCTTTTGTCTTTAATAAATAGTAAAATTATGTGTATACCAAAGAATTGTTTTAAACTGAATTTGTGATTTACTTTCAGTAAATATTTGATCTATAAACCTATTTTATATACTTATACACCTGGGGTTGTATGTAAAATTTCTCAAGCAAAAAAAGGATCATGTTTGGAAAAGATTTAAGGAACCCTCAGTTAGGTAACTGTTGTATGTATCTGGTGCTGCTGCTGGTGGGGTGGGAAGCTGCCTCCTATTTTCCTACTCTTCCTAAAAACCAAAATCACAGACAAAGCATTTCAGAATGAAGTATTTTATTAACGTGATTAAAATGATACTTGACTAGGCTTTGGGAGTGCTGAGTAAATACTTGACCTTTAGGCATCCTGGTAGGGGAGCTGCCAGGAGAGCACTTCCAAATAGTTCCCCAATTTTTGTTTAAAATGCGCTTTCTTGGTGAGTGAATGGGGTTTTTAGAAGCCTTATTTCTGTTGCCTGTTTGCAACAGAACATTTGTCCTTGTAGTCATCAGTGATAACAAGTCACCAGAGAGACTGCAGTTTTCTGGAGTGATCGGCTGTGCCTCCTCTGTGTCCTTTTGTGGATGGTTTTGGAGTCTACTCTTTTAATTTTTGGAACTTTTGGTTGTGGTTTATTTTTTTGAAGTCATAGGAGTTCAGATTTCTTTTTACCTTTGGGACTTTGCAATTTGCAACACGTTGGGATATGGGATTTTAGGAGTTTAAGAGGGAAGATTTAGTACGATTTTTCTATGCCTGACACACAAGAATGAATACTTGAAGAATCAATACTGTGAATACTTGAAAACTGAGATCATCTGAGATCATTTAAACTGCTTTTGCTATGGTATATAGTAGTCAACTCTTAGATTCTTTATAGTGATATGTGTAGAACAGACTGGCCTCTATCTCACAGAGATGTGCTTGCCTCTGCCTCCCACATGCTGGGATAAAAGTTGTGTGCCACCATATCCAGCATAAAAAGAACTTTAAAAAAATACATATTTTAAGTGTCAGGTATGGTGGCACACTTAATTCCAGCACTCAGGAGGCAGAGGAAAGGTGGATCTCTGTGAGTTCAAGGCCAGCTTGATCTACATAGTGAGTTCCAGGCCAGTTGGGTCTACAGGGAGAACCTGTGTCCCCCCGCAAAAAAAAAAAAAAAAAAAAAAGACCAAAAAATATATTTTATGCGTTTTATTTATTTTATGTATATGAGTGTATTGCCTGCATGTATATAAGTGCACCTGTGTTGTGTAATGCCTGTGGAGGTCAGAAGAGGGCACTGAATCCCCTAGAACTGGATTTACAGACAGTACTTAGCTGGAATTATGGACAGTAATTAGCTGCCATGTGTACGCTGGGAATCAAACCTGGGTCCTCTGAAAGAGTAGCCAGTGCTCTTAACTGATGAGCCTCAGAAGATACTTTTTAAAAACCAAAATAATTAGCTGGGCATGGTGGTGTACACCTTTAATCCCAGCACTTGAGAAGCAGAAGCTGGCAGGTATCTATTGAGTTGAAGGCCAGTCTGATCTTATCTACATATAGTGAATTCTAGGCCAGCCAGGGGGACATAGTAAGGTCCTGTCTCACAATCCCCCTCTTCCCCAACCAAAAAATGTTATTTTTATGCTTATTTATTTTGTGTGTATGCCACAGGATGCAGTGTGGTAGAGGACGACCTGAGGTACAGTCAGTTCTCCCCTTCCACCATGTGGACTCTGGTCTTGAACACAGGCTGCCACCCTTGGTGGTGAGCACCCTTACTCCACTGAGCCATCTTGCTAGTCCCACCCTTTTTTTATTTTTATTTTCTAATTTTTTGTTTTTTCTTTTTTGAGATAGGGTCTCCCTGTAGCTCCAGCTGACCTGGAACTCACGCAGGTCTGCCTGCCTCTGCCTCCCAAGTGCTGGCATTAAAGGCGTACACCACATGCCCAGCTTTATTTTTTGCATTTTATGTATATGAGTGTTTTGCCCTAATGTATAGTGCACCGTGTGTATGTAATGCTTGTGGAGGCCAGAAAAAGAGTGTTGGAGCCCTTGGAATTAGAGTCAGTTGATAGTTGTGAGCTGCCATGTGGGTACTGAGAAATGAACCCAGGTTCTCTGCAAGAACAGCAAGTGCTCTTCACCATTGATCCCCCCCCCCCCTTTTTTTTTTTCTTTTCTTTTGAGACAGAATCTTATTCTGTTACTCTGTTTTGGTCTGATCTGGAGCTCTTTGTAGTCCAGGCTAGCCTCAAACTCAGGACATTCCTCCCATCTCAGCCTCTCAAATGCTGGAGTTACAGATATGAGCCACTATGCCCAGCCTGAATTAAATTTATTATTAATAAAAACCTGCTAATACCTAATTTATGGCTTACTAAGGTAGCAGCTCTCTTCCCATTAATTATGGGATAATCAGGAACTGGTGGCTTCAGGGAACTTGAATCCAGCTTGCCCACAAACTGTCCGTCTCTGATAAATGCTCAAATCTGGGCGGGTAAGATGGCTCAGTGGGTAAGCACTTTCTGCCAACCCTGACAATCTGCGTTTAATCTCTGGGACTCCCACAGTAGAAGGAGAGAACCAAATCCTGCAAATTGCTCTCTGACTTTCACATGTGTGTCGCAGTGTGTACATGTCTACATATATACACACATGTACACAAAATAAACATTTTTTTGAGAGAGAATCTCACTATACATCCATGACTAGCCTAGAGCTTAGAGATCTACCTACATCTCTGCCTCCTGAGTGCCAAGATTAAAGGCATATGTCACTACACCAAGCAAAACAATTTTTAGCTTGTATTTGTTTTGTTTTGCTTTTTTGAGACAGGGTCTCTTTGTAGCCACAGCTGACTTGGAGGTTGCTCTGTAGACTGGACTGGCCTTGATCTCATGGAGATCCACCTGCCTCTACCTGCCTCTGCCTCCCAAGTGTGGGTTAAAGACCTGAGCCATCACACTTGGCTAAAATAAATAATTAGAAAAAAAAATTAAACTGTTCAAACCAGCCTCTCAGGTCTTTGGGAATTTTTTTAGAGGGAGTCTTGCTGTATAGTCCAGTTTCCCCTCAAACTCCTATCTTTCTACTTCAGACTCACGAGTGCTGGGATTACAGGAATGTGCTACCACACTTCATCAAAGTCGGTTTTTACATTTTACTCTTACCATTTCAGGAACCTTCAGCCTATGGTGCCATCCCAAGTTTGAGGATCGTTGTCAGTCTGTGGTAGAGTTCATTAAGAGAGCCATCATGCACTCCAAGAATGGGAAGTTCCTCTATTTCTTGAGATCCAGGGTACCAGGTAAGGCTATAGTTACAATAATTAATATTGTTCTTTTAAAACAGGGCCTTACTATGTAGTTCAGACTGGTCTTGAGCTTACTATGTAGCCCAGGCTGATCTCAAACTCATTTTCCTGCCTCAGCCTTCTAATAATTATAATAATTGTTTAGCCTGACATGGATATTATCTAGTACAGTACCAGAATGACCCCGGTGCAAACAAGGCTTCACTTGAAGCTTTTGTCCTGCTTGTAATCTCACCCATCTTTCTTACAGAGTCCAATGACTAATCCCTAGATTTTGTACATTAATCCTACAACATACTGAAAAGAGATATCTGTTTCTTATACCATGTAAATGAGAAAACAACTCCCATCTCTTAATGCCCAAGCATCATGTGTCACTTCACATTGAGGTGCCTCCTTGTTGCTGACTTGACTCTTTCCTGTGAATCAGAACAGTGAGAACTTTGAGGTCATTTCCCCAGGGCTGGGGATGTAAGAGAGGCCTCACCAGAAAGGCAGCGGTGAGTGAGTACCGAGGAGGTTGGATTCAGATATAGCCTCTTAAAAGGTACCTGTTGTGGATTTGCCCACACTGTACTAAATGTACAGATGAAGAATAATATTTTGGTGGTGGTGTTTTGTTTTTGGTATATTGATATCTCTACTCATTGTTGAAACAAAGGCTTCTCTCCATCTGGGGGCACTATGCTGTTCTTGACCTTGCTGTTGTAGTTACATAGTCTGCCTGCCCATGTGAGAAGGTATCTGCTTAGTCTATCAAAGGAGGTAAAGAGATGGTATAGAGGAATCTGGCTTTTAGCATTGGGTAAAGAAAAGTGACAAGCACATTAATGTAAGGAATTTGTAGGATACAAATGGAACTTAAAATGAGAACTTTATGCTTTCACATTGAATCAAATTAGATTCCTAAGCAGGGTGCCAAGAAATTGCTCTCAAAAGTAGAAGTTGCTGGGGAGCCGCGGGCAGAACATCAGGAACAGGATTGAGCCAGGTGACAGGAATGTTTTGTATAGTCTTGGTGATTTAAATAAGGCAGGACAGGGTGTGAACTGTATTAATTCTCACTTCATTTAGTATTTGCCTCAGTGCTGTCAACACAGTTGGTTCTTATGCAGTTGTCTTAGCCAAAGGGAAAAGTTAGAATTCTCCCTCATAGGATTTACTGCTCAGCAGTTTTTAACATTTGTGGATCTGAGGGCCTCAGAGAACTCAGAGACTCAAGGAGGGGACAGTAGGAAGACAAAGGCAAGACCTTATGTGCAGCCGAGTACTGAGCATGGCAGTGATTAACAGGCAGGGTATGAATGAGCCATATGCTTTTGGGTGAACAAGGTAACTCAGAGAGAAGTCTTACTCTGGAGCACTCTTTCCTTGCAGAGTATTGAGAGATTTCATGAGATCTTGGGTCCTCCAGTACATTTCTTGTCATTCCACAAATGTGTGCCATCTTCAGAAATCACAGCTAAGATTTTTAATGTTGTAAATGGGCTAGAGTTTGTATTATTTGCTAAAGTTTATTGAGTGCCCATCATATGCTAAATAGAAGGCCATGGTTGTGATTTAAGTCAATCTCTCCTCTCTCTCCCTCAGCCCCAATTAGCCTGGACCTCACTGTGTAGACCAGGCTGGCCTTAATGTCACAGAGATCTGCCTATCTCTGCCTCCCTAGTGCTGAAATAAAAGGTGTATGCCACCATACCCAGATTTAAATCTCTCTGAACTTCTTAGAACTATTAAAGCTAGATAGTAGGTCACTATAAAAATTATAAATCATGGAGTTAGGCATGGGTCTCAGTTGGTAAACTATTTGCCTAACATGCACAAAGCCTGGGGTTCAATTCCCAGTATCACATAAACTGGGTGTGGAAGGGCCATACCTGTAATCCTAGATCAGGAAGTGAATTGAACCCAAAATCTTGAGCAAGATATGCAAATGCTTCTCTGTGGAGCCATATCCCCAACTATATCTTCTATCTGTCTGTCTGTCTGTCCATATGTATTTATTTTCTTTCTTGGGAGGAAGGGGCAAGGTCTCATGTATTCCAGGCTGGCCTCAAACTTATTAGGTAGCTCAGAATTAACTTCTAATTCCAGTACTTGTTATGTAGCCTAGGCTGGTCTCAAACTTGTAGCAATCCCCCTACCTCAGCCTCCTGAGTTAGGGTGCTAGAGTTACAGGTTAAGAGCCACCATGCCTGACATTTTAAATACAATGAGTTCCAGGATAGTCAAGACTACAGAATGAGACCTTGTCTCAAAAAAAAAAAATTTTTTTTAAATAAAATATTGTCCTGTTTGGAATTTACCTATTACATCCCCATATTGTAGTTTAGTATGGGTCTCTGAATTTCCTATAAAATGGTAATTGGATCCAGAGGCTTGACTGATTCATTTGACTGTTTGGTGGGCAAAGGGTGACAGTACTCTTCTTCTTAGGTGTATTATAAGGTGAGCAGCACTCAGGAAGAACTCAGACTTGGCCAGCTACTGCAGAATTCTTCCCGTGTGCTCTATCCCATTTTCCCTCTGCTCTTGATAGTCAAGACTTCTTTCATTTTTGATTTTTTCAGGCAAGATCTCATGTAATCCACACTGGCCTCAAACTCATTGTAGCTGAAGCTGGCCTTGAATAGATTCTTCTGCTCCCACCCCCTTCCTCTGTGCTGGGATTATAAGCTTTTGCCTTTCATTTTCTATGATCAATACTTTGATTGCTCAAATGCATATCCACAAACATTAAAGTTAGTCTTAATTCCTGTTTACAAATTTGATGTCTTTTAAATCTCTTAATTTGGAGCTAGAAAGATGGCTCAGTGGGTAGAGGCACTTGCTGCCCAGGTTAGCTACTAGAATTTGATCTCCAGCACTCACATGGTGGAAGAAGAGAACCAACTCTTGCAAGTTGTCCTCTGACCTTCACATATACACATAAATAAATAAATAAATAAATAGTTTTTAAAATTTTAATTAATTAATTAATTAAAAGTTTTAAAAAATTTTAAAAGATTTATTTTAAATTATGTTTGTGGGGAGGGAGTATGTGCACATGAGTGCAGGTGCCTGCAGAGGTCAGAAGAGCATTTCAGATCCCTGGAGGTAGAGTAACAGGCAGTTGTGGGCTGCTCAACCTGGGTTCTAGGAACTGATCTATGGTCCTTTGCAAGAGCAGCAAGTGTTTTCAATCATTGAGTTATCTCTCCAGCCCTCTAAATCTTTGTTTCTTAATTTGTAGATTTCTCCTGTTTACAGTTTGTCTGATAAAGAATTGAGCTTTTGAGCTGGAGAATTCCTAGATTTAAGTAATTGCATATTCTTGATAAGTTGAGCATGTTATTCTGTCCTCTGTATCTCTTACAAATTAGTAGGAATCCACACTCATGCTTCTTTTTATCAGATCATATATAGGTATTGTTTGGCCTGCCTATAGTGAACACATGATGTCTAATGTGTTTCTTTGATCTTAGCAGCCCTTCGTTGAAAGTAGTGAAACTATATTTTAAAAATTATTTTGTTATTTTTATTTATGTGTATGAGTGTATTGTCTGCATCTATATAAGTGCACCCATGTTGTGCAGTGCCCATGGAGGTTAGAAGTGAGTGTCAGATTCCCACGGAACTGGAGTTACAGATGGTAGTTAGTCATGATGTGGGTGCTAGGAATCAAACCCTGGTCTTCTGCAAGAGCAGTCAGTACTCTTCTGCTGAACCATCTTTCCAGCTCCCCAAACTATGATATATTTTATCTTTTTTTGTGTGTGGTCTTTTTGAGACAGGGTCTCCCTATAGTCCCAAGTGGCCTAGAATTGGCTATGTAGAACAGCCTGGCTCCCATCTCACAGAGGTCTGCCTGCCTCTGCATATTGAGTGCTAGGATTAAGGTGTACACCACCATGCCTGACCTCTTTATTTTTTATGTGTAAGGGTGTTTTGCCTTCATGTATATAAGTACACCTGTGCATGTACCCATGGAGGCCAGAAGAGGGCATCAGATCCCCTGGAGCTGGAGTTAACAGTTTTTAGCTATCATGTGGGTGCTTAGGAACTGAACCCAGGTCCCTTGCAATGAGCAGTCAGTGCTCTTAACTGCTGAGCCATTTCTGTAGCCCTCTCCATTAGTCTTTCAATCCTGCCTCTTTCATGCTTTCAAAACCAGTACCAGTATAAACAACACTACCAAGTTCTGCTGCCAGCTCAAGATGCAGCCTGCTCCACCTTGCTTTGGACCACATCTGTATGAATTTCTGTGTGCTGACTATAGGGAAACAACTGCTTGGACAGTTGCTTTCAAGAACAGGGAACCCTCTGAGCCTAGGTTTTATTTTAAATGAACCTGTATCTTTATAGAATGGGGCCTCCAAGTGGTAAGGTTTTTCCCTCAAGATATCTTTCATGTTGTTCCAGTACAGCAGTAGGTTTTTCTTCAGTGCTGATTTCTTTCACAATTACAGCTGCTTTCTCAGCACCATCCTGAAAGTTCTCTTATCTTGAAATTTCTTGTATCAAACAAATTACTCCATTATCTTTAAATTAGGCTTCTCTTAGGTTCTCTGGACATAGGCAAAATAAAGTCATTTCTTGACCAAAATATCACTGGGCTTTTAGCCCAGTCCTAATAGAATCCTTGTTTGACTTTGAAACTTCATGAGCTGGGCCCCCATTGTCTGCATTTCCTCAGCATTCTTGTTTTCTGAGTTCCCACAAGAATGACCCATTAAGCTCTGCTTCAGTATTCAAGGACTTTTCTAACCCAGCATTCCAAATTCTTACATATTACAGCCACAAAACAGTTCCAATGACTTAAGCACATACAATCAGGTTTATCACAGCAGTGACCCCACCTGGTATCAATTTCTGTAGTACAATACTCTGCCACAGCAATTTAATAGAGAAAAGTTTTAGTTTAGCTCACAGTTCAAGTTCATCATGGTGAGGAAGTCAAGGCAACAGGAGTAGTCAAGATGATCCCGGTAGGCATGGTCAGTCTTGGCCTGTTTCTTAGGTAATTCTAGGTACATTAAGTTGACAGTAACACTAACCATGACAGCTGTCTGTTTTTTTCCCAATAATTTTGCTTATTTCTATTTTCCAAGATTATTGATTGATTTGTTCAATTTTAGGTGCTGGGTATTAAACCTCAGCTTTGCACATGCTAAACAGGTGCTCTGTCACTATCCTATACTCTGGGCTTCCCACCTTGTTTATTTTCAACCAGATTATCCTTTGAGTAGAGTTCTTTTTACAGATTCGGTATAAATCTATCAACATTGCAACTATAGCAACTATATTCTCTCATTCTGTGGAATGTCTTTTTTGCTTTGGTGGTGGTGGGTTTTTAAAAATTTATTTTTATTTTATGTATATGAGTGTTCTACCTGCATGTATGTAAGGGCATGCATGCATGCACACAGAGGCCAGAAGAGGGGATTGGCTCTTCTGAAACTGGAGTTTACAGATCTCTGTTAGCCGTCATGTGGATGCTGGGAACCAAACCCAGGTCATCTCCAAGAGCAGTTGGTGCTCTGAACCACTGAACCATCTCTCCAGCTCAGTGATGGTATTTTGAGACAGGAGCTTACTATATATATATATCTCAGGCTACCCCCAAACTCACAATTCTGCCTCAGCCTCCTGATAGTTAGGACTATAGGCATATGACATGTGCCAGCTGTCCTTTTACTTTCTTGGTGGTATCCTTTGAAACACAGAGGTTTTAGGTAATACCTTCCTCTGCCACCATCGTCTACTGCCTCACTGTAGGCATAAAAGCAGTGGGGTCGAGCAAGCATTGACTGGAGCTTCCAAAACTGTCAAAGAAAACCTTTCCTCCTTAAAAATTATTATTTCAAGGATTTTGTTACAGTGAGTGTTTTACTTTAAGGAGCTCCCTTAAAAAAATAAAATTTTATGAACACAACCCTCTCTATCCACAGGTTCTGTGTCAATGAATTCAATCAATTGCAGATTAGGCATACTTGAAAAAAATTAAAATGAATGAAATTATATCTCTGTTATACATGTAGACTTTTTTGATGTCATCATTCCCTATACACATAAGGACAGCACCTGTTTTAATTGAATCAAGGTTATAAGTAATCTGGAGATGATTTAAAATATAAAGTAAGAGGATGTGCATAAGTCATATGTCATTTATATAAGGAACTTGAGTATCTGTAAATTTTATTATTGACAGAGATTCTGGAGCCAGTTTCCTGTGTATGCTGAATGATGGCTATATATATTTAATAGTGGAGATTGAACCTAAGGCCTCACACATGCTTGATTGAGAAGCACTCTGTGGGATGAACTGCATTAAGCCATATGCAGCCTCTTTTTACCTTTGTTTTTGTTTTTGTTCTTTTTTTCATTTTGAGACAGGGTCTCACTGAGTTGCCCAAGACTGACCTTGAACTCACTCTGTAGCACAAGCTGACTTTGACCTGGCAGTCTTGCTGCCTCTGCTTCCCAAGTTCTGGGATTTTAGGTGTGTGCCATCACACCTAGCTCTTTTGTAGTTTTTATAATACAAATTTTAAACTTATTTTGTTGCATTTATCATTATAATTCTTTTTGGATTGTTAAGTGCCAGTATATAGAATCTTAATGCTGTTTTTGTTTTTTGAAAATCTTACTGTGTATCCCAAGCTGACCTGCAACTAGAGCAGGCTGGTTCTCTATCTTGTGATTCTCCTGTCTCAACCTCTCCCAACTCCAGCTTCCAACTCCAAAAATCTTCTCTTTTTAAAATTTATTTTTATTTTATGTAGATGAGTGTTATGCCTGCATGTATATTAAGTGCACCCATGTCATGAAGTACCCAAGGAGAACAGAAAAGGATATTGTGTCCCCTGGAACTGGAGTTACAGGTAGTTGTTTGCTGCCATATAGGTCCTGGGATTCGAACCTGGATCTTCTGCAAGAACAGCCAGTGCTCTTAACCACTGAACCATCTTTCCAGTCCCCCTTCTCTTTTTTAAGACAGGATCTCAAACTAGAGCCTGGAACTCTCTTAGGTAGCCAAAGACTGACCTCAAACAGCAATTCTCCTACCTCAACCCCTTGAGTACTGAGATTATAGACATGAGCCACCACATCTGACCCCAAATACTTTTTAAAAATAATTTTTATTTATTTTTATGTGTATGAGTGTTTTTTATTTATTTTTATGTGTATGAGTGTTTTGTTTGCATATATATGTGTATCATGTGCATGCACTGCCCATATAGGCCAGAAGAGAGTGTTGGAACCCCTGATACTGGAGTTAGGGACTGTTGTTAGCCATCATGTGGGTACTGGGAATCAAATCTGTGTCCTTTGCAAGAGTAACAAGTGCTCTTAACTGCTGAGCCATCTCTTTAGCCCCCCCAACCCCAAATCATGTTTTTAAATCACTTAAGTAAACTGGGCATAGTAGCTTATTCCTGTAATCCTAGCATTCAGGGGACTATAAGTTCAAGGCCAGCCTGGGCTGTATAATGAGAACCTGTCCCACACACACACAAAAAAAAACAAAATAAAACATGAAAGGGCTAGCAAGATATCTCAGTGGGTACCAAGCTTGACCACTTGAATTCAATCGCTAGAACGTGCATAGCGAAAACCAAATCCCACTGATTGTCCTCTGGTCTCCACATATATGCTATGTCATGTTCAAACCTACCCACATACATACAATAAGTAAATGTTTTTTTAAAATAGTTATATATATGTATATGGGGGTGGGCAGAGATTGAAACAAGGGTTCATGCTGCCCGGACTGGCCTTGAACTCCTGATCCTGGTGTCTTACCTCCCAGTATGGGCCTCCATGTGTGACTTGTGAAATTTTATTTATGTTTTAATATTTTATTTATTTTCTGTGTGTGAGTGTATTGCCCGCATATATGTAAGTACATCCATGTTAGGCAATGCCATTGGGGTTACTCAGAAGAGAGTGTCAGATCCCCTGGAACTGGAGATAAATGGTTGTTAGCCACCATGTGGGTGCTGGAAATCTAACCTCAGTCCTCTGTAAGAGCAGTCAGTGTAATCACTGAGCCATCTCTCCAGCTCCCAAAATCTTTTTTTTTTTTTTTAATAGAGAAGACTTATAATAGAAGATTATAAGTCTATAATCCCAGCACTTGGGAGATGAAGGCAGGAAAATTATTTTGAGACCACCCTGGGCTGCAATGAGACCTTGTCTCGAAAAACAAAAGAAAGGGGCAGTAGGGGGCTGGAGAAATGGCTCAGTGGTTAAGAGCATTGGCTGTTCTTGCAAAGGACCCAGGTTCAATTCCCAGCACTTACATGGCAATTTACAACCATCAGTTATTTCAGTTCCAGGGAAATCTGATGCTCTCCCCTGACCTCCACAGGTACTGCATGACACAAGTTCATTTACATACATGCAGGCAATATACTCATACAAATAAAATATTTTGACGAAAGAGTTTGGAGAGATGGCTCAGCAGTTAAGAGTGCTTGCTGCTCTTTCAGAGGACCAGAGTTTTGGTTCCTAAATATTAGGTGGCTCACAAACACCTCTTCTGACTTCTGCAGGCACCCATTCTCTCTCTCTCTCTCTTTCTCTCTTTCTCTCTCTCTCTCTCTCTCTCTAACACACACACACACACACACACACACACACACACACACACACACACACACACACAGAATCCAAAAGAAAAAAAAATGGGGAAGACCAACCTCATCAGAGGACTAAAGACTTTCAGAGTAAAAGCCTTGGGCTATAATGGGTGAAGATGTCTAGGAAAGACTGGTCAAGTATAAATCAGTGATGTCTTAGAAAACCCCCCACTGGAGGGTAAGTACTCAGCAGACATCTGCCGACAGAACTTCCTTCAGGTGGTCCTGTGCTGTGACAGTCACAACTGACTCCTCCTTAGATTGAACCAGGTATTCAAGGCAAGCTGCCTTTTCTGTGCTTGAGCAAGTTCTCTAAGGTGATGAGCTTCTTCATATACAGGATGAAGATGGTAGTTTGAGTTAACTTTGATAAGATTTCTTGTTTAATAGCAGTACAGTATCATTTTGTTATTTGCTCATTTATTGATTTTTGGAGAGAATCAGCAACCATGAAAAGATTTTTGTAGGTAATCTACAAGACTCCATTTTTTTTCCCTTCTTGGGCCTTCAAACCAAGTTTTTAAGCTGTTTGAAATTAAACCTTAATAATTGTAGATGATTTATTTTCTAAGCAGTTTGTCTGCACAATTTCTTTTGATGTGACAGTGGCTGAGAAAATAATTGCTTTTCATTTCTGATTCTTTCTCACAGTTTGCTTTATGGAGAGCAGGGTATTCTTGGTTCCTTCGAATGTGTTTTAGTGTCCCTGCCATTCTTGGTGGGTGTCTGCTCTGTGGTACTGTGAGGAGTTTGCTGTCGAGCCAGGCAGCATGTATCAGCAGACACTTTAGCATTGCATGCGTTGAGCCCAGCTTGCCCACGCTGCTCTGGTGGATTTTTTTCTAAAAGCATCATCTTTTTATTGTTGTCATTCAGTTACGCAGCCTGGTGTTTGGGAAGTAGAAAGGGGAATGATGGAGGGAAGAAGAGGCGCTAAAGCTGACTGTTCTGACAGGAAGAGACTGTTGTGACAGCAGCCATTCGTCTCAGCTTTGTCCACTCTACCTTCTACTTGCCAGCCCTCCTGCTTACTAGTTCCAATTTTATGATGTCTTTCTTTTGATTGAGTGTGTTTTATGTTGTTTTTGAAAGCTATTTCATTATTTTTATTTTATGTGTATGAATATATTAACTGCATATGTGTAAGTATACCTATGTTGTATGGTGCCCGTGGAGATAAGATAGGGGCGTTGGATCCCTTGGAACTGGAGTTACTGATTGTTATTAACCAGGTATTGAACCCAAGTCGTCTGCAAGAGCAGCCAGTGCTCTAACCAATGAGCCATCTCTCCAACCCCCCGTGTTGCTTTTTTTAATTACTTAAGGTTGAGTACTTTTCTAAAGACAAATTTGTTTAGCTCATAGATGCCATCATAATGGTAGATTGGTACAGAATCAGAGGAGTTGCCAGACTCACACAACTCATTCTGTGTGTGTGTGTGTGTGTGTGTGTGAGAGAGAGAGAGAGAGAGAGAGAGAGGCCCATGAATGCTTATATAGAGCCTGGAGATTGGCATTGAGTATCTTCTTTTATGGCTTTACACCTTACTATTTGAGACCAGTTTCTCATTAAACCTGAAGCTCTCTGTTTTGGCTAGACTGACTGGCCACTAAGCCCCTGATATTGGCCCGTCTGTATGTCCTGCCCCACCCAGTGCTGGGGTTACTTTGTGACTCCAACTTTACATATATTCTGGAGATCTGAACTCAGATCCTTATGCTTCTACACCAAGTAAGTACTTTACCCAGCCCTAGCAACCCATTCTTGGAGGAACTAATCTAATCAGTAAAACCTGGTCTATTCCTAGAGCTCCTGTGGTCTAATCATCTTGCCTCAAAGGTTCTGCTACATTAGCTTTGCCACAAAGGAATCCTGGTCTTCAGGATACCGCTAGATAATGCTCAACAGGTTTTTCCCTTTTCCAACAGGGAGGCTATTGATTCTTGCCCTTCCCTGAGAACCTGGCCTTGGCCATTTGGCCCCCAAGCAGTCTCTAGCTTGGCCTTGTTCATTGTTGGGCTGTTCTCCACAATTAAGAATAATGCTGGGAGCCATGAATGGTGGTTTATACCTGTAATCCTAGCACATGAGAGGCTGAGCCAGGAGGATTGCTGCAGGTTTGAGGCCAACTTGGTCTACATAGTGAATTTCAGTTTAGCCTGGGCCACCTGACAAGACCATGTCTCTAGAAATCCAAAGCAAAGCAGAGTGATGCTGGTGAGGCTGTTGGAGGAAACTACCTTTCCTCGAGTGACATACGGTAGTAATGCTTGCACAGGTGGAAGTCAGCAGCCCTTTGTGGAAGGGTTTTGAAACAGAGTACTTATATGAACTCTAAAAAAACCCCATAATATAGTTGGCTGCATTGTTCCCTCTAAAGAAGGCCCTTTGTTTTCCTTTTTGGAAGGACTGCCGCCCACTCCAGTACAGCTGCTCTATCCAGTGTCCCGATTCAGCAATGTCAAATCCCTTCAGCACCTTTGCAGATTCCGGATCAGGCAGCTCGTCCGAATAGATCACATCCCGGATCTTCCACTGCCTAAGTACAATGGGGTCATTGGGGTTGGGGCGAGTGAGTCAGAGGTGCCATGTGGCTGCAGACCACTCACAAAGGCAGGGCTGGGCATAAAATATTCATAAGCAGTGTTCTTTCATTTCTCATCTGTCCTAGCACTTAACTCTGGAGCTGTGACATCACAGCAAAAAGAGGGGAAGATGGATGTGTTGGCCTCACGCCTACAGGCCCTGGGTAGAGTGGAGTGCAATAAGAGTGAGGGAGATGGAAGTATAAAAAGTGAGAAGGTGGGAGTTTCATTATGTGGGCACAGGCTGCTTAGTAGTCTTAGCCATATGAGGGAATGAAGAAGAAGAAGAATTGAGCAAAAGAATTTCTTGAAAGAAGCCCTAGTGCAAAATTTCCGAAAGAAATATTCAGTATAAACAGTACTCTATGTGTCTCCTTGTTTTTCACAGACCTCTGATCTCTTATATTCGGAAGTTCTACTACTATGATCCTCAGGAAGAGGTGTACCTGTCTCTAAAGGAAGCGCAGCTCATTTCCAAACAGAAGCAAGAGGTGGAGCCCTCCACGTAGCAAGGGGCCTCTGCTGTTCACCATGAAGGGTAGGAACACTGCTTCCTTGTCCAGCCTATGTACTAGGCCTTTCCTTACTTGTGTATATACTTCCTGTATATACCCCACTCAGATATTTGTTTGATAATAGGCTTCTTAATAGGTACATACTTCATTTGGTAGAAAAATAGGTAGACATGTGAAGGACTGAAAGAATGTTTGCCAAGCCTGCCTGGACTATAGAGTGAGTTCAAGACTAGTCTGGGCAACTTAGTGAAATCCTATCTCAAACTAAAAAGTAAAAAGAGAATAAGGAACATTTTGATAACACACCAGGAATCCTACCACTTGGGATGGAGACAAGAGGATCATGAGTTCATGGAGTGTCCGGAGGAAGGGTAGTGTTTGCCAAGCAGTGTACAAGCTAATCACCCAGTATAATAATAAGGCAGACATATGTGTAGCTAAGCATGTAGCCTTCTCTCATATGTGCCTTGACTGATCTCCTCAGTACTGCACATATGATATAGACAACAAGAACCCAAAGGGGAAAAAAACTTCATCCAAGGGAACTGCAGATATATCTTTATTATGAGGCATGCATTTCAGTAAGAGATCCACCAAGTCCTACAGCTGAGATATGGGATGAGGAAAAGCAGCCTGGCATTCTACCCTGAGTCATTTCTGGGCCACTGCAAAGTGCATTGTTCAAAAGGATAATAAGTGAGGCTGTGTGTGGTATAACACACCCATAATCCTTGCATTGAGGAGGTGGACCCAGCAGGATCAGAGTTCAAGGTTTGCCTCAGATACATAGCAAGTTGGAGACCAGACTGAGCTTCATGAGCCCCTGTTTCAAAAAGAAAAAGAAAGTAGGGGCTAGAGAGATGGCTCATCGGTTAAGAGCACATGCTGTTCTTTCCCAGGACCTGAGTGCAGTTCCCAGCACCCATGTCCAGAGGCTCACAAACTCCTGTAACTCCAACTCTAGGGAGATTCAGTACTCTTTTCTGATCTCTACATGCACTGCACTCATATGTACAGAACTACTCATAGACATACAAGTTTAAAAGAAAAAGAATAAAGAGGACTACAGTTATTTAAGTTAGATGTCATTTTCTCACTGCTCTCCTGAGTTTTACTTATCTATTCTGTTTTTTTGAGGGCCTGGGCCTGAAACTGAACTGCTGTATAGACCAGGCTGGCTTCAAACTCCCAGAGGTCCATCTGCTTTTGCCTCCCAAGTCCTGGAATTAAAGGCATACACAACTATGCCTTGACTTTGTTTCTTTTACCTTTTTTTTTTTTTAAGTTTTATTTTATTATTTTATTTGTTTAGGTTTTTTTGGTCTTTTTGAGGTAGAGTATCCCTGTAGCCCCAGTTGGTCTGGTACTTGCTATGTAGACCAGGCTGGCCTTGATCTCAGAGATCCACCTCCCTTTGCCTCCTGAGTGCTGAGACTAAAGGCATGTGCCACCACACATGCCTTTATTTTATGTGTATGTGTGTGTGTGTGTTCCCTGTATGTGTGGGTGCCCACAGAGGCCAGAGGAAAACATTGAATCTCCTGAACTTGAAATTACAGGCAGTTATGAGCTATCTAACATGGGTGCTGGGAAACAAACTTGGGTCCTCTGAGCCATCTCTCCCGATTCTTTCTCTCTTTCTTTCTTTTTTCTTTAAGTATTTTACATATTATTTTATTTTTTGCATGTAAGTGTATTGTCTGCATGTATGTAAGTGCACCTGTGTCCTGCAGTGTTTCTGGAGGTCAAAAGAGGACGTTAGATTGCCCTGGAACTGCAGTTACGGATGGTTATTAACTGCCATGTGGATTCTGGGAATTGAACCCAGGTCCTCTGCAAGAGCAGCCAGTGCTCTTAATTGCTGAGCCATCTCTCTAGCCCTCCACCTGCCATTCATTTCTTTATAAAAAGTAATTAATTGCATTAATTACTTTGTGCGTGTGCATTTTGTACAGTGTGTATGTGGCAGTCTCTTACAGTTGGCTTCAGACACTGTCCTCGTACCTTGACACACCTGGGAAGAGGGACCTCAGTTAGGGAATTTCCTCTGTGGAACTGGCCTGTGGGCCTGTCTGTGAGGCATTTTCCTGATTGTTGTGTGATGATGTGGGAGGGTTCAGCACACTATAGGGTGCTGCCACCCCTGGGCAGGAGGTCACCCCATGCTGAGCACATGCCAGAGAAGCAAGCCAGTAAACAGTGTTCCTACATGGTCTGTGCTTCAGTCCCTGCTTCCAGGTTCCTGCCCTGGGTTCCTGTCTGACTTTTTTCAAAGATGGACTGATACTTAGAAGTATAAGGTACAATAAATTCTTTCTCCCAAAGCCAGTTTTGATCAGAGTATTTATCACAGCATTAGAAAGCAATCTAAGACAAGGTCTCAGGACAGCTTTGTGGAGTAGTTTCTTCTTTCACCTTGATTCTGGAGATCAAATCCAGGTTACTAGTCTTACACAGCAAGAACCTTTATGCACTATGCCATCTTGCCCCCCTTCTTTAAATTTGTTTGTCTTAAAACAGAGTCTTGGGGCTGGAGAGATAGCTCAGTGTAAGAGCACTTGCTGCTTTTGTAGAGGACTGTGGTTCAGTTCCCAGCATCCTCAGGGCACTTCTGACCACCACCAGCGTTGTATCCATGGGTACATTTGCATAATGCATACGTATAAACTAAAAATAAACAACAACAAAAAACAGAAGACAGCATCTCAGGGCAAGAGAGATGGCTCGGCAGTTAAGAGCACTGGTTGCTCTTTCAGGGGACCTGGATTCAGTTCCCAGTATCCACATGGCAGCTAACAACCCTCTGTAACTCCAGTTCTTCAGGCCTCTGTGGGCATTGCATGTACATGGTGTACTTAGCATGCAAGCAAAACACTCACATGTACGATAATAATTAATTTAAAAAAGAAAAGGACAAGTTTCTTATGTAGCCCTGACTGGCCTTGAACTCCTGATCATCCTACCTGTACCTCTCCAAGTCCTGGGGTTATAGGTGTGTACTGCCACACCCATGTACGAGTGGGCTCTAAGAATAAGATTTCTTTTTTAGCTTTAGTTATGTGTGTGTATCTAAATGTGGGTATGTGTAAATGTGAGTGCAGGTGCCTTTGGAGTCCAAAAGTGGGTGTTGGATCCTTTGGAGCTAGAGTTAAAGGCAGTTGTGAGCTGCTAGACATGGGTGCTGGGAACCAAACTCAGGCCCTGTGCAAGAATATTGCATGCTCTTAACCATTGAGCCATCTCTCCTACCCCTTAATTAGTATTTTATCTTTTATTTTTTTAACTTTTGGTCTTTTTGAGATGGGATCTCACTATATAACACTAGCTGGGTTGGAACTTACTATGTAGACTATCCCAAGTTGGCCTCCATCTCCCAAGTGCTGGAATTAAAGAGGTGTGTCACCATGCCCAGCCTTAACTAGTACTTTAAATTGTACCGAAGTTGCCATGAGTAGGGAGCAGCCATTGCAGGGAGCTGTGGATTTGGGCGGTGCTGGCCGCATTCTAATATCATCTGTTAGCTTGTCCTGACCTTGTCTTCCCCTTTTTCTGGGATGTTTCTAGGCACTGAATGCTTGTGCTTTTTTTCCTGACACGCTGTTCCTCAGTTTTATCCCTACCACAGAACTATAGGAGAAATGCGCACAGGAGCCTTAGAGTGGGTGGAGCTCTCCTCTCACTTCCCTTTGTTCTTCTCTCAGTGGAGTGATAGCTAGCATTGCTGTCCTGTGTGTGTTGCCTAGCTGTGGCTGAGGTAAACCTGTTGGATGTCTCTTCTGGGCTCTGGAATTCCCAGATCCTGTGTTGTTATGGGAAAGCAAGTGAGCTAAGCTACTGAGGATTACCAAGGGCAGAGTGAATGGCCAAAGAGAGACCAAGAAACAGTAGCTCTGAAAGACTATGGAGCTCTGATTTGCTGGGTCCTGGACTAGTTGTATTAGGGTGGGATAGCTGAAGTCCTTGATGTGTTCTCCTAAGGAAGAGTGTTTATGTTCTGTGTGGCTTTGTGGGACAGGACAAGGACAGAATGAATATTCTCAGACTGCCCTGCCAGAGGTCATTGTCATGTGTCCAGCTGTTACGGTATCTGTAGAGGCATTTGTCTGTGCAGCCCCATTCTGCTTTGGAACCATGCTTCTCCCGTTTCCACACCCAGTGTGTTCCTTTTTTCACTCCATTTTGGTTTTACTGTTTGAGCTGTTTTTGTTTTCTTCCCTTTTTCCCTAGGCATTTGGTTGCCAAGCTCCAGTTTGAAGAACCAAATGAAGTTTCCACAAAAAGAAGAACTTGGCAAAAAAAGAGAGAATAGAGAGGGTTGTGATTCTCGGCACAGACTTTGGTTCCCCTGCAGCTTGGGACTTGGAAGAAGCACACAACCATACTCTGTGTGGGGCTCCACCACTCCATCCACCCCGGTAGCACCACAGGACTGGACGAGCTCCTTGGAAAACTGGAAGAAGTCTTAACACTGTTTCTTTTCAGAAGTTTTGTTTTGATATTTGCATTTCTCAGTGTGGAAAACTCACCGTGACGGCAGCTGGGATTTGTACCCATTGAATTGGAAGTGGTGTGAAGGGTGAACAGGTCCAAAGAAAAGCAGGGAGGAGAGAGAATCAGTTGTTCAGCTGGTGCCAAAGGCAGAGTTAGGGTCCTTGCCATGGATCTGGAGGAAGAGCAGAGGAGCCAGAGAAGTACTGTATGAGATCGGGAGTTTCCGAGGGAAAGAGACTCAGCTTCTCATTGCCAGTTTCAGTAGAAGAGGGGAAGAGGGTGATGGTGGAAGAGAGGATTATCGGACAGAAACTGGCTAGTGCTGTTTGCTAGAAATTGTAGTGACTCCCCATATCCTTTTTTAAGGTTTACAAACCTGACTTCAGAATCCCCTCTCATGGACACTGAATTCATTTGCTTTACTAAATTCCTTAAGCTTTGTGACCTGAGTCTAACCTCATTCTTCCTCTGCCCTTAGCCCCTCCCCCTCCATAACTACATTTCACTCTGTCGTGGTAATGTCATGCCTATTGCTTCCGCCACCTGTCAAGGCAGTGGCATTCTTCTCACCTGAGCAGTTCATAGCTCCAGTTTTGATGACAAAGCATACCCACAGCTGAGGAGTCAGTGCTGCCTCCGTCTGCCAGCTAGTGAGAGGAAACGTGGAGGAAGGTGAGAAACAGCTATTGTGCTCTGCCTGGAAGAGCCTTTGAGTTTCAGCCTTAATGGGATTTCCATAGTGCAGAGAGAGCATCGCATCTCATGATTGTAGATTTATCATTGTCGTCTCCTCTGAGATGGGAGGTAGCAAGGGCTTCTGCATTTTCCCATATTCATACTAGCAACCCAGACATTTCCTGAGTCAGACCCCATCAGCCTTCATTTAGTGGGAGGTCTGGCAGATGCTGGTTTGAGAGCTGGCCTGTTTTCCAGGTAGATGGGGAGGAGGGAGGAAAAAAAACTGTTGCTTTTCAGTGGTCTTTGTGTATGCAGCTGGTCACAGCCAGTCATATGCCATGAAAATTTGTTCTTCTAGAGAATTACTCTGGGAAAGATAACTGTCAAAATGGGACTATTGAGCTTCATTACTCTTTTGTGGTATTCTGTGTGACACCTTTT
Source organism: Eospalax fontanierii (assembly GCA_035773235.1). NCBI lineage: Eukaryota > Metazoa > Chordata > Mammalia > Rodentia > Spalacidae > Eospalax > Eospalax fontanierii. Next base: position 71,685,344 of record CM069531.1, read on the forward strand.
GGGTTCCCTCTGGCTTGTTATCTCCCTCGTATTAGTTAAACAACACCATCATTGGGCTTGTGATTTTCTGATGGTTTAGGGCCTTGTGTCTTGGTAACTTAAAAGAATGGGGAGTGGCCTGTGGGCTCATTCCCTGCATGAAGTCACCTTCCTCCTAGCCAAACAGAGGAATCTTGCTTCACCAGTTGGCTGTAAAGAAATGGCCAAAAACTGAGCTGTGCTACATAAGTCAGCCCATCTCTGGCATGTCTTGTGGAACCTCCTCTTTTTTTGGCTTCAAGGGCAGCATTACCAATAACATAAGAACACGATCCAGAAATTGGCATACCTGTGAGTCCTGCCTTCTTTCCGCAAGGGCCATACTGCAAGGGTCCAAAGTCTAGAATCCATAGAGGTCTTCAAGTGGTTAATATGCAACTCCAGGGGATTCTTTCTCCCATTTCAGATACTCATAATTTAAAATTTAATTTTTAGTTTGTGTTTGCATGGCTCTGGGCTAGGAAGTGTGGAAGACATACCAAGGTAGAATACAGGATATGATCCCCGACCTGAGAGAACTTTAAAGTGACTGTTGCATATTAAGTAATTGGAGAAGAACTCATTGTGGCAGAAAATCAAAGATTGTTTTTATACATAGTTAGAGTGGGCGCAATCAGGGTAGACCAGATGGTCTGGGAAAGCTCTGTGGTGATGAGGCTTCAGGTTGTAGGCGAGGGCAGTATGACAAGAAGAGAAATACATGAACTGTAATGAGGAAGCAGAAATCTGGGTGCATGTGCAGAGGATTGCACAGCCCCCTTAGACATAGCAACATCACAGAGTCCTTTGTTACTATGGAGGTCTAGACTGAGACTTCCCAGTAAATCAGGCAGGTCTGAAGGCTGAGGGGATGTGATGCCAAAGCCAGACATCAGTGGACACCCTTTGTAACACTGGGGTTTCCACTGGAGAATTTATACACTAAGGCGCAAAGCCAGACCTGCAGAGTGTTGCCACCCTCGGAACCCCCTTCTCTGGCCTCAGGAAGAGTTGCTCTGTGCTCATGATCTGCTTGTGCTTCAGTCACAGCCCAGCCAGCCTGACCCTTCTCCAGCAGAATGGGCTGCAAAACAGCAGTGTGAGAGATGCCTCCATCAGGAATGGTTTGGCATTCGTGGGGGTGTAGAAGAATTTAAGTGAAGAGTCAGGGAAAGTAGGAACAGTTACTGCTACGGGCTGCCTGGAAAGGGAGCAGGAGCAAGGCAGGCAGTTGGCTCTGGGCCTGAGCTGAGCTGGGCAGTGGGAGTGAAACTGCAGCCCATAGACAGGACTCACTTATCTCTGGTCACAAACTGGGACAGGCCCTCACTTCTAGAGACCTGTGATTTCTAGGCTGTGGTTGGAGGTATCTTGCCTGTGTCACCTTCACTCGTATATGACTGATCTACTGTAACCTTCAAGATGGTTTTCTGCCAGTATAAGCTAGTGACAACTACTGCTGCAATTTCTGTTACTTGAAACACGTGTCTGTGCTGGGAACACAGGCACAGGAGGGTAGGGGCTTTGATGTGGGGGGCTAGGGAAGTGGGTAACTGCTGGCCCGTAATGGAGTTTAGACTGATGATGGCCTGGTCTCCCACCAGTGCCAAGGTGAAATAAATGTGGATGGCATTGCCAGCCTCTTGACGAGAAACACTTGACAATGTCCCTGTACTTCCTGCTCCTTCTGACTTGGCAGAAGCCACTTGTTGAGTCGGGGGTGATATGGGGAGAGCTGCTCCTCGAATGTGCTTCTTGAATGCACATCTCAGAAGCACTGGGGAACAGGTCAGAGTGGAACCAGAAGTTCCCTTCAGAGCTACGCTTTTCAGCCCTTACCCTGGCCCCACAAAAGCATGGTCTGCTTGAAGGCCCCATCCCAGCAGGAAGCAGGGCCCCAAAGACTTCCCCTCCCTTACATATCCTCAGGAGAGAGGCTTCTCGTCCCTGCTGCCTCTCCCTGACTTTTGAGCCCTAAAGTTAGAGGGCCAGGCACTGAGACGTAACTAGCTGCTGGAAGGAAGTCTGCAAGTCTGTGTGAGTGTGTGTGTGTGTGTGTCTTGTGAAAGTCTTGCCTGCAGTTGGGGTGTTGGGAACATCCCCAATGGTGAGGACTAGGACTTGTCTTAACCCTTTGAGAGAATGGCCCCCTGTGTAGAGGGGAAGAGCTTTTGAGTTAGACATTTTCCCTATGGGAATCCTCTTGGTTTGGTTTGTGGGAAGGGGGAATGTAAATGGTTATTATCTCTAGTCGTCAACACAGCCGTCCTTAACACTAAATTTGTGCTATTGCATACATGTAGCCATCTTTCTTTTCACTGCAGCAGTGTTTATCAGTAGTTCAAAATTATTTATTTGCTCCTGGGGAGTAAAACCTTTTTTATTAAAAAGAAAAAAGAAAAAAAGAAAGGTGTGCCCCACTATGATAGGTGTGGGTTATTGGGCCACAAAGGTCAAGTCTGCAAGTCCCCGGGGTACATCCTGTTGGCAGTGGACAGGAAGCCTTGAACAAATAGAGAACAAAAGTTTTGGAGGTGTGAGATAGAGTTGAATCACCGAGAGACAGTGGCACTGGGGACTCAGGTACTGCAGTTGAAAAATCGAGGACTGACTTAGAGTGCTGAGTCTGTAATCTGCCAGAGAAAGGGATCTTTTTTACATGCAGATTTCACATGTCGTCTTTGTCCTTTTCATTGCTTGGCATCCTGGTAGGTGTCACCTAGTTACTTCCCTCTCCCTCCTGTTCTTCCTGCCCTTGGTCCTGTCCCTATTCTCATCTACCTCCCGGGAAGCCAATCCTGCATGCTGAGTTTGTGCCATACCTTCACTCCCATTTCATCTTCAGAGGGTTTTAGAGGGTCCCTGGAGCTGCTCCCTGTCCCACCGATCCCTCCTCACAATGCCAAGAGGCATCAAGGAGCAGGCAAAAGCAGCCAACTGTGGCGGGCAGACACCAGCATAGGATCGCAGCTGGACTGCGGTCACAGCTGCTCCTGGAGACAGAGTATAAGGAAAACAGGATGCTCTTCAAAACCCACCTGGGCAACCCATGCTGTGCTTGCAGGTCCACCAGCTGCATCCTCAGCTTCCCAACCAGCTCAGGCGGAGCGGCAGGCTGGTCTGACCACTCCATCCCTGGTGCTCCCCAGAGGGACAGGCAGGATCCAGGCACTGCTCGGGGCAGGCCAGGCATTGGAATGTCCAAACTGGTGCTGCCCGTGGCACGGGCACTACTGTGCATTCTGGTTGTTTTTCAGAAACTCCGTGGTGAGGGGTGTCATGCTGGGCTTGGTGGTTGCCAGTTCTTCACCAGAGGGGAGCCACACCCCTTGCAACCACTCTGCCCTGCGTGGCCACCCCTGCCCTCCTAGCCAAAGCGTGGCCTGGCTCTCGTCTGCCCATTTAGTTTTCCTCCTTTATTCTCCCCTTTTGTGCTTAATTTATTAAAATAGTTGCTGTATAATTTATTTTCATAAAGTATAAAAAAGTAACTAAATGGTTAAAATAGACTTGCAGGCCAATCTTAAATGGGGGAGGGTCTGTGGTGGGATGGGGAGAGGGAAAGATGTTTTGATATAAACAAAACAAATGCACTTTGGGTGTGTTTTGGTATTTTTCTGGGCATAGAGGGGTGGGTGATGGGATGTCCCTGTAGATTAGTTCCAGAATGGGGTGTCTGTAAATACTGTATTAATAGGCATGTTTGACTCTTGTAAAGGGACATTAGTAGCTGCTGCAGGTCCTGTTGGAAACCCCATGTACAATTCCCAGTTTTTTGTAAGTGTCAGTGCGGGAGACATTTGACTCTTGTGTTTGTATCTCCTTTTTATGATTGATGTACCAACCCATGTCTTTTTGAGGAGGGGTGAAAAGCGATTTGAAATAAAAATGTTTAGAAATGATTTATTAGGGTTTGTGTTTTCAATCCCTCTCCCATCACTGACTTAACACACCTCCAAGAATGGGTTCCTTGGGATGCCAGCCATGCAGAACACAAGCCAGTGCCAAGCTTGTCTAAAGAGTCGTTGGAGAATTCCTGAGGCTGATAACCACTGCTCAGAGCTGCCATAGGAAGCACAGAATTTCAGGAGTCTTGTGAAGCCAGGTGCCTGGGACTTTCCTGCCCAGGTGGCAGTCAGTGGCATAGATGCTGAGAGACTAGTATTTGGGGGCAGAAGTAATTCTGGTAAGCTTCTAAGATTAGCCTCCACTCTCGTGCTGCTTTTCCCGCCCATGAGGCCGGCTGTGTTCCTGATTAGACGTTATCCCAGTGTGCATTGGGAGCCACTTGTATCTCCCAGCTACCCTTTCCCACTCATCTCCAGCTTCCTGCTTAGGGAGCCAGTGCACTGCATGCGCCTTTTTAGATATTGTCAGCAGGTTTTCTGCTGCATTCTCAACCCTTCTCCAGGCTAGTCAGAGGGAGTTCTCTAAAAGTCCCTCTGACCCAGTCAGTTTGTAGAATGCAAATTTGTGGTGAACTGCTCCTCTTGATCCTGGCAATCCTATGATGATGTCAACTCCTGAGTGGTTTTCTTCTCTTCAAAGAGAAGACAAACAGTGACATAGACAGTATTACGAGGAAAGCTCCACTCACCATTTTGGGAGTTAGTCACAGCGGATCTTGGCTCATAACTCATGAGCTTAGCAGGCATCATCAATCAGGAGTTTGTTACCCAGTACTCAGGAGCCTGAGGCAAGAGGATCAACAGTGGTTTGGAGTACTTGCTGTACAATCGTGAGGACCTGAGTTCAGATTCCAGCACACACATAATCCGGGAATCTCACACCTGTAACTCCAGCTCTGAAGGATCCAATGATCTGTTCTGGCCTCCGTGCATGTACAAGTATACAAATACACTTGTACACATACATTCATGTAGGCAATACATTTTTTTAAAGTGTGTTATCAGAGTACAGATTCCAAGTAGAGACACTAGCTTTCCATCTTGAGATCATTCAAACTCTTGAAGACTGTTGGATCCCTTAGGAGATGTAGGTGCTAGTTCCCTCTGACTTGGGCCACAAAGCCAGTAGAACAGCCATCCTTTTGGAAAGATGGGCCCAGAATAGAACTTTAATTGCTATTTTTATTTTCTGTGTATTAGTATTTTGCCTGCATGTAAGTACACAACATGCATGCAGTCCCTGTGGAGACCAGAACAGAGTATCAGATCCCTAGAACTGGAGTTAGGGATGGGTGTTAGCTACCATGTGAGTGCTGGGAACTCAACCACTGAGCCATCTCTCCAACCCCACAAAACTGGCTGTGTGGAGAAATAGGATATTTTTGTGTATGTGTATGTGGTTCTGAGAATGGAACCCTGATTTTTGTACATGCTAGACAAATGTTCTACCTCTGACTATATATTATCTCCAGCCAGAAAAGATGCTTCTAGTCATGAAATGTCAGTCTTCTTCAGGCTTTACTCAAGGAATTGACACCTGGTGGTTGGAGGAGAATCGTAATAATTTCAGCCTCGGTGTAAGATATGCTGGAGGTGACAGGGAACCCCTTTGTCCTGGTATCATAGGAGATGACAGAGCTGTCGCTGCCCTGTGGCTGGGAGCTGTTACTGTGCCAGGGCAAATAAGCTTTGCTCAATGGTCAAATGTTGCCCTGAACCACCCACTGATTCTCCTGGGCTCTCACTCATCAGAAACCTGCTATGTAAGGGATCTCAGCTCAAGTTCCCCTCTGCTCCACATCCTGGGTATTGAGGCCTGGCTTTCCCATGCTCCTGCTGAGTCTTTACTCTGTGGACTATAGGGGAGTCACACAGACAGAGAATGAAACGAACTGCAGGGTTTCCCCTGAAAGGAAAAATGGATGGTGATGGCTCCACTTGGGGGCTCTGGGTTCAGAAGAAATCAGAGAAAGTGTGGCAGCAGCTTTTCCATGTAAGGCTGACAATGGAAAGTTTCACTCTGCGTGGACCACCCTTCTTTGCAGGGGCCACCTCTTCTCAGTGCCCTGGTGCTATTGAAAACTTGCGGGAGAGGCAGACATGTTTTCTCCTGCACAAGGGGCCTGTCTGCCTGACTGGGGCATTGCATGTAGAAGGGACGTACGCACTAAACCTTTTTTGTGTTTTTGTTTACTAGAACTCACTATGTAGCCCAGATTGGCCTTGAACTCACAGAGATCTGCCTACTTCTGCCTCCCAAGTGCTGGGATTAAAGGCATGAGCCACCATACCCAGCCTAAACTCTGTTGTTTTACATGTGTTTTATGTGTGTGTGTGTGTGAGACTTTCATATGTGTTCATGTGCCATGATGCATATGTGGATGTCAGAGGACAGTTTTCAGGCTCTCTTCTACCATGTGGGTTCTGGGGATCAAACTCAGGTCATGAGACTTGGTGGCAAACGCCTTTATCCACTGAGCCATCTCGCTGGCACACATAAAGTCGTGCATATGGAGAAGGGGTTCTATGCCTTGCCTGTGTTTTCCTCCCAGATGCCTTTGCCCTACATCCTATCACTGAGTCAAGCACACGGACAAGGGACCCCGTGAGCATTTCCTGAAAACCATGGTACAGGAGCTGAAGACTCGGCTCAGTGGGTAAGGGCGCTTGTTAAGGAAACATGAAAATCTAAGACCCTAGCACTCATGTAAAGGCAGGGTGTGTCTCTGTACGCTTGTAGCGCCAGCTTTGTGGAGGCCAGAGACAGGAGGATCTATGGGTTTGATGGCTGCCAGCCTGGCTCCAGGTTCAGTGAAAGACCCTGAACCTGTCTCAAGGAAATAAGATGGAGAGTGATAGAGCAGGACAGTTGGCAAGAAGCCTCTAGCCTCTGCACGCTCATAGCTTGCACACCTGCGCACACAACACCCCCCCTCCCCCGCCCGACTGTAGAGTCAGGCCAGGAAGGAAGTGACAGCAGGGACAGGTCCTCACGACTGATATCACCTCTGGTCTTGAGTATGGGTGTAGGAGAGGAACTACAAACACTGGAAGGACTCTGAGCTGCACTGGCCAGGGGAGAACCGAGTATGTGCGTGGAGGCTGGAGAAGAGGTAGCAGTGGGTGGTGAGGTGGAGCTGGGGCAGTTGTAGGCTGGAATCACACGGCCAAGCTCTGACTATGCCTGACACTGGGTTAGCTCCTGGGTGGGTGGAGAGAGTCATGGTCAGGCAGGACACTGCACGTCCTTCTCAGATGCACCTCGTGGGTGCCTGCGGCCTTCCTGGGATCCTCCAGGCCTGAGCTGAGCTGGGCTGTCTCTTCGACAGGGGAGGGTATTATGAGGCGGCTTCGGGGAGCGGACAGGTACTCTCCTCCAGGTGGCTGGATACTGGGACCCTGGGACCGGGATTGGGAGTGGGCGGAGCCGGGTAAGTCCTCGAACTTTTGCTGCCACCTAGTGCCTGCTCTGAGCCAGGCCACCCAGCTGTCCCTTCGGGTCTGGCAGTGGTGGGTGAGATGGGATAAATATTTTCAAACAGCATCTCAAGTCCCCTTCAGCAGCCACGTTTCATGTCCTGGACCCTCCAGGACCCTCCTACATCCTCCGCCTGATCCTATGTGCAGAAGAAGACTCTCCCCCTTTCTGAGGTGGAGGGAGAGCTGCAAGCCCGTGTTTTTGGGGCTCCCTTGTGGTGTGGGGAGCTGAGGCAGACACCCCCACACCCTGGTGGGTGCTTTCTTCACACCCCACCCCACTTCCATTGGCTCGACCTTGGTCAGTGGCAGATGCTGGGGTCCCATCTGGGTTTGGTGCCTGCCCGGGGTGCTGTGTAATTCTATAAATGTGTGCTATTTTGTGCAGGCCCTGGGGTCCCCCAAGCCTCCCTCTTCACCACCTCTGGAGGGTTTTCCTTTTTGTCTCTAAGATCACAGGAGACCCTCAGGCACTCTAAAGCCTGCTGGAGAAGGATGGTGGGGCCTGTGACACTCCTGCCTGGCTCTCCAGCCTAGCCCTCGCCCAGGGGACAAGGCTGTTTGCACTGAGATCTTCATTGCATCATGTCAGGCTCCTGCCTGGAAAGCAGATGAGATGATTTGGGGAGGGGCCAGATCCTGGGTGAGGGGCTTCAGGACAGAGTCAGGAACCTTGTGATGGGCCGCGAACCCGGGTCAGACTTCCGTGACACCTGAGTTTGCCCTTGCGCCTGCCACCTTCCCCGACTCTGACACCCACTCTCCTCTCAGCCTGGCAGCTTCAGCTGCACCGGCCAGATTGCGTCATGCTTGGCTTTGTTCTCAGAGCAGCAGGTGCAGGAGAGGGGCCGCTGCCACCACCCCTTCCCTCTCGTCCCTTCCACTCCCTCCAGGGCCACCCTCCTCCTTCTCCCTTCAGGCTCTCAGCTCCCCAGCAGAAGAAGGAAAGCAGACTGAACCCAATCACCATGGTCCCCCGCTAAGGAACACCAGGTGCATAACAGGATATGACCTCTTAGAATTGGGTGACAAGGTCAGAAGCACTTACCTGCTACCAGAAGCAAAAAATAATCAACAGAAGATGAATTCCCTTGAAGGAAGTACTAAGCTTTTGCGGATCCTGTGTGGACCCAGTGCTCTCTACCCATCTTCTCCTTTAGTCTTTCAGCAGCTTTGTGAGGTGTGTTACTGTTACCTACTTCTGTTGGAGCACAGCAAGGTGGCAATACCTGTCCAAGACAACAGAGTCACCTGGGCAGACCTTGGACTTGAATTTTGGTTTGTTTCTACTAGCCAGACATGAAGCCTCACTGAGAGAACATGAAGTTGATGAGGCCTGAACATTTTCTGTAAGAGTGATTTGAAGGGCCGAGCGTGGTGATGCACTCCTTTAATCTCAGCACTTGGGAAGCAGATGCAGGCAGATTTCTGTGAGTTCAAGACCAGCCTGGTCTATTCAGAGAGTTCCAAGTCAGTTGGGGCTGCATAGTAAAACTCTGTTTTTTAAAAGGGGGGATAGGGTGAGGTGGAGGGACTAAAACTGGGGAATAGTGACTCGTGCCTGAAATCATAGCACTCAGGAGGCTGAAGCTGGAGGGTTGCCATGGGTTCAAGGTCAGCCTGAGCTATGTAGTAAATTTTAGGTCAGATTGGATTACAGAGTAAGACAGACTGTCTCAAAACATCAAAAAAGAGTTGAGGAAATGGCTTATCAGTTAAGAGTACTTGCTGCTCTTGTGGAGGTCCCAGGTTTGGTTCCCAGTATCCACAAAGCAGCTAACAATAACCTGTAACTCCAGTTCTAGGAGTTTGATACCCACTTCTGGTCTCTGCAGGCACTGCACACACATGATACACATACACACATGCAAACACTCATACATATAAAAAAAAGAGGGAAGAGTGCCCAACACATTAAGAGGCAGGAGTGTCTTCTTTTAATTTGACAAAGAACTAATAAGCTACATACCAAGTGACCTGGCTGTGCCTGCTTCCCACAGCTATACCTCTGAGGCAGGGCAGAAGATGGAAGACCAGGAGCTTGTCCAGAGTCCAGCCTGCCAGGGAGAGACTGAACTGATGGACTGTACATAATGACCCCAAACCTGGGGCAGAGATGGAGGATGGTACCATTCCTTCTCTTCATAAAGGCTCTACTTAATCATTTTGCTGTGATGTTTGGGGTGTGTTGATAAAAGAACATTAGGGTTTCACAATCTAGTTATCATGAATTTGATTAAGAGGAATCTAATTCTCAGAAGTAACTCAGCATCTTTAGGGGTAGACAGTTCCCTGATCTTGCAAAGCCCTGATCAAACAACAGCTATTTCAGTGGCTTAGAAATGGGTGACCACTGTCACCCCATTATCATTTCCTGGACTCTGAGTGAGAACCAAAAAGAAGCCAATAGGAAAGACTAGAATCTGCTTTCTATAGCCAGGGTCCAGCTCCACCAAGGTCTGGAAGAGGCCATCTGGGGGATGGGGGTGTGCTTGCTGCTGGCACTCCTTTCTCCTGTCTTTTTAGTCCAGGACAGACTTCATCAAAATGGACAAAGAGCCCATTGACCCCATAGCCTTGTGCCACCGCCTGAGTCCACACCCTCCTCCCCAGGCAGTCAGCAGGGCCTTTGGGGAGCAGACAGAGGCCATGAGGCCATCTAGAGGGCATGGCAGGAAAGCTGAGAAAGGCTTCAGCAAGTTGGACAGGCAGAGGGTGGGATGGGTTGGGGGAGGTGGGAGAGTAGTGCCAACGCCAGCCAAAGATGGGTGGTTTCTGGGACTCTACTGCTGTTTTAGGAGCAAAGCTCCTGATATTCTGCAGGATTGAGGTATGGAAGGTTCTGGAAAGTCCAACCTCAGTGTCTAAATGAACTGGCTGGGAGCTCCGACCTCTCTGCTCCCAGTAGGCCCCCCACACCCAGCCTATAAAGACCCCTTTGTCTGTTAGACTGAGGATCTTGACTCTCCATCTCAGCTTCCCACTCCCTTCCCCCTCACCCTCTGGTGACAGAGAGACCAGGACTGGGTGGGAACTGTGAGGCCAACTTCATACCAGGCCAGATATTAGCTTGGGTGTGGGCAGCCAGCCCCTGCATTTGGATGCCTGGAATCCCACTGCCTGATTCAGGGCAGGTGATTTGCTGCTTCGGTCCCCTCTGTACTCCACCCTTGTCCCAGGTAGCAATGCCCATTTCTCCTATGCCTGTTAACGTGGTGGCCCTTCTTGTCCAGGCAGGCCCTGGGGCCGCCTATGTTATTGGTTGCCATTGTGGGAAAGAGTCTCTTTGGCACTTCCTTGGTCTTCCCCAGAGTTGGTGGTGGGCCCAGTGCTCTTAAGTTATCTGGGGCTCAAATGCTCCTTCTTGACAGTGGGTAAACAAGTCATCATCCTGCTTGGCTAATAGCTGGAGCATGTTATGCTGGGTGGGCGATAGGAATCTCCATCCATTCCTGCTCCTCACCCTCACCCCTGCCCTACCCGAAGCCCTCTGGGCACTTTTGCAGAAAGGATGGACTCTGGCAACAAGGAGTAGCTGCCTGTTCTCACCTCTATCACCCTGTAAGGTGGCGCAGTGCCTTCCTGCGATCAACGCTTGGTAGGTATGTCTGCCTGCTCTCAGACGCTCTCTGAAGTGGCCCCTTGCCATCTGGGTCATGGGGTCAGCTCTGCTACACAGACTCTTGGCGCTCCTTTCTGCCGCCAGAAATGGGGTCCCTCTGACTTGGCTAAACCTCAGGAAATTGAATAGGGTCCTCCCTTGGTAGGGGGAGGGGAGGAGGATCCTCGCTCCATGGACTGGACCCTAGGACAGACAGCTCTGAGGGTGGAGGCAGAAGGGGCCCTTGGGTGTGTGTGTGTGTGTGTGTGTGTGTGTGTGTGAACTCCGCGCGGTTGGTGGCCGGGTGCCTGCGTGAGCGAAGTGTGATCTCCTGGAGCGCGGCCCCCACCCAGGCTGGGGGAGCCGGTGAAGCCCGCGGAGGGGCGGAGCCTGCGGTGGGGCGGAACCCGCGGCGGGGAGGGCTCGGGCCGCTGACTCCAGGCGCTCCTGGAGAGGCTCACGGTCGCCGGTGCAGCTGCCCGGCCAGAGCACATGGAGGGGCCGCCGCCCCCTGCGCCCCCGGGGGCCGGCGCGCCGAGGACAGTGTAGCGGTCGCAGCATGGAGCAGGTCAGCGGACGCAGGGCGCGGGCGCGTGCGGGAGAACCAGGGCTGCTGGCGCCGCGACCTGGCGAGGGTGGGCGCGGCGGGAGCCCGGGGCTGACCAGGAGGGAGGGGTGCGGGCGCGGGAGCTCTGGGCGGGGCCGGGCTCGGGAGAGGGATAGGCGGGTGTGACACCAAGCTGGTGCACACGCGCGCGCGCTCGGGGCACTCCCCCATCTCTGCACCCAGGGAGGCACGCGCAGAGGGCGCACCTCGTACCCCATCTCCACGTTTAGAAGCCCTTATCTCCACTCTGGAAAAGAAACTGCCCACCCCCGGCCCTGCTCGCTAAACCTAGGCCCGCGGGGACGCGGGCACTGCAAAATGGAGGGGTGCCCGAACAACTCCGTTGTCCCTCAGGCCCCCACCTCTGGTGGGACTTCAAGATACAACGACCCCTCCCCCTACATGTCAAGGGACTTCTCCCAGCCCGGCTGCTGCTTCTCCCAGTTACAGCAGCTGCAGCAACTGCTGCCACCATTTCATGGCAGTGAGAAGATGGGTGGGCTTGGAGACTCCACATGCGCCCCAAACGCATCACTGCGGCACTGGCCAGGTGGGCGGCTGCCTGCCTTTCACACAAGCTCCTGGCAGGGTACTAGGGTGTGGGCTAGGCATAGTGACCAGGGGAAGGCCCCCAGGCAGAGCTGTCACTCTGCAAGCAGCTGGGCAAATCCCAAAGAGCTCGGCCAGCCCAGTCAGTGAGCAGGGGCTGGATCCTGGCTCGCAGCCCAGGCTGTAAGAGGACAGCAGTGGGTGGAGGCAGAGTGTTCAGGCTGCTACCTGGGGATACCTCTTGTGTGAAGGTTCTGGGGTGGGATTTGGAGTGGTGGGGTGGGCTTTTCTATCACCAGGTGTGTCTGTAAGCAGTGAGCCTGTCCACACTCCATCCTCTCCCTGCTTTAGGCTTCTTGGGGCTGCTCAACCTCCACCAGGGGTGTGGAGTTCTGGACTCCTAAGACCCCTGCTCTTGGTTTGATCTGGGACCCCCTATACTGTGGCAGAAGGGTTCAGGCAAGGGATGCCTGTGATGGTGAAGTCAGCAGATGGATTTAGAGACATGGAGCACTCTGGGTAGCTTTCATCTCTGTGATGTGCTGTTTGGGGCGGGGTCATTGGCTGCTTCAGTCTCTGGGCCTGTTTGGCATCTTGGTCATTAATTTAAATGGCCAATGACAGATCCTCCAGCACAAGGCCTGGCAAGGGGAAGGGGACACAGCTTCTTTTTATCTGCTGCTGGTTATTCACAGAAGCACCAGACAGCAAGGGAGCTACTGAATGCCACTGAGTTGTTCATTATAAAATCAGTTTGGTATTATGTGAATTTTGCCTCCATATCTTTGAAGGAGGAGAAGGCTAGGGCCACTGATACTTCCTCCTGAAGCCCTGCCCAAGTTCTCCTCCAGGTGCTCTATTTGCCCCATCAACATCCCCTACCTGTCCTGGCATGAGACTCTTTCTCTTTCCTGAAGGACAGACCCAGCTAGGCCTACTTCTTGTCCCCTCTGTGGGAAGTGAGACATCAGCCTTTCTTTTCTCCTCTTTTTCTTCTTTTCCTTCTTCTTGGTGTCACTATGTAGCCCAGGCTGGTCATTACAGATGAGCATGATCCAGCCTGGCTTTACGACATGGGACTCCTGGCTCCATGGAGAGCTCCTGGGAGGCCTGGGATGTATATTCACTTTCTAGGCAGGGGTGGTTTAGGTCCTTTCTTGATGTTTGGGACATCTCTGTGGAGGAGTGTGGCAGCTGAGCCTCAGGGCCTTGAAGATGTGAGTGCATTCTCATAATTCATGTAAATAAAGATGCCAGGCCCAGTCTATCTAAGACCTTGGGACACCTGCTGCCCGGGGCCCCACCAACATCCCTGTCAACCTCTGGTGTTCAAGGACTCAGGAAGCACAGTTTGTAAGGGGTGCTTCTGAAACCAGAGCTGCTGTCTACTCTCTGGGGGGAGTTCCTATTTTAAGTTTTCCATGTGCTGAACCCTCTTGTAAAGCAAAGAATCCTTTTATAGTGCAAGAGCCTCCCTGATATGTCTGCTTGGTATGTGTGGATTCTGGCATGTAGAGTTTCCTAAAGGGGAGCCTGTCTGGAATCTCTGGGGGAGGGGGGGCTGGATTTGCAGGGTTCCCCCCATCTTGTGGCCAGCTCCGCCCCTCTTGGACTCCCCTTTCTCCACCCGAGACTGGCTCAGGGCCAGACAAAGGAGAGAGAAACAGCTGCTGGGGATTTCCAGAGCTTTCAGGGGGAGGTGGGAGCATGTTCCCCCTTCCTCCTCTCCCCTTCCCTTCCTCTCTTTCCTTCCTCAAGTCCCCCTCCCATCTATTCTCTTTGCCCCTCTCCCCCGACCTCCCGTGTGCAGGAGCATGTGGGAGATAGGCAGCATCTAGGTTTTCATACAAAACCACAGAATCTAGTACCCTGGACAGGAAGGGTTGCCTGGCCTGACACCCCTGGACCCCTGCAGCATGCTACAGCAGAAAAGCAAGGGCTTACCATCAGGCTTTGCTTGAGTCCTGAATCCTAGCTGGGAAAGCCTAGATAAATTACTTAGCCTCTCTGAGCCTGTTTCCTCATTTACACAATGGAGCTAATTATATCCATCCTACAGTGCTGTCATGGGGATTAAATGAAAGAAATTTGGAAAGACAGCAGTGCATGGTGATACATCATAGACACTCAACACATTTCAGTTCCTTTCCCTTTCCTCTCCATCTTGGTCTTCCAAACCCCTGCCAGTGGGAATTGTGATCTTTGTGAGTGATCTTTTAACCTTGTCTACAAGCTCATCCACCCAGTCCCACAGCCTGGGGGCTTCAGTGGCTGGTGGTACACAGGAGCCTATAGGGCAAAGACCTTCATCTCCTTGTGCCACTACATAGGTTTTCCAAGCAGGGCTTTCCCGAGAAACATCCAGTCCTGATGGAGTAGGCTTGTGGTGCCTTTATCCACCTTCTGCTTTGACATTTGTCCAAGTTGGGTGTGGCTGTTGCCAGCTCAGCAAAGCTGCAGCCTCTTGCTCCTGCTCCAAGCCACCTGCCCAAAGCTCGCTGAACTGGAGACCCCCAGCTGTTTGGTTCCTTATATCCTTTGGCCCCAGCCTGACCAGAGGTCTCTAACCCTTCTTCTTAAGGTGTGATCAGATAGGGTTTCTGCTATGTGATCCATCAGGGACCTGGCAGCAGGGAGAAAGTGTGGACTAGCCTTGTCCTGAGTGAATCATTTCCCCACTGACACCATTAAAGAGGCCCAGTGGATCCACTGAGTGGGTGCCTGCGTTTGCCAGAACCTGAACCCCACTCTTTCCTTCCTTCTCTGCCCTTGGCCAGTCAGAGGCTTTCAGAGTCTATGACAGCCTCCCAAATCCCCTACATTATCCCCTCAGTACCCAGGCTTTCTCTTGTTTTCCTCAGGACTGTGCTTGCTCCACCATCGTAACACCATCCCAGGCCATCCCTTGCAGGTTCATTACTCTCCTTAGAATAGGGAATCTCAAGGGTAAGCATATCATCTTTTTCAGTAAACTATCCTACCACCCAGCTGTACCCCGTCTGCTTTGGAGATTCAAACTGGGGAAAAGGTGATGTTTCTTTGAGGGGACATGGGAGGATCTGGGAGTTGAAAGCCAGCAGTGTCAAGACAGGCTCTTCCTTCTAGTCCTGCATTCTTCTCTTTTCCCACCAGGGGCCGCTCATTCCTCTTTCTTGGAAGAGCTGGTGCTGAGGCCAAGTTCATGGCCCTTTGGCCCCTCAATCCACAATTCATATTTTACAGATGGTTCCCAACATCTGGTGGCTCAACTTAGAACTTTTTAACTCTTTCTTTTTTTGTTTTTTTTGAGATGGGGTCTTGTTATATAGTGCAGGCTGGCCTAGTTCTTGCAGTGTAGCCTAGGCTAGGCTTAAACTCATGGGCAGCCCTCTTATCTCATCTTTTTGAGTGCTCAATTATAGGTACCCATCACCACATCCAGCTAAATTTACAAGGTTTTGACTTTACCATGGTTTAAAAGTAATACAGAAATAATAGAAACCACACTCCAGTCCCCCCCCCCCCTCCAGATAGGGTTTCATGTAGCTCAGGCTGGCCTAGGGCTCTTTATACAGCTGAGGATGACCTTGAGTTTCTGATTGTTACTCCTCTTCATTCTCAGTGCTGGGATGATAGGTATGCACCACTGATTTATGTAGATAGAATCCGTGGCTTTACACATGCTAGGTAAGCACTCTACCAACTGAGCTACACATCCCCTGCCCCTGAACTTCAACTTTTTTAAGGCTTCTGACCTTAGAAATGACTCACAATATGGACAGAATCTGAACAAATGACTTTTACTTAACTTTTTGTACCAAAAAGCTACTGTTTATAATGCAAACAAGCTCACTGAACCATGTGCTTCTGTGATCTAGGTACTGACCTTAACCCCTCAGGACTCCTCAGAGATAGTGAGTAAATGTGGGTGTGCTTGAGTTAGCATATCAGAGAGCTGAAAGCTGAATATCCTCATTGGAAGCAGTGAGAACTGAGAGTCATGCCTACTTTGTGTAGATGAGATATTTTAGGCCTAGGGATCAAAGGGCATGATTCTCTGATAAGGATGGATCCAAGCTTATAATTCTTCAATTCACACTGAGAAACTGACTAAAAGTGTGGGTGAGGACTGGCTCAAGAGTACAGTTCCACGAGTGATCTGAAGGAACAAATTGTCAGAGTTCGAATCCACTCTTGGCCATTAAAAGTAAATGCTAAGAATGAGGCTGTCTTAATTCAGGCACAACCGTAATGTGGCTTAGAAATGCCATCACTTACAGCTTTTATCTTAGGAGGTGAAATGAAGTTCAGAGAATGGACTTGTCCTCCAAGTCAGACATGGCTGCATACATGGGACTGAGTGCTGCTTTGATGGCACCATCAACTGCTTGCCAGCTTGGGACCAGGTCTACCACTGAAGATAGCTCTGGTCTGGCATTGTCTTCCTGGCCTCTGTCCAGTCCTGGAGATCCTTTTCCTCCATATTCTCAGCCTCCTCCGTATTCTCAGCCTCTTTCTCAGGCACTTGTGTTCATGGTTTTAAACATTTACTTATCTATTTATGTGCATGTGTATGCATGCCATAGTGTGCATGTGTAGGTCAAAGAACAGGTTGATTTTTCTTCAGCCACGATGTAGATTCCAGGGATTGAACTCAAGTCTTTAGGCTTGGGAGCAAATCCCTTAACCTGTTGAGCCACCTCACTGGCTTTATTTATTTATTTTTGATAGGGTCTCACTATTAAGCCCTTGTGGCCTAGAACTCACTATATAGACCAGGTTGGCCTCAAACTCACAGAGATTTGCCTACCTCTGCCTCTAAGTGCTAGGATTAAAGACATGTGCCACTATACCCAGTCTTTTTTTTTTTTTTTTTTTTTGAGACAGGGTCTTATTATGTAGCCCAGGCTGTCCACAAACTTGCTGTATAGCCTATGATGGCCTCTGACTTGTGATCCTCCTGCCTTAGTATCCCAAGTGCCAAGGTCACAGGTTGGGCCACCATGCCTTGCTCAGCTGCCCCCCTTCAGGCTGTCTCAGGCACCTGCTCTCACCCAGTCATTCTCACATTCCCAGTCAAACAGAAGCCCTCCTTGCCAGAGGCTCACCTGTGCTGTCAAGCAGCCGGCCTCCCTGCTTCCCCTCCCCCTGTGGCTCTTCCTCTCTGCGCAGTTTGTGACCAGACAAGGCTAGTACCTGGAGGGACACCAGCCTCTTCCAACAGGCAGAGGACGGGGAACACGGGGAAGTGGAATGTATGGCACAGAGAGACAGCTGTCACTGGCCACCACCTGCTTGGTTTCTCCCTCCTAGTTCTCTCCAGAGACTCCGAGCCACAGCCCTGGTCTTAGGTCTCAGGGACTTCCACAGCCAAGACTCTAGCTCAAACCTGTCTTCTGGGAGAAGGATCCAGGGTTTAAGTAGCCAGTCACTCACTACTCTATCAGCAATTTATTGTGGGTTAAGTATGTAGACTCTGCAGCCCAAGTGCCTGCGTTCAAATCCTGTGTTTCTTTGCATAAGATACTTGGGTTCTGAGCCAAGCCTAGCAGTGCCTGGTCATATATGACTGTAATCCCAGCACTCAAGAAGCTGAAGCAGGAGGCTCATGAATTCAAAGACAGCCTGGGCTACATATAGAGGTCCAGGCTAGTCTAGGCTTACAAGCCGAGGCCCTGTCTCAAAATAATAATAATAAAAATAATAATAGTAATAATAATAAAGGATGTGGGGAGATGGATCAGTCAGTAAAATGATCGCCACGCAAGCATAAGGAGCTGAGTTCAGTTCCCTAGCACACATGTAAAAAGCTGATGGCAGCAGCCCATATCTGTAATCCCAGCACTGGGAGATGGTGACAAGCAGATTCCCAGAGCTTACTGGTTAGCCAGCCTAGCTGAACTGGTAAGTTCTGGGTTCAGTGAGAGACCATGTCTCAGAAAATAAAATGGAAAGTGACTGAGGAAGACAGCCTCAACCTCTGGACTCCATACACATGCACATACATCCACATGTACACACATATATGTATCATACACACACAATCACTTGCCCTCCAAAGAAGTCCACAAAGATGATCAGTTGTCTGAGTCCTAGTTTCCTTATCTATTAAATAAAATACTAAGTACTGTGCATAGCAAGGCCTTCATAAGGGTTAACCAGAATCACGCAGACTTGCAATTTAGTGCCTTGGCCTGTTCACTCGCTCACCTGGGAACATCCTATATAAATAGCCTGATAGTCTAAGCTTGGAGTAGTTCTAGATTAGTCCATCTCCTTCCTACTTTACCACCAAGTCCCCAGAGCCTCTGATATTTGTTGTTCCCCTGCCCCTTGTTCTGGTAACTCTCCTCCTGACCCCCATCCTCCTCTGTTCCTGTCCTCCCTGTGCCAGAGGGAACATGGCACACTGTTACTTCAAATTTCTGCCCAGGTCAGGCCAAAACATAAGTGCCATTCTGCCTGTTTCCTTCCTCATCCTTCCACACTTCCTGCCTACACACCACTGGAGCCCTCCCTGTCCCTGTCCCTGGGGAGCCTTCTCCCTGACATGCCTCTTGCTTCCGTCTCTATTCCCCTCCTTCACTCTGCACAGCCAGGAAGCCCCATAGAGCTGGAGGCATGCGGCAGGCAGCCCTCCTGTTTCTCCAGCCTTACACCACTGCTCTGGGATCTTGTCACAGACTCATGATTTGGGAAGACAATCCACTTCGGGGAAGAGGCAGGCCTGGTCCCTATATCCACAGGACCACCCACTCACCCCCGCAGGCCCAGTGCCGCACAGGGTGGGACTTCCTGTGACCGGACCGGCCGAAGAGTTCTGAAAGATGAGTATAAAGTGGGTCAGTCCCCTCATGGGAAACACAATCCACCCCATGGGATCCCTACTGCTCTGAACCCCAGAGGAAGAAAGCATACAAGGAAGAAAGTGGGCTTTGGGTTGATGGCAGGATGCAGGCAATGAGACTCAGAGGCAGAGGGGACAAGGAGCCAGGACAGACAAGCACCATGAGGGGAGAGGGCAGCCAAGGAGATGGATGGGAATGACTGGGCAGGATGGGGTGCAGGTCAAGGTGCAGGAAGAGGTGGGAAGGGCAGCAGGGTGGGGGAGAGTGCACTTTCTGGGAAGTGGGAAGGGGTGGAGGAGGTTCTGCCGTGCATTGTGGAGGGAGGAATTGGCCTGCCGGTTAGTGTGAGCTCATTTCCTCTTACTGCCTCCTGCGGGGTCTGAGGGCATCAGGCTCTGGAAAAAGTGAGCCTGGGGCACCCCAGGGGCCACCACCCTCCTCCCTGCCCCCACAGCCTTAACTCATATCTGTCCTCCTTACAGAGACAAGCCTTTGTTCTGGGAGGAAAGGACCCCGTGCCAGGGGGGCACCATGCCTTGGAGTGCTGAGCTACAGGCAGAAGGGGGAGGAACAGGGACTCTGTTCAAAAGGAAGTAAGAAGATACAGGCACTGTAATGGATTATGGTTGGATGACAGGAATTACTTTCTGGAGGTCAGGGATATTTCTGGCTGCATATGACCTTGAAAGGAATGGAGATGGTAGAGTCATTGTAAGAAAATCTTTTCTCTGATTTAAAGCACACAGTGTAAGCCACTCAGTGAACCTTCAGGTTCACGGGCATAGGGATGGCCTAATTGATATATGTCCCCCACTGCTCTGTGTTCCTGAGCCTGGACAAGGAGGAAGGCATGGACTTGGGGCTGCCCAGTGTTCTAGTGGTGGTGGTGGTGGTGGTAAAGTCAACAGACTTCTGAATCTCTCAGCCTAGGGGAGGTGGGGGTGGTGACTCCAGTGGATAGTCAGCCTTCCTACTTTCATGCCTGCCTTCCCCAAGTTGACCTCTATCTTCTTAGTGGTGTCTATTTTTTTCCACTCTCATAATCTGGGGAAAGAAATACACGAGCCTTTAAAACTGCAGCAAGTAATCAGGTGCAATGCCTAGTACTCAGGAGGCTGTGGCAGGGGGATCAGGTTCAAGGCCACATTGCACTACCCTGTCCAAATTATACCAAAGAAAACCTAAAAGAGGATGGACCAGGTGGAGCAGGAAAGATGGCTCAGTGGGTAAGAGCACTGGCTAGGCACTCTTGCAGAAGATCTGGGTTTGGTTCCCAACACCCAATGGCAGCTACCAACCGTCATTAGTTCCAGGGTATCCAACATCTCTTTTGGCCTTTGTGGGCATTGTTGTTACATGCATGTGGGCAAAAAATTCATATACATAAAATTAAAATGAATAAGGGCTGGAGACATAGCCTAGTGGTTAAGAGTATTTGTTTCTCTATCTTGAGGACCAGATTTCAAATCCCAGCACCCAACCTGGGCGCTCACAAATTCCTGTAACTCTTGCTCCAAGGGAGTTGATACCCTCTTCTGGCCTCCATAGGCATTACACTCATGTGTGCATATGCACACACATAAGTCAAATTAAATCTTTGGGCTGGATACGGTGACACATACCTTTAATCCCAGCACTTGGGAGGCAGAGGCAGGCAGATCTTTTTGAGTTCCATGCTAGCCAAGGCTTAAACAAAAAAACAAAGAATCTTAAACAAAAATTTTGCAAAACGGCATTAGGAAGCTGTCAATATAGGCTAAAGGAAATGTAGAGTTGGCAGAAAGAATTTCCCAGAACAATGAAGGACAGAAGTAGTAGCTTTCTCTGGATTATGTGGAGATGAGCTTGGGGAAGAGAAGTGGGCTCTATTGGAGAACTGGGAAATGAATGGCTGGTTCAGGGAAGGCATGTCTCTTAGGCCTAGTTCACAGTGAAGCGGAAGGGTGGCTGGGGTGGTACTGTCTTTCTCAGGGTTGCTCCTTTGGGGACCCAGAGCTCTGAACCATAGGACTTAGGAGGGTGGGAACCAAAGGGCTGGGGCCCCTATCAGACCCTCCCTTCCAGTTTTGACTCCCCTGCCATTGTCTGATCCTATATGAGACTCTGCCTGGGAGGAGTCTTCCCTAGATCGAGGGGGTACACCCCACATCACATTTGTTGTGCTCCACCTTTCCTGAGTGTCTACAGTGAAGACTCCTCCCCAAGCCTGTCTTAGATGGTGGTCACCTCATCTGTCTCTGCCCCTCTCTGTCTCTGCCCCTCACAACCTTTCTGGGTCTCTGGGCCTGTTTCTGTCCATGTCTGGCTGCTCTGTTGTGCTACGTATGGGTTTGGTGTCCTCGTCCTCTTTCTTGGTTGGAGCACCACCTATCTGGGCCGGTCCCCTAGAGGCCAGCATGAGACTTTGTCTCTGGGCCAGACTTGGTTCTGACTCGCGGCTCTGCGGTCTGTGTAGCCCCCTGTCTCAGCCCCTTTGCCCTTCGGTGGAAAGGCCACTGCTGCGCCCCAGAGGCGAGCGCGGCACGGGAGGGGCGTGGCCCAAGGGGCGTGGCCCCAGCGCCCCTCCCGTCCGAGCCACTCCCCCTCCCATTCCACGTCCCTCCCCTCCCCCCGGGTCCTGGCCCGCGCCCCCGACTGTGCCCGGGCCGCAGAGCCTCCGCTGCGGCCCGATGAATGGAGTCGCTTTCTGCCTGGTCGGGATCCCGCCGCGCCCGGAGCCCCGGCCCCCCCAGGTAATGATGTAGGGCGAGGTGGCCCCGAGGGCAGAGGCCGAGCCCAGGTCACTACGAGCCCCGCTCGGCGGGCACGACTGGGGCGTACGCGGCGGGCACGGCGGGCACCGCTGCGGGGATCTGGGCTGGTGGCGAGCTGAGAGCGGAGGGAGCGGGAGCTGCACGGGCAGGGGAGGGCGCCGCTCAGGGGGCCCGACGGGCCCGGGGCTGCCAGGCCGGGGCCACCCAGCCGATGGCCGTGCCAGGCCCTGGGCAGTCGGGCCGCGGGGGCGGGAGGCCCGCGCCTTTTGTCCGGCTTTTCAGGCGGGGCGCCCGCCGCCGCTTCCTCTGCCCGAGTTTTCGTTTTCCGTTGGCGAGGCCCCCGCACAGCTGGAGCGAGAGGGAGTGGGGGAGGGGGTCCGCCGCGGGACGGCCTCGGCCTCGGCCGCCGACACCCCCTCCGCGCGCCACGGCCGCCGGGACCCCAGCCCTGCGGCCGGCCTTGCGCTCTGCGGGCTCCTGCTGGCTGTGGGTGGGTCCGGGAGCGGGGTGCCAGGGGCATTACTCAGCGCTGGCTGCTTTGCTTGGGCTCTTTCATCTGCTAGCTGCTGAGGCTGGGGAGGGGCCCTCATCCTAACAGGGCCAGTCCCCTGCCTCAGAGCCTGGCTGCGGGTCCTGATCGAGCAGCCCCCAGCTCCCAGTGGCATACAAGCCGAAGGACCCAACAGTCTCTGCCAGTAGTTTTCCCGAGTTTGGAAAAGAAGTTTACTGGGGGCCAGAGTAGGTTCAGGGCCAGGAATGAGCCTCTTCCTCTTTTGACAGGGTTGCAGGACCCTTCTGCCAGCTCTTGCCCTCTGGGGGTTGGCCCTGGAGGCGTGTGCTTTGGAAACTCTTTAGGGGACTGCTGTGCCTGGAAGTGGATGCCTTCAGCTTTCCTTCAATCCTAGTCCTCCCCCTCCCTTCAGCCAAAGTGTGTTTCCTAATTATAAACTTGAAATTCAGGATGGACAGGGGGCGGGAGTGGAGGTCATTAAGCTCGAGTCCCTTGGATTCTGCCCCCACCAACAACACATACTTCATCCCTGTCCCCGCAGTCTCCACCCCTACCCTGTGGGCTGCCTGGTGGGTGGCCTTTGATCCCACGTGGTTCTCCTCTCTGCCAGGGCAACAGACCCATTCTCCAAAGTGGCCAGCGCTGAGATGTGCTCATTGGCATGCGATTTGAATCTCCATTACAGAACCAGTCATTTGGCCCGCAAACTTGGTCCAAAGGCCCCCAGCCCTGACCACTTCCTCCACTTGCCCACAATATGGTTGGACCTGCCCTCCAGGTGCCTGGGAACTCTAAGGGCCTGTGTCCCAGGCCCTACCCTCTCTTTTCAAATGATGAGAAAAGAACAGTGAGTCCCCGACATGAAGTGATGGATTTGAGGGTCTCAAAGCCCCGGATGGTGGGCAAGGAAAATGTTAGTGCCCATTTTACAAACAGGGTGTGACCTACAGACACGATGACATTGTTGGGCTGGACTCTGAGTTCCAGTGATAGCCAGGGCACCATATGAAATTTGGGGAGAAAAGTTATTAGGAAGGCAGCTTTGTGTGCCACTGAGGATGATGCAAATTGAATGGCACTCAACTGAAGCTGAAGGTCACTGGCCCTGGGGTACAGCCCTTTTGTGTGGGTAGTGTGGATGAGGCCTTGTGTGTCCTCTCTCAGGGCAACCTGAACTCATGGCGAAAAGATGCAGTGATTTGCCATAAGTGGGAGTGAGGTGAGAGAAGGTTACAGAGCAATGCGAGAGCGGGCAGCGATTGCTTCATCTCTCATCGCAGGGATACTTTGAAACTTTTCTTCATGTGTAAAGTTAAAAGACAGACTACAAAGCAGGTGAATGAACTAAGTGATGGGGTGAGAGGGATTGCAATTGGCTATTCAGGAGAACTAGGCTCAGGTTTGCGAAGTGTGCTACTCTAGAGCTGCCTGAAAGCGTTGTACAGGGAAGTCTCTCTCTCCTACATGGATTTCGGTAAGGCTGAATTCTAATATAGATGTCTAGAGAGATTCAGAGAGCATGCAAATATATTCAGGTAAGCATAGACATTAGTGCCTAGGGGGAAAATTTTGAGACAGTCTTGCTGTGTGGCCCAGGCTGGCCTTGTCTCTGCCTCTGCCTACTTTGTGCTGGGATTATAGGTGTTTTAAGGGAAGAGAGTTGCGTTAATAGTGTAGCTGAGAGTTGAGACTTGGTAGCCATTCCTTAGAGCCAGGATTTGTACAGATCACCTCATTTCATTGTCATAGCATCATTGGGAAGTGGATGCTGTTGTCCCATCTTATAGTTAAGTACACTGAGGCATAAGGAGCTAACAGTGTGGTCCAAGCTGCATTGCTCATAAGGAACAGAGCAGGGGAAGAATGGCACGCAAGTCCCTGGAGTCCTACCTGACCCCACTGTCCAGCTGTCACTCCTGAGTCATTACCCTCCTGTTTGGAGCTTGGTTGTTTGTCTCCGCTGGTCTTTGGGCAGCACAGCCTTAGTGTCTCTCAGTGTTTGTGGGTGGGACATCCACCCCTGGGCCCTGTAACTTCCTCGCCCCACCCAGCCTGGCCCACAAAACTCTTGGCCTCATGTGCATTGGAACTCCCCTTCCAGTGGCACAGCAGCCCCACTCTGCTGGACACAAGGATTCAAAGGTGAGGTATCGGCTTGGTCAGGGATTTGGACAAAGCCGGGTCTTAATTACCCTGCTCTGTCCCCCGGACTACATCACGACACTGCCTCTCCCCACGCTCCCCACCCTTCAGACACCGTCCTCAGATCTAGGCCTCTGTTTCTCATGAAATTGTGGCAGTGCACCAGCAGGGCAGTGCCAGGCTGTACCAGGAAAGTACCCTCTCCCCCACATCAGATGGCCTTGGCTCCAGACATAGTGTAGGTTTAAAGCCTTTGGAGGGGGAATGTTCATCACCCGAGAAGTGGTCAAGACTAAAGGGGTCTCTTGTCCACTTTCCCTGCTGCAGGGGGAACAGGTACCAGACAGTGTGGTGTCCCTCAGCCCGTGAGCGACAGATGAGCACTGGGGTCCTCTGACCCCTGGCTCCCAGAACACGGTTCTGTCCACAGTTCTGTCCATAGTGCGCCCCCCGCAACCAGTGCTGAGCCTGTGACTGGGTCCTGAGGGTTGTGGCAGGACTGTGTCCCGAGGAGTGGACAATGCGTCCCACTCATCTGTGTCCTCAGTGTCCGGCACAGTGCCTGGCACAGGGCAACCCTCCACAAATGTTTGCTGGGTATAGGCCAGAAGCCCCTCCCTCCTCCCAGGGTGCCCTGCACTCAGCTCCCTCCCTGTCACTGGAATGGTCCATCCACTTGTCAGTCTCCCCATCAGACCAAAGTTGTTCAAAGGCAAAAAAAGAAAAATACTATAAAATGGTGCTAACTGCTGGGCAGGTTTGTTGTCATCATCGCAGCTGACCCACAAAGGACCCAGCACAAAGAGATTCCATGACTTCCGAAGGTCACACAACAAGTGACGGAGCGAAGGAGCTGACTGTCCTCTTAAACCTCATTCCAGTGGCCAGGAGGTGTCACATTTGTCTTGTTTCCCTCAGAGTCTGGCACCTAGCCAGTTCTCAGAGAATGTTTGTTGACTGACTGACTGACTAACTAGATTCATGAACGATGAGACAATGTGTGGCAAACCCACAGATTCTTGTAACCTAACCTTTGCAAGGAGGTGGTGTTAGGGAAGCATCCTGGAAGTGTTGCTGTGTTTTCTGTACTAAGCGCCTGAGCCAAGTGGGAGGGATGGAGGGAGGGAAAGAAAGTTGCCTTTCAAGGCTACCACTGGGGGGTCCTTCGAGTTCCTGGCTTCTCTTGCTATCCCTCTTTTCATTTCTCAGAGCTGTAAGGGCAGGAGTCCCAGACATGGTCGTGTGAGGAAAGTCTATAGGTTGGATCAAAGGCCTATTTTCCATCACTGACCCTGAGGTGTTTAGCTTGGTGCATCATCACCTTAAGATGGAAAGAGAGGGCTGGAGAGATGGCTCAATGGTTAAGAGCACTGAATTGTCGAAGAGGACCTGGGTTCAATTCATAGCACCCATATGGTGGCTAACCACTGTCTGTAACTCCAGTTCCAGGGAATCTCACACCTTCTTCTGACCTCTGTAGGCACTGCATGACACAGATGCACTTACATACATGCAGGCAATATATTCATACACATAAAATAGAAAGAAGCAGATGGAAAGAGCTGCTCTGACGAGTGGGAGTATGGTCTGAGACTGTCTGGGGCAAGGCCTGTCCCAGCTGTCAATTCTCTTGTTCTTTTTCTTTTTCGGTGATCAGGGCTGATTCCAGGGCAGGCTGGCTGAGTGTTCTACCACTGAGCTATGCTTCCAACCCACTACTGTAAATTTTTTTTCCTCTTTTTTTTTTTTTTAAATTATTGGAGAACTGAGATTTGAACCTGGGGCCGTATGCCTGCTAGACAAGTGCTGCCATTCATCTATTCGCCTAGCCTTCATTTTACATTTTATTTATTTAAAAAGATATTTTATTCCTGGGCTTTATCCCAACAGCTTTCTCACTTGTTGTGTGACCTTCAGAAGTCATGGAATCTCTTTGTGCCAGGTCCTTTGTGTGTCAGCTGGAATGAGGCAAGCAGATCTCTATGAGATCAAGGCCAGCCTGATCTACATGGTGAGTTTGAAGACAACTGTGACTACAGGGAGACCCTGTCTCAAAAAGACCAAAATTTTTTAAAATTTATTTTTATTTTATGTATATGAGTATTTTACCTGCATGTATGTAAATGTACCATGTGCATGTATGTAAATGTACCATGTGCATGCAGTGCCCATAGAAGCTAGAAGAGGGCTTTGGATCCCCTGGAACTGGAGTTGCAGATAGTTGTTAGCCACCATATGGGTGTCAGGAACAGAACCCAGGTTCTCTGGAAGAGCAGGCAGTGCTTTTAAGTGCTGAGCCATCTCTCCAGCCCCTTTACTTTTTTTTTTTTTTTTGAGACAGTCTTGCTAAGTTACCCAGCTGGCCTTGATTTCAATCTGTAGCCCAATCTGGCCATCTAAATGCATCCTCCTGCCTCAGAATTCCAAGCAGCTGGGATTATAGCCCTGCACCATTAGTCCTGACTGTTATCAATTCTGTCAAGAGAAAAGGTGTAGCATTTCATTCAGCTTCCTCCATTCCCTGGCCCTTGAGCCCAGGGACATCCCCATCTCCGTCTGACCCTGGGCTGTGAGGTCACCCATCCCTTGTGCTCCTCATTTCCTGGTCTGAGTTAACATTAGTCAGTCAGGACTCCAGGCTATGCTTCACTGCCGATAAGGGGTTATGAGGAACTGTAGGCTGTGAGATATATATCTTCAACCTTCTGACCCAGCAGTCTAGCCCTGGAAGGTGAAGGGCTGGGGCTGGACGTGCCCCTCAGACCCTTGGGAGATAGGACCACCCTGAGGGTTGAAAGTGTGGATTGGGTTCCATGCTTCTTAATTCTCATTTCAATTCTATTCCTTCCTCCTTCACTATGTGGCCTATGACAATTAGGCTCCTCTTTTTTTCTTTGTTTCTTTCTTTCTTTTCTTCCAGTATTGAGGCTTGAACCCAAAGCTTTACATTTGCTAGGTAAACACTATGACTGAGCTATACCCCTAGCCCTTGGCCTCCATTTTCTTATCTCAGATACAGCCCCTCAGCATTATTAAGAGGGCTGAGAGAGGACACACAAGCAGAGTGACTGATGTTTGGTCATCTCAGCTATTGGCAGCAACTGTAAATAGACGAACAGTAATCAGTAGATGGAAGTGGAACACAGTTACTTTGGGTACTGGGATGGAGCCCAGGGCCTCACACATGGTAGGTAAGTGCTTTACCACTGAGCGGCAACCCCAGCCCAGAGGACACACTGGGCTCAATAAGAACTCTTTAGCCAGGCTTGGTCACTCATGTCTGTAATCCAAGCACTGGGGAGGCTGAGGCAGGAGGATTGCTACCAGTTTCAGGTCAGCATGGGCTACATTGTGAGTTCCAGGACAGACTGGACTACAGAATGAGACAATGTTTCGTCCCCTGAAAACAGAAACTACCACTAACAAAACAAAAACCAAACCTTTCCTTCCTTACACATTGAGTTTGAGGCCAAACATGAAACCCTATCTCAAACAAAAAACAAAACAATAATTTTTTATGGTTAGAGTAATCTGAAGAGGAGGTGGTGAGTTGCCACAGAGGTAGTGAGGCCTTCATCACTGGAGGTATACAAGCCCAATGGACAACGATATAGATTAGTGATAATTCTGACATTGAGTAAGAGGTCATCATAGAACCCCCTGGGGGCCCTGCTTGGGGATCTGTGCTGTGTGACAGGTAAAGAGCTACCTCCTCATTCCTGCCATTGGGGATGAGGTCTAGGGTCAGATGCCTGGTCTGGAGGGAATTTCAAAGGCTGGCCGCTATGGTTGGGGCTGGGCAGCTTCTCAGAGGCAAGTTATTACTGATGGGCTGCCTGGAGGAAGCCTGAAAGGCCTGGTATGGGTCTGATAGGGGCTGAAGAAGGTGGGAGGCCGCTTCAGGGCCAAAAGGACCAGGAGCTCCAGGAGCAGGGAGGTGCCTCAGCCACTGGTCCTGGAGCCAGGCCCGAGGCTGCCTGATCATCCTGGGTGGCTGAAGGGTTTGGGTGTCTGTGGAGGTGCCAACCCAGCCTCTCATGTAGGAGGGGCTACTCCCTGTGGCAGAGTCTGGCCTGCAAGGAGTAGTCGTGGGGGAAGAGAGACTTAGCCCAGTGCATGGGGGTGTCTGGAGGTTGCAGGAAAACAGTGGAACCTTTGTCCCCAGCTGCCGGGAATCTGGCCGAGGAGCTGGCCCTGGGTCTGACTGGGCCTTCCATGGGCAGGTCCTCTTTGAAGTGACCCTTTCAAAGCTTAGCCTGTATCCCTGGGAGGAATGAAAGCCTGGAAAGGAGGGTGAAAAGGATTGCTGGCCTCAGTGGGAGGGACCCAGGGCAGGAAGCCTGTGGGCTCCAGGAATATGGTGGGCTGGGGGTCAGGTAGGAGCCATGTGGGAGGACAACTGCTAGGGGCTCTCGGTAGAAGTGGGAGGCTGATGCAGAGAAGGGCAGAATTCAAGGGCAGAGTCCTTCCGGTCTGGTGCCAGGCCTTTTCTCACCCTGTAGTTTGATTTCTGTCTGATGGGCTCCCAAACCTGTGCTTTCTTCTTTCTTGTTAATTTCCACCATTGGTACGAGAGCTCCGCAGGAGAAAAGGGTTGGAAGGCAGGACTTAGAGCCTATCAGGGAGCCCAGCCCAGGGATAAGGGCTTTTCCTGCTCCTCACAGCTCTAGAAGGCTGGAGACCCCCGCCTCTGAGTGGAGACCCCTACCCTCCACCAAGTTCCCCTCATTCTCAATAGGGAGACTGTCTGGTCCTACACAAGGAAGGGAAGGAGAGAGGAATAGCCAGTCATAGAGAGAACCCCTTCCTGTCTCCCCATTTTCCCTTTGGGGAAACTGAGGCCTAGAGAAATTACAAGCTGCAAGGAATAGAGGCAGAGGATAGGACAAACTAGACTGGAAGGAAGAGTCAGGCCTGGCAGCACAGGTCTGTAATCCCAGCTACTCAGGAGCCTGGGGGAGGAGGATCACAAATTCAAGGCCTACCTGGTAACTTAGTCCCTGTCTTAAAATTAAAAAGAAACTAAAGGGCATAGAGAGATGTCTCAGTGGTTAAGAGCACTGGTTATTCCACTGAAGACCTGGGTTTGAATCCCAGCACTCACATAGCGGCTAACAATCGTCTGTAACTCCAGTTTCAGGGCATTGGACATCCTCTTCTATGCTCTGCAGGCGTTGCATGACATGGGTGCACTTAGACACACGCAGGCAATACACTCACACACATAAAATAAACAAATAAAAGGTAAAAATAAAATAAAATCAAGGTTGGGGGATGTAGTTCAGTGGTACAGTGCTTCACTAGTCGGCAAAAAGCCCTGGGTTCAATCTCTAGCACCTCATAAACTGGGCATGGAAGTACATACTTCTAATCCTAGCACTCAGGAGGTAGAGCCAGGAAGATTAAAGTTCAAGGTCATCCTTGACTTCATAGGGAGTTGGAGGCCAGCCTTGGTTAATTAGATACTATGTTTATTTTTAATTTATTATTTTTATTTTATGTGTATGAGTGTATTACCTGCATGTATGTAAGAGCACCCACGTCGTGTAATGTCTGTGGAGGTCAGAAGATGGTGTTGGATCCCCTGGAACTGGAGTTACAGATGGTTGTTAGTCTCCATGTGGGTGCTGGGAATTTAACCTGGGTCCTCTGCAAGAGCAGCCAGTGCTCTTAATCACTGATCCATCTCTCTAGCCCCTAGACACTATCTTTAAAAATTAATTAATTTTAAAAAGAATGGAATGGAGAGAAAGGCTGGCAGCCAGGTGGAGGAGGAACAAGTTTCCCAGGCTTGTGGAGTTAGGAGGACTCAGAGTTTGGACTGAGCAGTACACAGGGGAACCTTGGGCATCCAAGGGTAAGCACCCTGTCCAATGATACCTCATTGCATCATGACCTCAGAATCATGTGCCGCATAGGGATGGTTCAGTCAACAAGGATGAGTGAATGACAGTGGCTCAGTCAGATCACACTGCTTGGTGAGACTAGCTGGTCAGAGTGTGTAAGTATGACAAGGTGTTCATATGGTAGTAAAACTGCCCAGTGATGCAGTTCTCAGGAAGTGCCATCTGGGGCATGAAACTGTCCTTTCTTGCTTGTACTTGGGAAGTCTTCCAGAGATGTGGCCTGTGGTTCCTCCAATAGAGGGTGTAGGGCCCACTCTGCAGCTACCTGTATCTTGAGCTGGCATCTGCACAGCTGAGCTCTCATTAGCCCTAATGAGACCTTGGCCCTGGACCCCTCCGCCCAGCTGCACCTGGGGGACCTGCGGGGGCAGCTGAGGGTGGATCCAGAGCCTACAGAAGAGAGCCATGGGAGTAGGTCACCCAGGCTGTGAGAGAGGGAGAGAGCACACCTCACTTCCTTCCTTGATGGCCTTTGCCTACTATGTTAGATCCCTGGGTCCAGGTACCTCAGTGCTAGGAAGAGATTTATCTGAGAGGCCAGCATGTCCTGGAGCTGCTGAGAACATTCCAGGCAGGGCTGGGATAGTGTCTTTCCTGTCCTTTCCCTATGCCAGCCTGGGGCAGCCTAGGAGGCTCAGTGCTTGGGAAAAGTTGTGCAGTGGCTGGATCTTCAAGCAAAGCCACCTTCACTTTGTGGGTAGTCATTACTTGCAAGCGCTCTGGGCTCCACTCAGTCTTGCCCTCAAGGGGTTCCCTGTCTGCTTTTTGTATTGCCCAAAAACCAGACAAAAAGATTCCACTAAGATTTTATAAACATTGCTTATGAGATTTCATCTCTGTTACCTGCTTGTCCAAAATATTCCCATGCCACACCTCCCCCACCTTGGCCTAAAATAGTAGTGTGAAAAAGACTTCAGCTGGCTGGAGAGGCGGTGCAGCACAGATCTAGAAGCGGGATCGAGGGGCCTGGAGAGATGGCTCAGCAGCCAAGAGCACTGGGGTTCTGTTCCTAGCACCCACGTGACAGCTAACAACCTTCTATAACTCCATAACTGCAGTTTGTGGGGACCTGACACTCACTTCTGGCCCCTGGGGCATTGTATGCATGTGGTGTACTTACATACATGTAGGCAAAACAATCATATGCATAAAATAAAAATTTAAAATATTAAAAAACAGAAAGAAAAGAAAGGGGAGCTAAAGGCAAGGCCTGGGACAGATACACAGATTAAGGTTCATGAAGGCCCAGTTTTTTATTTGGATCCTGGGTGACCTTGTATTTAGTTACTTATTTTAGTCTTTTGACCGGGTCTTACTATGTAGATCTGGCAGGTATAGAACTGGAGGTGAGCCTCTTGTCTCTGCCTCTTGAGTACTGGGGTTACAGGCGTGTGTCACCATGTCCCATGGACCTTGGATAATGTTATTTACCCTTTCAGGAGCTCACTTTTGAATCTGTAAATAGACAGTTGCTTCACGGTGGCTCTTGAACATCTGTCTTTACTGTCTTTGCTGCCTTTTCTGTGATGCCACATGAGTATGAATGGTTCACGTGGGGTGGTAGATGGAAGCGGTAGAGTTGGTGACCGAACTGCCATTGGGTTTAGTTAAAAGCAGTTGGTGATCTGACTAACTTCCTTTCACTCATTTCCTCTTTCCAAAGCTATGGTTAAGTCAAGGACAGCACCTTTATTTGTTTGTTTATTTATTTATTTTTATGTGTATGAGTGTTTTACCTAGACATATGTAAGTGTAACCATGTGCATGAAAACCAGTGGAGACCAGAACTGAAGTTATAGACAATTGTTAGGTGCCATGTAGATAGGGGAACTGAATCCAGGTCCTTTGCAAAAGCAGCCAGTGCTTTTAACCTTTGAGCCATTTCTCTACCTTCTGAGGACAAGTTCTTTATCACTAAGCTACACCCTCAGCCACCAAGTTAAGAAATCTTTTCTCCTTTTCTTCCTCTTCCTCCTCTTAGTGTATGTTGTGTATGTGTACATGTAGATATTCCCTTCCTCGTCGTCGTCGTCGTCCTCCTCCTCCTCCTTCTCCATTTCTTTCTCCTCCTCCTCCTCCTCCTTCTCCATTTCTTTCTCCTCCTTCTCCTTCTCTTCCTCCTCCTCCTCTTCTTCCTCCTCCTCTTCCTCCTCCTCCTCTTCCTCCTCCATTTCTTTCTCCTCCTCCTCCCCCCTCTCTCCCGCCGTCTTTCCCTCCTTCCCTGTCTCCCTCCCTTCCTCCCTTGTTTCCTTCCTTCCTCTATGTGTGTTGTGTTGATGCACCTGTGTAGGGGAGTGTTGGAAGCCAGAGGAGGATGTCTTGTGTACTGTTCTTTCATTCTCTGCTTTATTTCTTGGAGACAGAGTCTCTTACTGAACTTGGAGCTATACTGGTGACCTGCAAGCCCCAGCGATCCCCTCATCTCTACCTGCTGCTGTGCTGGGGTTACTGTCTGCAGTCAGCTTTTTTTAAAATTATGAGTGCTAGAGGTTTGAATGTGGGCACTCAATAGCAAGCATTCTTTAGCAACTGAACCATCTCCCCAGTCAAAGAAATATTTTTATTTTTAATTAAAAAAATTTATTTTTATTCTATGTGTATGAGTATTGTACCTGCATGTGTGTGAGTGCACCCGGTTCTGCAGTGCCCATGGAGGACAGAAGAGGGTTTCAGATTCCCTGGAACTGGAGTTACAGACAGTGGTTAGCCGCCACGTGGGTGCTGAGATTTGAACCCAGGTCTTCAGCAAGAACAGCTAGTACTCTTAAAGAACCACTGAGCCATCATCTTTCCAGCCCCTATTTTTATTATTTTAGACTTACTTTGATGATGTACCCCACCTAGGCCGGGCCTCAAACTCAATATGTATCTAAGGATGACCTTGAATTTTTCACCTCCCAAGTGCTGAGGTTACTGGAAATACACTGAATTTATACCATGCTGGGGACCAAACCCCAGGTTTCATGTGTGCTAGGTAAGAACTCGAGCAAGTGAGCACATCCCCAACCCCAAGTGAGAATTCTTTAATAAAATACCTTCTGCAGAATGTTCAGGGGCCATCACAAGGTGAGTGTATATTTAGATGCAAAAATAAGGTCACCTGGTCTCCTGACAGAAACCTAAGCCTTTCTGAATCCTATACATATCTTGTAGTCATTGACTTATTGCCTGACAAAGGAGAGCCTGGGCCAGGACTTGGGAGGCAGAGGCAGATGATCACTGTGAGTTCTAAGCTAGCCTGGTCTAAATAGTAAGTTCCAGGCCAGCTAGAACTACACAGTGAGACTCTATCTCC
Source organism: Eospalax fontanierii (assembly GCA_035773235.1). Classification (NCBI taxonomy): domain Eukaryota; kingdom Metazoa; phylum Chordata; class Mammalia; order Rodentia; family Spalacidae; genus Eospalax; species Eospalax fontanierii. Next base: position 71,718,938 of record CM069531.1, read on the forward strand.
AAACAAAAATAAAAAGAAAGAGCCTGAGAGGTTACCTCCCACAGGTACAGGTAGGCTCACTTCCCCAGAGTAGAGCCCTGGAGTCCAAGGACGGCTGCTATAATAACAGAGGGAAGATGTCACTGGTAGTCTAGAGTGGATTCTGTTCTGCTTCTGTGCTTGCCATGACTACTTGTGCAAGTGGGGCTTGCTCTGCAGTGGGGCTGGGGACCCCAGGGTTCTATTAGAAAACATGGGTTGAGCTCTGGCCTACTCCAAGAAGCTCTGAGAAGGTTTCACTGAGGAGGTGAGGTTTATCAAGGCTGGGAAGGTGATAGGTGTTGGGATATCCCAGCAGAAGTTAGTACTTGTCCAAGGACATTCAAGCTGGGATTCACATCCAGGTAGTTATGGAGGTCAGAGGACAACTTGTGGGAGTCAGTTCTCTTCTACCATGTGGGTTCCAGAGATCAAATTCAGGTTGTCAGGCTTGAAGGCAAGTGCCTTTACTTCCTGCACTGTCTTACCAGCCCATAAATAAATCTGTCAGAATTGTGAACTCAGAGGAAATGAGGCTCTGTTGAGACTTCGGGGGTGAGGGATGATGTCTTAGGGAGACAGAACCTTATTAGGGCAATGAGAGGAATGGCGAGATTTCCAGCAGCCCACGGCATCACTGGGATTCAACTGCAGTGACTGAAAATCCCAAGGGGCCCGCAGGCTTGGGGCCAGCAGCTTGTGGGCACTGCTTTCTGTTGAGTGCTCTTTCCACTCAGGTAGGCAGGTATCCACCAATCAGAGGTGCCCGCTGCTTTTATTTTGCATGGCCACGCCTCTCATTTCCTCGACTCAGCCGGGTCCGCAGAAACTGCTTCTGCCCCTCGGGCGCTCACCCCACTTCAGGCCTCTTGCAGTTTGTTCCGCGGGGCAGGGTGGGGGCTGCGACCCGGCTGGCAGCCTGGCTGCACTATTCATAGCTCCGGGGCTGGCGTACTTCGCATATTTGTCGCTTCTCTCACGGCTGGCTGGCCCATCCCGCTCTGCCTTCCGCTGTCCCCTTCTCCGTCCTACTGCTCTCCCATCTTGTGCTCTCAAGTCTCTCTTCTGCCCTCTGATGTCCCAGCTGCCTCCTGCTGGCTCAATGCGTCTTAGGAAATTGCTGCCCTTGGAAGTGATGAGGCATGGGATGAGGTGGCCAAGAACCCGTGACCGGAAGGCGCACCTCTCGCCGGTACCGGAGCCGACAAGCTGTGGGAGCTAGCTAGGGAGGTATTTAGGAACTGCCTGATTGACATCTGAGGATAGGGAGGCTAGTTAGGATGAGGAGAAAGGGGACTGTGGAAATGATGTGTGAGTGCCTAGCGTGTCTGAGACCAGGTAAGAAGGACTAGTGGCTGCAGCATCTCTCCCGGGGTCAAGACAAGACTACAGAGGATGGAAACAGCTTCCCTAATCTCCTAGTCCCTTACTCCTGCGTTCCAGTAGCCTCACTGCTGGATTTGGTTCCCATGGAAAAAAGGGTGGGGCCACAAATGGACGGACAAAGAACTGAAGCAGTGGGTGTGGTAGCACATGCACTTGAGAGCTGGAGATGGGAGTATCCACAAGTTCAAAGTCATTGTCAGCTACAGAGTGAGTTTGAGGCCAGGCTGGGCTGCATGAGACCCTGTCTCAAAACAACAGACAGAGCTGAAGCAGCCTCTGCCCTAGGAAGACCCCTTGGGTGGGGGGAGTAGCCACCCCCCATCCAGCGATGAGCACATTTTTCACACACCCCCTTCCACCCCAGATTCAGAAAAAGCATGCTGATACTCACCCTGGGCTACATGCTGCCCCTCCAAAGCAGACATAGTCCTGGCCTCCCAGGATTCACAGCCCAGGGGGAGATACTGGTCAAAATAGCCTCATAAACATACATGCACAGAGAGGGTGCCCAGGGACCAGGTGTTATCTGAGCCTGAGAAGGTGTGTGTGAGGAAACAGCTTTTAAAAAAATTATTCATTTTGTATGGGGTTGAGGGGTGCATGTAGAGGTCAGAGGACAATTTATGGGAGTCAATCCGCTCCATCCACTGTGTGGATTCTGGGGATTAAAATCAGATCCTCAGGCTTGGCAGCAAGTGTCTTTTCCTGCTGAGCCATCCCACCATCCCCAAGGAAGTTACATTTTTTTCAGGGAACCCCAAGGTGGATAGGATTTAATTAGGATGAGGGTTAGGGAAGCAGGGAGGGGACTGAAGAAGACAGAACTTTCAAAGACAGCAAACAGTGTGTGCGAAGGACTGGAGGCTGGAAGGGCACCTAGTGCTCTCTGGAACTGGAAGGTGGCCAGGGTAGCAAGGGCACAGGGAAGCTGGAGGTGTGTCCTCCTGGGCCTGGTGGCCAGCATATTAAAACTATAGGTCTGGACTGCCCTCCTAAAGGAAGACCAAGCAGCCTAGGGTGGCTTTGGATAGGAAGTGGGTGGACTTACTGGCCGTTGAGAAGCAGTGTCCACCCGGATGGTGAAAGGTAGGCTGGGTCCATGCCAACTCCCACCCATCTCAGTTCTTTTTGTTGTTGAATTTATTTTTATTTTATGTGTATGAGTGTATTACTGCATGCACGAAAGTGAACCTGTGTTGTGCAATGTCCATGGAGGCCAGAAGAGGGCATCAGACTCCCTGGAACTGGAGTTAGGGGCAGATGTTAGCTGCATGTGGGTGCTGGGAATTGAACCCTGGCCCTCTGGAAGAGCAGCCAGTGTTCTTAACTGCTGAGCCACCTCTCCAGCCTACACTCGGTTCTTGAATGCCTTCCCAGCAGCTTTGCTGGGCTTCTCTCTAGACTATTCCATTTTGTAGCTGAACACAAGAAAACCCTGTGTGACCTTGAGTGGTAGGTAGCCTTGAGTGGTGCTTTGAAGTTACACACTCAGGAAAAGGACAGTGGCAAATGTGGCCCTTTCTGAATGCTAGGATTCACCTAGGTCTTTCTTCCTGCCTCCTGTCCTCCACCTTTGGTATCCCCTGGCAGAGCAGAGAATTCAATTCTTAACTTTGGCCTGTGGGAGAACAAGAGACCCTGTGGTGGTGGGACTGAGTGACGCCTTTCTTTCAGGTTCATGAGGTGCATGTGCAGAGGGCCTGTCATCCACTTCTTTTGTGCCTGTGACCATGTCCCAGTGGACAAGGCCAGGCTGACTGAGGGGAAGGGTCTGGATTGAAGAGATACCTTCTATCTTCTTCTCACCACAGAGCCCAACCCAGAATCCATTCCAGTTCCCTCATGGCCTAGAGCATAGTGGAGAATTCTCCCTGGTAAAACCATCCCTTCAGCATAGGCTTCCAGCACAGACTGGATTAAGGACAGGTTCTGTTCATAGGCAGGGCCAATGTGCACGGGAATGAAGGGGTAATCTGGGCAGGTTGGGCAGGGCTAGGATGAGGGGGTGGGTGGTTTCAGGGGTGGGGCTGGGAGCCTCTCCCTGCTGGGAGCCCCATGTGCCCCCGGGAAGACTTTTTCAGAATCTGCTGAAACCTGTCCTGGGAGGGAATGTGGTCTCAGCTGAACTGGAACTGAGCTCTCCCCTCAAAGAAACCAGTGAATGCACCTGTTGTCTCTGCCCAGGTGGTCAGACAACAGGAAGAACTTCAGGAGGTACAGGGGCATAGTCGGGTGATTCACACTGAGATCCCAACCAGTCTGAAGTGAGCTGCATAGTGGGGTGTGATGATCTTGGAGAAGTGTTGTTGCAGGTATATCCAGGAATGACTGCAATCTCCCAGTTTTCTCAGAAGAGGGACTTAGTCCCTTCTAGTACTCCTGGATCAAAGGGAGGCATCAAGGCTTCACATTGATTTGTCTTCCAGGAGACTCTTCTTCTGTACAGGACTGGGGGCTGAGGGGTGTGCCTGGGCCAAGTTGAGGCTGAGGGAGAGGCCTGGAGAATACAACTGGGTGGGGGCAGGCTGCTAGAGTGACACCCTGCCCTCTCTCTCACCTCTGAGATGACCAGAAGTGGCAGGCAGGAGCCAGCAGAGGGCTCTGCTGCCTGTAGACCTGATCAGCTGACAAGATACACCCTGTTGTGTGTAGACAGGCTCCTTAGAACATAGGAAGACAGATGAGCCTATATGGGCACATCCTGTACATGTTACAGGTGGTTGTAGGGTTATAGGGGCTTGGCACAGACTGTGCATTCAGTGGGACTGGATCTCAGACAGGAGCCCCACATTGAGCCAGAAAATTTTCATCGTCTGCCACCTCTGCCTGGGCCAGGACTGAAAGAGGATCAGTGGCCATCAATAGCAAGGATCTTCTGTGTGTTTTAGAGTTCTGAGAGTGTGGGGCCTCCACATGTGTGATGATCTCTAGGACCCCCAAAAGAACAGTAGCAGCCCTGAGAAGGTATAGACTGGAGCCCTGGGTCCTCCAGGCGGTGGCTATACAGGGTCCTGGGCAACTTGCTCTAAAATGTAACAGCAGATTAATTCATTCCACCTGCTATTAACTGCCTGCCATTTTTTTTCATTGTGATAAAAACATGTAATATAAAATGTATGAGCCAGATGGTAATCCCAACCCTTGGAAGGCTGAGGCAAGAGGATGACCACAAATCCAATGCTAGCCTGGGCTACATAGTTAGTTCCAGGCCAGCCAGGCCTACAAAAAAATTATCACTTAAACCACTTCTAAGGGCTGGAGAGATGATTCAGCAATTAAAAACATGTGCTACCTTTACAGAAGGTCTGATCGCCCCTGTCAGGCAGCTCACAACTACCAGTTATACACATAACTCATACAATGTTTTTTAAAAATTTATTTCTGTGTGTGTGTGTGTGTACTCATACAGTAGTTTTAAAAAATTTATTTCTGTGTGTGTGTGTGCGCGCGCATGCGCGCGCACGCACATGCATGCATGCAAGCATGTAAGTGCAGGTGCCCTTGGAGGTGAGAAGTATCAAATCCCCTTTGAGCTAAAGTTACAGGCAGTTGTTAGCTGCCTGAATTGCGTGCTGGGAACTGAACTCAGGTCCTCTGAAAGAGCAGTATGTGCCTTGACTGCTGAGCCATCTTTCCGGTCACCCAAAATAAATATATTTAAAACATTTTTATTTTGTGGGTATGAATGTTTTGCCTGCATGTATCTAAGTGCCCCATGTGTGTGTAATGTCCACGGAGGCCAGAAGAGAGCATCATATCCCTGGAACTGGAGTTAAAGAATGTTGTTAGCCACCATGTGAGTGCTGGGAACTGAACTGGAGGAGTAGTTGCCAGTGCTTTTAACCACTGAGCCGTTTCCGAATGCCCCCCCCCCAATAATTCTTTAAACCATTTTTAAGTGTGTCATTAGTATCGTTGCATTGTTGTATATTTCTAGAACCCTTCATCTTTTCAAGCTGAAATTCTTTTTTTTAAAAGACAGGTTTCCCTATAGCCCCAGATGGCCTGGAACTTGCTATGTAGACCTGGCTGGCCTTGAACTCAACTTCTCCTGCCTCTGCTTCCCCAGTGCTGGGATTAAAGGCATGCACCACCATGCCTGGCTATCTCTATGAATCTTAAGTGTGACATGTAGCTGGAATTGAATAAAATCTCTTCTTTTTTGTCCGTTTTAGTTCATTCAACATGTCTTTGGGGCTTATCCTTATTGAAGCATGCATAAAAACTTCATTCCTTTTTAAGGCTGAGTAATGTTCCACTATATGGATGCTGAGTAATGTTCCACTATATGGATATACTGTATTTTATCACACATATCATAGTGTTCATTAACTTATCCATAGCTTAATGCTTGGATCTCTTCTACTTACTACCCATTGTGCAGAGTACTGTTATGAACATATGCATACAAACAGTTTCTGCTTTTGGTTCTTTGGGGTATATATTCAGTAGTGGAACTGCTGGATCATATTTAAGTTTTGGCAGAAGCTCCATACTGTTCCCCATAGCAAGTATGTTCTCATGCATTCCCACCAACCGTACAATTCCAATTTCCTCACCGTCTAAATAATTTATCTCTCTCTCTCTCTGACTTCTGGGGGATCGAACTCAGGTCCTCATGCTTGCAAGATAAGCACTCTACTAACTAAGCTACTGCCCCGGCCCAGTAATTGAATAATCGGGAGCCTACTCTAGACAAGGCACTCTAGGAAAAATCCATTTCTGAAAAAACAATAGCTCTCCTTAGAGAATTATCAGTCCAAAGGGAAAGATTGCAGTCACACCCTGGGGTCGTCTCGGTCTCCTATGGGGACAGATAGATGCAGGTCCTCAGACACCCCAATGTGCTGTGGAACATTAAATCCTTACTCTCAGGGATATGCCAGTGTGATGGGGAGAGGCATAGCCTCTTCCTGCTGGGAGTCCATGTGTAGGCTTAAAGAGAAGAGAGGATACCCAGAGGATTTCAGCCAGCCTAGGGACTGCTGGGGTGGAATGGTGAGGGATGGAGGGGACTGTGGTGGGCCCTGTCCTATGCTGCCTGTGGTTGCCCTGGCAATGGCCCTGGTGTTTACTTTGTGGCTAAGTCCAGGCTCACTCTCTTCAGCAAGTGCTCATTTCCCACCATGAGCAAAGACACTGTCTTTGGCCCCCTCTCCCTTGGCGTCCCTGAGGCGGCACCAGCCTTCCTGCTGGGCGGAGGGCCTGCCAGCCTGGCACTTTTTCCATGCTCCTTGTCTGCTAGGAGGAGCCTCCACTTGGGTCTGCACTAACCATTCCCAAAGAGCCCAAAAGCTAGGCCTCTGGGCCTGCTAAATCTGTGAGGGAAGCGGGTGCCTCTGAGCCCATGAAAACCCAGGGTAAGCTGTGGGAGGGGCTGTGCTACTCCTGAGGGTAGGCGAGTGCCTATAGCTGTGAGTGAATGCTGTGTCACCGTGTTTTTTTTCAAATCCAGTGTCTGCATGTCTGGATGTCAAACAGCTTGCATTTATCAAACCTCTACTGTGTACTCTGCGCTTGCTCTGGAACTTTTTTTGCTGTTGTTGTTTTGAGATATGATCTCACTATGTAGACCAGGCTGGCTTCAAACTGTCTTCCTGCCTCAGCCTCCATAGTGTTGAGGTTACAGGTCTATGCTACCACACTCAGCTAAGACTTTCTTTAATTGACTTAATTCTCTCAACATCCTTTGAGTGTAAGCTCCTATCACCCCTTTTTTATTGGCATGAATCCAAACTTTGTTTGGGATTGTCTTTGTCCCTCCTGACAACTGGATGTCAAGCACAGATTGCTTCCTTCTCTCACTAGCATTCTTCTTCCTTGGCTGTGACCTATTTTGTTGGGGGTGTGGCATATCACAGACCATCCCATTCTTGGGCACAATGGCCTGAGAGGGGGAAAGCATGGGATCTAGGAAGACCCTTTGAACCACCTAATGCCTGCTGGCCACACCATCAAAGGGTACCCAAGCTCCCAGCTGCTGGTGGTGTGTACATGGAGGGGCTGGGAGCTGCAGCTTGCCTGGCCGGCTTGTCAACTTGGCCTGTTGGGACATGTCAGAAGGGGCCTCTGCCCCAGCAGAGCTGGGAACCAAGATCTGAATGGGGCTAAAGGGTGGAGGAGGCCCAGGAGGTACTGCCCTAGAGGGAGGAGACAGGGCCAGGGAGCAGAGGCGTGGGCCCAAGGCCAGGAGTTATATATGCATTGCCCACATGCCTGGGATGGCCCTTACTGTAGAATTGTCCTGTGTGTGAGGTTGTGGGTGGCTGTGGGCCTGTGTTTCGTGGTGTATGAGAGCAGTTGGATGATTCTCCAGGGTAGGCCCCTTGTTGGCCACCTGTGGTTTGAGACTTAGGGTCTGAGAGGAGGTGCTGAGCAAGCCAGAGGAAGGAAAAGCTGGCTGGACTGACCTTGAGCTCCTGTCTCTGGCTTCCTGAACTACAGGCTCCACAGTACTTTACTATCAGCTTCCCTCCTTCTGTCCCTGACCCTTGGGCTCCAGGACAGGTCTCCTCCCTTTCCCTAGTTCCTGGTGGTCAAACTCAGGCCTTGCAGACTTCCGCTCTTCTAGCCCTGACCATCCTCTCCTGAAAGGGCTAGCCTGAGAGCCTTTGCCCCCACCACTGCTCTTCTCAGACACCCAGGCCTCTGATATCAGAAGCTTTCTTTGTGTGTGGGGACTGCCTAATGGTGGCAGTGAGGACAGTTGGCTGGGTCTGAGTCTAGAGCTGAGGGACCCCTGAGGCTTCAGGAGCTGGGAGTCTGGGAGATACTCCTGAAGGAAGGGCTCTGCAGGCAGGGACTGTGTGTGTCTTAAGTTTCCAAGGGTCTCACCTCTCGGCCCTATGGCACCACTCCAGATGTGGTAGTTGAATGGCTAACCCAGAGGGTACTATAGACAGATCTGGAGGTGGGGTCAGAACCCTGGGATACAGCCCGTGTCACCAAACCAAGGCCTTCTCCTTTTCTGTGCCTTGTCTTTTTTTGAGCTTTTTTTTTCTGTAATAATAATAAAAAAAATGGGAGCCAGGTATAGTGGTACAGACCTATAACCCCAGCACTTGGGAGGTGGAGGCAGGAGGATCAGAAGTTTAGGGTTATCCTTGGCTACATAGTTTGGGGCCAGCCTGAGTTACATGAGACCCTGTCTCCAAAAAAGCAAAAAGCCAACAACAACAAAACAAAACTGAGCTGGGAGTGGTGGCATATGCCCCTAATCTTAATACTCAGAAGGCTTGAGGCAGAGGAATCGCCATGACCAGCCTGGGGCACACACAGAGTCTCATGCCTGCAGCACCACCTGTGAGATCCTGTTTAAAAAAAAAAAATTAAAGAAAACTGGCTACTGCGGATATTCTGCACTTAGGGAAGGGTCACAAGCAAAAGTACTTTCCAGAATTTTGGGTACTGTCCCTTTAGGGGTGTAGTCTTTGTGCCTCTCCAGGGAACCTCAGGAAGATAGGTGGAGTCGATTTTGCCAGCTGGTCCACTTAGGGGGCTGGGAGGAGTTGGGCCAGCGGGTGATTCCTGAAGTGGGGGAGGAAGTGGGCAGGGTGTGGGGGGAGGACACACTGGGCAGGAAGGCTTGGAATAGAATCTCAGCAACGCCTGGTATTTCCCAGGCTTACCCCCTCCCCCTTGGGCTCTGGGGCCCACCCCACATTCCTTTCCCAGAGGAAACAGGCTTGAGTGGGCTCCCCAGGCCTAGAAGCTCATTTGTTCAAGTTGTGTCCCACCTTTGAGGCCCTACTGTGTGCAGTGCACACCTCTCCTCTCCTGTGCCTCCCTGCTGAGGCAGCCTTCTCTGCCTCTACCAGATTAAAAGGCAAGAAGTGGACACTGGAGATTACTGGTCTCTTTCAAGGTTTCTGTAGGTCTGGACACAGATGCCCCAGGCAGTCTCTACCTCTGCTCTCTCTCCCTACAGCTCTCAGAGCTGTTGAAGTCTCAATCAGACACACAACAGCACTAGTCAGCCGTGAGAGACCCATGAAATATAAGAGTGAAGAGTCTCTTTCCTTGGATATAGGATCTGGCTTTGCAGCAAGAGAAAAGACAGTTAGGGACCTGGGAAGATGGCTCATGGGGTAAAGGCAGCTGACTGTACAAGCCTGAGACCTGGGTAGAAGGCGAGGACTGATTAACACCTGAGGTTTTGCTTTGACTTTCACATGCAAGAGATGACATGTGTGCTCTTCTGATCGCATACTCATAAACAAATGCTTAAGAAAGTAAGGGAAGGCATTTAGGCAGCTGGAAGGACTTACTGGCTACTTGCTGGTAAAGCAGACCAGATGGGTGAGCCAAGGATATCTTTGTGTCTTTGCATTCCACTCAGGGTCCCAGCATCAACATGACTGCGGCCGTCTTGGTGGGGATGGCACCTGGTCTATCTATGAGGGTCTGGTGTTCGGGAGGAAGTAACAAGGAGGAGCAGAGCAGGAGTTGGTCAGACCCAGAGTCCTTGGTTTCCTAGCCATCTAGAGACTGGGAGAGATGCAGACTCAGTCTTGCTGTCCCTGACTGCCCTGCTGTCCCTGACCGGTCCTTTCCTGCTCTCCCTGAGTCCTGACTCAGCTCATGGCAGCCTTGCTCTTCCCGTCGGGCTTCCGCAGGGTGGAGGTGGGGGTCCAGCTCCTGCATGGGCCCCACAAGCAGCAAACAGGAAACAGGAGAACAAAACCACTCTCTGGCTGACATGGTCGGTCCGTGTTCCCCCCCTTCCCCAGGCCTCACCCTCACCCTTCTTCCTCTGTTCTTCCCTCCCTCCATCCTGCCCACCCCTACCTCTGTCCCCACTCTCCTCTTCTATTCCTTTCCTGCTCTATTACTTCTCACATAGGCCACCTTCCTGGCACATCTTTGCTGGGGGCAGTGACTGACAAGATGGGTCTTCCCAAGAGGCTTCCTTGTGGGCCTCCTTCCCAGATGGGCTCTTGGCTTGTGTCCCCTGCTGCCATAACAGGCTGGGTGCCCCGGGCCTCCCTTTCCTTCCCTGTGTGTAAATTAGGCCACAGTGTGTAGTTCTAATGACAAGGGCTTTCGTGCACTTGGGGTAGGAATGGTGGTGGAGAATACTCACTAGCCAGGCTCCTGCCAGCCCTGCCCCTGCTGGTCAAGAGTTTGAAGAACCAGGAAAGGGGAGAGGGCATCAGCCAGGAGGCTGAGCAACACAGGCCAGCCTGAAGCCGACCCTCAGCTCAGCTCAAGGATGAGGGCCCTGGGGAAGAGGAATGGACATGCTTCCCTCTGGGGGTGATGGATTGGGGTCCCCCTGCAGCTTGAGGGTGCTCTTATTACTCTGCCCCACTTTGCTCTGGGTTGGCAGTGTGTGCACCCCTGGACACACTGGACAGCCTGTTTGTGTATGGTTAAGTGAGCACCTCTGGCGTTTGAGGGTCTGGTGTACTTTCAGGGGCACAGTGCTTGTGCTTGCAAATGTGTCCTCCATCAGATGGGGGTATTTGCATGGAAGAGTGTCCAAAATGTATAGCTGTGACAGCTCACACTGGGAGTCTGTGAGGATGGTGTGTCTTAGGGGGACCAGTGTAGGGCTGGGTGTGGAGGATGGCTGTTTGCTGTGTGTGAGGCCCACAGCTTGCATGTGTTTCTGAGGGTGAGTAAAGCTGATGTGAGTTCTCGTGCCTGTGCAGGAAGGGCCCACCGTGTGGTCTGGACAGTCTGAATCCGTGTGTTTTCAGGGTGTCGTCGATGTGTGCCCTGTCTGCGCGGGGACCGCTCAGCGCCTCTGGCATGGGGCCAAGGTTGGGCTGGCGCGGCGCCGGGGCCGCCCCGGAGGGGGAGGCGTCTGTCCGAGCGACTTGCCGGCGTGTCCCTGCTCCTCTCGGGCGCCTTCACCCGGGCGGCACGGGAGGCGCGGCCCCCGCTCCAGCCGTCCTGCCGCCGTCCGCGCGGGACGGCCGCCCCCTCGGGGGCCCCGGGCCCCGGGCCCGCGGCTCCGGGGGGCGGACGGGGACCTCTGGGCTGCGCCTGCCGCGCGGGGCCCCGAGGACGACCCCTGCCGGGCGCCGAGCCCCAGAGCCCCGCGCGGGCCGCCCGGCTCCGGAAGCCAGGCCCGCGGCGCTCTGGGGCCGCGATGCTGGCCGCGCCCGGGGGTCCCCGCAGGCCGCTCTGGTGGGCAGCGCCGGGTGGCGCGTGGAGCGCGCGGGCGCCGGGGGCTGGCGCTGGGAACGCGCCGTCGGTGTGGACTGCAGCGCCCCGGAGCCGCGCTGCCTCTGGCTGCCCTACCTCGGCCACCGAGACCGCCGTGCGCCCGCGCTGCGCCGGGCCAGGGTGAGCCCCGGGCCAGGGTCGGGCAGGAGCCGGACGGTCGGGGGCTGTGGGCGACCGTGTCAACTTTCTAGCTGGCGCGCTCTGCATTCCCGGACGCGTGTCCTTGGAGTGGGGAGTGGAGTGTGTGAGGAGGTTGAGAGAGGAGGTAAGGAGGGGGCGTCTGTGTGGCCACTCTCCCAGGGGTGCTGGATGGAAGCCCCCGCCTGGGTGATGGCTCCCACGGGCTCAGCCCGCCTGGCTTACTAGCAGTGGATGGATGGAAGGAGCTAATTACTGGAGGAGTCGCTGCATATGTAAAACTTGTGGAGTGAGTGGGCTGGCAGGGACCCCGCGACAGTTAGGCGTAGGGTCACTAACCCTAGCCCTGTGCCTGCCACTCCGCTCTCCCCACCACAAGGACGTGGGCCCAGGCACATAAGGGTTTTCTAGTGGGCAGAAGAAGCTGAGGTGACAGACTTTCCCAGCAAGTAGAGTGATCCCAGGACCAGAAGCCTTTCCTCTATGTCCGGGGTCTGCCAGGTTGGGCACCCTGTTGGGCCTCAGTGCTGTGCTGGGCAATGACCTCCTTATGCTGGGGTGAGGAGTGGTGGAGGAGTAGTATTCCAGAATTCCATAGCATATCCACTTCTGCCTGATGTGTGATGTGGGGCCCTCTGCCCTTCTCCATCAGCAGTTGTTTTTTCCTGGATGTCTTTGTTTTCCTAAATGAGGGTGAGAGTTGCTTGCAAATAGTTCTCAGCCAGGAGACTTTCATCAGCATGGTATCTAGGTCCCCACTCTGTCCCCACTTCTGTGTCCCTGTTAGAGTCAGAGCTGTGGGAGCTGAGCTAGATGTCTCCCATCTTCCTGGTTCTCAGCACAGATCTTCCTGTTTCTGTACCTTGCACCTTCCTCCCCTCAAGATGAGAGCAAGACCCAGTATTGTCTCAGGTCAGAGGGGAGGAGGAGAAGAAACCTGCATATAAGGTAGGGTGAAGGATTGAGGTTAAGTCTGAGGAAGAACTTCCCACAGGGGAGCAGCCAGCCCTGACTGGGTCTGTGGAATCTCTTCTTCTGACAGGGGTGTGGTGACTATGGCAGGGGGACTACTAATATTCTCAGGAGACTAATTGGAAAGGGTGGGAGACTAGACCTAGAGGAAAGAACAGAGGAAATGGAGAGGCAGAGATAAGAGAGGGGGCGCCTGTAGTAACTGGGTGAGGAGGGACCATCGGAGGAAGGCATGCCCACTGCCCTGGATTATAGGCAGGTCCCCTCAGGGAGTGGCACCCCCAGGCAGCTGGCAGCTTTAGGCAGGATGTGTGTGCAGGGGGTGGGGTGGGGAGCATGTGGGGACCTGTCCCAGCCACTTCTCATCACTGGGGCAGCTGGTGGCTTAAACCTTAATCCAGGACACCAGCAAAACAATAGGCCCTGCAAACAGCCTCAGTTCTGAACCCCGGCTGGAGCAGGGAGGTAGGTCGGCCCATACCAGTGGGGAACAGGAGTCTCTGTGAGAGGGGCACCAGGGCCCCCAGGTCTTCTTTTCTATCAGCAGAAATAAATCCCTAGGATTTCAGAACTCAAGGAATTTCCAGTGAATGTTCTTGGGGCTCCCTAAACCCCATAGATGTGGGGCTGTTAAAGGAGGTGGTAGGAAGCTTTTGGGTCTCTAAGGGCTTTGGGTTAGAGGCAAGTACTCATTCAGCCTGCCCAATGGATATGGAGCTTTGAGACTCTGTGGGAGGTCTCTTGCTTTTCTTAGAGCCTGTCTCATCTTCTCTGAATACAGTCTATCTGTCTCATACCTTTTACTTTACCAAGAAGGACATTCATGGCAGTCTCTGTCTTTCCTCTCTTGCCTCCTGTCCTAGATATAGCCCTGTGTGGCACCCTCAGTTCTTGTCTTCATACAGTCTGCTGTGTTATCTGGGGGAATCCCAAGCATTCCATCAGGTTGGACAGAGAGCAGTATCCCCCACCCGCCTTTCCAGTGAACTGGCCAGAGCTCTGGGCTGGGCTCTGCAACCTCAGCAAGTCCCTTCAGTGGCCTGGTTCAGTCTATTCACTTATAGCTCTTGGTCCCTTGCTCCTGGAGGGTGCCTCTGTGTGCCAGTCTGTACTGAAATGAGGCTCTGTGCTGTGTGCATGCACGCGTATAAGACTGCTTATGTGCACCTGTGCCCATGCCAGTGTGGCATAATGTGTATGTGTGTATATTTATGGGTCTTGCCTGCGTGCTCATTTGTGTATGTGCCTGTGTTTGTGGTATGTTCTGCATGCACGCGTGTGTGTTACATCTGTGTTGGTGAGAGTGTGCAAGGGTTCCATGTACAACTTCCCAGGCAGGAAGGCTGTGTGTGCAGTGTCTGGCACATAGTAGATGTTCAACAAATGTTTGCTAATTGAATAGATGCCTGACTCACAGCAACTAATTTTCAGGGAGGCAAAGTTCCCATGAGGGAACTGAAGGGAGAACCCAGAGGGAGAAAGTTATTGGGCTGCTGAGGGTGGGAGGGGAAGGAGGTGGTGCCGGGTTGGGGCAGGGAGGCCATGGATACTGGCTGTCTCTTTTAGCTCCTAGGCTCCTAGACTCCCAGGTGGCGGGAGGGAGGTGCAAAGCCCTGAGCATGAACCAGCAGTACTTAACCACCTCCCTCTGTTTCCACAGCTGCCACTGGGTCCAAGAGATGGGTGCTCTTCTGGGCGCCCCCTCCCCTGGCAGGGCCCAAGGACACTGCTGCTGCACAAAAGTCTCCAGGACGGCTTTGGCTTCACTCTGCGCCACTTCATCGTGTACCCACCCGAGTCGGCTGTGCACTGCAGCCTGAAGGTACACCCACCTTGTCAGTGCCTGGCCACCCCAAGCAGGATGCTCGATGGGAGGGGGAGGCTGCTGGCCTATCCTAGACCCCTGTCAGAGGATTTCCTCCTGGGTTCCAGCCTGGCTTCTTTCTGTTGTAATCTAGGAGAGCTATCGGGAGGTAATGCCAAGGCTGGGACACTTGTTGTGTGACTGTGGAGAAACTCTTCTAACTTTCTGGACTGTGTCCTGTCAGTGGACACAGAGGTGGGAAGTTGGGAGAGTTCCCCCTACCCCCCATGCATAGTCTCTAGAAAGGGAATGATCAACTTGGGAAGCTGGGGTTCCTGGGGCTCTGGGACTCACTTGTCCACTGGCTCTTTACATGGGTCTGTCTTCTCTGTCCCCAGGCTGAGGGATCAGGGTGCTTATCTAACACACCTCTAGGACCCCAGGTAGAGTGCCCCAGGCCACAGTTTGTTTCCTGGAAAGAGCCTCAGGCAGGATCCAGAGACCCTCAGGCCCTATTCCTAACCCAATCCTATCTCACTGTGGATTTAGAGCCATATCACCACTCTCTGACTCAGTTTCTCCTGATGTAACTTGAGCTTTCATTGCCTTGACCTCTAAGAGCCCTTCCAGTCCTAATGTAGATGCCTCAGGCTCTCTGAGTCACAGAACCAGAACTTCTCAGGTCAACTCAAGGCTGTGGGCTGGGGAGAAGGTTCCCAAAAGTGAAGAGGAGCGTGGAAGACAGGCGGGTGGCCAGGCAGCAATCGGGACTCCCAGTCTTTCTTCCTGAAGAGGAGACAGAGTCACTTTGAAGTGATAAGCCCTTCTTTCTCCTTCCCCCAGGACTGGGATCGTCCTTCACAGTTATTTGGGGACTCTTTTGGGAACCTTGGCCCAGCTGCCACACATCGAGTTTCTTTGTATCTGTGTGCTTGCATATCTCTGCACATGTGCATGCCTGTGTGTGTCTGTGTTGTATGTGTATGTCATATGCTGTGTAACTTTCACATGTATCTAATTCTTCAATGCCTGGATCACCACTGCCACCAGCTGTGGTTATGCCTAAGAATGGATGTGGGGCTAATAGTGTCTGTCATCAGATGCTCAAAGACATAGTCCTTCACTCTCCAGGACCCGCAGTCCTTTCCTCTTTTCTGACCCCTGCCACCTTGGGACCCTGCAGAAGGGCGATGGTGACAGAAGCCGTGGTTTAGGGTGGTGAGCTCCCCTTATAATGGAACCGTGGCCAGTTCTGGGGTAGGGTAACCAGGGGTGACTCTATCCTTTTCCAGAATCTGCCTAGGACTAAGATAGAACCTTGGTCTTGAGGCAGGAAGGAGTCCAGAGTTCTTTGCCTAGGAGTCTATAGGAACTCAGCTGTCCAAATGTATCTATCTGCCTCTGCCACCAGCTGTCCATGCTGTCAACTCACATTAGCAAGCACTCACCCTTTCATGGGAAGCTGGGCAGAGGACCATGCTCCAGCAACACTCAGCATCCTTCTTAGCTAGTCTGGCTGGGCTTCCAGAGAGTCCTGAGTTTGCGCTTTGGTTCTGCTGCTGGTGTTGCTGAGTAGCCTTTGACAAGTTATGCCCAGTTGTCTGTAAAATGGAGATGACCCGAAGGCCCAGTCAGCTCTAAAATGCTACATCCTGTTGGCTCAGACTGTGTTTCCTGGTTTCTCTCCAAATCCAGTGCTCTTTTCCTTCACCAAGAATGGTCCCCCAACAGGTCTCCCTGATCCCTGCATCTCACTGCTAGATCCTGTCCTCTGCCTGACAAAAGCTCCTGCTTATCAACCTTCCCTGGCCCCTCTTCTGTCCTTTTAAACTGAAATGCTTTAATGTGACTTCTGTCACTTGCTGGTGTTGGCCGTGCTTTAGCTCTGCATATTTAGTCCTAAGTGCACGCACACACACCCCTCCACCCCGCTCCCCCAACCCCCCGCCCAGCTAATCGGGCCTCCCAGTCCATTCCTGAGAGAGATAGCCCTGTTTACACTTGTCAGGCTGCTTATCTAAGTATGCCTGGGTCCTCTGTGTGTGTGTGTGTGTGTGTGTGTGTGTGTGTGTGTGTCTGTATGTGCATGTCCTCCTCCCTTTGCCTGCAGACTCCTTAAGGGACAGGGGCATTAGTCTCTGTAGATTGGGGGTTATCAGAAGCCCGAGATGCTGGGGTGCTGGGATTGGCAGGTGTGAGAGTAGGGAGCATATGTTACTGGAGAATCCAACCTAGGACCTGGTACCCTTCTCATAGCTATCCTGTAAGTTCACTGCTGGCTGACTAGCTGGAAAGAAATAAGAGTTGGGGAGCTCAGCCCCTCCCCCACACAACTGGGTCTCTGACATGATGCTGATGCTGCTGAGGGCAGGACAGCGGCCATACCCATCTCTCTATTCCCTGCAGGAAGAAGAGAATGGAGGACGAGGACGAGGCGGAGGTAAGAGGGTGGGGCAGGGGTAGATAGGGCTTGGGCTTCAGTTTCTTTCTCTGCATTCCATCACACCTTCCTCCTGTCCCTGTCTAGCCTTTCTCTGTGTTGCTGGACAGCCTGCTCCAGCCATCTCCTCTTCACTCTCCTTCCTCCCCAAGTTCCCCCTCATGTTGTCTTCCGACGGGCCCCGTCCCACTGCCATCTCACACTCTGAACACTGAATGGCAGATGCCCATATGGTCCCGCCCTCTCTCTACTTTCTCCCTGAACAAGGCCCAGACCGAGGCTGCAGGCCCTCAGGGGCCAGGGTTGAGGTGTACTGAGCATGTACTCATCTTGTGGGGTTCTGAGAGGGGTTCTGAGAGGAAGATTGGGGTCCTGAGGTCTATCTTAAAATGTGAGCCTAACTTTCCTTGCTGTTACCTTTGTTCCCCCAAGAGTTTCTTGCACCACATGTGGGATTACAGGCATGTTATCTCAGCATTGGGGCAGGGGCAGATGGATCTCTATGGCTTCCAGGCCAGCCTGGTCTACGTAGTGAGTTCCAGACCAGGCAAGGTGATATAGTGAGACCCTGTTTCGAACAAAACAAAACACCTACACAAAAATGAAAAACAAGGGGCTGGAGAGATGGCTCAGCGGTTAAGAGCGCTGACTGCTCTTGCAGAGGACCCAGGTTCAATTCCCAGCACCCACATGATGGCTAACAACCATCCATAACTCCAGTCCCAGAGGAGCCAACACCCTCTTCTGACTACTTTGAGTGCTGCACGACACGAGTGCAGTTATACACATGCAGGCAATACATCCGTTTACATAAAATAAAAATAATAAATTGTTTTAAAAGAATAAAAAAGCCATGGGTTTGAGTCTTCAAAACTTGATAGGCACCTCTTTTTTAAGCTATTAATTTTTATTGTTTGTGTGTAAAGTGTGTTTGTGGGTGCTTGTGCCAGACCATGGTGAGTATATAGAGGTCAAAGAACAACTTGGTGGAGTTGGCCAACTCCTTCCACCTTAATGTGGGTTCCAGGGATAAAACCCAGGTGGTTAGGCTTTCCTGAAAGTGCCTTACCCCCTGAGCCATCTCACCCACCCTACAGAGCCCCTTCCCTTTGTCTGTGGCTTGTATGTGTGACTGTCCTCCACTTGACAGTGAGCTCTGGAAGGGCAAGGACTGAGTGTGACCATCTGTGCTGTGTAGCCTGGCTTCTAGTATAGGATAGGGGCTCAGCAAATATTTGTGGATAGCCTTGTGTGTCCCTGGAGGCAGTCCTCCCCAGTGTGGCCCTGTGTCCTGCTGTGGGCATCCCATCCATCCTATAGATGTACAGGTTTCTGCATGCTTGTGTCTGTGTGTGATCATCCTCTGAGTGTGTGTCCCCTGTGTGTGTAGCTGTGCATGGGTGTGACCTTCAGCAGCCACCCCCAGCTAACCTGGCTGATGCCCACCAGGACCATCTCCCCGGCACCGCCTGGAGCCCATGGATACCATCTTTGTCAAGAATGTGAAGGATGGTGGCCCTGCCCACAGGGCGGGGCTTCGCACAGGTGAGCCTGCCCAGTGGCCTGGTTCACTACACCTCTCTGGGATCCAGATGTTGGGGAGGTTCCTGTTCTCCTGCTGTCATTCACATCTGGTACAGGGGGCCTTTGGCCTTTCCACTTTGGCCTTACATATGGTTGCACCTCTTGTCCCTAGGAGACAGGCTTGTGAAGGTGAATGGGGAGAGCGTCATTGGGAAAACCTACTCCCAGGTCATAGCTCTGATTCAGAACAGGTGAGCTCTCCTGCCTTCCTCCTCCTGAAGGAGCATTGAGCCCACACCCACACCCAGGGCCCAGCGACCTGGCTCCCTTTCCCCCCAGACCCTGTTGCCTCGGGTGGCCTGACCCTCTCCCTGTCTCTGCAGTGATGACACTCTGGAGCTTTCCATCATGCCCAAAGATGAAGACATCCTCCAGCTGGTGAGTCCTGCTTGCCGGCACACAGCCTTCTCCTCCAGCTCCTGTGGGAGAAAAGAAAAGGAAACACAGCCTGGCATTGCCTAATTCGTGCTGCCAGACCCATCCCTGGGCTGAGGCTGGTTGTTGCTTCACTCGAGGCTGCTCTGTGCTAGTGAGTGGGGAGGCGCTGGCCTTGGCAGGCAGGATTCCTGCCAGAGTATCTGAGAGGAGGGTGGCCCAGCGGGCCCTGCCAGCCTGGCATGTTCTTGTTACTCCTGTGAATGACTTCTGCTCCCCCTCCCCACTTGGCCTGAGACAGCATGACGCTGTAGGTATGTCAATACCTGCACACACCAAACTCCTACCTTTCAGCATTTCCCACTGACTCCACCCTCCTTTGCATAGCACTATACAACACAGCTCACCATAGACTCACATAGCATCCTAGGCCCTGGCTACCATACAGACAGCCCCCAGTGCCACCACAGTTAACCCTTTGTATCACAGTGCACCATACAACCTGTGCAGCACACAGCAGGACCTCACAGTGGTCTCACTGGAACTTCTGTGCCCTGTAGCACACATGCTGCACTGCACTGCAGTGCATATGCCTGAATTCTGGGCTGCTGTGACGTAAGCACACACTGGCATGTTATCAGTACAGTGCAGCACACAGATGGGACAGCATGCTGCAGCCTGTCTCAGATACCTGTTCTTAGCAATGCCCAGAATCCCAAATTTATACACGTGGGATTTGCATTCTGAACTCACTGCCCCCCATGCCTCAGCACATCTAGAATATAACAGGGAGAGTGCTATCCAAAGGCAAGTCCCACAGATGTTGCATGAAGCAACCTGAGAGTCCTGTGCCTGGAGCCTGGGACAGTCCCCCTTGCCTAGTGCCCTGTTTCTTGGTCTCATGAATCTCAGCCAGATGCCAGCTTGCTTGCCCCTGAGGTCACTGCCCCTTAAGGGATGACCAAGGGCCAAGCCCCAAAGCGCCAGAGCCACTGTGCTGGCTTTGGCTCTGGCTCTCATCACCACTGTAATCACAGGGCCACACTTGGCATGATGCCTCCCTGGGAACTCCTGACCTCAATTGTCCCTTTGCTCTTCCTGGGGATGAGGAGCAAAGAATGGAGGCTCAGAGAGGTGGATGGCTTACCCCAGTCTCAAAGACTGTGCCTGTACACTCCCCTCAGGCTGAGGGGGTCACAGGGCAGGACTCTGGGGCACCCTGGCAGGCTCCAGCTGCCAGGAGCAAGGGGTGTCAAGGACAGCAGATTTGAATTCTGCTACCCAGACCCAAGTGGGCTGGCAGCCCCTTATGTCAACATCTGGGAGCTTCCACTACCCCGCCATCTCCGGCCAGCCAGAGGGTGGGGCTCAGGCATTCCTGTGGTTGGGAGCCAAGGCTGGAGGCCAATCGGGCGGCGGCAGCTGCTGACGCCACCACCGACGCGGTGAGGGCTCTCCACACCCATCCTCCCTCCTCCTGCCGCCAGGCAGCCGAGAGAGAGCCGGGTGGGGGCAAGGGGGAGCTGCCGGGAGGGACGATTGAGAGGATAGAGGGATCCAAACCATCAGGGTAGGGGCTGTGGTGGTAGTTGGCAAGGCTGGGGGCAGGGGGACGGGAGAGCAGGATGCTGCCGCTGCCACTGTGATACTGGGAGCCCTGGGAGCCAGCAGGATGGCAGGAAGGAGAGGTATGTGTCGCTGGCCCTGGGTGCTAGGCTGGAGGGGCCAAGTGTGCAGGGGTGTGGTTAGCCCGTTCTGGTCACATGATGTTTGTGCCTGGGACTGGAGGGGTAGTTGTGTGTGTGTCTGTGTCTGTGTGTATCTCATTGTGTCTGCTGTGAATGTGATGTATGTGTATGTCTCAGGGTGTGTATCTTCCCGTGTTTCCCTGAGATATGGTGATGTGTGTGTGTGTGTGTGTGTGTGTGTGTGTTTGACTTTATCCTTCTACCCTTTGCCATTTCACCCTGAGACTGGCCCCTCAGCTCAGCCAGTACTGGGCTGGGCCAGGGTCACAAGGCTGCTGTCCCTGGGGGAGCCGCCTCCTTTTTTGGCTGGGTTTGGGCTCCAGCCCTGTCACTCCTCAGCAGTGCAGCGTCAGCTTCAGCAGCCAGTGCCAAATTCCAGGCCTAGGGGTGGCGAAGGTGGCCCAAGACTCCTCAGCCAGTCTAGCTAGACCCTCCTCCAAGCTTCCCTCTGGGGAGCAGAGAAGTAGGCAAGTTCCTCTTCACCCCAAGGTTTAGAAGTTAGACCCCAGCTTGCCATCTGCATGGGATGGCCAGTGGGCCCTCTCAGTCTCTGCCTAGACCACCCTACGGTGGACACACCCCTTAGCCAGCTTTCTTCTGTCTTCTGCCAGCTTGACAGGTCTCTGCCCAAATTTCTCCACTTCACCCCGAGGGCTGTGGACATCACTGGACATAAAGGAACAGTAGGCGTCAGAGGCCAGGATCGGGGGAGGACCCCAGCAAACAAATGTTGGAATGTTTATGGCTTAAAAGCTGTCCTTGTCATAAGACTTAGAAAAATCCTGCTCCTTTGTGTGTGTGTGTGTGTGTGTGTGTGTGTGTGTGTGTGTGTGTGTGTGTGAAGGCCTCTCACTTCTTTGTGCTCCTCCTGGACTCCACTTGGAGCACACCCTCTCGCGCGCGCTCAGGATGCCCCTACTTAATCCTTTCCCTTCAGCGCCCTTTTGAGAACTGTAATATCCTAGGACTCTCTTATTTCTGGCCTCTGGGTCCTGTCTGGTCCTGCTCACATGCCTCCGTGTCTCTGGCCAGGCCTACTCACAGGACGCCTACCTGAAGGGCAACGAGCCGTATTCTGGAGAGGCCTGCAGCATCCCAGAACCTCCCCCACTCTGCTACCCCCGGAAGACCTATGCCCCACCCGCCCGGGTCTCTGCCTGGGCCACTATGGTGCCTGAGCCCATCTCAGCACTGCCCACGAACCCCCGGAGTCCTGCTGCCCGGAGCGACCCAGGGCCCCGTGTCCCAGCTGCCACCCGCGCCCATCTGGACAACTCTTCTTTGGGGATGAGCCAGCCCCACTCGAGCCCAGGTGCCTTCCCCCACCTCCCTGTGGAGTCCCGGACGCCCCGTGCCTTCCTGGAGCCCAACAGCCGGGTGCTTCCCAGTAGACTGGAGTGCCAGCAGGCTCTGTCACACTGGCTGTCAAACCAGGTACCCCGCAGGGCGGGGGAGAGAAGGTGCCCAGCCATGCCGCCCCGGGCCCGAAGCGCCTCCCAAGATCGTTTGGAGGATGTGACTACCCCCCGCCCATGGCCCTGCTCCACCTCCCAGGATGCCTTGAGCCAGCTGGGCCAGGAAAGCTGGCACCGAGCTCGCTCAGATGATTACCTGAGTCGGGCTACCCGCTCTGCTGAAGCACTGGGACCAGGAGCACTGCTGTCACCTCGCCTAGAGCGCTGTGGCTGGGCCTCCCAGCGTCCATCTGCCCGCACCTCTGCCTGCCCTTCTCGAGACCTGCCAGGGCCTCAGGCCCCTCCCCCACCTGGCTTGCAAGGCCTGGACGATACGGGATACATTGGGTACCGAAGCTATAGCCCGTCATTCCAGCGTCGGACTGGCCTTCTGCATGCGCTCTCTTTCCGGGACTCACCGTTTGGGGGACTTCCTACCTTCAACTTGGCCCAGTCTTCTACACCATTCCCACCAGAAGCCGTGGAACCACCTAGGGTCGTCAGGCCGGAACCCAGCACCCGAGTCGAGCCTCCCACCGAGGATCACCGAGATGAGGTGGTGCTGAGGCAGAAACCACCTACAGGTCGCAAGGTCCAGCTGACCCCTGCAAGGCAGATGAACATTGGATTTGGTGATGAGTCCTCAGACCCAGAGGCCAGTGGGCGAGGGGAACGCCCAGGCAGGAAGGTGGCCCCTTTGGCCACCACAGAAGACTCTCTGGCTTCTATCCCTTTCATTGGTGAGTGGTGGTGCAAGCAGCTGGCTAAAGAGTCCAGTCTCTGCCCTGATGTGCCCCACCCACCTATTTACTCTGGGTATAAGACTGTGGGTGTGTGTCCAAAGCATCATCTGGGACCCCTGTCTGTCCATCCATCTTTCCAGTCGTCACTTGTCCCTCCCACCTCTCAGTCATTCATCCTCCAGCTTTTCTTCCCTTCCTTCTTCCCTTCTTCTGTTCAGTCTTCTCTTCTTTTGACCTTTTCATTCATTCATTAATCTATTACATCTACCCATTCACTATTCTTTGTTTTGTTTTGTTGTTTGGGCTTCTTGAGACAGGGTCTCCCTGTAGCTCAGCCGGCCTGGAACTCACTATGTAGACCAGGCTGGCCTTGAACTCTTGGAGGTCTGCCTGTCTCTGCCTTCCAGGCGCTGGGATTAAAATCGAGCGTTGCGCCTGGCCCATTCACCATTCTTAACCCATCTTTCCTTCCATCCTTCCTTTGTGTCTCATTCCTTGTTCTTTCTAGCCATCCTCCATGTCTCCAATGAGTGTTGGTCAGGCACCTTGCTAGGCTTTAGAGTCACCTGGGGAACAGAGCAAGCCAGTGGCATTGGAGTGAGGCCTGGAGCTCCACGATAGGGAAGGGCCTCATGGCCTATATGGGCGTGGTTGATGCTGAGCAAATCTTGGAAAAATAACACTGTGGTTAAGACTAGAAAGATTCGAGGTAGTTTGGGGAAGAAT
The DNA here is from genome assembly GCA_035773235.1 of Eospalax fontanierii. Lineage (NCBI taxonomy): Eukaryota > Metazoa > Chordata > Mammalia > Rodentia > Spalacidae > Eospalax > Eospalax fontanierii. The sequence continues at coordinate 71,742,499 of CM069531.1, forward strand.
GTTCAAGGAGAGAGACTAGGGTATGAAAGAGCCTGCAGCGGGAGAGGAAGAATGCTCTTCCAGGTTGTGTGGACCCTTCTGGTCCAAGGCCAAGCTTGGACTTTACCCTGAGAACAGGGAGGGCTGTGATGACTACCTGTAAAGTGTGTGTCCCCCCCGCAAAAAAGTTAGGCAACAGGGAAGAGGGACTTGGGTGATTCTTTCTGGCCTGCCTGGAGGGTAATGCCTCACCTCTGTATTGGGGGCAGGGGTGCAGGAAGAACAAGAAAAAGCCCAGGGTTGTGAGGGAGCAGGCTAAGCTGGGCCAGATCTAGGGGTATGGAGTATGGCCCAAGACCTGGAGATGAGAGTCTGGGCAGCCTAGGAATTAAGTCAAAAGCCTGGGCAGGGTGGAGAGAAGCCTGAGGTGTGGGTTCAGCCCCGTCTCAGTAAATCCTGGCTGAGGGCAGCTATCAGGTGCTCCTGTCTAAGGAAGAAATATAACCTTTGTTCTCAGGAAGCCACACGTCTGATAGAATAGAGTCTATGTCTTAGTGCTCAAGCCTACTCTAAGGAGGATGGCTCAGTTCCACTCCTGGGTGCCCTTGTGGAGAGGCACAGCCTGAGCGGAGACATTCTGTGGACATATGTGCTGGGTACAGTACCCTGGGCAGTGGGCATGTTGGCTGCAGTGCCCTGGTAGCGAAGGACTGAGGGGATTGCAACTTGTGTGAGCCCAAAGGCTGATGAGGCTGTGGCAGTCAGGCTGGTTGGCCTGTGTCCCTCACACCTCCTTCCTCTTCTGGCAGATGAACCCACCAGCCCCAGCATTGACCTCCAAGCGAAGCATGTCCCTGCCTCTGCAGTGGTCTCCAGTGCCATGAACTCAGCCCCTGTCCTGGGCACCAGCCCATCTTCACCAACCTTCACCTTTGCCCTCAGCCGCCATTATTCACAGGACTGCAGTGAGTATCTACACCCTGCATTGCTCCATCCCCTGCAGCCTGGTCCCCGTGGGTCTCTGACTGATGTCCGTCTGCTTCCAACTGGTTTTTGCTACTTCTGAGGCCCCGTGGGAGAGTACACTCCTGACTGACCTGAAGGGAGGGCTCCCAGGGCAGCCCCCAACATGCTTGCTGACCCTGAGGCCTCATGTGGGCACCTTTTCAGGTAGTATCAAGGCAGGCCGTCGCTCCTCCTACCTGCTGGCCATCACCACAGAGCGCTCCAAGTCCTGTGATGATGGGCTCAACACCTTCCGCGACGAGGGCCGGGTGCTACGGTGAGGCCCTGTTGGATGTATGTGGAGGCTGGGGAGTGCTTCTGCCCTCCTAGGCTGAGCCATGGAGTTGGGCGGGTGACAACAGTGAAGTCCTCCCATCAGCCTTCACCTGCGACCCTTTCTCCCCAGGCGCCTGCCCAACCGTGTGCCCAGCCTAAGGATGCTCCGGAGCTTCTTCACTGATGGGGTGAGCACCAAGTGAAGGGTGTGTGTGTGTGTCTAGAAGGGTAGGACCCTGTATAGTGTGCATTGTGGGCTTGTGACTCCTTTGGCCCCCAATGAACCACTCTGGTTCCTGGCTGCTTCTTCTCTGTACCCATCTCATGTCACCTAGGTGACGTGACCCACCTCCCGCCTGAGGACTTTGCACTTATCCCCCGTCTGGAAATCCCAAGACAATCACCTTCTTTTTAGTGCTGGGGATGGAACCTATGGTTCCTTTCTTTAAGATTCATTCATTTATTCCACTTTTATTTATTTTTGAGGCAGGGTCTCGCTTTGTAGCCCACCTGACCTGGAACTTGCTACATAGACCAGGCTGGCCTCGAACTTACAAAGATCCATCTTCCTCTGCTTCTCTCTCCTGAGTGCTGGGATTTAAGGCATGTGCCACCACACCCTTTTTGCTTTTAATTATGTGTTTGGATATGTGCACTTTAGTGCAGGTGCCTGCAGAGGCAAGAGGTATGGTCCCTCTGGAGCTGGAGTTACAGGTGGTTGTGAGCTGCTTGATAGGTGTGCTGGAAACCTAACTTGGGTTCTCTGCAAAAGCAGCCAGCACTCTTCATCGCCGAGCCTTTCTAACCCTTGGTTTCTGAAGACAAGCTCTTGATATGTATTCCAGTTTGGCCTCAAACTTGTGGTTCCAGCAGCCTCATCTTCCCCAGTGCTGGGATCACTGTCTATTTTTTGAGTTTGTAGGGACCTCTTAGGTCTGCTCTGAGATTCTACCCTCCCTGCTGATGTTTCCTGTCTCCATTTGCTACTTTGTGTGCTCTCCTTGCTGTCTACCTAGGCAGGTCTGCCCTCTTGTCTGCTCTGCTCCCCAGTAGAGAACAAACTCCCACAGGCCCAGGCTTTCATTTGTGTTGTTCACTGTCAGCTGCCTAGAGTCTGTCCCTTTGCCTGCTTAGAGGTCCTGTGGTGTTTGCGTGGGGTGTTCAAGGGGCAGCACATTGGAAGGGAAGAGAACATGGGAGTGAGGCTGATGGAGAGCCTGAAGTTTCCAGCCTAGGACCGAAGAAGGCAAAGGGTAGAGGCAGCAGTGGCCACAAGTCTTTTGTTTTGTTTTGAGATAGACCCTCCCTCACTGTGTAGCCCAGGTTGGCCTCAAACTCATGATCCTCCTGCTTCAGCCTCCAGAGTATAGGCATTATAGGCATATGCCACTGAGCTTCACCCTCAGTCTCACACCACTTTTGGATTATTTATTTATTTACTTTTGGGGACAGGGGTCTCATGCAGCCCATGCTGGCTTCAAATTTGTTATGTAGCTGAGGATGATGTTGAACTTCTGATCCTCTTCCTGTGTGCTGGGATTACAGGCATGCACCACCATGCCCAGTTTATGCAGTGCTGGGGACTCAACCCAGGGCTTCCTGCGTGCTAGGCAAGCACTCTACCATCTGAGCTACATCCCCGTCCCTCTTTGATTATTTATGAACTGCAAAGGCCGTGTTGATTTCAAGCCTCCATCCCTATCTTTGGCTAGGTTAGCACCGTTGAGAAGTGGCCACCTGGCCCCCTTTATCACTTCCTCAGCTTACTTAACTCTCCCTGAACATGTCAGCTCTGAAGCCGATTTCTGTTGACACTGTCACTTCCTCTGTTTAACTCTTTGTGGACATGACTACCTGCTCCCTCACTTGGTCTTTGTTGATGTTCCCACTTCCCCTGTTTACTTAACTCCTTACTGACACAATCGCTTCCCCTGTTTCCTCAATTCCTTTATGGCTGTAAAATCGAAGGAGGGAGCAGATTGGCTTTCTCAGCGTGGGAGGCATGTGTTCAGCTGGCAGGTTAGAGCCTTTCCTCCTTTCTGGCTTCTCCAGTCAGTCTCATGACCCCAACACAAATGGTCCAGAGAGGACAAAGCAAGGCCCATGAGGTCACAAGCACATCAGAGTGCAGCACAGACATACGCCAGGCTTGTGTGGCTGCAAGTGGTCAATGGGGTTCCTGAGATGGTGGTTCTGTGGGAGCCACCCTAAACTGCTCTCTGTTTTCTCCCTGCAGTCTTTAGATAGCTGGGGCACCTCTGAAGATGCTGATGCTCCTTCTAAGCGACACTCAACCTCTGACCTCTCAGATGCAACCTTCAGTGATATCCGGAGAGAAGGCTGGTTGTATTATAAGCAGATTCTCACCAAGAAGGGGAAGGTAAGGTGGGCTGAGGATGGAGGTTGGGCTGGATGGAAGCTGGCTCTGGCAGAACTCTCCAGCTCCTCTTACACCTACCCTGCAGCCTCTGGAGCCAGAAAGAACCAGCTTAGGCTGTAGCATGAGGAATGGAGGTTAGATGCCAGGAAGAGTTTCTTGGGGAGGGAGAATTACAGAAATCATGAAAAAGAGGTTAACAAGAAAGGAGCTCTGTGCTGTGGAAAGCATGCATCAAGTTGTCTTTGAAATCCTAACCAGATCATCCCCCAGTGACCCTGAAGATGGCCACCGGGACTTATGAGAAAAGAACAAGACCAGGGCAATACTGAGGACCAAGAAATAAGCAAAACTAATTTTCCTAGGACTTTGCCCCCAGTTAGCTGTTAGGGCAACTGAAACCCTTGGGGCTCTTCAGGAAGGTTAGAACTTTTAAATGCCCATAAATCTTCCTGTGGTGACTTAGAGAGGGGCCCACCACGAGTAAGAAGCTACCAGGTGAGAGACAACACCGGCCAACCGGAGTGGGTGAGGAGGGGTTAGGGAGGAGGTTAAGACCTTGAAGAGAGGGTGGGACACTAATCCCTCAAGCATGAATTCTGGTCCCAGTCTAGTGCCCTGGGCAGGGGAGAGGGAGAAAAAAGGAGGCAGGGTGGTTCTGACAAACCTGGCTTTGACTCTTGATGACATGGTGTGTTGCTCCGAGGGCTCGGCCTCCAGTGCCTGTGACTCAGTGTGTGTAAGGGAGCTGACTAATGCCTTTTCCTAAACCTATTGTTGGGTATTAAAAGAAATGGTCTAATTTAGGGTGTATTGTTCCAGATGTGGTGGGAAAGGCTTGTAATCCCACCTACTCAGGAGGCTGAGGCAGGAGGCTGGAAGTTCAATTCAAGACCAACCTGGGCAACTTAGTGAGACCTTGTCTCAAAATAACACACACACACACACGCACACACGCACACACGCACCTGGGGGGGGGAGGGTGTTCCTGGTGAGCTATAGCTCAGTGGCAGAGCTCTTGCCTCACATGTGCAAGGTTCTGGGTTCTATCACCAGCATTGCAGAAAAAATAGAGAAAGTGGAGGGGGGATTACCAGAGCTTGGCACTTGGGGACTTCTGTTCTTTGCCTTATTGCCCTTATAGGTGACCCTCAGTATCGCAGGGGCATGGCTCCCAGCCATGAGGATACCAAACTGTGGACCCTGAAGTCTCTTATATAATATAAAACAGATTAGTATTTGCATGAAGTTTACGAAGTCCTCCCATGCACTTCAGGTCATCTCTGGATGACTTATGCTGCCTCATGCTATATAAATGCTATGTAAATAGTTGTCATACTGGGTTATTTATGAAGTGCCAAGAAAAAAAGTCTGTACACTTCAGTACAGATGCAGGGTTTTTGTCCCTGAGTATTCTCCTCCCCCCGCCTTTGGTCCTTTTTGAAAGAGGGTTTCCCTGTAGCCCCAGCTGGCCTGGTACTTGCTATGTAAACCAGGTTGACCTTGAACTCACAGAGATCCATCTGCCTCTGCCTCCAGAGTGCAGAGATTAAAGGCCTGGTCCTTCCCTGAGTGTTTCTGAGCCATGTTGATTGAATCTGTGAATATGGAATCTACAGATACAGAAGGTTTTGTACCTGTAAAGAATGAGCTTTGAAATAATCTGGTTTTGAGGTTCTGCACAGCTATTCATTATCCTGTGCCTATGGCTTCAGGAACCACCTTAACTTCCCTGAGTCTTCTTTTTCTGATCTGAAAAATGGGCCACATGGGGTGAAGTGTAGGCTATCTAGGTCAGGCAGGACTGGCAGTCAGGGTCAGCAGACACAAAGTCTCCTGCTTGGGAGGCTGTTGAATTTCTAGAAATTTAGGGTAAGGAGCCAGGGCAGTCCTGCGGTTGATGACCACAGAGAAAGTACAAATTGCTACTCAGTGACAGGTGCATTGACTGTCAGGACAGATGTTCCGGATCTCAGAAGGGCGGGGTTTGGGGTGTCTGGAATGCTGAAACATGGAGTGTGAGAATCTGTAGCAAAGAGGGAAGGAGAGGATGGAGTGGCTAGGGGAGACCCCACATCAAGGGCCAGATGCCAGGATTCCTGGAGCACAAGAGATGGAAGATGAAGTGGGAACTGGGTGCCCAGGGGCCCAAAGCTGGTGGAGTGGGGAGGTGTATGACCCAGGAGACAAGTGTGTCTGTGACATGAGGAGTTGGCGTCTTGTCATTGTCTGGATAATCAAGATCCCATGCGTGGGACCTAGTACTGTTTGGAGAGATTCTAGGGGAAGGGTGGCCAGGCTGGCTGATGGTCACTGGAGGCCAAGGAAGATGGAGAGGGGGCTGAGGTTCCTGACTTCCTATCGTAGGCTGGCAGGGGCTACTCTCTCTTGAGTCACTGACCACGAGCAGGTTTGGGGAGAAGAAGCTCTGTTGGAGCTTTGTGACCCCAGACGTAACCTGGCTGAGGACCTGTGGATGGAGACTCATGGGTATGGCGCTCAGGGAGGCCCACCCAAGGGGCACCTTAGATCATCAAGTGTGCATAAGTATCTGTGGCCTCAGGTATAGGGAGAAGGAGGAGACAAGGAGCCAGAGAGCCTCAACGGGGAGCAGGGCCTGGGGAGGTGAGCCTGGCCAGGAAACGAAAAAGCCAGGAAGACAGAAGCTACTCCAAGAAGGGTGGCCTAGGAGGGGCGCATGTGTGAGCTGAGCAAAGCAAGAGGAGCCCAGTATGGACAGCACCCTCTAGGCCCATGGTTGAACCACTTGAACTGTCTCACTGAGAGCTACTGGCTCCTCCCAGAGAGCCTGTCCTTACCTTTGGGTGATCCTGGCAGCCCAGCTTCAATGTTCCTGTGGAGGGGCAGGTACTAGTCCCTTAGTCACTGACCAGTTCTGAAGTATAGTATAGGGGCTTTTAATTCGCTGGCCAAAACCTAATGTCACTTGTCCCACTGGTACTGGGCCTGGGAGCTAGAGGGAAGGCCCTGGAGTTAACTGCAGGCCCTGGGTCTGTACAGGGTCCTATTTGATGGCTTGGTGTCACAAACCCCAGTAGTTTCAGCCTCCCTGTCCCTCTACAGCCTCAGCCTGCTGCAGAGACCACTGACTGCCAGGCAGAGATGGGCAGGGTGCATGTAGCACTTCTGCAGCCAGAGTTAATGTTTGAGGGACACAACCATGGACACCTGCTGCGTAACTTTCGTTGTATAAGCGAGTTCCAGAGAGGGTCTTGACTTGGTCAGAGTCCTGTGGCAGGTTTAGTCTCAGAATGGTCCTTGGGGCTACCTCACACTGACACTAACACGGTGCAGCAGGAGTCTGGTTGCTAGGACTATTCCAGTTGGCCTTGTCTCAGCCCAGCAGCTCTGTGATGGTAAACTTGGCTTGTACCTTGGGGTCTACTCTAAGGAAGGCCACGTACTAGCTGCTTCAACCCTGCCCTCCAGAGGGCCCTAGAGCCCCCTCCCTCGGGACACCATGCACCTATTCTGTAGTAGCTGATGAGCACTGCACCCAGCTCTGGACTTACAGCCCCTGCCCCAGCAAACCCACCACCAGGATGACTGTAGAGTACGGGGCTATCTCTAAGGAAAAAAATAGTCCGAGGCACCTAACCAAGGAGTGATGTTGATAATTTTAGAACTTCGATCTGCAGGGCCAGAAGGAGGCAGCCACATAAAAAAGGAGAGAAGAAAAGCACTCAGGAGGCCAAGTCAGGAAGATCAAGAATTCAAGGCCAGCCTGAGCTACATAGTAAAGCTCTGCCTCAAAAAAAACAAGGGCTGGAGCATCTAGCTCAGTGGTAGAGGGCTCTCCTGGCATACAGAGGCCCTGACTGGGTTTGATTCCTAGCTCCATCAAAGAGGAAAACAAAGGAGAGGACTGGCTAGATGGTTCAGCAAGTGAGGGTTGACCTGAGTTCAGTCCCTGGGACCCACATTGTGGAAGGAGAGAACTGAGTTCCCCAGGCTATCCTATGACTTCTACACAAGTGCTGTGGAACATACACACACCACCCTCAAAATACATTTTTAAAAAGGGGAGAAAAGCGGGCGGGGGGCACTCCAGGAGAAGGAATATGGCCAATGCAGAAGTCCTAAGAAAGAAAAGCTGTAGCCTAGTTACTGGCAGGACTTTATTTTGGCTCAGAGGCCCTAGACTCCATGAGAAGGGGATGTGTGCAAGGGAGAGGCGAGTTCCCCTTCACCTTTAGAAACGACTGTGCTGCTGTTGGCGAGAGGGGCCGAGGCAAGGGAGCCTGGGAAGGACAGTACTGTTGTGGAGGGAGGTGTCAGCGAGGCGGGCCGGGTAGCACACCACAGGTGGAGACAGTTGTGATTTCTGCGGGATGTCAAGGACAACTCTCGGGTTTCAGGGTAACTGGGAGGATTGACTGAGCTGAAGAAGGCAGCCCCTGGTGGAGAACAGGTTTGAGGACAAAGTCCCATATGCTGCTGAGAGCAGGGGGTGTGGAACTTGCCCGTGGGACATTCAGGAGAAATGCTGAGCAGGCAGTGAGTCGTCCTAGACTGGGCTGGGGCCTACATCAGGTAGGAACTGTACATCTTGGAGTCTCCATCAGCAGATGGATATGTTTAAAGCCACAGGTGTGGATGGTGGTCCTGCAGGAGGCACAGGATAAGAAGCCCAGGACAAGGCCCTGGGGCATTCATTCTGCTGGGCAGGTCTCCTTCCTTTACTCTGCTGCCTGTTGGGCCAGGGCTGATGCTTTCTTGAGGGGACAGTGCAGGGTTTGTAGATGGCTACATCTGAAGCCTGCACGCCTCACCCCTTCCCACCATGTCTCCAGACAAAGGTCTCCAAGCAGCAGTTTACCCCGGGTGAGAAAGAACTACAGCTATCGAGGATGAGCAGAGGGCAAGGCCCACGAGAGTCAGAGGGAGTGGGAGGAACCCCAGAACACCAGCCTAGATGTCCAGAGGCCTTGGGAGGGAAAGAGGGGCTGCCGGTGTCAGATGGGGACAAGGGCGACAAGGAGCCATTTGCTCTGGCCACATGATGCTCCTGGATGACCCTGAGGTTGCCTTCCAGGCAGGGGATGCCGAGTGGAGTCTTGATTGAGAGGCAAGGGATTTGGGAAAGGAGCTCCCCAAGAGTATTGGCCGCTCTTGGCCACACAGCTTTGTCAAGGAGGGTTGCATGTGGCAGCCGACTGTGCACTGTGAATAGCTGGCTTAGTGAGAATTTCATGTAAGGGGAGCTGTGCTGACCGGAGCTTGTGTGCCTTCTCATGTGCCTGCATGGCAAGGCTGGCATTTGGAGCGGGAGGAGGTTGGTGACAGGTGGAGAAGTCTGGCCAGGTGGACTGGGAGAGAGCAGGTGGACTGTGGCAGGAGGTTGCACAGGTATCTGCCAGGCAGTGGGGTGGGCTGGGATGTGTCTCCACTGCTGCCGATGGCCTGCTGCTTCTTGGCCTCAGGTCGGCCTGCGGCCAGTCTGACTCTCACCGCTGCCGTGTTCTCTCTCACCCCATGTCTCCCTGCAGAAAGCGGGCGGCGGCCTGCGCCAGTGGAAGCGGGTGTACGCCGCGCTGCGGGCGCGCTCGCTCTCGCTGAGCAAGGAGCGGCGGGAGCCCGGGCCGGCGGCGGCGGGGGCTGCGGCGGCCGGCGCAGGTGAGGACGAGGCGGCGCCCGTCTGCATCGGCTCCTGCCTGGTGGACATCTCCTACAGCGAGACCAAGAGGAGGCACGTGTTCCGGCTGACCACCGCTGACTTCTGTGAATATCTCTTTCAGGCTGAGGACCGGGATGACATGCTGGGCTGGATCAGAGCGATCCGGGAGAATAGCAGGGCCGAGGGCGAGGTGAGGCCCGAGGCCTGTGTCCAACAGGTCACCAGGGCAGGGCAGGGCTGCCTCTCAGCTGCTGTGACCCAGGGTGCCCGCTCTGAGCCTCACTCCCTCTCTTAGAAAACAGAGTTATTGCGAGTCCACCTTGGGTTTGGGTGTGAGAACAGACACACACTCAGTGGCTCTAGGGCAGCTGGCATCCTCTGGGTTCAGTGGCCAGCAGGAACAATAACAGCTGCAGTAATGATAGTAATTACTGTTATTGTTGGGACTGCCTCAGGCAGGCCCTGGCCCAGAGAGGTCAGCTCTGGGCCAGCCCCAGCTTCTGGCAGGAGCAAGGCAGTCAGTCTCCCATGGAGCTGGTTGCAGAAAGAGCTGCCCCTGCCCAAAGCTGTGTCAGCACTGTCCTAAGTCTGGGGAAGAAACCCTGGCTTTGACCAGAGGTTAGAGGCTTGGCCTTTGTTTAGCAGGTGGACAGTGCCTGAGCTGAGTCATTTGGCAAAGGTCTGGGGAGAACCGAAAACGATGGCATCCCTCCCGGGAGCTGCTGGTGTCTCAGGGCTGGCAGGGTCCGTGCACTGTCCTTTTTGCCAAACCTGCACAAAGGTCATTTGACCTACCTGTGCATTAGGTGGGGTCCTGGGCTTGGAGGTTGCTGTCCTCCAAGAGGGCACTATGACTGGGCTCAGTCCAGGTAGTACCTGGAAAGAGACACTGTATCATTCATTCATAGCCCCGGGGGTCTCAGCCCTCGATGGGAACAAGTCCTTTCTCTGATGGGGCTCCACCCTCCTGAAGACAGCGTCTTCTCACTGCAGGGAGGGCCATGCCTAGAGTCTGGCTGTCGACTTACTCATTGCAGTAGCCGCCTGTCATGGATGTGCCCTCTGTGCCTCCCAGGACTGGGATGAGTGCTGCATTCGTAGTTCTGAATCACAACCCTGAGGTTGCTTTGTCTAGACCCCACCTCCCAACCCCAGGTTTATTTCTGAGGTCACTGAGGCTCAGAGATTTTAGGTGGCTTACCCAAGGTCACACAGCTGCTCAGGAAGTCTCTAGCCTTGACCTTTGTCCATCCAGGATCTGTACTGTCCACCTGATGGATGGAGGCGAGGCTGAGGCCAGGGCCAGGGAAGAGCCCTGGTGAAGTGGGCTGTGGGCACTGATGGGGCTCTTCCTTCCTTCCTGCTGCAGGACCCCGGCTGTGCCAACCAAGCTCTGATCAGCAAGAAGCTTAATGATTACCGCAAAGTGAGGTAAGGCCCTGCTGTCCTGAAGCAACCTGTGGTAGGAAGGGCATCCTAAGGGACTGCAGTCCCCAGGTAGAGATCCTTCTACTTGAGGGGCTCCAGTTCCCAGACAGGCCTGGGGGGATTGCCTCCAGAGGGAGCATGGGACCCAGGGAGGCTGGTATGCTGGACCACCTCAGATGAAGAACCCACCTCTCCTCCTTTCCTCTTTGCAGCCATAGCTCTGGGCCTAAAGCTGATTCCTCCCCGAAAGGCTCTCGGGGCCTGGGGGGCCTCAAGTCTGAGTTCCTCAAGCAGAGTGCGGCCCGTGGCCTCAGGACTCAGGACCAGCCTGCAGGGAGCAAGGGTAGGAGGGCTATGTGCCTGCCTGTGTGTGCCCAGGATTACTCGTTGTGTCTGCCCCAAGTGTGAGCCTACAAATGTCTGAAGCCTCAGTTTCCCTCATGACATCCTTGCTGGGCAACCCTGTGGTCTCTGCTTGTAGCCTTTGTGATAAGAGGCTCTGTTTCGAGGCAGCCTCCATCTTCACACATTTTTGGCTATTAGGAGAGATTGCTCAGTGGTTAAGAACACTTGCTGCTCTTCCGTTGGTTCCCAGTACCCATGTCACATGGCTCACAACTGCCTGTGACTCCAGCTCCAGGGACATCTCTGGCCTCTGCAGGCATTTGCACTCACTCATCCACACTCATACACATTTTTAAAGCAATCTTAAAAAAAAAAAAAAAAAAAAGCTCTTCCTTTGTTCCTTTGGTCATGTACCCCACAGCTTGGTCCTTGAGGCCATCAGCAAACCTTTACACAGCCATAAGTTCCTCCCCAGGGACTAAGCACTTCATCCTTTCTCTCTTCTCCTCTGGGCTGTAATTTCCAACCTCTCCACTTCTTTGATGAAGTCCCTGTGTGCCCCAGTGTGTGAATGTGGCATTGAATGTGTGGAACTCTTCTGGCTCCCCCAGCTAACCCTGGCTGTCTCTGCTACTCTTCACCCCAGATGATAGTGTTACAGCCCCCAAAACACCCTGGGGCATCAACATCATCAAGAAGAACAAGAAGACTGCCCCTAGGGCATTTGGGATCCGGTTGGAGGAGTGCCAGCCAGCCACTGAGAACCAGGTGGGTCTCTGCCCTGATCTGAGCAGGCGGCACAGGGAAGGCCACGCTGGGGAGCCAGAACGGCAGGAAGGAGCACCAGCCCCCCACCCTGCACACACAGCTGGGTGGCCAGCCCAAAGAGGGAAACCCCCAGTTCCACAGAGGACCCTGCTGAACTGAGGCTTGGTCTCATCTGTACCCTCTAAGTCAGTGGTGAGCTGAGTTCTGGCCCCTAAAAGGGAGGCAGTAAGGGCATCATCATCCTGGGGTTCCAGGCAGCAGCTCTGGATTTTATATTGTTCTCACATTAGCCTCCAACTGCCTCCAACCATATCCCTAACACTTCTACACCGCCTGTGTCCCCAGCATGTCCCCCTGATCGTGGCTGCGTGCTGTCGAATTGTAGAGGCACGGGGGCTGGAGTCCACCGGCATTTACAGGGTACCTGGCAACAATGCAGTGGTATCCAGCCTGCAGGAGCAGCTCAACCGTGGGCCCGGTGACATCAACCTGCAGGACGAGGTGGGTGTGGCAGGGCTGCTGGGAGAATTCCACGGTCTGTTAGGTTTTATCCACTGCGCCCTGCTATGCGCCTGTCATTGGACCAGTGACTGGACGGCAGGAGGGAGCCAGTTCCAGTGGGCATCACCCCAAGGATGGCCTGAAAAGAAATGTAGTGACCTGATGGGCGCTGAGACAGAGGGAGGTGTTTTGTTTCTTGTTTTGTTTTTAAGACAGGGTCTTAGGCTAGCTGCTAACTTGAGACTCTCCTACTGCAGCCTTCCAAGTACTGACATTATAGGTATGTGCCACCTCCTCCAGCTGGATGGAAGTTTTGTGTGAGCACTTAGGATGGCAGAGTTCATTCAGTCAATCAAAGCCAGATACGGGTATTTCAGGTAGAGGGAGAGCCTGAGCACCGCCCAGTTTCTGAACACTTGCTGAGAATTAAACTTTCTAGAGCGCCAGCTAGTAAATATTTTAGGCCTTCTGTTCCTCCTCCTCCCCGTCTTCCTCCCCCTCACCGTCGTCCTCCTTCTCCTCTCCCCTTCTCGTCCTCCTCCTCTCCTTCCAGCTCCTCTTTCTCTTCTTGCCTCCTCTTTGCAGGATGGGGTGCTAGCTGGATTCCTTGGGCTGCTGAAGTCTGTGGAGCCTTCGCTCCGAGCAAGAGAACATGTCACGTTCTCAGAGTGACCGTCCACCAAGGCTGGGAAGAGGGGCTGGTAGAGAGGCTGAGAACAGCCCACAGTCGTGGCTGACACCTATACTAAAGAGTCTGTAGCAGGCTTGGCAGTTCTCAGATGGCTTCCAGAGTCTGAGGGTTCCCAGAGGGGCTTCGAGAGGCTACATGCAGGTCAAGACTACCTGCGTTAATGAAAACAGAGCCACCTTGCTTTGTTCTAAATGTCACCTTGGATTTTTTCTTATTATTGTGTGTGTTGAAGGTGTGTTGCACATGTGCCATGGTGTGCATGTAGAGGTTGGAGGACAACTCAGAATCAGGGTAGTTCTCTCTTCATCATGTGGGTCCTGGGGATCGAGCTCGGGTCATCAGGCTCGGCAGCAGGCACTTTACCTGCTGAGCTGTCTCTCTCCAGCCTGTTTTGGATTTTTATGTATGATTTTACTTGACCAAAGGGGTTCTATTGAAAAAAGGCTTTGAGGAAGCCATGAATCTGGTCAGTTAAGTGCCTCCTGTGATGCACAGGAATCTTTTTGTCCATGGGAGGTAGATGTGTAAGAGAGTCTATGACAATCTGTGTATGAGCGGATAGACTGCTGAGGGCTGGAGCAGGGCAGCCTCCAGAGCAGGAGGACAGGCGGACAGCCGACGTGGGGAATTATAGCTCTGTTCAAACCTCCAGGGAAGGGTTTGAGTGTTGGACAGAATGTGGACGCAACATCTGGGTTTGGGGGTGGGACAGAAAAACCGAAGGCTTATGATGGCTTTCCTGAATTCCTTGACCTTGATCAAAAGAAAGGACAGTAGAGAACTTTTGATTGTTCTTCAGCTGAAGGAGACACAAGGAGAGAAGGGAGTGAGGGAGCTGCCGATTCTTAGCAGATAGCCATGAGTTTGAGGCCTGGCGTGGGGTGAGAGCAGTCCTAAGCATTGGGTCAGGTGGCCTCAGTGAGCCCCAGGTGACGGGTGGGCAGAGAGCAGCCCAGAGTCAGAAGGAGAGGGAGGAAAGAGAGGCAGGAAGAGCAGGTCAGTGGGAGCTTCATTCCGTCCCTGCTCACATGAGGAGAGGCTGAAGGAGAGAATGAGTCAACTTGTGGTCTCATTGGATTTGGGGTGATGGTAAAGCACCTATGTGGGGTGACAGTATCCCTAGGCCCTGGATTAAGGAGTCAGTGGCAGTCTGGGAAGTGGGGTGGCCTTGGGAGCTGCCATCTGAAAAGAGGCAGGACAGAGGCAGACCTGCAGCAGCTTAGAAGGGCAGGAGGGGGCTCCTAGGAAGCGGGGAGGCCTCCTAAGGTGTCACACAGGACACCAGACACTGGACTGAGGCCTTCGGCTTGGCAGCTGGGAATGAGAGGTGTTCAGCCCTTAGTGAGGAATGGAGAGATATGGGCAGCTGCCCTGGGCATGCCATGAAGCGCATCAGTTTCCCTTAGCTAGGGAGAGAAGGGACACAGCTGGAGGGGCAGCGGGCCTGAGCCAGGCCCCAGAGTAGCATTCCAGTGCAGCTTGGTGACAGACATCACTTGTGCCCGTTGTGTCATTGGTGTGGAGTGTGCTGGATATCAGTGTTGTGTGTGGTGGCCGTGAGCAGAGTGTTGTTGGAGAACTACCTGACATTGAGCTGAGATTCACTGTGATGTGTGTGCATAGGGCTGTGCCTCTGCTGAGGGTGTGCCCTTGCTTTCTGGGCAGTTCTAAACAGTGGCCTGCAAGGAGGACCAGCCCTTACGTTATTTGGGTGTAGGGAGATGGTGCCCCCTTGTGGAAAGAAGGGGCAATGACCTGATGGTTCATTCTGGTTATTTTATTATTTTTTAATGTATATTTTTTCGTTGAATTTTTGTGCATTTCATTCATCTTTATACCCCTCCCCCATCTGAACGTCCGTATAGTCCCCCCACCTGATTTCATGCGTTTTGTCATACATGTTAAAACCTATCCAGTCAAGTAGGTGTACCCAGAAGTCCCTCAGTGCAAGTTCATCTACTGAGGTCTAGTCAACCTATCTAAAGTCTCTCTCTTAAACAAGATGAGCTCTTCCTCACCCGTCAGTAATCATACCAGTAGTTCTTTGGCTGAAGTTGGGGCCTGATGTCCATTTCCCCAGTTCCAGGCTGGGTTTTTGTCTGCTTGAGTGTGTGTGGGTCTTGTGCGTGCTGTCACCCTTACAGTAACTTCATATGAGCAGGGTCCCAGGAGCCTGTAAGACTCTGTTTCCTTATGTCATGCACTGCTTCTCCTGGTTCTTAAAGTCTTTCCATCCCCTCTTCTGAAATTGTCCCTGAACCCTGGGTAGGTGAACATTCTGGTTATTTTATTAGACCAGGGTTTCTTGACCTTAGCCCAATAGACATTTTAGGAAAAATAATTATATATTGGCATAGTGTGTGTGTGTGTGTGTGTGTGTGTGTGAAAGGGGGGGCTGGGGGGAGCTATCTTTTGCATTGGAGGAAATTTAGCATCATCCTTGGCTTCTACCCCCTCAGGTGAGTGATCCGCCTGCCCCCAGTTGTGAAAATCGCATGCACCTGCACACACACAAAAATGGAAAAGATTTTTTAACAAAGTGACTCCATCTATTGCCAGATCTCCTTTGGGAGACAAATGAGTCCTCATTAAGCTCTTTGGGCTTTCTGTCCCTCACAGAGCACATGGTCTCAAAGGAGACAGGAACAAACAAGGAAACCAAAGCAGAGAATAAGGCCAGATTAGGACAAGCACCATGAAGAAACAGATGGAGAGTGGTGCAAGGGACAGGCCAGAGGCAGTAGTGGCTGCTTTGGGCCGGTGAGGCAGGGTATGGAGCCAGTAATGTGAAGGGCAGAGGAGGAGAGTTGCAGTCAAGGGACAGCACATGCAAAGGGCCTGGGGCAGGAAGGAGCCAGTCATGAGAGTCCTGTGCTATGGACACTTAGGCTTTGGGGTGTCTGAGAATGACTCTTAGCTGGATAGGGAACATTGGGAGACAGAACTGAGCCTGGTAGTTGTGGATCTAGTGGTGGTGTCCAGGGCATGTTTGTGTGGGATAGCTCCCTCCCTTCTGGCCCCCACAGTGCCTGGCCCACACAAGATGTCTTGAACTTTCTGTGATGAACAATGTTGTGCTCATGGGGCTAGCTGGAGTCGATCTGTTCTTAACTGCTGTGGAGGCCTGACTGTGGGTGGCCTGACTGGTCCCAGTGCTGGGATGGACATGGGAGCTGGGGCACCTGGGGAGGACCTGCCTACGTCCTGATGCCTCTGCCCTCCCCCAGCGCTGGCAAGACCTCAACGTGATCAGCAGCCTGCTCAAGTCCTTCTTCCGAAAGCTGCCGGAGCCCCTCTTCACTGACGGTGAGTTCTGGGCGGGTGCGGGAGATGAGGAGAGGGCGCTGCATCCCCTCTCCCGCCACTGCCCGCCACTCGCACACTCTTTGGGTTATTGCTCTTAATTTTGAGTGTTTTTGTTTGGTTGGTTTATTTTGATTTTGATTTTTTGAGACACGGCCTTACTATGTAGCCCAGGCTGGCCTGAACTCAGAGATTTGCCCACCTCTGGCTTCCAAGTGCTGGGATTAAAAACAGACCACCACACCTGGCCCATTGGGTGCTTTTAAAAATAGAGAAGAGAGAGGTGTGTGTGTGTGTGTGTGTGTGTGTGTGTGTGTGTGTGTAACACTGAGCCTGTCCAGCCGTGTAGCCAGTAGAAGCAAAGGGCCACTCCCCTGAAGTCACGTACAGCAGTTCCCTAAATAGGAACTGTTACCAAACTCCTTCTCAAACCCTCTCTGAGGGTCTCAGAGAGGTAAAGCAACTTGTTAAGATCACTCAGCTGATAAGTGGCACAGCCAGGCTTCCACCCCAGGCTTCAGAGTGCAAAGCTCAGCTCTGGCCCGCAGGCTGAGCTGCTTGTTAACAGTTTGAGCTGAGTGTGGTGCACATGCCTACAATCCCAGCACTCAGAGGCAGAGGCAGGAAGGTGGCACATTTGAAATCATCCTGGTCTACAGAGAGAGTTCCAGGCCAGCCCGAGTCAGTCTCAGAAACAAAACGACAAGCACCCACCCAGTCTAGCTGGCTCCCTTCCCTCTTGCGTCTGTGCTTGACACCCGAACCCACTGAGGGTGGGAGCTGGGAGTGCAGTGGGTGCTGGTGAGTGTTAACTGGCTTTTCTCCTTTTCCATTCTCTATGGTGTAACACTCTCACTGTGGCTTACTTCAAGCCATTGGTATGGTGTCCCCAGCATAAAGCAGGACAGGGAGGCCCAGGCGTCTCTGCGGCGCCTGTGTGAGTGGCTGCCGTCCCACTGTTGGCTTGTTCTTAACAATAGCAAGGTTGTGATTTTGTAGTTCATTTGTTCTGCTACAGAAACCTCTGCCTCACTTTTCCAGTTACCTGCATGGTATTGCATGGTCTGAGCAGCTCGTGCTTTTGCTCCTCGTTCCTCAACTGGCAGGTGTTTGGGTCGCCTTCCGACCCCACAGTGACCCTCCTTGAATTTGTCCTTGCATGCCTGGGTCTGTTCTGTAGGTAGATTGGTAGATGTGGAGCATTAGATCAGTGTTACACTAAGCATCTGTGAGAACCAGTGTGACAGCACTCTTAGGAGGCCATGAGTCTCCCTGTCCTTTCCAGCACTGGCTATTACTCATTTTTGTTACTTTTTTTTTAATGTGTACAAGTGTATTGCCTGCATGTGTATAAGTGCATCGTGTTACGCAAAACCCTCAGAGGTCAAAAGAAAGTATCAGATCCCCTGGAACTGGAGTTACGGACGGTTGTTAGACACCGTGTGCATGCTGGGAATCAAACCTGGGTCCAATGCAAGAGCATAACCTCTGAGCTAACTCTCCAGCCCCTGTTATTATTTTTTTAAAAATTGTTTATTTTGTGTGTGTGGGAGAAATAGGCATGCATGTGCCACATGTAGAGGTCAGAACAAGTTGGAGGAGCCAATTCTTTCTCCACCATGTAGATCCCGGGTATCATATTCAGGTCATCAGGCTTGGCAGCAAGCACCTTGCCTACTGAGCCATCTTGCCAACCCTCACATTTTACTTTGCAGTAAGCTCTCAATAAGTTGCCTGCCCAGACTGGCCTTGAAAGTCCGCGCCTCTCACCTGTGTCTCCTGAGTAGCTGAGACTACAGGCATAGATCACCCACTCTGCCCGCTTGTTAAGCTTTCCTTTTCTTTGTGGTAGTGGGGATCAAACCTAGGGCCCTGTGCATGATAGGTAAGCGCTCTGCTGAGTTACAGCCCCAGCCGTTCTGTAGGGGGACGACATCTCATTATTTTCGTTGCATTTCCCTCCGTTTCAGGAAATCACGTCTCTTTTCATTAGTTTATTGTTTTTTCCATTTCCTGTACAGTTACACATACATAAAATGTCCCTTCATACTATGGGTCCATATTTCTGTCAGGCTGTATTCTTCGCTATTGATTGGAGGAATGTACTCTTTGTATATTAACCCTTTGTTGCTCTTTGCAACTATTCGCTCTCATCTTCCATTTTCCCTTTTATTTTTCTTTTTGAGACAGGGTCTTGCTATGTACCTCAGGCTAGCTTTGTACTATGTATTCCTGGCTAGAAATCCTGCCTCAGCCTCAGGCCAGCTGGGGCTATAAGCAGACCCTGTCTCACAAAGACTAAAGAAAATTTTTTTTCCTTTTTTTCTCTTGCTGTTTTGTTGTGTTGAGACAGGATTTCTCTGTAGCCCCAGTTGGCCTTGAACTGGCTGTGTAGACCAGGCTGGCCTTGATCTCACAGAGATCCACCTACCTCTGCTCTTTGAGTGCTGAGATTAAAGGCATGCACCGTCATGCCTAGCTATTTTTATTAATTTTTAAAAATTATTTTGTTTACTATTTTTTATTCTATGTATATGAGTGTATTGCCTGCATGTGTGTAAGTGCATCCATGTCGTGCAATGCCTGTGCCTGCAGAGGTCAGAAAAGGATGTTGGATTCCCTGGAACTGGAGTTAGGATGGTTGCTAGCCTCCATGTAGGTGCTGGGAATTGAACCCAGGTCCTCTGCAATAGCAGTCAGTGCTCTTCACCACTGAGCCCACTTCTCAGTGTACTTCTGTGTGTTTGTGTATGGATATGAATGCAGGTGCCTGTGGAGACCAGAGGCTTAAGATCCCCTCGGAGTTGGAGTTAGAGGCGGTTGTGAGCACCTGACACAGGTGCTGGGAACGGAACCCGGGTCCTCTGCACGAGCAGTACAGGCTCTTAGCCACTGAGCCCTCTCTCCAGCTCCTACCTCTGATCTTTTAACAATCATCATTGGGTTTATTTATTTTGTGTGTGGAGGTGTACTCATATGCCACATCCTACATGTGAGGATTAAAGGGCAAGTTGCAAGAGTTCATTTTCTCCTTCCACCATGTAGATCTGGCACTCAGACTCAGGTTGTTAGGCTTGGTAGCAGGTGCTTTTACCTATGGAGCCATCTCTCAGGCCCTTCCCTTTGATCTTTTATTTTTTAGACTCTGTCATCCAACTAAACTAGCTGTGTTAGATGTGGTAGAAAGGGATGCTGCTCCACTTGTCCCGGGAATGTACGAATGCTCCATTCTTCCCGCCTGCCTTTGTCTTGTAGTGAAATCTCCATCCTTCCCACTGCTTGCACCCTCTGCCCTGCTGGTCTTGCTGACCAGGCCAGTTGAACTTCTAAGTGAGCTTCAGGATCTAGAAGCAAAGCCTCCCCGTCATTCTTCCTTTAAACCATATTCTTTAGTGTGTGAATGTAGATGTGCACTCCCATGTGAGTACTTTCTTGTATCGCTTTCTACTTTATTTTTGAAAGGGTCTCTCACTAAATCTGGAACTTGTCAAATGCCTAAACTGGCCAGTGAGCCCCAGGGACTCTCTTCGAGCCCTAGCATTACAGGGCACACTGCCACAGTGGGCTTTTAAAAAATATTTTATTTATTATTTTTATTTTATGTGTATGAGTACATTGCCTACATGAATGTAAGTGTCATGCAGTGCCCATGGAGGTCAGAAGAGGGCATTGGATCTCCTGGAACTGGAGTTATGGATGGTTGTTAACCGCCATGTGGGTGCTGGGAATCAAACCCTGATCCTCTGCAAGAGCAACCAGTGCTCTTAACTGTCATCTCTCCAGCCCCCCCCCCCCGGGCTTTTTAATGTGATGCTGTGGATCCAAATTGAGGTTCTTATGATTACACAGCAGGCACTGTACCTACCGAACCATCTTCCCAGCCCTCAACCATTTTCTTGGCAGTTCTTGTACATGATTCATCAGAATGAATCTAGTTTTTATTTTGGGGTACAGGAACTACGGGCCTGGCTATGCTAAGCTCCCACTTGCTGAGGAGTCTCATTCTAGCCTGACGGAGGATCAGGGCCAAAGGAGGGTGGAAAAGAATCCTCATCACTGTCTGTGTGAAAGTTCCTTGGGGACTTCTTGGGGGAAATTCGGGAACTGGGGACTCCAGAGGCAGGTGGGTGTTTGAAAGGCCCTTCCTTTTTCTTCTGATCTGCTGAGCCTTGGGATCCTTGCCTGAAGACAGATGGGGACCCTGTCTGGGGACTGGTGCTAAGCTCCAGTGCTTCTCCCCACATGAACATCCCTTCATGCAGCAGTGCCTTCCCCTTCTGGCTGGGACCGTCAGTTCCGAGAGTGGGGAGGGGCTGCCTCCCATTTCTGAGAGTCTCCTCTGTGTTCTAGATAAATACAACGACTTCATTGAAGCCAATCGCATTGAGGACTCGAGGGAGCGGATGAAGACGCTTCGGAAGCTGGTAAGGAAAGGGGGTGTCATCAGGCAGTCCAGTGTCACTCCCCCTGTGGCCTTGGAGAAGTCCTTCTCCACCATGACCTCAGTTTCTCCATCTGTACCAAGGAAGGGATTGGAAAGTGCATTCCAGTCCCTGGGGTTGGGCAGTGGGTGTCCCTTTGGGGTGCTGTGATAGAGGCTGGATAGGAGAGGCCATCACACTATGGTCCCTTGGCTCTCCCCCCATTTTTCTAGATCCGGGATCTCCCAGGACACTACTATGAAACGCTCAAATTCCTCGTGGGTCATCTCAAAACCATTGCTGACCACTCAGAGAAAAACAAGGTTTGTGGGGCTCCCTCAAGGAGTCAGTGAAGGTCTGAGAGCCCTGGGGATGGGGAGCAGGGCTTCCTCAGCGGGTTTGGAACCCCTCTAGACCCACTCTCTTGTCCTCTTTGGGTCATCCTACCCCTGTCACATTTACCCATCATAGCAAGCCAAAGCTTTGTCCTCAAAGAGCCAGCTCCTGAGTTGCTGAGGGCCATACAGAGGTCAAGAGCCACAGTCCCCTGTGCAGGGGGACACCTGTGCTCTGTTCCAGTTCCAGTCCCTTAGCATTAATTTTCCCAACCCAGCTCCTTCTGTCTTTTGGTTCTGCAGTGGAGAAAGTGAGGGGCAAGATAGGGTGTCCCCAGTTCTACAATACCTTTGGAATCTCCAGTGTGTTTCCCACACCAGGATTCCCACTGCCAGCACTAACCACTCAGGACTCCGCAGACTGGGTGTGTAAGCTGGGCATTGCTCAGCAGCCAGGCCTGGAAATGAGAGAGGCTAAAATCTGGTTTGTGCTGAACTTGCCAAGCCCTTCCATGCCCATGTGAGATGCCCAGTCTTTAATCTGGGCACATCTCAGGTTGAGGGCTGGGATGGAGTTCTCAGGGACCTGGGGTGAGGAAGGAGTGGCAGGCACTGAGTTATGCTGAGTACTAACCCTGGGCTTTTCTTCTCCCCAACCCAGATGGAGCCCCGGAACCTGGCACTGGTCTTTGGACCGACATTAGTAAGGACATCTGAGGACAACATGACAGACATGGTGACACACATGCCGGATCGCTACAAGATCGTGGAGACACTGATCCAGCACGTAAGCACCTGCTGTGTGTTGTGTTCTGGAAGTCTAGGACCAACTTTCCTCCTGCCCAGCCCCGATGCCCTGGGTGGCAGCTAGGGGACTGAGCAGCTTTCAGCAGCCAGCCACATACTTCCATCAAGGTAGAACAGGAATGAATCCAAGGGGCACAGATGGGGCAGGGCATGGAGCAGGAGCCGAGACAGCGTCCAGGAGCCCTGTGTTCTGAGAGATTCTTGCTATTGTCCAGGGAGAATGAAGAAGCCATAGTGGCCAGCAGAGGGCGATAGAGGCCTCCACCCTCTGGAGCCAACACCAAAGGCCTCTTCTAGAGGCTCAGGGATGATTTTATGAATCCTCAGAACCCATTTCCCAATCATATTACAGGCACAAAGTGTGGACCCAGAGCCCTCTCTTGCCAGCAGGAATAGAGTTAGCCTCTGGTCACAGGACAGGAGATAAAGTGCTTGCTTCCTCACAGACACCTTAGGGAAGAAAAGCTAGATCCTGTCACCCCCATTTTATAGATGAGGAAACCAGGACTCAGAGAGGCAATGACTTGCAGAACGTCACACACCTAAAAATTGGTGGCCCTAGGATTTTAACCAGGGTCCATCTGCCCAAAGCCTGTGCTTCTTTCCCAGTACCCCTTCCTCCAGGCCGGAGCTCTCCTTGGGAAGGACAGCTGACAGGGCCATACTCTCTAGGCAGCAGTGGGCTTTGGCTGTGTTGATTCCCTTGCATGCTTGTCTCCTCTTTCCCCATGGTCAGGAATATAGCCACAGGAGGGAGGGTTGTGGCCTCTTGTCCACTCAGCATGGCACTGGCCACCTGGATGCCCACGTTAGGACTCCTGGGCAATGGCAGAATCTCTCTGTGGCCATCGAGGGGTTAGCCCTCTTGTACTAGGAGTTTTGAAAGAAAGGAGGGAGGACATCTGGCCTTGTGGCTTCTGGAGAAGCTGCTGGAAGCCTAAGGCCTGTGATCAACGGAGGAGTCAGGAATAGCAGCCTTCAGGGGAAAAGCAGGCCCAAAGCAAGTCAACTTACCATCCCTGAGGAGGGGTCCCTCAGGGGCACATCTGCCTCAGTGCCCAGTCTAGTGTGCATGTGGTGAACCCTCAGTGTTTGCTTAGGGAATGAGTCAGGGAATGAGTGAATTGCTAACCGAGGACAGTCTGGGGTTTTCACCCAGGGATTCATTCCTGATAACCAACTGAGCCAGTAATCTTCCATTTCACACCCCGCCACTCCCAACATGGGAGTATCCTGAATGGGCTCCACCTTCTTGCAGCCCCACCCCATAGGAGCTGCAGAGCCCAGGCAGGGGTTGGGTTGCAGAGGATGAACTGGCCTATCTCAGCCCTGTGCAGACAATGACCATTGGAGTTGGGTAACATTCACTCCTGGGGTTTCTACCATCATGGCTTCCTCCTAGATGGGGCTCCAGTCATCCAGGGAAGCCTGGGGCAGTCAGCAGGAAGGGTTCTCCCGCAGGAAGTGAGATATGAGCAAGACAGCTGCAGAACAGAGAGGCAGACCCAGGCATTTAGCCTCTTGGTGGAAGCTACCAACCAGACTGACTGCTTCCCAAGTCAGCTGGAAGCCAGAGGCCACCACAGGAGATTCAGTCGGCAAATGTGTGGTACTGCTGCTTCTCAGCCTTGGCTCCTTTCCTTTTTCTTTTTCTGTGCTGGGGATGCAGCCCAGGACCTTGGATAGACTAGGCCTGTGTTACTGCACTGAGCCATAACCCCAGACCAGGCACTTCTTGATTGTGGGGCTCTCCTGTGTATTGAGGGTACTGGGCAGTGTTCCTGGCCTCTACCCCTCAATACCAGACCATCTTCTCAACTGTGACAGTCAAAGATATCTCCGACACAGGCCTGTAATATCTACTACTTGGGAAGCTAAGGCAAGAGGGCTATAGTTCATAGCCAGCCTGAGCTACATAGCAAGTCTGAGGACAGCCTGAGCAACAGGACAAGGCCTGTTTCAAGCCACTTGAAAACTGCCAATTATATTTGGTAGTTTTCTCACTTTTCCCACACTGTAGAGCAACTTGTTATGACAGGTGAATACTGGGTTAAGTTTAGAACCCTGAAATGACCAGCCTGGGATGGGGAACTTGAATGATAATTTCAGTAAATTTAATGATCTTTAATGCTGTTTTTTTACTTATGTGAATTTTGTGTTTTTTTTTCTAGAAATATACTGACTATATATTATATCTATAGCTATTTCCCGCTTTCCTTCTGAATTAAAAAAATTTTAAGTTAGCACACAGAGTAATGGGTGTCGTTACAGTATTTTCCTACATATGTGTCATTGTGCTTTGGTTTTGTTCACCTACTCACCTAGTGATCTCCCCCAGCCCCTCATTTTAATATTTTATTTATTTTTATTTTTATGTGTTTGAGTGTATCGCCTGAATGCGTGTAAGTACACCTATGTCGTACAATGCCCATGCAAGTCAAAAGAGGGTGTTGGATCCCTTGGAACTGGAGTTATTGAAAGTTGTTAGCTGCCATGTGGATGTTAGGAATCGAGCCCAGGTCCTTTGCAAGAGAAGGCAGTGCTCTTAACTGCTGACCCATCTCTCCAGCCCCATAACTCTATTTTTGAATGATCTTTTTTGTTGGATTTTTGAGACAGGGTCTCCCTGTAGCCCCAGCTGGCCTGGAACTTGCCATGTGGACCAGGCTGTCCTCGATCTCACAGAGATCCACCTGCCTCTATGTCCAGAGTGTTGGGATTAAAGGTGTGTGCTACCATGCCCAGAAAAAGGCTACTGATTTTGTTGTTGTATATTCATTTTGTATCCTGCTATTTACTATAAGTGTTCATTAGATCCAAGAGTTTTCTGTGGGGTCCTTTGGGACTTTTAAGTATAGGATTATGTCATTTTTTTGTAGTTCTTTTATTTCATTCTCTTGTCTTACAGCAGTATATTGAAAGGAGCAGCGGGAGTCGGCACCCTTGTCTCATTCTTTTACTTTTCTTTTCTTTTCTTTTTTTTTCTTTTTTTATCTTTTGAGACAGTGTCTCCCTGTAGCCCCAGCTGGCCTGGAACTTACTATGTAGACCAGGCTGGCCTTGAACTCACAGAGATCCTCCTGACTCTGCCTCCTGAGTACTGAGATTGAAGGTACGCACCACCACATCCAGCCCTATCTCATTCTTGATTTTATAGGTTGTGCTTCCAGTTTAGTATGTTAGCTATATGTTTGTCATATATCGCCTTTGTTAGGTCCTGGAGAGGTGACTTAGCAGTGGCTCAGCAGTTAAGAATGCTAGCCGTGCCTCTGGAAGACTCAGAGTTCAGTTCCCAGCACTCACGTTGGGTGGTTCACAACCACCTGTAACTCCAGCTCTAGGGGATCTGACATCCTCTTCTGGGTACCTGCATATATCTGGTGTATGCTCACACAGACTTAAACACACATACACATAAATAAAATTTAAATCTTTAAAAAACCTTTTAAAAATATATAGCTTTTATTGTGCTGATGTGTGTTCCTTTTGTTCTTGGTTTCTTTTGCGTTTTGATCATGGAGTCTTGAAGTTTGTATCTGTTGAGGTAATCATATGTTTTTTGTCCTTAAAGTATGTTTATGTGTTATATTATATTTATTGATTTGCATATGTTGAACCATCCTTGCACCCCTGGACGAAATCAGGCTAGTAGTAGTGTACAATCCTCTTGATGTGTTCTTGAGTTCTGTTTGCAGGTATTATATTGAGTATTTTGGGTCTATGAAGCTGGTCTGTAGTTTGGTTTTATTGTTGTCATAGTCTAGGGTACCGGCTTATAGAGTGAATCTGGTATTGTTCCTTCCTTCCTATTCTGAGAAACAGTTTTGGAGTATTGGTATTAGCTATTGTAGGTTTGGCAGAATTTGGCAGACAATCTTGTCTAATCTTGCGGTTTTCTTTGTGGAAAACTCTGTATCACTTCTTCGGTCTCATTGTTTAATATCTGTCTATAACTGCAGTTCACACTGGTAGATCATACATGTCTAGGAGTTTATCCATTTCTTCTAGATTTTCCAGTTATTTTTGTTTATTTATTTTTATTTTACGTGTATGAGTGCTTTGGTGATTTTCTCTCATTTTGCTGGCTTTCCCCTCTATGTTACAGACTTTTCTCTCCAGATCCTAAGTCGAATTCATCTACCTGTTTGCACCCGCTTTCAGATCCTTGATTGATTTTACTCGTAAACTTTGAAATCTTCATCTGACCTTTACCAGATTCAGTATCTTTGAGTTACGATCTTTTGGAGGAGGAGTTCCCTTTGTGTTTCATGTGTCTTGTGTTTATGTGTCATGCTTTGGGCATCTGTTAGTTTGGTTCTCTTGTAGTGTTATTTGGCTATCTTCTTCTCGAGCAGGCTGATCGTTAGGGCTCAAGTCCCCAGTGTCTCTCAGAGAGCAGAAAGGAAACCACTGTAACAGGAACTCCAGCAGATCAGATCATGCAAGATACAGACACACTTAAAATGGAGTACAGCTCACTAGTGTGTCACTAATGACCAAAGGACAGAGAATGACTACAATACTGCAGAATGTGGCTGAAAGTAGAAAACTATTTAAGGTGATTGTGAAGACAGTAAAGGAATAAGAGAAGAAGGCAGGGAGAGGAGCGTAGAGGGGAAGTCAGGGCAAATAAAGCGAGGACAAAGAGGAGATGGAGCAGAGAAAAGGCCAAAGATTAGAAAAAAATTAAAAAAGAAGAGAAAAACAGTTCTCCCAATATTGAGAAAGTTAAAATAATCAAGAGTGGTATAAAACATAAAAACATGAACTTTAAAAAATTGAAACATGGGACTGGAAAGTTGGCTCAGTGGTTAAGAGCACTGGCTGCTCTTGCAGAAGACTCAGGTTTGAATCCCAGCACCCACATGGTGGCTAGCAACTGTCTGAAACTCCAGTTCCAGGGGGTCTAACACCTTCTTCTGACCTCCATGGGCACTGTATGACACAGGTGCACTTACATGCAGGCACTATACATAAAATAAGATAAAAATAATTTTTTTTTTTTTTTTTTTTTTTTTTAAAGAGCACCGACTGCTCTTGCAGAGGACTCAAGTTCAATTCCTGGCACCCACATGACAGTTAACAACTGTAACTCCAGTTCCAGGGGATCTGATGCCCTCTTCGGGCCTCCTCAGGCACTGCACGCACAGGTGCACTTAACATGTACATGCAGGAAAAACACTTCTACACATACAATAATGAATTAATTTTAAAAAGAAAAAAGAGATAAGGTGAGAGGTCAGGTGCGCACCGTAGGTGAAAGAAAGAAGGGATGCGGTGCTGGCCGGCTTCCTCCTGGGTCCTCAGAACGGGGACTGCCAGTTACATGCCGTGGGGTGTCACTGGAACTCCTGGCTCCCACCTTCCTGTGGTTCACCCTGCTGTGGAGTATGTACGGGGCGGGTGTTGAGTGTCTCCAGAGCTTCTCTGCTTCAGTTGCTTCCCCTCTTTGCATACCAGGGGCCTCTGCTGGCCATACTTAGCTGGCCAATTCTCTAGCCCCCTGAACACCCCCAGATCAGGCTCCCTGAATGGTGACTGTCTCTCAAATGTGTTGTTGGGAGTGTGTGAAGCAACTCATGGTACTGAGGTCTGTACAGGCAAAGGACCTGTCTTTTTTTTTTTTTTGGTCTTCATAAGACAGGATCTCCTGTAGTCCCAGCTGGCTTGGAACTCCCTATTTAGACCAGGCTGGTCTCACAGAGATCCGCCACCATGACTGGCCAGGACATGTCTTTGTACTTTCAAGATCTCCTAGGTATGACTCTCTGGGGATGCGGTGTGAGTGTGAAGTTAACTATGGGAGGATCAGAGTCCCCAGCCTCTGCATTAGTGACTGCAGACAGGTAGCACAAGCTGGTCCACCAGAGTATCTTAGGCTCAGGACTGCAGACTCCACAGTCATTCCCAGTTGATGAGATCTGCTCCTGTCACCAAGGTGGGATCGTGTGTTTCATGTCTGAGCTGAGCCTCCTGTAGCCCACTTTTTTCAGATTCTCATCATCCAACTCTTTAAAAGACTTAAAAAAAATTTTATGTGTTAAGTATTTTATTTGCATGTACATAAGTGCACCATGTGCATGCAGTGCCTGCAGAGGCCAGAGGAAGTTGTTGAATCTCCTGGAATTGAAATTACAGATAGTTGTTAGCTGCCATGTGGGTTCTGGGAACTGAACCTGGATCCTCTGCAAGAGCAACCAGTGCTCTGAATAGCTGAGCCATCTCTCCAGCCCCTGGTCTTTTTATTTTATTTTATGTGTATATTTTGTGTTTTTCATGTACAGATATAAAGTACACTGTGTGTGCAATGCCCAGAGAGGCCAGAAGAGGGTGACAGATTCCCCTGTAACTGGAGTGATGGACAGTTGTGCTTTTAACCACTGTGCCATTGCTCCAGCCCCATCCCTGTTTGTTTTTTGGGACAAGGTCTCATATAGTCCAGGCTGACCTCTAACTTGCTATGTAGCCTTGGTTCATGTGTTACTGGGGAGATTGATCCTAGGATTTTGTGCATGTTAAGCAAGCACTCTGCCAACTGAGCTATGGTTCCAACATAGCTAAACTTTAAACAGTAGATATTTCTTCTCCAGATGGGGCTCACCCACTGTTTTCTGAGTCACATAGATTTTGTGCTCTCCACAGCAGCCTGACTTCCAGAAGAATTACTGTCTCACCCAAATTGGCATTTGGACTTGAAGTTTTCAAGGGCTACAGGCTTGCCTGAGGGTAGACTACCACTGTCTTCCACACGGTCGCCTGGCTTACCTTTCTTATTGAGATTGAGGCTGGGCTCCTCTTGGCTAACTTCTTTTTGATGTGTCCTTCCTCCATACCTTCCAGCCCTTCTGCCCCTGGGTCTGCGAGTTTCTGAAGCAAATCCTCCTTCTCTTCAGTCTCTTTTCCGTGCGCTCTTTTCACCTGGGCCACTTGGACAGTTTCCCACCTCTGTCTACAAGTCTCTGTATCTTATTTTTGTCTTCATTTTTCTTGATCAGATTTGTCAGAGATTTATGTATCTCATTTTTTAACACGCAAACAATTTTGGTTTTTATCCTTTTAATTATCTTCTTGTAGAATATATTGGCTATGCCTGTAATCCTAGCACTCAAGATGCTGAGGCAGGAAGATTACTTTGAGTTTGAGGCCAGGCTGGGCTACATTGTGAGATCCTGTTTCAAAACAACAACAAAAAGTACTAAATGTCATTTTGTTTTCAATTTATTTTACCTACTTGAAATTTTTCTTTCTTCTTGTTTCTTCGGGTCTCTCTAAGGCCTCTTACCCCTTAGCTCCATGAGCAGAAACCTCATCCCTTTCAGTTGTTCTTGCTTTCGGATAAATTTCTTCAAAGCCACAAAATTCTGTTTAAGTTCACTTTATTACCTTTATTTGGGCCCCCCCCTCCAAGATATCATTTTTAGGACATTTAAAATTCACAGCAAAGCTAAAGGAGGCTAGACATTTCCCACATCCCCTGGACTCTCCACATGCACCTTCCCCATTATCCACATTCCTCCATCAAAATGGTACCTTTCTTATGACCAGCAAGCTGATGACAGCATCACATCTCAGTTGTCGCTCAGGGAGGGCTGTAGCTCAGTGGTAGAGCACTTGGAATCTATTCCCAGCCCCGGATTCTATTCCCAGCACTACGGAGAGTCTGACGTGCAACATCATAGTCACCCACCAAGGTTCATAGATGACATTAGTGTTCACTCTTGCATGTTCTGTGTGTTTGGGTGGCCATATGGTAGCATGTATTATAGTATCATACAAAGAATTTGCACATCCCCAAAGGCCCTGCATAGTCAGCCTGTTCATCTCCTTCTTCACAGTCTGTAACCACTGATTCTCTCATTGTCTTCATAGTCTGCATTTTCCAGAGTGTCCTGTAGCTAGAGACATGCAGCATGGACATTTGTAATGCACAGACTCAGCTGGACTCAATACAGCAGTGGCTGCAGGTGTAAAGCTAGTTCTTGATAGCACATTTTTTGTTTTTTTTTTTTTGTTTGTTTGTTTGTTTGTGCAGTGCCCATGTAGGTCAGAAGAGG
Organism: Eospalax fontanierii; assembly: GCA_035773235.1. Taxonomy (NCBI): domain Eukaryota; kingdom Metazoa; phylum Chordata; class Mammalia; order Rodentia; family Spalacidae; genus Eospalax; species Eospalax fontanierii. Next base: position 71,772,427 of record CM069531.1, read on the forward strand.
GTGTCGGATCCCCTGGAACTGGAGTTACGGGTGGGTGCTGGGAATCAAACCCAGGTCCTCTGCAAGAGCAGCCAGTGCTCTTAACTGTTGAGCCATCTCTCTAGCCCAAATTGTTTGTTTTTTGAAATAAGATCTTGATATGTAGCGATCCTCCTGCTTTTGCCTCCCACGTGTTGGGATTTCAGGCATGCACCTCTGTGCCTGGCTAATAGTTCACTTCTTTCTGGTGCTGAATAATATCCCATTGTCTGGATGCATGATGGTTTATTTATGCATTCATCTACTGAAGGATGTATTAGTCAGCTTTCTGTCATTGTTATGAAATATCTGAGATAATTAACTTGTCAAGAGAAAGGGTTTATTTTGGCTCATGGTTCTGAGGATTCCGGTTCACACTTCAGTGCCTCTGCTGCTTTTGGCCTCTGGTGAGGTGGCACATTGTAACTGTAGCCAGAGCATGAAGGGTAAAACCACTCACCTTGTTATCCAGGAAGAGGAAGAGAAATAGGCTGGGTCCCTTTCAGGGGTATGCCCCCAGTGCCCTAAGGAGCCTAAAGATTCCACCACCTTCTGGGAGGGCCACCTGGGGATCAGGCCTTTAATGCATGATGCCTTGAGGGACACTCGTCCAAACCACAGCAGATGGCCTGGTTGCTTCCAAGTTTTAGCACTTAAAAATAAAGCTGCTAGACAGCTTTGTGCGGGTTTCTATGTGGACTTGAGTTTTCAGTCCCCTGGGTTAATACCCATGAGCACAACTGCTGGGTCATGTGGAAAGAACATATTTAGGTCGGTAAGAAACCACCTAAATGTATTCCAGAGTGGTCACACATTTCACATTCTCAAATGGTAAATCGGAGTTCCTGTTCCCATTCTTACCAGCATTGATGTTGTAGATTTTTGCCTTTATCAGCTGTATGTGGTATCACATTGTTTTAATTTGCGTGTCCCTGGACCTTGTGATGTGGGGCATCCTTCACAGGCTGTTCTAATGGGGACTGAACTTACAGCCTCATGCATGCCAGGCAAGTGCTTTACCGCTAAGCTACATCTTTTATATTCTTATTTGCCATCTGTGTTTACTTTGGCGAGGTGCCCAGGTCTTTCATGCATTCTTGTTTATTGTTTTTGAGTTTTAAGAGTTCTTTGTATATTTTACATACTAGTCCTTTACCGGCTGTATCTTTGCAAATACGTTTTCCCAGTTTGTGGCTTGTCTTTGCATGCTCTTAACATCCTCTGTAGATAAATTGTTATTTTCAGGGAGTCCATTTTATCATGGATTGTACCTTTACTATTATGTCTAAAAAGCCATTCAGAGTTAAGGCCATGAGAGTTTTTACGTGTAGTGCTTTTACTGTGATATAGCACTATACATTTCCCTATGTATATCATTAATGTTTCTCAACATGAAGATTGGCTCTTTTAAATTTGTTATTTCTTATGCCATTATAAGCAGAGAACATTGACTGTGAAGTGCTGACCTTGAGGAGTACTGAGTTCCATGGTAGCCCAGGATAGGGTTGGCTTCTGAATGAGTCATGTGTGTTCAAAGGACTGCATTTTCTCTAATGGTTGAGGGCAAGGTTCCAAGCATGTCCACTAGCTCAGATTTATCTATTGAGTTGTTCCAAGAATTTGTATTCTTGATTATATTTTTATCTGCTTGATGACCTACAATATTTTTCTACTTTTTTGTAGTTCTGTGAATTGTTATTTGTATGTAGGGGGTGGGGTGCACTTGCCAGTGAGTGCACATGTGGAAGCCAAAGATTGACATCTGAACGACTTCCTGTCTCTCCACGTGGTTGTTGGTTGAAACAAGCTGTCACTGAACCTGGAGCTTGCTATTTTGGCTCGATGGCTGGCTAGGATCCCTCAGGTCCACCTGTCTCTGTTCTCCTAGTGCTGGGGTTATAAGCATGCAAGACACTCCTATTTTGTTACAAGGTTCTGGGTATCTAAACTCAGTCTTCATTCTTGTGCGGTAAGCACCCGAGCCATCGTCCCAGTTCCCAACTCTTCTTAGTCTATATTAAGATACTAGAGCCAAGTGTGGTGGCTCATATATGTAATCCTAGCACTTGGGAGGTGGAGGGAGGAGGATCAGGAGTCGAAGGCTAACCTTAGCTGCATAGCAAGTTCAAGACCAGCCTTGGCTATGTGATACCTCCTCAAAAAAATAAATAAATAAATAAAAAGCACATATGCTACAATTTATTTCACTAATTTTTTTTTGGAGTCAGAATCTCACTATCTGACATGAAACTTACTGTGTAGACCAAGCTGTCCTTGAACCCTGCCTCTGTCTCCCTAGTGCTGGGATTGCAAGTGTGCACCAGCATGCCGGCATCATGCAGGACATAAAAATTCTAGTTTCACAAAGAAACAAGAAAATAAAAAAGAAATCTGGGCTGGAGAGATGGCTCAGCAGTTAAGAACACTGGCTGCTCTTGCAGAGGACCTGAGTTGGATTCCAGCACCCACATGGTAGCTAACAACCGTCTGTAACTAGTTCCAGGAAAGCTGACTCCCTCTTCTGAACTCCGCAAGCACTGCAGGACACGGGTGCACTTAACACATGCAGGCAATGCACTCATACACATAAAATACAAATTTAAAAAAGATTTTAATAAAAGAAATCTGTCTTCAAAATGGTATTCCTTCAAACAGAGAGAAAATGTTACTTCTTTGTCTAAAGCATCTGTTGCTGCTCCAAGTGCTGGATAACTTTGTCATATAAGCAATCTGAACTTAAAGTCTCAAATGTGGGCTTTTCACTTTATCTTTTGTCTTGCTTTGCTTTTTAAAAGGCAGGTCTCATTCTGTGGCACTGGCTGGCTTTGCACTCACAGCACAGCTTGCGCTTACCATGAATTCATGCCAGTTCTGCTCCATCTTCCCAATGCCAAGGTTACAGGCATGAGCCACTACAGCTGGGATATCTGGCATTTATGAGAAAGTTCCTGCCTTTCTGTCCCCGAGGGAACCCGAAACCAGTTTCCAAGCATATTCCTTCACTAGATATAGTGTGACACCCCAGTTATCAGTGTGGAGCTAGGGATGGTGGGAGCCACTGCCCTGCTGGCCCTTGCCTGCCCTACCTGCTCAGCTGTTTGGCTTTCTCCTGCCAGTGCTCCTGGCCTCCACTAGAGGGCGCTGTTGCCCAGGCCATTTGGCTGGTTGTTGGGTGTGCTCCACAGTGCTGAGCCCAGGAATGTTTTGTGAAAAAACTGTCACCTGTCTGTGGTGGGCTTTCCCCAACTTTGGGCTGTTTCCCTCCCACACAGAGGTCCCACCTTGTCTCTCCCTAAGGGTTTCTGGTGGAACCACCTGAGCCCTCTCTCCAGGGTCTCATTCTAAGGAGGGGGACCCTCCTGGGCTTACAGGTCTTTTGGCAGAAGGTTGAGGAAGCAGTGTCTGTCTCTCTGTCTTCCCTCAGCTCTCCCCTAATTTCACCCTGTTCTTTGTCTCCTCTGCAGTCTGACTGGTTCTTCAGTGATGACGAGGACAAAGGAGAAAGGGTAAGTGAAGGGAGGGTAGATGGGGTCTGGTCTGGGGTGGGCCCTTGTCCTAGCGGTGGGTGGGTGGGCAGCAACATTCAAGCGCAGGAAGATCCTTGGCTTGAGGCACCTTCAGTCTGATAATAGAGACACAATCCTTCCCTTCAAGAGTCCCCAGCCACATTGGGGAGATACAGGTTGAGTTCTAAGGAAGCCAAGTCCCTGACCTCCAGTTCAAAAATGTGGGATAGAGCCAAGTGTGGTGGCACACATCTTTAATCCCAGCACTTGAGAGGCAGAAGTAGGTTGATCTTTGTGAGTTCAAGGCCAGCCTGATCTACATAGTGAGTTCCAGGCCAGCTACATAGTGAGCCTACATAGTTCCAGGCAACGTAGAGACCAAATGATGTGGGACAATCCAGTCTGATGGCATAGACACCCCCTTCCTGCAGCTGAGGGAGCCTTCGGGATTCTACCCTGGTGCAGGAAACAGAGAACAGCTTTGTGGAGGACCGGTAAGGCCTGCTCCAAAAAGGGGGGCCTGCTCTCAAGAGGGCTGCCTATTGAGGAGACATGGGTCCTGTTATCAGGCCACCCCATTCTGAGGGCCTGAAGTCTGGCCACCTAAGACACTGTTGGTTGACTCCTCCTCCTATTTGTAGACCCCTGTGGATGACAAAGAGCCGCAGTCAGTGCCCAACATCGAGTACCTCCTGCCCAACATTGGCAGGACAGTGCCGTCCAGTGACCCAGGCTCAGGTGAGTGCAGGGTCTAGTAGGGGAGAGATTGGGTGGGTGCCCTGCTCCACCTTCCTGAGGGTTCTAGATACCTGGCCAGATGCCCATGAGGCCCTGGCCTACTCGCAGCTGTCCCTACCCCATGGGGCCCTGGCCTACCAGCACCTCAAGATAGGCTGTGGTGGGCCTTCTCCCCTTCTGGGGCCTCCTTTCTGCTCAGCCTTCTTCACCGGTCTCTCTCCCGAGCCCTTAACGTCTCACAGGCTGGCGGTGTTCTGAGCGCGTTCCTCTTTTTAATCTTTCTTTTTCTTCTTGCACCCCACCCTCCCTCTTCTCCCTCCGCTCTCCTCCCTCCTCTTCCATCCCACCGTCCCCTCTTCTCCTGCCCTCCTCCTCCAGCGGACCTGTTGGAGATTTAAAGGGTACAGTGTGGTGTCGCGGCCTCGGTCACTAACAGTGGTGGGTGATTATAAGAAGGCTGGGCAGGCGTGAGCAGCAGACATGTCCCCTGCAGTGAGGACCCCACTTTGACATAGCAGTTGCCAGTGCTGGTCACAAGTGACTCTCAATCTCACCCTGTTCCCTCCTATCCCCGTGCCCGTCCTGGAAACCTGGCCACCAGATGGCTGCCCTTCCTAGCCCCCGAACTCTGTGGCTTCTCTTTGCAGAGTGTAGCCACTCCTGGTTAACCAAGGTGAGGGAAGCTTTTCAGGCAGCCCCTGCCTTAGCAGGGACCCCTAGAAGCCACTCTAGAATAACAGCTTCCTGCCTCAGTTCACACCCTGGTCACTCAACCCAGAAGTCCTGTTCTGGGGACCTCAGAGCAGAGGACAGATGACTTCTTTGCTCAGAGGCAAATGAGTGGTCCCTTCCCTTCTTGACCCCAGCCAGTAGCTCCTCCTACACTGGCTGAGCTGTTCCCTGGCATGTCCAATCCTGTCCAAGAGAGAGGGCCCCACAGCAACCCCAATTACAAGAAAGTAGCCCCCTGTCTCTTCTAATCACCTGCTGCCGCCTGCCCCGTGTGTGTCCAGTGTGGTCGGCCATTCTTGCTCTTCTCACCATGTGCAGGGGGAGAGGGCTGGGGAGGGGCCTCTAACCTGCCTGCCAGACAGTGTGGATTAACTGCACCTGCTTGCTATCCCAGAAGGCCTTTGGACCAACCTGCTTCCTCTCCAGCCTTGGAGAGGACACTGCCAGGTCTTGTTATCTGGTGCCTATCTGTTGCCTACCCATTCAGGGATATTAAGGAGTGGGACCCTAGTTCCACTGGTGTGATGATCTTGACTGGTTCTAAAAGGGGACCTTGCCCCTTAAGGGCAGGCTGAAGTTGGCTCTATCACCAGCCCACTGTGCCCCTGTGTCCCACCCACCTCATTTCTGCTCCTTTACTTGATCTGTTGGTGTTATCCCTCTTCCATCTCATGTCTTTGGGGTGTGGCGCCCATTTCTGTGTGCACTGTGTGGTCTCTGTGTCTCCAGAGCATCTGTGCTTCGCTGTGCTGCACCATTGTGGTTTCTGTGGACTGCATCTGATACTGGCATTTTCTCTCCAGTGCTTCAGACTAACAGGGCAGGAGGGGGGAGGGGAGAAGAACCAGGTCCAAAGAAAAGCCCCCTTTGTCCTTAACCCGGGACAAATAACGGCCCAGTGGCCTGCAGCCTGTCACTTCCTGCCTCTGAAAGAAATGGTGGTTGATATAATTTTCTGCTCCTGCCCATTCCATAGAAAATGCCAGCAGAACCAATCACACTCCTAGGGCCTGGGGAAAACACCTTCATTTATGAACCTGTAAGGCAAGGGAAATGTGTTCACATGTTTCAGACTTCTCTTGCCTGGTCTAACTCCAGTTTTTGTCTTTTGTCTGTCACCAACAGATTCTACCACTTGTAGTTCAGCCAAGTCCAAGGTAAGCACCAAGGCTTTCTAAAAGCTTTCACCCTATACAAGGCAGCCCATTTTGGCTTCTGGTCAAGAGAATTAAAACAATGGTAGTTGGACAATGAGGAAACTTGAGGGTTCCCCATGTGGCACATGTTTGTAATCCTAGCACTTGGGAGGTAGAGGCAGCCTGGGCTACATAGTCAGTTCCAGGATAGCCAGGTTACATAGCAAAGGCATTTTCTCAAACAAAACAAAACAAGAAGGCTCTGTGGGAGAGTCTTAACTGAGCAAAAGGAAGAGAGAAAAGGCTGGTCATGGTGTTGCACACCTTTAATCCCAGCACTTGGGAGGCAGAAGCAAGCAGCAATCCAGGCCAGCCTGGTCTACATAATGAGTTCCAGGCCAGCTAGGGCTACAGGGAGACCCTGTCTCAAAACACTAAAAAATAATTTTTTAAATTACATTTATTTATTGTGTGTGTGTGTGTGTGTGTGTGTGTGTGTGAGAGAGAGAGAGAGAGAGAGAGAGAAAGAGAAAGAGAGACAGAGAGATGATGCATGTGTGGAGGTCAGAAGACAATTTTCTGGAGTTGCCTGTCTTCCACCGTGTGGTTCTGAGGGGTTGAACTCATGTTGTCAGGCTTGGCAGCAAGTTCCTTTTCCTGCCTATTCATTCATTCATTCATTCATTCATTTTAAATATTTATTATTTTTATTTTATGTGTATGAGTGTATTGCCTGCGTATATGTAGGTATACCCATGTCATGCAGTGTCCATAGAAGTCAGAAAAGGGCATCGGATTCCCCTGGAACTGGAGTTATAGACAGTAGTTAGCTGCCCCGTGTGGGTGCTAGGAATCAAACCTGCATCCTCTGCAAGAGCAGCCAGTGCTCTTAACCGTTGAGCCATCTTCTAGAGTCAGGTGCAAGGGTTCCCACTAACTTCTCCACAGAGCCTCCTTCTGGATTCCTCCAGTGACAGGGAGCTGCATCCTACGGTTGCCATGGCAGGAAGACCTGCATCTGACTCCTTGTCACATGCGTTACTTCTGCTAGCCCTCAGGTTGCTGTGATCTCTGAATTGCCCCTTGAGCTTTCTGTGAATCTGCTGGATCAGATGATCCGGGACATAGGCTGAAGAGACAGTAAGGGCTGCAGGACATGTCAAAGTGAAAATCACTTCAAAGGAAGGGTTAGGAACCAGCATGATGGCTCAGTAGGTCTACATACATACAAAACATCTACACATATAATATTTTTTAAGGGTTGTAGGGTGGTCTCCAGAGTAGAGAATGAGTTTGAACGGGGGTCTGGGCACTAGGCTAGGGAGAGGTTAGCTCCAGGTTTTGAGGGGCAGGGTCATCTGGAGCAAAGCTAGGAGGAAATCAGACACCTGCTTCTGAGGGATGCTTCTTTAGTGGGAGGGGTTGGAAGGGCCTGGGAGGGGCTGGGTGGGGCAAGGGTGGAGTTAGGGAGCCTGTTAGAGGGGGACCAGATGGTTCCTTAAAGACCACCTTAAGGTGGACAGCATGAATGGAGGCTGTTTACAACAGGGTAGGTGGGACAATGTAGCTCCACTGGGGTGGGCCATAAGGGGTGTGAGCAGACAGCAGATAGAGATGGATTCAGTTGGAAGAGTCTGGACCTCAGAGTAGAGTTTGGTATGGGACAGGAAGTCCTGGTTGTTGGCTGGGAATAGTATTTTCCAGGAGACACACACAGAAAGGGCCTGAGAACAGAGTCCTGGGAATGCCTGCAAGAGGCCAAAAGGCAAAATCGAGGTGGAAAACAGGTCCAAGATGCCATGATAGACAGCAAGGGTCTCCTGGGCCTGCTGGAAGGCCAAGACCAAAATAATCATGGTGGAGTTTAACAGTAAGAGCTGGTGTAAATTAGACCAGTGAGCCCAGCAGGGTTGGAAGGAGGGACTCTTATCCAGGGTGAGCATAAAGGAGGACTTAATCTGGAAAGGGAAGGTTTCCCAGCTGGGGTGTGTTGGGTCAAAAGGGCAGGTGCTTGCAGCCTGCTGGGCTGCTGGGAATTGGTGTGCATGAGACGCTGGCATTCACAACCTGGAATCCCATACCAGAAGTGGGCTCAAACTGTCACCCATGGATCTAATAGGATTTATATGGGGAAGGGGCTCCGGGACACCCTCCTTAGCTCCCAGGAGGGTTGAGCTGGGATTAGTATCAGAGGGGATGCTGAAATGGGGGTAGGGGCGCGATGGGGTGGTCCCTGGGTGGATGGTGACACCCGGGCGGACAAGGAGTGCTGGTGTAGTGCACTGGTTGTGTTTGGCTGTGGACGCTGGCGCATGGGGTGAAGGGTGGGAATATGGAGGGTGCTGGGGCGTTCCTCACCTCCCCGTCTCCCCTGCACAGGGTTCCTGGGCCCCCAAGAAAGAGCCTTACACCCGGGAGATGCTGGCGATCTCCTTCATCTCGGCGGTCAACCGCAAGCGGAAGAAGCGGCGGGAAGCGCGGGGCCTGGGCAGCAGCACCGACGACGACTCCGAGCAGGAGGCGCACAGGGCCGCGGCGGGGGCGGCGACGCACGAGCCACCCGAGGGCCTGCCGCCCGGCCCCGCCGCCGCGCAGGACCCCGGGCGCCTCAGCCCCCCGCCCGCGCCCGAGGAACGGCCGGCGGCGGACACGCGCTCCATCGTGTCGGGCTACTCCACCCTGTCCACCATGGACCGCAGCGTGTGCTCCGGCGCCGGCGGCCGGCGGGCGGGCGCGGGCGACGAGGCGGACGATGAGCGCAGCGAGCTGAGCCACGTGGAGACGGACACGGAGGGCGGCGCGGGCCCCGGGGGAGGCCCGGCGCGCCGGCCGTCCTTCAGCTCGCACCACCTCATGCCCTGCGACACGCTGGCGCGCCGCCGCCTGTCCCGCAGCCGCGCGGACGGCGAGGGCGTGGCCGCGGCCCGGGCGGGTGCCCGCGGCCCCGAGCCGCCCGGCTCGGCGTCGTCCAGCAGCCAGGAGTCGCTGCGCCCCCCGGCGGCCGCCCCGGCGCTCGGCTCGCGGCCCTCGCGCATGGAGGCCCTGCGCCTGCGCCTGCGCGGCACCGCCGACGACATGCTGGCGGTGCGGCTGCGGAGGCCGCTGTCCCCCGAGACGCGGCGGCGCCGGAGCAGCTGGCGGCGCCACACCGTGGTGGTGCAGAGCCCGATCACCGACCTCAACTTCAACGAGTGGAAGGAGCTGGGCGGAGGCGGCCCTCAGGAGCCCGCGGGCGCGCGAGCGCACAGTGACAACAAGGACTCCGGCCTCAGCAGCCTGGAGTCCACCAAGGCGCGGGCCTCGTCTGCTGTCTCGCTGCCGTCGGGAGACCCGGGGGTCCTGCAGGGTCAGCCCCCGCGCCGCTCGGCCGCCGCCCGCCTCCACCAGTGTCTGTGACAGCCCCCTCCCCAACCCTTCCTCCCGCCGTCCTGCGCCGCCCGGACCCCGGCCTCCCTTAACCCGCCTGGGAAGCAGGCGTCCGCTCTGACTTGCACCATCTTCGGTTGCCTCGGGTGCGGCCGGAGGGTTCAGCCCTCCGTAGACTGCAGGGCGGTCCTTGGTGCTGTGTATGGGAGTTAGAGGAGGCGGGCAGAGGAGAAGCCAGAGCTGGACTGAGGGAGTCACTCGAAAAGAGACCCTCTCCCCAGGAGATGGGAGGGACTGCTGGGCTCTATGTCCGCTGGATATAGGACTAAGTGGCCCTTTTCTGTGATGGCACTTAGGAACCCTTGTTGACCGTGGGGTGTGGGGAGAGAGCCTAAGTTTCAGACTGAAGGAAAGATAACAGGCTGGCCTTTTGTTTCTGTCCTCTGCCCTCCCCAGTTATCTCCTAGCCAAGGAGGGAGAGCTTGTGTGTCTGGGGAGAGGGTGTGTAAGGTTGGGTGGCCATGGGGAAGGGACTTGTGTGTGTGTGTGAGTGTGTGTAGTCATTGTGCAAATGGTGTCTCCAGTAGCAACTTCTGCCCCAACCCCTTCATTCTCCTGCCTGTCCCCCCAGCTAGGCCCCTGCCTTTGGTGTCCACAGGCACCTTATCCCCATGCTGGTCAGAGCCCCGGGTGGGGGTTGAGGCTGCTCCATAGAAGCAGGACTGAACCCCCTCCCATTAGAGTCACCGGTCACACTCTTGTCGGTCTCCAGGTCACCCCCTCTAAAGCTCTGACCACTGGACCTGCTCTCCCCAGTTCTGGGCTGTTCAGGGTGCCTGCCCCTGCAGCTGGCACCATCCTGTGTTCCTCCAGTTCACCTGCTTCCACAGCTCAGCACGCAGACCCTCACTTTCTTCCCCTTAGGAGAGAACAGTCAAGAGCACTCTGCTGCTTTGTCTCTCACACACTGATTTATGGGTTTGAGCTGGGCTGTTCCTGCAGGATGGGTGGGACCCAGCTCCCCTTTTCCCCACACTGTAAATAAAGCTCAGAGCACCAGCCCTCCCTTCACCCTCACTCATCCTAGGGAAGCCCCGGTGGGGATAGGAACCCCACTGCCCATCCGGCAGTCTTCTTGGTTTATTCAAAGATTTGCTGTAAAGTCGGTTTCTCTCCTCTGCTCCCTTTATTGTAAATATTGTCTCTAATGTGTAACATATTATAAAGAATTTATAAGGATTTTTAAAGATGTTTTGCTCATTTTAAAAAGTGTTGTAACAGTGTTGGATAAAGCCCCCGCGTCCGCATGGCTCCCCCACTGTGTCCTTGACACACCTCTCTAGGCAACAACTAAGATTTCCTGCTTCTGCAAAGTCCTGTCTTAAAGTACAGTCTATATCTTGGAAATAAATGGCCTTCCTTGGGCGTAAATCCACTGCCTCGCTTGTCTGGGATGTGGAGGGGTCAGAGTGGGGTTGGGATGGAGACAGGTGAAGTGCTTGGCGCGCAGCTGGGCTGGGGAGCAAGGTGGTGGAAACCGCCTCTTGGTACTTTTTGTGTCCTGCAGAGTGGGGTGAGCAGTGACAGGCGTGCGGGGAGGGTGGTTTCTCAGTAGGAGGCCTTCAGGCACACTGCACACCTGCAGAGGCCAGGCAGGTGACAGACTCCTTGCTTCTCCGGCCTTCAGAGTGGCCTCCGGTGCTACCCAGCAGCCAAGAGCCTTGCTGTCACCACAGGCACTCCAGGCCCACACAGTATCACCAAAGGACAGCATAGGGTTTGCTCACTGCCTTGGTTGTGTGTGTAAGTTGAGAGCATGGAGCTTTCCCCTCTGTCATGGCTATGTAACTGCCCCTACCCTCAAGTGAACTAAGAACTAGTGTCTGTGTGGTCTCAGCACCCACCACAAGGTCCTAAATACACCTCCAACACTCTTGAGCTCAGTGCCATCACTGTCTGTATTCTGGATGTGAAGAAACTGAGGCACAGAGCAGGACATATCATGCCATCAAGGACAGTCTGCTAATAAGTGGTGGAACCTAACTGAGCTGAAGTCCAGAGGACACAAAGTAGGGTACCCGGCCCACAGTTGGCCTTCTGCAGGCTGTAATAGACTTTAAAGAAGCTCAAATTCGTTCTCCCTTTCAAAAATAAAGGAGAAACTGTAGAGAGCTGCGGATTGCCGCGTCTTAAAGATGGCGCCTGCTTCCACCTTCCATCATCCCGAGGGTGAGTGCTCTCTGGAGTAAACAACTCCATATTTGGCTGTGGCTGAGATCTGGGCCTGCTTCCGCATATGTGTGCCTATCTGCTTGCACCGCGTGGTAGTTTGGGGTTGGCTGGCAGGCGGGGATTTAAGTCTCTGGCGGGCTTTCCCCGGGGTCAGAAGGTTGTTCAAGGTTCCTGAATAAACTGCATAAAGAAGAGTCTGGTGTTGCGTCTTCCTTGCTGGACGAGGTGGTCGTGACAAAGTGGTGGCCCGTATGGGGAACTTCTTCAAAGGACTCAGAACTTTTTGCAGTCAGGGCAGTGCACTGGAAAGTCCTCAGGTAAAATGGGGATCCGCAACAAAAGCGGGAAAGTCCTCAGGTAAAATGGGGATCCGCGACAAAAGCGGGAAAGTCCTCAGGTAAAAATGGGGATCCGCGACAAAAGCGGGAAAGTCCTCAGGTAAAGTGGGGATCCGTGACAAAAGCGGGAACTTTGTTCCCTCTATAGATAGAGATGGAGCGGGGAGAGTTCGGAGATTATAGTGAACTGGAAGTAAAAATGGATTTTTACATGATCCTTGCTATAGGGATGGGCATTAGTTTTGTATTCTGGTACCTCATTTTTGCCTATCTTTGTAGAGAGTGTACAAGAGGTACCCAGAAAAACGTTACAGGAAATACTAGTTCTTACCCAATTTTTTTGGCTCTAAATGAGCTACTTCGTTCTAAGAATTTAGAGCTTAAGAAAAGCACTTTGGAGAGATTCTTGGCGAAGTGCAATACCATTGCACCGTGGTTCGCAGTGTCCGGAAGTCTCATGGTTGTGCTTCACTTTTCCAAGCAACAAAAGGAGTTTCATCTGGAGAAAATGTACAGCTTTAAAAGAAAGAGGAAAAAAAAAAAAAAAAAAAAAAAGGCTCGTGCATGTCTGAGCCCAGGGCAGTATTTAGATTGGAGATCACTTTTAATTGAGTATGCCAATGAACAAGCTGCCGTTAATCAAGCCACGGGGCAGCCTGCTTGGGATAGAGACATGTTACTAGGACAGGGTCGATTTGCCAATCAACACACCGGCTATCCAGTTCAGGTGTTTGAACAAATTAACCAAATTGCCATAAGAGCCTGGAAGTCCTTGCCTAATAAAGGAGAAGTGAGTGGAAACCTTACAAAAATTTTACAAGGCCCGATGGAGCCTTTTTCTGATTTTGTTGCCTGCCTGGTGGAGGCTGCAGGAAGGGTATTTGACAATCCAGACACTGCCATGCCCCTGATTAAACAATTAGTATATAAACAGTGCACCAAAGAGTGCAGAGCAGCCATTACTCCTTATAAGAACAAAGGATTGAAAGTGTGTAGGGAGTTAGGGGGTCCCTTGACTAATGCAGGTTTAGCTGCAGGGGTAGTCCAGTTGACTCAAAATAAAAGAGGAAGCTCTGGCGCTTGCTTTAGGTGTGGCAAAATGGGGCATTTAAAGCGACAATGCCCTGAAAGAGGAGGTGTAGCTGATACTGGAGGAGGGCAGCGCCTCAAACAACCCGGATTACATCCAAAATGTAAAAAAGGAAAACATTGGGCGAATGAATGTCGCTCTGTAAAAGATATCAATGGGCAGCCATTGATTAAAGATCGCAGTGGCGCTCATCCAAAAAACGGCCAGCGGGGCCCCCGCCTTCAGGGCCCGCAAATATATGGGGCAATAGAGAATCAGAAAGAGGAACAGCAACAGGAGAGACGGCCGACCCTCCGTCATCCCAAAGACCGAGGAGAGCCACTGCAGGTTCAGCAGGATTGGACATCTGTTCCACTACTCGACTCGTACTGACTCCCCGAATGGGGGTCCAGTTATTAGAATCAGATTTTCAAGGACCCCTGGAGCCAGGCACGGTTGGACTTCTCTTAGGAAGATCCTCCACAGCCTTGAGAGGTCTACGGGTCCACCCAGGAGTGATTGACCCAGACTATACTGGGGTAGTTAAAATTATGGTAAAATCACCAAAAGGCATTACCGCCATTTCTCCTGGAGATCGAATAGCTCAATTGATACTTTTACCTAGTTTACATGATAAGTTTGCTGCGCAAAGCAGAGAGAGGGGAAAGAATGGCTTTGGATCTACTGGAACAGACTTAACCTTTTTGTCTTTGGATTTGGATCAAAGGCCAGTTCTGGAATTGAACATAGATGGAAAAAAGATCTTGGGATTGTTAGACACAGGAGCAGACAGAAGTATCATTGCTAGAAAAGACTGGCCTGTAAGCTGGCCGTTACAAGCCTCATCTCAAACACTTCAAGGTTTAGGTTATGCAAATGCTCCAGATGTGAGTGCAAGACAATTGCAATGGAAGGATCAGGAAGGGCATTCTGGTATTATACAACCCTATGTGTTAGAACTTCCTATTTCACTATGGGGAAGAGATCTCTTAAAGGACATGGGATTTAAATTGAGTAACGAGTATTCCCGTTTCTCAGAACATCATGAAAGATATGGGATTTCATCCAAATTATGAAATAGGAAAACACCTTCAAGGGAGAAAAGATCTCATACCAACACAACAAAGAATTCCTAGGCTCGGGCTGGGTTTTTCATAGGGGCCGCTGGGGAGGGAATTCCTATTACATGGAAAACAGAGGAGCCAGTAAGGGTTCCTCAGTGGCCATTGTCCTCTGAAAAGCTGAGTGCAGCAAAAGACCTAGTGGCGGAACAGCTAGCATTAGGACACAAGAAACAAAGACACTTCTAAGTAAAGAAAAACTAAGAATTCATTGGTGGCAGATCTGCCATACAAACACACGAAAGGGGGCCTTTGACCGTTCGTTACCAGTGATACAGTGAATGTAAATGGATTCAACATTAGGAGCAAAAGGCAGAGACTGGCAGAATGGATTAAGAAACATGATCCAGGGGCTGGAGAGACGGCTCAGTGGTTAATAAAACACACTAGATGGTAATGTGGGTCCACATGGAGGACTAGAAAGCAGCCACAAGGGTGATGACTCTGAACATCATGAAAGCAGAAGTGTTTTTGCTGTATTTTTCTATTTTGTTTTCAACTCTGTCTTCAAAAGACATCTGACAAAGGGCTGGAAAGATGGCTCAGCAGTTAAGAGCACCTGCCGCTCTTACAAAGGACCCGAGCAGTTTTTTACTTACCATTAAAATTAAATGCATATTAATCCAAAATGGATTGTTTTAGGTCTTAACTAATCCCCAGGGTAATCAGTAAAAAAATAACTCATAAAATACTGTATGAAACAAAGATAAATTAGTAAATATCTATTTTACACAAAAGAGATAAGAACTAAAGGAGGAAAAAATGTCAAAAAATAGAATGAATGGCAGGCATAAGCCTACGTTACCAGTGATACAGTGAATGTAAATGAATTCAACATTAGGAGCAAAAGGCAGAGACTGGCAGAATGGACTAAGAAACATGATCCAGGTACTGGAGAGACAGCTCAGTGGTTAAGAGCACTGACTGCTGTTGCAGAGGACCTGGGTTCAATTCCCAGCACCCACATGATGGCTAACAGCCATCCTAATTCCAGTTCCAGAGGGTCTGACGGCCTCTTCTGACTTCCACTGGCATTGCACAACACAGGTTCACTTATACCCATGCAGGCGGGGACTCACTTGGTAGCCCAGGCTGGCCTAGGGCTCACTATTTAATCCAGGCTGGTCCAGACTCATGGCACTCCTCCTGCCTCAGCTTCCTGAGTGCTGGAGATTACAGATGTGTGACACCATTCTTGGCTTGTGGTTTGAATGAGAATTATCTTGAGTTCTTGGGCTCCAACTTATGACACTATTTTTTTATATTTTACATTTTATTTTATGTGTATAAGTGTATTGCCTGCATGTATGTAAGTGTACAGGTATCATGCAATGCTCATGGAGGACAGAAGAGGGTGTCAGATTCCCTGGAACTGGCGTTACGGACAGTTGTTAGTCACCATGGGGGTGCTGGGAATTGAACCCGGGTCCTCTTCTAGAGCAGCCAGTGCTCTTAACCACTGAGCATTCTCTCCAGCCCCTCATGGCGCTATTTTTGAGTCTGTGGGGGTTTTAGAAGTTGAAGCCTGGCTTAGGAGAGTAGGTCACCTGGGGCAGGCCTTTGACGGCCACACCACCCTGGGTTGCCGCAGGGCTCTGTGGCTTCCTCTGGCTGCCATGTTTTCCACCGTGACAGACCGAAAGTCCCTTGAAATTGCAATCCCAAATAAACCTTTCTTTATTAAGTCCTTTCTGTCAGATATTTGGTCACAGAAAAAAAAAAAATATATATATATATACATACATATATATATATATATGAAATTATAAAAAGAATCCACATGAGCAGTCACTGAGAGAGCTAGGATGACTACCCAAGGATGAGAAAAACAGACTTTAAGACACAAATTGTGGGTCTGCAGAGATGACTCAGGAGTTAAGAGCCCTGACTGCCCTTGCAGAGGAGCCAAGTTCAATTCCCAACACCCACATGGTGGCTAAGAACTGTCTGGAACTCCAGTTTAGGGGATCCAATACCCTCTTCTGACCTCTGAGGGTAGTGCATGACACATATGCACCTACCTACATGCAAGCAATTAAAAAATATTTTTTAAATTTTGCTTTATTTTTATTTTATGAGTATGTGTATGTTGAATGAAAACTAACAGGATTGAAAGGAAACCAATTTAATATACTTGTTGGAGACTTCAACATCCCACATTCAGGGATGGCTAGAGCTAGGCAGAAGACCAAAAGGAAGAAAGCCTGAACACTAAGCCGGCTGGACTCGAGGGTTCTCGGGAACATCCACAGGACAGAATACACATTTTCTCAGGTACACATGGAGGACAGATCACATGCTGGGCGTTAAACAAGCTCAACGCGTGTACAAGGAGGGAAATCATACAAAGCTTGTTCTCGATCACAGTGAAATTAAGTTAGAAATTAAGAGAATTTAGGGCAATGAGATGGCTGGGCACTGCGCACAAGCAGTCAAAACACTCATACACGTAAGATAAAAAATAAATAAAACTTAAAAGACAAGACAAAACAGATAGATTGTTGATGTAGCTCAGTCAGTAGAGTGCACAAGGCCAGGTCCGATCCAGAGTTCTACATAAACTGGGTGTGGTGACACACCCCTATAATCCCAGCACTTGGGAAGTGGGAGGATAAAAATTTCAGTGTTCTCATCTCCTACATTCTTTGAGGCTAGCCTGGGATACAGGAGATCCTATCTCAAAAATACATAGTTAGAAATAAATAGGTAAGGTAGACTGATAGGTACGATAGGTAGTAGATAGATGATTGATAGATAGATAGATAGATAGATAGATAGATAGCAGATAGATGATAGACAGTAGATAGATGATAGGTGGATAATGGATGCTAGAGCAATCAGTACAATAGCAAGTTGACAAGGATGTAGTGAAATCAGAGCCCTTCTAAATGGCTGCTGCTTTGGAAAACAGCACGATAGTTCCTCAAATTGTGAACCAACTCCCAAAAGTCGTTCTCCGACTTCCACACACATGCTGTGGTACATGTGAGCCTGCATTCACACATGTAACACACACATACACATAACTGAACATTCATGTACCAACAACATAAAGGTCAAGTAACCGATGCACACTGGTCAACTGCTTGGTTGTGAAAGGAGTGCTTTAGCATAGGTGGCCTTGGCAGACACGATGCCAGAAAAGCCGGTTCCTGCTGTGTGAGTCTTCAATCACTGTGAAGCATCTGGAGGAATCCTTGCAGAAATAGATGAGCAATCAGGGAAGGAATGGGGTGACGGAGAGGAAGGAGCTGAAGTAGGGAGTGACAGTTTCAGAGTCTGGGGGTATTGAAAATATTCTAAAGGTTGGAGAGATAGCTCAGCAGGTAAGAGCACTGACTGCTCTCGCAGAGGACTCGGGTTCAATTCCTAGCACCTACATGACAGCTCACAATTGTCTGTAACTCCAGTGCCAGGGGATCCGACATGCTCTTCTGACTTCCACGGGCATTGCATGACATGGGTGCACTTACACACATCCAGGCAACACTCATACACATAAAATAAACAAAATACTTTTTTAAAAGAAAATATTCTCAAATTAGACTACAGTGGTAACTGCACACATCTGCAAATATACTAAAATTCACCAAGCTGTACCTGTTAAATGGAGGAATTTATGGCATATGAAATTCACCAGAATAAAGACAAGCTGTGCTCTGACCTCTTTTGCCTGTCCACAGGTTTGATGTTTCCTGAGAAACATGTCTTTAGGAAAATTCCAGTTCTAATAGGGCTAAAGAAAAGGAATGGGAGATTTTTCCTGCTATTCAGGCAGTTGGGAGGGATAAGATCATGATTATCAAGCCCAACTAAAGACAAGGTGGAGTGGAGCCTCCAGTTGGAGAGAGTCCTGGGTTTCTGTCTGGTCCATCATCTGTCACCACCGAGTCTCTTACCCTCCATTGGGTTGTTATTACCATGACCAGTGAAAGCTGCTGTGGGAAACAGCTCAGCAGCAGTGGGACAGATCATAGACACTTCCCTATTTAAAATATTCCTGTAGAATGGGGCTCAGAGATGGCTCAGTGGTTAGGAGTGGGGAGTGCTCTTGCAGAGGATCAGAGTTCAGTTACTAGTACCCACATCAGGTGGCTCACAGCCACCTGTAACTCTAGCTTCCTTGGGCATCTGCACTTAACATGTACAAACCCATCCACATATACATATAAGTAAAACTAAAGTCTTAAAAAAATTCCGTCATTACCCACAGTTCCTAGAAGAAATGCAGCTCCCCAAGCAGCTCCCTGTTCCTGCCCTATGGGTCTGCCCACCTTCCTGACTGGTTCTTACTTGAGATATGTGGGTTTTATTCATTTCTTAGAATGCACAGACTACTTCTCAACCCCAGCCCTGCCTTGGCCTGGGACTCTCAGCTATCAGTCAATTACCATAGTTTTTTGGTTTGTCGATTTTCTTTCTTTCTTTCTTCTTTTTTTTTTTTTTTTGAGATAGGGTCTCACTATGCAACCTTGGCTGGCCTGGAACTATGCAGTCAAGGCTGACCTTGAACTCGCAGAGATCTGCCTACCTTTGCCTCTCAAGTGCTGGGATTAAAAGTATGCACAACCACATCCAGCCTCTAATTTGTTTTTTGAGACAGGGTCTCTTTTTTGTTGTTTGTTTTGTCTTTTGGTCTTTTTGAGACAGCTGACCTGGAACTCTCTATGTAGACCAGGCTGGCCTTCAATTCACAGAGATCTGCCTGCTTTTGGGATTAAAGGTATGTGCCACCAGGCCCAGCAAGAGACAGAGTCTTTTACTGAACCCAGAATTCACCAGTTGGCTCTGAGAATTTCCCTGTCTCCACCCACTTTGCAGTGCTAGGGTTACAGATGTACACTACTGTGGGGTGGATGGTGGAAATCTGAACTCCCATTTCTCACGTTTGTGTGGCAAGCACTTTACCCATTGAGCCATCTCCCCAGTCCTACTCCTCATCGTTAAAGTCTCTGCTCAGATGGGACCCCAACACCTGGTCATCCTGAAGGAGTCCAGAATCACTCACTGGCACAATGATCTCGGGGGTGTTTCTTCATTTCAGTGATGGCTGTAGCCAGGGTGTCCAGTATGTGTTCCTATTTAAGGACCAAAAGAAGGCATCAGATCCCCTGGAGCTGGAGTTACAGGCAGTTGCAAACCTTCTGATGGGGGCCCTGGGAACTGAACTTGGGTCTTCTGTAGGCGCGCAGCAAGCACTCAACCACTGAACATTCTCTCCGGTCCCTTGTTCCCATTTTTACCTACCAGTGAAGGGGTCTGGGATGGGAAGAGAGTGCTGGCTGCTCTCCTTGTTTTCTAGAATAGGAAGGAAAAACAAGACCTGCAGACATTCTAAAGGACACAGGGACAGCTTCTAGGAGGCATGAGGTCTGGCTGCGTTAGCGTCTGAGGAATGGTGAGCAGCTTCCCAGTGTTCCAAAAGTGGCTTGAAGACTGAGGTTTCCTGGGACAGAAGGCAAAATGAAGGATCTAGCTGAAGAGATGATAACTTCAGGCCCCAGCCAAGAATAATATTTGGAAGGGAAGCCTCAAGATGCTCAGAACATGCAGAAACTGTGGTATAGCCTTCTGAATACCGTGAGCACCTGGAAACCAGGAACAGGATGTGTGGCCCACTTCCTCTCCTCTCCGTGCACCATAGTGGGTACATTTCATTAAGTCTGTGCTTCATGATTGAGTTTCTGTTAGTTTCAGAAATCTGAATGCTAATGCTTTAGAAAGAATGGGGGCGGACACCCGGGGTCATCTGTCCCAGAGGGCCGGAGTCTGAACAGCACAGGGGGCTGCTAGAGGTCACTGCATCCTATTTGCAGTGGGAAAGCACTGGCTTTGCCATCAGGCACAGCTGGATTCACATCTTGGGTCTACAACTTATTAGTTTTATGACTCTGGACAGGATGCCAGGAGGAGCTACCTCATTGGTGGCCAAAAGAATTAGATGGGTCTTCTCCCAAAATGCCTGGCTCTTTAGAGTTAGTGGAGTCCTTCTTTGGCAGCCTGAAGGACTCAACAATCATGAGCCTTAGGCAGCACCAGCCCGACTCCTGTCCCGTTTATGGTTCCTCTATGCTACACCCAGTGTGGCTTTAGGGCCGATAGATTCAGGAAGTTCCCACTCTTTCCAGCCCTGCTCTGTTTATCCCACCTCTCCACCCCCGTGGTAAGAGGGAGAAATAATGAGGCAGAAGGCGACAGGAAGGAGATTCAGGAGAGGAAAAAGAAACAAGTTTTATTAAAGCCCCAACACTCGGCTAGAAAAACCAAAAAGGAAGGAGAGAGGGCGGGGAGGTGGAGGAAGAAAAAAGGACATTAAAAAAGAGAGACAGAAAACACAGCAACACTTTCCATTTAGAAACTGTCAAGTTACACCGACAGAGGTCACAGAGTATCCACAGAAGCCATCACTGCTACACCAACACAGGCCCTACGGGGTGGACGGGGCGGGTGTGTGGAGCCGGCTGGCCCTGGGGGACCCCACCAGGG
Organism: Eospalax fontanierii; assembly: GCA_035773235.1. Taxonomy (NCBI): domain Eukaryota; kingdom Metazoa; phylum Chordata; class Mammalia; order Rodentia; family Spalacidae; genus Eospalax; species Eospalax fontanierii. Next base: position 71,793,169 of record CM069531.1, read on the forward strand.
ACCCCACTCAGAGTCTCAGCCATGAGGCCCCTGGGGAAACTATATTGTGGAAGGGGCCAGAGAGAACCCCCCATGCGAGTAACACAGCACAGCGGGCAGGGGTGGGGGACCGGGTACAGGGTCCCCTGATGTGACAGTTTGTCTTGGTCAAGCACACACTGATGGACAGAGCGATGAGGCGCATGCAGCTGGAGGGGGGGCATTGACGTGCTGCAGGCTTTGAAAGGATGGGTGCAGGGGGGCCCTTGGGTGGGAAGCCGGGGCCAAGTGGTGCAGGGGTGATGAAACACACTCACACATGCACAGGCACACTACCACACAGAGGCCCTCCCATACTCCTGTCTGCACCTGCGCACTCACACACACACACCACCACATCCACAGCTCACATCTCTCTGCTCATACATACATGGTACTCACATGAACAGCCAGGCATGTCTGTACACATATTACACAGGTTCTCACTCCTGAGATTCCTCTCATATGAACATGCTGATGCCCAGGCAGGGATATGCACATACCTCCACACACATTATAAGCTGTGCCTATGCACACACATTCCATGCATGTGCACGCACATAGGTTAAGTAGGCTTGTGTCAGCGTATACACACACACACACACACACACACACACACACACACACACACACACAGGCCGTACACAATCCCATACAAAAGCCTCCCAGCCCACACATGCACCAGAACCAAAGTGAAAAACAATGCAAATCCCACAGGTCCTGCCTGAGCGTGTGTGGGGCAGGCCTAGGTCCCGCCACAGCCCCTTCATGAATGTGGTCACTTCCCCCCACTGGCTACCCGTCCCTCCACAAAGGACACTCCACTCAGGACAATGACGGAGGGGTGCACACTCAGGTCACAGGGCTGAGGGGGTGTGGGGGCAAGCGAAGAGTAGCAAGCAAAGAGTAATGGAGTGGAGGGGTCCCTCCCTCCTCCCCCTCCCCTCCCAAGCCAGGGGTCTCTGTACAGCCAAGTCAAACCAAACTGCTTCACCAGACCACAGAAGCCAGGCCACACGCCTGTCCCCAGCCCCCCTCCCCCGCCAGACAGCGGCCAGGGAGAGTGCGCTGTGGTTTTCTTTTTTTTTTTTTTTAAATATTTATATATATTTATATTACGTATATTATATATATAATATGTAAATATATTTTTAAAACAATATAAAATGTTAAGACACTTCACTTAAATGTAAAGAGTTGCTTGCAATTAAAAGTAATTGCATCATTTATGAGGTCCTTTTTTTTCCTCCTATTTTCTAGTTTTTTTTGTTTTCTGTTTTTTGGTTGTTGTTGTTGTCGCTGTTGTTTTTGTTTTTTTCCAGGAGGGTTTCTTTTTTCTTCTTCTTTTGTTATTTTTCAAAAAGGCTTGCTTGCCTTGGTACAAAAATGATCCAAAGCTAGAAAACAAGGATGAACCAACAAAAAACAAAGAGAAAAAAAGGAAAGAAACACAACCCAGTCCCCTCCCTCCCCAAACCCTCAACAGCCGCCCCTGGCCTTCCCCAACAGACCTCAGGGTCTTGGGCTTCTGTCTCTGGCAATAGCTCCTTTCTGTGCTTACTGGGGGGCTCATTCCAAGACCCCCTCCCTGTGCTTGCTCCACTTTGTGCTCCACATGGAACCCCCTCTACCCTTCTACATAATTCTCCTGCTGACTCCTCTGTGCCTGCTGGGGGTCAGGCCTGAACCAAGTCAGCTTCTCCCTTTGATTCCAGGGCCCAGACAAAAGCCAGTCTGCCCTAAGCAGGACCTCTGCAGGGTGTCCACAGGCTGGGGTACTGGCTGGCTGCTCTGCCTTGGGGACCCTCAAACACCTCACCAGTGGTCACCAGATCCCCACAGAGAAATCCATCTCACCCCTTCCCTGAAAACCCTCAAATCATAGAGGCTGGCTGAAGGTCAAGCTGCCCCCCAGCTAGGCGTCAAAGCTGTGCTCATTGCCCCACCCACTCCCTCTGTCCTATTTCCCTCACAACCAGACCCTTCCCACCCTCCAAAGGTCATTTTCTAGGCCCTTCCATCTGGCCCACCCCACTCCCATAAAATAAGTTAATGGCATTTAAAGTGCTAAATTAGGAAACTAAAAGTACCCAACGCCCCTTTCAGAGCAGAGCCCCGGGGCAGGCTGTCCACAGGAGCACCCTCCACAGCAGGTGTCCCGTAGGCCTCCATCCATCCTCTGCTAGCTAGCACCAGCGGACGCTGAGCTACAGGGAGCTGGCTCCTCCCCTGGCACCTAGGGTCCTTCCTCCCTATGCCTCACACCCAGCTTAGAACCCCTCACCCTTGGCCTCCTCTCTGAGGGTCCCCCTCCAGCAATCCTGCATCCAGGCCCACTGAGGCCCAAGAGGAAAAGAGCGAATGACAGGCCGTGTTCTGTCTCTTCCAAGGCTGTCTCCTAGGCCAAGGTCTCCCTCGTCCATTATCCAGCCTGACGCTGGGTCGCTCCAATGTCCACGTGCTCCTCCAGGAAGGGACCCGGTAAGGGGAGGGATCTCTTGCTCCTCCAAGTCTCCGTGGCTCAGAGTTTGTTCTGAGTGTTCTTGGGAAGTTAAGGGGAGGTGGGAACTTTGGATGGACTTAGGGGGAAGAGGGTGAAAGAGCAGAGGGGGAGAGGATGACAGGAAATAGGCCGAGGAGAGGCCACTAGGGGACAGGAAGTCAAGGGAAGGTGGTGTGTTTGGTTTTTAGTTGTTCTCTTTTGCTCTTTAAAAAAAAAAAAGATAATTAAGAGTGAATCATTTAAAAAAACCAAAAACACCAACAGGGGATGAGTAAAGAGAGCTGAGGGCTGCGCCCTCGAAACCCTTCTTGTGGGAGAGTGGGGTGGACAGGGAGACATGAAGAGGAGGCAGGGAGAGATGGAAGAGTGGGGGAGGGGCGGGCTGGGGTGGTACAGGGGCTTCTAGAAGGAGATGGAAGAATTCCTTGCCCCAAAGGAAGTCAATACAGGGATGGAGGTTCTGGAACCCGAGGGCTTTTCTGAGACTGGGCTCGAGGTCTCATTCGACCCGCTCATCTCTTTAGATGGTTTAGTGGCCTGGAACAAAAACAGGGGTCAGGGGTCAGAGAGAGCGAAGGAGCGCCTCCGTGCCGCTCCGGCCGAAGCTCTGAAAAATGGAAAACCTCCACGAATCCAAGAGAAAGCTAACTGCAAAAGCGAGAAACCAGAGGGGGGCCTGGAAGAGTGGTCCCCTGAACTGGGGGGTGGGAGGTGTCTCAGCAGGGGCAGAAAAGAAGTGGGATTGGGGCCCAGGGGTGGGTAAAGGGCCTGGAAACCGGAGTGGGGGGGGGGTCAGTCCACGGTTACTGATAGGAAAGAGGAGGCAGAAGAGAAACGCCAGAAAGACCCACCCAGGAAAGGCAGAAGGGAGAAGGGGGAGGGGCGGGGAGGGAAAAGAAGTAAGAGGTTAGCAGCAGCAGGATGCGTGAGGGCCAAGGTCCCCTCCGGCCTCTACAGGAGGCCCTTCTTCATCAGAAGAACCCTGGGAAACGGGTGGGCCAGCCCCATGTGGGGGAGGAGCCACCTACACCCCTTACATCCCCCCAGTCCCAGAAGCCTTACAGGAGTTCTTCTGCTCATGAAGCACAGTTCTGAGTACTGAGTACTCCTAATAGTAGCCAGAAACAGTTCTCTGAGGACCAAGCTATGCTTCCTGGCTAGCTCTGGGAGTCAGAACCCTGTACATGCACACACACCCTCTTCTGCTTCTATGTTCATTGCCCCAGCTTGTTCTTTGGAGCTATAGTCTCCAAATGCACTTCTAAGGAAGAATCAGTTATATGCATCATAAACTCAGACTCCTGGGACCCTTTCCAGAATCATCTCAACTGTGGGTACAGGAGTGTGCACTTTACGCAGATATCACCACTGGATAGATAGGGATGACATACCACAGACTGCCTTGACCTCTAATTGTATCCAATGACCCACCTGGAGTTTAGCTACCAGCGTAATAACTGAACAACCTTGATTTAAAAAAAAAATAGGGATGGATAGATAGAGGTACATGCCTGTGACTCTCAGGAATGTGAGGCTGAGGCAAATGGACTGCAAATTCCAGCCCAGCCTGCACTGCATGAGTCGCTGTCTCACAGACAACCAAACCAACCAACCAACACCAAGGCTACTGTATAGAAAAAGACCGAGCCACTTGGGAGGCAGGTAGATCTCTGTGGAGGCCAGCTTGGGTCTACATAACAAGTTCCAGGCCTTAGCTGGGTTTACAGAGAGACCCAAAAAGAAAGGCTGGACTGCTTGCTGCTGAGTGTTTAGAGCTCTCTTGCTTAGCATGCACAAGGCCCTGGATTCAATTCTCATTACCAAAATAAAATAAATAATTTTTTAAAAATAGCAAGGTGTGGTGGCACACGCCTTTAATCCCAGTACTTGGGAGGTGGAGGCAGATGGATCTTTGTGAGTTCAAGGCCAGCTGGGGCTACAGGGAGACCTGTCTGAAAAAGAAAGACCAAACAATAACAACAACAATAATAATAATAATTTTTAAAAAAGTAACACAGCTTTGTGTTCCAAGTGTCAGAGCTGGCCAGGGGCTTATTTCCTTTGTAGAGCACCATGAGGTTTGCAAAACACTTCCCGACATGGGAATGTGTGATTGTTTATCCCTGTTGGACATTTCTGTCCCCAATGTCCAGATAAGGAAAGACCCTGGGGAAAACAGAGACTCAAGGCCACAGGCTGGGCCAGTAAGAATAGCGTCCCTCCCAGTTGACCCAGGTGGCTGGGGCACACATGTACACTGTTGATGTACTAACGGGACTGTCAAGTTGCTCGCTGAGGCTAACAGGGACTGACGGGGACTCAGTGAGTGGGCTGTGCAGACTGTGAAGGGCCCTGGGCAGGAGTGATGGGGTTCAGGTTGCGGCCAGGGGATACAGGTTTTAAGTGGCTATGTGTATGAGTGATCATCAAATCTGCCTTTTACAGAGTTCTCACAAGTCTTGGCAAATCATGCAGGGGTGACAGTGGTCACAAAGTGACCTTAAAAAAACCATGCATTAGGTAGTGACGCTGTAAATTTTTCATCCCACAATGCTTTGGGCCTCCTGCGCAATAGGCAGGCAATCTTCCCCTGATCCACACCTCCCCACATCCACTTCTCTGTTCTTTATTTTAAAATTTTCCACAAGACCCATATTATATAAATGAGAGAGTACATTAAATTGGGTGGAGGGCGGTGGAGGGGTGAAGATAGAGGAGAGGATCTAAATACCATCAAATTATATTGTATGAAAAAATCTCAAAAATCCAATAAAGAGTAAAATCAGAAGAAGTAAAATTCTACAAGAAATACGCGTTGCTTTGTCAGAAAAAGCAGATGTCTTTTGAAAGAAAAGATCCCGGCACAGCCAGAGTGACAGAATGGCTACCCCAGGGCAGCAGGACAGAGCGAATGAGGCTGACCCTCAGGGGGGCAGGAGGAGCCGGGACTACTGGAGCAGTGGGGTTCTGAGGCCATGTGGCACTTCCTGAGGGGACCACAAAGCGGCAGCCATAGGTTGGGAGGTGTGTGTGTGTGTGTGTGTATGTGTATGTGTGTGTGTGTGTGTGTGTGTGTGTGTGTGTGTGGCCAGCACAGCGAGAAGGCAGGCAGAGCAAAGCACCAGAAAGGCACCCGGGATGTGAGGACAATCTGGCTGTGGCTTCCGTCACCTGGTGGATCACCAGGGTTGATCTGGCTGGCTAGGCAGGTATCCCCTTCCCCCCTCAAAACACCATGCGCATCCCTCCTGAAGCCGCATGCTTGGTGTAAGAGGACGACCTTCTCTGATGGGCCTTCCTCCACAGAAGACCATTCTTCAGTCATGGGTATATAATTGGCTATGCTCCCCTGCTAGAACAGCCAAACAAGCTTTCAAGTCCAGAAAGGAGTCAGGAGGGGAGGGAGGATATGAGAGCTGGGGGAGGGTCTACAACAGCCACATAGAGATGAGGGATGTCTAAACAGCCACACTACACAGAGGTGAGGAGAGGAAGAGCCTTGTGGTCCCCAAGGGACTTGCTATACCCTTTGTAGAGGTGAGAGGGCTGGTGGGGGCTGAGAGGGAGGGTCAGATTTGGAGGGAGTACACCTGACTCATAGGGCAACAGGTGGGAGGGCTGGGCTGGGGGGAGGGGCCAGGAGATAGGATGGCACAGTGGGGTGTAACTGTGGGAAGGGGGTGCTGAAGAGGCAAGAGCAGGAACGTGCCTGGGGAAGCTTGTCAGATGAGCTGAATTTACGTCCTGCTCGCTGGCCTCAGTCTTCCAACCTGTCCAAGTGGAATAAGGCCCTACCGCAGAGTACTGTTAAAACAGGCATATGTGCCTGGCACAGTGAACATCCATAACCATCAGCTACTTTCTGGGCATGAGGAGGGTCTCCTGGACAGGACAAGAGGCATTCACCCACTGTGGTACAAGGAAAGAACTGGGATGAGTCTCACAAGGTGGGTCTGGGAACACAAGGAAAGTGAGGGCTGCTGAGGGGAAGCTAGTAGAAGGCTGGATGTCGGTCTTCTTGGAAACCAGCAGGCAAACAGGGCCTCACATGCCTAGAGCTGTCTAGGGCTTGTGATGAGAAATACTTTAGGGTAGTTAGGACCCAGTCTTGGCTCTAAGCCACCTGTTACGTAGTTCTGTACCTCTCCTGCTCGGAGCTGACCCTCACTTGTAATGGAGGTGGCTGGCCTTGGTGAGCGTAATCTTTCACCTCTCAGCTTATAATCTCCATCTACACAGAGCAAAGGCCTACCTAGCACCCAAAACAGGCCCTGACACACAGGTCCTACTCAGGAGAGCTCTTAACTGAATGAGGGCTCTCCTACACTCTCTGACCAAGTAGGCCACACAAGCAGGCACTCACGGATGAAGCCTGTCAATTCCACGCATACCAATGAAATCCATGGGGCTCTGACCAGACCTGTTCGCCTTACAAAAATCAGTCATGAGTCAATTCCCTGACTGAAAAGAAGCACAAAACCAGCTGTTCCCAGAGCTGCAGGCAGATAGACAGGTGTGGAGCAGGAAGAAGCTGCGCACAGCAGAGGAGGATGAGATGGCCGTGGCAGAGGCTAGTCTTAGAACTCAGCCACAGGGGCAAGAAGACAGAAATCTGTCCAGGGCAGGTGCTCCACAGGTAGAAGGGAGAGTTGGAGGGCTCCCAGAGGCAGAGGGCTGGTTGTGAACTCAGGGACTCATGTTTAAACCAGATCAAAAGCACTGAGGCTTCCGGGAGGGAGAAGATGGGGAGCGGTATTGACAGGGAGGGTCTCACAGAAGGGAAGTCTTCATGGAAGGGAGGACTGGCGCATAGCAGAGGCTTGGTGCATGACCCTCCGGGGGTCTGGGTGTCCCAGGTCCTGCCCTCACCTGCTGCTGGGCCTGGATCCGCATGTACTCCGCCCGTTGCTTGCTGTGTTTGCCTTTGTCAGGGCTTCCTGTTGGGCCCTGAGTTGCCTTCAGCCGGGAGGCGCCTGGAGTCACCACCTTCATAGGTGGCACACTGCCACCACCACTCTGTGGAAAGAGAGACAGGGCTGGGGTGGGACAGGCCTGTGTAGAGCTCTAGCCACTGCGTGAAGTCTCTAGGATCAGGACCTCCTCAGGGAGACCCCTCCTTGGCTCCACATCCCCATCCAAGACTGGGGTCCCCTCTGAGCCCAGATTCAAGGTCTCTCTTCAGGAGATGGGCAGTCTAGGCCCAGTCCTGAATGAGACCTTGTTTGTGGCTTTCCTGAGTAGCCCAAGGGAAGCCATTTCTGCTGGCAGGGTCCTAGTACCACTCTACTCCTGGTCCCAGGCCACAGAGGTGGAAGGGGGTGTCTCTAATGACAAACAGAACAGCCCCAGGTTCGTACAACCTCCAGAAGGGGGGACTGGAGATGGAGTTTCCCTAGAGATAGGAAATCTGGCCTTCTTGCCCCCTCCCCCACCACGTAACAGGCTTCCCCAGAGGGGCTCTGGGGATTCAGAGGCGCAATCAGAGAAATGACAGTGACAGTCAGAGACAGGAGGGGGAGCAAGGGGTGGAGAAGAGGAGAAAGCTTTATTCTCTGGCTCACAGAGAGTAGAGGGACAGACCCCACTTGGTTCATGCCCAGGCTGGAGGACTGAGTCCCGGGTGGGCCGGCTTCCCGGCTGCCCCAGGCTCTGCCCACAGGCCCTAGCCTGACAAGCAGGCTCCCAGAAGGTGGTGGGTTGAAGCAAAGTTGGTGAGGATGAGGGAGTAGGTGGATCTCCTGTGGTCTCACTCTGCAGGCTCAGAAACTGGAACAGGAAGGTGACAGGGGATGGCAAGGGGAAGGTAGCCACCTGGGGGCAGGGGGACAGGGGTGGGAGGCTGCCTGGACACTCCACAGTGGGGTGGGCACCCATCTCTCTCAGGGTGTTTTCCAGCTCCTGGAGTGTCTCTTCCAGGCTGTTCAAACGCTGGGGGGCAGTATGTTGTTCTCTGCCTCCTGGGCTGGAGGCCTGCTGTCCTCTGCACGCTTGGGCGGCACATTCAAAGTCCTTGAGGGTCTCCCCTGGGTAGGTCTCAGCAGTGGGAGGCTTTTGAGTCTCATATAGGGCTAGTGCCCAAGGACAAGGATTTCTGAATTGTGCATCATCTGGGTCCTGAAGAACTGGTTCTTTCCTGGGCACTGGGCTGCACCCTGGCCAGAAGGCCTCAGTTGTTAGTCGCGGCAAGGCCTGAGAGTCATTCCAGGCCTTTCCACTGCCATCCGAGGTTCGGGGTCTTGGCGTGGGAGCTGTCCTGAGATCCAGTTCCTCCAAGCTGGTCTCTGGTGAAGAGGGAGAACTGGAAGTACATTCTGTCAAGATGATCCGAGGGACAGAGAAGGCCTGGGGTGGGGGACAGAAAGTAAGGAAGCGTGTGATCCCTGTAGATCAAATCAGGAGCTCAGATGGGCTAAAGTATGAACAAGCCCATTCCCTTCCTTTCACAGATGGGGAAACTGAGACAGAGGTTCTGAAGATGCCATCCAAGAGGCAAAGCTGAGTTGAGTGCAGGTGTTTTTCCACCAAACCCCTTAACTTCCTACTTCCTGCCAATTCAGAAGTCGGGAGAGTGTTCCTTTCCTATCACCCAGGTTGAACCTGCAAGCAAGTCTCAGGGTTTATCCCATGAGCTCCCATCTACATAATAGGACAGTAACATGGGATGTATGGCAAATCTGAGTCCATGAGGCCATTGTACTAAGTGCAGTAAGTATATTAAGTGCCTAGTGCCGTGTGAGCAAATACAAACTACTGGCTTAACTGAACTGAATAACCAAGACCCTCAGCTGTGTGGGCAAAGAGCAGATGCCGGACTTGGCCTCGAGGGTGGGCCATCATCTTCATCTTGGCCAAAAGCTCCTGGTCCCAGGCCTGTGAGCCCTTCCACAGGGAACTCCGCAGCAGAGGGGTAGAGCTCACCCTTGGCTTGTTCCTTTGCCACACACTCACTCAAAGCTCCTGCTGGGCACCTACTTCTGTGTGTGCACCCCTGGCTCTGGCTGGGGCCCAGGCCCCAAGGCCTTAAGAACCCCATAACTCTGAGTGAACTCTCTAACTCCAAGTACCAACCCCTGTCAGACACTGCAGTGTATGTCCTCATCGCTGATGCTTTCTGCAACCCATGAAATGATGGCCACTCTCTCTGTCGTAACTCACTCCCTGTCTGATCCTCAGCTAGTTAGTGGCAGAGCCGGGGTCTGAACCCAGACAGCCTGAGTCCCGGTCCAGTGCTCTTTACACTAAAGGGCCTGTAAGGGGAGCCTTCCCGCCCTCCAAAACGAACCCACCCAGTCCTGACACTGCTTACCTGGAAGTGGTGTGCACACAGGAAAGGGAGAGGGCCCTGCTCGCCAGGCTCCTCTGCCTAGCAGCGCCTCAGAATGCAGAGAGATAGCCAGGGAACAGGCCTTGTCTGCTGGGCCCCTCAGGACTGGGTCCCAGACCAGAAAAGGGCAGAACTGATGATGTTCAGGGCACAGCCAGTCAGGAGATGCCCCATCCACACTGCTCAGCCTGAGGGGTCCTGGACCTACAGACAACACTGTCTACCTTCTGATGCCTGTCTGCTCCTCTGCCAGGAGTCCAAAGGCCACTAGGCCTCAAGCCATGTCACAGTTCCAATGGCTGCCATCGGGGAGCCCACTGTGGGCCAGGAAGAACCACAAAAGGAAGAGGAGGGTATGTGTGTACAGAAGGTTATCCCTCCCAGAACAGAGGCTCTCCTGCCCCAACCTGACCAGGCAGACACACACAGAGAGAGAGAGAGAGAGAGAGAGAGAGAGAGAGAGAGAGAGAGAGAGAGATCCCCAGACCCTCCCACCCTCCTCCCTGCCAAGCACAAGCCCGTGGGGTGCAGACAGCAGGTCTACCCTCAAATTCCCAAGAAAAAATACAGAGGAAATAAATGCAGCAGGACAGCAGCAAAGACTGAAGTCAGAGAGAAGGAAGAACTTCTCAGTGCTGAGAGGCAGAACCAGAAGCTAAGGAAAGCCCAAGGGGACAAGGTGGGCCATGGGTCAGGGGAAGGCTGTAGGAAAGGCCCAGGGTCTGTGCGCCCCTCACCCCGACTCCCAGTGCAAGGCATGGGTTCTAGTGGGAGAAGCGGAGCTCCTTCCTGGCATGAGCCGCAGAGCAGGGCGTAGTGGTGGGAACCAGGCAAGGAAGGGGTCAGGACAAGGTCAGTCTGAGTTGGACCCAAAGTCATTTCCTGAGCAAGATCCAAGTTCCAAGCTTGGCCCAAGACAACTTGCAGGCTTTGGGCCTGGCCTAAACTCAGGCTGCAAATGGGAACAAAATCCCCAGGGAACCAGACAGAACCAGGCCTGGACACCCGCGCTGTGGATTCTCGGGAGAAGCCCCCCAGGAAGCCTGAGGGAAGGAAGAGTTGTGCAGTTGTGCATTGCCCCTGGCACGTGGGGAAGGGTGAGTCCACAGGTGTGAAGCTGGAGCAGCAGCAAAGGGACTGGCGTGGATTGCGTGTTAGCAGGTTAGCATGAGGTGCAGAGGAAGCTGTGGAGGCGTAGGCAGAGAGCCGTGAGAGGGGCAGGGAGGCCCGTTACCTTCCGTGGGGAGCCTGGGGCCGACCCCCCAGGCGACCCCAGGTCCTGGGGGGACAGCAAGGTGGGGATCGGCTGACGGCGGGGCGTGGGGGGGAGGGAAGATACTGAGCTTCTCTCAAACACCTGAGGAGCAGAAGGTTGGGGCAGGTTTGGAGGAGGGGATCCGGGGAGAAACGGGGTATTGGCTGGATACCCAGGCACCTACGGAGGGTGGCATGAGATGTCATGGGCCCCAGCCTCACCCCTTGGCCCCTCACCATGACCACTGGCTGGCTGTGCCTCCATTCCGCAGGGCCCTGTCTGTCCGGGGACTCTGGCATGCAGCAGGGCTGTTGGGAATCTTGCAGTCCCTGGCTAGCAGTACTGGGAGAGTCTGGGCCCTTGGACCCTAGGCTCTCCAGCATGCTGGTCTCAGAATACTAAGATGTGAGGGTCCCGTAGTGTTAGCTACCCTGGTGATGCCTGGGGTAGGTCTCAGCACCCAATGAACTCAGAGTATGCAAGACTGGGGCTTTTATATAGTGGGTCTTAAGGTACTTGGGGATCTGAGAGGCTATAATAAAAACTCAAACCTGCCAGGAAGGGCTTTAGAACACCCCCTCCCCCATTTTACAGTGGGAAGGAGGAAAGAAGAATGGGTCTTGGGACCAGCACTCATCTACCTGCCCAAGTGGCAAGCATGGCAGAGAACTGGGCCTGGTTGTGGCCTTGGTCAGTCATGTCTGACCCACCTCCAGCTCAGCGATGATCCGGTCCTCATCATCTTCATCCTTGATGGCCGAGGCCATGATGGGTGGTGTGGAAGCAGGGCGGGTCACCTCAGACACGGCCCGGCGAAGCTTCACCTGGGGCTTCTGCACCTCCAGCTCCTCAGACTCAGCCTTCTGCAAAGCCCAGGTGCCCTATCAAGGCCAGGCCCTGTCCAACCTCCAGCACTGGCTCATCCCGCCACCCCGCCCCGCACCTACCCTGGCTCCACCAGTTCCCTGTCAGGAAGGGCCTCTGTGGGATTAGGACAATCCTGGGCTAGAAGTCAAGTTGAACTGCATGGGCTGACCCCCTTTCCTCTTACCGAGTGTCCCTGAAGATCCTTTCAGGTTTCCCCCTCAAGCCCCTGGGCCCTCACCAAGTGGGAGTGTACCTTGATGAAGGCCGAGTCTTTCTTGCTGGTGACCACTACCTCTCCAGTGCGGGTGGTGGTCAGGCCGTGGGAGGAAGGGAAGCTCCGCCGGGGAGGGGGTGGCGGGGGAGATTTGGAAGGCTTCTCCGTGCGGTAACGGGGTACTGTGAGCTCATCTGTAAACAGTGAAGGACTGGGGTCAGGGACACATGTGCTCACTTCACCAGGGATGACCAGGAGGAGACGGTGACTCAGGGGAGAAAAGGCATGGCCTCTCTCCTTCGCCTATTCATCCATGCCAGCCACCCCCTCGTCCTGTGCTGTGTGCTGCTTCCGCCAACAGCTCTCCAAGCCCATGCTGTTACTGGAAGTGTGGTCCATGAGCCAGGAGCACTGCAGCACCTGGGAGTTTGTCAGACTAATCTCAGGTGCCTTGTCATCACTGCTAATCCAGCATGAACAGTCTGACAGATCCCTGGGGATTCATGCCCATGTTCAAGCTTGGGACTTTGTCCTGCTCCAATCTGCCTCTTAGACACAGCTGTCCCTATGCCCTGCCAGACTCAAGAGCATCATCCTTTCTCCAAAGAGCCTGGTCCCGCCCCCTGCCCCTCCCCCACCCGTTCCTCCTCCTGACTGGTTTCCATGGTAGCCTGCCAAAAGGTCACTCAAACCATGACACCCACTGCCTTTGGTATTCTAGCAGCTCTCCACCACCACAAACTAGTCCAAGCTTCTCCTTCATCACCCTCTTCACCTGCCAACCTCTCAGCCTCGCCCTGCATCAGCACCCAGCTCAGACCCTGTGTAGCAAAGCCTCATCCCCTCACCCCGCACACTTGCTATTCCGCTCTCTGGAAGATGCACTCACTGACTGGGAAGTACCTGTTCATTTCTCAGGCTCCAGCGGAAAGCCCTCTCCTCTGGGAGGTGCCCCTGATTACCTAGGGTGCCCTCTAGGACTGCACAACTCCAGCCCAGCTCACAAGGTACATTGAGCCTCTATATCCTCTTTCTAGGAACACATTAAATGAGGTCTGGGACAGATTCCTTAACCATTTGGCGTCTTGATATCCTCTCTGTATGGTGGGATTCACCCTATCTGCCTTCTGCAACTGCTGCAAAATCTTAAGGATTAAGACCTTAATCCTAGAAGGCACCCCATAGTAAGTGCCTGGGAAATGTGACAGTTGTCCTGCCATTAAATTCTGAATATGGGGGCTGGAGAGTTGGCTCATCAGTTAAGAGCACTGGGTTCAAATCCCAGCACCCACATGGCAGCTAACCATTGTTTTAACTCCAGTTCCAGGGGATCCGATGCCTTCTGACCTACAAAGGGCACTGTGTGACATGGGTGCAGTTACATACATGCAGGCAATACACTCATACATATAAAATAAAAATAATAAATGAAATATTTAAAAGAATTCTGAGTATGAGCTGGCAAGATGGCTCAGAGGGTAAAGGTACTTGCCGTGCAAACCTGATGATCTAGTTCAATCCCAGGGTCCCATTGTGAAAGGAAAGAATCAGTTGCCACAAGTTGTCCTCTGACCTTCACACACACGCACTGTAGTATGCACAAAATCACGCGAGCACACACAAACATATCACATGCACACAATAGTAAATCATTCGAAAACTTAAATTAAGAAAAAAATTCTGAGCTCCCCAAAAGCAAGCACTGACTTTTCTCTCCCCAAAGCACCTCACGCAGTGAGCGTTGACAGGAGTACATGAACCGAGGAGAGCAGCACTCAGGTTCAGAGGTTGCCTTCCCGCCACCCTGCAGGTCTGGAGCTCAGCACCCTGTCTTACTGGTCAGCACTGGCTGTCCTCACATATGCTCAGGCAAGGTGGGCAGGTGGTCACTCTGCCTGGATGTTCTTGTGCACCCTGCAGGAGCCTCCTAGCAGTGGTGTGAAAAGCCCTGGCTGGAGTTCCAGTGACTGAGGGCAGGCTGCGGGTGGCTAGCGCCCCTTTTCTCTGGCAACCTGGCCACCATGATGCTCACTTCCCAGCGCTTCCCCGATGAAGACGGAGCTTCCGGACTCTGGGGCCTTCTATGCCCATACCTGAACCTCTCCTCCCGCTGGGCTCTGTTCGGGGGGCTGCCTTCTGGCCATGCGGTGCCTTGGAGGGCTTGTGGTCCGGGGTGGGGGTGGGGCCCGAGTGGGCCTTGCTGGCACAGTCCAGGTCGGGGATGGCCTTGAGTAGCTCAGCCTGTGTCTCCTCCAGCAGCCGGTTAATGTCCTTGGCACTGTACTGCGTCAGGGCTGCCCGCTTCTCTTCCCAGTCTCTCTCAGCAGCCTTGAAAGGAGAGGCAGAGCCAGAGCCAGCATCAGGACTTCTGTCCATGAGCCCTGAGCTCCCAGGCTTAGCCCCTTTCCTAGCCAGATGTGCAGGAGATAAGAAGGGAACCTCACAGAGATCCAGCCCCTGGTGGATCCTCATCCTCCTACAGGGTGTTCCATACTGTGTCCATGGCTCACAGAGGCCACCTTCATTAAATACTTCATTTGTATTTTTTTTTCTGGTCATTCTATTCTGTTTCGTTGATCATGTAGCCCATTCTTTATGCAAATAACATACTACTTTAATTATTATACATTTAAGTATGCTATCATCTAGAAAAGTAAAAACCACCAACATTATTGGTATCAGACTTCTGTTGAGCATCCTATACAGAAAAGGACTCATGTGTTCATTCAGCACCTGCCACTCTAGGGGAATAGTAAGAACTTGTGGACCTGGCCTGTGCCCACGCCCCAGCCCAGCACCTCAACAGACACAGCCTTGTCCACACTTCTCTTGCCAGGAGCATCCAGGCCTTTGGTGGGGTTGCTGCCCTTGGGGGTCAAAGGGGCTCCTTCAGCAGGACCACTCAGCTCATGGAGGTTCAGCGGAGGACTAGGAGGTGGCATTTCGAAGTCCAAGCCCTTGCTGAAGTCTGTCTCAGCCGTCACTTTCTTGGGAGACTGGTTCAGAAGGTTGTTGGGGGGTGGCCACACACCCTCATCCACTTGCCTAGCATTGAGGGAATGTGGAACAGCTAGTGAGAGGTGGGGACCCCTCAGAGGGTGCGTGCCTAGGAGAAGTGGTTGGGAGGAGGGTTCTGGGATCTCGTAGGAAAGATAGGAGGGCCTGGGGAAGTACATGAGGGGGAGTCAAGGCTGTCACATGCAGGGGTCACAGGTCAGAATTCAGGTGCAGAGCAGGCCTGCACACCACTGACCTCTGGGGAGTTGGGTGTTCCTATGGGTCTGGGTCCAGTGTGTAGCCCCATGGGAAATCAGGGATCAGGTAGAAACTGACCTGCGGATCTGGGCCAGTGTGTCAGTGACCCCCCGGCAGCGCTTGAGGAGCCCATCTAGGCGCTGGGGTTCCTCCTTCAGGAACTTCACGGCCTCCACCTCCACACGCAGCACCACCCGCATCTTGCTCTGCAGGCCTGGGAAGTGAGCTGAGAGGCAGGAGGAGTGAGCTGGCTGGGAGGGAGCATCAGGGACTGGCAACACTGGTGGGAAGCAGAGCAGAGACTCGCCTGAAGCTGCCCTCACGGGTGCAGACTCACCCTTGAGCTCCGTCAGTGTCTCCCCAAGCTGCTTCAGTACGAGTGCCTTCTCTTCCAGCTCAGGGCCAGGTACCAGCCGGTGGTTATGGGCCACATCCCTCTGGATCTTCTCCACTGACTTCTCCAGATCACTGCAGCCACAGAGAGACCCTCTCAGCCCCTCCGGCCCCAGCCCAGCCCCCTGAAATTGAGCAGCTGAAAAGAAATTAGGCCACCAATCAGATGAAGGTATAGCCAGGTGTAGTAGCTTACTCCTGTAATCTCAGCAATTGGGAGGCTGAGGCAGAAGGATTGCCACAAGTCTGAGGCCAGTCTGGGATACATAGTAAGATCCTGATTCGAACAAAATATAATGAAAACAAAAATAAAAAGTCAACCACCAGGCCACCAGATGTCCAGATAAAATCAGAAATGCTGAATCTCAGGAGATAAGACCTTCAAAGGGCTCCCTAAAATGTATCACCATCCAGAAGCGGCCCTCATCTACAGCAACAGCACAACTCTCCCTCCCTTGCAGTCTCAGATTCTCACTCTTTAAGGAAGCAGGAGAGAACCCAGCAGCTTTGCACAGCTTCACAAAGGCCTGGAGGCAGCTGTGTATGTCTTTGAGGACACAGCCATGCCCATCACCTTTTGTCAAATGATCCCACCCACTCAATCTCTTTCCTTGAGGTCAAAACTATTTCAGGTTTTCAGATGGTTTATACTACACATGGATCATTTAAGATCCCATTGTATCTTCCTAAAATGTGAACTGGGAGCCAAGTAGAGTGGCACATACTTGGAATCCCAACACTTGGGAGGCTGGGGGAGCTGGAGGAGGATCTGGCTAGCTTGGGCAACATACACAAGACTCTGTTTCAAAAAAAATTAACGACCAAAATCAGATCAAATCACCACCCTTTGTATTAAGCTCTAAATGTGGAGGCTGAAGGGAGATGGCTCAGTGGGCAAAGCGCTTGCTGTGCAAGAATGAGAACTTGAGCTTGGATCCCCTTGTAAAAGCATGGCACAGCAGTGGACATCTTTAGCTCCAGTGCTGGTGGAGCTGGAGGGGGGCAGATACTGACAGACCCTGGGGGCTTGCTGGCCAGCTCAGAGTCAGTGAGTGATACTGTCTGAAAATGTAAGATGGACAGCGATAGAAGATGACACCCACTGTCAACCTCTCACTTCCACATGTGTACTCACATTTACAATACACCCCTGTACATACACACACACACACACACACCACACACACACACACTCTAAATAAATGTAAAAAATAAATCAGGTATGGTGACATATGCCTTTAATCCCAGCACTCAGGAGGCACAGACAAGTGGATATCTGTGAGATCAAGCCCAGCCTAGTCTACGTAGTGAGTTCCAGGCCAGCTGGGGCTATAGGGAGACCCTGTCTCAAAAAATAAAATAAAACAAATAAATAAACCTTAAATGGATCCACCATCCTATGTCTAAACCTCAGTGTCCTTAGTACAGTCAAGAAAGGCCTATGAGTTGAAAACTTGGCTCTACAGCCAGCAAGGTCTGAATTCCAGGCCCTGCCCTGCTTTCTTGTGTGATTATTTAATGTCTCTTGGCCTCAGTCTTCTCACTCAAAAGATGGGTGTGCTGGGGCCAGTGAGGAAGGGTACTTGCTGCCAAAAGTGGTGACTCCCACAAGTTGTCCTCTGACCACCACGTGACTACCGTGATGCGCACACACACACACACACACACACACACACACACAAATGCAAATCTCCACACTAATTTAATCTCAGATCTTAAAGAGAAGCTCTCCTGCAGCGCCTCTCCTCAGGGCTGGGCGGGGGGGGGGGTAGTTCTGCCTTCCAACTCCTTGAAGTTCCTCTTTGCTGGCCCCTAGCTCCAAGCAGGCAAGAACTATGTCTTCCAGAGTCATCTCTGATTCCCAGCACCTGGTACTCTGCCTGGTGCAAAGCAGATGCCTGGTATATAGTTGTAGAAGGAATGAAGAAGGAAGAGAAATTGCTACAGGGAGGTCATCTCAGTCCTGTGCTGAGTCCCGTCGACCTTGACCCTCATGTAGGACTTCAAGTTCCATTTGTTGGATTTCAGCTCAATGGTCCAGGTATGAATGACTTAAATCTGTTCTACCATCTGACATGTCTGCATCAAACAATCTCATCAGCATGCTTTAATCATCTTCATCCAACCAGTGGATGAAAATACCAGAGCAGAGCCAAGAGCAAAAGTCCAGAGACAGCACCACCAGTTAAAGCACCACCTTGCTTATTAAACACTTCCTGTATGCCAGGTACCATATCAGCCCTGTATATTCATTATCTTAATTTAACCTTAAAACAAATCCTGGAGGTGGGAACCTGACTTTCAGCTAACAACATGGACAAAGACTACATTACCCAGCTTCCCCTGCAGTTAGAAGTGCGTTTTTGGCTGAGGTCTACCCAATGGAATATGGATGGAAAAGGGTTCTTTTCTTGCTGTTTCCAGACCTAGTCCATAAAGATCTCCCATGTAAATTCCCTCCACACCCTCACACTGTATTTTCCCTTCTAGTTGGCCACAAAGGCCATGACCTTCTGTGTGATCTTAAAAGGCACACCCTGAGAAAGGTAGAACTTCTATCAGCTTGGTTCCCTGAATGACTTCATGGAGGAGAGACACCCTGCTAACCTAGCTACAGTGATTCCTGAGAAAGAAAGATATGTCTATTCCTTTTTTTTTTTTTTTTTAACAACAGCCTCTCATATGCCCCAGGCTGACTGAGGATATGATGCTGAGAAGGATCTAGAACTTTTGATCTCCTCCTGAGTGCTGGGATTACAGGCCTGCACCACCATGCTCAGTTTAAGATCTGTTACTTTTGAACTATTAAACAATTTAGGAGTTATTTGTTGTTATAGCAACTGTTTTGACTAATAAGGTACCCCAACTGAGACTTTGGCATTAAAAAAGGGAGGTGTGGGAGACGCAGAGATTTACTAGTACAAAGTCATGCAACTCTCCTGTGGCAGAGCAGTATCTGCTCACACTGGACTTCAGCCATTGGTCTGCTGCATCTCACATCCAATGCTAAGTAGCTGCTGTCCTGCCCAGCCCTTACTCTATCACATGGGAAAGACCAGCTCTTTCTTGTTTATTTACATGGTTCCTTGACTGGTTCAGGCCCCATCAGTTTGTAAATTGTTCATTCCCAAACACCACCTCAGGGGGAAAAAAGAGATCCTTATTTAAAAGAGGACCCCAGTGTACCTTCAGCAGGACAACACTGCAGCTTACAGAGAAGGAACAATGAACACCACCCCCTAGTTAGTCTCCATGAAAATCTTGGTTTTCTGATCATCCAGTATGCCAAATTTCACAATTCTTAACTTGGGCAGGCTCTGCAAATGAGTCCCAGATCACAGAGATCCTGGATTCCTAAAAGGCTGAGGACTGGAGGCACAAGTATCAGCACTTGTCTAGTATGCACAAGACCATGGGTTTTATCTCCAGCACTGAAAAAGAAAAAAAAATGTGGCTGGGTTTTCAAGGTCTGCATTTAGTGCTCAAAGGATCAGGAAAGGAAGATTAGGATCAGTCAAAATAATTTGCAGGGCCAGCTGCACAATGAAAATGTTGTCCTTAGTTCAAAACTCATTGGGGGACTGGAGAGAGCTCAGCAGTTAAGAGTACTTCCTGATCTTCCACAGGATCTGAGTTCAATTCCTAGTACCCACATCAGATGGCCCATAACCACCTGTAACTCCAGTTCCAAAGGATCAAACACCTTCTTCTGACCTTTGCAGGTACCCATACACATGGGGCATATTTCTCTTTCTCTCTCTCTCTCTCTCTCACTTTCTCTCTCATACACATACACAATAGAAATAAATATTAAAAAAACCATTCCGAATCTCATAATTGTGATGGTGGACCATTACAAGAGGCATGACAGCATCAACCCTTCTGAACATAGACCCTGTGAGCTGCACAGACCACCCCTCCCCACAGTGAGCTCTCAGTCAGCAAAGGTAGATTCCAGGAGCCAGCAGGGGCAGTTCTCAAGGACAATGTCTAAACAGAGTCAAAGTGTTTGGTTAGATGAGACAGGTGAGTGAACCCAGCTGAATGAAACCAAGAACTAGCCTTGATTGTCAGCAGGACACCAGGTAAGAAGGGGCAGAGGAAAACGAAACAATAGCAAGTGAGCAAGGGCTGCAGCCAGGAAAGGGCCTTCAAAGCCAGGCCAGAGTCACCACAGGGCTGGCAAGCTCAGTCCCTGCCCCACTTGAAAGAGGTAGGCATCAATTCCAGGCTGGAGAATCCCACCAGCACTTTCTCAGGTTGTGGGCTCTCTGCAGTGAGCAGTCTGAGGAATGGGTTTGATAAGGCATAGGAGATGGAGAGTCTGTATACTCCTAGAGAACTAAAGCTTCTAAGAACCCAGGGACCAGACACAAAGACCAGAGTATAAACCCACCCTTTTCATCTCTTCTGTCTCTGTGCTTTGAAGGTTCTTTTAATTTCCCTTTAATGTCTCAGTCTCTGCTTTTGAAAATCCCGACCCAGCTCTTCTATGCAGAATGAAAAGGGACAAGGAAAGACAAGAAACTGGGGAAAACGGGATTCCCTGGAAGAGAGGATGGAGGTAGCTGGTCTGTTTGGAGATCTGGCTGTGGCTACCACTAAGCTATCGCACTTGGATATGGTAGATGGTTGGAATGGTTGCTGATGGTTTATTTCTATGCAAGATGGCACCCTACGTCATCTCATGGCATCATGGGATCTTTGCCTTGTACCTTGCTGAAATGCACCCCCATGCTGCATGGGCCCGCAGGCTGACAAGCTGTGACCTCCTCCATCAGCCCCTGGCAAGGGCCTCTTTTTAAGCAGCTCACCCAGTTCTTTGAGGTCAAGTCCCTTAGTGCAACTGAAACTCTTGACTGCTTCAGAAAGAATGGGACAAAAATCTTAGTACTGGACACAGATGAAGACGCTGAGGCACAGAAGGGGGCAGGTTCTAGAGCTGTCTCTGGATCCCTTAGTGCCCTGTGTCACCATGAAGGGGGTCACAAAAAGAGGGAGGGTCTTCACCTCCACCCAGGTAATCGATAAGAGAAAGCTGCAGGGGGTAGAGGTGTTGTTTCTGGAACGGACAGGGAAAGACAGCGTCTTCCTTCACAGGTGCCAGACAATGCAATTGTGGCCAGACAGCCATTTGCTAAATTTGGATCAGAGACTGTCTTCTGTTAACTCTTCCGTGCCTAAGCATTTGGGGCAGGCTATTCTCTATTCCCATTCTCAAGAACACTAGAGCCCAGATTCAGCTATGATAGGAAGGGTTTTTTTTGGCTGGTCTCAGGGATCAGGAAATAATACCAATAGCGATCAGCTACAACTAGGCAGGTGACAACACACCTGTCACTCTACCTGCTTGCTCAACCCAAGGGTAAAGCTGCACAGGTTATAGGTTCGAAGGAAAGTGGCAGAAAGCAGAGGAAAGGCGGACAGCCGGCCACACGACAGTAAGCGGCAGGCCACAGGAAGCAAGACCACAGAGGAGGCAGGCGCCAAGCCAGAATAAAAATAAAAATCAGGAATTATGCCAGATGGTCAAAGGTTTGTGGGTCATAGAGAAATCAAGCCGCACAGGAGAGTGAAATCACACATCAGAACACACCAACGTCACCTGTGATTCCGGAGTAAAGGGACTGGCCTCCTGTGGAAACCAGGCTGCGGGTCCCAGAGGCCGCGCCCTCTACCCTCCCTCCGGGGCAGGTCCCAGTCTCACTTGAGCTGCTGAGTGATGAGCTCCTCGTCGTTGAGGTAGCGCAGCCTCTCCTCCTCCACCAGGGTGCGCTGCCGCTGCAGCGGGTCCTCCTGCCGCCGCGCCGCCTCCGACACGCGCATGCTCAGCTCCGCCTCGGTGCGCTTCAGCAGCGCGCGCACCGACTCCTGGTTCTGGAGCTGCAGGGCGCAAGGATGCACACGCGGACCGGGTGGGAGGAGGACAAGGAGGCGCGTGGCAGGGGAAGGGCGGGCAGAGGGCAGACTCCACAGACCAAGCCACACGAGCTTGGTGGGCGCGAGCTGTCGTGAAGGCGTGGCATGGGAGGGCTAGGGGCTGAGGACCAAGGTGGGGAGGAATGGAGCCTGAGATTGGGAGAGGGGGACAGGAATCCTGGAGGGGACAGAGCTCTACTGGGCTTCACACAACGTGGGACGGTATGAGCAACGGCGAAGGGGCGGGACGGTGGGCGCGCAAAGTTAAATTCTGGAGTGTAGGGGCAGGAGAGCCGGATAAGAATATGTGGGGACAAAGGGTCACCCTAAGTAGAGCCTGACAGAGTAGGGCCCTGGACGGGGACAGGTCTGGGATGAAAGACTCAAGCGCTGAGGTTGAGTTTCTGTGGCTGCAACTGTAAGAAAGTCCAGTTCTAAGTACAAATGACCACGGTGGGCAAGATCTTCCCCGGGACCCAGATGGCAGCTCCCTGCCCCCTCCCCAGCCTGTCTCTGCACATTATCCTCACCTGACAGGCCCTGGGCCCCTCTTGAGGAGCAGGCACAGTGGTGCCAGGCTCCTGACAGGTGGGACCATCTGCCAGGCGGGGCGGGGTGGCCAGTTACCGCTCCGGAAAGAGGAGCTGAGGGGACTTGGGGAAAAGAGATGCGGTGCCTGAAGCAACTGAACTGCCTCAAGGGATAGTGCGTGGAGGAGGTGGGCTGGGGCTCCCGGAGGGTGATGGCGACTAGGACTTAGTGAGCGGGACACGGGCGAAGGTTTAACCAGGAAGCCGGAACTAGGAGGAGAAAGGGGTCGGAGAAGGACCCTTGAGCCGCGAGGAACTCTGCGGAAGCTCGGTGGGCGGGGAGCCGGTACCGTAGGGATTGGGGCGGGCTGGAAGGGAGGGAACTGGAGCCAGTAGGTGGAGTTTGGGAGGGGTGGGGAGGAGCTGTACCTGGAGTTTGCGCAACTGCTGAAGCTGGCCGCGCAGGTCGCTGGCGCTGTTCTGCAGTCCCCGCAGGTGCAACTGCATTTGCAGACGACTGACTGCAGTGGGCTGCCCTGCAGGGGTGCTGCCTGCCGAGGGCGGGGGAGGGCCAGATACTGGAGTGGCCCCGCTGCTCCGGCTGCCTGACCCACATGCTGCTGAGAGGGACCAGGGGGTGAGAGATGAGAAGGGGGCAAAAAGCGAGAAGGAGGGATTAGGACATTAACCTCTCCACTCCTGACCTCACACACCAGTCAAAAAGGCACATGGTTATGACTGCCTACCCTAAGTGGCGATGAGCGCTAACGGTAGGGGCCAGCGCACCTGACTACTCATTTATCGTTGAAAGCTCCGCAATGTTGCTACTATTTGAGTCCTACTTTAAGGATTAGGAAACCGAGAAAGGGAAGGGTCACTCACGTGCTGAGGGAGTGGCTGCTCCATTAGAGCCTTCAATCTTCTCACTGTAGTAGAGGGAAAAGAAGATGGTCATCAGGGGCCTGAGCTGGCTCCACATCATCGAAGCAGGGACCTTAGATGTCACCCTCAGCTCCCTGATTTTAGTCTAGAGCCGCAGAGAAGGGGGACACTCAGAGTCTCAGAGTGAGACTCAGGTGGAGCTGAACCCAGGGCTTCTAAGTTAGCTCACTGTCCTTCCTGCCTCAAACCCAGGCCCTGACAATCGTGTTAGGAAAGGGGACTCACCCTGGAGTTTCAGGCTCTGAGCCTCGCAGTAGGGCACTCTGCACCAGCCCTGTGAGGCTGGCAATCTGCTTCTCCATGGCCTCCATGCGCTCCCTGGAAAGGAAGGTAGCTCTGAGCAAATCCTTCTATGATGGCGGTCCCTCCTGCCCAGTTCCCACCCATTCCTAAGATTAGGAACCAGAGGAAACACATCCTTGGACTTAACAGACCAAGCCAAGGATCAAACCCACAGCCCTCCATTGCACCTCTCACTGATACCTCCTAAACGTACCTCTAATCCCAGCAACCAGGAGGCTGAGACAGGAGGAGTGCTGCGTTTGGGGGGCTAGCCTGGGTTACATAGCAAGAATCTGTCTCAAAAAAACCAAAACACAAAAAAACCAGCGACCTCCCATGCCTACCCCAGTGGACTTCAGCTGGCTCTGTGCTGGACAGCTCTCAGTGCTAGAAGGGCACTGAGAAGGGCTGGGCCAGCACGTTCATTTTACTGTGTGGGGAGACGAGGAAACTGAGGCTCGGGAAATAAATGCAAACCCAGGTCTCTGGAGTCCTCACCTGGAGCTTCTCACCCATCCCTTCCGTGTCCTCCCTGCCACACCGAGATATGCTAGCCACCCCCCCAGCGCCCTGAGTCCAGAGATCCTGCCACCCCTCTGCGGTGCCTCCTCTCCTTTCCCTGCAGCCTCGCCAGCGTTCCTTACCTGGTCTCTGTGTCCTTGGCTGGCACTGGTGGCCCGAACCCTACGAGGGAACGCTCCCCAGGCCCAGGGAAGAGATCCGAAGGCGGGGCTCCGGCCGTCGAGGTGCCCCCAGTGCTGCGGGTCTTGCCTCCGGGACTCTCGGCGAAGACCGACGAGGAGCCCGAGTCTTTGCGGAAGGACTGGCGCACTGGCGAGCCGCGGCTGGGCGGCCCCGAGTAGGGACTGTGCGGCGGCGGAGGTCCCCCAGAGGAAGCCGACACGTCGGCCAGCTTCTGCGGCGAGGAAGGCGGCAGGCGGAAGCCGTAGCCGTCCCCGTAGAGCGGGCCGCCAGCTCCCGCCGCCTTGTACAGCGAGTCCTCCAGGTCGGACTGGAGCGCGGCGGCCGAGTAGGTGCTGAGCGAGCGCACAGAGCCCCGCTTGTACAAGCCGCCCGCGCCGGGGTAGGCGAACGGGTCTCCGGCCGCAGCCGCCAGGCTCAGCCGGCCTTCGTGCAGCAGCCCATAGGGATCGGCGTAGAGACCCTCGCCCTTCACCAGCACCATGCCGCCTGCCTTTCCCGCCAGGTCCTCATCTGGCTTCACGTCGCGCCTCTCCAGGATGGCACTGGGACTCGGGCTGACACCCTGGGCCGTCGGGGCGCCTCCCAGTCGCTCTGCCGCGTGGTGCACAGGGCTGCCGGCGTACGAGGGCGGGCGCCCCCCGGCGTACGAGAGCCGTGAGCGAGAGGGCGAGCCCGATGGCAGCCCCGACGGCAGACCGGATGGCAGCCCCGGGGGTGGCGAGCTAGATGCCAGGTGCGATGCGGGCGACAGGTTGTTGAGGCGTCGCGTAGGCGATGACTCTCGAGACGCGTACACCATCTCCCTCTGAACAGAAGACAGCCCAGGAATCCCATGGAGCAGGTCCCGAAGAGGACCTCTTTCCCGTTCTTTGTGGAGCCAGCAGTTCACCCTTCCCCCAACGAGGCAAATTATAGGAAGTCCCTTTTGTTCTGAATCTGAGCTTCCCTCTCCTACCGCGTTTTGGGCCCCTTACCCATCAGGACTCCCGGCATGGGGGAAAGTGGCAGATGGGCATGTGAGAAGGGCAACCCTCAACCCATGCCACTGTGGGGATGAGAAAGGAAAAGAGCAAAGGGTGTATGCGTGAGAGGGCTCACAGTACCTAAAGGTTCCTTAGAGAAACCATGAGTGGAAGAGGGGAAGGTAAAAGGTGAGTGGTGGGCGGTTCTTCGATAACCCCACAATTAACTAGGGTACTCTGTCTCAGCCTCCAAGTTTCCATCTCCAAAGCTGCCCTGACTCCTCACTCTGCCTCTCTAGACTCCACCTGCCTAAGCCTCCCCAGTGCTTTGGGTGTTCCCAGCCGTACCCGGAGATCCCCGTTGGTGAGGTGTGAGCCAGGGAAAGCAGCATACAGTGGCTCCTTCCGATAGATCTTGATAATACTACGGTCTTGGATATCTCTGCCAGGTAGGAGGAGAGGCAGAGGGTCACCATGTGTCCCCCAGGCGGGCCCAATGAGAGGGCCCAGACATCCATCGTATGTTTGGTGTCTCTCTAGTGCCTTGGGATACCTTCCATTGGCTAGCAAACACACACATACAAACACACCCGCGACACCTACACACCCAACCCACACACACAGCCTCTACTTGTCTACTTTCTCAGCCTCAGAACCAGCAGGGGTCGTAGATGACTTAGCAGAGAGAGGACCGAGAGCTAGGCATCCCCAGGGGGAGGCAAAGGGTAGAGAGAGAGAGTGCATATCATTCTGGGGAAGGACCTCCGGGGTCCACCCTTCAGAGAAGAAGTATAGGGAAGTTCACCCTCCCCAACTCCACCCCTCGGGGCCGCGCGCACCGGACGTCCTCCAACTCGTAGAAGACGTTGCGAGCTTCGTCTTTGATGAGGATGGCGGTGTTGGGCGACTTAAGCATGCCCATGGTGAGCTTCTGCGGGAACATGTGCGCGATGAGTGCGTGCAGCGTGTCCAGGCTGCTGACCTCATGCGTGATGTGCACGCGCCGCGTCTCCTCCCCGAACTGCAGGAACAGCACCCCTGCGAAGGAGACGCCGCCCTCACGGTCACTACCTCCTCCACCCCGCTGCCGCCGCCGCCTCCGACTTGGAGAACGAGGGGAGCCCTCGGGAGCAGCATCGGTCTCGCAGCGGCAGGGTCTGAGGCCGGAGGCTGCCCCCGAGTGCAGGTGCACCCACGCGCTCTTCATGCGGCCCACTGGGGCGCCAGGCCCGCGGCCCACCTCTCAAAGCACCCACTGGACCCCAGGCAGCTAGAGCCTGGTCACGGGAATGGGATTGCAGGCAGGGGCAGGTGGGGCAAAAAAGTGAGGGAAAGTCGGGACAGGTGGAGAGGCTGGAGAGAGAAAAGAAGTCGAATAGAGAAAGAGAAAAGGATTGAACCAGAAAGGTCGTTGCGAGAGTGGAAGGGCCAGCAGGGAATGCTAAGGTCGAGGGGTGGGGAAAAAGAACTGAGGACCGCCAGGCCCTAGGGGAGGGGACTGCTGCCGGAGGAGGGGTTGAGTTGGAGACCGAATAGCGAGGGGCGAGAGAAACGGGAGGGAGGAGCCTGTGGCAGGCCAGAAGATGGGCAGGCCGGGAGTACCTGGTGAGCGCAGCTTGGTCTGGCTGGCAGAGCGGGAGAGAGGCAAGCTCTGTCTGAAGCGGTTCATCCTGCTGAAGCCCAGGGGCAGCTCGGCCTCGGACATGGTCTCCAGCGACTCAGCCGAGGCGTAGGACAGCTTGGCTGCCTGGTCTGCCAGCCCTGGCTGGGCTCCCTGAGTGTGGCGCGAGCTGCGGGTCTGCAGGGGCAAGGCAGGGCGAGAGGCACCAAGCATGAGCCCCGCCCCCACCCCTTTCTTTGCCACTGCCTCCATCTGGGCCCAGGGAGTTTCAGCCACACACACACACACACACACACACACACACACACGCACACACATTCACAGGAGATTCTCCTGGGATCCCGGCTCACGGTGCAGCGGCAGTAAGGTCCCCCCATCTCTAGAAGGCCTTTGCTTCCCCAGGACACCCAGAAGGTAAGCGGTGGGAAAAGGACTCAGGCACCCTGGGAGGCCAGAGAAGAAACCATCTGAGCTGGACCCATGGGCACACCTGCTATTTTAAGCTTCCAAGGAACAACAACAACACAAATTTGTCACCGAGGTGAGCAGCAGAATCGTTGAGCAAATTGCAGCATTAGTTCCAGACATTAATTAAGCGGCGGGTGTGTGAGCGGCGAATTTATTCTTCGTGGAGTTCAGCGGGTTGGGGGTGGAGGGACAGGGAGAAAGCAAAGGGAATGAAGAACCCCAGGCTTCCAGCATTGGAAAGTATCAATGTCCAGCCTCCCAGAACTCATCCAGAGTGTCCTTAACTTACAGTAATTGGGAAGAGTACCCCAAACAATCCCTGAGCCAGCTGGACCCCAAATGAAACCAGCTACCAGCATGGCTTGTTCTTAAAGCTATGGCTGAGGGTGGTCTCCAGCTGGGAGAGGAAGGAATGTTGCAGGTAACTCAGTGAGGTCCTAGGTTCAATCTCCATTACTATCAAATAAATAAATAATAAATGGAGGAGGAGAAAAGGACAGGACAGGACTGGGGCTGCAGCTCAGTGGTAAGGATGTCATACAACAGCCTGACTGCATCTCCTGGGAGGGAGGGATCTCTCCTTATGATCTCAATTGTAATTTTAGAGCCTACTTTCGACTGTCACCCAGGGCCATAGCCTTTGCCATTCTGCCCAAGTCCCTAAACCTGGCTACTATAAAGAAACTCAATCATTTAAATTATATAAAGGGGTAAGATAGAGTCAGACCTATATCACCCCATGTTACATGCATTATACATAAACATGTAAGTTTACTACCCTGGAAAAAAAACATGTTGACCAACTGTACTTTTCTGTAAAGTAACAGTCTATTTAGACAGCCAGGTGAGGTGGTACATGCCTGTTTTCGCAGCACACAGGATGCTGAGGTGGAAGGATTGCCATGAATTAGAGGCCAGCCTATGTTACAGGTGGGACCTTATCTAGAAAAAAAGGCTTATTTTTAACAACACATCATTCAAAATCCATCAACACTGGTAATCTCAGATCTGGAAAAGAGCTTTCTGCTTTTCACTTTATGCCTCTCTCTCTGAAATTGAATAAATTCTGAACAATTGGTTGGAATATATTACTAGTACAATTAAAAGCACAATAAAGGCATTTTGTCTTTTTGAGACAGGGGCTCCCTGTAGCCTCAGCTGGTCTGGAACCTACTATGTATACCAGGCTGGCCTTGAACTCACATAGATCTGTCTGCCTTGGCCTGCCAAGTGCTGGGATTAAAGGCATGCACCATCATGCCCAGCCCTTGTTTTGTTTTTTTTGAGAAGATATCTCACCATGGAGCCTTGGCTGACCTAGCACTTGATATATAGACCAGGCTAGCTTCAAACTTGTGTTGATCCTCCAGCTTCTGCCTCCTGGGTGCTGGGATTAGAGGCAAGCATCACGACACCTACCTAATAAATGTATCTCTTAAAAGTAGTAATTTATTCTCCTGTTCAGTTTCCTCTTTCCCCAAATCCTGATTAACTCCTAATTAATCTCCATCTTCCTATTAACTCAATTTAATGTTCCAATCTGATTAGCACTCTTGAAAAGAGAGAACATCTTCCAATAAACGGTGTGCCCAGCTGTCTCTAAAGTGGCCTTGAGACCTTGGGAACACCCAAAGTCAGATTTGGGGTCACTGAGGGGTTTTCAGCCTCAAACACAATGCCTTGATCAGTAGGGTGGGCACGGGTCTTGGAAACAGAGAGACAGCATAGGAACTGGGCCCACTTGGGGGCCCAGACTTCAGACTCTGGTTCAGCTCTAAGCTGACCAGGAGTGACAGCCTGTGCCCTCATACCCGCAGCCCCAGGGAGTCCACCACTGGGAGCCTATGCAGTAGCAGGAAGTCTGGACAAGGTTGGTGGACATGGGGTTGCCAGGCAACTGAAAGGTCAGTGGTTGCCAGGCTTGGGTTGATGAAGGGCTATAGAATGAAGCAGAATCAAATAGGCAAGGATGAAGAGTATGAGGTGGCCACTGGGCCAGAGTGGGGAGTGCAAATGAGATGCCAGGAAGAGAATGGGATGTCTAGCATGAAGTGGGCAGAGGTCCTGGGGGTTGCAGACCTCAAAAACAGAAACTCCTGGAGAAGAGTTACTTCCCCTTCTTTACCTGCCCCTGCTTCCGTTCTGGCTAAGGGTATCGTTCCAGTCTGTCTGCGTTTGCAGAGAATTCTGAGGAGTGGGAAAGCCCACTAATACTTCTGTCTCTCCCCGCCCCAACACAGTAAAATTAAACATCATCTAGCAGAACTTCCCAGCCATTAGCAGGTGTGTCTAACCTTTTGACATGGCAACCCAAAGATGTCATCTACAAAGTTCATACCTAGAAATCCACAATCAAGTTACAAAAAAAAAATAAGTTCATGATTCTGTGTTGGGCTGATAGCTATCCTCAGCCACATATGGCCTATAGGACACAGGTTAGACACGCTTATTAGAGAGATGGCAAGAGAAGGAAACCAATACAAGTAGAATTCTCCCAAGACAGGAAGAGCCTGTGGTGAGAGGCAGTGAGCAGTCATTGGAGCTGTTCCATGAATGAGCCACTGAGGCCTGGCCAGAAACCAGGGAGAAGAAGCTGGGGCTGGGCTACTCAAACCAGGATCAGAGGCTTCCAACAGCTGTCTTCAGAGTGGAACAGAAGTACCTAGAAGGTTTTATAAACTCTTTCCAGGACTGCATATTCACTGAATCAGGATCTCCACTGGTAGAAGCCTGACTCAAGCTTCTTACAAGATCCTAAGGCGATTGTGACATCTACAGGTTGGAATCAGGTCAACATCTATGACTCTGTTGCTAATGAGGTTAGCTACCGGCAAAGGCTCTCTATGAGCAGACAGTGCCTTGGACATGCATTTTCTCATTTCTCCAATCTTCTAATAACACTGGGTCAGGCCTGGTGGTACATGCCAGTAATCCATGTACCATGTACTCAGGAGGCTGAGGCAGGAGGATCACAAATTAATTCAAGACTTGTCTGAGCTACAAAGCATGTTCAAGGCCAGCCTGGGTAACTCTGTCTCAAAATAAAAAATAAACAATGGTTGAAGATGCAGCTCAGTGGTTATTAAACTAGTTAGTACAGGCTGGCATTTGCCACCTACACTAGCTGTTTCCTCTCTCCCCCTGTCTAGAGAGGTGGGTTGACAGGATACCGTATCCCATGATGCACAGAGTCAAAGGCTTCTTGCAGGAAGAATGCTCACACACAGGATGCCTGGAAGTCTAGGTGGTAGCTTTCAACCCTCTCCAGGGGGGCTACAGACCCCAGAAAACCAGTCATAGCTCAACTGTCTCACCCAGCTCTGTGCCTGAGGGTTAGGAAAGTTGGATGGGGGTGCCTGAGGGTGCTCCCCCAGGGGCCCCAGGATATCCTGGGAGCTGGGAGACAACCTTCCAGTTTTCAATAATACAAACTGTACAGAGAAGAGAGGAGGCACTCATTCCAGTGCCTACTCCTCAAAATGGACAAGTTTACAGGTACAGGGCCCTGAGTGTGTTGCCTGGCATTGACCAGCTCCTCAGTGGTAGGGAGTAAGAGAGTCACAAGGCCTTGCTGTGAGGTGCAGTGTAAGTTCAGGGAACAGCCAGCCCACAGTGAGCTCATGAGTCCAGATCCCTGTCTTTGTCAGCAGCCTCTCTAGGCTGTGAAATGTCAGAAGATCTCATTCCCCTGGTGGGCTGGAAAAGCTTGGGATGGAACATCTCCAGTCCAAAGTTCCAGCAGAGGTGGTGAAACTCCCATTCTGGATCCACAAGCTCCTGACAGTCGAACCCAGACTCTCCCCCAAGCAGCAGCCACAGCCGGCAGCCCCAGGCCCACCGCCCGCAAAGGAGGGTGCCGTGCAGACACACACCCCGGTGCAAAGCATGTGCAAGGCAGGGGCAGGGAGGGTAGGGTAGCACATGCAGTTGTCACAAGAGGCAGAAGCATTGCACACTGACCTTGAAACTCCAGTAGTTTGGTTGCTGATGGAAATAAGAGAAGAGATGGTTATGAGGGAGCTGCCGGGGGCCGGACAGGGGCAGGTTAGAGACCCTCCCTACTTAGTCCTAGGATATGGGTCTCCACCCTCTGGGGAACAGACCTGAAGGAACATCTGGTGCATCTCGCACTCCCCTGAGACCTGAACACCCTAGTGCACCAAGGATGGGCAGGTTCCGGGTTTGCTGGCGAGGTAGGAAAGAACATTCCAGATGGTTCAAGTGTCATTCTAGCCACAGTAAATGCCCTTAGAGTTACAGGCAAGAAAAAGAACAGGTGAACATGAGACAGTCAAAAGTAAGGGGTAGAGGCAGAGATAAATCTGGGTAATGTGGTCGCAGAGATGACACCTGGTTGTGTGAGATTAGGAAATATGCCCCAGGAGAGATGGCATTCTAGCTCGGTCAGAAAAATGAGCAGTTGGAAATTGGGAAGAAAGGTATCTCGAGCAGAAAGCTAGTATGGGTAAGTATCCCGGAGTAGGCCCAGAGAGTGTGAGGGGGAAATCCCCAGTCCAGCGAAGTCAGGGTGCAGCCTGGGAAAGAGAAGGGAGCAAGGGGGCCAAGTGCTGAGGCCAGATGCTGGACAGCCATCAGTGGGAGTCAAGCGTGCAGGCCAAACTGCAGAAAACACAGGAATGGAGTAGAGCGGGAGGGAATGGGACCCTAGCAGCGCTGAGGGCAGGGAGCAGAGGAGGGTGTATGGGGCTAAGGCCAAGGCAGGCAGGCCTGTGTGCCAGGATGTGCCAGGATTGTGGAGAAGAGCAGATCAATGCCAGTGGCCTCCTGGCACTGGGCAATGGATGGAGAGATGGGGACTTGGGCAGTGCCTGAGGCTACAGCGATGACAGAGGAGAGTTCTATGAGAGCCTGAGGCTTCTCCTCATAGTAACCCAGGGTCACCCTGCCTTCTCTAGAGACCAGAAGGCCCTTCCAGATGGCTACTGACAAGGAACGGGCAGCCCCGAGGGCGGGCTGGTTCTTGGCAAAGCTGAGGGTACCCTGCTGACCGGTGCCAGCCTCAGCAGGAAAACAGAGGCAGCAGATGGCTTGGCCCCAGGGTGCCTGGCACAAGCAGACAAGATTCCCCAGGCTTCAGAGCCACTGGCAGAGGAGGGAGACATCGAGGGTTCCTGCTGGGAGGACACTATGCTATGGTGCCCCGTGCCCCCTGGATGACTGGGGTTGGGGGCGGGAAAGAATTGGGAGGAGGTTGAAGAGGGCTCCTGCCAGGCAGAAGCTTTACAGCAATAGCCCTTTGGAGTAGGTTGGGGTAACGCCAAGCTGGGCTGAGGCAGCGCCCCCACACCTGATCCCCAATCTCCCTCCCCTCGGCGCTGGCTCCAAAAGATGAAACGCGGTCACGTTCCAGGCAGAAAAAGGGGTCAGTAAACCCTGTGTGGACATAGGATGCCCTTTGGATACCAAGAATGCCCACAGGTGCCAAAGAAAGGGGCAAGGGTAACAGACTTGAGTCACTCCTTCTGCGACCTTGAATGGAAAAGGACGCATAGGGAGTGGACTCCTAGGGGCAGCACAGCTGGGCTAAGGTGAGGTTTGAGAGCCATGTCTGCAGACCCAGAATGATGGCTGACTGTTCAGAGAAGGCCTCAGCTCCTCACCCACCTCCACCACTAGAGTGGACAGAGAGGCCATCCTGCACAGAGGCAGCAGACGCTCAGACACAACCATGGGTAGACAAGGATGCCACAAACACTCTAAGAACAATGAACACTCCCACCAAGGTGCAGAGAGAAAAGCCATGAGAAATGGCCCCAGGAACATACAGCAACTCAGAAATATTCCCATGAAGACCACCCCATTGAGACTCATCTGTACCCCAAGACCAGTCAAATCCATTCTCACCCCCCCACACACACAAGCACCAGCTACAGAAACTCACACAAAGCAACACACATGGGCCAACGAGATGGCTCATTGGTAAAGGTGTCTGCTGCCAAGCCTGGCAACTTTAGTTTGATCCCTGGAGCATATACGGTGGAAGGAGAGAACAGACTCCCCCCAAGTTGTCTTCTGACCTCTGCACATGAGTCATGGCACACATATATCTGCACACACACACTAAATAAATGTAAAAAAAAAAAAAAAGTAAACAGCACATGGGAGGTAGAGGCAGGCACTGTTCGTGAATTCAAGGCCAGCTGGGGCTACAGGGAGACCCTGTCTCAAAAAGAAAACAACAATAAAAAGTAGAGCAGTACATGACGCATACAGCCTCAAAGGAAATACCTTCTCAGCTTTCTACTAGCTGGGTCAGGGCACCTGTAGCCCCCCTGGCCACTGTTCCATGCCTGCGATGGCCCCATCATCATGTCAAGCAGGTGATCTTCTGAATCAAAAGTGCAAAAGATATCCCACCCCCCACTTCTGCCACCAGTCTCAGCACAGGGGACTCAGGGTACCTGTCGGAAATGACTGGACCCTCCTGTTGTTCCCGGAAAACAGGTGAGACCTGGTTACAGGCATACTAGCTATGCTCTCTCTGTGGGTCTCAAGCCTGAGCACACACAAGCCCCTGACTAGGGCAATCACCTGGCAGGCCCAGGTCACAAGCAGGCCCCAAGGAGATCGCAGAGTGGCATCAGTGTCCAGGACCAGTCACCCTAGCTCCAAGAAGGATACAGATGGAAGAGAAGCTCTGTTTATGCTTGGGGGACTTGCATGGATGAGTGACACTATGATCCAATCCTGGGTCTTGCAGCTCTGAATGTTGGAGTTTTTCCAAGTGAATCCTTCCCTCTTTCCTTCCTTGATCCTCCCTCCAAAAGCTGAAGAAGGATCCTTTCAACTGGCCCCAGCAGGAACCAGACACATGGTCTCCAGGCAACTTACTGTCCTTGGAGGGGAAAATTGCAGTGGGGAGAAACCTCTGGGGAGACCCTCTATCCTCCCTCCCTCCAGGTGTTAACTCATGATACAATCTTGTGATTGAGAGCAGACTCCTCCCTATTCTCCAAGGGACAGGGACACACACAAATACACGCACGCACGCACACACACCAAACACACAGAGCTTCCTAGTTGTGGGTTCCTCAACCTATGCTCAACACAGTGCTTGGTATGTATCATGTGCTGAACAAATCTGTGGCAATGAAAAAATGACAAGCAAGCCAGACCAGGCCAGCGGGGGAGGGGGGGGGCAGCTCTAAATACTAGGCCTGGCCCCACTCCCTCCATCTTCATCTCCATCTGGCACCAGTCTTCTGGGCCTTTTCTCTGGGAATGTCCCAGCTCCAAAAAGCTCCTTGAAGGAGGGCAGGGGCAAAAGGAGCCCAGGAGCCCTCCGGGTCTCCAACCCTAACAAAATTCTCAATACGAAGACCAAGCCATCTCTATGTATGGGAGTAGGATTGACCATACCTGAACTCAAGGAGAAGGCAAAAGAAAGCTGGGTGGGAAAGACTGCCAGGGTGAGCTGCTGGTGGGAAGACTTGTGGGAACTAGGCCAATTGAGAGTTGCTCTGAGAGTCAGGGAAGCCAACCATCCCTCAGAACAAGGCTGTCAGCCCTGGAAGGGAGGACTTCCCTGGAGGACCAGAGGTAGCGAACTAACTCCGGGGTGAGCAGAGGAAGCAGCCTATCCCCTCAAGGGCTGAGGCGTTAACACCCATGGCTCTCCATATCTCCAATGGCTACTCAAGGGGTTCGGCCTCCTTCTGGAGCTGACCCATACACTCCAAGACCCTCGGGAGCCTTACCCCAGCCAGCTGAGGTCCTTCTCATCCCTTGGGCAATTGTCCCTGGTAGGCCAGGTGACTGCGTGACCCCTCCATGACCTCAAGCCCCCAGCGAGCATCCTCCAGGGAGGAACAGCAGCCAAACGGATTGCATCCACCCATTCTTCATCCCCTGACTCGGCGTGCCCTGGCGCACACACCCACCTCTCAACTCCGGTGAACCGGGAGTCCCGAGTCCTCGTAAACACTCGCCCCCAGCCCCGGCCACGCCACACGCCCCCCGCCCACCAACCTGCCACCACCACGCCGCACACCGCCCTCCCCAGGGGTGCGCAGCGACTCCCAGCCCTGCGGAGGCCGAGGGTGCGGGGAGGGGGTGCGCCGCGGGGGCTCCGCGGCTCGGGGGCCAGGATGCACCCCGGGAAGGTCATGACTTTCTGAGGCTGGGGGGGCGCCTGCCGCATTTGGGGGTGGGGGCGGCCCACGTGGAAGGCACCTGCTGCGGTGGGGAAATGGAGGGGGCGTTTCTGAGAGATCCGGAACCCGCCGCTGCCGCGCGCCCCGCACCCCCTAGACCCGCGAGAGCCGCGGATCCGGACCCCATCCCTGGGTCCCCGCCCCCTCCGAGCGCGGACGGCGATGCGGGTGCGCACAGCTGCTGCCCTTACCTGCGGCCACAGGTGCACGCGCGGGACTGGGGCCGTGTCGGGCGGGGGAGGGAGGGCGGCCCGCTACGCCCACCCGCGCGGGCTCTCCCCTCCCCCGGCCGCCTCCGCAGCCGCCGCCGGGGCCCTTTGCTGCAGTGCCGGAGCCGCCGCCGCTGCCGCCGAGCCGGCCCGGGCCCCCGTCGCCCCGGTAACCGCGACTCCACCTGGCGCGCCGCGCAACGCCGCCGCGCACATCCCCCCTCTCGGCCCCCTCCCCCGGCGCGGCCCCGCCGAGGAGCGGCGAGGCTGGTGGCTGCGTCGCTGCGGTCACCCGATACGCCGGCCCGCCGCCCGGGACTCGGGTTGCAGCAGGAGGGAGGGAGGGAGGTTAGATAGCCGAGAGGAAGCGCGGGGGAGGGGCTGTGGCTTGGTCTAACCTCTGGTCCCTTCCCAGGATCCTCTTCACTGCCCCCACCCCCAAAGGTCCGAGTTACCCGCACTTTCCCAGACCACACGCTTGCTTCATCAGGATCTCAGCGGCGCCCCTTCTGCCCATTTAATCGTTCCATGACTTAATCCTCCACTGAGTCTGGCAGGCCTAAGGATACCTAAGTTTCCTTGATGGCCTCTGATCCTGCCTTGCTGTGTGATTCTGGACCTTTGCTAGATGTCTCTGTCCCTGAGCTTTGCAAAAAGGAACCTAGATGTATCACTGAGGAAGGGGAGAGGGGTGTGGTAAGCACCGAGTATCAAGTGATGACAGGATCCTGGGTACGGCAGTCTGGGGTTATTACAAAACCCTGGGGCAAAGGTCATCAAAGTTGTCCTTCCTCTAGCAGAGCAGATTCCAGTCAGACAGACCCTAACGTCACCATGGGGCATCACTGAATCCATCCTCACTCCTGCCCTTCATCGGAACCCTTACCCCTGACCCAACACTCCATCTGGGGATCTTCGGGGTACCTGGAGCATTTGACCTGCTCATCCTGCGCCTGTCCTCTGTCCCATCCCACTGTCTCCACCAAACATGGCCACTCAGGACAAATCTGTTCCACCTATCATCCAGCCTTGGGGACAGACACATTCCCTGTTGCCCAAGTTCAGCTAAGATGGGGCCAAGAATGGGAAAGAAGGTGGCTCCATGCCCTATGAATGATGCCCAATATGCCAAGCTGTTACTAGACTTGATGTCTTCCAGATGCCCCAGCTCTGGAAGCTTCTCATTTCCTAGCTGCTCAGTCTTTTCATTTTCCTTCAAAAAGTCAAGCTTTGCCACACTCGGAAACTGGACCTCTTCCACCCAATGAATTGGCGGCCACTGCCTTCTCCCACCTCCTGTGTTGACCATCAAACTGAAACTCCCTGGCTCTCACTTCCGGTACAGCTTGGACTTAAGACTCCTGGTTCTTCCGTGGGCCACTAGAGCCCATTATTTCTCCCCTTGCAATCCAGGCCTGAGCTGGGAGCCCAGTTTCCAGTACCCTGTGTGCCCCTGTCTGTGCTGAAATACAACCTCCCATCAGGAGAAATGAGGCTTGGTGAGGAGCTGGAAAACAAGTTCAAAAGCAATGGCTAGATGCCCAAGTTCTTTTTAAAAACTCTTAGAAGGGTAAGAGAGAGACACCACACAGAACTTCCTGGTGGTGAGACAGGGGACGCCAGGCTCCTCTCAGAAGAGAGGGGTGTAGATAGGGCAATAAGATGATCTCTAGTGCAGGTGAGAATAAGAGGTTCCCAAGAACAAGACTAGGTGCTCCTGTTTAAAGGAGAAAGATAACTGCTTTTGTTTGCTTGCTTGCTTTTAAATCACGACTATCAACATCCCTCAAAAGGGTTCCAGCTAGATTTGGGGAGATAATGGTGAGGGATCGGTCAGGGGATATATGGGGACTGGGCATGGAAGTGTTCTGGAAATAGAGGGCTCCTACATAAAAGAGAAAAGGTGCAAAGTAAAAATCCTTACTATCCCCCCTCCAAAAAATAAGCCTCCCCAAAGCCAAGCTCCACCATGGGTTTGAGGTGGAGATGGGTGGCTCACCTGGGCGGGCTGGCCAGCCCCGGAGGGGGCAGAGTCGCTGTGGAGGTGGGAGCAGAGGGAGCTGAGGAGGCACACAGGGTCCACGGTCCAGCCGCCGACCTGTGTGTGTGAAGCAAGGGACACCCCATTAGGGGGAGCGGGCAGGAGCCGCTGGGGATGGAACAGGGGAGGACAGAGATCCTGAGGCAGGCCTTGGTGAGGGGCAGAGGGGCAGAGAGACAGAGGAGTGTTGAGTTCCTCGCAGTGTCTGGCCTCCTAACAAGGGCCCCCAGTCTGTCTGCATGTCTTTCTCCTCTCAGACAGGACAGGGCCTTCCCCACAGGATTGAACCCTGATTTCCAGTTCTTGACTCTGAACACTTGTCTTCTCTCGCCTCCCTAAGAAGATCCCGTCCGACCTCACAGAGATGGAGGCCACTGGGCAGGAGTGACCTCACCCCTATCATCTCTGACTCTGCCATGTCCATGAAAGCAACTTCCTTCTCCTATGCCAAGGCTCCCTGATTCGATCCTCCAAGACTGTCCCTCTCCGTCCTTCCCTCAGAATCTCCTCGCTGTCATTCCTTCTCTAAATGTTTACCTAGCTTTGCACCATGCTTTCTGCCCAACTGAAAGGCCTTTGAGTCCTGCCACTGAGCCTTCAAGGGAAGGGAGAATGGGGGCAGGACAAAAGAAAGGAATGAACTTGAACATGATAGAACTTTGATTCACTCTGGATGTGTTTGTTGAATACTTATTGTTTACCAGCCTGCCCCTACCAATGCACATGCTGGGCACATAACTGTCCCATGCTCGGCTTGGCACCCCTTGAAGCTGCCACCTGGCTAGTTTCATCTTTTTGCCACTAACCCTCCAGATGTGTAGAGCCAGAGCACCCAGCTCCTCAGCACTCCTAGCTTCCACAGCCTCTGAGACTGTGAGCCCTGCTGGGACCCAGCTGGAATTCCGAAGTGCAGCCCCCTAACCCACAGCCCCCTCCCTGACCATCGCATTTTGCTTTCATGGTCCTCTTATGCCCCAGTTCTGTCTCTATCTTGACCACCCTCGGGCCTCTTGAATCCATAGTCCCTCTGGAGTCCAGAGCTGCACATAAGGTTTCCACTCCAAATCCTGGGAAACCTCCCAACTTCCCACCCCACCCCTGTGATTCCCACCCACTCCTGTTTCTTTCCTGGGAACCAACATCTCCTCATCAGACAGGATTTTGGTTTTGATTGTTTTTAGAGACAGGGTCTTATGTGGCCTCTTAACTTACTATACAGCTGAGGATGACCTTGAACTTCTGATCTCGCCTCTATCTCTAGAGTGCTGGGATTTCAGGTATGCACTGTCACGTCTGGTGTGTGCAGTACTGAAACTCAAGCCCAGAGCCTCCTGCGAACAAGGTCAGCACTCTTACCTGCTGAACCATATCGCCAGCCCCTAGCCAGGTTTTTGTCTGTCATTGCCCTTACATACAGATCCAGACAACCCTTGCTTAAGTCTCCTGTCCCACCCGTCCAAGTACCACTTTCCTTCCTCTCCTCCTTTCCTGGACCCAGCTTCAATTCACCAGCCAAAACAATACACCCCTCTTGGTCTCCATCCAACTACCCCACTTAAAAAATTTTTTGTTTTTATTTTATGTGTATGGCTATTTTGCCTGTATGCAAGCACACCTATGTGTACGATGACCGCAGAGGCCAGAAGAGGGTGTCGGATCTCCTGGAACTAGAGTTACAGATAGGTTTTGGCTGCCATGTGGGTCCTGGGAACTGAACCAGGGTCCTCTGCAAGAACAGCCAGTACTCTTAACCACTGAGTCATCTCTCCAGACCCCTGCCCGCCCCACTTTGTTAACCTGGCCCCACATGTCCCACTGCCAACCCCTCAGTCCAAGGTACCAGCCAGGGGACCTCTGTCACGCCTTACATAAACTCAAGCCCAGGATGGTGATGTTTCCTTTGCACCTGCTGGTATAGCACTCACTTCCTCTATGTCCTCAAACCCTTTCATGCTCGAGGCTTCATATAGGTTCCTCTTACTCCAGGCAGTCTCCCTTGATTAGGCCTGCTCCTAAATCTCTTCCCAACTGGTTGGGCCCCTCATACAACATTTAATAATTCTTTTCCCCAGTTAGGGGGATCAAGGTCACATGCAAATCTAAAATTCTTCCTCATCCTCACCATCCTAGACTCTGCTCCCAGGAGCACTCTGGAACTGTGGAAAGTCAAAGGACAGACATAACTAGAAAAGACATCAGGGGGCAGGCAAGCTTCCAGAAACATGCCATTTTGTCCTTGACCTCTGCAATGGGGGAACATGTGCCTCCCCATCCCCAGCCACACCCACCAATACCTGGAAAAGAAATCAGGACCTGACACATCCAGGTTGTAACTGAGGGATGCTAATGCCATCCCACTCAGGAACAATGTCTGAGTCCCCAGAACTAGGAAATAGCAGTCATCATGATCCCTTGGCCAACGAAGGGCTTAACACAGAATACTTGGAGAGAAGCTGGTGCTTGGATAGAAAGGGGCGTTAAGGAGCCTGAGCTGGAGGAGGCTGAGAAGGACACATCCTGCTCCATGCAGGTCCTGGTCCAGAGGCAGAGGCCCCAGACCCTCTCTAAGTCATACTGATGTCAGGAGAGAACCAAGTCTCACAGAAGCCTCCATCCCAGTCACACAGTCAGTCTGAGTTACCAAAGAAGGTAACAGCCCCAGGTCTGGGTTTTGTTCAGGTTAGAACTAGGGCTAGTCAGATGCAGTCTGCAGAGGCTCCCAAGCCTTACAGAGGTGCAAGGAACAAACATCTCAACTCTCCCACTGGGTGTACCCTCAGGCTCAGCCCCCTCGGAGCTTCCCCTTCCTTTCTTCTCCACTGATCTCCCAGACAGCCTTCCTGCCCTTCTTCCCTCACTGCCAAACCCATGCTGCAGATTGCCACACCGCTAGCAGGGATCTGGAGGAGGCTGAGCTTGACCCCCTTCCTCCCGAGGCTCCAGGAAAAACCAGGGAGGGCCCCGGCCCGAGACAAAGCCTACCAACTCAACCCTGGGCTCCCAGCTCTGCCCCAGAACCTAGGAG
Source organism: Eospalax fontanierii (assembly GCA_035773235.1). Lineage (NCBI taxonomy): Eukaryota > Metazoa > Chordata > Mammalia > Rodentia > Spalacidae > Eospalax > Eospalax fontanierii. The sequence goes on from CM069531.1 coordinate 71,833,876, forward strand.
CACAGGGTGAGCCCTGACAATCTTGCGGCCCCCAGCCATCTGCCCAGGCGCTCACACTCACCTGTTCCCGCATCCTGTCCTGCTGGCCTCGCAGCGCCAAGGCGTGCTGGGGGTACTTGCTCTTCAGGTGGTCCATGAATGCGTCACGCTTGCGGTCCGCATCTGCCTTCTGGAGTCCGCTGAGCGCCTCCAGGCTCTGGGCAGCGATCACCGTGTGCCGCCGCTCGGATGTGTGCACCAGCCCCACGTTGGAGAAGCGCCGACCCCCGCTGCCCCCGCTGCCCCCGCCCCCCAGGGTCCGGTACTCCCGCGGGTACTCGGCATCGTCGGCAGAGAGCATGGGGGGGCTGCTCCGCTCCGGATCTGCGAGAGGGGAGAGGGCTGGGGTCATCTGGGCGCCAGGCCTGGGGCTGCCCATCTCCTACGAGGGTCCCTGCTGGGCGGGGCGGGGCCTGAGGGGGGCTGAGGCGGTGGATGTGGAGCCTGGCCTAGATGAAGCTGGCTCCTTTGGTGGACTTTGGAGTAATAGTGACTGCAGGGGGCAGCAAGGGGAGGAATCTAGGAAGGTGTCTTGGTGACCTCTCACTACACACTCCTTCCCCTTCCTGAAGCTGCGGTGCCTTTTAAATGATTCCTGAAATATGGGCAAAGGGGTTGCGCTGGGTTCTAGCGCCTCCCCTAAGAAGAGGCCGGGGCCATCGGCTCCTCTGACCAGCACAGCCACACAGGATACTGTACCTGAGGGCTATCTAGGAGAGGGCCAGGGAATCATGGAGGGTCGGGGGTGATGAGGACAAAGATCACTCTCAGGGCTTCTACCCAGGGAGATGGAGGCCCAAGGTGTGGGGCAGAGAGAGACACCCTTTCCCTCCCTCCCCAGAGACAGACAGACGGACGGAGGACAGGAGAGGCTGGGCACAGAGAGGACAGTGAAAGATGGATTGGGACAAACTTAAAGGAGAAAGCAAGCAGACAGAACAGGCCAAGCCTCCTTTCTGCTCCCCATCCTCTCCCTGTCTTCAAGCTTTCCTTCCAGCACACAGTCAAGCTTGGGATCCACAGAGACGCACAGACGACAAAGGACAGTGCAGAAGGAGGAAAAAAATGAAGGCCGGGGGTTGAGGTCCCCTCACAAACTGAATGCCCTTCCTAAGTCCCTTAGCTACTTCCTCCAGCTCCTAGCCTCCCAGCCTAGCCCCATGGTTCCCCATCTTTACCCCTTGAGGAAGAGGGGCCCTGCTGGCGTCCTCCTTAGCCATGTTCCTGGGAAAGAAACACCAAACTCCCCCTATTGGGAAACAGTAGTCTCTGTACATGTCCCCACGCCCCACCACCCACCAACCCTAGAGTGGTACCCTTTAAACATGGTCTAATACTGGGGCATCAGTCCATGTGTGTCATTACTCCCCCCCCCCCAACTGCCCAGCCAGGCCTACACTCAAACCAGTGCTGCCCCACTCTGGAGCTCCTTGAAGGTTAGAATGGGCAAAAGGAGACAAGACTGGACTCCTGACACCCAACCAGGTTCATAAGAGCCCTCCTCCTTCCACACTGCCACTGTTTACCAGGCCTGCCACCAGGCTGCACCCACTCCTACCCAGCCACAAGAGAAAAGGAGAGATTCAGCTGCATTTCAAGACTAGCCACCTGACCACCACACACACATATACACACACTGAGACCCACCCCACCACACACAACACACTCTTCTGGGCATGTGCATGTAGGCACACAGCAGAGGACCCAGCATCTCTCACTAAGCCACAGGAAGAACAGCTCCCACAGATGCTGAGGTCAGCAGCTCACCAGGGTCTCCCCACCATCACCAGAGCTTAAGAACCCTCAGCACTCCTGTCTGGCAGGTGTTATTGTGGTCCCCATTTCAGAGATGGCTTCCAACGTATTGCAGCCCAATGACAAGCCCAAATTCACAGTGGGAAAAGAGGCACCATATCTGCTAGGTTGGTACCACCGCACCTCCCTGGATAGATGATTGTTTATTGAGCAGCTGAGCATTGTGCAAAGGACACATCAGACAGACTTCCTTCTCTACCCTCTATTTTCTCCCCACCAAATGACCCCACTGAGTCACTATCTCCAATCCCCAGTCACCATCCTCTGTGACTCCTCACAGACACAGTGGTGATTTGGGAAAAAAACATTTTAAATCGGCATCTATCTATATGTGTGCAGGTATATAACATATATAAGATATATATTGGGGCTGGAGAGATGGCTCAGCAGTTAAGAGCACTGGCTGTTCTTGCAGATGACCTGGGTTTGGTTCCCAAGACCCACATGGTGGCTAACAACCATCTGTAACTCCAGTTCCAGGGGATGCAATGCCCTCTTCTGGCCTCAGCAGGCATTGTGCCATATGAGTGCCCTTCCATACATGCAGGCAAAACACTCACACACATATAATAAAAATAAATAATTTTTAAGAAGATATATATAATTTACTTATTTATTGTGTTCTTGCTATATAGTCCAGGCTAGCCTTGGCTTCGGATGCTCAGCCTCTAAATGCTGGGATTACAGGAATGTTTTATATTGTAACAATTACACCTTTATTTTCATAAGAATTAAAACAAATATGAAGGAAGAGGCCAAATCACTGGTTTCATGGATTTTATCCTTTGACGTGGTAATGAGATAAGGTTTCCTCAAAGTGAAGTTGAGTTAATAGAAGCCATATGGAGTTGATAGAGAACACAGTTCCCTGATAACAGGAGAAACTGGGGTAGAAAGCTGCTGAGTGAGTGGGGTAGGAACACCGGGCCATCTTCCTGACAGTCCCTGACCTTGAGGAGTTTGTGACAACCCAGAGTGGCTGACTGGATAATAGACAGAGGAGCAGGCTTGAGGGTGCTCCAGGTACTTGTAGATACAGACCTTCCTCCCTCTCACTCATCCTCACCATCACTGGTGGGCCTGACTCTACTGAGAACGGCTGAACAGGGGGATACCTCCATGGCCAAGGATGCTGGGTACTCTGGAGTCCTACCTCTAACCAGGCTATGCATGTGTCCACCATGGCCTTGCTGCTGGATCCAGCTCCAGGCCCTGGCAGCCTCCCGGGGTAGGAGAGGTCTTCCACACTCCATCTTCCTATGGCTTCCCTCCTGGCCCCAGAACAGCTCCCTCTCCGCCTCTGGCCCTCAAACCAGTCGTCTTTCCCTTCTCCTGGGAGGATGTCCCCATGTCTGGAACGGGGCAGACGGCGTACCAGCCTGAGGCAAGTGGTGACCACGGGGAGCCCTGGGGGCCACCTGGTTCTCTCAGGTGATGATGGCAGAGAGGGAGAAGACAGAGTGAAAGAATCAGCTGTCCTTTAGGCCAATAGTCTCATCAATCTCTCCTAGTGGAAGTGAGCAGGAGACTGAGGAGGCGGCTTGAATGGGAGACAAGCACCTGACTGCCTTCTAGAGATCAAGGCGTGCCCCTCAGATGCCCAGGTATAGAGCGCCAGGGGAGCAGTAGAGGAGCAGTGGCCAGGAGAGGCATGGGTCTGAAATGCTCCAGAATGAGTTTAAGAACTTCGGAGATTCTGGACTAAGAAGGAAGCTGGAGCTTAGGGAGAAGGTGAAGAAACCCAGGTATCTGGACTCCGTGCCTGGTTCATCTAATATCTTTCTGTAAGGCCTGACTAGAACTGGAAGGACAAGCCTGCACTTCTAGGTGGGAGCCATCCTTGAGAGGGGGTTAGCCCAGGAATAATCAGATGTGATACTACACACCTGCCCTTTCTCTCTCTGAAACAGGATCTCATGTAACCCAGGCTGGCCTCAAACTCACTATGTAGCCAAGGATAACTCTGATCCTCCTGTCTTTACCTCCTCAGTACTAGGATTACAGGCGTGTGCTACCATGCCTGATTTAAGAAGTGCTGAAGATTGAACCCAGGGCTTCATGCATGCTTGGTACATGGATGCAAGCACTGTACCAGATGAGCTACATCTCCACCCAGTCCTGGTCCTCATCTCTTAGAGCTCATGCTCTTGAAGTCAAGTTTGGCCAAGTCACCCAGGTTGAATCAGATTCTCTCCCAGGAACACCAGGCTAGCATACAATTATTTATTCATTTATCCAAATATCCCCTTTCCTGATGGGCCAGGGGCCTAATCTGGAAAAAAAAGAAAAAGAAAAAGGAGGTGTTAACTTTCAAACCCTGCCCCCAGGGGAGAAACAGGAACCGAGAAGAAAGTGCATTGCTTGCACTGAGAGACATTCATGGCCTGAAGCTGTTGGCCTCTATGCTCCCCTCTCCCATAGACAATTCCAGATGCCAGCAAGTCCTCCAGGTGCCCTGACCCTCTCTGGACTGAGCAGCCTAGGTAAGAAACAAAACAAAACAGGAGATGGATGGTTCCAGCAGGCTGGCAGCAGGCTCCAGGTTAGCCGGTGGCCAGATCAATGGCTGGGAGGCACTCAGGGATCCAGCTGTGTTCAGGTGTGTGTGTCTGTGTCTGTGTCTGTGTGTGCTGGGGTGTGCAAGGGAAGGGGTATGGGACTATGGGAACCACAGTGCTAAAGGAGAGTCTAAAGGGCCTCTATGTACAAGGCCTACTGTGATTTTTTATTTTAGGGGTTCTGGGCACAGAGACAAGGTCTCCATATGTATGGAAGACAAGCCTGAAACTCACTATGTAGCCCAGGCTGGCCTTGAACCCACAGTGTTGCCTCTCCACTTGCCCAAGCACTGCATTGCAGGCATTCACCACTATACTGAACTCTAAGATTCTTGAATCAAAAAGTTGAGGTGACAGGACAGATGCCAGGGACTGACAAGATGGAACATGAGGTGCCTGAGAGCAGAAAGTGGCAAGAGGGCTTGGCCACCCTCACAGCTCAGCGTGGGCTCTGGGAGAGGAGAAGGTGGCCAAGGCTGGCATGATGGGGAGCAGAGGGCGCCCCCCGGTGGCCTGCTGAGGATGAAGGCACAGGTGCTTGTGAGCAGACAGACATTGTTATTGTTGGATTCCAACCTCCCCGGTTTATTTGTGGATCTGATTTATTTTTACCCTCCACTGCATTCTTTTGCATGAGATCACTGCAACTCATTAGAAGAATTAGGATCCCCGTATCTTAGTGACACCATCTCCTGAGCCACCACCATCATCTCCACCTGGCGTCTTTGCCCTGGATGTCACCAGCTACTCTGTCCTCTGTCTGTCACTGGGCAGCATTGGCACATGACATCATCTTCAGAAGAAACTGAGCGTGGGGGCAAAGGAGAGAAAGTGAGAGGGGAGAAGAGCTGCAGTGACAGAAAGCGACAGGAAGGACTCTGAGAACCAGAGACAGATCGCTTGCCACAGACACTAAGCTTCCCTTGGAAGCTGAGGGGTTGTCACGTGTGTCCGAAATGCATGGTCTGGACTGAGGTACGGACTGGAAGGCAGTTGTGGTGGAAGGGGAGGATTGGACACTGAAGTGACAGCAACCTTTGTCCCAGCATCAGTCAGGGCAAGGGGGAGGGGTGACAAGCATTTATAGAAGGGCAGAGGGCCTCCTTCAGACACCACAGTGCTTTGTTCATGAGCACACAGACACGCACGCATGCTCGCACACGCCAGTACATGCACATAGAGGTTCTTGGTGTCCCCTCTAGAACCAGAGCAAGAGGTGCCCAGAAGCAGCCCTGAGGCACTGCCTCTGTCAATTGTGCCTGGCAGCTTCATCCTGCTGCCACCTGGTCCAGAAGCTAAGCTCCAAGACCAGAGGACAAAGGTCATGGGCCTAGCTCCGCCTCCTGAGTGTCAAGTCTCAGGAAGCATCCCTGGCCCTGCCTGCCCAGAGAAGACCTCTGGGTATCCTGCTCCCCACCCCACTGTCTGTGTGTGGGTCCTTGGAGCAGAAGCCTTTCTGTGTGTGTTTTCTAGAACCAGCTTTTCCGCCCCATACCACAGCCACCAAAGTCATTTTCCAGGCAATTGCCTTTCTGTAAACATTCCTGTGTAATATCCCCCCAAATTGCTAATGCCCAGCGCCCTGTTGAGTCTCGCTGTCACTCTAACGAGAGCCTCCTCGAAGATGGGGGTAGGGAGGAAGGGCAACCGGAGAGAGGAGGCAACTCTGACAGGGGGTTGAGACAGGGGCTCCCACCCAGCTCCCAGCCAGGGACCCCCAAATGCCTGCACCCCTTAACTCTCCAGCCCAGCCAGCCCAGCCCCACCCCCTAAGTCAGGTCAAAGCCCAATCTGGCCTGGAAGGAGGACAGGGAGGAGAGAGGAAGGGAGTCAGAAGGGAGCCCAAGAGAGGACACCCTGGTAGGAAAAGGAGTTGAAAGCATGGGAGAGAGGGTCAGACAATAAAGGTGACTTCCAGATGCACTAAAGAGATCGGACAAGCTGTCATCACTGAGTCCCCAAGGAAGACCAGCATCCCTCACCCCAGCTGTGGTCTGTGATTGGGAAGACAGAGGGAGGGTTCGGGGCAGATTCCCGCATCCTGGGCTCTGTAGCCTTGGATGTGAGGTCAAGCAAGGCCAGAGTGTCAGTTGGTGACATACCCCACCCCATGAATTGTCTCCAAAGCCATCGTGTAGAGCTTGAGGCCAGGTGACCCCCTCTGTGTACAGTCATGGAACATGAAGGCCAAGGGGGTGGGTGACTAAGCCTGTGTCACCCACGGCCTCCCTCCCCGGGGGCAGAGAAGAGGCTGTTGCCTGTGTTCCTATGTTTTTCTTCTACCCCTAAGAAGCTGGGCAGCCAGACTCAGGTGGGACAGGGGGTGACAGAGCCCTAGGAGAAGCCAGGAGGAGAGGAAAGGACTCTGGGTGCTGCCAGTCACAACCTCACACAGGCAGAAAAACACAAACCAATTTGTGCAGATTTAAAACCCACCGAAGGCCACTTAGTTGGTAAACGAGTTGGAATCTAATTAAAGGACCTCCTCAGGGCTGGGAAGGGAGAGCTCACCTGCCTGGGAGGAGCAGAGGGATAGGGCCTGGGCCTCCTCCAGCTCCCCTCAGAGCTTCTGGTGCTTTCCACAGTGTGGGCTCTGGCCTCACTGGGGCTCGAATCTCTAAATGGGCACTCTCCAGGGGCAGGACCCAGCCTTCCTCTGCACTTAGGCCCCATGTTCCCCATGTGATGAGGTCTTCTCAAGGTGATAGGGATCTCTTCAGGGTGATAGGGATCTCCTCAGGGTGTGGGGTTATTCATGATGGGGTCACTTCAGTGAGATAGAGATCTTCTCAGGACGATGGGGCCTCTTCAGGGTGATGGGGGCTACCTCAGGAAAATGCCCTCGTCTCAGCCCTCACACTAACAAACCTCCTTGTAAGCAAAGGAACCATCCCATTCACACAGGATGGTTCTAAAGAATAGACTGGGAGGGTGAGGAGACCTAAGGACTGACCATGGCCAGAGGAGGTAATAGTCATACCAGCCCTGGCAGGGGCACCACATCCACCCTCCACCCTGGCTCTGCCATGGAGTCCTGGCCTGAATATATGGCTTTCTAACCCTGGTGGGGTGTGCCCTCCCCCATCCCCTGTCTCTTAAACAGGAACGCATGATCTCATCACATCATTTCCTTGCTGACCGTGTCAGTGTCCAAAAAACATCTCATTGGTCTCTCACTCCAGTCAAATGCCTTTCACAGAAGAGATCTAACCTTACCAGTCACACAGGAGCCAGGGGCCAAGACAGTAGAGCCCAGGTGCGCCGGGCCTCGGGGAGGATGTTTCTATTCTACAGTGTCATTTCCCAGAAAGCAACTCCCAGGAGAAAGGACAAGGACTAACAAACCTAAGCCAGAAAACAACGCAGCACCCTGGTCCAAAGACAAGAGCTGGTGGTCACAGCCTAGTCTGAGAGGGGTTCACCCCATAAAACCCGAGGTCTCCACACTACAACCCTCCAACACACTCAGACAAGAGCCCCCCGTTTCCAAATGAGCTGCTAATCAAAAACTCAAACATGCAGTCCTCTCTCTCGTCCCTGCTCCTCCCTCCCACACACAGCAGGCAAAGCTGTGGCATTACCAAAAATCACTGAATCTGCAGCTAAGAAAGCTCTGCCAATAACTAGTTATGTGACCTTGAGAAGGTCAAGTGACTCTGCAACCCTCAGTCCTCTCATTTGTTTAAAAAAACAAAAGCAAAAAAAGATAATCACAGACAGGGGCTCAAGACGTGCCCTGCACAAGGACATGGGACCCCATGGGTGAGCAAGGCTGAGTTCCTTCATCTACCCCTAGGCACACGTCCTTCCACTGGCTGTCAGATGGGGCTGTGGGCTTTTGTATTTTCACTTCTAATGAAGACTTGACTAATTGGCTTCCCTGGGAAAGGAGGAGGTGGACATGCAGGAAGGAGCAGTCACCCTCCATTCTGAAGTGGGAGCTGGAAAGGCTGGAACAGCCCTGGCGTGGGCCCACATTGAATAGTGTTAATAAGCTAGCTCCTGCCTAGTGGCATCAACACCGATCATGTGCCCAAAGAAGGTGTCCTGTCAGTTCCACATCTCCTTGGAGAGGCAGCCAGAGGAAAGCAGGCCCAGAGGGAGAAAGGAAGTAAAGCGAGAGAGGGGAGGAGGGATGGGGGGGGGAGAATGGAGCACATTAAAGAGAGAGGGAGAGAAGAAACAGGCACCAAGCCTCTCAGCTCAGAGAGGCTGCCAGAGCGTTCTCTTCTCGGGACATTCTGGCTGAAGTCACCGCCACAGCAAACCGAGAACTCAGTCTGTTCCATACCAAGTTCATCTCGGGCCTCATCATTACCAGGTGGAAGAACCGACCTCACTCAGACCCCTCGGCATCTCCCTTAGACATGCTCTGCTCCCAGTGTCAGGCCTTGTCCTGTCCCACAGCCCCAGCTCCAGACAATGCCTCAGTCACCATGGCGAGCACACACTTCAGTGACCAAGCTGTGCCGCGTGGTCTCCACCCCCGCTCCCAGCCTCAGGCCCCTCACTGCGCATGCCATAAGTACTCCGTGCAGAGGGCCACACGAGGCCTGGTCAGGCTGCGTCCCCAGAGACACCGTTATGCCTCTAGGGCTGTGCAACAAAGCTCCAACTTGGGGCAAAAGATAACGGGAGCCAGACTGACAGCTGGTGGCTCATGTTTATAATCTCAGCACCCAAGAGAGATGGAGACAAGAAGATCAAGAGCTCAAAGTCAAGTATAGGGAAGTAGAGAGTAAATTTGAAAGAAGATGACCAAAATACATTACACAAAGGGCTGGAGAGATGGCTCATTGGTTAAGAGAACTTGCTGTTCTTGCAGAGGACCTGGGTCCAGTTTCTAGCACCCACATCCATGGGGCTGATGGCAGCCACCTGTAACTCCAGTTTGTTCCAGGGGTTCTAATACCCTCTTTTGGCCTATGTGGGCACTGGATGCATGTGGTGCACATACATACAGGTAGGCACACACACATACTCATAAAATGATTAAACAAATAACTCTTTTAAAAAACTATATTGCATGAGAGGCTGGAGAGACGGCTCAGCAGTTAAGAGCACTGGCTGCTCTTGCAGAGGACCCGAGTTGCCAACACCCACATAGTGTCTGCAACTCCAGTTCCAGGGGATCCAATGCCCTCTTCTGACTTCTGTAGGCATTGCACGACATGGGTGCACTTACATACATGCAGGCAAAACACTCATACACATAAAATAAAAATAATAAGATGGTTTTTTAAAAAAATTGCATGAAATTCTCAAAGAATAAAAAAAAAACTTATTTTTTAAAGAGGTCAAGGTCATCTTTGGCTACATAGGGAGTTCAAGGCCAGTCTGAAATATATGAGACTGTCAAAACAGCGAAACAAAAGGTGACTGGGGCCTCATAAGGGCAGCTTCTGGAGCCCTCTCCAGATTCTCCAAATGTCTGGTCTGTTTAGAACTAGCAAAATAGACCTGAAATGGACCTCAAAGCCACCACTCTAACATAAGCCTAAGGAGGAGACAATGCCAAGACTGGGTTCTCTCCTGGGATTTCGGCACCCCGAGGCCTAGTACTGGCACTGCAGGTGCCCAGTCCGTCCTCTGTGGTGCGGGGGCGGCAGCCGGCTGCCCCAGCTTCTGGGAATGGAGACCTCACAACAGCCAAGGTACCAATCGCGCAGCTCTGGTTATGCTATCTTCAAAGAGCACTTGCAGCCATGAATCATTTAACTCTCACAGTAACCTTACTGTCTGCATAGTACATGTAGGGAAACTGAGGCCCAGGAAGAGTAACTTGCCCAAGGGGGCATAGGTGAATGGAGACACCTGTTCTTACTGAAGGGTCTCCATCCTCCTTTCCCAGCATTTTTCCTGATACCCCGAGAGTAGATTTGGGCACATCAATCCCAAGTCTTTCTCTCCACCACTGGGACGAAGCACCCCCATGGGGCGCTGTCTGTCTAACGCCGAGAAATGAACATTCACACAGCCCTCCTGTTCATGGTCCTCTGACTGGAGGCCTGATCCTCTAGGGTGCAGGGGAGGATGGAGATGCAGGAAGAGAGCATCCAGCAGAGCAGTCAAGGAGCCAGAGCCTAGGATAGAAAGGGTCTCGTGGTCCTGGAAGAGTTCTGAGAATTCTCTTCTCAACCTGGTAGGTGCAGACCTACCTCCATCGAGCCCCAGGCCATGGCAGACAAAACCACAGATCCTCCATGATTGCCAGCACCGCAACCAGGCTGGGATGCCTCCAGGAATGGAGATCTCACTACCACCAAGGTACCAATCACTGTGGGGGTTCCTCCTTCCAGAGTGAGACGGGATGAGAGCCCAGACTCTCATCAAGACATGGGAGGTAATGACCTCTTCTTTGGAGAGGGACACTCTTTCTTTCTTGGGTCCTCCCTGGATTCTCTGACTTCCAGTCTCCCTCCACACTGCCCTTAGCGGAACAAGCTCCCTGGCGTCACCCCTCATAGCTAGTATCCTTCAGAACTGCTCCAATGGTCCAGACCAGGTCAGAGCAGTGCACCCTATGAGCCTTACTGCTTCTACTATGCAAACACCTCTGCCAGCTCGAATCTCTACAGGGTTGCCCAGAACAGGGGGCAGCTAAGTTTGGGTATCGACTACTGAGGATCACACCACCCCACCTTGGGCCTCAGGGGCCCCTCAGTCTTCCTGCCTCCTCCTCCAGGTCTATCCATCTGCCTGGGACCTGTCTAATTATCCAGGGAAGAGGCCTCTAGCTCTGTGCTCACCCAAATGCTCCTCACGGGCCAGCAAGGTAGGGCCAAGGTACAGACACACAAGCGTGTGTCCCCAGAGTCTGAGTGGGCAGTTGTCCTGCCTGTGAGTTTCTGGCTAGTGGCCTAGGCCCCAGGGACCCTGTCTAGATGTCAGCCATCTCCAGGACATGCCCAGCCACCTGGAGGACTGGGAAACCACAAACCACTGGACATCTGACACACATTAACCACGCAGTGCTTCCTCATTCAAACCTGCTTCCTTCTCCCAGTGCTGAGCCTACCCTGCTGCCCAGGGCCCAAGGGCTGGGAAGGAGAGGTGCGGCTCCCCGCCCCCAGCCACTTCCCGCACTGTGCCCGCGTCGCGTCTGCTGCCCGTGCTCACGCGGCGGCTAATTCTGGCGTCTCATCAGATGGTAATTATGGGGGAATGAGCAGTGCTGTCATCTCTGGAGCTCAGCACCTGTCACCATGTCACCATCACAGGCTGCTGGGGCCAGCTCGAGGCTGAGGAGGAGGGGTGTGTTGGGTAAGGGTCCTTGCCTTCCCACAGGTGAGCAATGCATGTCCCCTGGGTGGCCACTGCTACCTAAGCGTTCCTACTACTCAGAGTAGGTTCCTAATGCCAGGGTCCCCCAGCCAAGGGGTAGTCAGAGAAACCAGCTAAGTGGAGGATAGGGGTCACAAAAGAAGACTGTATTGTGCTGCTGAACCATTTCATCCATCCCAGAACTCCCACACTATCCAGCATTTTGTATCTGTGTGCTGATTGCTTGTTGATTGACTACATGACCACGAGTACACCAAACAGTCCCAGAAGAGAAACCACAGAAGCCCCAATTTATAGACAGGAAACCATGACCAAAAAGCTGGTGACACCCCCACTCATCCACAGTAAAAACATCTCAGAAAGAATGGGGATAGGGGAAGGACACGTGAGCCTCAGCTCAAGACTGGGGACTAGCAAGGAGAGCTTCTTACAGAAAAGTGAGGTGAAGGCCTCCCGCACTGCCCAGACAGATGAGGAATGGAGGCTAGACTCAAGACAGACTTTGGGAGGAAGGCAGGATCAAGGGAGAGGGGGTAGATCTGGAACTACTGGGCTGGAGCCCAGAGTCCCGGTGTGGTTCTGGGCATGTTGCTTAGCCTCCTGTGGGCTCTGCCTCATCCCCCATCAAAGACACCACCATCAGCATCACTCTAGGGACAGCAGAGGAGGAGGTGAACTACTGCAGCACAGAGCTGAAGCCGGTGAGCGCTTCTCAGAGCATGTGCAACAAGCACATTTCACAACACCAGACATGATTTTTCTCCAGAATTCAACAGGGAGTATCTGCACCCCATATGCTTGCAGCCTTTCATTCCCTCATCCTCTCAGAGTCAAGGGCGCAGGGATCTTCTACTGGAAGCCAAGGGGTCTCCAGTCAGGACTGAACCCACCCTGGGTACCCTCACTCCTACCCCCACAGCATTCTAACAATGTCGATACACTTTCCAAAGTCCATCCACACCTATTCAGGAATAAAGCCAAACTCCTTTCTATGAATGCAGACAGTAAGTCTTGGAAGGTAGTGAGCTCCCCATCACTGGAAGCATCCCAGAAAAAAGTAGGCGAAAGACAATACGTTGAGCCCCATGTCTCCTCCTACAGGACCTACTGGTGGCTGAGGAGAAGGGGTAATCCTCATGACTAGAGAAGGCCTGGGGAAGGAAAGGGCTGCTCTGAGTGCCAGCTTCTCCCTACCTTCTCTGACAGTAGCTGAGGCTGGGGGAGGGCAGGAACATGGCTGTTCTTTTAGGGAAACAGTAATTTTAATTAAGAGGCAGACAAACGTGTGCTCCACAGATTGTCTCAGAGCAAAGTTATTAAAAAGCCATCAAGACGGCAGCAGCAAGGAGGGCTGTCTCCCCCCACCCCCAATGCCCGCCTGGATGGGGCTCAAGGGGGTGCTGTAGGACACAGAGTCACCTCTAGGATTGGCTGCACAGCCCCTCTTACCAAAAGGGAACCTACTGTCAGGTCACCCTGCTCAGACCAGGCTCCCGTAGCTCACTGCCTCCCCCTCATCTCCACTGGCCAGTCCTACCCAGATGCACAGGCTAGAACAATGAGACTCAGAGAGGTAAAGGGGCTTGTCCTAGGCCGCACAGCTGCAATTGGCTTATGTGGGGATTCAAACCCAGGCTACCCTGGCTTTCAGTGCTCTAAGCTGCTGACCCTGGGCACAGAAAGAAGGCAGAGGGTTTCCTGCCTTAACTGGGGCTCAAGATGGCCTTGACAGTGCCTAACAGTGGTGCTCACAGCCACCAGGGTCTTGACACTTCAGTCACTGTAGGGTGACATGTGAGGGCACCACTGGACACTCTACAGGAGTCGCCAGCATGGTCAGGCCAGCCCAACAAAGTGTCTGTGGAATGACGTCACCTCCCTGGAGTGGGGGACGGACGTCACAGCTAGAGGTCAGACTGATGCTACACGGCACCTGCCCTCACGTGTCCGCCCCGACCCACCGGCAGCACCAGCCAGGCAGGATGGCAGGGTCTGGCCTGGCTGGGTCCCAGTCTTGTGGCCTTCAGAGCCCGTACTGGCCAGGGGAGGCACTCAGTGGCTCTCTGGAGTGAACGGGACATCGAAGGATAGGAGACTGAATAACCACATGCCCCTTGCCAGAGATGGCCTGCTTCTAGCCCATTCCCAGCCCCAGGGACACACAGATACATACATGCCTGCGTGCGTGCGTGCACACGCACACTCACATGCACACATGTGCACACACAGACACATTTCTGCCAGGCAAGGCGCCCTCCCCAGGTTGGGGACCTGCCGTCCCCTCCCCTCAACAAAGGCCTGGACCCCCTGGGGACGGCCCTCCCGGGTGGCCATGCACACTAGGGACGGTGCTGACTAGTGTGGGCTCCCTCCTGGCTTACTAACCTGGAGACTTTAAACAGAGGGAACAGAGTCCTGCCGGCTTCCCTCCCGCCGCTCGCTGGAGCCCTGGGTGAGGGACAGGAAAGGAGGAAATGAATGAGCACGTTGGGCAAGGAGGCGGGCCAAGGGAGCGGGGAGGGGCAAGGCAGAGCCTTGGGTGATGTCCCTTTGAGGTTCATCAGGGTATGAGGGGCCCCCACAGGGTAAACCAGGGACTGGAGGAAAGGTGAGGACTGAGAGGAGGGACAGACAGGAGGACAGACAGCAAGACAACAGGGAAAACATGCAGTCCCCAGAGCTGGGATCCTTGGACAGAATGACAGCCCTGGTCTTCTTCCTAGGAAGGGGGGACAGACTCCTGACTGGGGTACCCATGTAAGACCCCAATGCAGCAGCCATGAGGATCCACATGCTACCCCCATTCACATCACCTATTTGGGGAAATAATGGGCCAAGGTCATAGGGACCTGCCAACTGCAGACTGCTCTCTCCCAGCTTGAGTGAGCCCCCCCCCCAACCCGATCTGTCCACTCCCCTGAGTCAGGAATGTCCTGCTCCTGCTAATAGAGAAGACAGGCATTACACAGCCTGCAAGAGAAAAAGGCCCTTCCCTGTGCCTGCCTGAGGCCCTCCCGAAGCCCCTGCACAAGGCAGGGTTCCCATGCCTCTCTGAGCCCCCTGCCAATCTCATGGTTCCAATTTTCCCACCGATTACCCGGCGCATAGACACCCCAGGGAGAAGCAGCTGCTGTATCCAGATGTGGGCAGATTGCTGAGAAAGAAGCAAGAACACAGGCGATCCTGCCCCCCAGTGGATATGGGCAGTAAAAGGGGTGGATGGACAGAACAGACTAAGGGACCCAAGGTACAAAGGAAGACTCATAACCCCAAGTCTCTTCGTTTTGGGGAGAGGATGTCATATAGCCCAGGATGGTCTTGAACTCCTGATCCATCCTCCCTAGAGCTTGGATGACTATCACGAATGCACCATCACACCAGTCCCTTCTTAGCCACCTTCCCCTGAGCCCAGCCCTCTGGGTCTTAGAAGCTTCAAGAAGGTTTCTACACATGTTCTTCCTAGATCTCCCAGTTTCCTCACTGGATCCAGGACTCACTTTGTCAGGAAGCACTGTGAATGTTCCAAGTTGCGGGTGAGGAGACAGATTCAGGGAGGTAAAGCACTTTGAGGCTGAGCTGGGCCCAGAACTTCCTCCCAGCCAGCCTCCCAGGGCTTTAATATCAGAGAAGTTCTGCCTAAAATCTAATCTTTGTCCATCACACACTCCAAGTGAGATGTTTATTCATAGTCTTCCTATCTTATCCTAGAGGGGAAGGCAGGTGATTAGCCATGGGCTGCCAGGTAGAGCATGGGACAAACACAGTGGAAAAACCATCATCTCAGCCTAGGTCCACGATTTCCTGAGATTTCCAGGTAGATGACGTCAACTGTCTAGTCGCCCTCTGTGGCCCCTGCTGTCAGCAGTCTCGGGGAAGCCCCTTGAATGCCCCTTCCATTGACCCACCGGGGCCAGGCCGGGAGAACCAGGTCTGGAGCCCACAGTGAGGTTTGTGTCTGCCAAAGGCTGCAGTGAGATGTGGACACCTCCTCAGGGAGCTCAGACCCTAATTTTTCTTAATTCTGCAGAGAAACCAGCCACCTCTACAGTCATCAAACGACCTAGGGTAGGGGAGATCAGGACATGCCACACACACACACACACACACACACACACACACACACACACACACACGTGACTGGGGTGGAAAGCAGACACAGGACTGAGTCAGCAGAGGAGAAGATAAGACTTGAGGAACCGAATTCCTCTCCGGGTTTGAGTTACTTCACCCCAGGTCTTGCAGGCAGCTGCTGGCCAAGGTGCTGAGAACCTGCGTGAACTGACCACATAGGCCAGCCACCTGCTGGACCTGTTGCGAGAACACGGACAAGATTCTGGCTCTTAGATGGAATGGAGTGCGACCAAACCAGGTTCGATAGTGTGGGATGTAAATCGAGTTGATGATTCAGGGTCTGGCAGGAGCCTCCAGCCACCACCTTACCATTCCCTATGCTGGAGGTCAGATGTACACAGCAAGGTGTATCTTCAGACAGGAAGTAGAGAGCAGAGAGCTGTTTGTAAGCCTTGGGTGTGTGCATGCATGTGTGCTCAAATCTCTTGGTCTGGCTCCACTTCTGGCTCAGTGGAAGCTGAAACTGGGAATTATTCTCCCCAGCCTTCATGTGACAACTCAGGGGAAAGGAGGCGGGAGGACTTTGGGCAGCTGGCAGGGAGCTTAAAACCCTCTGGTCCCAACTTCTCATACCAAAGATACTGAAAACAAAGTTGCCAAGGTCACACAGAAGCAGGAGAACCATTCTAAGGTAGTTCTTTAACATGTGCTTTACCTTGGTCCTGGGGAACAAAAAGGGCTTCTCATTGTTTCTTTATGATCCACAGCTCATGACCCCTCTGTCACCCACAAGATTCGTCTTCTGGGAGAGGGCAGGAAGACTCACAAAGGTTAGATTATAAGGTCATGATGACCAGTCCCTAGGTACTACACTAGCTGCTTGCATTCCTATGCCCACACCTTGACGGCTAACCCCTCACACTCTGCGAAGTGTTTCTTCCTGTCTGACCTCCATTCCTCCTGCTGTAGCGTGGGCCTGTTTCCTCTCAAGCTGTCCACACAGAGACAAGGGGAGAGGAACAGAGCAGGCCTTCCTGCCTCCACACCCTGTTCTTGCCCACGCCAGCAGGAAGGACCAGGGCAGGGCGTCCCAGCGACTGGCCCTGAGCCCAGTGTGTGAGTTGGGGGAGCAGGGCAGGCGAAGCAGCCTGAGTATGGAAGAAATAACTCTTCTAAGAACTGTCTGTCTGATGCTGTCCTCTCCAAAGCCCAGTCTCAAGCTGGCAGAAATCGCTGCCCCTCTCTAGTACCCCAGTTTGTTTAATATATGTCAGGCATTGTGCTGGAGTTTTAAAAAGAAATGTGTTTAAAAAGAAATCTCATATTTTTTGCTATTCCATGATCAGAAATTAATCCGCCTTAAGACAATTCTTCCCTAAGACTAAGTCTAGCCTTGATTTAATCACGGCATTTCTTCTGTTCCAGTCCTCCTTAGGGGTAGAGCTTGGTTTTTCCGCTCAGAGACTTTCCTTGTTGGCCTCATGCTATCTCCTCTAGGCCACCAGCCTTGCTCCAGGTAACAGGCAATATGTACATGAAAGAAGTCACGACAAGAATATAGAATGGGGTCCAGGGCCCTGCCCTGTGCTGGGTATGGAGCACACGCAGTGGGAAGGAGAGGGGCCTGAGGAAGTCCAATAAAGCCAGGCTGGGCAGACCAGGGGTCTCAGGTCCTCCACACCCCCATGAGGTCTTTGCCTAGGCAGGGAGTGACCTCTCTCCTAGCCTCCGTTTCTGAGGCTCAAATTCCGGCCCTCATGCTGAGAATCCAGGATCCTGGGCAGGAGTATTCGGTCCCAAAAGGACAGGCCCTGTTGTGCAATGGCCAGAGCTGAAGCCACCTAGCTTTTGGGTGGCCACAGGCATCTCTAGAGATCTCACACCCCACTGTGCTCCCCTGTCTAGCCTTCAGGATTCCACTCTACCAAGTCATCCCTCTACTCTGCCTCAGTACAGAGGGACAGAAAAGGCAGGAGCTTGGGTGCTCAGCTCCCACCCTCTAGAAAACTGGAGCCATGGGATCTGGGCCAATGGGTGAGGGGATCCGGATGAATGGGCGGGACTCTTGGCCAGTGTTAGTGATGCCCTCCCTTCCCCTGCAAGCAGGCGCTATTAATATATGCAAAGCATATGCAAATCATCCAGAAGAGAGACACAACATTGCTGGAATGTCAGAAGAGACCTTGGAGATCATCCAGTCCCGCCCACTCATTTCAGGTAAGGAAGGAAGCTAGATGGGGAAGGGACTTGCTCAAGGTCACACAGGAACCTGGGCCCTGAAACCTAGGGCGCCAGGCTCAATCCAGTGTTTTTTCTATGACGGTCTGGGGGAGGGGAGCTGTTTACACCAGGGGAAAGTGGCCTGGGCCCAGCTGGGGCTCCAGGCAAGCCTATCAGGTTGAGGCATGGAGCCCAGCAGTTTCCGGGATCCCTGCCCCTTCCCTGGAGCCTGGAGGTGGTCTGGTAGGCACATCTAGCTGCATGCCAAAAGTACCACCAGGTACCAAAAGTGCTGGGCAAGAGAAATCCCTTGGAGAGGTGAAGGTCAGAAGGTGCCTGAAGTGTGTAAAGCAGAGGAATGAGGCGTCCGAGGTGGCACAGGAGGGGTCGGGAGCCCTCACCCTGCACCACCTCACTCACTGTGCATGTGCAGTGTGTGTCTTTTAAGTGCACAGCAGTCCCTCCAGTCTGCACTCTGATAGCGATGGCACCTGACAGCCCATAATAGTCGGCTGGCCAAGCCCCATCCCTTCCGAGGCTGCGGCTGTGGCTGCTCTGTGGCTGCTCTCCGTTCTTCCAGTAGCAACCTTCCACTCAGTCCTAGAAAGCAGGCAGATGCTAGGGCAAGGGAGACAAACGGGAGGGAGGGGCCCCCCAGAGCCAGCAGGGAGCACGGGAACCACTGAAGGAGAGAAAGGGGAAGATGGTCATGTTGGGGCGGGGGGGGGGGGGGAAGAAAGCGGGAGCCTGAGAGATGAGAAATGGGGAGCTTAAGGGGACCGGGAGACTTTGGGAGCTGCAGGGAAGAGAGATGCTCAGGGTCCCAGAGGCCTGGAGGACTATATTGCAGCACAGATACATGCACGGAGCCCTGTCACTGGGGTGCTAGGGTGTCAACAGTGTCTGGGGACCATGCGTCTGCCCCTCTGCCCACAGCTGACTCTCCTCCTTCCCTCCTCCTCCCTCCCTCCCTCCTTCCCTGGGGGCAGGCACTGCTTCCCAGCCAAATCCAAAGCCTTCATCTCCTCTTTTCAGAGCCCAGAATGAAAGAAAGGGAAGCGAGTGCAGCCCTCAAACCCGCTGACGGCCAGATTTTTATTATCTTTGCTCAAATGGGCCCTGGGAAGCCGGGGAAGGATTCTTCAAAGACTGCCTGAGTGGCTCATTGAAGCAAGCACCTGCACTGGCCCACCCATGGCCGGCCTGGGCTGGGGGCACAACCTGTCCCCACAGTCCCTAACCCCAGGAACCTGAGCCATGGATTCCAGGAACCTTACCCTCAGCACCTTCTGCCCAGGCAGAGGCCACCAGGTCAGGGAGCTAGGCTCAACACTAGGCCAGCCCTGGGTTGGCTGGGCATCTAGGCCAGGCCTTGTCCCTCTCTGGCCTGGAAGATATTAATGGAGGAAAACAGATCTCCTTGCCAGGACTTGGAGACAAGTGCTTAGGATTCCTCGAAAGAGATTCTTTTATGGCTGGTCCTGCATTCTTCTCTGGACCCTGCAACAGCCTGGGCGCCTTTGGACCCCTCCATTCCTCCAGACTTCCTGTAGTGGGACCCCTCCCAACCACTGCTGCCTCTTCCTGCGCCCCCAGCTCACTACTCAGGACAGTCTATATGAACAGTCCTTCCTTTGATCTGAGCACAGCCCCTAACAGTTTCAACCATCAGCTAGGTCCCCCCTTCTTTCCCTAAGACCTATCTGGTATGGAGGTGAAGAGCTTCAAAGAGCCCAGCCCCATCCCTGCTCAGCACTTCCAGGGCTGAGGTTTTGGCAGAGTATGCCAAGGTTAGCACTGGGCAGACGGCAGCCATGCCACCCTTGCCCCCACCCCCAGTTCTGACCACACAGTTGAGATCGATGTCCAAAGCCAAAGAAAGAATCAATGGTTCTAATTAAACCCTTTTTCTAGGGTAGGGAGGGGGAGGGGAGAGAGAGAGAGAGAGAGAGAGAGAGAGAGAGAATATGAATGACTAAGAGGGGCCCTGCAGCCTGGTGGGTCAGTATTCACCTTTCAGAAGCCTATAAAAGTCAGGCCTATCAGGGATTGTTCCAAGGTTCCTTCCCCCAGTGAGGCTCCCATTTCTTTCCTGACACCAAATTTGTTTCTTCTAGACAGATTTCCAGGGGGGACCCACCATCCATCCCAGAATCATCACAGAAAACTAGACCTCGAGGAAATGAAGGAAGGAGCAGGAATTGGGGTGGGGGGTGGGGGGCCCCCAATGGACAAAGACCCTCTTGTCCCGAAGGCAGAGTGGCAGGATGCCAGGGCAAAGCCTTAGCTGTTGCAACCAGTGGTGCCTGAGTACCAGGCAGCCTGGGTGGGGAGCCCCTCTTCTTATGTTCAGACCCCTCACCCCTCTCCCTCTTCTGTATCAGGTCATCAGCTAAGTCTCTGTCAACTCTCAGCCTACCTGGAACACTCCTTCTTGGGTGAATGACATCTCCGACACTTACCAAGAGTGGCCCCACACCAGCCAGAACCAACCAATCTCCAAACTCATTATACTACAGCTGTCCCCTACAGACAAACACACACCAACCACCAAGTCAGAAACCACCACCGTCCCAGCTGTCACCAAAGATGACAGCTTCATATTTCCACAGTGACCATCTTCATCAAATACATCATCAGATTTTTAAGATCAGTCACAGGGAAGGGAATGAAAGAAACTGAGGCACACAGTTAGCAAAGCAGTAGGTTCAAGGTCACCCACACCAAGATGACCAGAGTCAAGGAAGGTTTCCTAACACCCCACCCCAAAGTGCACAAACCATACCCAAAGAATCAGTCAGTTCCCTCAGACCTGATGTCTGCTCCGCTTCTCCACTTCCCCTTAATCCCAAAAGCACTCTGCTGTACCTGGAACCCCTAGCTGGGGACCCCACTTCCCCCAAAGTTGAAGGCTGTAGGACCTCCAGTATTTGAGAGCGGCTGCAAAAGGCAGCCCAGGCTCTCCTTGCTTAAACCGCTGATCCGGCTCACCTGGCTCCCCTCTGCCCCCAGAGTCCCTCGGTCCAGCCTCCTCCCTGGGAGAGCGGGCGCGACCCTCGGCGGTCCTCTCCCACCAGGCCAGGGCAAAGCGCCGGAGACACTGCCAGGGCTGCATGGGGAGGCGTGGGGTGGGGGGCGCGCACCAGCAGCCGCACACACCCGGCCGGGTCCTGCCAGCCGAGCTGCGGAGGCACCCGGCCGGCCCCCTCCACTGCCACCAGCATCCTGCTGCCCCCACCAACAGGACTTGGAACTGGCCCGGGAGCTTCTGACGTAGCAGGGGGGTGCGTGGGAGGGAAGGGTGGGCTATGGCAAGTCCCCTCCCCAGCCCCGCCCCTCTGCTCCTCCAGCCCTCCGCAGTTCCCACCTCCTCATCACCCCGGACGCCCTCCCCAGCTGGGGGCGCCCTCCTTTGCCCCCTGGGCTCTGCAAGGGGAGGGTTTAAAATCCAGAAGCCCCTCCTCCGGCCCCTCCCTCTCCAGGGCCCTCCCAACCAGCCCTGCGAGCGGGGAGCAGGTCCCCAGTTTCTGCAACTGCTCCAGAGGCTCGGAGGTCTCCTGGGCCAGGGCCTCGAGGTGCAGAGGGTAGGGTGTGGAATACAGCTTTGTATCTTGGCAACACAATCAACCCCCAGAACGCACTCGGTCCCCTGCTACCCTAAGGGACTGGCGCGAAGAGTCCAGCACTACCAACCTGGCAACTGCACCCCATCCTGGGAGCTGAGGCGGGGATGATGCTCTTCCATTCATTCCCTTCCCTCCCCCATCTCAACATCCCCGGTCTCCACCATGGATGGACCCCTCCCCCACTCTCCTGGCCATCCCCCTTCTTCTCTCACCCCTCCCCCTGTACATGGTAACCCCAGGTCCCCTCCCCCCGGGAACCGCGAGGCCGTCCTCGCTCTGTCTCTAGCCTAGCCACCCCGGATATCCTCGGCACCCAGCACTGTCCCGCCCTGGTCCTCCCAAGCCCGACACGAAGCGGTCCCCTGCCCCCGTCACACACACCTGCGCCCAGAACATCCCTCTCCCGGCCGGCCACCGCCTCCCGGGCCCGGCCGCCGCCCCCGCCCCCGGCCGCGGGGAAAACACACAAAGAAAACAGAAATACCTTCCACTTAAGCATGGAGGCACATTAGGGAGGAGAGAGACAGGGACATGCCTTGGGACGGAGCGTTCCCCATCGGGCGGGGGCGCGGGGGGCGGGGGCCCCGGGCCGGCCTGCCTGGCGCTCGGCCTGTCGCCGCCTCGCGGGCTCCTCGCTCGGCCCCAGCCCCGGGGCGCGGTGCCAGGCGGGCGGGCCGGGGGCGCGGGCCCCGCCGGGGTGGACCAGCTGGGAGGGCGCCGGCAGCCGGGCGTGTGGGTGCGCGCGCGCGCGGGCGTGTCACCGAGTGTGCGAGAGCGAGAGAGTGTGTGTATGTGTGTGTGTGTATGTGTGTGCGAGTGCGCGCGTGCGGCCGGCGCGGGTGTGTCACTGCGGGCGGGAGCGCGCGCGGCGCGGGCACGCGCGTGTGTCCGGATGGTACAAAGGGCCGCCGGGGGTGGCGGGGAGCGGGGGAGGGGAAGGGGCACTGCGCCTTCACGAGTCCTCCAGCAGTGTGGCGGGATCCCGCTGCGCGCGGCCCGGGTTGGGATTTGGGGCGCGCTCACGCTCCGCCCCCAACTCCACCTGCTTCCCCCACCCTAAGCAGTCCTCCAGCCGCGATAGAGACAAATGCATTGACCCAGGACTGGCCTCGGAAGAGGCACCCGGGGAGGGGGACATCTAGAGGGCGGATGACTCCTGGGTCTCCACGCACCCGCGCACCTTGGGATGGGAAAGCGGTCCG
The DNA here is from genome assembly GCA_035773235.1 of Eospalax fontanierii. Classification (NCBI taxonomy): domain Eukaryota; kingdom Metazoa; phylum Chordata; class Mammalia; order Rodentia; family Spalacidae; genus Eospalax; species Eospalax fontanierii. The sequence continues at coordinate 71,856,691 of CM069531.1, forward strand.
GACGCGGCTGAGCGGGAGGGCGGGAGGCAGGGAGAAGAGAGAAGGGGGAACCACTCAAGCCAAGGTGACCTCGGAATGCAACGGCCGCTATTTGGAGAGTCGGGACCCCAGAGTGCCTCTCCGCCGGCGCACCCCTTCTCTCCCCGCGCCCCCTCGCCGCCCTCAGCTACTGCTCGGCCACAGACCCGGCTTCTGGCGCCCCCTGCTGGATAGCCTCCTGGTCCCCACTTGGGGTTCGAGCCCCTACTGCAGGCGTGTGTAGGTACTGCATGGGAGTGAGGAGTCTGATTCCTTCTCAAGTGGACCCCAAAGTTGGACGCTCCAGACACTTGTCATGTCTCTCCTGGCTATACCCTAACCACCGTCACGGCAGCCCGCAGAGCGTCAGCTCGGCGCGCCCCACCCGGGTCCACCTTGTTTGGCCTACCTTGTGACTCCGCCGACTTCAGCTCCGAACCAGGCACACGTTGATCCCTCCTGGCGCTCTGGCTTATCCCTCTTTCCTTCCCTCCAGTTCTGCGGACAGTTCTTTCTCTCCTGAGCGTCTCTTGGGGAGGGGCAAGTGGATTGCGCCCTCTGTCCTTTTTATTTACTCCTGGCATTCCCAAAGCCAGTTCAGAAGGTCAAGAAAGGACCACAGTACCTACATCTCTTCCCTCCAGTCCAGACGGCAGAATGGCAGACAGACGAAGCCCAGGGGAGGAGACCCCACCCCAAGTGGCCCAGATGACAAACCGGTTTCTCCACTTCTTGATCTACCCAGTCCCAGCCTTAATCTGGGCTCTCCTTTCCTGCCCGCCCCCAGGCTTGCCGAGCCAGCCACATGCCCAGCTAGGGCCAAGGTCCCAAATATCCCTTGCAGATCAATGTCCAGTTGCACTAACTCAGGAGGCAGAGGAAGGCAGGGGGAGGGGACTCCCTCAACCTCAGCTGGGCAGCTCAGGAGGGCAGCTAAGATCTGTGTCCTGGACACAGTGTGGGCCCACAGCCCTAGCAGTCGGCACCCCGATTTCTCCCCTCCTGAGCCAGCTGCTTCTGCCTCTGCCAGCGGAATGGTGTCCATCTTTTGGCCTCTGGGCACTCTTCCAGCTCCCTGCTGGCTGCCTGCCCAGGATGGGCACCAGGAGGCAACAGGCCTTGTTTAGGCGAGGGGTCACGTAAGACGCTAGAGCCTGGAGCCTGGCACACATCTCTCCTCCCCTCAGGCCACCACACAGCTACATAAGACTTTCTGTCCTTCTAGTCTCCCCAACACAGACCTCTCCCAAGAGACAGAATCTCCTCTGGCCTCTATTCTATGCTCACCTAAAGGGAAGGACATCAGCAGTTACTTTATCCATGGTCTATTATTTAATCCCATATCAGAAAGTGCCCCACACATATCACTAAGGTGCCACAGCTGTCACCCTAGTACTTGAGAGACAGAGGCAAGAGGATCACCACAAAATTTACAGCCAACCTGATCTACATAGCGAGCTCCAGGTTCCAGGGGTACATAGTGAGACCTGCCCAAGAAACAAAAAGCAGATACAAAAGAAGCACTGCTCAGAAATCTAGCCAGTTCCCCAATTCATGAGCCCAAGGTGAGATTGGGACCCAGGTCTACCTGGCTCCAAGACTCTGAGCCTCTTTCCTATCACAATTATCATCTCACCTGTGGCTGCCAGAAGCAGAGACCAGCCCTGGCACTCCAAGTCTCACATCCCGAAATCTGGGGAAAGAATGAAGTCAGTTAGGGCAGGCTCCTGTCAGTCCCAAGGTCTTGGCATTCTCCCCTAAGTGATGACTACAAAGATGTTCATCCCATCACATGGAGACTTTTCTGCCCTTATGCTAAACTTGCCGAGAAGCTACTGGTCGCCACTGAGTGGGAAAGAGTCTGTGAATCCGCCCCCAGGAATTGCAGCAACGCCAAAGTACTGTCACAGGACAAAGTACTCCTGTTCTCCGTCCCTTTGGGGAGCTTCCTCGTGAAGGGACCCTCCATGGCAAAGGGCACATCAGGTTTGGATAGTTTTTGTGAGGGTTTTGTTGTTGTTTTGAGGCTTAGTATATAGTCTAGGCTGGCCTCTAACTCACCATCTTTCTGCCACAGCTTCTCTAGCGCTGGCGTTTCAAGTGTTTGCCATCAGGACCAGACTGTGTAACTCACTTCTTTTGTTCCTGCATTTTGTTTTGTCTTTTTAACTTTTTTTTTTTGAGACAGATCCCCCTGCCTCTGCCTCCCTGGTGCTGGGATTAAAGACATGTGCCACCATGCCTGACTGTAACTTTTTTCTTTTTTCAGTGCTAGAACCGAACCCAGAGCCTTATGCATGCTGGATAAACTGGATAATTTGGCACTACACCCCCAGCCCTGCCTCTGCAATTGGCAGTTGGCCTGGAACTTGCTATGTGGACCAGGCTGGTCTTGATCTGCCTCCCTCCTGAGCCATGCCAAGCTCCATAGCTCCCTTTTTAGTGATGAATCCTTAACATTTCTGATCATCTCAAAGCTAGGGGTTCATTGACCCTTTACAAAGATGTTTCACCCAAATAGATCCATACACATCTAGGACAGCCCCAGGGGCTCCATAGAGAAGTGAGAAAGAATAAAGCTCCCAAACAGGAACAAATAATCCAAGGCTCCAAGTGTTGGTCACCCTTCAGGATTCCTACCTCCCATGAGGCCTCTGAAGGAGGGCTCTGCTGCTGGGAGGAGATGGACAAGGGTTGAAGCAGCCTGGGTGTTCCTTTTCCAGCAGAGGTGAACAGGATGGCTTCTATACTCTGGCATAGTGCCCAGCACAACCCAAGAGCCAGCTGCCTCCACCTGAGATGCCTCAGGTGCCACCCGCCTCGCCTCCTCTCATTCCTCAACAGGTAACTTCCCTCTGCTCCTCCTCCCCTGTGGCTCCCACAGAGCTCTAGTCTTAAACCAGAAGCTGGCGCGCTGCAAGGAACTGGAATATCACATCTTAACTCATCACCCTGCTCTTCCCAATCCCTTCAGCCCCCTGGAGGGATCCTGGAGCCTGCAAGAGGGAAGGAGGGAAGGAAGGAGGGAGGGGGATGCCCTGGAGTGGACAGTTTTCATCCTTTTCTCCCCTTCTCCAAAACACTGTAGCAGCAGACCTGAACAAACATCTGGGGCAGAACAGGCAGAGGGGCTGCAGGGGCCAGCACAGAGAAGATGATGTGAGCATCAGATCTGGATTCTCCAACTACCCGGTCTGCACCTTGAAGCATCCGCTTAAGGTCCCCCAAGAAAGCCTCTCATTTGTCTGGTTAGGGCATCTCAAGAGTCACACGGGGTCAGCCACGGGTCAAGAGCAGAGAAGGGGTTGGGTCCTGGACCTGATTCTGTCCTGGGAAGAAGCTGGGAAGAGAAGGGCATCGTCCTCAGGCAGGTCAGCGTTTGAGGACCCCGAACCCCAAAGCCTCTCCTCCCAGACTCCCTAATCTCCATGCCCTCTCCCACTGCACAGGAGAGGAATAAGCGACAGTACGTTTCCAAAGACCCTCCTTATTCCCCCAGGTCCGCTCTCCCCTGCTTGTTATTATAATGAATGCAAATGGTGCTCAATAATTGATGCCCTTATTAGCACATCAAACTGCTTTCGGTGGAATGCTGAGAGAAAATGGAAGGGGCTCTCTGAGGCCCCGCCCTCTCCCCACCACCACCCTCAGCCATGTCCCCCCTCCCCTGACAGGGAGCAGGCAGCTTTCTCAGAGCCCCACGCTCTGGCTTCCTTGACTTCTGGCAAGGAACCTGTCTCTCCCATCAGACTGAAAGCTCTTTGTTGCAGGTACTGTGTCTCCATTAAATGAGAGTCCTCTAAAGTAAACGGAAAAGCGGAACCCCTTGGAGGACTTGTTGGAAAAGGGGTTTGGGGGTGCTGTCAAGTCTGTTAGTTTGAAGAGGAAGCTTATATTTATTTTGTTTTGTTTTAGGGACAAGGTCTCCCTGGATCTCCAGCTGGCCTGGAACTCCCTATGTAGACCAGGCTGGCCTCAACCTCACAGAGATCCGCTTGGCTCTGTCTTCCAAGTGCTGGGACTAAAAGGATGTACCACCACACCTTTGTGTATGGCTTTGAGGAGGGGGCTTAGAAGGTGAAGTTCTATCAAGCTCCCTAGAAGTGTGACTGCGGGCGGGGGGACTAGACTTCAGGAGCCAGTAGGTGGGTGGGGACTGCCTCCCGGCTTTCCCAACTTTGGGCTTTGCCCGCAGAGCTAGCTTTAAGGCAAGTCCCAGCAGAGCCTGGACCACATGGGAGTGGCTAGAAGGCCTTCCTGGCTCCAGTGAACGCTGCTCCTCCCTTCTGTCTCCTTCAGACCGCCAAGGCATTTTCCTGCAGGTTTGAGCATCCTTGGCCATTCCTGCCTTCCTAGACCTTGACCTTTGACACAGAGATCAACGTGAGCCTCTGGATCCCCTGCTGTGCTCCAGGTCCATGATTCCTGATGCTGGGTATCATCTCCCAGAAACAGCAGAGAAGAGAAGTTTCCCAGCACCCCTTGTTACTTTGGGGTGGCCTCCTGGAACTTAGGAGAGGGTGTGTGGGAAGGAGCTTGTAGTTGTTGTCCATGACAGCTCTCCACCCCATTCTGTCCCTCAGTTGCCTTGAACTGGGGCACGGTCTCAGGAGACAAAAGAGTATGGATCAAAAGTCCAAGGCAAGCCAAAGCTAAGCAATGAGTTTGAGGGCAGCCTGTGCTACACAATAAGACCTTGCCTAAAGAAAAAGAATTGCTGTGGGGAAGGGATGAATAAACTTCAATCAGGAGAAGGAAGGGAGAAAAGGAGAGTGGGAGTGGGTAGGGATGAAGAAATGGGAGGAAGGGAGGGAGGGAGGGGAGGGAGAGGAGGGAAGGGAGGGGACAGACCAGGAAAGGAAGAGCAGGAAAGCAGTCTGTATCTATCCTGAAGAACTCATGATGAGCCGCTCTGACCCAGGTGCACGGAGAACTCAGCTCCTGCAGCATCACACCCAGCTTGGCTTTAGACTCTAGATCTAACCATCTGGTCCTTATATCTCAGTAGATAAGAGAACTACACTCCCCCTTGTCCAGACAACATCTTCTGGGACCTACACACAAGCCTGACAAGCCTCCAGTGGGGTGTGGGAACAGGGCAGGTGTCATCCTGACCTAGTTCATTTGAACTAATACTTGGTAACCTTCTCCTTGACTTCTAAGGTCAGCGCCATCACCTGTTTAATAACGAAGGCAGGTGGACCACTTGGATATTTGCCAGTGGGAATGTAAACCAGCTCAGCAACTGTGGCTAGAAAGCAGTTTGGCCGTTCCTTCAGCATCGAATGATTGCCTGATCCAACAGGCCGATGTCTTTTGGTGGGTGAGTGGATAAACAAGTCGTGCTATGTCATCTCTGTTCCCCCTAAAAAGGAATGACGCTGCCTGAGCCTGGAACACCTGCTATGGGAAAGAAGCCAGGCACCACAGTCCCATACTGTATGATTCCCTTTACAGGAACTATTCACAAAGGCTGGATTTGCAGCCACCTGCAGGGAAGGAAGAGATGGGCAGTTTCTCAGTGGGTCATTTTCTAGTGAAAGGAGTGTTGGGGAAGACAGGAGTCACTGTAGAGTCCTTTATTTTATTCCTCCCTCCCCGCTGCCAGTTGGTCACTTTAGAGCGACTGGTTTTATATAGTCCTTTATTTTATTCCTCCCTCCCCGCTGCCAGTTGGTCACTTTAGAGCGACTGGTTTTATCTTACATGAATTACACCTCAATAAAAAATGAAAGGATGGCAGCCGTAGTAACAAAAGTGCTTGGGAGGTAGAAACAGCAAGATCAGAAGTTCAAGGTCATCCATGGCCATGTAGTGAGTTGAAGGCTAGCCTGGGTTACATGCCTCAAAAACAAGGAAACATATAACCAGACCTGGCCAGGAAGTTCATGAAGTCCACCCCTTTCAACATTTCTGTCTACTTTCTTTGGAAGAAAAAGTTGGTACCCAAAGTCTAGAGATACCAAGCACCTGCTCTGCACTCTCAGAGACGCAGAGTTTCTCTCTGCCTCGAGGAACATGGGCCCAAGAATGTAACTGACACAGATGAAACCAATAGAGTCAACTACTTTCCAACCACCAGTGACAGGGGGGAGGGTCCATCGGGAAAATAGAAAAAGCTGGGTAGGAGAGGTGGGTGAGGCGCTGCGGGTCTCCAGCTTCGGTGTGTGTGTGCGTGCGGACACTGCGCTCCGGTCTCTACAGGGATGAGGCCTTTGTAAGTAACCTGGAATAAACTGGTTTCTCCAATTAGAGAGCATTCTCCGTTCGCTCAATGGGTTCAAACCTGGGGGTGGGGTGGGGCTGAACACCTGGCCTCACTGTGAGGGGGGAATTCATAGGACACCCCCTACCCCGGTGCTGTTTTCTGCACCTAGAAGGCCCTCCTAAAGTCTACTCCTCTGCCAGGCTCCCACTCCCAAGGATCCTCTATTCCAGGACCTTCCTGAGCAGGTGGCATACACCAGTGTGCACTGAGAAGCTCAGCATTTCAGCTTCCTGACATCTGTCCCAGCAGCAACCCACCTCATTCTCATCATCTAGCTCCAAGGATAGCTTTAAAAAACTCTCTGGGGTCAGCAAGATCACTCTGGGGGTAAAAGCACTTGCTGTCAAACCTGAGGACCTGAGTTCTATCTCAGGACCCACATGGTAGGAGAGAACTGACTCCTGCAAGTTGTTCCCTAATGTCCACACATGCACTGTGGTACACACGCACATGTACACAGCACACACTAAATAAATAAATAAATTTTTGAATTAAATTTCTTTTAAAAGTCCTCTTTCTCCAGTTGTGGAATTGTGCACTTGCAGTCCCTGTCACTTGGGAGGCTGAGGCAAGAAGGTCGTTGGGTCAGCCTGGGCAACTTAAACCCTGTCTTAAAAGAAATTTTGTAGGACTGAGGAGGTAGCTTAGCAGGTAAAGGCACTTGCCACCAAGCCCAATGACCTGAGTTTCATTCCTAGAATCCATGTAGTAGAAGGAGAGCACCAAATCCTGCAATTGTCCGTCTGACTGCCACATATGCACAATGGCACACACACACACACACACACACACACGCACGCACGCACGCAAATAAATAACACAAAATAAAAATGGGGAGATGCCTTTTGATGCAAGGACTCATTATGTACCCCTGACTGGCTTGGAACTCATTCTATATAATCTAGGCTGGCCTCAAATTCACAGAGATCCATCTACCTCTACTTCCTAAGTGCTGGAATTAAAGGCATGTGCCACCATACCAAGCTTAATAAATTTTTGTGAGACTAAGTCTCTCATATACCCAGCTGTCCACAAATTCACTATGCAGCCAAGGCTGGCCTTGAACTCCTGATCCTCCTGCCTCCACTTCCCAAGTGCTAGGACTACCATGCCTAGGTCTTCAAAATATTTTTTTAAGGCAAAGATGAGCTGGGAGTGGAGGTACACACCCTTACTCCCAACACTTGGGAGGTAGAGGCAAGTGGATCTCTGTGAGATCCAGGCCAATCTTGGACTACATAGAAAGTTCTAGGCCAGCTGGGGCTACAGGGAGATCCTGTCTCGAAAAAAAAGAGTGCTTGAGAGTTTGCATAGTATGTATAAGAACCTGGGTTCTGTCCCCAGTTCTACAAAAGTAAAACAAACAAAAAAACTCTCCATTTTAAACACCCACAAGACCTCTTGTTCTCTGGAGTTGCATGTTCCTCACAGGTGCTCTTCCCAGGGGTGAGGCTCTGGGCTGGCTGATCAGGGTGCAGGTGGGGCAGGAGGCCTTCCAGAATAATTCATGCATGCACATGCACCCTTTATAGACCCTCCACTCAAAGACATTCTATGGCTTCCAGCTCCCTACAGCAGAGAATTAGAGACCCTGAGCCTTCTGAGGTCTTCACACAGAACCTTCTTCCCAGACATATATACATATATGCTCATGTATAGCAAGTGCCTAGGCCCTCCTGACCTCTGTGGCACATCCAAAGACCCTTAGGACACAGCCACTCAAAGTGTGGTCTGTGAATCAGGGCTGGCCAGGCGGCTGGTTGACAAGAACACAAAAATGGAGAATGACCTTGAAAAATCATTACAGCAATTTGACATTGCCATGGTGAAGCATGTGACTGCCTTTGCTGCGTTTTGCAAAAGCATTGGTACATCATCATTTGGAAAAATAAAAAGCAAGCCTCCTTCATCATGGAGTTTGAGAAGCACTACTGTGACTCTGTGTGTGCGTGTGTGTTTTATTGTTGGTCCTAATTTTGTTCCTGGCTCATACCTCTTTCTCAAGGCAGGCCGTACAAACTAGTGTTTCCCTTCTCCAAGATGGGTTCTGGAAACGCTAATCTTCCTCACTTTTAGTTGGCCACACAAAATTTCTCTGACCTACACTTGCCCAATAATGGGTCATGAACCTTCTTCATCTGGAGGCCTCCTGCCACACACCAAGGAGGAATGCTGAAAAATCTGAATGTCAGGTCTGCTGGCTGTCCTGCAAGCATGCTTGCACAATGCAGTCTCTGTGAAAACCCAGGAGGACGGGGTCTGGGGAGCTTCCAGATAGCCGAGCATGTGAGGGTTTCCAGAGGGTAGTCCAAGAAGACTGCAGACTCGGTACCATTCCCTGTACCTCACCCATGCATCTTTACCTGCATCCTTGTAATATCTTTTTTAAAAAATCTATTAGGAGCTGGAGAGATGGCTCAGTAGTTAGGAGCACTGGCTGCTCTTGCAGAGGACCTGGGTTCAGTTCCTAGCACCCACATGGCAACTAACAACTATCTGTAGCTCCAATTCCAGGGAATCCAACGCCCTCTCCTGACCGCCATGGGCACTGCATGATATGAATGCACTTACATGCAGGCAAAGCACTCATACACATCAAAATTTAAAAATTAAAAAGGGCTGGGTGTGATGGTTCACATCTTTAATCCCAGCACCTGGCAGAGGCAGGCAGATCACTATGAGAGTGAGACTAGCCTGGTCTACATAGTGAGTTCTAGGTCAGCTGGGGTTATAGGGAGACCCTGTCACAAAAACAAAAACAAATTTAAAAGAGCTTTATGTAGATAGCATGAAAATTACTCATTATTTTTATTTTGTGTATGAGTGCTTTACCTGCATGTATGTATGTTCACCTCATGCATGCATATCCTAGGTGGGCCAGAAAAGGGCATCAGATTCCCTAGAACCGGAGTTACAGATGATCATGAGCTGCCATGTTGGTGCTGAGAACTGAAACCAGGTCCTCTTCAAGAGCAGCACACATTCTTAAACATTGAGCCGTCTCTCCAGCCCTGCTCTCCTTACTTATTTTTTGTTATTCTGCATGTGTATGTGTGTATGTGTGAGTGTGTGTGTGCAGTGTATATGTGAAGTGTTTACACGTGTATATTTACAGGTGCACATGCCCATGAAGAGTACAGGAAGGCCAGGTGAGGACACTGGGTGTCCTGCTCTTACTGCTCTCTCTTGTCCCCTTGAGCCATGAGATCCAACACTGTCTTCTGACCTCCTCAGGCATTGCATGACATGGGTCCACTTACACACATGCAGGCATAACACACACATAAAATAAAAATAATAAATAGAATATATTTTTTAAAAACTAGTATTCCTAACACTCAGGAGATAGAAGCAGGAGAATTAGGAGTTTAAGTTCATCCTTGGCTACATGGCAAGTAGGAGGTCTTTCTGGGCTACATGAGACCCCATCTCAAAAACAAATAAATGAAAAACAGTATAAGCCAGGAAATCTAAATAAGTGCTTCAGTGTTTCCCTGGGTTCTGTAAGCATCCAGTCGACTTAACTGAGTCCGAGAATCCAGTTGTAGATCTCTGCTTCTAGCCTAGCCTCAGAAGCACAGGAAAAACAGCTAGGAGACTGCAACGGGCACGGGCTGGGGCAGGGCTGGGATGGCACTGTCTGCAGGTGCGGCGTCAGAGCTCCTTGGTTTGAAGGTTCCCAGCTTGTTGCTTGCTGATGGGGAGAAACGCACACACATCTGAGGGGAGGAGAAATGTGCTGTCATGTACACAGGGGAAACTGAGTCCTGATAAAGCTGGTAATTCCTTCTGTATCTTCAGAGCTCCCCTAAAGATCTGTGCACCTCAGGGGAGAATGTCTGAGTTTGTCAACAGAATGGCCTCACCTTGCCTGCCTTATCTCTGGTTACCTCTTGCAACATCAAACACACATCTTGTACCTTTCCTTCATGGTCCGGGCTCTGTCCCCAGCGTGGGGTTGTCCTTTCCCACCAAACCACCTGTGAACACCTGACACCCACTCCGACTCCATTTCCTCCACGAAGCCCTCCCAGAGCCCCGTCCTAACGTCATACTCAGAAACACAGGCAAGCGAGTTCTGGCTAAAATTTCCTCCTGGACTCTCAAAAGACCCACTTAGCTTTCTTGTGGCCACCCTCTGGACCCAGATGGGTCAGACATTTGCTCCTCCTGAGCTCCTCTGGCCTCTCCAGCCTCCAAAGCATCCACCATGTGCTGTCCTGCCCTGACCCCTCCCCGTCCTCTCTATACCCCACCTCCCTGCCCTGGTCTGATGTCACTTCCTTTCCTGGGGTATGATTCTCCAAGCAATAACTGCTAGTATATGACTGGGGCCAAATATAGTGACATAGAGAATGTGAAGAGCTACAGATTTGGTTTTTATTTTTCTCCTTGTTTTTTAAATAAGAAATCATGTGTGTCTGTGATTTGTGATGCAAAATTCAATTAGCGGAAAGGAAAACCAGGCGCTGGAGAGGTGGCTCAGTGGTTGAGAGCATTGGCCACTCTTGCAGAGGACCTGAATTCAGTTCCCAGCACCCACATGGTGGCTAATAACCATCCATAACTCCAGATCTAGGGGAATCTGACCCCTCTTCTGACTTCTGAGAGCATTGCACGACAGGGGTGCATCTACATGCAGGCAATACACCCACACGCATAAAATAGAAATAATACGTGTTTTTTTTTTTTTTTTAAAGGGAACCCAGAGGAGGAGGCACACATCTGCAGCCTTGGCACTTGAGGCGGAGGCAGGAGGATCAAGAGTTCTAGGCGGGCTGGAAAGATGGATCAGCAGTTAACAGCACTTGCTGCTCTTCCACAGGACCCAAGTTTAGTTTCTAGCACCCACATCAGGCAGCTTACAAGTAACTCCAGCTCCAAGGATCTGATGCTCTCTTTTGGCCACTTAGGGCACCCACACACCCACATGCTCATAAGATTTTTTAAATAATAAAAAACTAAGCTGGACGTGGTGACACACATCTTTAGTCCCAGCACTCAGGAGGGGGAGGCAGGTGGATCTCTGTGAATTTGAGGTCAGCCTGGTCTACATAGTTGCAGGTCAGCTGGGCCTACAGGGAGACCGTGTCATGTCTCAAAAACAAACAGAAAGAAGAGAGAGAGAGAGAAAGGAAATAAGATTGGAAAGGAGAGAAAGAGAGAAAAAGAAGAAAACAAAACCAAATTCTGAAAAGTTGTTTTCTTTTTTTTAAGGGAACACAGTGGAAATTCCGTCTTCCCATCACTGCCTCTGTCTCCAGGGACCCAGGTCCTGTCCCGGAAGTAGTCACCATTCCTGGTTCTGAGCCCTGCAAGGTTTTGCCAACACGTCTGCCTTGTTCTGTCACCCAGACAGCACCAGGATGCGCGCCAGCACCACACACTGGAGCCATGCTGTGTCTGCACAGGTAATATGCCCCACTGATGGATGTTGCAGCCACTTCCAGCTCAGGAGAAGCCCTGGCAGACACTTGATTCTGCCCAGAGTGAGCAGAGCACATCTGTGAAACAAATCCCTCAAGTATAGTCACTGCATATAGGCAAGGGTTGAGACAGGGTCTCACTGTGTAGCCTGGCTGCCCCGGAACTCACTATGTAGACCAGACTGGCCTCGAACTCATAAACATCTGCCTGCCTCTGCTGAGTGCTGAGATTAAAGGTGTGCACCACTGTGCCTGGTGTTGTTTTACTTTGTTTTGTTTGTGATGCTGAAGGTCAAACCTTGTGCCTCACGCATGCTAGGCAAGTACTCTACCACTGAGCTACAACCCCAGCTCAAAATTATTTAAATGTGAATCATTTCTGATTTTGCCCTGATTCATGGATCCATAGCAACCAACCTTTCTCTATTTAATCACTTGGTCCTCTAATTTTGTGCCATTTGGAGAAACTGAGAAAGAGAAAGCCCTCTGGAAATCAAAGCTGTGAGAATCAGCTTTCCATCACTATCACAAAATACTTGAGCTAATCACCTTAGAAAGAGAAAAGGTTTGAGAGGTTGCAGTCCATGGTCAGCCCTGTTGCTATGGGCTACCTGAAGCTGCCCATCATTGTGGGATCTAATAATGGAGCAAAACCACTCATATGAGCATCATGAGCCAGCCAGCAAAAGGGAGAGAAGGGCCAGGCTCCCACAATGTGCTTGAGGAGCACACACCTCCCACTAGGGCCTGCCTCCCAAGGGTTCCACCAGCTCCCATTGGAAGCACTTGGAAATCAAGTCTTTCACATAAGGATTTTTAGGGAACATTTCTTTTGTGTGACAGTGCTAGGGACTGAACCCAAGGCCTTGCACATGCTAGGCAAGTGCTCTACCACCAAGTGTCTTTAGGAGACACTTAAACCTAGCAAGGCTTGAATAAAAACTGGAAAAAGCCAAGCTTTGTGAGAGTTAGAATAATGCCTCCAGGATCCTGCCCACTCTGAGAAACAGCAGAGGGCTTATCTATCCTGCAAAGAGAAACGAAAATAACAATTGCCTCCAGTGCGAAGGAGGCAAGCCGAGCGCCCAAGGGCTTTCATGTCAGCAAGAAAGACTGAAATTAGCTCTGAGTGTGAACTTCCTAGCAGAGGCAGCTCAGGAGGGACGATGCAGGCCCAGCGTCATGCGGGGAGAGCTCTGGGGGACTCCCTGCAAAGAGCTCATTAAACTGAGGATTAAGGGTGGAGACCCAGCCGGTCTGCTGGGAGGAGGAGCCGGGAGCAGGTGACCACTTAGGCTGCCCTGTGAGAGAGCACAGCCTAGCCCCAGGGACGAAGGGCTGTGAGGTGGACTAGAAAGCAGGGCCCAGAGTTTTAGAGTCCCCAGAGCCACCCACCATGCCTGCTTCTGGGAGGGCAAGCAAGACTCATGAATAACTCATTTCACTGATGAGAAACACTGAAGCCCAGAGAAGTTCCAAAACCTGCCAATGGCCCCACAAAGGAGCTAAAACTTGAGTCCAGGCCTTCTGTCCCCACATCCAACCAGACAACTGACAGTGCATTCTTGAGCTGGACACTTCCTGGACAGGACCCAGGCCTCCTCCTTAGTTCCTTCACCCACGCCCTCAAGCCCAGCTCAGCCCTGCTGCCCGGTGCTACCCATCTCCCAACGCCCCAGCCACAGAGGAAAGAGGGGCCTGCAGGGAAAGCTGTGAGCCCCTCTGCTGTCTAACACCTGAGCTGGGTGAGGGGAGGGGTGGGGTGGGAACAGGTCCCAAACTCCCATCTCACTTGTCCTCACCCTTCTCTGTCTCAGACTCTCTCGTGATAGGAAAGTAGGCCAGTTTGGAATATGTCACAGATATTTTCGACATCCCCATCTGTACTCTAGCTCCTCACACAGCCAAGCAGGGTGGAGCCACAGGCTTCTGCCGGATGAAAGATACACCTGCTACCTCTGGGGCTCAGAGCGCAGACTGCGGCTGCGGAGAGACCCTGGGGAACCACAGAAGACACTGTGAAAGCACCCCGGAGCCAGCATGGACAGGATAGGAGACCAGCCATGTCTGTCCTCACCACCAGGAGCAGGAACAGAAGAGCTGGGCCCGAGGCTGTGAGAGTGAGGTGCTGAGGAAGAGACACTGTCCTCAGGGGAGGGATGACACGGCATATGTGAATCGGGCTGTGGAAGGCAGGAAAGATTTGCCAGCTATAGAGGAGGAGCATACCCAGCCTGGGAGCACTTTGGGGCCCCTAGGATGTGCCGGGACCAGTAGGGCTGGGGTGGAAGCCTGGCCAAGGAATGGCAGCAGGAGAGAGAGGTGAGAACAGATGAGCTTTGGAGAGGCTGTGGACAGAGAATGCTCAGCTAAGGAGCTTGGGGTGTGCCTTGCAGGTGGCTGTGTGGACCAGGGTGGCCTCCGACTCACAGACATCTTTGCCTCTGTCTCCTGAGTGTTGGAATTAAAAGAACATGACCGCCACAGCCTGCTGAAGGTTAAAAACTTACTACATTTACTTAGTTATTTGTTGGGGAAGGGCCCATATATGGAATCCAAGGACAACTTTTAGCAGTCAGTTCTCTTCCATGTGGGTCTTCCACTGTGTGGGTTCCAGAGACCAAACTCAGGCTATTGGGCTTGGTGGCAAGTGCCTTTACCTGCTAAGCCATTTTGTCATCCTGGTCTTTTTTTTTTTTTTTTCACTAAAATTCATATTATTCATGAATCATTATGTAGTCCAGGCTAGCCTCAAACTCAAACTGTCCCAGCCTCCAGAGAATACAATTGTGCCCCATCACCAGATAAGGACAGGATGCTTTTTCTCATCCTTGATCCTCTGATCCTCATGCCTCCACCTCCTGAGTATTGATGTAACAAGCTTGTACCATCACACAGGTTTATGCAGTGCTGGGGATCAAACCCTGGCCTTTGTGCATGCTAGGCAAGCATTCTACCAACTGAGCTGCAGCCCCCTCCCCACCCTTAGCTTTTAAGTAATGCAGTTCAGAAAGAGCATGTGACTGTGGGCAGAGAAGCATCACCCTGGGATGGGCAGGGCTAGGGGTGAGAACTGTTCCAGTCACCAGACAAAGAGACCTCATCCTCCTCCAGGTGGCTGACAGGGGCACCTCTCTGGACTGAGGAGGGGAGACCTATGTAGGCAATAAGCTCCCATGTACAGATGTGAGGAAGCTGCTGTCTTAGGGGCCGGGGCAAGGTCAGGATGGGGGCTGCATTTCAAGAGACTCTCCTGGAACAGCTGGGAAGGAAAGCTCTGAATACTCATGCTTCCTGAGCACCCACGATGGGCACTCTGCCCACCGCCTCGTTTCGTTCTTACCTCAAGTCCAAGACATGCATGAATGCCCGTCCCCCTGTGAGTTGATGTCGAAACGAAGGTTAAGAAGTTCCAGTCCAAGGCCAACAAGATGCTCAGTGGTAAAAGTGCTTGCTGCACACGCTGATGACCTGAGTTTGAGCTCTGACCCCACAATGGAAGGAGAGAACCAACCTTTCCCTACACACACACACCGTGACACACACACCATGACACACACACCATGACTCACACACCATGACTCACACATCACACACACACACACACACACACACACACACACACACACAAATTAAACCTAAAAACAAAAATAACAGTGGATACTAAAATTTGGGGTTGAAAAAGACAAGAAGTTCAAAGTAAGCTGGGCATGATGGTACACACCTTTAATCCCAGCGCAGTGAAGGCGGAGGCAGGCGGGGAGCTACAAGGAGACGCTGTCTCAAAAAAGCAAAAATAAAACAAAAACAAGCAACAAAAACCTTTGGGGCTGGAGAGATGACTCAGCAGTTAAGAGCACTGGCTGCTTTTGCAGAGGACCCAGGTTCAGTTTCCAGCACCCACATGCTAGTTAACAACTGTCCATAACTCCAGTTCTGGTTGTGGCAGGCATTGCATGCACAGTTATATGTAACATACATGCAGGCAAAACACACATATGCATAAAATAAAAAGAAATTTTTTATGTGTATGAGTGTAGTGCTTGCGTGTATGTGAGTGCATCACTGCTGTGTAATGCCCAAGGAGGTCAGAAGAGAGTGTCAGTTTCCCGGAACTGGAGCTATGGACAGTTGTTAGCCACCATGTGGATGTTGGGAACTGAACTCAGGTCCTTTGCAAGAGCAGTCATTGCTCTTAACTGCTGAGCCATCTCTCCAGCCCCAAGAAATTTTTTTAAGAAGTTCAATTCCCAGCACCCACACGGCAGTTAATGATTCTCTGTAACTCCAGATTCAGGGGAATATGACACCTTCTTCTGACTTCTGAGGGCTCTGCACGACATGGGTACACTTACATACATGCAGGTAATACACTTGTACACATAACATAATTTTTTTTCAAAAAAGCCAGGCATGGATGGTAAGGTATGTTTGCAATCCCAGCACTTGGGAGGTGGAGGCAAGATGATCAGGAATTCAAGGTCATCCTTGATAACAGGATTTTTAGAGCAGCTCAGGCTGCTTGAGATACTGTATAAAGAAAAAAATTCAAGTCCTGTCCCCAGCTTGAGAATTGAGGTCCATGTGTCCCCTTCAGCTCCCACCCAAATTACTTCCCAGATAACTAAATAAAAGTTCAAACATTCAGCCTTCTCTGACTCCACTTGGTCCAGGCCCCCAGGACCACACAGTCTGGTTCTGATGGAGAAGCCAAGAGCCAGCAGTCAAATAACTTGCCCAAGGACACAGTGCTCATTAGTGGTAGAGAATGGATGCCAACTCAGGTCCCTTTTTGCCCTTAAACAATCTGCCTTCTTCTCCCTAAGCACTTAGCCTCTTCCTCGGTTTCTTCATCTATAAACGGACCTGAGAGAACTGGGAACAAATCCACAGAGAGAAGTCACTTGCCACATCCCTTCCATTTGCTCAACATTCAGCAAATATTTCTTGAATACCTAAGAGGAGCAGGACCATCTTGCTGGTGTTGGGATGCAGGTGGAGACCAAGCTCAGCTGCTGCTCTCCTGAAGTAATGGGGACCAAGAGGCTGGGCCAGGGGACAGAGACAGTGCTCAGTAAACACTGTCTACAGGCCCATCTTCAGCGCCTAGACCAGTCTCATGGCGCAAGAAAACAGGGGCACTGGAGAGATGGTTTGGTGGAGAAGAGCACTGGCTGTTTTTGTGGGGTTTTTTTGAGACAGGGTCTCCCTTGTAGCCCCAGCTAGCCTGGAACTTACTATGTAGACTAAGCTAGGCTTGAACTCACAGAGACCCACCTGCCTCTGCTTCTCCAGTGTTAATATGTATGAATGTTATGCCTGCATGTATGTAAGCGCACCCATGTTGTGCAGTGCTGTGGAGGACAGAAGAGGGCATTGGATCCCCTGGAACTGGAGTTACAGATATTAGCCACCATGTGGGTGCTGGGATTTGAACCCAGGTCTTCTGAAAGAACAACCAGTGTTCTTAACTGCTGAGCCATCTCTCCAGGCCTGAGCACTGGCTATTGTAGCAGAGGACTCAGGTTCAATTCCAAGCACCCTCATGGCAGCTCACAGCAGTCTGAATCTCCAGTTCCAGGGAATGCGATGCCATCTTCTTACCTCTTTGGGCAGTTAGCATGCATGTAGTGCACATACGTGCATGTGGGCAAAACACTCAAATATATAATAAATTTTTAAAATTATTTTATTATTTTTATGTTACGTGTATGAGTGTATGGCCTGCATGTGTGTAAGTGCACCCACGTCATGCAATGCCCACAGAGGTCGGAAGAGAGTGTTCAGATTCCCCTGGAACTGAAGTTAAACTGCCATGTGGGTGCTGGGAATCAAACCCAGGTCTTCTGCAAGAGTAGCCAGTGCTCTTAACCACTGAGCCACCTCTCCAGCCCCATAAATAAAATTTTAAAAACAAAAATGAGAAGAGCCCTACTGAGCAGCCCCACTTCAACTCAGGGAGGCCGGACTAGCCCCTTCCCTCCCTGCCTTGCCATCCCATTGCCTTGTGTCTAGCCCAGGCAGCTGCCATCGTCCAGGCTGGAACATACGTTGCTTCCACCTTCCAATCCCAGTCTTCCTAGAACTCACAGCCTCTGCTGCTCCTTTCACTACAGATGGGCAGCTCCACAACTTGCATACAGGGTCCACCCTGAATGTGATGCCACCTTACAGAGGTGATAAGAGCCTGCTGTTCAGGGGACAGCTTTGTCCTTGAGCAGTGGGCCATAGCCGTAGTCCGGTCCCCGTTTACTAACTGTTTTGTTTTTGTGTATGTGACAGATTCTCATGATGTAGCCCTGGCTGGCCTGATGTCCTCCCTGTCATCAGCTCCCCACAGGCTTCACGCTGTTCCCTCCTCAGCCCAAAGCCCCTGATTGATTAAGTCATTATAACTCCCTGCTTTCTGTCTGTGGTGGCTACACTCGCTTGGCAGAACCCTAGCATTGGACTTCAGACTCAAGTTGGTCATTGTAGTACACAGGCATACAATGCCATGGAGACCAGGCTGGCCTTGAACTCATGGAGCTTTGCCTACCTCTGCCTCCTGATTAAAGGTGTATGCTACCATGCTCAGTCCAGTGCCCAAGTTTCATCAGAGGATCTGGACTCACAGCACCGGGGAGAAGAGGTCTTAGGCCCCCTTGGCCGTGACTGTCCTGCCTTTGAGGGGCAGCTGTCTGTTCCAGCTCACCTCCAATCTCAGGTTCAGGAAGTGAGGTCAGGTCTTTTCCTAAGTTCCCACCTCCACAACATTACCCTGTCTCGTTCCCTCCCAGCCCACTTAGCGCTGCCTGCTAGCCTCTCCTTTGCCATCTCTATTCCTAGTGCATCCTGGGAAACTCCCAATCCCAGCCTCTCAGTTGTCCAACACTCACGTGTCTGGTCACTCTCTCCTCCACCCACAGCCTTCTTCTCAAGGTGTTGCCACCAAAGTGACATCTTCTTTACTGAGTCCTCCATGCCTTTTATTAAAATATTACTCAATCAAACTTCTTTCACCTCCTGTCGAGGGATGCTGAGATGTCCTCCCTGTCATCAGCTCCCCACAGGCTTCACTCTGTTCCCTCCTCAGCCCAAAGCCCCTGATTGATTAAGTCATTGTAACTCCTGCTTTCTGTCTGTGGTGGCTACACTTGCCTGGCAGAACCCTAACATTGGACTTCAGACTCAAGTTGGTCGTTGTAGTACACAGGCATACAATGCCATCCTCAAAATATCCTGGGTTATTTTTCCCCACAATATTGTGTGTGTGTGTGTGTGTGTGTGTGTGTGTAAATGTATGCAAATGTGTGTGCATATTCATGTGTATGTGTGTGGAGGACAGAGGGAAGCCCTAGGTGTCATATCTTAGGTGCTATCCATCTTGTTTTGTTTTGTTTTATTTAATTATTTTTAATTAATGAAATTTTGGGGGGTCTTTTTGAGACACCAGGCTGGCCTTGAACTCAGATATCTGCCTGCCTCTGCCTCTGGAGTGCTGGGGTTAAAGGTGTGAGCCACCACACTTGGCCCTCCACCTTGTCTCTTTAAAACAATTGCGACACACTTGTTTATTTGTGTTGTGGGGGAAGTGCACACGCTGTCGGGAGTTATGAAGGTCTGAGGACGATTTCAGGAGTCAGTTCTCCCCTTCCACCATGTGGGTCCTGGGGATGAAACTCAGGTCATCGGGCTTGGCAGCAAGTGTCTTTACCTGCTGAGCCACTGAACAGTCTCCTCTCAGCCTTTATTTTTCGTTTTTTTGTTTGTTTTGTTTTGAGACATCGTTTCTCATTGGTCTAGGTCTGGCAGATTCAGCTAGACTGGCTGATCAGTGAGCCCCAGAGATCCACCTCCCACTCCCTAGCACTGGGATTATAAGCATGCAGCAGCACACTCGGCTTTTATTAAAACTTTAAACACGGGTTCCAGAGATGGAATTCACATCCTCATAAATTAAAGCAAGCGCTTTACTGACAGAGCCTTCTCCCCAGGCCGTGTGCTGCAGTATTGAAGCACGTTCAATTATACTGATGAGAAACCTAACAGATAGGAGGCAACCAAGCTCCCATGGAGGAGGCCAGCTGTCTGTATTTCCCCTAACCACTAGTTCTCCCAAGTGCAGAAGTAAGGCAGAGATCGTCGCACAGGTCAGTCCTACCTGACACTGTGCCGGATCCCCACCAGAGCACGAGGAAGGTCATCGGATTTGAAAGAAAGAAGTAAAACTGTCCTTATTTGTGGACAGCCTGGATTCCATGAAGAAAATCTGATGATATTGGAAACATGCCTATTAGAACTGACAGGTGAGTTTAGCAAAATTGTAAGATGAAATTTTGTAAGATACAAAATTCAAATTAGAGGCTTAGCCTAATGACATGGCCAGAAATCTCAGTCATCAGGAGGCAGGGGGATGGCAAGTTCAAGACCTGCCAGGAAATAGAGTGAGTTCAAGCCCAGCCTGGTAAATTAGTCATGGTAGCACATGCCTGTAATCCTGGCATTCAGGAAAGGAGGCAGGAGGATCAGAAGTTCAAAACCATCCTTGACTACATAGCAAATTTGAAGCCAGCCTGGAATACATAAAACACTGTCTTCCCACTCTTCCCACAAAAATCAAGACAAGCTTTGGCAACTTAGTGAGATTTATATCAAAACAAAGAGTAGAGAGAGGCCTGGGGATACAGCTCAGTGGAAAGCACTTGTCTAGCATACATGAGATCCTGGATTCCATTCCTAGTACTACACACACAGAAATCTGGAGCTGGGAGATGGCTCAGCAGTTAAAAGCACTTGCTGATCTTGAAGAGGATCCAGGTTCAGTTCCCAGCATCCAGATGATGAATCACAACCAGTTCCAGGGCATGGAGAAGTCTGACATCCCCTTCTGACTGCCTCGGGCACTGCATGCATGTGCTACATTTAATATATATGCAGGCAAAGCACTCATACACAAACATAAATTTTAAAATATTTTAAAAAGTCAGTTATGAGCCTGTAGAGATGACTCAGTAGTTGAAGAGCACTGGCTGCTCTTGCAGAGGACCTAGGTTTGGTTCCTGGCACCCACATGGCTACTAACAGTCCCAGTTCCAGGAGATCCAATGCCCTCTTCTGGCCTCCTCAGACACTGCATTGACATGGTGCACTTACATACCTGCAGGTAAAACACTCATATACCTAAAATAAAAATAAATAAATCAGGGGGTTGGACAGCTGACTCAGAGATTGAGAGCACTGGCTGCCCTTGCAGAGAACCCAGGTTCAAATCCCAACACCTACATGGTGGCCAACAACCATCTGTAACTCCAGTTTCAGGAGATCTGATATCCTTTTCTGATCTACTCAGGCATTGCACAACATGGGTGCACTAACATACATGTAGGTAATACACTCGTACACATAAAGTAATCATACAAAATAATAAATAAAAGATTTAAAATAAATAAAGCCAAGCATGGTGGCACATACCTTTAATCCCAGCACTAGGGAGGCAGAGGCAGATGGATCTCTGTGAATTCAAGGCCAGCCTGGTTTACATAGAGAGTTCCAGACCAGCTGGGGCTACAGGAAGACCCTGTTTCAAAAATACATAAATAAATAGATAAATAAAATTTTAAGTCAATTATATTTTTATATATTCCAGAAAATGAACAAATAGAATTTGAAATAAGAAAACAACATCAAATCTATGAACTGAAGGGGGGCTGATGGTACAGGCTATAATTCTAACTACTAAGGAGTCTAAAGAAAGAGGATATCAAATTCAAGGCCAGTCTAGACAACTTAGTGAGAGAGTGTCACAAAATAAAAAGAAAGTAGAGGCCTGGAGATGTAGCTCAAGGGTATAATAATGCCTGGTATGTACAAACCCTACAGATGCCTGTAGGAAAAAGAAATACTTTAGGGAAAAATCTAAGGAAAAATATACAAGAAGCTACAAAACACTGCTTGAAGATAGATGATCCGAGTAAGTGGAGAGACACACCATACTCGAGGATAAGAAGACACAACACTGTTGTCAGCCTTGGACCAGAGAGATGGCTCAGGGCCACCAGGTTTGAGGACCTGCTTTCTATCATGGGACCCACATGGTGGACAGAAAGAACTGTGGCACTCATGGACTCACACACACAAATTAAAAAAAAAAAAAAAAAAAGATGTTCATCATCCCAAATTGATCCACAAATTCAACACAGTCTCAGGTAAGCCCTCAGTAGCACGTTCTGACAGAAACTGTCAAACTGATTTTAAACTTCTTAAATATCTTATTTTTATATTATGTTTCTATTTTAGTTTGCCTTCGATCACTGTGACAAAACACTCTGACCAATACCAACTTGGGGAGGAAAGACTTTCTTTAGCTCACATACCCGGGTCACAGTTCATCACTTAGGGAACTCAAGGGCAGGAACCTGGAGCACAGGTCATGGAGGAATTCTGCACACTGGCTTGCTTCCCTGGCCCATGCTAAATATTCTTTCTTATATAACAGAACAACCTGTCCGGGGGCGGGGCACCACCCACAGTGGGCTGGGCACTCCCACATCACTTGATAATCAAGAAAGTACCCCACAGGCCAGTTCAATGGAGGGAATTCCCTAATTGAGGCTCCCTCAACCGAGGTGTGTCAAGTTGACAACTAAAGCTATCCAGTACAGTGGTGCATCCCTTTGATCCCCAATCCCAGCATTCAGGAGACAGAGGCAGGTAGATCTTTGTGAGATCAAGGGCAGCTTGGTCTGGTCTACATAGTGAGTTCCAGGCCAGCTGGGACTACAGAGAGACTCTGTCCCAAAAAGACCAAAAACAAAACAAAACAAACCTACCACACCCCCAGAAAAAGGGTTATTAAGAGACAGGAGCACCCACTGCTCTTGCAAAGGACCCAAATACAGTTCTCAGTACCTACATCAGGTGGCTCACAACTGCCCATAACTCCAGTTCCAGAGAATCCTCGGACATCTTTACCCACACACACATACCCTCACACACGTAATTAAAAACAAGTCTTAACAAACTTAAAATTAGGTACTAGGAAATAGAGGTGGTGGTGTACACCTTTGATCCCAGCACTCAGGAGGCAGAGTCAGGGGAATGTCTATGAGCTTGAGGCCAGCCTGATACGCATAGTGAGTTCCAGGCCAGCCAGGGCTTCTTAGTGAGACCATGTCTCAAAAACAAACAAACAAACAAACAACAAGAACAACAAAAGGAAAGTTATTAGGAAAGAAAACCACCTAAGGCCGAGGATGAAACTCAGAGGCAGAGATGACCTAACATGCCAGGCATACTATGCTCTATCTCCAGCACTGGAAAACATCAAGCCCCAGCTGGGGTGAAGTTCCAAACACCTGACATTTACTATGAAAGTAACGAGCCGCAAGAAGCAGCAGGGGGCGCTGGAGAGCACTTGCTGCCCTCGCAGAGCGCCTGAGTTTGTTTTCCAGCATCCGCATCAGGCATCTCACAACCACCTGTAACTCCAGTTCCGGGGACCTGATGCCCTCTTCTGCCCGCCCCCTGTATACACTCAGGTGCACACACATATACATAGAAACCAACCAACCAACCAAATGAGAGAAGCTGGAGAACATGACCCACAAAGAGAAGTGTCAGACAACGGAAGAAGAGCCAGGAGGGACAAAGATTCAGTCGACAAGGTGATTAAAACGGCTATTATGGGCTGGACGTGGTGGTGCGCACCTTCAGTCCCAGCAGTGGGGAGGTAGACAGATGTGGCTCAGTCAGTGACAACTAAGGAAATCTTTTTAAAAAAGACTAATTTTATTTTAAGTTACGTGTGTGTGTGTGTGTGTGTGTGTGTGTGTGGATATGTGCACAAGAGTACCGTGCCTATGAAGGCCAGAAAAAGGCATTAGATCCCTTGGAGTTGGGATTACAGGCACTGTGAGCCACTTGGTATGCATTCAATCCTCTGTTGGGAGGCAGAGACAGGTGGATCTCTTTAAGTTTGAGGTCAAGCTTTTCTAGATGGGCAAGCCAAGGATATACATGGAGACCCTGTCTCAAAAGACAAGACAGTGGGGGCTGGAGAGATACTTAGCAGTTAAAAGCATTTGCCGCTCTTCCAGAGAACCCAAGTTTGGTTCCCAGAGCTTAAGTTACTCTGCTCACAACACTTATAACTCCAGCTCCTGAAGATCTGATGCCCTCTTCTGGCTTCCTGGGTCACCCACACACATGGCATACACACACACACACACACACACACACACACATAAAAATAGGCTAAAATCTTAAAATAAATAAGAGAAATTTGTCTATCTGTCTATCTATCATCTATCTGTCTTTGCCAGCTGTGATCCCAGTCATTCAGAAGGCTGAGGCTATAGAATCACTTGATCCTCAGAGGTCCTGACCAACATGGGTAACAGTGAGATTCCAGGTCTAAATTTAATGCTCGGAGTCTGGGAATGTAGCTCAGTGCAAGAGCACTTTCCGAGTACACAGGAGGCTCCCTAGCACTGGGGGGAAACAAAAACAAAACCTTTTAAAGATTTATTTTAAGGGGCTAGAGAGATGGTTCAGCAGTTAAGAGCACTGATTGTACTTGCTGAGGAATGTGTTCGGTTCTTAACACCTACATGACAACTGACCGTTGTTCCATAACTCCAATTTCAGGGAATCTGACTCCCCCTTCTGGCGTCTAAGGGTACTGCATACAAGTGGTGTCCCTACATACATAAGCAAAACATGCTGATACATTTTTAAAAATATTTATTTTATTTTTATGTGTATGTGTGTATCTTTGTGTGGGTATGTACATGTGAGTACAAGTTCCCTCAGATCCCCAGGAGCTGGACTAACAGGTGGTTATCAGCTGCCTGATGTGGGTGCTGAGAACAAAACGGGTTCTCCACATGAGCAGTATGTATCTTAATCACCGAGTCATCCCTCCATCCCCAAAAACTTTAAAAAATATATTATTTTTACTTTTTGTGTATGAGTGCATTGCCTTCGTGTATGTAAGTGCACCCACATTGTGCAATATCTGAGGATGTCAGAGAGGGCCCCAGATTCCTTTGGAACTGGAGTCATTGGTGGTTGTTAGCCGCCATGTGGGTTGAATCCAGGTCTTCTATAAGAGCAGCCAGTGTTCTTAACTGCTGGGCCATCTCCCCAGCCTCCACAAAACCTTTTTTGAGATATGCAGGCTTTGCTTTGATGACTTCTTTGAGCAAGTTCAGATGCCACAGCTTACCATGGTTGTGTGGCTTAAACAACAATGTCTTTGCCTACCCCGAGATCATGAAAAAACGTCTCCATGAATTTTTTAGAAGTTCTATTTTTATCTTTCATACTTAAGCTTATCATCATCTCAAACTAATTTCAGAATATATTTGAAATAAGAGCCAGGATTCAATATTTTCTTTGTGGATATCCAATTATTCTGCACCTCCTATTGAAGGACCCGTCCGTGCCTCTCGGAACTGCAGCTGCGCCTTTGTTGTGAATGAGGCGATGTGTGCGTGGCTTTGTTTGTGAGCTCTCTTCAGTACTGAGGGTTTATCTGTGCCCTGTATTCATCTCTTTCTATTGCTCTACACACAGATTTCTCTTTACATATTAAGTCTGGCTCTCTGATAGCCTAAGTCTTCAAAGGAGAAGCTGGCTAATCTAGCTATTTTTCATTTTCATATAAATTTACTTTCCTTAATTTCATTTATGGTGCTTTAAATTTTTTTGCTGCATTTACTCTGTGTGTGTGTTTGTGGGGAGGCAGGTGCACAAGTGCTACAGAACAGGTGTGGAAATCAGAAGACAGCTTGCAAGTGTCGATTCTCTCCTTCCACCATGTGGATTCTGGGGCTCAAACTTAGATCACCAGGCTTGGTGACGAGTGCCTGTACCCACTACTGCATCTCACTGGCCCTGGTTTTGGTTTTGTTAAACAGGCTCTGTTTATGTAGCCTAGGTTGGTCTCAAACTCTTGATCCTTGCCCCTCAGTCTGTGGAGTGCTAGAATTACAAGTGTGTGCCACCATACCAAGCCTCCATATAAATTTTAGAATCAGTGCCTCAAGCTGGGTGTGGTGGTGGCTTCTGCCTGTAATTCTACTGCTTGGGAGACTGAGGCAGGAGGATTGCCAGGAGTTTAAGGCTAGCCTAAGCTACGTAGTGAGTTCCTGGTCAGCCTTGGCTGTCTTGTAAGATCCTAGCTCAAAAACAAAGGCTGGCTAGGGAGATGACTTAGTGAGGATTCAGTGTGAGGACCTGAGTTCAGATGCACAGATCTCACATAAAAAGTCAGTAAAGTGGCACACACTTGTCATCCCAGTCACTGGTGAGCCGGGAAAGGGAGACAGGTGGATTTCTGACCTGGAACTCACAGACGGCCACCCGCCTCTGTCTCCTGCGTGCTGGGATTAAGGGCATGTACCAGCCGCCTGGCCGTTTAAAAAAAATTTACTGTTTGTGTATGTGAGAATTTTTTTTTTATTTTACTGCTTGCATGTGTGGAAGTCAGAGGTCAGCTTCTAGGTTATCCCCTTCCACGTTGGGTTTTGGGTTTTCAGTCTTGCATGGAGAGTACCTTTACCAGCTGAGTCATCTTGTTGTCAGGGTTTTTTTTTTTTTTTACTTTATTTTATTTTTATATTATGTGTATGAGTGTTTGTTTTGCCTATGTGTATGTAAGTACACTGTATGTGTGAAATGCCAATGGAGCCAGAAGAGTGTGTGGATCTCCTGGAAATGGAGTTACAGAAGGTTATTTGTTGTCATGTTGGTGCTGGGAACTAAACCTGGGTCCTCCGCAAGAGCATCCAGTACTCTTAACTGCTGAGCCATGGCTCCAGTCCGAGGGTTTTGATTTTGCTTTGTTTTTCAAGATCTGGCTATAACACTCAGCCTTACCTTGAACTGGAAATCCTACTGCCTTCCCAAGTGCTGGGATTACAGCCCTGTGCCACCATGCCTGGATCAAAGATACATTTCTGACAACACTAAGCATCTAAACAAGGAAAATAGAACTGTGCACCCATGTGACCACTACCACAGTTAAAGTTCAGAGCCTCCCACCGCCCAGGGGGAAGCATCGTTCTTATTTCTAATTGCACAGTCTCATTTTTTCCCCCAACCTATAAGTTCATATAAATGGAATCCTTCAATATGTAGTTTTGTGTGTGTGTGTGTGTGTTTGGCTTTTTTCACTTATCACTGTCTTGGGGGAGGTCAGCAGAGCAATGATGGTGAAACGGGCTCTAACATGTTAACCAGGCTGGTACTGAATTCCTGGACTCAAATGATTCTCCTACCTTGGCCTCTGGAGCATTTGGGGTACAGACATGTATGGTAGTTCTATAAACTTCCATAAGAATTTTAGGACTAGGGCCGGACAGGTGGCTCAGTGGTTAAGAGCACTGATATGCTTGCAGAGGACCTGGCTTCAGTTCCCAGCACCCACATGGCAACTGACAGCCATCTGTAAATCCAGTTCCAGGGGGTCCAGTGTCCTCTTCTGGCCTCTTCAGGCATTGCATGTACATGTGCATGTATATATATGCAGGCAAAACACTCATACACTGTACTGGATAGCTTTCGTTGTCAATTGACACAGCTGACTAGAGGCCCTCAACTGCGGAGTCACCTTATTTCTCCTGGTTTTGTGAACCTGAACTGTATGTTGGTAGTGTCCTTGTTGCTTCTTGGATTTGGACTTCCTGATCTTGTTTCTGTAAGGTCCTGGTTTTCATCCAGTTTGGAAATATCCTGGCCATTATTTCTTTAACTATTCACATGTAGTTAAACATCAATACAGAATTCCACCCAGTTTTTAATTTTTAAATCTAAAATATTGTGTTTTCCAGTTGAAGATGTAGTCCAGTGGTCATCCTTGAATGCATGAGGCCCTGGGTTTCAATCCCAGTACCAATAATAAATAAATAAGCAGACAAACAGAGCCAGAAATGGGGCTTCAGGGCTGTAAGCCTAGAGGATGGGAGACTAAGGCAGGAGAATTGCCAAAAGCTCAAGGTCAGCATGGGTTACATGATGAATTCTAGGACATTCTTGTCTGTAGAGTAAGATCTTGTCTCAAATGAGTAATGAGATACCGTGGCTTTCAACATGTTTTGAGACAGGTTCTCACCTTGTAGACCAGGCTGGCCTCGAACTCACAGCATTCTCCTGCCTCTGCCTCTCTAGTGCTGGGATTCACAGTGTGCGCCACTGTACCTGTGTTCATCCTTGTAAACTTTTTATTTATTTTTGTGTGTGTACGTGGTGTGTGTGTGTGTTGGCACATGTGCTACGATGTGTATGTGGAAGTCAGAGGATAACTCTGTGGCGTCTCCTTCCATCTTTACATGGGTTTTGGGGATGAAACTCAGGTTGCCAGGTTTATATGGGAAGCATCTTTACAGACTGTGCCATCCCCACAGACCCTAGGTTTGCTTTTTTCATTTATTTTTTCAAATTGTTGTTGTTGATTCTCATGTCTGTGGGTCTTTGTTTTGATTTTGTTTTGTGAGACTCACTCTCAACCAAGGCTGAACTTGAACTCCTGGTCCTCTCACCTCCACATGCTAAGCGCTAGAATTCCAGGAACACACCAGCACACCTGGTGCCGGGGATGGAAGCCAGGGCGTCATGCAGACGACCGAAGCACTCTGCCCACCGAGCCACATCCGTCTACCTCCCAACTGCTGGGACTGAAGGTGCGCACCACCACGTCCAGCCCATAATAGCCGTTTTAATCACCTTGTCGACTGAATCTTTGTCCCTCCTGGCTCTTCTTCCGTTGTCTGACACTTCTCTTTGTGGGTCATGTTCTCCAGCTTCTCTCATTTGGTTGGTTGGTTGGTTTCTATGTATGTGTGTGCACCTGAGTGTATACAGGGGGCGGGCAGAAGAGGGCATCAGGTCCCCGGAACTGGAGTTACAGGTGGTTGTGAGATGCCTGATGCGGATGCTGGAAAACAAACTCAGGCGCTCTGCGAGGGCAGCAAGTGCTCTCCAGCGCCCCCTGCTGCTTCTTGCGGCTCGTTACTTTCATAGTAAATGTCAGGTGTTTGGAACTTCACCCCAGCTGGGGCTTGATGTTTTCCAGTGCTGGAGATAGAGCATAGTATGCCTGGCATGTTAGGTCATCTCTGCCTCTGAGTTTCATCCTCGGCCTTAGGTGGTTTTCTTTCCTAATAACTTTCCTTTTGTTGTTCTTGTTGTTTGTTTGTTTGTTTGTTTTTGAGACATGGTCTCACTAAGAAGCCCTGGCTGGCCTGGAACTCACTATGCGTATCAGGCTGGCCTCAAGCTCATAGACATTCCCCTGACTCTGCCTCCTGAGTGCTGGGATCAAAGGTGTACACCACCACCTCTATTTCCTAGTACCTAATTTTAAGTTTGTTAAGACTTGTTTTTAATTACGTGTGTACTTACTTACATACATTCAGGCAAAACACTCATATAAATAAAATCTCTTTTTTTTTAAAGAATAACAGGCCTGGGGCTGGAAGGAAAGCTCAGCTCTTAAGAGTACTGACGTGACTGCTCTTGTAGAGGACCAAGGTTCAATTCCCAGCACCCACATGGAGGCTAACAACAATCTGTAACTCCAGTTCCGGGGGATCTAGCACCGTCTTCTGACTTCTGTGGGCACTGCACAACACAGTGGCACTTACACATATGCAGGCAATACACTCATACACATAAAATAAAAAATAATAAGTAAAATATATATTTTAAAAAAGGTCAAGTGTAGTGCACACACCTTTAATCCCAGCACTCAGGAGGTGGAGGCAGGCAGATTTCTGTGAGATCAAGGCAGCCTGGTCTCTATAGTGAGTTTGAGGCCAGAATAACAGACAAACAAAACAAAATAGCTAGGTCTTCTAGAAGATGCTATAATCCCTGAACCTGAGAGATGGGAGATGGAGACAGGAGAATGAGGAATTCAAGGCTAGCTTGGGCTACAATAACAAGTTCAAGGCTAGCCTGAGTTATTTAAAAAAATCTGTATCAAAACAATAACAGCAAGAAAATACCATGTATTTTGACATTTTTTTCAGTTGTTTCAGAAAGTAACTCCATCTTGGATGGAAGTAGGTCTACCTGTTCATTCCGAATCCTTGCCTTCTGTGGACCTTTCTGGATTTCCTGCTGCGTTCATCTCTGTTTTCTCTCCCAAGAGCCCTTAGTCTAAAACTAAAATCCATATAAATCTTTTATGTGTGTTTGTTTATTTTGAGACAGGGTCTCAGGTAGCCCAGGCTGGCCTCCAACTCTCTAGGTAGCTGAGGACGGCCTTGTACTCCTAATCCTACTGTTAGCGGCTCTCAAGTGCTGGAATCATAGGAGTGTGCCACCAGGCCTGACCCTACCTAAGCCCCGGACCCCCACCCACGTATTCTTCTTCTGTGAGAGAGCAGAGTGAGAGCTGCTGTGAGCTCCTAACGGGAGACTAGACTAGACTGCTGCCTGGCACAGAGTGGGCACTCAACAAATATTTACACGACTAAAGGAATCTCATCAGTCTGTCTTTTTGTGGTATTTACTCTCTGGGTGATTTTTATTTTTATCTCCTCCACAACCTTCCTACTTAATTTAATTTCCTATTCCTTCCAATTTAATTTTATTTCCAGGAACTCTGTGCTATTCTTTATGACTCCTTTTAAACTGCATTGGAGTCTCTGGTTCTTTGTTTTGTTTTCCTTTTACAGTTATTAGAGGTATTTACTGTAAGGAAGGGTGTGTTTACGTGTTTCCCCAGTTGGCTTTTTATTTTCTGTGTGTGGGGGGGGTGTTGAGATAAGGTCTCCTGTAGCCCAGGCTGGCCTGGAGCATACCACAGCCAGCTTCTTTTTACTTTTTCTGTTTCTCCCTTTTTGTCTTTGGTCCTGTCTCCCTCAGGGAGTCTTCCCCCATCCCTCACAGACCTTACTTTACCACAGCATTGCCTCCAGGAAGCCACTGTCTCTAGCTGCAGTGCTTTCAGGTCAGCTGAAAGTTTGAACTGAGGACACAGCTTCCCAAAGGCAGCTCCAGCCAATTACTGAGCATGATGGGGGCTTGGAGCAGACATCTGTGCCCAGCAGGGTCCCCTCCAGTGGAAAATCTTGTGCTGAGACTCTTGGAGTTTCACCACAGCCTGGGATTCTTCCTTAAAGCTTCAGTTTCCTTTCCTTCTGCTTTGATTGAGTCTCCTCAAGTGTTTTTCCAACAAGTGCAAGAGATTTCTTGGACTTCTAACTCTATGTGGTAGCTATTTCCCCAAGTGTGTCAGTTAGCTTTCCATTGCTGTAACAAATGCCTGGGATAAATCACCTTAGTAAAAGGAAAAGTTTATTTTGGCTCATAGTGTCAGTCTATGGCCCCCAGCCTCTGGTGCCTTGAGCTTCTTGTAGCGGAATACATAACGGCACAAGCATGTGGCAGAGGCGGCCGTCCACCTCCTGGTGGCTAGAAAGGAAGGAGGGAGGGAGGGAGGGAGGAAGAGAGGATGGAAGGGAGAGAGGGAGGGAGGGAACAAAAGAGGAAGGAACAGGGTCCCCACATCTCCTTCAAGGGCATGCCCCAGTGACCTAACTTCCTTTCACTAAGCTCCGTTTCCCAGTAGCATCACTGGCTGATGACAGTCTTTAGCTCATGTGTTCCTTCTGAGACCCAGCTAAACCATACTACCCGAGGGCAGGTACTAACACAGAACTTTTCCCCATTTGTCAGTGGTCCTTGGTCGCTTGTACTCAGGAGAAGAGCGTTGGAAAGCAAACTGGAAGCGTGTCGGTAGAGACTGACGCAGGTGTTATATCGGTGAAGCTGGCTCTTTCGTGACTGGGCAAGGAGCCAGCGATTTCACTGAGAACCTTCTGAATGTTAGGCTTTGGAATTGCTTCTTGGAAGCCTTTCGTTTCTCCAGATAAGAAACTTCAGTCTTTAGCCTTCCTTTGCAAGGCAGCAGGGGGAGGTCAACCTCTCTCTGCTGTGTGTCTGCCCTACTGCCCAATCCGGTGTCTCCTAATCCCTTTCCCCGCCTCCTTAGTTTCTTGTTTTCAGACAGGGTCTCACATAGCAAAAGCTGGCCTGGAACTCAATGTGTAGCCAAGGATCACCCTGGACTCCTGACCCCCTGCTTCCACCTCCCAGTGCTAGAATTACAGACATGTACCACGATGCCTGACTGATGTGGTATTGGGGATTAAACTTTGTGCACACCAGACAAACACTCTACATCCCCAGCCCCCACCATCTTATGTAGACCAGGTTGGTCTCCAACTCCCAAGCCTCCTCCTGCCTCAGCCTTACAAATGCTAAAATTACAAGCATATACCACTATGCCTAACCCCAAGAGATGTGGGTGGTTGGGTGGGTCTGGGAGCTCTGGGGATGGGGTAAGGTAGGTAAGTAGGACAGCTTCAGGCTGCAGAGCCCACAAAACTCACTAATGAATTGCTTGGAGAGAGTGGCTTAAAATGTGTCCACAGATTCTTTGGTATTCTTCTGTTTTAGCTGTTTCTTGTTCCTACTACAAAATACCTGACAGAATCACCTTAAGGGAGGGTTGACTTGGGTTCATGGCTTCAGTTCATCGAAATGGGGATGGTATGGCCAAATTCATGTTGGTGGCTGGGGAGGCTTGTGGCTGCTGTTTCTTCATCTTGATAAATCCGGAAGCAGAGAGAGGGTTACGGATACGACTGAGTAGTAAAGACTTGCCTCGGATGTGCAAGGCCCTAGGACTTAAAGGGGTTGGAGGGGGACAGCCAGGACTTAAAGGGGTTGGGGTAGATAGCTAGGACTTGAAGGGGCGGGGGAACAGCCAGAGGAAGCATAGCGAGAAAAAAAATCAAGACTATGATATAAGATGAATAGAATCTTCAAGGACAACCTCTAGCTAGTCACTGTATCTAGACGTTTCCATAGCCTACCAGAAAAGCACCACCAACTGGAAACCAAGTGTTCAAGCACACGAGCTTGTGGGGGACATTTTACATTCAAACCATGCCTCCTCCCTTCAGGAGATAGAGCTTAATTTTCTTCCCCTTAGATGTGGCTGGACACAGGCCCAGTTTCTAAAGAACACAACAGAGTCCAACATGGCAGAAGTGACAGCTTGTGGCTTCTGAGATAGGTCAGGAGAGGCACTAGACCATTTCTCTGCTCTCTGTTGAATGTTCATTATGTGGGAAGCCAGCTTCCATGTTACAAGTGCCCTTGAGCAGCTCTGGGGAAATGTCCACACAGCATGACGGTCACTGAAGCTTCCCACCAACCATCAGCACTCACTCCACAGGCCTCTGAGTAGACTCTAGGGAGCAGGTCCTCCAGTCCAGTCAAATTGTCAACTGTACCCCGGCTGACTGCTCACTGCAGCCCCAGTGGGGGTGGGGGTGGGGACCACGAACCCAGGTAGGTTAAACTCCTCCTAGAGCTTGGCCCAAAGAAATCATGATGGTGGGAGATGATAATTTTTCATTTGCTTATTCTTTGTTTCTTGAAACAAAGCTTATATAGCCCAGGATGACCTAGAACTCACTATGTAGCCAAAAATGATCTTGAATTTCTGATCCTCTTGCCTCTATCTCTCGAGTGCTAAGACTGAAGGCTTGTGTCAACATGCCTCACTTGAATATTATTCAAGTCACTATGTTTGGGGGATAATGTGTCACATACAGCAGGGAATAGCACAGGAGGGGAGGGAGACAGATCTTGGAGTTTGGGGTTTGGGCACTGGGTTAATGATAACAGCATCGACTAACTTTGGGAAGTCTGGCAGAGGGAAGCATTAGAAAGGATAATATTGGCTGGGTATGATGGCATGAGCCTGGAACCCCAGCACCCAGGAGACAGAAATAGGAAGAGCATGAATTACAGGCCAATATGAACTACAGAGTGAATTCAAGACCAGCCTGGGCTATTTGGCAAGACCCTGTCTCAAAACTAAGAACTTATAGTATTGCTGTGCTGGGCGTATAGCTTAATGGCAGAGGACTTGCCTAACATGTACTGGCCTTAAAGCCCTCCCAATTCACAAAACTGTTTGGGCTAGGTTGGTTTTGAAGGGCCTTTTAAACAGCCAGGAAGAACTAGGAAGCAGTTGTTTGGAATGGTCTGCACACTGGAGAAAGGATGAAATGTCCCTGGCATGCAGCAAGTGTAGAAAGCTGTGAGCACTCAGGGAGAAAAGATGAGCGCCTAGCATGGTGGAAAGGTTTGGCCACTGATAAGCCAAGAGTGTCCCACGATGGAAAGAGCAGTCAGAGACCAAAGCCCAGCAAGAAGTTCAGAGACACGTCTCCTCCCTGGGACAGTTCCAGTTCCTTAAATGGCCAGCACCTTAACGCAGTCTCTCTGGACATGGTGACTTCCTCCTGTAAATGCCAGTTATAAGGGAGGTTGAGTGACGTAGGAGGAAGGAGAGCTCAAGGCTAGCCTGGACTAATAACAAGACTGTGTCTCAAAGAACAAAAGAAGAGAAATAGAATCTTTTGTTCAATCTTCACAATAATTCCGTGTGATAAATTGTACAATCTCCATTTCGCAGATAAGGAGGCTCACAAGATCACACAGTCTGTGGAGTGGCAATGGCTGGGTGGACACGAAAAGCCAGGCTCTCCACCATAAAGGATAGGTAGACTTCAATGGGCCTGGCTGCCTTTTGTGTCTCACTTTCAATGTACTTCCTAAGGACTTTGTGTCTGGCTATAGGAAAATTTATCAAATGTGAGTCCACCAAGAGAGTGTTTCCCAGAAGAGGAGCAAAAAAATAATTGTGGGGTCAGACAGTAGTCCCTATAGAAGTGAGAAAGACAAAGCAGAGGCCAGGAGATCTATGCCTTTTGCCTTTAAGGGAGCAACAGCATGCAAATCATATTCAAAATAGCATGCAAATGATATGCAAATTGAAGTGGGAATGAGCATCTGTTATTTCTGATTCAACAGCTCAGGCACTTTTGGGTGAACCCTCCCCAGCTTTCTCCCAGGGTTGCCAGGGTCAGGAACCCCAAGAGGAGGGCTTGCTAAATGAACAGAAGTAGGCATGCCTGCCTCAAGGGCAGAAGGACTCTGGGTGGGAAAGGAAGCCCCACCCACTGTGTGGAGGTGAGTCATTTATTCACATATTCATCGACCAGTACTTGTAAATCACCTGCCCCTTGTGAGGGCCAAAGTAGAGGCAGGAGACAAATGGGAGGCTCACTGTTTCTAATGTCTAGATGCATCCTCTCTAGCAGGGGAAATAAACTGATAAAGTGTCTTCTAGATCTAAACCAAGCTTTCCCTACCTCAGCTCTGTGGATGTTTTCTCAGGCTTCATCATCTTTGCTTCCTGTGCCTTGTTGGCTGTTTAGCATCATCCTGGGTTCAACCCACTAGATAAATGACAGTAACAACCCCTGACCGGCGATAAACAAAAATGTCCACAGACATTGCCAAATGTGGAGGAGAGTGTAAAATCACCCTGACAACTACCATTCGAGCCTGGCATGGTAGTGCACACACGTCATCCCTTGGGAGTTAGGAGGATGTGGAGTTCAAGGTCATCCTCTGCTACATGGAGAGTTAGAGGCCAGCCTGGGCTACATAAGACCCTGACTCAAAAACAAAACAAAACACCATTCAGATATGGATGTTCGTGAACCCTTTGTGTGAATCAGCTTGGACCTCTGCAGCCAAGGATTTAGCTTTATGGGCTCACTGTTCATACTTTCATATTTGAACATTATAGAGAGCAAGCTTTCAAACTTCTCTTCTAGACAAACATGGCAGCACATACCTATAATCCTGACACTGGCCAGGTAGAGGCAGGAGGATTGCAAGTTTGAGGCCATGTGGTCTACATAGAGACTTTTTATTTAAAAAATTAAAAGTAAAAATAAAAAAAATCTTGGCTCAGTTGGTTGAATACTTACTTGTTCAATATGCACAAAGCCCTGGGTTCAAGTCCAGACATAGTATAAATCATATGCCTAGAATCCCAGCATTTCAGAGGTAGAGGTGAAAGGATCAGAAGTTCAGGGTCACCTTGGTTACATAGTCCCTTAGAGGTCAGCCAGGGCTGCATGAGACCCCATCTCAATAAAAATCAATTTTCCCCTTCTAATGCCTTTCTACGTAACATAACTTTGCCTTCATGGCCAGCCTATACTCTGCATGTTCTGGGATTCAGTCGAGTCACAGAGATTCTTGAGGAGCAATCAAGGTCACCCCCAAGCTAGATACCTTCCCACTGAGCCCCTTGGGTTTGTAAAGCTGCTTCTCAGTGCCTTCACTCTGTCCTGTGTCATCCAGTTGGCACTGGTAGGCCACAGGCTCTAAACTTGCCTCTGTAACCCTCCATTTGACAGCAGCTCCCAGGAGTTCAGAAAGTAGATTTTGCTAATCAGTGTTTTCCCAGTGGTACCCTGCCAAGCCCTGAAATCCTAAGGGACCTCTGGAAGCCCCCAGGGATGGTGGAGGGGAAGGTGAGAGCAGAGCCGCCCCAGCAGCTTAACCCTTGATGGCTTTATTTCTCTGAACTTCTGCATTCCATCCTTTGGACAAAAAGCCCCCAAAGGTGGTTGCAAACCACCGAGCTAGATGGGGAGTTATGAGTGGAGGAAGCCCCTCCTACAGGGAGTCTGCACTTTGTGTGGCATGGTGGTGCTGAGGTGGCTCTTTGGAGGCCCTCTTAGCTTCCTTCCCAGCTCCTGTCACTGGCAGGAACAGAAATGTGGACAAGAGACAGAACACCGTACCTAAAAGCCAAGAGCTCTGTGTATGTGTACCAAGAATGGGCAGGAGGAGCAGACCAAGCCTCCAGACTTCCACATCAGACCAAGATGCCCAGGACATCTTGTCCTTAACCAACTGCAACCTATGACAAAAGAGATCCATCATACTCAACTAATAGAAAGAGCCAAGGCTAAAAACCAGGAAGAACTTCCCAACTTAATACCCACGGGAAGGGCGGTTAGAGTAAATATGAACCTGTCTGGGGGTAGGATGCTGTCACAAGTGCAGACTGAAGGAGACTTACATCCACCCTCCACCCATACCCCTTCCTGCGCCCCCCAACTCCCACCCCACCCCAGGGCTGGGTCCCAGAATCCCTGAAATTCACAAGGGATGGAGCTGGATGTGGGGCCACACCCCATTCCACTCTGAGAACTCTCCTCTGTCCAGAGCCTGGCCAGGCACAGTGGGATGTGTGGGGATCTTGTTCCCCAGAGGCCTGGGAGATGAAGCCCATTCTCTCAGGCCATTGCACCCTCCAGACCCAGGCACAATCAGGCATTTCATGCCTCACAAGGGTCAGAATGAAAGGCCAATGTCTGTCTGCTCCCCGCCCCCCCTCTAGCTCCAGATTTTTCCATCTGCCCCTGGGTCAGGGCCTCGCCTTTCTTGCTCCTTCCCCTCTAGCCCCAAGTGTCCTTCACAGATTACTGGAAACAGAAGGATTGTCTTTAGTTCTCTGTGTGGCTGGCACTGTCCCTGGTCCCCAACATGCCAGGGAGGAAGCAAGATGCTGGTGGCCTCCTAGTCACACACAGGAACCCACACAGTTCAGGGATTCTGATGTTCCTCAGCATAGCACCAGCCAGTCCTCCTGATCCAGCCCTCTTCTCCCTGGACTGGTGTCTGCTCTGCGAGCCCTGAGGGCCCCATGGAAGTCTCAGGATTTTTTCCCACTAGAGATTTCCTTAACACTGAGACAACTAAGACCTGGTGGAGCCAAACTATCTCCATCATTGCAATGGGACACAAAGAAGGGGTGCTCTCTGGGTGGACTGCAAGAATGCATGTGCAATAAGGTCTCCCCATTGCCACCCTGCCACCCACCCCCAATGCTGAAGCCCCAACAAACAGCCAGAAACTGGTATCACTGTTCTCCGGGCCCCCAGACGTTGGTCCCATCGCCACTGCTGCCTGTAGGCAACCATTCCGGGGCCTGACATTCCGTCGGCTTCACACCACCTCCCAGAGCAC
Organism: Eospalax fontanierii; assembly: GCA_035773235.1. NCBI lineage: Eukaryota > Metazoa > Chordata > Mammalia > Rodentia > Spalacidae > Eospalax > Eospalax fontanierii. The sequence continues at coordinate 71,894,311 of CM069531.1, forward strand.
CCAGCCAGAAGCGCTTCCTGGATAAAATATTAAACATGCAGATCTGAGACAGCGCCTTAACAAGCGAGCGACAGACTGCACGACCACAGCCTGGCGATGGAGATGCACGCCGTCCGGGGGTGGGGGAAGTATATATAGACACAGACTTTGGATCTGTCTGCGCAATGTGCGCGAGGCTGAGCAGCGCTAGTGGAAAAGCACCACAGCAGCCTCCAGCTGGGGTGGCCTGAGGTCGGAGGCAGGAGCCTGGCCGGGGGGGAGGGTCAGAAGGAGCCCCTAAGTCAAGCTCAGAGTGGGGGTGACAAAAGCCCTTTGTGCTTGCGTTGTGTGCAGCAGGGCCTGCGGCTTAGGAGGCTGGTTAGAGGACTCAGGGAAGAAGAGCAGGACGCATGCAGAGGAGGAGGGACCTGGGGTGACAGGGAGCACACTTCAGCTCACCTGCAGCACAGGGTCGCTACCACAGTACCATGCGGGCCAGGGTGTCATGGACATCACATGGATGGGTCAGTTGGATTTGTTCCTCGGTCCAGGCTGACGTTAATTGACCATGGTGCTTCTCAAATGGGATTCCCAGGGATCTTGCTGATGATGCTGATTCTGACCCAAAAGTTCTAGGAGAGCCTATCTGTTTCCAGCAATCCACTTGATACGTGTGAGATCTAGCTTAGCCAGGGCTTAACGTCTGCTAGTCAGGAGAGTCTCAGGGAGTTCTGTCAGTGCCTGCACACAGAGCCCACAGGCATCTGAAAGTCTTGAAACCCAATGGGGTTCAGCCTGAGGAGAGGACCCCAGAGTGTATGTGACCCTGTGTGTGGCATCTGTCCACAGTGTCCAGCAGGTTAAGGGCTGAGGACCCTATGGTACCTACACTGTCTTGCATTGGTCTGGGAGTACCAGGCCAGAGTGACAGGGAACCCATAGAGACCACACTAAGATGAGCTCAGGGGGCCTGGAGTGACAAGGTGCCAAGCCCTGGGGATGATAACAGGGTTCTCATTCCATTTCAGAATATCATAGAGCACATTCGAGATCAGGCTGAAGGGAGTTCACTTCGAGAATGACTTGAAACCTGTAGTGGCCGCAGGAACCTGGACTGAGGGGAACCCACAAAAGACATCCCTTCTGGCTCAGGTGGCATAGAGCTCAAAACCAAGCCCCTGACCTAGAGTGGGCTGGCAGTCCAAGAGGGCCTGGGAAGTGGGGGTTCTTCTTGACCCCCAGGATGGGGAAGACAGGAAGACAAGGCTGCAGGAGGCTAGAGAGGGGAGGAGCAGGCCCCAGGGAGCCCGCCAGCTCCATGCTGCTGCAAGCTGTCTGCTGCTGTGGGCTGAGCGCTACTTGGCTGTGCCTGATGGAAGGTGCCGAGAGAAGGTGCTGTTGCTGCTGTGCCAGCTCAGACTGAGGAGGAAGTGGGAAGCAGAGGCAGGGTGGGCACAGGGCCCTGGCACGGGGAGAACAGGAAGCCTGGTGCCAGGAGAATCCACTCTCTTATCCAGGATGCTGACCTTCACGCTCCCAGCCCCGTTATGCCCATGGCACATGGGGCAAGTGGAATAAGGCTTACAGACTTCAAGTGAAAGGGTGTCCAGCACTGGAGGGACAGACAGCAGGCACTCTCTGTGTGGCTGGTGAACTCTCCTCCCAGAGGAGGGGGCCTTTGCCATGCCGCAGATGCCTGGGTAGTTGCCCCGACTCTGGGTGTCATTCCCCAGACACAAAGAAAAAGCAACTGGAGCAGCAGCTGGAGAAGTGACACAGCTTTGTCTTGACTAAGTCTTGTCCCTTCATCCATTAGTCAGATGCCTCCTCAGTCCTCATCCACACCTGAGGTCTACCTGCAGCTCTCCCTAGGCATGTGGGGGAGATGCGGTGGGGGAGGAGCCATTACTCTAACAGGTTTGAGGGCATTGGGCAGGTGGAACACCAGCCTTTTTTAAAAGGAAGAAGAGACTTTTAAAAAATATTTGTTTTGGACTAGAGAACTAGCTCAGTCGTTCAGAACACTTGTTGCTCTTCCAGAGGACCCAAGCTCAGTTCTCAGCAACCACATCAACATGGTGGCACACACCTTTAATTCCAGCACGGGGAAGGGAGAGGCAGGAGGATCTCTGTGAAATTAAGGCCAGCCTGGTCTACCTAGCAATTTCCAGGCCAGCTGAGACTACAGGGAGACCTTGCCTCAAAAAAAGCAAGCAAGCAAGCAAACAAACAAACAATAAATAAAATGGCCAGGAATGGTGATGCATACCTCCCAGCCCTTGGGACGTGGAGGCAGAGTATCAGGAGTTCAAAGCTAATCTTAGCTACACAGTGAGTTTTAGAGCAGACTAGGCTATATGAGACTCTATCTCAGAAAGAAAGAAACAAACAAAAATAGGGCCAGCAAGATGGCTCAGGTAGTAAAGGAACTTACCTCTATGCCTGACAATCTGAGTTTAATCCCCAAGAAACACACAGTAGAAGAGAACCAACTCCTTCAGGTTTTCCTCTGACTTCCACACATGCACTGTGGCACATGTGTCCTCTTACACAGATACACACAAATAAATGTAAAAAACAAAAACAAGGAGATGGAGAGTTGGCTTAGTGGTTAAGAGCACTAGCTACTGTTGTGGAGGAGCTGGGTTCAGTTCCCAGCACTCACACAGTGGCTAACAACCATCTGTAACTCCAGTTCCAGGGGATCCAACGCCCTCTTCTAAGTTCCATGGGTGCATCTACCTACATGCAGGCAATACACCCATACACATAAAATAAAAAATATAAATTTCAAAAGATAAATAAAATGTTAAAAATAAATTCTAAAAAAGGGGGGGCGTGGCTAGAGAGATGACTCAGCAACTAAGAACAGTGGCTCCTCTTCCAGAGGACCTGGTTTAGTTCCCAGCACCCACATAGTGACTAACAAGTCAAGTTAAATCCTTAAATCAAGTTCCATGGGATCTGACACCTTCTTCTGGCTTCCACAGGTACCAGACACACATGTGGTACACTTACATTCATGCAGGCAAAACACTCATATACTTCAAAATAAAATCTAAAATCATCTCCCTCTCGCCCCTGATGATGGACTCTGTCCCTCTGGATGTATAAGCCAAAATAAACCTTTTCTTCCCTAAAATAAAATAAAAATAAAATCTAAAATCTTAGCTGGGTGCACTAGCATACGTCATTAATCCCACTACCCAGGAGGCAGAGTATTGGAGGACCTTTGAGACATCATAGCAAGTTCCAGTCCAGTCTAGGTGAGCTCTTGTCTCAACCCCCAAAACATAAAATTAAAAAAAAAAAAAAAAAAAAAAAATTTTAAGACAAGCACGTAGTCACTTGCAAAGGGCAGAGGCTGGAGATCACTGCAAATTCAAAGCCAGCCTGGGCTACATATCAAGTTTCAGGCAAGCCAGGGTTATACAGGAAGAAAGCAAAAAGAAAGAAAATGAAAAAGAAAAAATACACTGCCATAAAGTATGTTTAGTTTCTACCTCTGGTTCCCCCGTGAAATTCCAGGTCAGTGGGGACTCTGCGGACACCACCACTTAGACTCCCCAGCTTTTTCCCATGTGCCTCTGTGCTGCTCCTAGGCACTGTGGTGATCTCATGACCTTCTGGTGACTGCCTGCTGGAGCATGCCAGCTAAACCCGGAAAGGGTAAAGCCAGGCGCGGAAGGCATGCAGCACTGCCCCCTGCAGCCCAGTGGTAGGAATGCAGCTGTGAGGCCACACCTGACTGCAAGGTGGGGAAGGGGCGGCTTGGACAGTCCTAGAGCACTGGTGCTGATGGACAAGATCCCCCGGGGCACGGGGAGCTGCATCTCTCCTTGCTCCCTGGACACAATGATGTCATCAGGGTTTTGTTTTCGGCCCCTCTGCTCTCTTCACACATCCCTGGCAGTTTATTATTTTTCCGGTGGGTGGGTTTGCCTAGTTCTGTCCTGAGGGTTCCCAGCTACCTCCCAGGACCTAGATTTCCCTCTAGAAGCCGTCCCACCTAGGCATGGGAGCGTATGCTTATAATCCCAGAACTTAGGAAGCCGAAACAGGAGGATCAGGAATTCAAGGCTAGCCTCAGCTGAATAGCAACTTCTAGGCCAGACTTGTCTCAACAAACGAAAGCCTCATCCGGGAATCCATCTTTGAACCCCGTTCTTCCATGAGGTCCATTGTGGCCCCAACCCCAGCAGTTCCATCTCCACCCTTGTCACCTGAACTAATCTGCTTTGCTGTCTCCCTCTGAGATGGTAAGCTCCTGGGCACTACTCATTTCTCATGCCTACCCCTTAGCTGGGTGTCCAGAACCTTCAAGCCTTGAAACACTTACCTCCTTTTATCTCTCTTTGATGTTCCTTTCAATTCCTTAAACGCTGTGCCCATACTTGATACATAAAGCCCAGTCCTGAGGCTGAGGATGTAGCTCAGTTAGCAGAGTGTTGTGCAGCATACACTAAGCCTCGGGTTCAATCTCCATTACCTAATAATCTCAATACTCAGGAGGTAGAGGCAGGAAGATCAAGAGTTCAAAGCTGGCGCTGGCTGGAGAGGCGGCTCAACAGTTAAGAGCACTGGCTGCTCTTGCAGAGGACCTGGGTTCAGTTACCAGCACCCACTGGCTGCTAATGACCTTCCATAAAGCCCAGTTCCGGGCTCCAACACCCTCTTATGGCCTCTATGGCACTGTACAACATCAGTGTACTTACACATATACAGGCAAAACATTCATATACATAAAATAAAAATAAATAAATAGATAGATAGTTCAAGGTCATCCTCAGCTACATAGAGAATTGGAGGCCAGCCTGGGGCCTGTCTTGCTATGCAACCATGAGGACCTGCGTTCAGATCCAGCAACCACATAATAAGCTGGTCATGGTCTCCCTCATCCCTGTAATCCCAGCACCAGGGGACGGGGCAGAGACAGGATTTGCTGTTTGCCAGCTTAGCCAAAAGCATGAACTCTAGGTTTAAGCGAGAGATCTGCTCTCTGAGGAGAGTGATAGAGGACACCCAAAACCCTCTGCTGACACCTGCATACAATCACCCATGTGCACACACACACACACACAAACACACACACACACATACATTTACACATTTACCACACTCACACAATAAACAGATAAGCAAACAAACCTTGGAAACAATCCAAGTTCCTGACAGCAGGACATAACACTGGAGACCATGCAAATGAAAAGATGTCACGTAGCACAAGAATTAATCACAGCTTCACTTTGCACCACTGGGTGACAGGGGCCAAAATGGTGGGGAGACGGACTGGAACACTAGGGAGAAATGTGTTCCGAGGTCTGGTTGGGGACCACACGGTGTGGACAGAGGTAAACGTTGATCAAGCTGAATGTGATGAACTTTGTGCATTTTGGGTGGCCTTGTCTCTCTTTATTTACTTTTGCTGTTTACTGTGGTTCTAGAGGTTGAAGCCAGGACCTCAATCACACCTACCTCAGCTCCCTCTATTTTTTAAGTGCTCTGATTTACAATAAATCATCACGGGTGATATTCTAGTTTGCCTTCTGTGGCTGTGATAAAAGCAACTTGGCGAGGAAAGGGTTTATTTCATCTCACACTTTCAGGTCATGGTCCATCATTGAAGGAAGCCCGGCAGGCGTTCAAGCAGGAACTGAGTCAGAGATCCTGGAGAAATGCTGCTTATTGGCTCATTCCTGCCTCATGCTCAGCTAGCTGACTTCTACAGCCCAAGCTCGTCTCCTAGGGATGGTGTCACCCACAGTGGGCTGGGGCCTCCCACATCAATCATCAACCGAGGTAAGCTGTCACAGACAGGGCCACAGGCCAATCTGACCTGGAAAATTCTTCAGTAGAGGTTCCCTGCTTTTCCTCTGCCTGGTACCCCTGAGCAGGCTCTATGTCTCTGTGTCTCTGGCACAGAGTTGTGACTTCTGTATGTTGGTGGGAGGTGACCCACTTCAGAACTGGTTGCCGCTAGGCTGGTGAAACATGGTAGTATTGTGAACAAGAAGAGGACTGTACTGGGGCCAGTGAGATAGCTCACCGGCTATACAAAATCCTAGCAACCTGAGTTCAATCCCTGGAAACCACATAAAGGTGGAAGGAGAGAGAACCAACTTCACAACATTTTTCTCTGACCGCCACAGGTATCCCATGGCATGCTTGTGCACACACGCAAACACACATGCACAGTGCACACGCATACAATAAGAAAAAGAGTTCTTCATTAATTACTTTTCTCACTGCTATGACAAAATATTTGACAAAAGCAACTTAAGGAAGAAAGGGTTTATTCTGGCTCACAGTCTGGGGGTACGGTCCCTTATGGCAGGGGCCTGGTGGAGGGAGTATGAGGTGTCTGGTCGTATTTCCTCAGGGGGCGGAGAGCAATGAATGCTGGTGTTCAGCTTTCTCTTTTCTCTCTCTTTCTTTAGAAAGTTTGTATGTATGTGGCTGGAGAGATGGCTCAATGGTTAAGAGCACTGGCTGCTCTCGCAGAAGACTGGGAATCCCAGCACCCACATGGCAATTAACAACTATTTGTAACTCCAGCATCAGGGGATCCAATGGCCTCTTCTGTCCTCCAAGGACATCACATGACATGGGTGCACTTACACACATGCAGGCATAGCACTCATACAGAAAATGAAAATAAATTTTCAAAAATTAAGGTTTGTATTTATGCACAAGGTTTGTATGTGTGCACAAGCATGCCATGGGATACCTGTGGTGTGGGGGCATATACCTCTAATTCCAGCACTCCAGAGGCAAAGACAGACAGATCTCTGTAAGATCGAGGCCAGCCTGGTCTTCTTAGGAAGTTCCAAGTCTGCTGAGGCTACAAGGAGACCTTGTGTCAAAAACACAAAAAAAATTTGTTGTATTTATAAGTGTCTGTGTGTGTATGTGTATGTGTGTGTGTATGAGTGAGTGAGTGTGTGTGTGTGTAGGTCAGAGGACAACCTTATATAGATTGGTTCTGGGGACTGAACACAAGTTCATCAAGCAATGCCATTATACACTGAGCCATCTCATCACTTTTCTTTTTTTATTCAACCCAGATCTCAGCCTATGGGCACCGAGTCTTTCCTCCTCGGGTAACTTCTCTGGAAATACTCTCGCAGACACAGCCAGGAGTGTGTCTCCTAGGCGATTCCAAATCCAGTCAAGTTGATAGTGATTAACCCTCTTAAAAATTGCTATTGAGTAGCAATGTGGCTTAATCTCTGATGAGCCTCAGCTGCCTAACCTGCACTTGACATCTGCCTTAAGTTCCAGTGTGTAGAGGCCATATAAGTCACTGTCACTACTGTTGCACAGGACCTAGTCTAGTGGCCAGCACTGGAAGGCACCCAGTTGCTTAGGAGGATTAATTTCTTTGCCACCCGCTAATCTGCAGCCAGCAGTCCTTTGGTGCTAGCAGACAGTGGCCTCTAGTGGAACAATTCCAGAACTGCACCCTGGCCAAACTCGGCTGTACCATCCCTTCTATACCCACTCACAATCAGCGTCACATAAGCATTTATTCGCTGCCTTTTGTATACGCAGCCCAAACCCAAGATCTAGAATAAATGAAGCAAGAGATACAAGACAACCAGACAGGAGTGTGAGAAAACTATCACAAATGGTTATAGCTTTGTCATTAATGCCCAGCTTTAAAAAAAAAAAAAAAAATTCGTGTGTGTAACTGTGTGTAAGGGTCTGAGGACAAGTTGCAGGAGTTGCTTTCTCCTTCCACCATGTGGGACTGAGCTCAGGTCCTCAGGCCTGCTGGCAAGTGCCTTTATCCACTGAGCCATCTCGCTGGCCCAGCCCCAGCTCTTTATCTTAAACTATAAACACTGTGTAGGGGACTGGCCAAGCTGAGTAATGTCTTTCCCACAAGCTTTTGCAACAACAGGAGTGATTCTGAAATAGTGTTACATGTCAGAGACGCTCAGGGACAAAAACATGAAATAAAATCTTTGGTCAGAGGTTTCAGGTGGTAATGCTGAGGCCCAGACAGGGTAATCCAATCAGCTAGAGTTGCCCAGCATGTCTGTGGAGAGCCCACCCCCTAAAGAGGGGATCATATCTCCCTTTCTCAGGCCATTACAGGAATCTCCTACATTGAGGAACACCCAGCCTGAGCCAGGCTCTCCACAGAGAGGGGAAAGGGCATCTGTCCCCAGAGCCCAATTTCCCTCCACCCTGCACTGGCCTCCCCCTAACAAAGGACTGAGAAGAGTCTAGGACCAGTGAGACAGCTCAACAAATAAAGCACTTGCTACGCAAGCACAAGGACCTGAGTTCTATACTTGGAACCCACATAAAGGAGGAAGGAGAGAACCAACTCCACAGAGTTATTCTCAGACCTACATACACACACAGACACACAGGCAGAGAGAGAGAGAGACTAAAATAAAATAATTTTTTAAAAAGGAGAGTCAAGGCCAAGTGTGGTGGTGAACACCTTGAATTCAAGCACTCAAGAAACAGACGGATGGACCTCTGTGAGACTGGGGCCAGCCTGAACTACACAGCGAGTTCCAGTCCAGTTTGGGCTATAGGGAGACCCTGCCTCAAAGAAAGAGAGAGTGATGTGGTATAGATCACATTTAGCTGGAGAATTAATGTAGTATAGATCACACATTTAACCAGGGAACTGAAAGTTCTATGGAAAAGATGTCTCCAAATGGGCTTTGAAGAATGAAGGTAAAGGAAGGGGTGGGTGTATAAGGAAGGAAGTCTATTCCGGTTTGGTAGATCCCACTGTGCATAAAGGAGTCCGGGCTGGACAGGAGGTTCAAGGCCAAACAACACAAAGGCCCAAATGACAAGCCAAGGAGGTTGTATTTAGTAAAGCCAGGGGACCCACTGAGTAAGAAGGTAAGGAGAACTTATAGGAAAGGGCTTGGAGAAAACACACATCCAGACTAGGGAGGGAGCTACTGCATCAGTCCAGACTGCAGGCAGCAGGCGTGGATGTAAGAGGTGCAGGGAGGCAGTGGGCATGGTGCTGCACCCTATAATCCCAGTACTTGGGAGACTGGGACAGGAAGATCTTTAGTTCTAAGCAAGGTAAGATTACACTGAGACCCATCAAAGAAGGGAGGGAGGGAGGGAGAGACGGAAGGAGGGAGGGGGAGGAGGAGGAGGAGGAGGAGGAGGAGAGAGAGAGAGAGAGAGAGAGAGAGAGATCTTGGGAGGTGAGGAGGGGTTTGGAACTAGAAGAACTGGGGTTATGAGGAGCTGCCCTGAATTCAAGGCACCAGGTCAAAGGTGATACAGAAAACCAGGACAGAGACGTGTATCAGAACTGTCTGGTCAGAGGAAGGGACTTTAGGGAGAGGAGGTGCCGGTGTCCACTTGATAGGAAACTGTAGTTCAGAGGAGGAGCTCAGGGAGGAAAGAAAGAGACAGGAGTCCTGGTGGGTGGCAGCAGGTGACAGGTGCCACTGTACATCAGGCTTTTCCCCTTTTCAAGGCTTCCTGAGAAGGTAGGGAAGAGAACCAGGCCAGCTTTGGGAGTGGTCGAGCAGGAGCAGAGGCCACAGAGAAGCCAGAGCTGGAAGCAGGGAGCAGCTCTTGGATATGTGGGTGGGGCTGTCACGGAGATGCTGGCAAAGTAGTTTCAGCAGCAGCAGTCAGGCTGCGAAGACTTAAGGGACAAGGGGCAGGGGACCTGGGGGCAACTGAGAATACCAGAAGGGAAGAGGTGAGAAGCAGGGAGGACAGTGTGGGACCCTACAGAGACTATAGGGAAGGGAAAAAAGAAACCCAGGGGCCCTAGTGTGAAAACCCTGGGAAAGGAAAGGAAGACCACTCTTAAGAGTCCTTGCTAGGGAGCTGGAAGTGGTGATAGAGCACTCAAGAGGCAGGATGCAGGATGATCAGAAGTTCAGGGCAGCTTTGGCTATATAGTGAGTCAGCCTGGGCTACATGAACCCCTGTCTCAAAGAAAGAAAGACTTTGCTAGAAACCAAGACCTCTGATCTTGTCACCCCTGACAAACTAGAGGAGAAAGGACATGTGGGGAGCTCCCGCTCATTTCTCCTGTCCCTCATGGGGGTTCTGGTACACTGGCCAAGAGAAAGACATTCCTCTAACCTCAGGGCCAGCCTGGGGAAAGCAAGGGACCTTTCTCCCCAAGGCTACCCCTATAAGGAACTGTGGCCCTACCTGAGGAGGATGCGTGCATCCCAATCCCAATGCACGTTCCATCGTGGGCCCTCAACAACTTTCTTTTTCTGGGACTGTTCTATAGTGGGCTGCATGGTAGAGTCCCCAAAGACGTGTTCTAACCCCAGCTTTCTAGAACTGTGAGTGACCTTACTTAGAAAAGGGATCTTTCCAGGAGCAGTGGTGTGTGCTTAGAATTCTAGCACTTAGGAAGCAGAGGCAGGACGGTCACAGCAAGTTTGAGTCCAATCTAGTCTACATAATAGAGGGCTATTATGTAGTCAGCCAGAGTTATATAGCTAGATTCTTTCTCAAAATAAGAAGAGGAGAGATGGAGAAAGTCTTAAATGAAAGCTGTTAAACTGAGTCAACCTAGGATACTGGGTGGACTCTAAAATCAATGATAAATGTCCTTATGAAGGGAGAGGGCCTGTGAGGGCAAGGCAGGGGACGCCTGGGGCCACTAGAAGCTAGAAGGTAAGGAAGGCACTCTCCCCTAGAGCCTTCAGGAACAGCACAGCCCTGCTGCTGTCTCTTCATCCTGACCTGCTCAGTATGAGCAGAAATCCGTTTTAAAACCATTTCTTATGTGCCGTCGCCGTGGTAGATCCCTGCTCTGAAAAATGTCTAGAAGATTCTAGAGATCCTTGGAGCTCTGAGAGTCTAAAAACTAAACCTTGTTCTGAGGGAGTTCTAGGTCTGACCAAAAGGTGTCAGGTGAAGGATAAACCCTTCCACTGGGGGGAAGCGAGCCACGCCACCCCGTCCCTGCCCCTCAGAAAAGGGGTCTCTCACGTCTTGTGCTCCTTCTTCCTCTGCCCAGAGCTGACGTTTGCCCCCAGCTCCAGGGGGGTTGAAAAGTACAAAGTCCATTCCAGGACTCCACCAAACTTCACACTCTTTCCACAAACCAGGAGTTCACTTTCCCAGTTTCTCCCTGTAGTCGCCCCCTCTTCATGATCTGCCCTCCTCCCTCTCCAGTTCCATCCAGTCCGGGGGCGGCAGGAGGACAGACCCCCAGCAGTCCCGCCGGTGGAACGGAAAGCACTCTCTTCCCTCCTTTCCTCTCTCCAGGTCACAGCTGGAAGGGGGGAAGGGAGGTCAGCAGGGTTCATAAAGGCCAGATGTTGAAGAAAAAGAGCTGAATCCCCCACCCATCCCATCCCCAACCTCCCCCCACCCATCCCATCCGCAACCCCCAAGAAAAATGAAAGGAGACAGCTTTGAAAACACACTTTTGAATCCAAAAGTTTTTCTTAAGAATCTGCTCTATGCAAACAATAACTTTTTACAAAGCATTTTCACAGAAAAGGAGACCAGTCCTTCCCCAGTGTCACATGTGGGAATTTGTTCCTCCCTCGCCCCAAAATGGGGGGCAAAGGGGCACTACTCATTTGTGCAGGGCAGGCAGACAGGCTCAAGAGTGCCTAAGCCACTGGCAGATCTGAAAGCACAACTGCCCTGCTCACCTCACCCATCCTTGGATCAGATCTCCCTTCGTGGAGGAGGAAGCCATTCCACTCCTCCGACTCAAGGAGTCCTGGCTGGGGCGTGGTTGAGGCCTATCTCCTTTCTGCCTGCAAAACAGAACCTCTGACCCCAAACCTAATCCCCAGGCCCTGCCCCCATTCGGATCCATCAGATCCCTGACAACTCCCAAAATGCCTGAGGCTAGAAAAAGCTGAAGGTAGCCCAGCCCAGGTTCCCACCAAACCCCAGGAGGCCCTTGAGGCCAAGAACCCTTTCATTTACTCCTCTGCAGAATGTTTTGTTCCCAGGATTCAAGGGGGCTGAGTGTGGGTGTCCAGAAACAGGACTCAGACTGGAGCCCTCCACCCACTCCTATCCATAAATCGGTGGAGAAGACCTCGAAAGACTGCTTGTTTGGTCTGATTTTGATTTCTTCCATCTTCCATTACTTTGCTGGGGAGTTTCTGGTCCCTTCTCCAGGTAAAGCCAGCCTTGGAGAGGGTAAGAATCCCTCAGCCCTCCTCCTCTGAGTATTCGAACACTGGGGGAGAGGTTCTCTTTCACCCATCATACCTTAATGGTTAAGGGAAACTCCAAAAGTGGACAAACGAGAAAGTTTGATAGCTGAGACTGAAGCTCTAGCCAATAGGGGGAATCACCTGAACTTGGGTGTGGAGGGACTAGGAAAAGAAAAGGAAGGGGTTGATCTGTCCTTCCATTAGGGCTCCAAGGATGCCAGGAGGCTCAAGGGAGTGAAGGGTTAAAAGGCCTGAGCAGTGGGGGTGGGAGATAACCCCGGGGAGCTGCCAATCACCTTCCTAACACACAACCCCCACGGCCCCAAGCTGGCCCTCAAGACACAGTTTGTCCATCACCAAGGTCCCTCTGTCCCTTTTTTTAGTCTTTGAGCCTTGCTTCCCTGGGCTGCAAGGCCCTGCCCAGGAGAGCTGTCTGTGATGGAGAAACTGGAATCCGCGTCATGCATCTTTCTGCAGTTACGTCTATTTCCTCTGACGCCAGCCCCGGGTGCTTCTGCAAAGATGAGTTAGAGGGAACATCACCTCGACGTCTCAGGTGCTTAAAGATCACTGTCAGTTGGGACCCACAGTCCATAAATCGCAAAGGAAGAGAACAAATGTGAGAAACGAGACTCTCTTCCGGAGCTCTCGCTTGGAGCCCGCAGTTTGCCCGTGGCCCCAACTTTCCTTCTTGGAAGAAGAGGTCCCAGCTCACAGTTCTTGCAAGTTGACCCACCAGGATTTGAGGCCCGGAGGTTCAGGGACAGCGGGCCCTCCCATCTGCCACCTCCACAGCGGATGGGCAGGCGGCGGCTTAGCGTCTCCCTGGAGGCGAAGCGAGGATGCCGGCCCTAAGTCTCCGTCTTCCTCCACCACCAGGGCCGGGGGACAGGGGAAGCAGTCGAGGAGGCTAAAGGTGCTGGTGGTGGGGAGCGTCGGGGCAGGGCGGCGGGGCTGCACGCTCCGCGGGGGCGGTGCGGGCCGCCGGCGTTTCTTGGCGGCTCCCCGGGCTTTGGCTGGCAGCCGATCGGGGCCCCGGCGCAAACTCGGAGTGTCCAAGGCGAAGCCCTTCGCGTAACACCAAAGTTTCGAGCGGCGGATCAGGCGATTGAAATGTTCCTGGCGGAGATCGCCGAGAGCGGCTGGAGCTGCGGCAGCCGTCGAGGGGCTAACCGCTGAAGCCTCCTGGGCGCCGGGCGGGAGGTTCCCATCGGCTGCGGCCGCCTGGTCCGGTGGAGGCTGCTCGGAAACCGCGGGCTCCGGGGAGAGGCCCACAGGTGGCGGCGGAAGCCGGGAACCGAGCTGCAGAGGGGAGCTGCTGGCTGCATCAGGCTGGGACTGGAAACCCGGGGCTGGCCTGGGCGGAGACGAGGCGGAGTTGGTCGGAGATTCCCGAGGACGCCGGGACGCAGGGCAGCGGCCGCGAGGTGCGCAGGAGCCAGCGCCGAAGTGCGGGAAACTGCCTCCGCCCTCTTCTTCCTCTCCGCCGCCCGGGCACACCGCGACGTCGGCATCCTCGCGGGCCGAGGAGCTCGGGTCGCTGAACAGGCCGGCCTGTCCCCCGAGGTGCTTCAGGCCATCCGCGGCCCAGTCGCCGGTGCACGGAGAGGCCCGGGAACCCAGCTGCACGCCGGACCCCAGGCCCAGGGCGGATGCCCGGGGTTTGGCAAGGGCGCAGAAGGCGAGGGCACGCAGGCACAGCGGAGAGAACTCCTGGGACCCCCGACGCGGCTTCCGGGGCGTGGGCGAGCAGGGAGACCCCCGCGGAGACGCGGGCATCGCCAGGCGGGGAGGGGGACACAGAGTCTCCATGGAGCAGCCTCGGGGGGCGCCCACTGCGGGGGCCCTGGTCCAAACGGCGGGATGCCCCGGCTGCCCGAAGAGCCCACGGGCCAGGGGAACATCGCCCCCCGTCGACGGGGAGGTCTGTGCTCACGGGCGCCCAGGGCCGCCGCGGCGTTCTGGGTCCCTCCGCGATCTGGTCCCGAGGCCCTCCCGGCGGCCGGACTCCTGGGTCCCCGCGAGTCCCGGGCGCGATTGGTCGCGCTTCCTGCCGCCGCGTTCCCGGCGCAGCGCCCGGCGTAAGCCCCTCTCCAGCCGCCCGAAACGCCCAGGCGGGGGCAAACAAAGCGGCCGGCGGCCGCGGGAGGCGGGAAGGACCCCGGCCCGGCACCCGGTGCCCGGGCCCAGGCGGCGGGGAGGGCGCCTTCCGCCCTCTCGGCTTCTTTCTTCCCCGCTGGCTCCCGGAGACCGCGTTATAGAGAACTGCCCCCTCGCTGCCCCAATACCAGCGCCGCGGCGGCGAGCCCGCCGCTGATTGGACGCCTCCTTCCGTGACGTCACTCCGGCCCCACCCCTCCGGCGGCACCGCCCCCGTCCCCATTCCGCACACAGACACACACACGTGGACCCGGCGCGGCGCTTCTGGGAGGGAGGGAAGGAAGGAACGTTGCGCGGGTGGGATCGCGAGGGGCCAGATGCGCCGCTTCACGTGGCCCGGCGGCGTCCTGGTGGCATTTTTAGTCGCCGCAGATCCAACCACCCGTCGTCCCCCCCCATTCCCGTAGCAGTCACCGTTTTCCTTATCTGTAAAAAGGGAAAGTTCGCATCTGCCCTCCTGGAGCTAATGGAGCTCTATGAATCAACAGCGATGAATATCTACAAGTGTTGAGGGGAAAGATGAAATGGGGCGTTGCTGGAGTCCTTTCTGCAGCAAGGACTCTTTCCTATGGGAGTGCTGTAGTCTTAATTCTCTGCTCAAGGCCTGGCACACAGTGGACTCAAAAAAAGTTTGTAGAATGAGTGTTTGAGGAACTGGTATGTGTGTGCAAGATGCATAAAGGAAAAAAAAATAATCGGAGGAGGGGAGTTTTATTACACCCACGGAAGACGATAAACGGGTTTTCTTGCTACTTGTTTCTTTTTCTCTGATGCAATATCTAAATACCCCCACCTCTTAACGGAATTCTAAAGAACTGGCTGTATCCAGAGCCCCTCAAATCCCAGGATTCTGCCCTCTGAGTCTGGAGCTGCCAAAGCCGATTGAAGAGGCCAAAGGAGACAGATTTACTGAACCCCCAAAGAAAAAGTGAATTCCCACCAAATACTCTGATACTGCACACACCCCTCATATCTTCAGTTCCTTTGTAGCTTACTCTTGTATGAAAGTTTGTGAAGGAGCTTATTCCTTATTGTCTGTCTCTCAGTCCACCGTAAGCTAAAGCCCCAGCTGCACAGAAGAGCCCCCCTCCCCGCCCCGCCCCAGCCAGCAGGACTGTCTTGTGTTTTTTTTGTTGTTTTGAAACAGGGTCTCCCATAACACAAGCTGGCCTGAAACTCCCTATGTAGACCAGGCTAGCTTCCATCTCAGAGATCTGCCTGCCTCTGCCTCCCGAATTCTGGGGTCAAAGGCATGTGCCAGCACACCCAGCGGAACATTCTTTTGATCACTGCTACATCCCTGCTGCTCAAACTGCTCAATAAATACTTTCAAATAAATAAGTGAATGAAGGAATCCCTAGGAGACCTCTCTGCTCTCACCATCTCACTACATAACCCTGGCTGGCTGGGATCTCACAGAGATTCACCTACCTCTGCCTCCTGAATGCTGGGATTAAAGGCCTGTGCCAACATACCTGGTTTGAAATATTTCTCTTCATTAAAGAAAAGAGAGCAGGGTGTGGTGGTTCACACCTTTAATCCCAGCACTCTTGAAGGTTGAGGCAGGCAGATCTCTGTGAGATCCAGGCCAGCCTGGGCTACATAGCAAGTTCTAGCTGGTGCTACAGGGAAACCCTGTCTCAAAAAGACCCTCCTCCCCCAAAAGAGCATTTAACTGCTCTTACAGGGTACTTGGGTTTGGTTCCCATCACCCATATCAATTGTGTCACAACCTCCAGTAAGTCCAGTTCTCCCTGGAACTCAATGTTCACTGGCCTCTATGGTACACATAAATTCATGCAGGCACGCATACAGACACTACATTTAAAAAATAAATATGGGCTGGAGAGATGGCACAGTGACTGAAAGTGCTTGCTGTGCTTGCTGAGGACCAGCGTTCAGCTCCCAGCATCAGAGATCTGTAATTCCAGCCCAGTGTGGTGGCACACCCCTTTAATCCCAGCACTCAGGAAGCAGAGGCAAGGGGATCTTTGTGAATTCAAGGCCAGCCTGGTCTACATAGTGAGCTCCAGGTCAGCTGGAGGCCCTGTCTCAAAAAGAAAAAAAAAAAAATCTGTAATTCTAGCTCCAGAGGATCTGACACTTTCTGGCCTCCTTCAGCACCTGCACACAGGTGCACACACACACATGCACACATCTTAAAAAATAAATCTTAAAAAATACATTCATTTAAAAAAAAGTTGTTAGGATACAACAGCTTCCTATCTGCAGAAGTACAAAAGGTCGGTGTGGTGGGTAGAGTAGGAGTAGAAAGAGGCTGGGGGTACAGAATGATCGCCTCTTCTCCCCCTCCCTCTCCCTTTCTCTACCTTATTGACAGGATCTCACTGTGTACCCCAGGCTGGCCTGGAACTCCATCCTCCTACCTCAACTTCCCAAGCCAGCTCCCAGACATCTCAGTCACAGAGGCTAGAGAAGAGGGGGAGTTGGATGCCTCTCCCATTAAGCCAACAAAATTTGATAAGGCTGCAACTCTCCTCCCTAGCGTAGATCATCCTCCTGGTACTTTCCTCTGGGAGGAGGGGGGTCCGTTGTGTCGCATGTCAGGAACCCTGGAGGCTACCTTCCCACCCTGGTGATCTGACAGCACCCAGGGATCTGCCCTCGTCATGACAGCTGCCTTGGAGTGCAGCTCTTTTCTGCACAGGAATCCTGGGCTGTGTGTGTGTAGCATTAAACCCGGTCCTTCCACAGGCCCCACTTTAGGGCTTTACCTTGGGCCTCTGCCAAGGGTAGTGTGTATGTCGGGAGGGACCACCCATCCTATCCCTTCCCTCCCAGATGTTACTTGATGTCATTTAGGAAAACAATGTCCCTATTGTCACACTGCTGGGAGGGCAAGGATGAGGGGTGCTAGCTGCATCCTTTGTCCTGTTACAAAAACCCAGCATAAGCCTACAGCTTCAGCACTCTCTCCTTTCTTTCTCTGGAGTCTCTCACATTTGCAGCCCGGTACCCAGCACACTGTGAATTTCTGTGTGAATAAATGAGTGACTATTACATAACAATGCAGATCAAGGGCCTTTTCCTTCTCCCGCTCCAAAAGCTGGCAGCTCCTCAAATCTGAGTTTAGAGCCTCCATAAGGGGTCAGGGCTGGTATGAGTCCCATCCTGGAGGAGAAATCCCCTTCACTTCCACTTTCTTTCCTCTTCCTTTTCTAGGCCATCACACAGTACACCCCGAAGACACCGAAGCTGTAGGAGTCATGGGAGTAATGGCCTGGGGTCGAGGAGCCATTTTTTTCAGAGGGCTTAATTAAGGGCACCTGTTCAGCCCCATGGCAGGGTGACTAGACACTTTCTCTCAGCGTCCCTCTCGCTGAAAAGGAATAACGGTGGCTTTTTCACAACAAGGTCTGCAAGGTTGAAACGAAGTGCGGGTCACCATCATTCACATGGCCCGGCCGAGATGCTGCAATTCTCAGAGTGAACAGTAGAGGACACTTGTTCACATCCTCAGCCTACCAAACGTCGGGTAGCTGCCTTCCCCCACAGAGACAAGGTTGAGTGCTGGGTCTCATCTGACATCTCCATCCAAGGGACAGAAGGGAAAGGAAGAATGCTGGGCTCAGCCCAGAAGGCAGTCCTCCTTCCTTGCCCATTTCATTCTCACTGTGTCTAAGGGTTTTTTTTTCCCTTTTTTTGTTGAATTTTTGTGATTTTCATACAGTATATTTTGACTAAATTTAAATCCCCTCCCCATCTGCACCCCTGTCTACTAACCCTGCCATGTACATATGTACATATATATACAAATTTATAAAGACCTATAGAGTCAAATTTTGTGTCCCCAAATGTCCTTCACTGTGGATCCATCCACTGGAGCCTTTTAACTTACCAAGAGTTCCGCCCTTAAAAGAGAATGGCTCTCCCTTTCTCAGCTGCTGCCAGCTTCCCAATCTCTCCTCAGGTAAAGCTGGGGTTTCTTTCTTTTCTAATTAAAATTTTAATTGAAGTTTCATACACCACATCTTCATCATATTTAGATCCTCTACCTGCACATCCCTTTTATAACCCCCTACCAAATTTTTGAGAGCCTGGTTTATGTCCCCAAATGGCCTTCTGTTTCAGTTCATCCACTAGAGCCTGGTCAACCTACTAAGAGTCTCTCACTCTTAAACAGAACTGAATCTCTCCTTCCCAATAGTCACCAGTTGTCAGTAGTTCCTCTGTAGAAAGATTTTTTCTGCCAACTTTGACGTCCTGAGTTCAATCTCCAGGACCCACATGGTGAAAAGAGAGAATGGGCTCCTGCAAGTTGAAGTTGTTCTCTGACATCCACAGGAGCACTGAGACACACACAAAATAAATAAATAAATAAATAAATAAATAAATAATTTTTTTTTAAGTCAGAGGTTTCTTATCCACTTTCTCATGTCTATACTGGAGTTTTGTCTGGCTTGAGCTTACATGGGACTTGTGCATGCTGTCATCATTACTGTGAGTTCATTCTGGAAAACTCTGTTTCCTTGTGGGTCATCCACAACCTCTGGCTCTTACAATCTTTCTGCCCCTTTTCCACAATGATTTTTGAGCCTCGGGAGGTAGAAGTTTGATACAGGTATCCAGTTCAGGGATAAGCACGCTACGGTCCTTTATTCTCTGCCTGCTGGCCAGTTATGGATTTCTGTGTTAATCACACCCTCATGTATAAGGAGGCTTCTCTGCTGAGAGTTGATGCATTAATCTATGGGTATAACAATAAGATATTAGGAGTTGCTTTAATATTGTATCTATTTAACAGAATAATAGCATTAGGCTCTCATCTGTGTATGGCCTGTGAACTGTCTAGACACGTTTCTAGGCTTGATATCAGTGTCAGATATGGGCTCTGTCTAATGAAGTATACCTTAAATTCAATTAGAAAGTGATTGGTTACCCCCATAAATTCATGTCTCTATTGCACCAGAAATCATATCCTGCCAGGCCAGGTGTTCAAAGATTTTGAAGTAAGGGGTCCTTCCTGGTTGGGCTGTTCCAGTACCAGAAGGGACTGCAAGTTCTCTGGCCATCCAGCCCCACAGACCTTCCTAGCATTTTGTACTTACCAGACTCTCAGCACTCTGCCATTTGTTCCCTGTAGCAATCTTCTAACTTAGATATAAATTTTATTTGTTTTGTGAAGCCATCTCTAGATGTATCCAAGGCAGGCTATGTACTCCAGATTCTCCTGGTCAGAGCCTCCAAAGTAGTTAGGATTATAGGTGTATGCCACCATGTACACACTATTATGCGTTTGTGTAAGTGTACATATGTGTTAGTACAGTTACAGTTACATGTAAATGTGTGTGCACATGTGTTGAAGCCAGCGGTCAACCTCGTATATTGTTCTTGAAGAGGCGACCACCTTGGTTTTTGAGACAAGGTCTTTCACTGGGACCTGGGGCTCCAGGATTAGGCAAGAATAGCTGATCACCGAGCCCCAGGGATCCACCTGTCCTACCTCCCCTGCACTAGGATTACAACCCCAAGGCACCACACCTGGCTTTGTGTGTGTGTGTGTGTGTGTGTGCGCGCGCGCGCCACAGTGCACATGCTGAGATCAGAGAACAACTTTGTGGAGTCATTTCTCTCCTTCTACATTTATGTTGGTTCTGGGGATCAAACTTAGGTCCTCATGCTTGCATGTCAAGGACCTTACCAACTCAGCCACCTGCCCAGACTCTGGATATGTTTTTTCTAATAAACAAAACTGTACTTAATCCAGTGTCTGACTAAATAACTTTAAGTAAACTTAGTTATATAACCATCTTCATGATCCAGTTCAAGGCTGAGGATGTGGCTCAGCTGGTAGAGAGCTTATTTAGCACACAAGAGGCCCTGGGTTTGGTCCGTAGCACCACATAACAGCAAGCATGGGACCAGTGAGATGGCACCACAGGTAAAGATTTTTTTCTGCCAACTTTGACGTCCTGAGTTCAATCTCCAGGACCCACATGGTGGAAAGAGAGAATGGGCTCCTGCAAGTTGAAGTTGTTCTCTGACATCCACAGGAGCACTGAGACACACACACACACACAAAAAAAAAAACAAATAAATAATTTTTTTTAAGTCAAGTAAGCCACACCTATAATCCCAGCATTCAGGAGATGCAAGCAGGAGAATCAAAAATGTTAAGGTTGCTGGGTGTGGTGGTGTTGGGCTTTTTAATCCCATTACTTGGGAAGCAGAGATAGGCAGATCTCTGTGAGTTCTGGATTAGCCTGGTCTACATAGTGAATTCCAGACTAGCCAGAGCTTCATAGCAAGACCCTATCTATAAATAAATAAATACTCAAGGTCATCCTTAGCTGTATAGAAAGTTTAAGGCAAGCCTGAGATAGAAGAGATAATATCTTAAAAACCAAACAAAATAAAAAAGGCTGAAGAGATGACTCTGCAGTTAAGAACAATTGCTGCTCTTATAGAGAGCCTGAGTTTGGTTCCCAACACCCATATGTTGGCTCACAATTGTCTATAACTGTAGTTCCAAGGGATCTTATGGCTTCTTCTGGCCTCTGTGGAAACCATGAATGCATGCGGTGTGCATACATACATGCAGGCAAAACACTCATAACATAACTGCATTTTAAAAATTCCCAACTTCAGGGACTAATCTACTCTTTGGCTGTATAGAGCTCCTTCTCTGAACACTTCTTAGAAATGGAATTATATGACATGGAATCTTTTGTGCCTTTTTCATAACAGCTTAATGGGTATTTTTGGGGGGGATGGGCTATGTGTATGAACATTTTACCTGTATGCGTGTAACTGCATCCATGTGTGCAATGCCAGTGGAGGTCAAAAGAGGGTGTTGGATCCTCTGGAACTGGAGTTATAGACAGCTGTTAGCCTCCATGTGGGGTCCTGAACCTGTATCCTCTGCAATAGCAGCCAGTGCTTTTAACTACTGATCCACTTTTCCAGCCCCAAGCATAGTATTTTGAAGTTTCTCTTCATTCTAGTCTTCTACCATGGATTAGTAGTTTATTCCTTTTTACTGTTGAGTAGTATCCCAATGTATGGATAGATATACTATGCTTTATACAATCAGATTTGAGTTATTTTTACTTTTTAGTTATAAATAATACTATCATGAACACTTGCATAAATTTTTGTGTGTCTCAGTGGTATAGCATTTGCCTAGCATGTCCAATGCCCTGGGTTCCAACTCTAACAATGCAAAAAAAATATAGATACACACAAACACACACACACACACACACACACACACACAGTGTTGTTAAGATAGATTCTCATATAGCTTCAAATCCACTGTATAAAACAGGCAGGTAGAACTCTGTAAGTTCCGGGCCAGCTAGGGCTACCTAATGAGACCTTGCCTCAAAACAAAATAAAACACCAAGCATGGTGGCATTCCCCTTTATCCCAGCAGAGACACGAGAACTCTGTGAGTTCAAGGTCAGCCTGGTCTACATAGTGAGTTCCAGACCAGCTAGGGCTATCAAAAGACCCTGTCTCAAAACGACTGAAAATAATAATAATGTCCTCTATAGAAGTAGACATTAAGACATTGACATTGACCTCTGGCCTCCATATCTAGGAACAGAAATGTGGTCATACATATGCATTTACCACACACACATACATACATGATTAAGGCATATTTAAGTCATATTGCTTTGAGTGGTGGCACGTGTCTATAATCCTAGCACTTTCAGGTAGAATCAGGAACTGGATCAGAAGGTCATTGTCACCCCTGGCACATAATGAGTTTGAAACTAGCTTGAGGTACAAGTAACCTATCTCAAAAAACAAATACTGGGTGTGGTGGCTCATGATCAAAACTCTCTGGAGGCCCAGCCAGGAAGATCATACCACAAATTTGAGGCCAGCCTGGTCAACTTAGGGAGTTCCAGACCAGCCTGAACTATGTATCGAGACTCCCACCACAAAAAAACAAACGTAGAAATGGTAAGACAAACAAATAACAATTACAAAATATAACTCCTCAGAATCTGTATATTCATATAGGTTTTATTTCTCTTAAGTAGCTAGTTTAGAGTGTAATTGTCAGATGATTATATGGCACATTTATGTATAACTTCTTTTCAGTGCTGGGGACTGAGCCCAAGCCCTCCTGTTTACATGCTATGCAAATACTCCAACACTAAGCAGCATAACTACCCTTATGTTTAACTTGAGCTTTTTTTAAAAAGCTAAAGAAAAGATTTTTTAAAAAAGAAAATGAAGAACTACCAAGCAAGAGCTAGGCCAAAATTTGCATTTTTGTTGTTGCTATGTTATTTTTAAAAATCCTTTTTTACACTTATTTGTGTGTGTATGTATGTGTACGTGTGTTCCTTAGTGTGTGTACATGGAGCTCACAAAAGTTGGTCCTCCATATGATCGAATTTAAGTCATCAAGCTTGGTGATAAGCCCTTTTACCCACTGAGCTTTCTTTGTTTGAGACAGGGACTCACACTGTAGCCCAGATTGGCCTGAAATTTATGGCAATCCTCCTGCTTCAACCTCCCAAATTCTGAGATTACAGGCATGAGCCACTATGTCTGGTCACCAAAGTGCTTTTCTTTTTCAAAAAAATTTTTATTTTATTTTTATTTTTAAAATATTGATTTTATGTGTATGAGTGTATTGCCTGCATGAATATAAGTTTACCAGTGTCATGCCTGCAGAGGTCAGAAAAGGGCATTGGATCCCCTGGAACTGGAGTTGCAGGCAGTTGTTTGCCACCAAGTGCGTGCTAGGAATCAAACCCAAGTCCTGTGTAAGCAGCCAGTGCTCTTAATTGCTGAGCCATCTCTCCAGCCCCATTAAACTACTTTTCAAACTGTATCTGCCACTACACAGTCTTATTCATGCCCAAGTTATAAATTAGGACACTAAGTCACTAGAAGAGAGAAGGAGAGGCCACACTGATAGATGTGGCAGAGCCAGAAGTCAAGCCTGGGCAGTCCAGTTTATACAGGTAACCGTAAGTCTACTTAACAAGGAATCTAAGAGAGAAGTCTTCCCCTCTGTTCCTCCTTCCCTCCCTCCTTCTCTTCCTATCTTCCTCCCCTCTTTCTTTTAGAGACAAGGTCTTACTGTGTAGCCCTGGCTAGTATGGAACTTGCCATCTAGACCAGGTTGGCCCCAAACACAGAGATCCACCTGCTTTTGCTCCCCTAGTTCAGAGCTTAAAAGTGTGAACTACTGTGCCCAGCAAAAGCCATTTCTTAACCCTCCACATCCTGGCCACCACAATTCCTTTCCAGAATTCCCTGAGTAAGACTACTCCCAGCCTGGGGGAAGGGAGCCTCATTTTCAGGCATAAACCTGCATGATACTCATCCTCCTCTGGTCCTCTGGGCATCAGCACCTGTAGTTAAGGCTCTGGATCTAAATGGGGCGTAGTAATACATGCTCATAAACCCAGGACTGGGGAAGCTGAGACAGGAGTACTTCTGTGAATTTGAAGGTAGCCTGATATACATAGTGGTACACTGTCTGAAAAAGAAAACCAAAATCAAAAACAACCCACAAAGAGCGGACAATGGCACCTGCCTAGAATCCCAGAAGTAGAAGGATCAGAAGTTCAAAGTTGGTGTTAAACAAATGGTTCAGTGATTAAGAGTGCTCACGGCTCTTGGATAGGACTTGAGTTGGGTTTTCAGCACCCACATAGTAGCTCACAACTGCCTGCAACTACATTTCCAGGAGATTCACTGTCCTCCCCTGGCCCCCTTTGGCTTCTACATGCACATGGTACACATAACCTCCAAGCAAGCAAATGTATATAGGAACACATGAATAAATAAATCTTGACTACTTAAAGAGTTTAAGGCCAGCCTGGGATACATGCGACTTGTGTCTCAATAAATAAACACATAAAAACATAAGCTGTGGTTCTGGTCTGTTCTCATTCCAGCCGTCTACCTTTGGGGCAACTTACTTAACTTTGAACTTGTTACTTAAGCTTGAACTTTCTTATTTCTTAAACACTCCTCACATCTTCTCTAGTGCAATTTAAAAAGCTGGGAGAAGGGGCTGGCTGGAGAGATGGCTCAGTAGTTAAGACACAGGCTGTTCTTGCAGAGGACCTGGGTTCTGTTCCCAGCACCCACATGGTAGCTAATAACTCCAGGTCCAAGGGATTCACTGCCCTCTTCTGGCCTCCTAGGGGGTTGTATGACATGAGTGTGCTTATATACAATCAGGCAAAACACTCACACACTAAAAATAAAAGCATTTATTGAGGCTGAAGAGATGTCTCAGTGGTTAAGAGCACTGGCTGCTCTTGCCTAGGACCCAGGTTCAGTTTCCAGCACCCACATGGCATATCACAACTGTCTGGTTCCAGGGAATCCACCCCCCTTTCTGGTTCCCATGGGCATTATACACATGGTGAGCCTATGTGCATACCAGCAAAACATTCACATACATAAAAAAAATTAATTTATTGGGGGGTTGCAAAATGTGCCACATGTGGGGGTCAGAGGACATTTGTGGAGTCAGTTCTTCCCTTCCATCTATATGTAGATTCCAGGGCTCAAAACTTAGGTCTCTGGGCTTGCACATCAAGAGCCTTTATCTGCTCAGTCATCTCACAGCTACATGAAAATAAACGACCGGGTGTGGTGGTGAATGTCTTTAATTCCAGCCATTGGGAGGCAGAGGTAGGTGGATCTCTAGGAGTTCAAGGCCAGCCTGGTCTATATAACCAGTTCCAGGTTAGCTGGGGCTACAGGGAGACCCTGTCTCAAAAAAAAACCCAAAACAAAATGTACAAACAAGCAAATAATAAAAAACAAAAAGGTCCAGACACAAATTTCTAATCACCTCATAGCTTACAATATGTTTACTTCAGTAGGATCCAGAGATTTTCAAATTGTTAAGAATCTCTTTCTCATTTTCTTTTACTTTTTAAAACATTTATTTAGTGTATGTTTACATGCCACAGTATTTTTGTGGAATTAGAAGACAACTTTAGGGAGTCACTTCTCTCCTTCCACCGTGTGGTTCCTGGGGATCACATACTTGATCACAAGTGTCTTTATCCTTTGAGTCAGAAAACTCAATTCAATTACCTTTTTTTTTTTTTTTTTTCTTTTCTTTGAGGCAAGGTCTCATGTAGCCCAGGCTGCCCTCCAACTACCTATATAGTCAAGGATGACCTTAACCTCCTGTCTCTATCACCAAAGTACTCCGATTTCAAGCACGTGCCACCATATTTAGCAGAACATACACTAGCCAATTGTCAACTGCTGTTCTATAATTCAACCTTAATTGGACATCCTATGTTTTATGTGGCAACCTTTCTGCCAGTACTGTTCCAGAATCAAAGGCACAGAGTAAGCATGACAGACAAGTCCCACCTCAGGGAGTTTCTGTTCCTGGAGACTGGGGATCCAGGTCACACATAAACGAATTCAGTGAGAAACCCCATCTGCTCAGCACCTGGCCCACAGAAGCCCTTGATAAATCCAGTGGCAACAAGCACCTTTATCTGTGGAGCTATCTCAACAATTTTGCTTTTCTTTTTCTATTTTCTTTCAAAAAATTTTTTTTGGTCTTTTTGAAACAGGGTCTCCCTGTAGTCCCAACTAGCCTGGAATTCCCTACGTAGACCAGACTGGCCTTGAACTCACAGAGACAGGCCTGCCTCTGCCTCCTGAGGGCTGGATTAAAGGCGTGTGCCACTACACCCAGCTGCCAGTTTGTATTTTTAATTATGTATATCTGTGTGTTTGTCTGTGTGTGAGTATGTACAGGTGCCCTTGGAGGCCAGAGGCATTAGTTCCCCCTGAAGCTGGAGTTTTAGGTTATATTCATATAGCTGGAGTGATGTGAATTCTGGAGTCAAACTAGAGCAGTATGCACTTTTAGTTGCTGAGCCATCTCTCCAGCCCCTTTCCTTTCCCTTCATTTTAGGCAGGGTCTCTTGTAACCAGGCTGACCCAGACTCACTAGGTAGGTGAGGCTGCTCTGAAACTTTCACCCACTTGCTTCCTCCTTCCAAGTGCTGGGTTCACAAGCACGAACCCTCCACTCTCCCCAGTGTCTCTCCTATTCAGTGGCTGCAGGCAGCCCAGCATATTCAAGGCCCTGGATTCAAGCCCCAGCACAAAAAAAGAGAAAAGCCTCAGTCTCTTGACCCAGAGTCTGTACTCTCGTCCCTTTCTCCCTTTCACAGCCAAACTTCCCCAAGAGCTGTCTGCGCATGCTGGCAGCCTTTTCTCACTTCCCACTTACTCCTCAACCCACTTCCATCTGCTTCCTCCCCCACCTGTCTCTGAAATAGCTCTAGCTGCAGTCCCAGTGGCCTCCATCTCATCGAAACCAGCAGACTCTTTCTGGCCCTGCTGACCTCTCGGCAGCAGCCACAGCACTGGCTCTTCCTCTTTCTAGTAACTCAAGGTCCTCACCTCTGGGTTCCAGCTCTCCTGCTGTCCTCCCGTGTCACTGGCTGCCCACTTTTGATCTTCAGCACAGGCTCCCCTCCAAATGCTGGGGACCTCCAAGTGCCGGGGACCTCCAAGTGCCAGGGACCTCCAAGTGCTGGGGGTCCTTAAGGCTCCGCTGAAAACTCTTGTTCCTTCTCCAGATATTCTTCTTCCCTGTCCACTCTGCAGTCACAATCCAGCAACCAAGCTGGACCTCCACTCTCAGCTCAGACATACATGCCTTACTGACTTCTGAGCTTCCATGTTCAAAAAACCCAAAGCCAATGTAGAGGATGGAGAGATAGATCAGCAGTCACGAGCACCTGCTGCTCTTGCAGAGACCTGGGTTCGATTCCCAGCACCCACATGGCCACTAACAACTGTCTGCAGCTCCAGTTCCTGGGGATGCCCTCTTCTTGGCCTCTTAGGGCACCCGGTTTATGCATGGTGCACAAACATACAGTCAAGCAAAACACTTAAACACATAAAATAAAAATAAAACTTCAAGAAAAAAAGCCAGGACTAGAGAGATGGCTCAGAGGAGAAGAGCACTGACTGTTCTTGCAGAGGACCTGGGTTGGATTCCTAGCTAGCAACTGTCTGTAACACCAGCTCCAGGAGATCTGACGCCCCCTTCTGACCTCCATGGGTACTGCACAATATAGGTGCAACTAACATGCAGGCAATATTCTCATACACATAAAGCAAAAATAAATATTTTCTAAAAAGCCAGTCTGACTAAATGTGACCCAAACCCTTGGCCACTGTCCCACTACCACTGCACTACTCTCCGGCCTGGTCACACTTTCCACTCCCACAGACAGTCACAACACTGTCATACTCCAGTCATCTGTCCATGGCCTCAGACTAGATTCCATTATATCCTTCTCAGAAGAGCTTCTGTTTCAATCTATTTTTGAGACAGGGTATCATGTAGCTCAGGATGGCCTCAAACTAGCTATGTAGCCAGTGATGTCCTTAAATTGGTGATCCTCCTGCCCCCACTTCCCATTACCATGTCTGGTTTACACAGTGCTAGAGATTTCGTCCAGTGTCTAGTGTGTGCTAGACAAGCTCTCTGCCAACTAAGCTACATCCCCGATTCTCTTTTTCTGTTTGTCTGTGATTGCTGGGAATTAAACCCAGGACCTCAGGCATGTAGAGAGTGCTCTGCTGTGGAATTATACTTCAGCCTCCATCTTTTAATGTTTCCACTGTGTCGATTCAAGGAGTGAATCCTGTTTGACAGTCTTATGCAGGTCAAGCTGGGAGAGGGATGGATTCCACCTTCTTCCTGTCCAGCTTGTTCTCTCTCCGTTCAACCATTCAGGCCTCCTTGGGAATCTAAAGCGACAGCTTGCTCCTCCCCTTCATCAGCTCCATTTCTCTTCTTCCTTTCTGGTCAATGCCTGCTTTACTCAGGTTCCTGGAGTCACTCCCTTGAAGGAAGCCTCTCCCCACCCTTTCAGTCTAGGTCAGTTTCTTAACTGTGGTGATGCCAGGCTTGGTGGCACACCCCTTTAATCACAAATCCTAGTAGAGGCAGATGGATCTCTGTGAGTTCCAGGCCAGCAGGGGCTAGAGGGAGACCCTGTCTCAAAACAAGCAAACAAACCCCAAATCAACTCTAACTACTTGGGTATAGTGACCCATATCCTGTAACACCAGCACCTGAGAGCTGAGGAGGATCAGAGAATCAGGATCAGGCTTTCTTTTTTTTTTTTTTGGTCTTTTTGAGACAGGGTCTCCCTGTAGCCCCAGCTGGCCTGGAACTGGCTATGTAGACCCGGCTGGCCTTGAATGCACAAAGATCCACCTGCCTCTGCCTCTGAGTGCTGGGATCAAAGGCATGAGCCACCATGCATGGTGGATCAGGAATTTTTACTTACCTATTTTTTTCTTTTTTACTTATTATATTTATGTGTATGCATGTATAACCTGCATGCATGTATGTACACCCACGTCATGCAACATCCACAAAAATTAGAAAAGGGCATAGGATTCCTCTGGAACTGGAGTTACAGATGATTGTGAACTTGGATGCTGGGAATTGAACCAGGACAAAAAATTCCAAACCAACCTGGGCTGTATACAGAGGCTGTGTCCCAAAACAGAAAAACAAGACCAAACATGGCAGCAATGTCAGCAATTCCAGAACACCAGAAGCAGAGACAGGGAGACCAGAAGTTCAAGGTCATAATACACTATGTAGCAAATTTGAGGCCAAGGTGGGCTACAAGGAGACCCTACCTCAAAAACAAATAGGTAGGCTACGGTGGCACTCACCTTTAATGCCTGTACTCAGGAGGCAGAGTCAGACAGGTCTCTGAGTTCAAGACCAGCTTGGTCTACACTGAAAATTCCAGGCCAGCTGGGGCTACACAGTGAGACCAGGTTTCAAAACACACTGCAGAACTGTCCGGTCATGGTGGTGGCTCATGCTTGTAATAATCTCAGCACTTGGGAGGCTGAAACAAGAGGATTGCTGAGTGTTTTAGGATAGCCTGAGTACAGAGTGAGAGCCTGTCTCAAAATAAAATCAGTTATCTTGTCTTCTGTGGTATATTGGACTAAGTTCTGAACAGAAGAAGACCCCTAGCATATTAGTTGGGTTCCTCATGTGTTTGTTGAAATGGGGGTCTCACTAAATAGCCCCAATTGGTCTGGAACTTTCATTGTAGACCAGGTTGGTGTCAAATTGCAAGATCTGCCTGTCTGTCTCCCGAGTGCTGGCATTAAAGGTAGCTCCATACCCAGTCTTTTTTTTTTTTTTTAAAGATTTTATTTTAAATCATGTGTATGTGTGAATGCCTTGTGTGTGTATATGCATATGACTACAGGTGCCTTCAGAGGTCAGAGCATCAGATCCCCTAGGAGGAGTTTCAGGCTATGAGCCACCAGATGTGGGTGCTTGGAAGTGAATTCAGGTCCTCCACAAGAACAGCAAGAGATCTTAACTGCTGCACCATCCCTCCAGCCCCTCCTCCTGGCTTTTTGCTCATTCCTGGTTTTGCGGATGTAGCTGTAACCTGCATTTAACACTGGCTGCCCGTTGGGATTAAACACAGGTCTTATTTGATAACTGTTATCTAGGAGATACTGCTCTGTGAGGAGAGTATTTTCAGTTCCTTTACCCTTTGTCTTCTTCTAGGATCAAAACTGAGGTGTGGAGCTGGGCAGGGTGAGGCACACTGTTGATCTTGGCACTTGGGAGGCAGGTGGATCGCTTTGAGATCAAGGCCAGCCTGGTCTACATAGTGAGTTCCAGGCCAGCTAGTGCTATAGGGAGACCTGTCTCAAAAAAAAAAAATGAAAAAGGCAATCAATTAATAACATTCCTTCAAGCATTTTCATCTGCTTGTCACTATTCATTGATATGGTTTGATTATTCACCCCTCCCCCACCACACTCTATTTTGTGGGAACAGAGACCACACTGACTTTTGCCTTAGTTTGGTGATTGGCACATAGTTGTACACAGATACATTTAAAATAAGTATACCAGGCATGGTAGTGCAAATTTGTAATCTCAGCACTTGTGACAGGAAGATCAGGAGTTCGAAGTCATCCTTGGCTACATACCAAGTTTGAGGCCAGCTTGGGTTACATGAGACTATTATTAAAACAAACAGAAACAAGGGGCTGGAAAGATGTCTCAGAGATCGTTAAGAGTATGTACTGCTTTTGCAGATGCTAGCACCCACGTTGAGTAGTTTGTAATTGCCTATAAATCCAGCTCTAGGAGGATCTGATGCCGATGGCCTCTGAGGGCACCTGAACTTATGTGCATATACTCACAAACATAGAAATAATTAAAAATCATAAACATAAACCTTAAAAAAATATTTTCCCCATGGGCATGGTGGTTCATGCCTTTAGTCCCAGCACTCAGGAGGCAGAGGCAGGCAGCTCTCTGTGAGGTCTAGGCCAGCCTGGTCTACACAGATATAGTGAGTTCCAGGCTAGCTGGGACTACAGGGAGACCCAGATTCAAACAGATGAAAAAAAATTATGACCATTTTGAATGTAAAAAATAGATGGCAATGAACCCCCATATATGCATTACCTTGATTTACTAATTAACATTTTAATTTCCTTATTTATTTATTTTTGAGACAGGGTCTTCCTGTAGCCCCAGCTGGCCTGGAACTCACTATATAGACCAGGCTGGCTTTGAACTTACAGAGATCCACCTGCCTCTGAGTGCTGGGACTAAAGGTGTATGTTATCTTGCCTGGCCATATTTTTATCCTTTTTGCTGAAACATTTTAATTTTGAATAGTGTATTAAAATATGGGTTTTTAAATTTCTACATAATTGTAGAATCATATGCAGTTGCTAAGAAATAATAGAGAAATCTTAAACTGGTTGTGGTCAATAACATTTTGTAAAATCACATATCTATGATATTGACACAATTCAATGATTTTATTCAGAATTCTTGTTTCAACTTATTTACTTATTTATTTATTTGTGTGTGGGGTGTGGGCACACATGCATGCATGCGTATTGAAGTCAAAGAAAAGCTTGCAGGAGTCAGTTCTCTCCTTCCACCGAGTTCCAGGGACTGAACTAAGGTCCTGAGGCTTAGCAGCAAGTGCCTTTACCCACAGAGCCATCTTGCTAGGTCTAGACCTCCTATACATTTATGACTGTGTGGTGTGGGCTGGTTGTATCTAATTCTGTACAATGTTATCATCTGCCAGTATGGGAGTTCAGTACTATAGTCAAGACACAATGGTTCTGTCACTACAAGCAAAGTGGCCTTTTACAACTACACTCATCTCTACCTCTCTTACACTCAGGCAGCATTAATCAGAGCTCTGGCTACAGTTTCAAGAATATCATCTAAAGGGATTCATGTAGTAGGCAATCGTTTGAGATTGGCTTTTTTCACTCAGCCTACATCTCTTGAGATTTACCTAATTATGCCTATTTGAATGCTTGTGTCTCCTCCCCACTCATTTTTTTTCTCTGAAATATTTTAAGTGGTTCTACAATTTGTGTGGCAGGACTGGAGAGATGGCTCACCAGTTAAGAGCACTTACTGCTCTTCCAGAGGACGCAGGATTCTGTTCTTACGTGGCAGCTAACACCTGTCCTCTACTCCAATTCCTCTTCTCGCCTCCACAGGAACCAGGTATGTAAATGCACCAATTGCAGGCAAAACACTCATACAAATAAAATAAAAATAAAACCTTAAGAAAAAGAAAATTTGTATCTGTGCATGGTGGTGCACACTTTTAATCCCAGCACTCAGGAGGCAAAGGGAGGTGGATCTCCCTGAGTTCAAGACCAGCTTGGTCTACATAGTGAGTTCCAGTTCAGCTAGAACTATATAGTGAGACCCATCCTTAAAAAGAAAAAATATATATATAATTTGTATGTATATTTTTTTAGGTAGCTGTATATATACATTGGGAAGTTTTCTTACTACAATGTTATGATCACATCTCACAATACTAATATATCATTCCTTAGCATCATCTAATGTCCTGCCTATCTTCAAATTTATCTACTTATCCTCCCCAACATGCCTTCTTTGTTCACACCAGGATCTAAATAAGGCCTACATGCTGCATTTAGTGGTTTCTGAAGTCTCACTTAAATCTAGAATAACTTCCCTCAAGTCATTCACTTGTTCAACTGCTAAAGTATTTTATGTAAATTACAGACATCATGTCCCACCTTCCAGATTTCTCTGATTGCTTCTTCACGGTGGTATTTATCCTGTAAATTGGAAATTAGCTCTATAGGCTTGATTAGACTGTATTTATAAAAACAGCCCATGGTGACACCTCCCACTACATGCTGCTCTGTGTCGGGGTACCCTCAGTGTAGGGGTTCTGTTGTTAGTGATGTAATGTTGATTTCTGGCTCTGCTGGAGACAGCCTATCTTTCATCCTGAAGGCCTTTCTTCTTTTAGAGCCAGCAATAACCTATGGGATGGTAGTATGGACTGTTGTGTTACTGATACATGAATAAAGTAGGCAAGTGTGGCTAAGCCAGGGAGGGAGGGTCGGGGAGGGTTGGCATTTACTGAGAGGTTTTTAAAAGGGAGGTATTATTTTTATTTATGTTATGTTGTCGTGTCTGCAGGTGGCCCAGGAGGTCAGAAGAGGGTGTTGGATCCCCTAAACCTGACATCATAGGCAGTTATGAACCCCTAATATGGGTGCTGGGAACCCAACTCAGGTGCTTTAGAAGAGCAACAACTGCTCTTAACTACGGAGTCATTTCTCCAGCCTATGGTTTTGTTTCTGAGACAGTCTCACTATGTAGCCCAGGTTGGCCTGGAACTTGTGATCCTCCTTGCTTCAGCCTCCTGAGGGCTCCAGAGTTTTTCTTTTTCTTTTTTAAAATGTGTATAGGGTGAGCATTGGCTTGCGTGTGCCACAGTGTGTATGTGGTCAGGGGGCAACCTCAGGTGTTGGTTCTTACCTTCCACCTTATTTTGAAGCAGAGTCTCTTGTTCTCCACTGTATATACCAGGCCAGCCAGTCCACCAGCTTCCAGGAATTCTGTCTCCTATCTCCTATAGGCATGCTGGGATTACAAAGGTCTGGCTTTCCATGCATCCTCATGCTTGCTTGGCAAGTACATTAGCCACTGAGCCTTCTCCCCAGCCTGGTGTTGCTGAATAGCCCAAGCCAGTCAGGAACCCATAATCCATTCTGCCTCCCCATGCTGAGATTATATGTGTGACCCATCATGCCCAGCCAAGTGTAGCTTTAAGAAAATTGGACTTTGTTCCCTGGCCAGGGTGACTGTAATCCTGGACTTTCGAACAGAGAATTTTGGAAAGTTCACAGCACTATGGAAGTAGCACAGAGAGACTTGGAACACGGACTGCACGGACGGCTGTGCAGGCCAGGAGGGGGAGGGGCCAAGGTGGCCTGCTGCTATTTGAATGCACACTCTAAGCTACATCTCCACTGTTTCCATTTACAGATGAGGAAGATGGAGGCTTTGATTTACTTAAGTCACTTGTCTGAGACCTGAGCTTAGGCAATGAGCGCAGGAAAGACAAGCATTTGATGGAGATACAGCAGAGAGACACTGACTGCGAATCAAGAGCCCTGGCTGAGACTGAGGCCCAGGCCCTCCACATTTTGGGTGGGAAGAAGAGGCAGAGCCAGTTGGAGGGAAAAATAATGAGCTTGCAGCTGCCCAGATGTCCCCAAGCCACTCTCTTGAGAAATGGTGTTTATAACATGACAATGCCTATAATTTGGCTTCCGGCATGCCTGGATAATTAGCTTAAGTTATCCCTCATTGGTGTTTCATTCAAAGCAAGGACATTCTTCCATTCATTCTGATGAGGACTGCCTCTGTGAGAGTTACAGAAAGGTCCCTGTGAACCTGGAGCTGTCACTCTCTCAGTTGGAAGACCAGGGAATAAAGTCAGGCTGCGGTGGGTGAGCTGTCTGTGGCTGCACCTGGAGTCAGCTCTGGGACAGCCTGGTGTGTATAGGAGGTCTTTGCACAGTCAGTGTCCAGCAGGACTTTAGCCCAGAGGGCAGAGACAAGGATGCTTGGACTGGAGTTAGGGTGCACTGACAAGGGAGATTCTGTAGTCCTAGGTGGGCTGGTTTAGAGGGAGGAAGCTGGGAGGGACCCCCAGGATTTTGCTTAGAGAATGTGTGTGGGGTGTGTGTGTGTGTGTGTGTGTGTCCTTTTTACTGTTGGGACACAAAGGGGGAGCCTGCTGAGGAAGGAGAGTGCCACCTAGTGAGAGAGTGGAGGGTGGGGACATGACAGGAGCTACTAAGACAGCGATCAAGGAGTGAATGCAGAGATGAAGAGTTTGGCTCAGGAGCTGGAGCCAAGGCTAGGCTGCTCTCCAGAGGACATGGGTTCTGTTCCCAGCACCCACCTGGCATCTAACACCCATCCTTAACTCCAGTTCCAGGAGACCCCACACCTTCTTCTGGCCTTGGAGGGAATCAGGCACACTTGTGGTGCATTTATAGAAACACAGGCAAAACACTCATACAAATAAGGTAAACTAAATAAAATCCTTTTAAAAAAGAGGCTTAGAAGCATTTTGAAGAAGAAAGGTTTCAGCAGTACAGGAGGATGAGAGAGGAGATGGGGTAAAAATGATCAAAATTCATTATTACATGCATGAAATTGTCAGAATTACTAAAAAAAAAAAAAGGAAATGTGAGCAGTGGCTAAAGGAGGAGTTGATTTTTTAAAAAGTCATTAGGGGAGGTGGCACACGCCTTTAGTCCCAGCACTTGGGAGGCAGAGGCAGGTGGATTTCTGTGAATTCAAGGCCAGCCTGGTCTACATAGTGAGTTCGAGGCCAGCTGGGGCAACAGGGGACCCTATCTCAACCTCCTCCTAAAAAAAAAAGCCATTCCAGGGCTGGTAGGCTGGCTCAGTGGATAAAGGTGTATGTTGTCAAGCTGAATTTGATCCCTGGAA
This sequence comes from Eospalax fontanierii, assembly GCA_035773235.1. Taxonomy (NCBI): domain Eukaryota; kingdom Metazoa; phylum Chordata; class Mammalia; order Rodentia; family Spalacidae; genus Eospalax; species Eospalax fontanierii. The sequence continues at coordinate 71,929,443 of CM069531.1, forward strand.
CCCACATGGTAGGAGAAAACTCACTCCAGCAAGTTGTCCTCTGACCTCCACATGCACTTACCATGTGCACATGCATGCATATACACAATAAATGTTGACTAAATGAGTAAAAAAAAATTAAAAGCCACCCCAGTGGCAGGTGGTGGCACATACTATAATCCCCACTTCTCTTGGGGGCTGGGGCAGGAGATCACAATTTCAAGGCTTACTAAGATATTGTCTCTAAATAATAAAGTGGGCTAGGGATGTAGCTCAGTGGCAGAGTGTTCATCTATCATATAAGGCTCTGGGTTCAATCCCCACACCCTCCCACACTCCCACACCTACGCTTACTTTACCAGATTTATTTAGTTGTGTGTATGTGTGTATGTGTGTGTGTGTGTGTATACACTCAGAAGAGGATAACTTGTGGGAGTTAGTTCTTTTCTACCAAATGGGTCCTGGAGATGGAACTCAGGCCACCATGCCACTCCCTCCTCCTGGGTTCCTAGGACCCCACTTCCTCTGGGGTATCTCCCACCACCCCATACTCCCATTTGGATCTTATCCCCTCCAGGGCCTCAGGCACCTCCCAACATCACCTAAAGACAGCCATGATTTTTTCAGAGCATCAAGGAAATGTGAGAAGAGGTAGAATTTATCAGATGCGTCAATTTATTTATTTATGTGTATAAGTCTATTGCCTGCATCTAAGCGTATCCATGTCCTTGCATGCCCTTGGAGGTCAGAAGAAGGCATTGGATCCCCTGGGACTGGAGGTACAGACTGTTAGCTGCCATATGGATGCTGCTCTTTGAACCCAGGTCCTCTGCAAAAGCAGCCTATGCTCTTAACTGCTGAGCCATCTCTCCAGTCCCTTTGTCACAATTTTTAATGAATATGCAAATATGACTGTCTTCCGGATGGTGCACTAAGCCTCACTCACCAAGTGCATGTAGATCCCTTTTCTCACTCCCTGAGATATATATATTCATTAGCTCATTCTTTCACTGAGCACCTACTATATATGGGACACTGAGCCAAGGACTTGGGCCCAACACATAAAAATCACTGCTCTAGGGGTAGAGAGACACTCAGTCAAGTGCCAGGAAGGGAGGGAAAAGTCATAGCGTACACGAGAGGCACTTGTACCTTCTGAGCAACGTGGGGCTCTCATAACGCTCTGCGCATGTGCTAAACTGTCTTACTCTCAAAGCACAGATCAGCTCAGCCCCTGCTTCTGCCCAGACTGGCTTCCTCTGCAGTTCCACACCATTATAACTTTCTTCTCCACGGTGTGCTTTGGCCACACCATTCTCTTCTCTACCCTAGCACTCTCCCTGTGCCCAGTGTTGGGTACTACACCGGAACTTGTGCACAACAGGCAGTTGCTCTTCCACTGAGCTTTATCTCCAGCCCTTTGTATTATTTTTATTTATTTAATGTTTGAAACAGCATCTTGGCTGGCCTAGAACTCAGGATGTGGACCAAGGTGGCCACATAGTGAGCTCACAGAGAGCCATCTACCACTGCTTTACAGGTGCTAAAATTAAAGGCTTGTGCCATCACACTCAACTTCATTTTACTTTTTGAGAATCTAAGTTGCCTGGACAGGTCTTGAACTTTCTGCCTGGAGCATTCCACTGCTGATGCTGCCCTTGGTGGTCATACCATGGTCCTGGCATCTCCAAAAAGCTGAGGTCTCTACTGTAAATCAGGCTGCACCTTCACCAATGGGTTCTTCTGGTCTCTCCTGGTGCAAAACCTCAGATTCTCTCCATGATTCATGCAGTCCTGAGGTCTTCACTGCAACCGAGGCTGCAGTTTCACCAATGGACTTTCCCAGCCTCTCTGGGTGCCAAGCCTCAGCTGCTCTCTGTGACCCCTTTATACTTTCAACACCACAACCACGCAGAAGACTCTTATACATTACCAAGTCCAGCTTCCAACTTGAGATAGAGGTTCGGGCCTCCTCTGGACCACAGCTTCTGTGTGTTGACCCTCAGGAAACTCTTCCCAGAAGATTTTATCATGGTGATACTGGTCTCTTGTTACTTCCAGCTGATTTTTCAGCCCCAGCTAACCAGCATCAATTGTCCCAGTAAAACAAAGGTTTTATTTCACAGCTCTTAACCACAGCTGATTCTTCAGCCCAGTCCACCAGAACCCACAGATTCTCAATTCAAAATATCACATAAACAGCCCTGGTAGTCTCTACTTCCCTTTGAAGCTTCACAAGTCAGGCCTCCATCCCCTACAACTCTTTCAGCATAACTGTTTCAAGTTATGAAACAGTTAGCACTCACTGACTTTTCTAGCCGGAAGTCCAAACATTTCCATAATCCTCCCCGAAACACCAAGGTCATGTCCGTCACAGCGATACCCCACAATCCTGGTACCAATTTCTGTCTTAGTTCGCTTTAATTGTTGTAACAAAACACTCTGACCAATACCAACTTGGGGAAGAAAGGGTTTATTTTCCTTACATCTCCTGGGTCACAGAGTTCACAAGGAAGACCAAGGTAGGAACTCAGGACAGAAACCTGGAGGAGGAAATGGAGCACAGGATACAGAAGAATGCTGCTTACTGGGCTGCTCCAGCAAAGTAGCTGGTATTATAGGCCTAAGTCATCTGGCATTGGGTGTGTCTATTCCTGCCTTCAAGATCTTCGCCTCCTAACTTCCCATCTCCCTAGTGGGAGTGACCACTAATTTCATTTTTCTTTTTCCCCTTCTCAGTGTTTTTGAGGCAGGGTCTCACTGTAGCCCAGGCTGGCCTCAAAAGTGATCTTATTGCCTCAGCCTTCCAAGGCTATGATTATTGGTGTGTACCACTAAGCCTAACCTATATAGATTCTTGCTGGCATTCTTTCATGCATGAACTCTCTTCATTCTGGTGACAGCCTGCTTACCCACTTTGGGGTGGTTCCAGCCCAGGCCCTCCAAGGAGTCAGACTCAACAGCCAAGTGTCTCCTGGGCATTGCCACCTCCTGTGTCACAGACACACTGAGTAGGCGTGTCCACAACCCTCTGCTCCTATTCTATTGTTGAGTACATGGACAGATACCCCTGTACCTTGGGAGTCAGCCCCTCCACTTTGCCCTGCCAAGTCGTTCCAGGCCAACCTTAACCCCCACCTTCTTTATACCCTCAAGCCTCCTCCTGCTCTGCTGCTGCCAGCCGAGCCCTCTTCTTTCACCTGGACCCCTACAAGTCTCCTAATCTTGCATTATGTGTACCTCTTGTATCAGCCACATCCCATTACTAGGAGTTTGTTAACCATGATAGATCTCAGGCTGGGTGTGGTGTTGCAGCTGCAGGCCTATAATCTCAGCACTTGGGAGACTGAGGCAAGAGGATTGCTGTGAGTTTGAGGACCGCCTGGGGTAGTACGAGCCTATTCAGAAAACTAAAACAACAAAAAACTGCACTGGAGCTGGGCAAGATGACGCACGCCTTTTAATCCCAGCACATTGGGGTGGGGGGCAGAAGTAAGCAGATCTCTGTGAGATTTGGGCCAGCCTGGTCTATAAAGCAAATTCCATGCTGTACTTGAACAAGACCCCCCTCAGGAGTTCACTTGCACTTTAGGGTTGAGAATTGCTACTCAAACTACCTTCCGACTTCTAGTCTCCACCCCAACCATAAGTAATACCTGACTGACAGCACATGAGCATTTTCAGACAAGCACATCTTACCTAAGAGGCTTGAGGCCCTGGGTTCTAACCCTAGTACAAAGGAAAGAAAAGCCCCAGACTTAACCCCAAGCATTTTGGCACTGGCAAGATACCCAGGGTCCCTTATCTGGTTGTTGCCCATTGCTGTTCTTCTTGTCCTTTCTCCAGCCGCACATGCCAAGATGTGACTATCAAAACCGCAACTTCAGAATATAGGCTGTGCAGGCTCCTGTTCAGCTCCCTGCCTGGAGTCTGTTCATCCCATCTGCCTGTCTGTGAACCTTTACTCACCCGCTGGGACCCAGTTCAGGCCTTTCCTGACCCTATAAACAGACTTTCATAGTGCAGTGCAGGCACCCTTTGTAGCCCTCTCATAGGCATGACCATCTTGAATTAAGCAGCTTCTCTATAATCTCCCCTTCCTCCCGGGATGTTATCTGTGTAGTTTTCTTAGCTAGTCTAGGATTCACTGAGGGATTTGCTGAGCCATGGAATTTTTTCAATTTCTGTCCCCATTGTAACTATAATAGAAGAAATGAGTATCAGATTCCAGGAAGAACTGTTAGAAATGGGGAACGGACCTGGTAGGGCAAACACTAGTCATCTGTCATCCCTAGCCTGGAAAGTTCCCCAGGAGCAGTCACCAACCCACAGAATGTTAAGTCCAAGGGGACTTCCAAAATCAAACCACCCAACCATCAGAGAAGCAAACGCTTCACACAGGGCTATGCTACTGGCTAGAAGCGAGGCGGGGACCAGATTCTAAGCAACTCTGAATCTCTGAGCTGAGGGCGGTTTTATGCCATGAACTTTCCCCCTCTCTACTCATTCTAACTCCCTACAGAAGGTCTCTGCTGCCCAAATGTGGTCAAGGGGACTACTCAGGCTCATATAGTTCTTAAAAATCTCTACTGGATCGTTGGCTGGTTGCAGGTTGGAGGAGTATCCAATTTTCCCAATTTTTACAGTTTGGCAAACCAAGGCTCTTCTGTGTCTATGAACCCAAAGTACTGTGTTCTTTCTTCCTGTCAAAATCTGTGAAAAGTCCCAAATCTTGCATGTGCAGAGTTACTGCAACATCGATAGACTTTGGATCGCTCAAGGCCTGGGGAAAGCCCCTCACTCCCACCAGTTCCTCTTTAGATGGGCCTCCACGCATATGACACAGGACCTGTGACTTAGGAAGGAACCTGTTAGCTCATTCCCCTCCCCCACTAGATAGGTCATGGGCGATCATACCCATTGGTGGGAAATCACCCTTCCCAGCGCCCTGAAACTGACAGGCAACTTGCCCATGTCGACTCTCGGCAAGTACTTAGAGCGTGTTTGGGGTTGAAACTTAAGGTCCCAGCTAAGGCACCTCAATCACAGTCATTGCTAGTGACTGAGTGGCAGGGCTGGGACTGGAACCCGGGCTGGACTGGAGAGTACCCTTCTCCGCTCCAGTTTCCATTATCCCAGGCCTGACCACCCGACCACCAGAAGCCTCTCACTGACTGGTTTACCTGGGGGGTGGGGAGCACTTAACCTTTCCAAACTCCCCCAAGGTCAGCTGCTTTGCTTTGGGAGCAGAAAACGGTTTGCAACAGGAAACGCAAACCCGCGGGCACCCGTGCAGTCCATTCTTCCAGCCCACAGCTGTCAAATGGCCAAGATGAGAGGTCGCACCCGGGCCGGGTTGATCGGCGAAAGCAAACGCAGGACTAGAAGCGAAACCGCGACTCTCTTCAGTATCCCCTCAACCCCCAGCTCGGTTCCGGGAACCCGCGAGGCCGACTTCACTTCGCGGAAGCGCGCCCGAAGGCAGGCGCCTGGGCCCGGGAGCGCCCCGACCGCAGCCCGCAGTCCCGGCCGGGAGATGCGGGGGCCGGCGCGGTCGGGCCCGAGCAGCAGCACGACGCGCGCTTCCGCCCCGCTCGGCTCCGGCGGCCGCGGCGGCCCCACAATCCCCTTCTGGCTCCGGGGACGGGCGGGGCGGGGCGGGGCGGGGCGGGGCGGGCAGAGCTGGCGGAAATAATTTTCTGTTTGGCCCTCTCTGCCCCAGTCCCTTTGCAGCGGGACGGGCGAGGCTGGTGGAGATGTGGGAGCGGGAACCTTTAGTCGGCTCCGCGCGCTGCGCTGGACAGAGATAGGAGCAGCTGGGACTGAGTCCCTAATGTGTGCCTTAGCTCTTTCCTTTAGTATTTTGGGTTCCCGCCGCAGGGTAACGCCCCACTTACACAAGGATAAACCGAGTTCAAGAGTTGAAGTCGCTCGTCGAAAGTTGCACGGCCAGAATATGCGCGACACCTCAGATCAGTCATCAGCCATGCCACACGGAGTGCCCGATGAACTTGAACCACTTGTTGGTCGAGACCGGCTTTGGCTTGGGTTTTGTGGATATACAGGAAAACGATGGAAGCTAGTGTAGGATCCTGACAGTTCAGCTCCGGTACCCACTGCGAATTCAACTCAGCCCATATCCGGTTCCCCGAGACCTCGAAACTGCAGAGCGTGCGTGGAGTGGCGGGCATCCCTGCCCGTACAGGCAGGACACGTAGTGTCAAAGCCCTAGCCCAGGACAAGACTGGGTTCAAACCCTGACTCTGTAACTTTCAGGTTGTGTGCCTTTGAACACGTTGCTTAATCTATAGCGATCTCAGTTGCACCATCCACCACCTAAATGATTGGGAACGAACCTACTTTCCTAAAACACTGAGCACGTAAAGTCACCCATCCATCCCACAAGCTGTGGAGGCACGCGGGACACTGGCCCGACTCTAGGCAGAGGCTTTCCGTCCCCCGCAGCAGGTCACCCATCCCTGGGTACAGGGACTAATCGGCCATAGTGACCCCTGTCCGGCGAAATCCGAAACTGCGGCCACCTTGACAGTGAAGGGTTCCGAAAGCAATACTCCGAAAATGTGAAATTAGCTTATGGTTAGTGTTGACATTTCCGCGCGTTTTTATTCTTGCTGTAGAAGAGAAAATTCGTTAGAAACTCCAGTAAATTTTTTCACTGAGTCTTAACTTATCATGTGAGCAAAACTCAGAAATCTGAGCAAGAAACACACGCAGAACATTCCTTGTCGGGAGCCGGGCCCTCGACCATTCCTTGCCACAGAAGCCGTAAGACAGGCTGTCCTATGTCCGCCCATCCAAACGGACCCTCTTCTTCCCCACAGCCCTCCGGGGTTCCCAGTCCACGCAAGACTGAGCAGACTCGGGGGCAGCAGCTCAGAACTCAGTTTTGCAGACGTCCCCAGACTCCCGCCTCGTCAGGATTAAGGAAGTAAATCCCTGATGCCACAGACCAGGTCAAGGACAAGTTCTCCCCCGCCCTGCTCCCCCCTCCTGGGCGGGGATTCACCCCCCTTCCGGGATGAAAGGTACTAAAGAGACGCGGAGGGGGGGAGCAGCGGGCCTCAGCCCCTTGATGTTCCGGTTGAACAGGTGCTAGTGAAAAGGAGGCGGACCCGGCGGAAGAGTCCGCCAGGGGGGCAGTGCGCCGAAGGGCGAGCGGCCCCCTCCTCTCTCAGTGCCCCTGCCTGCCTTCCTCACTCCACTCCCTCTGCCCCTCCCCCCCAGGAAGCGTTCCCGGCCGAGAGGTCTTTGAAGTGCGGCTGAAGCCCCCAGGGCTGCCTTCTCCCTGCAGACACCCCACCTCTCGCTAGGAGGGGATTTGACCTTTGGTCCCTGCTGGGGCGCCGTCCCCCCCCCCAGAATGGAGGATGAGGTCAGATCTCGTACCCTTGGTCCTTACTAGGCTAGTGGGGAGATGATGGTGGTGAGTGTTTGGGCTGCCCGCTTCCCAACCAACCCAGACCCTATTTCGGGGACTTTAATCTTTTGGAGTGCGGTGGTGTGCACTGTTGTATCCATGTGCGTGCCCAGAAGTCAACGTGATTGTTGTTAGTAATTGCCTCCTAAGTAGCAGTCTCCAATTCTCGTGGGTCTCTAAGGAGCGCCCAGGAGCTGGAGCTGGAGTTTTGGATCTCGGAGATCTGGTGGGACTTGGAAGAAGCCGCGCCGCTTTGATGTATCTCTAAGGGGTCTGAGACCTTGAGTGTCTAGAAGCTCCCCGAAGGCAGGAATATCCACTCAAGCTCGAAGCAGATACTTAGCATTCAATAAATATTTGTGCGGGGCGTGGCGATGCACGCCTGTAGTCCTATCACTTGGGTGGCCTAGGCTGGAGAATCATGAGTTCAAGGTCATCCTTGGCTACACAGTGAGTTCGAGGCCAGCTGGAGCTACAGGAAACCCTGCCTGAATCAAAAACTGTAACTATTTGTCAACTAAATAAGTTTGCATGTGAGAATACCTACCCTCCAGCGTGGCCTCCGAGCACAGCGGCCATCCAAACAGTCGCCCCATCCCAGAACCTGCACGGGTAAACTCATCTCGCTCCAGTTCATTTTAGCGTCCCTGGTTTCCACCCACACAATTTCCCTGGGATTGAAGAATACACTCAGAGACTTCGGCCAGAGCCCAGGGGCTTGGGGAATGAGAGGCCCGGAGGGTAGCACCGAGGGCAGGCAGAGGGGAGGGCTCCAGAGCGACCCATCCCGAGTCCTAAATAGAAAAAGACGGAAAAGCTGCACCGAGCGCACCAGAGAAAAGCTCCCTACCAAGCCAGGCTTTGTTCCCTGAACCTAAGACTTTACCCGGCGGCGGGCGGGCCGGGAGCGAGCGAGCGAGCGGAGGCGCGCGGCCATGGCTGCCGCGGCCGGGCAGGGGGGCCGAGGGGGCGGCGCGTGAGCGGGCGGCGCGGGGCGGGCGGGCGTCCGCGATGTGCCACTCGGCGCCTCCCCCGCCGGGCCCGGGCTGCGCGGAGGCCGGGCGGCCCTGGTAGCCGGCGAGCGGCGCGGAAGGGGAGCCCGGCGCGCGAGTCTCATTGTTGGGGGGGGGGCCCGTCGGGGCATGAGGGCGAGAGCACGGCGGGGGGGGCGGCCAGACAGAGCGAGCGAGGAGGAGGAGGAGGACGCCGAGGAGGAGGAAGGAGGAGGCAAAGAAAAGAAGCGGCGGCGGCGGCGGAGGAGGGGGCGAGGAGGCGCGCGGCCCCCCGCTCCCCCCCTCCCCCCCTGACCCCCGACCCCCGCCGGCCGGCCCCCCGCCCCAGCCCCGGAGGGAGCTCATGGGAGTATGAAGGAGATGGTAGGAGGCTGCTGCGTATGTTCGGACGAGAGGGGCTGGGCCGAGAACCCGCTGGTGTACTGCGATGGGCACGCGTGCAGCGTGGCCGTCCACCAAGGTACGGCGGGGGGCGGGCGGCGGGACCCCGGGGGCGGTGCGTGCACTGGGTGCCCCGGGCCGCGCCCTCCCGGGCCCTCCTGGGGTGCGCGCCCCTCCCCCACCCACCTGAAGGGAAGGGCGGCGTGGGGCGCGCTCCCCCCCAACCTTGGTCCTCCAGGACCGGGTCAGGCATTGTTTTCTTGCCTATTGTTCCAGTCCCACGGCCCCCACCCCAAGTTGAGGGAGTTTTGGGGAGAGTCCAGGGAGCAAGGAGTGAAGTCCCCACGTCCCGCGCCGCCGATTTCGGGGTTGCCTGGGGAATGTTTACCTGTGAGGTTTCCCCTCCCGCCCGGTTTATTTTGGTCCCGGCTCCGGGAGGGAGAGGTCAAGGGGGGGTCATCCCCCTCCGCTTCCGGATACTGGGAGGAGCGGAATTGGGAAGGGAGGAAAAGGGTCCCAGGGGAGAAGGGACTCCTGAAATCCTCCTGGGAAGAAGAGCTGAGGCTGGGAGAGCGGTTATGCAGGGGGCCGGAATGGAGGAGAGAGAGGTTTGGAGTTTCCCCCAGCAGCACATGGTTCGGGAGTTAACTCCTTAAGGAATCTTGCCCAGGGCGCAGGCTGGCATCTCCGCCCGTCTGGCACAGCCAACTGTGTCCCCCCCTTCCCCCCCCGCAACTCCTGGGACAACCCTTTAATGTTGTGGCTGCTGACTCTTCCCGCCACTGTACTCTCAAGTTACCGGCGCTGCACCTGCCCTCAGCCTTGACTTTTGACCCGTACTATGATTGAGGCAGAAGAGGTCCTTGGACCCCCGACTTGTCTGCCTCATCCCTTACTGGCCCTTTAAGAAGTGCCCCCCCACCTCCAATAACAACAAAACGTGTTACTATCATGACTGTTTCTTGTTCTGATGGGGAGAGAGTGGTCCGGACTGAAGCTGGGAAACAGGTCCAGAAAGAAGGTGGGGAGGGGGCCGGAGGATCTTTTGGAAGTTTAAGGTCAAGGATTCATACTTGCCGGGTTTGGAATGTTTGGTTGTGTGATTGAAGGTTGGCTCTGTGCTGTAGGGCATTCCTTGTAGTCCTGTTTCATTGAGTGACCTCCGGTCAGGGGAGCAGCCCCACCTACTGGAACTGACTCTAGTCCTATCAGCCCCCTCCCTCCCCCTGCCTCCAATTAACTCTGGGGAAAAGCCAGTGGCTGACTCCTTTACTTTGCCCCACCCTTAGCTTGCTATGGCATCGTTCAGGTGCCAACGGGTCCCTGGTTCTGCAGGAAATGTGAATCTCAGGAGCGAGCAGCCAGGGTGGTGAGTTCTGGCCTCTCCCCCCTCTTCCTCTTCCCTGTACCTGAGCATCTCAGCTAGGGGACCCTGAGGCTGGGGTGGGACTTAGTTTTGTCACTCAGAAGGACTTCCTGTTTCCTGACACCTATCAGCCCCATCTCTCCCTCAGCTCATCACTCAACTCTGGCCTATCTCAGGTGCGGGGACTTTGATTTTTGTTTCTTTGAACTTTTTATTGTGGAAGGCTTCCATGGTTACAAAAGTAGAGGGCTATAGTAATGAACCCCAGGTCCTCCTTACTCAGTCTTCAGCAATTATAAATTCATGGCCAAGCCTCTTTACACCCTCATCCCCAAACCCAGATCTTATGTCATCTTGGGGCTTTTTGGATATGTTCAGGGAGGGTCCAGCTCAGTAGATCCCCCAACTCCTGTGCTCCTTGCATTGGCAGAGGTGTGAACTGTGCCCACACAAAGACGGGGCATTGAAGAGGACTGACAATGGAGGTGAGGGGAGCCCTGAACCCCTGCTGAAGTCATCCAGGCCCCCAAAGCAGGTCTAGGGTGGAGGTTGGGTTTCTTTGCCTTGGCTGACACTAGAGGGCTGTGGAAACAGGGGCCAGTCTTCAACCTGATGTTGGAAGGGATGGGGTCTTGCTCTTGCATCCTGCTGAGGTTGGCCCCCACACTGCCCCAGGCTGGGCACATGTGGTGTGTGCCCTCTATATCCCGGAGGTGCAGTTTGCCAACGTGCTCACCATGGAGCCCATCGTGCTGCAGTATGTGCCTCATGATCGCTTCAGCAAGGTCAGCAGCCCCTGCCAGCCCCCACACAGCCCTTTCCCTGACCAGTCATCCTGGGTGACACTATTATGGCTTGATTCTGTTCAACTAGTACTTGGGGAACTCAGAAGGTAGGTGGGTAGGTGGGCATAACCACCACTGAACCACTTTCTGTGGATAAACAGATTTTTGCTTGTGTTCTGCAACTCTAGCCAAAATAGGAGACCCCCTTGCGGTAGGTAGCCTTCAGGTAGTCTATAGCTAGTAGTGCATTTGTAGATCACTTTTTATTGAGTTTCTATTATGTGACAGACCTAGTGCAAGTCATAGACACTCAGTGTTTGCCATTGATCAAGACAGATGTGCTGCCCACTCAGTGGAACTTGGTTCTTCTATGGAAGACTGTAAAAATCAATACAGGCAAATAAATTAAATGCAATGTGTGATAAGTATGACAGTCAAATAAAGGACACCTAGTGAGGCTGGCTTTTGATAAAGTGGTCAGGGAAGGAGATATTTAGGCTGAGACTGGGGCATGAAAAAGAGTTGACTTTGAGGATGGCTGGTCCCACTTTCCACAAAAAAGACACAACATATGCAGAGTTCTAGCAGGTTGGGGAATGAGCACATCAGGAAGCCAGACTGACATAGTCTCTGGCCTCCTCAAACCTCACCAGCACTATGCTGTCCAACATAGCAGCAGCTGACCACATGAGGACATTTAAAATTGAATACTCAGAAGCTAGAAGGATGACTTAGTGGTTAAGAACACTTGCTACTTTTGGAGAAAACCCTGGCTGGGTACCCAGTACTCATGACAGCTCAAAACTCTGAAACTCCAGTTTCGGGGGGTGTCTGACCCTCTCATCTGGCCTCCCAGGTACACACATAATGCACAAACATATATGTAGGCAAACAATTCATACACTTAAAATGAAACTGAATATTCAGAGTTCTGTTCCTGCGTCAAGTTCTATAGAATAGCACTGATTTGGGATGGTGGGAAATCGGAAGAAAGTGAGGGGAGACCAGAGACTCAGCAAGCAGGATAGAGTTTCCCCTAAGGAGGGAGCAAATATGCTATGTCCCACAGACCTGTTACATCTGTGAGGAGCAGGGCCGGGAGAGCAAGGCTGCCTCAGGAGCCTGCATGACCTGTAACCGCCATGGATGCCGACAGGCTTTCCATGTCACCTGGTGAGATCCCTGTCCCCAACACTTCTTTGAGGTTCATGGTGGTTGCCGAGTGGGATCATCCTGGATGTTTTGTGGGTGATGGTTGGCAGTACCTTGCTTGGATCTTGGGTCAAGGAGGGGAGGAGGTGGGGGCTGCTGTGGTTTGTGACCACACTCTTCTTACTGGCCTGTCCTCAGTGCTCAGATGGCAGGCCTGCTGTGTGAGGAAGAAGTGCTGGAAGTGGACAATGTGAAGTACTGTGGCTACTGCAAATACCACTTCAGTAAGATGGTGAGTCCTACCTGCCGCAGGGCATGCAGGCTCTGGGACAGGCTTGTGCCTGGTGTTGGGAAGTGGAAAGGCCTATTCCTGCCCTTGAGAAACTCTGTCTGTGATAGGGATGAGTGGCAGCCTGAGGGGTGCAAAAGAGCTGGACCAATCAGTCCAGCCCAGATGCCCCCATCTGTCAGTGGGGAGCCTTTATGCTGGGTAGAGTTAAAATTCCAGGTACGCTAATGATTCTTATTATTGGGACAGACTCCAGCCTCTTTGCCACATTCCTGACATATGTGACCTTGTGTAGTTCTCCCCTACAGCTCCAAGAACTAGTTGTGTTGCGTGTTCTCCATTTTACAGACATATAAACTAAGGTTCCCCAAGGTTATATAGCTTGTCTCACAGCTGGTGGGCAGGATTCGAATCAAGCAGTTTGATTGGAACGCCCCTTGGGAACCTGTCACTCCACTGTGGAGGGAAGCAAAAGGACCCTAAAATGAGGGAGGAGCAAGCACAGTCAGGTCTCAGCGGTTGGGAGGCAGGATGTTTGAGGCAGGGAGATGAGAGCCTTTTTTAACCCAAGGCTCTCATGGCTAGATAGACTTGCAGGTTCCCCTGGCTAGTGTGTGTTTCCAGAGCTAGACTGTAGCTAGGACTCTCTGCCCCAGGCCACAGGCTTGGAGAGCTTCTAAGCCAGAGAGTAACATGATCAGATTTGTGTTATAGGCAGATTACCCTGGCAGCCACCATGAAGCTGGGTTGTGGAGACAGCTGCGAGCGGAGGGCGGCAGGGGGCTGTTGGAAAGATGAGACAGGATGCTGGAGTCATTGTAGGTGGATCTGTCTGAACATGGGGGTGGCCTAGAAACAGAAGGTGAGGGTGACATAGGATATAGGCTGTAGACTCACTGAGTGGGTAGAGGTGGACACCTGGGCCTATCATGAGAAGGGGGAACTTATTTCAGAGGGTAAGCACACATCCTGGTTCACCCCAGATCATCTTGGTTTATGCCTGTTGCTCTGGTATAATGATTAATAGGTTTCCTTCCCTTCTCAGCAGTGCCCTGGTTTGGTCATAAATTACATGGTCACTATGCTTTCAGGGTTTGATGGTAACTTAGGACAAGGTCAGGAGCTTTGTTGCAGTTGTAGGAGGCACCAGGTGGAGATATTCAGGTTTGGTGGGAGTCAGGCCCCAGGAATGGTAACAAGGGCAGATGGCTGTTGTAAGGGTAGGGCTGGCCTCCCCAGGGGTCCACAGAGTAGACTGGACACAGGGGCGGAGGATCCCTGGGAGAAAGGGACTGGAGCTTGGCTGAGTAGATAGAGAGTTCAGTGCTGGGGAACAGAACTCAAGCAGTCAAGGCCTGAAATTAGCCCTAGACTCTGGCAGATGGAGAGTAGTTAAGACCTTAGGGAGCAGCTACAAGCATGGAATGGGTGAAGCCAGCCCAGGGAGATAGTTTGATGTTCACTACCTGTAGCCTCCCTGCCCCCCCCCCCCCAAGTTCACAGCAGGTCCTGTGCACAAGGGCCATGCTCCTGGGAAGAAGGGAAGAGCCAGGACCGAGGGAGGAGGAGATGACTGCTAAAAAGAAGTGGGGTTCAGGGAGAGCAGGGGCTCTCCATGACTGTCCTCTGCATACCCTCTACCCAAGGGAAGGAAATGGAAATGGTCTGTGGTTCAGTCGGCCTGAGATGGGCAGGAAGGCACAGTAGGTGGAGTGCAGGAGGCCTCAGGTCTACCCCAGCCCATCACAGCTTGTTGAGGCCTGACACTACTCCCTGCCTCTTCCGGCCTCTATGGCTGAATCTGCACATTGACTGAGCCAGCTGGGGAAGCTCTGGGATTTCTTGGCTGTGCAGAGCATCACAGAAGACACAAGGTCCTCTTAGTGACAAGCAAGGCAAAGGGACTAGCTCCAGGACCGTGAGGCCTTCAGGACCTTCCCCAAGCTAACAAAAGAACGATTTGGCAATTGCTTTCAATCTCCCTCCCAGAAGACATCCCGGCATAGCAGCGGTGGAGGTGGCGGCGGCAGCGGCACAGGCGGAGGTGGCGGCACAGGCGGAGGTGGCGGCACAGGCGGAGGTGGTGGCGGCGGCAGTAGCAGCTTCCTCACTGGCAGGAGAAGCCGGTCAGCGTCACCATCCACCCAGCAGGAGAAGCACCCTACCCACCACGAGAAGGGCCAGAAGAAGGTGAGGGTCTGTTCTTGCCTCACACGCCTCTTTTCAGAGGCTACGATCAGATGCTCAGTCCTTCCTCTGAGGCTGCCGCTGGCCAAGGGGGAGCTAAGGATGTGTAGCTTGAAGCTCAGGAATGGGGACCTGGCTTCTCTGTGCCTTTATGGGTTCTCTTTTCCCCATGACCCCTAACCCCAGACATGTGGCCCCACACATGTGCACACGTCTCTAGTCTGTCCCTCTCATGCCCATGCCACAGTGTACCACTCCTCTGCAGTGTATGTTCTGAGAGGGGGGGCACACCCTTGTGAGTGCCTGTTCATGTGTGTGGCGCTCTGTCACTGGCAGGATAATGGGACAGGCTATTTTTAGCAGGGGGGGAGGGGTTCTTGGCTCTCAGAGGATCTTGCTTGAGCCACTTCTGTCCAGCTGGAGTCCCCGTCCCTCTGTAGGGGGAAAGGATTTTCACTGAGCCCCATCCCTGAGAGGGGATCAGTAAGTTCCCCCACACCCACATGTCATGGTTATCTTCCCCCAGATAGCCCCCGCATTAGTATGTGGTCACTTTTCCTTGTCTAGAGTCGAAAGGACAAAGAACGCCTTAAACAGAAGCACAAGAAGCGGCCTGAGTCCCCCTCCAGCATCCTCACCCCGCCTGTGGTCCCCACTGCTGACAAGGTACCACTGCCTGCACTCAGGATGAATGGTGTGCTGGACAGGGTGGTGTGAGAAGGAGCGAGATGTGAAGGCTCAGGGTGAGCCAGAGGCCTGCTTGGGTATCTTCTTACAGCACATGGTCAGTGTCAACCCCTCAGCCACCACAGACACACACAGACACACACAGACACACACACACACACACACACACACACACACACACACACGGCTTAGAAGGGATTGGCTCCCCTCACCCTCAGCAAGTACTGACCCACCCTGATGGTGGGGTGGGGTGCCACCCTGTTGCTGGCTGCCAAGTAGGCGCCTCTGCCCAGAGAGCCTCAGCATTGGGCACAATCTTGTCTTCAGAGGCACTTAGGCCTATTCTCCGGGGTCCTGAGTCCAGCCCTCCAGGGTAAGCAGAGAGCTACTTCAGGAGGAACACTAGATCCCACTTCATGGAAGTGGGTGTGGGACACTCCTTGATAGTACCCTGAAATCCCTAATCACCCTACTCTTCTCAGTAGGCCTATCTCCCAAAGTAGGTAGCATCTGAATGAGCAACAGACAGGCCAGTCCCTAGGCCAGAGAGTACTAATCCAAGGCAGAGCAGCCCAATCGGGGTGCCCTGGGGGCTTGGAGAAAGCACTCTTTCCTGTCCCATTACTGCCAGTCACCTCTACTGCTCCCTCACATGGTTGGCAGAGCTCTGGGCATCTTAGCAGGAAGTTCAGGTATCGGGTTTCCAGGGTGATGTTGCTGTGGCAACTGCCCCAGTAACCCTCACCTCTCCTGCTTTGCTTCCCAGGGCTCACCTGAGAAAGCTGCTACTCCATGCCCATTGAACTTTCCAGGGACCTCATAGGCAGGTGGAAAGACCTAGAAGGTCCCCTAATAATGGGAAACCCTTGAATATGCTATAGAGTCTTTCCCATCCCCCCTCCTCATCCCAGCATTTCAACTCCCCTTCCCCCCAGCCCCTCTTTTCCATGGCTCCCCAACCACATCTGGCTCCCTTCAGAACTCCAGCTGCTGAAAAGAACAAAGGAAGACAGAGACCAGGGCTCCGCCCAGGGAGGGGTGGCAGCCCAGGGTAGCTCTCATTTCCCCCCACAACCTCCCGCTCACATCTGTTCATCCAGAACAATTCCAGTACCTGGTTTCCACCAAGAAGAAAAGTACCTCTCCTGCTAGTAACATGAGGCACAAATATGGACAGGCCAGGCCGTGTTCAAAACCAGGGGGAAGAAGGAGAGCATGGGGAGGGCTTCTTTACTCCTTGGAATAATCCAGTGTGGTGGGTGCTTTATTAGACTCACTTACAAAGTGAAGCCAAGACCCAGAGATGTTATATAATGTATCTAGAAGTACATAGTTACCAAGTGGTAGAGTAAGGCTTTTGAACCAGAGTAGTCAAGCTTGCTATGCTTTTAACTAAGCACACAATCCTGGTAGCAGCTGCTACCTTCAGATTCATTGTTTTCTGATTCCCACCATGTCTCTGACTTGAAAGCTCCCCCTGACTCAGAGGAATGCAAAGTTCACCCCCAAGGACATTGAAGCTGAGCCAAGTTGAAAGATTGTACAACATAGCGGTCAGAGCCCTCCAGGCTCTTCTAGTACCTCTTAACCCTAGTTCCTCCTGGACATGGGACAGTGTATTTCATGGCAGCATGGCAACTGCTGAAGTGGGCTTAGCTCACAGTGCCCTGGAAATAAAGTATAATGGCTCAGTTACTTGAGTGTAGAGAGGCTTCCTGATGTGGGAACTTCCTATCAGGATGTTGGAGAAGCAAGGACAGGTTGTACAGCCTCAGGTATCCAGCAAGAGCTTGCAGTGGTCAGAGAAAGGACAGAACCAGGTAACTGTGGCTTGTGGGGACCAAAGAGAAATGGTGGTAACTGGAAGTCCCAAGCCCTTGGGCCAGAGACTGGACTGGTCTCTGTTGGGCCCTGGGGTGATGACAGACCCCTTGGGTTCAGGACACCTCTTAGAATTCCACAGCTACTTCCCCATCTCCCTGGTTTAATCAGTCCCCTCCCCACTCACCGGTTCCCTGCCTGAAAGTCCTTCCCGAAGTGAATTCTAGGTTCTTCTAGTTTTCTTCAGATCAGATGAGGCTGATCTGAACCAGGCAGTTGGCATTGAGCCGACTTTGTCTCTCCTTCCTCAGGTCTCCTCAGCTTCTTCTGCCCACCACGAGGCCAGCACTCAGGAGACCTCCGAGAGCAGCAGGGACTTGAAGGGGAAAAAGTCTTCCAGCCATAGCCTGAGTCATAAAGGGAAAAAACTGAGCAGTGGGAAAGGTGTGAGCAGTTTTACCTCCGCCTCCTCCTCCTCTTCCTCCTCCTCCTCTTCCTCCTCCTCCTCTGGGGGCCCTTTCCAGCCTGCAGGTGAGTATGAGTGTTCTGGAGGAGGCTGGGAGCGGGAGCCTCTTGCTCTGTACTGTTCTGGCAGCTGCCTTTGCCTGGTGGTTTACATCTCATTTGCTTTCACAAACTGAAGAGGGTAGCTGAGGGGGGACCCTATCCAGCGGCTCCTTTCCTAGCCAGCCCACCATCCTCTTAAACTGGAGCTCTCTTCAGGGCCCGCCCCTCCAGCCACACAGCAGTAGTTACTATCCCCTGCTTTTGTGCTGCGAAGGCCGTGTGAAAGCACCAATGTTAGTGCCCAGCAAGGAGGCCTGTAATCCCAGCACTTGGGAGCAGGAGGATTGCTTGAATTTGAGGCCAACCTGGGCTATAGAGTGAAATCCTGTTCCCCAAATGCAAAACAAAAGACATCAGCCAATGTTAGTGTTAATCCTATAATCTACAGTCACCCAGTAAGCTCATGGGTGCTTCCCTCCTGTTTTGTTACCTGTGAGAAACTAGACACAGGCAGGCAGAGCCGGCCAGGACACAAGGCTTCTCCATTCTCCAGATTCTCTCCCTCATGCTGGGGGTGGGGGGAGGAAATACAGAGCTGGGTCCCGCAGTAATTTCCCTTCCTTTGTACCAGGCTCATCCCTACAGAGCTCCCCTGACTTCTCAGCATTCCCCAAACTGGAGCAGCCTGAGGACGACAAGTATTCCAAGCCTGCGGCCCCCACTCCACCAGCCCCTCCCTCACCCACAGCTCCTGAGCCCCCCAAGGCTGACCTCTTCGAACAGAAGGTGGTTTTCTCTGGCTTTGGGCCCATCATGCGCTTCTCTACCACCTCTAGCTCCAGCCGAGCCCGGGCCCCCTCCCCTGGGGACTATAAGTCCCCCCATGTCTCAGGGGCCGGGGCCTCAGCAGGCACCCACAAGCGGATGCCTGCATTGAGTGCCACCCTTGGACCTGCTGAAGAGACCCCTGAAACAAGCCTGAAGGAGAAGAAGCACAAAGCCAGCAAGAGGAGTCGACATGGGCCAGGCCGTCCCAAGGGCAGCCGCAGCAACAAGGAGGCCAGTGGAGGCCCTGCTGCCTCCCTGCCCGGGGCCCAGCTGGCTGGCTTTACTGCCACTGCTGCATCACCCTTCTCTGGAGGTTCCCTGGTCAGCTCTGGCCTTGGAGGGCTGGCCTCCCGTACCTTTGGGCCTTCAGGAAGCTTGCCTAGTCTGAGCCTGGAGTCCCCCCTGCTGGGGGCAGGTTAGTGATCCCTGGAAATGGAGAACATCTAGTTCCCCAATCAGTCTTTGTGCAGGACAGAGGCATAAAGATGCGGTTGGGAGGAAATGTAGTTGGGTAGAAACTGCTCCAAACCAGAGAGAGAAAGAGGTGACCATCACTTCTCAGACAGTCCTTTACATGTCTTCTGCATGAAGAGGTTGGGTTAGACTGCCAGTGAGACAGTTCTGAAGGGAAGTAAGAAAAGCTGAGAATCTCCCAGACTGAGGCAGGAAAGCATAGTAGACTGGTGCTGTGTGTGGCCAGAGCCGCAGACATGCTATGCTCCGGGGGATTGCCTCAGCCACAGGCCGAGGACCAGACAGTGACCTTCGGTTCTCTCTGTGTTCTTTTGTTTTCAGGCATCTACACCAGTAATAAAGACCCCATCTCCCACGGTGGTGGGATGCTCCGGGCTGTGTGCAGCACCCCACTCTCTTCCAGCCTGCTGGTCCCCCCAGGGACCTCAGCTTTGCCCCGCCTCAGCCGATCCCCATTCACCAGCACCCTCCCTTCCTCTTCTGCTTCCATCTCCACCACTCAGGTGAGGCCTTGCTCCCGGCTCCTTCTTCCTGGACATGTGGGGGACAGAACTTCTCCTGCCGGGTCCTCGCCTCTCTGCGCGCCTTGTTGCCCACCACCCCAGTAGTTATGTGTTAGATCTAGGAATACGCACTAGGCTAGATCTGTTCCTCGCCACAGGTGTTTTCTCTGGCTGGCTCTACCTTCAGCCTTCCTTCTTCCAACATCTTTGGAACCCCCATGGGCACGGTGAACCCCCTACTCACCCAGGCTGAGAGCAGCCACACAGGTATGCAAGCTCCAGACCTTGTTTCCTTTCTTCTGAAGGGCCTGGAGGATGTGGCTCCAGAAAGGCAGGGAGTCCCTTCCCTCTGGCTCTTGCCTACTCTGCCAAAATAAATTTACTTCACACACCACAAACTAGGGGACACTTACACATGACAACCCAGTGTAGGTGGCAGGATGGCAGTTACTGCTCCATCTCACAGAACAGAAGTGACTTGTTCAAGGCAGTAGGTAGGGAATTGCAGAGCCAGATCAAGCTATTTCTGATGCCAGCCCAATGCCCTTATTCTCCGCTGGTCTCTTCCTGTGCAGTTAGGATCAGGGGTCACAAAGGTCTTACCAGCTGGGAGTTAAGAGGATGGTTGCCAGGTTCCCCCCACCTTCTCCCTAGAGTCAGCTCAGCTCCAGAGAGCTGATTGGTATGGAGACACCACTTATCAGCCTAGGGGCAGGGCCTAGCTGCAGGGTGCCAGTTCAGGTAAGCCTTTTTAAAGAAACCAAATTTGACTAGTTTCAAGACCCAGTAGGGTAGAATGAGTATATTTTCTATAATAAATACAGAACAGGTTCTATGGCCCAACAGTTTTGCCATCAGACTTGAGAGTTTATGAATATAAAAAGTCATACAAAGTTAATTATGATAACACAGTGATTAAGGGCTTGTTGTGTGCAACTAAACCCTCCAGCTAAACACTTTTATCACCTTATTTTTAATCCTAGTAACAGTCACTTCACAGAAGCTGGTTACCAGCCCAAGGTCACATAGCAAGATAGAGCCAGGTTCAGTCAATCCAGGTTTGTTGTGACCTCAGATTTCTGTAACTGAGGTTCCCAGGAAAGAAACTGGGTAGAGGATCTGGAAGTAGGCAGAGAGCAGGACCTCTTGAGATAGGGGAAGAGAGCTAACCAAAGGATGGGATTTCAAGCTAGGACTCCTATCTCCTTACCATCATGAGTTGACAAATCTAGAATTGCGGGGGGGCGGGGGGTCCTGAAGAAGTGGATATGTGCTGAAGTCCCAGGACCAGCACTCATTTCCTGGGGAGGACCCTGAAGATGATCTTCCACCCGCACTGATCTCTGTCCTCCTTCTCCTTCCAAGAGCCAGACCTGGAGGACTGCAGTTTCCGGTGTCATGGGACCTCCCCCCAGGAGAGTCTGTCTTCCATGTGAGGGAGGGGTGCCTTTTGGGAGGGAGAGGGGAACAGGGGACATGATGGGGACCCTTCAAGGGATGAGGGGAACCTGGAATCAGGGCACTTTCTAGATGAGCTGAGCCCATCTCTCCTCTGGCCCCAGGTCTCCTATCAGTAGCCTCCCTGCACTCTTTGACCAGACAACATCTGCACCCTGTGGGGGTGGCCAGTTAGACTCTACAGCCCCAGGAACAACTAATATGGAGCAGCTGCTGGAAAAGCAGGGCGATGGAGAGGCCGGCGTGAACAGTGAGGAGGGAGGCACAGAGCTGGGAGACCTAGTCTAGCCCCTTCTCCCCAGGACCTTAAACTCCTTCCCTGGCAGTGCTGTTCATCCAGGGCTCGCCTTTAACTTTGCCTGAGGGACGCTCAAGTCCCTCCTTCTGTGCCTTGCCTTTGGCCTCGTAGCGTCCACCTTACCAATCCCAGGGTTGCACCCATTCCTCCCGATCTCTGTGGAGCATCAGGGTCCTCCGATTGTCCTCACATCTGTCACCCAGAACTGTCTCACTGCCTGCTGGACTGGAGCAGCCTCCCAGTTCCTCCCCAGACTCCGCCCCTCCCCTCTGGTCCCACCCCTTTGCCCTGACCTCAGGGTCCTCTCTTCCAAGTTGTGGAGATGCTCAAGGCACTGCATGCACTGCAGAAGGAAAACCAGCGGCTACAGGAGCAGATCCTAAGCCTGACAGCCAAGAAGGAACGACTACAGATCCTCAATGTGCAGCTCTCTGTGCCCTTTCCCGCCCTGCCTGCTGTTCTGCCTGCCGCTAATGGCCCTATCCCAGGGCCCTATGGTCTGCCTCCTCAAGGTGAGGGGATCTTGCCCAGCTTGGGTTACAGAGTTCCTGCCTGGCAACTTGTATTGGCCCCACTACAGCCCCCAATTTCTCTCCTCCAGCCGGCAGCAGTGACTCCTTGAGCACCAGCAAGAGCCCTCCAGGGAAGAATAGCCTTGGCCTAGACAACTCCCTGTCCACGTCTTCCGAGGTGGGCACTGTAAGGAGGGCTCAAGGGAGGGGAACTCTGAGAGTCAAAGATTTTCTAGTTCAGTTACTTCCCAGCAGCTACTGGAGGCTGGCCAGTAAAGTGACTGGTTCAACAACTGATCCTCTCATTCATTATTTTTAATAAGTTTTATATATATATATATATATGGTGCCTACTTAATACAGGGCACTAACTAAGCAGTCAGTGAACAGTAAGTTCAAGAAAACAAATAATTGCAAAAGAGAAATAGGAAGATGAACTCAAGGGCTGTAGGAGAGTGGGGGAAGGCCTTCTTGGGGGCACGTGTTGAGAAGTATTTGTGAAGGGTTTATTACAGTGCCTCACACAAACTAATCCCTGTGTAATTGGTGGCGGTTGGAATAGCAGTTGCTATTGTTATGTTGTGGTTATTATTGGAATCAAACTGAGTGCTTGTTTTTTTCATGCCACTTATTAACTGTGTGATTTGGGACAATCATAATCATAAAAATAACACTAGTTGCAAGCCTGCTTTTGGAACGTTTAAAAGCATTGGTTTCTTTAGTCTTCACAGTGACCTTGTGGAATGGATGTTACTATCACCCCCAGTTTATGAGTGTAGAAAATTAAGACAAAGAGGTCGAACCCAAGGCTGCCCGCTTAAGCCCTTGACTTGTGGGCATGGGACTCGAACCTGAACCTCTCACTTCAGCTTTGCAGCTCTCAGCTGAAGAGTTCCTTAAGCTCACAGTCAGTGGCCTCACTCATAACATGGAAATAACAGGGTGTGGTACGAGGCAAACTCTAACCCTGAATCTCATTCCCTGGAAAGTCATTGCCATTACCATTGTTTGTTACTAAGGCAGGGTGACAAAGGGTGCTGGTCCCCAGAGAGTGGTCAGTAAACATGATCTGTGAAGATCCTTACCCTTCATCCCTGGGTCTTGCTGCTTCTCCAGGGTGTCTGGGGGCTTGTGGAGTGCTATGCTCTGTGAGAATGCTGGTGGGTGCCGGGCTGGGGGCCAGAAAGGTCATGCTGGCCCTCTGCCCTCTGACCTGTCCCTTCCCCCTCCCTCCCCAGGACCCACACTCAGGCTGCCCGAGCCGCAGCAGCTCATCGCTGTCCTTCCACAGCACGCCCCCACCGCTGCCCCTGCTCCAGCAGAGCCCTGCCACTCTGCCCTTGGCCCTGCCTGGGGCCCCTGCCCCGCTTCCGCCCCAGCCACAGAATGGGTTGGGACGGGCACCTGGGGCAGCAGGGCTGGGGGCCATGCCCATGGCTGAGGGGCTGTTGGGTGGGCTGGCGGGCAGCGGGGGCCTGCCCCTCAATGGGCTTCTGGGAGGGTTGAATGGGGCTGCTGCTCCCAACCCTGCGGGCTTGAGCCAGGCTGGCGGGGCCCCCGCGCTGCAGCTGCCAGGTTGTCTCAACAGGTGAGGGAGAGCTCAGCCCTGGGGAAAGGAATTGGAGGCTGGGTCTGGGAGGGATGCCCCCAAAACACCTCTAACCCCCACAAAGGAAAAACATACCCTCTGGCCCTATAGGGTTTATAGTCCTGGCCATCTCTTGACCTGTAGGGACTCCCCAGACTCTTAGTCCTGAGTGCACCTGGATGGGGTAGTTCAGGGAACAAGAGTCGTAGACATCCCTACTATAGATTCTCCTTCTGCACAGGTCTTCCATCTTACCTGGGTCCCTCCCACCTCACCCTTGAGTTCACTAACATGGTACCTTCCTGCCCCTCTTTCCTTATCTGGGTCTGAGGGGGTCTGGGAGCTCATGGGTGGGGTGTATGTCTCTGCACCTCTCCATGGTTTGTGTGTTGTCACTGCCCCCAGCCTGACAGAGCAGCAGAGACACCTCCTTCAGCAGCAAGAGCAACAGCTTCAACAACTGCAGCAGCTTCTTGCCTCCCCGCAGCTGACCCCAGTGAGTGTCTCCTTTCCTTGTCATCCCCTGACAGCTCTACCCGAGGAGTCCACCTTGGAGGATGCAGCTAGCCAGGAAGGGTGTGGGGAAAGCTCCAGGCTGGGGATTGAACCTGCAGGATTTGAGAGCAGTAAGAAGACAAGATTGTTTTCAGGTTCCTAGCTATTAGGACAAGGTGCTGCGAGGCCCTGGATCTGGATCATAGCCCAGTGTGGGAGTCAGGAGAGTGGCAGGTCCAGTCACTGAATTTTTCTGCCCCTGCACCAAGGGAAGGGTTTTTTAGAGGCATTCCTGGTCTCAGGGGACGGTGTCCAAGCCAGTGAAACTTTCTGTCCAGCTGCTTTTGGGTCTGTCTCGTGTTGGGTTCTGCTAAGATTTTCTTCAGAGAAAATGGGTTTCAGGCCACCCAGAGCCTCAATGTGAAAGTGTTACACATGTACGAGCATACACATACCAGACCCAACGCTGAGAAAAACGGGTGGGTGACATGATGGCACCACAGGTAAAGGCTCTTGCTGCCAAGCTTGATGACCTGAGCTTGGTCCCTGGGACCCATTTGGTAGGAGGGAGTAACCAACTGACTGCTTTATGGGACTGTATGGAAATAATTTTTTGTTTGTTTGTTTTGGTCTCTTTGAGACAGTTTCCCTGTTAGCCCACCCACCTCCCTGCTGGCCTGGAACTCTTGCTGTGTAGACCAGGCTGGCCTCGAACTTACAGAGATCTGTCTTCCAGGTGCTAGGATTAAAGATATGCGCCACCATGCTTGGTACAAAATATCTTAAGGTAAACTATGTATCCCTGGCCAGTCTGGAACTCACAGAGATCTGCCTGACTCTGCTTCCTAAGTGCTGGGGTTAAAGACATGTACTGCCAGGCCTGGCTAATTTGGCTTTTGAGACACTGAAAATGTTTTTTCCTATTTAAATGAAAATAAATGTCTCAAATGTAAAGAAAAAAACAATAGTTAAATGTGGTGGCTCATGCCCATAATTCTAACACTTGGGAGGTGGAAGCAGAGCAATCAGGAGTTCAAGGCCATCAAGGCCTGGGCTGCAGGAGACCCTATCTCAAAAATCACATCAACCAACCAATTAAAAAAAAAAAAATCTTGAAAATGAAATTTTGGAGAAAAGAACAGAAAGGGAAGTTGAAAACGATCGCCTGCTTAGCGCTTTTCAGCTCGAGGGGATACCATCCCTGGGACGTTTGTGCTTATCTTAGGGACTAACGACCTGATTCAGTGGGCAGAGCTAGAATCTGCCCTTGGTCTGAGGAACCCAGTTGACAGATGTTTACCTGAGAGTGTGTATTTATTTTCTTGTCCAGATGGGGAGACTGAGGCCCAGAATGGGAAGACAGACAGAACCTTGACAGTCTCCTTATCTTGGTTCTTGTGGTTCCAGTGTGAGGGGCCCAGGCATGGCAGCATGGCAGCCTTGGGGAAAGATAGCATGGCCACATGGTCACTGAGCAGTCTCTCCTCCTTGCAGGAGCACCAGACCATGGTCTACCAGATGATCCAGCAGATCCAGCAGAAGCGAGAGCTACAGCGGCTGCAGATGGCTGGGGGCTCCCAGCTGCCTGTGGCCAGCCTCCTGGCGGGAAGCTCTACCCCGCTGCTGTCCGCGGGCACCCCTGGCCTGCTGCCCACAGCATCAGCCCCACCCCTGCTGCCTGCTGGAGCCCTGGTGGCCCCCTCACTTGGCAACAACACAAGCCTCATGGCTGCAGCAGCTGCAGCTGCAGCAGTAGCAGCAGCAGGTGGACCACCAGTCCTGACTGCCCAAACGAACCCCTTTCTCAGCCTGCCAGGGGCGGATGCTAGTGGGAGTGGCCCCAAAGGAGGGGTAAGTAAGGGGCCTGGGGCCTTTCTGTCTGCCTTCTAAGGGATGGGTGGAGGAGGATGGTCTCAAGAACATCTGCACCTGGAGGCAGCAACCCATGGGTCAGCCAGGTACTTTGCTCAGACACCAGGACTTCCGCGCCTGTGGGGGTGCCCTTCTTCAGAGGCAAGAAAGCCTACCTGATGAGCACTGCCATTAATAAACAGGCCAGTTAGAAAACAGCCTACTGGCCAGGAGATAGCTCACTGGTCAAGGTGCTCACCTATAAGCCCTGTCACTTAGGTTTGATCCCAGTGACTCACAGAGTAGGAGAGAACTGACTTCAGAAACCTTTCCTCTGACCATCACACACACTATAAGTAAATGTATATAATTAAAAATTATTTAAAAGAAAACTATTTCAGTTGGAAGGACCAATTTGAAAAAGACTATTTCCTTTCTGAGCACACCAATTTAAAAAAGGTGACCCATGGCCAATGACAGAGTGACAGAGGGAAAGGCCCTCCCTGAGGGCAAGTCTGTGCCCAAGGAGCCAGCTTTGACTGGCACTTCCTACCTTCACACACTGACCTAGACAGAGGCCTAAATGCCTCTTCTAACCCTACAAGCAGTCCCCCCCCCCCCCCAGTGGAGCTGTTCTTTACTTGGTATTAGGGCTAGATGCCTCCAAAACTCAGAGTTTTCCTTCCTCTCTCTAGACTGCTGAGAAAGGAGCCTCAGCCAGCCAGGAAAAAGGCTAATTCTACCCTGCCCTTACTGACCCCTACATGGCTTGAGGGGCCTTGCCTGGAGTGGGCACCTGGGCCCAGACACTGGAGAGCTAGGCCCAGAGCCTGTGCTGATCCCCAGAGAGTATGTGTGGGGAGCTCTGGGTACTGAGGACAGAGACTGGAGGGGAGCTCTTCCACCCGGCCCGTTCCCTCGCTGTACGCTGTACCCGCTGCTTCAGGAGAGAGTCCCCGGGATGATCGGTTCCGAAGCATGCCTAGGAGCCTCCATCCTCAGCAGATGTTTAGGGGCCCCTCAGAGAGCAAAATGGGCTATGGCATAAGAAGTGGAGGGTTGGTTGGACTTACCACATAAAACAGATCAGCACTTGAATGGGGAGAGTGGAGGGTGGGCCCTGGGCCTGACCCTGTATGGAAATCCCTTACGGTAAAAGGGCTGGCCCCACTTGACCTTCAGTTTCTTCCCAACCTGGGCAGAAGGCAGAAGGAATCCCTCTGACTGTTTCTCATAATCCCTCCCTGCCAAGGGTCACAAGCTGAGCTTGTAGAAGCCCAGAGATGTGGGGGGCTGAGGAAGGGCAGGATAGCACCTCTTGGGGCCCCATGATGGGGCTGGGGTGGCGTTCCTCGCTGTCCTTGGCACCCTGTCCCTTTTTGCACTATTGGCTTGAGGAGTGCCGAGGGTGGGGAGAGGATGCTGCCTGACTCCACAGAGCGTGAATGTGTGCGTGTGTCTGTCTGTCTGCCTGTCTGTCTGTCTGTTTCTTCCTCTGGACCTGGGGCAGTCAAGGGCAGGGATAGGAGCAGTGCTCAACACCAGAACGGGGGCTCCTCACTCTTGTACCCTCTATCCCTCCTCCCTCATCACTCTGGTCCCTTTCCAGGACATGAATGGTTAACTTTAAAAACCAGAACAGTACTCCAGTATTGGAGAGTACCTGGGGGCCAGGGGCTCGGAATCAGGGTGATGTCCTGCCTTCCCTCCCCTGGATCCTGCTCCTTCTCAGGGCCTCCTCCCCTCCCTGGCAGTTTGCTCTTTCTTCCCTGGCACAGGGGATGAGGGAGGGGCAAGGGGGTAAGTGCTGCTTTTAGCAGAAGTCTCCCTCCAGAAGTAGCTAGCCTGCCTCTTGTATCCCACTCCTACCAACTAGGTACCACTTAAGCTAACGATTGTCCCCTCACCTACCAGCTATTTTCCCGGGTATAATGGGTGGTAGAGTCTGCCCAGGGCCCTTGTGTAAAAGGCTGAGTGGGACATGAGAGCACAGCAGTGGAGGCCTGTGTCCTGTCAGTTGCACTGACGAGGACTGAGGGTCAGTTCCAGCTTTCCCTGATCGATGCTCATGTCTGTGGGTCTCTCCGCATGTGTGCATTTTGGTGTGTTTCTGTTTGGGTTTTTGTTGTCATTGGGGTTTTGTTGTTTTTTTTTTTTTTTTAAATAAAGAAAAGATGTGTATATTTTTGGCAATGACAGAAACGTAGTGCAGATATATTTTTTGCCTGTGCTGCTCAACTGTTTTTTTTTTTCCTGATACGGAAAATAATATTAATATTCCCATTGATAAGACTTTGTGAGATGTTAGGGAGCTGGTAATGGGCTGGTTGGGTTGGGAACCTCCAGAGGCAAACTCTTGGGCACTTGGAAGGGCTTTGGGGGGCAGTTGTGATGACCTCAGAAATACTATCAGAAAGACATGCTAGACTCAGCATTTTATTCTTCTTCATCTATTAAGCTCTTTAACTCCCTGCCCCCAAGCTACTGAAAAACAAAATAACCTTCAGATTCTTAGAAGACTTGCTCATCCACACCCACGCCCTTGCCTGCTGCCCGCTCGAGCCAGTTAGCTCCCGTTCTGATATTTTGGGAAGACCATCCATGGAGGCAGGCTGCTGTGTGGAGTAGGAACCATTCAGTGCACTGGAACAGATGGCTCCACAGCACCGTTCTGCCCTCCTCAGCCCATCACTCGGACCTCTAGAGTTCTGGTCTCCTGCTTTTTCAAGCCCCCTTTTCTCCTCTAGTCTACGATGCCCTGGCTGGTAGCCAGGTTGAATTTGATAAGAGCTCTGGGCCACGCTTGGATTTGGTGCTGCTCCTTGTACTAGGACAGGAGGAAAGTT
Organism: Eospalax fontanierii; assembly: GCA_035773235.1. Classification (NCBI taxonomy): domain Eukaryota; kingdom Metazoa; phylum Chordata; class Mammalia; order Rodentia; family Spalacidae; genus Eospalax; species Eospalax fontanierii. Next base: position 71,957,901 of record CM069531.1, read on the forward strand.
GTGACACTTATGGTGCAGCTTCATAAGAACAGCTGTGACCATCCTTGGGAGGAAGCAGGGTGCCAGGATACTGGAGGATGGCTATAATGACCTCAGAGCTCTCCAGCCTCACTCCATGTTTTGAGACAGAGTTTGGAGGGTGAGAAGGGATGCAGATTTGAGGTGTTCTCAGTCTGGGGGAGGGGAAGGATGTGGTTTGCAAAGAGGAAGTGGAATCTGAGAATGCATGAGTGGAGCTTAGTGTCACCACCCTCTGTGAGGACACATGCTGAGCCTGGACCGCTAAGGGGTCACCCCTGGTGGGTGTCAGAGCTCTAAGGGACCTGTTTTTAGATGTCATTGGAGCTGGCTCTTGACTTCACAGGTGACATCTGTAAGCCAAGGAGGGACAGGTACTTAGTGACAGAGCTGTGATGAGCTTTGGTACCTGGCCTTCTGGTCATCCCTGTCCCACTGTGTGGCCTCTTAGCAGCAGCTGGTTGGTTGATTGGCTGTCTCTGCACGTGTGACGTGTGTGATCATGTGTGAATGTGGGCTGTGCCCGTGGCGGGAAGGTATCTGTGTAGCACTGACTGTCTTAGCTCCGAGCTGACGAATCCTCTCCATAGACAATGACACTTTAAGGGTTGCCTTTTAAAACAATGAGTTGTACCCCGTCCTGTCCCTGTCCCCCAGCTCTCCACCCCAGCTTGTAGGTTTTCCTCTCAGGCTTCTGGGTCTACTGCTGCCCCTAGGTGCCCTGATCTTGAGGCAGGTGACCCTTTCCCTTTCTTGTGTTCAGACCAAGGGAGTGCCCACCCTAGATGCATAGGAAGGGCCTAGACAAATGAGGGGAGCCCTAAAAAGGAGTGACATATTTCCCTCCCAAACTGGAAATGCTCACAGGTTTTCAAAGACACAGAGTTCCCCCTGCCAGCTTCCAGGATCATCCTTGGAGTGCAGTGGGCCAGAGGGAGCAGCAGGCAGGCAGCTGGCTCCCATTTCTCCAGTGCAGCTTATTTTCCTGGGGGAAGGTGCCTAGTGGATGGGGGTAACTTCAACTGGGAACTTGGAGGAAGGTAGGGCCAGGCAGCCCCTCAGCTTCCTCTAGCACTTCAACCCAGCTGTGCACCTAACTCCCACCAGACCACTTTGTCTCGATCTACTGGAGTTGGAGACTGAGAGGTGGCCTCTTTGTCCTTCTTTTACTTTCTCCAGCCCAATTTGGGACAGGACCCAAACCCTGGCTCCTCCTTTCTATCCCAGCCTGTTTCCCTGTAGCAGACCCTTCCTAGGGGAGTAGGGAGGGAAAGCCACAGATTGCAAACCCAGGGGCTCTTTTTTCATTATTTCTGAAACCTTTATATCCTCAGCCCAAAAGGCAATGTTCCCCTGCCACCTCCAAGCCTGGAATTGTGCATAACCTGGATCTTGTATCTTTGTATAACGGATGTTATTTGTACGAAGGGCAGTTCGTAAACAGCACTTGTTCTTTTAATAAAAGAATGTTTTACTAAAAAAAGGAAATCCAAAGAGACCCTGCTTTGTCTATCTTTATTGAAGAGAGATGGGCTGTCACTTGCGGGGAGAAGGCTGGTGTAAGGTCTGTGACACTAATTTCAGTCCTTGAAGGAGCATTCCAAGCCGGAACGCACGGAATGCCTGGTGCAGGTGAAGAAGGGGACACCCCGCGACACGGGCCTTGTCTGGACTTTTTAACCAGCTGTCTGGGTGGTGAAGTCCCCGCATTGCCTTCGCCTGTGCGAGGGAAGCGAAACGGGCGCAGCGCCCGCGGACACGTCCCACCCGAGGGGGCGCCGGGAGGCCCGCTGCGCACCCCAGGCCAGCGGCAGCACCTCGGGTTCTGTCCGCCGGCCCCACGCCCGCACAGCCGGGCGGCGTCTTCCGGGCCCGCCGGACGGGGGGCGGAGCGGAGAGGGTGGCGACCCGGACGCGGAGACGCGCGGCCATGCAGGGCGTGGGGATGAGCCTCGTCGCTGCGGCCGTGCGCGGCGCCCGGGTGAGCGCCCCTCCTCCTCGGCGGTGACCCCGCGGCTCGGCCCCGCCTCCCCCTGGCCAGGCCCGCCCTTCCGCCCCTAGTCACGCGAGGCCCTTTTGTCGCAGTCCTAATCAGAGCGAGCGCTTAGTGAGTGCCAAGACCTGGGGGGCAAGGCCTCGTCTATCTCTGACCCTTTCCCTAACCCTCTAGTCTCTCCCACGCCCCCGGGGCTAGTGGACTTTTCCTTCCCAAATGGGCTTCCGGCGTCTGCCCTTCACCGATTTTATTTTTCTGTTTCCAAACCTCCCATCCTTGCCAAAGGTATGCCAGAGGCGGGGCATCTCCTCCTGGTTGGTGAGTACCCCTGATATCCTCTCAGTACAAGTCCCAATTCCCCAGACTTAAAGGCTGAGACCAGAGACTAGGACAGGCTATAGAGAAGGCTGGGTGGAACAGAGGTCATAAAGCAAACAGCCAAGCTTCTGGGCTACGCTGGGGACAGCTTGCCTAAGCCAAACCCCAGGATTTGTGGGAAGTGGCCGAACCCTGCAAACTGAGGGCTTTCATGGCCTTGAAATCCCTTCTCTGTCTGAAAATGAGGCTCCCTACAGTGTCCTGGGAAGTTGGAATAAGCCTCTAGTAGAAAAAGCCTGATAAACATTTAGGGAGGTGGGAAACCCCCAAGCAGAAAAATGCTTTCAGGGCTTGGAATGACCCTGAGCCCCTCATCTTCCTTGGCCATAGGCCCGATGGTTCCCCAAAGACCCTGCCAAGTCAGTGGTGGCCCTGAAAACGCCCATCAGGGTGGACCTGGTGGCCGGGAAAACCTACCGGTGGTGTGTGTGTGGCCGCAGCAAGAAGCAGGTGAGATTCCTGTTGCTTTTCCATGGACAAGGTACACATCCCTATCCCCTCCACACCCCCTCTTGCTTTGGGTCAGCATGGTCTATCCTGGGAATTCTCATCCCAACCATGTTCCTCTTTTTTTCTGTATATACCTGAGTTATAACAGGGGGCTTAAGAACAAAAACCCAGCAAACAGATCAAGGCCACCAAGGAGTGTGGCTGTGGGCTGGCTTGTCTGCATGGGCCCTTAGAAGCAAGAAGTGGCTGTAGTGCTGGGCTGGGGTATAGTCTCCTCAGCTTGCAGTCCTTCTCCAAGTATACTCCTGGGCTCCAGTTCCAAGGCAGCAAGGACCTGTTTGACTTTCCCTCTCCTTCCAGGACGCTTCTAGGCTGATGTTCCAGGCCTTGGACCCCACCACTGGGAAAATTCCGCCCAGTCTTCCCATTCTCCCTTTTTACTCAAGATATAACTCTTCTTAACTGCCTGACCCTTCTCCTGCTTTCAGCAGAAACCTCGCCTGTAGTCTTAGCCTACCCTTTCATTCCAGAGCAGAGGCCAGAACTGCACCTCTATGCCATGTGGGTGATATTAGCACCCCAAGGCCTACTTTACCATAGATTTGCTGTGGCCTTTGGGCAGATATTCCGGAGGGTGGGGCAGTTCCAAGGGCACAGAGCCAGAGCACTGTGGTCCATATGGGTGGGTCGTTATATGTGCTCTTGCCCTGTGCTCTTTATGGCAGGTTGCTGGTTTGTACCAGTAGACTTAACTCCTTCAGTTCCTCCAGCTCTGCCTGTAACTACAAGGCTTGTCCTCTCTTTGGGCCTCAGTCTCTGCGTGAACCCAGTTTCTGAACTCTTCCTCGGAGGGACATGGGGCGTACATTAATACTTCTGTTCCAGGAAGGCAGGTTGTTGTGGTCATCCCCTCTCCTTGTGATGTGCTAGGTTTTCCCTGGAACCAGACAGAATTGATCGAACCATGGGAATGCTTCACCATCCCTTAACTGTGTGAAGCAAGTGAATTTCAAGAGTCAGTGGGGACTAGGCCTTTAAAAAGCAAAACAAAACTGAAGTAGGGATGTAGCTGAGTTGGTAGAATGTTCGCTTATCTGCACAAAGCCCAGAGTTCTATCCCCAATAATACATAAAAAGAATGTGGTAAGACATGTACAGTCCTAGCACCGGGGAGGGTGGAGGCAGGAGGATTGGGAATTGAAGGTCACCCTCAGCTACATAGCCAGTTCCGGGCCAGCCTGTGTTACATGAGACACTGTCTGAAAAACAAAACAAACAAACAGCACAGCAAGATGACTCTGGGTAAGAGCACTGACTGCTCTTGCAGAGGATCCAGGTTCAATTCTCAGCACCCACATGGTGGCTAACAACTGTTGGTAATTCCAGTTCCAGGGGATCTTATGCCTTCTGACCTCCAAGGGCATTGCGAGACACGGTGCACTAACACACATACAGACAATACACTCATACACATAAAGGTGCTTGTCACTCAAGCTCGAAGACCCGAGTTTGAACCATGGACTCCACATGGTGGTAGTAGAGAACTACAAGTTCTGTGGCCTCTTTGCACACATGTGCACACAATAAATAAATGTAACAATTTTCTAAAGCTGGATGTGGTGGCACATGGCTTTAATCCCAGCACTCAGGAGTTAGAAGCAGGAGGTTGTTGGTGAGTTAGAGGCTGGCCTGGTCTACATAGCAAGTTCCAGATCAGCCAGAGCTACATAGTAAGGCCTTGTCTAAAAGAAAATATTTTTAAAAGACTCCAACATTATTTGAATTAATATTGCCCCTACCTGAGGCCCAGTTCCCCCTATAGAATTGCCCTGGCCTTCTGGGCCTCCCACAGACAAATACTGAAAACACTTGTAATATACAAGTAACCAGTGACCATTTCCTCACCAGAACCCTACTCCTGGGACCTCCACATTGTAAGGAAATGACTGAGCCTGAGACTTGCTCTCCCCACCCCACTGCTCAGGAGCCCCACCCTGTCTTTTAGGAAGTGGGGACAGGTCTGACTTCTCTTTCTCTCCCACCAGCCCTTCTGTGATGGCTCCCACTTCTTCCAGCGAACTGGCCTATCCCCACTCAAGTTCAAAGCTCAAGAGACACGTACGGTGGCTTTATGTATCTGCAAGGCCACCCAGCGGCCCCCTTACTGCGATGGTACCCATAAGAGTGAGCAGGTTCAGAAGGCAGAACTGGGTGCCCCCATCTGAGGGGTGGCTGTGGCTCTAGGTCTCTGGTAGGCTTTCCCTTTGTTGAGAAGGCAAAGCTGCTGAGCCTAGGAATGGAACATCCTGGCATCACAGCTGCTTGTTTAGCAACTGCTCCCAGTAACCAGTGTTCTCCAGTCAGGCATCTGGAAAAAGGTCCCTGGTTCAGCACCTGCTAGTAAAAGTGACATTAAACAATGATGCTTTCCCAGAGCTGTTCCTGTGGTTACTGGCAAGGTATGCATTGTCTCCTGCTACAGTTTGACCTGTGAAGGCAGAGGACATCTGGTGGGCCACAGGGGAGCAGCGTAGATCCATTTCACTGGGTCCCTGTGTCAGGCTGTGCCCAGGGACAAAGGCTGGGGAGCACCTCAGCTAACTCCCTCCCTTTGCCCCAAAGAACCACAGGCTCAAGAGAATATGCAGCATTTATTACAAAGCAAAGAGATACAAATGACCCAGGGCATGATGTGGTCACACAGCCTTAGACTCAGGACAAGGTGCAAGCAGACCCATGGGGGCTCACCACCCCACACACCTAGGCCAACAGCCTGGCATCCTCAATTTCTCCAGATCTATGTACATTTGAGGAAAACCAGATGGGCAAGGTCTGCCCCTCATGAGTAGTCCACCACTCACTCAGTAGAGTTGGGGTCAGCTTACACTTTGTTTTCTTGTGCTTCTAGATGCCTCTGTCCTATCCTGTCCTGGCTCAGCCTCAGCTGGGGACAGTGAAGTGGAAGGAGGGCTGTTAGCCTTTGGCAAAACTGGGGTCTGTGCTTGTCTACAGTTAGCCACTTCTCCACTCCAAGCCCCCAGTGAGTTTCACCACCAGTCTTGTTAGTGTGGGGGGTCCTGGGCCGGAGGGAAGGCAGCAGGGAGTGAAGCGTTCACAATGCCAAAGTCATACATGGACTTTGCAGGGCCTGAATCATCTCTCCACAAGGTAAATGATGCAAAGGCCACACACAGGAAAAAACGGGGAGTGGGGGACAGGCAGAACTATATATTTTTGCACAAAGTCTCCACTGTCCATGAAGGCAAGGAGCTGCCTTCTCAGAGCCTCAGAGCCAGGGACAAACCACACTTGTAAAAGGCACTATCTTAGCAATTTTCTGGACATTCAACAGTGAGGGACTTGGGCAGGGAATAGTCAAGATGGATAGACAAATGGTGGGCTCCATGTCCAGTCAGCTAGGACATGGGCCCTAATACCCTCTCTACCTTGGGAAGCGGAGGGAACGCCAGTTAGGGCTATACTACTCCAGTGACCCTCAGACCACCAGGTACCCCCCAATAAGAGCAGATTACACAAGAACCCCCCACCCAGGACATGAATACCCACACACATACACACACACACACAGTTTGTTTCCTGTGGTATTTAAATTAATCTGATTGGTCCATAGAAAATAAGTATGTATATTTGGTTTTTCCTATGTACATATATATAGAGATTTATTTATAAAACCCACTTCCCACCCCTAAGATGGGAGGAACTGGGAAAAGTCAAAGAGATGGAAAAGGGGCCAGAAAATGTGGAGAGTAGAGGTGGCTTCAGAGGGAGAGGGTCCCCTTTCCCCTAGTTAAGGGGGGCAAGGAGCTCCATTAACAGTCATCTTGCGCCCCCTGCTGGTGGAGGATGGCGTCTGCAGGCAGTTCGAGGAGCCCCCGTTAGTAGTTGTGTTGGTCCCACTGGCAGTTGACGTCGGAGTTGGGGAGGTGGGGTGGGTGGTTGGGGGACCATGGGAGCTGGGAGAGCCATGGGAGGGGGTCGCAGGGCTGGGTAGGGAGGAGGAGGTGGCCGGCAGGGTGGCAGGGCTGGGAGCCTTGTCGCTGACTGACTCACACTCTGACGCCCCGCTGGTGTTGGTGCCCTCGGAGGGAGTGGGCGCCGTGGGAAGGGTGAGCCTCTTGCAGGCTGGCTGGACTCGGTACTTGAGGGGAAGAGGCCCGTTCTGTGTCAAGAGAGAAGAAGCCAGAGGCAGGGAAGGGAGGGTGTCAGCAGAGATCCCCACCTCACCCCAGGGCCCACCTAGCCCTACACCCCACCAGGACCAAGAAAGAAACAAAAGGAAGGTCTGAGCCTTGAAGAGAGGCTCCAAAGAGTTAAGGAACAGAAAAAGCCAGTCAGATATAGGGACACAGACTCAGTGAAGCAAGAATAAAAGTGAACTGGAGAGGATGTTTTAAAAAAAAGAAAGAAGAGAATAACAGACTGCAGAAAGATTCCACAGGGACCACGCCTACTGCTGACCCCAAGTTGGGTGCTGATAGCCAAGGGAGGCCAAGTAAAGAAGACAACCTTGAGTACAAGGCCAGACAGGAGGAGACCTTGTCTCAAAACAAAAAAGTTGGCCTAGAGCTGACCTAGTATGGATGGGCCATAAAGGCCAGCTCCTGAGATAAGGGATGGATTATCTGAGATGAAGGGAGCCGTATCACTGTGGTCACCGACCAGTGCTAGGCCCTATAGGGCCTCTCCTTCCTGCGGCTGACCCCATCCTGCTCAGAGACTCACCCTCCGCCAGGGATAGATGTAGGCAATGTCCATGAGGGTGTAATATTCTTTCAGGGGCTCATCCTCATAGAGAACCTCCACCTGGAAGGAATGAATGACGGCATGAGGCCTGGCCAGCAGCAGGCTCCTGGACTCCCAGGCAGTAGTCTTGGGAGTTGGAGGTGTGCTGGTGAAGTTGGAGACTTCAGGTTTCCCTGGTCTTTCACTGTGGGTGTAACTTCCCTTCCAGAACTGTCCAACAATAATACCCGAACAACAGGAGGAAGGGAAGGCAAGCTTCCCACCAGCTGCCAGGGGGTCCACTTCTCTCCAAAGGTCTCCTAGAGAGTCAGCAAGGTCAAGGGGATCTGCTTGACCCAGGCTCTTGCCTGTATCCTCAAGGGAACCACAAAGAGCATCCAACTAACCATAACCAGTGAATGTAACAGTTTACTATCTTTCTACCCCAAGTGTGGGCTGAGTGAGGTCTTCACAAGAGCTGTACCTGAGAGCTTGCCAAACCGTACCACAGCCCGCATGTGAACGAGCCCCCCAAAGGATCCTGGGTTCATATGGGTTTGTGCAGCTGTGTCCAAGAGCTCTTTGGCCTTCTCACAGATGCTAACTCTAGCGAAGGCCTGCCATTTTTGGCATGCATACCTCTTCCACTTCTGTACTATGTGAGCATGCACACATCTCTCATCTCAGGCACTCTGCCCACTGATTTCAAGAGACAGATTGTTCTACCCAAATCTTGAGTTAGGCTACCCATTTCACAGAGCTACCCTGGGTAGTCCCCACCTATGGCTGGAGTGCCCCCCACCAGACACGCCCACAGACCCTTGCTGTCTGAGTGCTTAGACATTCACCTTGTATTTGCTGGGCACATCCATCTTGTTGCGGAGGAACTTGGCAAGGTGCATGACGGTCATGGCTGCCGGGCATCGCAGGAAGCGCACCCCTGTCTGCTGGAGGAGAGGCCCCTGTGAGGGGTCCACCCCAGGCACTCTCTCCCAACCCATAGCTGACTCCTGGCCAGGCCCCAGTGCTCACCTTCTCCTTGTCCCCGTCCCCATTCTCCATCAGGCCCTTCTTCTCTTCCCGGTCCCTGGAGGAAAAGAGGAAAAAACTAGAGAGACTGAGGCAGGCTGGATCCCCAAATGCACGTGTCTCGTGGGGTCTTGGGGGATGAGCCAGGCTAGAAGCCCAAAGGCTGAGCCTTGGCTGGACTTGCCTGACTCCTTCGTAGAATTCAATGGAGAGACTGACGATCTCGTCATCGCCCAGAGCCCCTTTCTCTTGCTCCAGGACTTCGCCACGGTCCTCGTTGGAACCATTGGGGACTGCAAAAGGAGACAGTTCAAGAGGGGTTGGCCAAAGATGGGGTAAGAAACTGAGGACCCAGGGGGAAGGGGTGGGTAGTTAGAGGGTGAGCCCTGCCCACTCTGGGCAGCACTCTTCAGCAAGGGGGCCTGGTAGAGGTGGGGGGTCAGTAGGGGCTACAGTCTAGCAGTCAGTCCTCACAGCCGATAGTCCTAGGCACTTACATAGCCCCAGGCCCCAGAGCTGGCAGATGTCAGGGTGAATACACTCACCCTCTGTCAGGGGGTATGCTGCATAGAAGTCCCGTCGCCGTTTCATCTCATCTAGGGAAAAAGGGCAGGTGTGAGAGGGAAACAACTTGAAAAAGGGGAAGTGGTGGTCGGGTCAATGCAGCGGCTCAAGATACCTTTAAAAAGCCCAGGTACTAATTTGTAGACAATGTCCTGGAGGGTTTTGTCAGACCTGGCAAAGAATGTACAGGAGTATGTTAAGCAGCCACAGCATCCCCATCTCCCTAGCCAAGGATCCCCTTTGCACCCCTTCTTCAGACCCAACACCAGGCATGCAGATCCCTGCTCTGGTCTTAGCCCAAGCCAAAAGAGAAGCCACTGGGAGGCAGTGGGGACGGGGGGAGGGAGGGAGGGGACAGCTCTGGAGCGGCTCAGGCCTACCTGATGCTCAGCAGTGGTCGGGTTTTATGGACCTGCACATCACACATGGGGCAGTATTTGTTGGTCTCCAGGTAGCGCACGATGCAAGTTTTGCAGACTTTGGGGTGTGGATAGAGAGAAGACAGTCAGACCCTCTTCCTGCCCGGGCCTCTGTTCACATTCAGGCTCCTCTCTCCACTGTTCAGGACCACTCACAGGCCCCGCATGGCAACATGCCTTTTACATACCCCACTGCTGCTTCTTGTCCATCCTTGGGGAAAGATGGGCCCTGTGTCTGTGAGACACAGTGGTATTCTGTCCAACATATAAAGCGGACTAAGTCCCAGGCCCCCTCTGAGCAAGCCTGGTAAGACATCTCACCAGCTCTGGATCTCTTACAACCAATCCACCTGTACAAATAAGTGACCCCTGACTTTTTCTAAAAATATTTTATTATTTTTATTTTATGTGCATGAGTGTATTGCCTGCATGTGTGTAAGTGCACCACACACACAATGCCCACAGAGACCAGAAAAAGGTGTCAGATTCCCTGGAACTGGAGTTACAGATAGTTATTAGCCATCATGTGAGTGCTGGGAATCAAACCCAGGTCGTCTGAAGGAACAAGAAGTGTTCTTAACCACTGAGCCATCTCTCCAGTTCTCAATCCCTGAATTTTGAGGGGCCAAACTTCAGCCAGCGATTCCAAAGAGAGCTGAGATTTCAGATGTCCCTGGAATGAACTTCTGGGCCCAGGACCATCCCTAACCTTGTCTCTTCCTGGTAGAGTCTCTATGTCCTGGGGTCAGCTCTGCAGGACAGAAAGGGCTGTTTCACCATTCCCAGGGAGTGCCCCCTACACCCCTGGGCACCTCTGTGCCCCACTCACAGGAATGCAAGCACTCTACGATGGTCGTGGCGTCAATGAAGTAGCCCCCACAGAGGGCACACATGAGGTGAGGGTTCAGCTCTGTGATTTTAATCCGTGTGGTCCGATGCATGATGCCGGGTCAGGACTGGGGAGCCTGGGAAGCGCCACCCTGGGGAACGGAAGTGGAGTCAGAACCCAGCTGCCCTCAGCCCCTCCTCACATCGCCTCTGTCAACATCTCTGAGCCCAAGGCCTTTCTTTTTCCCAGAGGTGGGACTGGGTACATGCACTGGACTAGCTGCTTCTAGCCCTCCCTCGGAATGCTCACTGGGTGTAAAGGGCTCAAGAGACTCATGCAATCTTGAGAAATGAGGTCGTGCAGCACTCAGCAGCAGTAGGAACGATCATAAGTGCCACCCAACCCTAGAATGACACGGGAAGGCAGGAAAATGGATGATAGCGGTGTGTTTATTTTATCTGTGTGTGTATGTGCAAAGTACCTGCATGATGTACACCACCATCCCCTGGAGCTGGCGTTACAAGCAGCTGTGAGATGCCCAGTGTGGGTGCTAGGAACCATCTATGCTCTCTGCAAGAGCAGCAAAATGCCCATAACCACTAAGCTATCTCTCCAGCCCCATAGCAGCATGTTTTAAAAAAAATCTTCCTAGAGCTTTCAAGACTGCTTAGCTGGTAAAGGTACTTGGTAGAAAGTGGAAATGGACACCTGCAAGTTTCCTTCTGACTTCCACGTGCCCTGCATGCACACCCACACATATACACTAAATAAATAAACATAATACAAATTTTTAAAAGATCTTGATTCCAACCCACTCAATGGTCAAACATTTACTGAGTACTAAGAGCTCTGAGGCATAGTTCAAGTAACTCAACTTCACAGACCAAAATACAGAATAGATAATCCCTACTCCACCAATAAGAGTCTTCCCCAGGAAGCCTTCTCTGGAAGCATGAGCCCATCATTTCTCCTTCTGGCTATGTTCCACCCAAACCTTGTAGCACCTCCTCCCTCTAAAGTCACTGGACACTGTCAGCTCCCTTTAAGTCCACTATGTGCTGACCATTTGGCTTCCCAGCTGAGAATGCTGAGGCTGACCCTTATATATCTCAAGTTGCAAACAGCTCTAGCCTCAGCCCATCCCTGGACCCTACAGGGAGTCTGAGAGCCTGGACAAAAAGACCTTTACTGCCCCATGGCAGGAACTCCTCCACTGAGCCCCACCATAGCCCACTCTGTAAGTACCCTCAGGTGCACATATTCCAGGAACCCACTTTCATGAACACACACAACTCTTTCATGTAGGAGTGTCCAGTGGGATCTCACCATGTCTCACCCTGGTGACTTTTGCCATTTGTCCACAGGCTGCCCACCAGCAGTTCTCATAGGCACCTTCCAAAACTGGGCAAAGAGAGTTCTCCAAAGCACCTGGGCTGGCCCTAGCAGGGCCAAGGTCAATTCACAGCTAGCTCTGGTTCTGGACTGAGCAGGCTGCCTCCTTCCTCTCTCCCAGAGCAACAGCCTTGGGAGGTTGGCCAAGCCAACAGCTCCTTTGTACCATACGTGCTTCTCTTTTCCAGAAAGATTTCTAAAGCCACCACACTGGGTTTTCTAGGACAAGAAATTCACAGCCAGGATCAGCAGTTTCTATAGAGACCCCAGGATGTGCTTGGCCAGGACCCAAACAGCCAACAGGCCTAGGGCACCTGGCCAGAGACTGGGAAAGATGGAGAGACACAAAAGGCCACACTTGGGCCAGACACCAAATTGCAGAGCACACAGAAGAGAACAAGCCTGTTCCAGAGGAAACCCAGAGACCCACCAGAAAGGTGGCCACCCCCAGGCCTACAAACCTGGTCTGAGGGCTTCCCCCACCCCCACCCCCCTGGCCTTGGCTGGCCCTCCCTGCATGGGCCCCCCCTCACAATTACTAAGAGGCTGCTGGCTACTCTACTGTTTGGTTGTTTCCATAGTAACCTAGTCCCTGGCAAGATGCCCAAATATTATTACAACCATCCAGAGGAGAGAACATACTCCAAGTAGCTGTCTCTTTGAGTGTGTGTAATAGCCACAGTGTGTACGTGCTGTCTGAGTCTCCAAAGGTACTTCATGTGACTGCTTGTCCTATGTGTGTCTGTGTCTAGATAAGTGTGAGTACACAGACAGAAGCAAACTGAGTTAGGGTGAGATCCTGCAGGGGAATCCAGGCTGCTAGGGGGTAAATCCCTCAACCTGGTACATGTGTACATACTTACACATTGCCTGAACCACCTCATTCACATACATTTGCAAATAGACACTTGCTCCTACAAAACTGAAGGAGCCTCTTGCTCTGCTCCAGCATCTTTGTGGTTTCAGACCAGAGCATCCCCCAGGTCCCTATCTGGGCTCAGGACAGTGAGGGAAAGAGCTGTTATGACTGAAGAGCTCCTTGTCTCCTCTGGGAGCAGTGGGCTTTCCATCCCCATTCCTAGGAGCCTCAGAAAGCCACCTCTGGGGCTGGGGGTGGGGAGAGACACTGATTGGCTCCTCACCTGATTGCTATGGTTACCTGCAGGGCCCTGCCAGCAGGTGCCAAGAGCAGCAGTAAACAGGAGCTCAGTGTCCCCAGAGCATCCCCTTCCCATCTCCCCTGCCCAGGCCCAGACTTGTGTTTCTGACACCAAGTCCCCAGATGCAAGGGGCTACTGTGCTGAAGGGAGGGGTTAGGGAAGGTGTGGAGTTGTCACTATGCTATGGGATCGTCCAGAAACAAAGAGCCTGTGGAAAACTGGGTGATACGGGTCTGAAGAAGCAGAGATGGGGTGGGGGTGAGACCATTTGGAACTGGCCTTAGCAGAGCATACTTGCATATCTTCCCACGCCATCATCCTACCCCCCAACACAGCCTTCCCCTCATCTAAGGTCTAGTTTTCTACTCTCTTTGGCCTCAGGCAGGAAAGGGGCTCAGTCAGCACCCAGCTCCCAGCTTGCCATTCAGTCTCAGAAGTGTCTCTCCCAAAGCTCGCAGTTCCATGCTGACAGACATTCCACTTGAAACTAGTCTTTTCCTCTGCAGAAGGAGCCAATTTCTGACAAGAGAGGGCCCCACTGCTCCCGGGAAGGCCAGCTATAGGCCTCTGCCTTGCCTATGCCCTAAATGTAACTAGCCAGCTCACTCACTAAAAAGTCTCCAGCCCTTGGGAGGTCGTTCAAGGTCACATCCAAGTGCTAGGCTAACAGAAATGCATGGGATCTTAGAAAGCATGTTATGCATGTTCTCATTTTCCAGATTAAAAAAAGCTTCCAAGTAACATGCCCAAGGTCACACACAAACAGGGGCAGTGCCAGGACAAGAATCTGCATGTCTTCCATTCTAGTGCTTGTCACATACTGGCACCAAGTGGGTCTCCTCTCTTGGCTGAGGAGCTGAGTAGGTGGCTAGAAGGGTGGAGGGTGATTGCCTAGAAGGGCAGGAAGCCCATAGAGTGGGCCTGCTGGGAGGGAAGACGATCACCTCACAACACTCCCATACTACAGATGGAAAGACCAAAGGTCCACAGAAACAGTGAGCCAGAATATAGCATTAAGACTAAGACCATGAGTTCTCAGCCTGAAGCCTCCTCTACTCACCCCTCAGTCCCCAAATATCAAACAAAGCTGAAGAATATACCCAGGGCAACACTCCCAGGTGCACACACTCAGAGCCAGACACACCCCCTCCATCTCTCACACTGAACACACTCAGGACCAGATAAACTTGGTCACACACATGCCAAACACTTGGCCAGACACACATACTGACACATAGGGCCAGGTACACCCCACACAGTCACAGCCAGATTTGAGGCAGGCCCCCACTCTATAGATGCAGAAACCATCCCCACCCACCCAATCACACCCCTGCTTGAAACCAGAGCCACTTGGTCCCAGAGTAAATTATAAATCTAGCAACAAAGGAAGCTCATTCCCAGCCCCACTCTGGGGCCAGAGACTGGAAGACTGCAGTTGGCATTTGACCTGCGCAAAAATATAACCTCTTCCTGTTCCACCTCTCTCCGTTCCCACAGCAACAGCTCCATCAACCATGATCTCTCAGGGAGTCACCTCCTCCACTCCTCCCTTCCTGCTCACCTCCAAGCACTTCAATTTGATTGAACAGGACCAGGGTCTGGATCCTGGAGTCTGTTTCCTGTCTCATTCCAAACCCGGTTCTAAGTCCTCAAGCTCCAACCTCAAACCAGGGGAACCCCTGGGAAAACCTCTCCAAAATGCTGCAACAGAGCTGGCTTTATGCTCCTCCAAGTAATAACACCTCGGAGCAAGGGGTGGGGGTGGAGGGGAATCAAGAGTTTCAAGAACAGCACAAACTGAAAGTCCAGAACTATGAGACTGTGAGAGCAGACTAGGAGAAGCCTCGCCCTGAGCCTGGGAGAGCCCTGGAGAAACTGAGATGGCCAAGGTGTGGGGGTGGGTGCAGGGCTGGGGGCTATGAGAAACAAAGACCCAAAGAAAACTCGAGGTAACACCTGTACATATTTAAATACACACATACACACACACCCTAGCTCTAGCCAATCCGAGGAATTTTGGGTAGACCCGGGCAATCAGAGACTAAGAGAGGAAAGGAATTGCCTAGACGCCCCCAGAGACAGGAAGGGCAAGGGGTGTTCGCGGGCTCAGGGTCCCCCAGCCCGCAGAGCTAGTAGCCGGAGGGTTCAGGGAGGAAAGGGTGGCCAGCCGTACTCCCCGCCGCCCCGGAAGAAGAGCCAGTTCATCAGACCCCTTGACCACCACCGATGAAAGGAAATAGGCGAAATCTCTCCATTTCCATTCTACCGCCTCCACCCGGGCTTCCCCCGGAGCCAGCCAGGTCAAAGGATCAGACACCCCAGTGACCGAGTGGCCACTCCCTCCTTCCCTGGAGCCAAACTTTCTGTGGGGCCCCAGGAGGGGTGCTGGGGGAAAAGCTTGGCCTGGGTGGTTCAGGGAGGGGGCGGGGCCGCCACACGGGGACCGGGAAAGGGACCGCTGGGGGAGGTGCCCAAGCCCCGGACCCCAGCGGGAAGGGCGCCCTCCACCGGCCTCGCTGCTATCAGAAAGCCCAGTCCCCTTCCCGGGCCTTGCGTTTGCGATGCTCAGCGTCCCCCGAGAGCCGACCCTCGCCCGGCTCCACAGGGGCAGAACGGCCAGAACCAGACTGTTCCAGCTTGTGGGGAGACTGGGGGCCGAGACCCACCTCCGCGTGTGCCCCCAAAGCCCTCGTGGCCGCCCTGACCCTCCCCCTCGATACCTCGCGAGCAGGATCTAGCAGGGGACTGCTGCACAAAGAGGAGGTGGTCGAGGGAGAAGCCAAATCATTAAGAGGGGGAATCCACTTCGGCCATCTTGGAAGGGAGGAAAGGAAAAAAAGGGACGGGGAAAGGGAGAAAGAAGGCGGCCGGGGCAAGTCGGACAGCGGCTGGCCGGGCGGGAGGGGGACGCGAGCGGAAGGCCCAGCCCCGGATCCCCGCTCCCATCGGGGTCTGCGGGGCAGGATAGATCGGTCCGGGTCGCCAGCCCCAGACGCTCACGGGGTAGCAGAGGAGAGCCAGCGCAAGTCGGCGTTCGCTTACCTGGCTCCGGGGTCCGGTGGGTCTCGGGGAGGGGGGGATGGGAGGGAGGGAGGGGAGGGAGGGGAGGGGGACCACAGCCGTGTCGCTCGCCTGGACGGCGGGAGGGGAGAAACCTACGGTAAGAAAGGAGTTTGTGAGAGCGGCTAGGGGTGGGAGGGAGACTGGGGAGGGGACGGGGGAGGGGAGGGGCTGGAGGGGGGGACAAAATGGCTTTTTTCCTCCAGACAAGAGTAGGTCCCGCCCACTACTCACCCACGTGACCTCATTCCTTCAGGGTGTTTGCAGAGGGAAAGAGGAGGGGGAGAGGCTAGCGCTGCTGCTCCCCACCGCCTGTGCTGGTGACTCCCCCCAAACCAGGACCAGACCCCCACCTTTCCCAAACAGATGCCTTGGACCCGAAGGGCAGATCCTGTTCTGTTATCTTCTGCAATGAGCCTTCTCCCCTTCCTAAAAATCTGTGTGCCCCCCACCCTCATTGACCCTGCGATCCCCACCCTAGCTGGGGCGCCTGGAAAATGGTGAGAAGAGGACTGGGCGGAAATGTGGCTCGCAGCGCTCCATGCCCCGGCCGCCACCAAAGGGCGCTCGGGCGGGGGACCGACGGTGCCAGCCACGCGTCCAGAGATTTTCATTCACTCCAGCTGGCACTCCTTTAAAATGACTAAGTGCACGTGTGACCCAGAGCGTGCCCTCCCCACCCCCACGCCGGCTCGGAAACGCAGCACCTCGCGGAGGTCTCACGGCCTGGCTCGCTGGGCTGTGGCCCAGGCTGGCGCGCTCGGCGTGCTCAGGCGGAGAAGAAAGGAACGCAGTCGGGGCGGGGAGCCCAGCTCGAGACTCGAACTCTCAGGCGCCAGGCCAGAAACACAATAAACAGCCAAATTCGAGAGGCCAGAACCGAGTAGGAGAGGCGGACTCCAGGGTGGACGCGCGCTCCCCCAGCCCTCGCAGTTCCCGCAGTTTGTGCTCTACTCGGCGCGGCCCGTGCGCCTCCCTCGCAGCCGCGGCGGGAGGAGCCGAGCGAGGCAAAGGCGGTGGGTGCCAGGCAACCCAGGACGGTCGCTCTCGGCTCCACCCTGCGCTCGCACTCCGGCCCCCAGTGGCTCCCGCCGGGGGCAGAGGTGGAAGGAGAGCTTAGAAAAGCGTGGAGGAGCGGGAGCCGGCGCCGAGGAAGCAAATCGATTCTGCGTTACGGCGACGACCGTGGGCCTCATTAGGACGGTCGATTCGCTTATTCGTTATTCATGATTTATTGGGATGGTCCCATGACTGTCCCTCCATAGAGCTCGATTATCTGGTAGAAACGCCAGTAAGCGCCTGGACCGTGGGTTGGCTCGAGTAAGGAACGAATCCTCGCCGAGCTTCGGATCGCCTGCCTCCTCTCCTTGCCCCACGCCAAAGCAGCCCCGAAGTTGTGGGCACCCGGACTAAATACTTTCACCCATTGGCGAGCTACTATGGGCCCTGTGGACGCTGGCCGCCTACTGACCCCCACCAGCTTCATCTTTCAGCCTGTACCAGCCCGGATGAGGAGGAAGAGCCGAAGGGATTTCAACCTAGACCCGGTGGTCCAAGACCAGACAGGAAAGGCTCCGGGTCCTGTTACCTGCTCCGCAGTCCCTGCACCAGTGACCGAGCTCACGAGCCGCTGTGGAAAGGGGGCTCTTGTCGCAACACGCCCACTGTCATCTGGGCCGGTGCGTCGCGGCATCTTGGATTCTGCAAGCGAACACTCGTGCTCAGCAACAGGGAAACCTAGTTCTCTGCCATTTCTTTCACCAGAAGACCCCGGACAAGAGAATCCCGTAGGGGCTTCACAGAGATCTAGGTCCCACCCGGGATCCGCATCGTCATCCAGGAGCAGTAGTAACTAGTGGAAAGTGACGCTCCTCTACCCATTCATTCATTCTGTAGAACTGTCCCTGGCCACTGTGCTTGGGGGGAGGGGGTATTTAGTTATTCTTAAAACAGCTATTAAGTACCAGTCCTGAGCAAACGGTTGACGAGCTGAAGCGTGCTGAAGCCCCACTATCCATGGAAACACCCGAGAATCATTTCTATTCAGGAGACCTTCTGACTCAGCCCATCCCACATCTAGTTTTCTAATCTCCCAGTCTTTATTCTATTAACGACCTAGAAGCATCTGACATGTATCAATACAAAATATTGCATTGGGCACTAGCTTGGATAGAGCTGGGCCAGTGAGGGTAGGTCTGCAAGGACACACACCCTTCCCATTCTGAAGCGTCAAGTGTCCCTCCAGGCTTGTGCACGTGGGTGTGGACATCCAGAAGAGACTTCCTTTGACCCAAATGTCTTACAGAACTGATTAAAAGAGTCGCTTGCAGATTCTCCTCCAGGAAGGTTGAGGCTCCTGCCCCAGTGTGCCTCCGCAGCCATGAACAACTCTTACTTCCCTTCACGGTATCCAAATCTTGTTGACAGCTACCCAGGGGATGGTCACTGTCAGTCATAAATAAGAGGTTCCCAAAGGGCAGGAACCTGGGACAGAAATCAAGGCAATGATTGGTTCCAGTACCTATTGGAACTAGTGCAAGGATTTGATTCCTTTAAAGATGGTGAGGATGGTGGGAGAGGGCTGCTCTGCTGCACTTCCATGTGTAGCTTTACCTCTATGTCCTTTCCACTTTTCCTCCTCTGGCGTCCTTTGCCAGTCTCCACTTCTGTCTTCCCATCCTCCTCCTAACTTTTGCTGTTCAGTTGTTTTTGCCTTTTGATATTTCTGTTAACTATTTCTCTTTTACTTTCTCTGTCTTCTTGGAATCTTCCCTTAGTCCCCTTGCCTATTACTCCGAGAGGCCCCCTCTTTGGGTGTTACCCTGTAGATCACAGCTATTTCTTCCTTTCACCTTTGTCTTTTACCCCTCCCTTTGTGCTCTTCCCACAGTCTATTTCAAGTTTATGTCATCCATTGAAGCAGACAATGGAAAGCTGTCCCACCTCCACTGCAAATTCATTGTGAAACCGAGGGAAAAAATGCATTGTCAAACATGGCTATAAGACAAAAACCTGGGTCTTTGGCTTTCCTGCAATCCAGCTTAGGAGCAGGAGTGGAAGAGGTGGTGGGAGAAATCCCGTCATTGCCAATGACAAATTTCCAAATACAATTATTCTGTGGGTTGCTATGGGAAAAAAAACCTTGCCTCTGGCAAGTCAACACGAAATTTGATTTTTGAGCGGTTGTAATTGTAAAAACATAAATAAAAAAGGTGAAAATGCTAGCGTCCCTGGGTGGGCTCGAACCACCAACCTTTCGGTTAACAGCCGAACGCGCTAACCGATTGCGCCACAGAGACGGTGATGCCTATGGAGAAAGCAAAGAGTGGAGTCAATAGGAGTGAGCGTGAAATGTCGCAAGAGCGGCTACTGCTTTGAAATCGGACGGAAGAAATCCGGTCCGGAAGAAAAGGAAGCGTGTTCACTGAGGCAGACGGCCCCCGCGGGGTTGGCTCTGCAGCGGTGGGCGCACGCGATTCTCGATTTGTACCCTTGAAGTACAGAATGATCCTTTGTAGAGACAGAGCTACGTAAGACCGGCCTGTTGGGATGGTGGTGCGGGGTTCCAGAATCGGAACAACCTGTAGCCTCCCCTTCTAACCTCCCCGTGCAGCCCCCAACGGCGGAGATGAACGGCCAGCCTCTCGCCTCACTCAGTTTGCACCGAACCCGGCCTTCAGTGAAGTCAGCTAGCCTGGGTAACACGCGCATCTCGACCCGTGAATAAACCCCAACAGTCCCCCTCCAGACGCCTCCCCTATACCCGGCTTCCCCAGCCACGTGCGCGCACACACACACACACACACACACACACACACACACACCAACCCCAACAGTCCCCCTCCAGACGCCTCCCCTATACCCGGCTTCCCCAGCCACGTGCTGACACACACACACACACATACATCCCCGCCCCGCAGGGTCCGGGTCCAGGTCCGCCGCAATCCCAACATGCACCGGTGGCCGGGCTCTTCCGCACTCAGGGTGACTTTTCACTTTCCGCCTCGCCGGCCTCCGTTTTGTCCTCTCAACCGAACTATCCAGATTGGTGACTGACGGGATATCTAACCAATAGAAGCCCAACTGGATCGCAGAGCCAGCCTACCAGCCAATGGGAGGATGCAGTGGCACAGTGAAAGGCAGAGCAGGTTTGCTGGAATTGCAGTGGCGATCGGGGGTCCCTGAACTCTGCAATCATGGTGAGATTGGGAGGCGAGGGAAAGGAGTTTCAGGTGGAAATTGGGAAACATGGGAGGGGTAAGACCAGGATTAGGGGCGTAGTGGGGCTGGTGGTCGATGGAAGGAAGTAAACCGCGGGGAGGACCATGGAGATGAGTGCGGTTCCTGGGTGCCTCACGGGGTCCATCCCACAGCTAGAACTCGGGGCGTCCAGGCAGCTCCAAAGGAGAGGACACGGCGTATCTGAGCCCCGGGATCTGGAACTGGGTCCAGGATTATGGCTACATTTAGCTCTTCGAACTGAGCTCTTTTGCTTTGTCTGCTCCCAGTCTATTATGTCCTATAACGGAGGGGCCGTCATGGCCATGAAGGGGAAGAACTGTGTGGCCATCGCTGCAGACAGGCGCTTCGGGATCCAGGCCCAGATGGTGACAACGGACTTCCAGAAGATCTTTCCCATGGGTGACAGACTGTATATCGGCCTGGCCGGGCTTGCCACCGATGTCCAGACAGTGTAAGTGTCCCCACCCACACCCAGGCCCTTCGTTGCCTCATCTTGAGCAGCGTGGTGTCAGCCATCTGCCAAACACCACCCGTGAGTCTCAGATTTTGATGGACATCACCGTAGTACAGAAATGAGTGCCAGCCAACGTTTGCCAGTGTTTCTTTGGTGGGCTGTATGGAAAGTCGTTTTGTCAGGGAATCATCTGATCTTCATGATATTACTGGCTAGTTGTCTCACTTTTCAGATAAAGAAATAGGGAGTCCCTTGTTCAAGATGCAAGTTGATGAATGTCAGCTAAGATCCCAGTGCAGTCTTCCAGAAGCCAAAGGCTGTGCTCAGCCCCTAAGGAACTTCAGGTCTAGGTGGCAGACAAAGCAGGCACACAGAAAGATAACTAACTTATGATGAACTGCCAGCCTACTGGGTAGGCTGACATTCATCAAAAAAGTACTGGTAAAAAGTTGTCAGTGGTTATGCCATCGGGGTGATAAAACAGGTTGCTGTTTGTGATGACCCAAATGTGACAGATTGCTGTGATTGGTGGTGGGAAAGCAAAGATGGGCTTTTTGTTTTTTTAAGTCACATTTATTTGTGTTTGTGTATGCATGCCCAAGTACTACAGCATATGGGTAGAGGTCAGAAGATAACTTGCAGGAGTCACTTCTCGCCTTCCTCCATGTGGGTCCCAGGGATTGAACTCAGGTCATTCATTCATTGAGGTCAAGACTCAAGTCTTCCCCCATCCCCATACTGAGAATTGAACCAGGATTGCCTCTAAGCGTGTGGGGTGCTGTTAAGCTGTATTCTCAACCTCTGTGTCATCTTTTCTATAGTATGATCCTCCCTCTATGTCCAAATTCTGCATCCTCAGATTGAACCAGCTTGCATGAACGTTCTGCTGGAATGGGGCTGTAGTTCAGTGTAGAGTATATGTTTAGTGTGCACAATGTCCTGGGTTCAATCTCTAGCATTAATAAAAAGTCTAAAAATGGTCATGGTGGCTCATGCTTGTCATCCCAGTACTAGGGAGGCTGAAGCAGGAAAACTGTACCCACTTCAAGGCCAGCTGGGCTACTTAGTGAGTTCTAGGTCAGCTGAGACCACAGAGTGAGACCCTATCACAAAAAGCTGAGGGTGTGGGTGTGCATGTGAATTTTGGGGAAAAGATTACATCTCTACTAGACATGCACTTTTTCTCTTGTTATTTTCTCTAAACATTGAGGTAGAACTGTTTACAAATGTTTGCATTGTTTTAGGCACAGTAAGTAATCTATGGATGATTAAAAACACAGGGGAACGTTGTACATACATGATTTGTAAACACAGGGCCATTTAATATAAGGATTTTGTGTTACTGTATTTTGGCTTCTATGGGGAATCTGGAATTAATCCCCATGGATCCTGAGGGACAACTGTTCGCTCATCCATTCTAGTACCTGCACATCAGCAGTCCAGTGAAATTTCCAAGACAATTCTTATTTTGAGAGTGAGGACTGAAATACAGGAATTAAGAAGACTACTTTTACAGGGAAGAGCAGCACCCTTTTTGACACCAGTTTTGAGGGGCCAGGGCAGCAAGCTAAACAGAAATAGCTGGCAAACAGGTGGGATTTTGAAGTTTCTCCTCAGAGCTGAAGAGGTCTTGGTGATGTTTTGACTCTAAGGGAGCAGAGTCTACAGAGACAATATGGGCAAGGAGCAATGAGCTGCACTTGGAAAACTGAACTTTATTTTTAGCAGTGAGGGAAGGAAGAAAAGTCAGAAAAAGAGAGCGAAGGGCCAGCAAAATGGCTTAGCGGGTAAAGATGCTTGCTGCCAAGCCTGATGATCTGAGTTTGATCCCCGGGACTCATGTTAGAAGGAGAGAACTGATTTACACAGAGAGAGAACATGTAGCTGCAGGAATATCCTGGAGTTCTGAAAGAGTTGGGAGAGAAGCTCATTAATGGGAAGCTTAGCAGAGAAGCTTGTTAAATCTCGATCACACAGAACCTCATGGGTTCTCTCAGCACAGAGGCTCTGGCAGCCCTCCTTTCTTCTGGAGTCACTTCTCAGCCTGCTATTTCACTAAGCTGCAGTGTCCCTACATATAAGATGATGCTAAGTTCCTCTCTAAGACTCTTTGTTCTGGTGTCCTGGGAATCCTTGCTTGGTCCTCACTAGGTGTGGCATTGGTTCAGGAATCTGTCTCTATGTAAAAGTCTGTCCAGGAGCGCTGAGGTAGCCCTTAGGGAGACAAGGCCTTCTCATCAGTAAATAAAGCAGTTGTTGCTTAATATGGATGAGACTTGGCAGATTCCTCAGCAAGGACAGAAATCGTATGTCTCCTCGTGTTACCTCTGAGTGCCACATGTTGAACACGAGAGGGTATTTATCGATGACTTACTTGATTCTTCTCCTACCACAGTGCCCAGCGCCTCAAGTTCCGGCTGAACTTGTATGAGTTAAAGGAAGGTCGGCAGATCAAGCCTTACACCCTCATGAGCATGGTAGCCAACCTTTTGTATGAGAAACGGTGAGTGGAAGGGTAGCCTAGAACTTGGGGGGACTCAGAAGCCTGGTTTGGCAGAGTAGTGTAGAGGAGCACTGGAAGGTGAGTTTCTCCCTGGCCACCTGTTTCTTTCTCCTCTCACCTTACTTTTCTTCTCTCCATCTCTTCATTCCTTCCTGACTGAAACAGGATTGCATTTTATGGTCCAGGCTGGCCTTGAAGTTGTGGCAATTCTGCCTCAACCTCAGAG
Source organism: Eospalax fontanierii (assembly GCA_035773235.1). Classification (NCBI taxonomy): domain Eukaryota; kingdom Metazoa; phylum Chordata; class Mammalia; order Rodentia; family Spalacidae; genus Eospalax; species Eospalax fontanierii. The sequence goes on from CM069531.1 coordinate 71,981,364, forward strand.
GACTGGATTACAGGTGCTGTCCTTCCATGTCCTGTTTGAAGCACAGTAGCCTTATTTATTGGTTCTGTGTTCTCTGGGCCTGTCTGGGGTGGAGCTAAAGGGAGACTCATAGGTCTGCGTTTTCCCCTTATCTCTAGGTAGCCAGGATACGAGTTGAAATATTTTTGTTGTTATTGTTATTCCTTAACCTTTTACTTTGAAGTACTTTTAGACTTTATAGAAAAGTTGTAAAAGAAAGAAAAGGTGCTGGTAAGATGGCTCAGCAGTTAAGGATGCATTCTGCTCTTGTTGAGGACCAGGGTTCAGTTCCCAGCACTCACATTGGGTGGCTCACAACTGCTTGTTACTCCACCCCAGGGAGCTGATATCTTGGGCCTCAGTAGGCACCTGCACTCACGTGCATATACCTACACACAGACACACACAATTAAAAATAAGAAAATACAACTTTAAAATATTTTATTTTACCAAGTGTGGTGGCACATACCTTTAATCCCAGCACTCAGGATGCAAGAGGCAGGTGGATCTCTTTTGAGTTTAAGGCCAGCCTGATCTACATAGCAAGTTCTAGGCCAGCTGGGACTACAGGAGATCCTGTCTCAAAAAAAATTTATTATTTTTACTTGATGTGTATACATGTATTGCCTCTATGTGTGTAAAGGCACCTGTGTCGTGCAGTGCCCACGGAGGCCAGAAGAGGGCGTCAGATCCTCTGGAACTGGAGTTATACATGCTACCATGTGAGTGCTGGGAACTGAACCCAGTTCCTCTGCAAGAGCAGTCTGCGCTCTTAACCACTGAGACATCTCTCCAGCTCCCTAACCTTGTCTTTTTGAGACATGGTCTCTCACTAGCCTGGAGCTTGTCAAGTTGGGTAGACTGTCTGACCAATCAGCTCTAGGGATCTGCCTTTCTCCACCTCCCCAGTCCTGGGATTACAAGCATGTACTAACATGCCTAGCTGTTTTACATAGGTTCTGGGGGTTGAACTCAGGTTCTCATGTTTGTGTGGCAAGCAGTTTACGCCTAAGCTATCTCCCAGTCCCTGTAAAACTATTCTTTAGAGGAGCTGGAGAGATAGTGGTTAAGAGCACTGGCTGTTCTTACAGAAGACCTGAGTTTGAATCCTAGCACCCATGTGGCAGCTAACAACTGTCTGTAACTCCAGTTCCAGGAGATCCAGCACCCCCTTCTGTCCCCTAGGCATTGCACAACATAGTGCACTTGTATACATGCAGGCAATACACTCATGGACATAAAAATAATAAATAAAATTAAAGAAAAAAAGGAAAGCCAAAAATGAGTTTTGTGTTTCAAGTGTATATTATTGTCTTCAGCAATAAATCACTTGTTGTACATTATAGTTAGTTCTCAAAATCCCCAGTTTTTCAGTTTGGTGGCTGTACACCTGTAATTCTCAACGCTTAGAAAGTGAGAGGCAGGAGGATCAGAAGTTCAGGTTATCTTTGGCTGTATATTGAGTTTGAAGCCAGCTTGGCAACATAGACCTTATCTCAAAAAAAGAAAACTTTCTTCAGAGGAAAATATAAAAGATTTTTTTTTAATTTAATGCATTTTTTATATTCTCATTTATGTGTATGTGTATATGAGGGTGCACCATGTACATGTCCAGGGAGCCAGAAGAGAGTGTTGGATTTTGTGGATCTGGAGTTACAGGCAGTTGTGAGCTGCCAGACATGGGTGCTAGAACTGAACTCAGTTCCTCTGGAAGAGCAGCAAGCACTCTTAACTGCTGAGTCATCCATCCTAGACCCCAATTTAAAATTTCTTGTAGAAATTGATACACAGGGGACTGAAGAGATGACTCAGCAATTAAAAGCACTGGCTACTCTTGCAGAGGACCTGGGTTCGATTTTCAGAATGCACATGGCGGCTAACAACCTTTCATAACTCTAGTTCCAGGGAAAATCTTTAATTAAAAAAAAAAAAAATGAAAAAAACTCTGTGTCAAACTATCCTTCTTGGCCTGGGCACGCCACACACCTGAAATCTCACAGAAAGCCAAGAGTTTCAAGTCAGCTACATAGCAAGCTGGAGCCCAGCCTGGCTGCATGTGCACCCTGGGCTGAGGCGGGGAGGGGCGAGCGTCCTTCCATTGCTTCTTCCACTTTCAAACTCATAGTTTGTTGTTTTTCCTCCTGGTGCTTAGATAGAACCTAGGACCTTACACAGAAAGAATAGGAAGGGGGCCCGGAGCAGGACAGCTACCAAACAAGTGTCAGAGAAGAGGGCGCACACGTCTTAGAACATTGCCAAATGCCAGGAGACAGGCAAAGGCCTGAACAGAGCAGGCCACGGGGGAAGGATGTTCCAGCGTCTGTCCATCTGTCTATAGCCTCCCTTGTCTGAAAAGGCCTGCATATGAAAGCCAGCACTCTTGAGCTCTGGTTTCTCTCTCCTGGCCTTACAGGTTTGGCCCCTACTACACGGAACCAGTCATTGCTGGGCTGGATCCGAAGACCTTTAAGCCCTTCATTTGCTCTCTAGACCTCATCGGCTGTCCCATGGTGACTGACGACTTTGTAGTCAGTGGTACCTGCTCTGAACAAATGTATGGGATGTGCGAGTCACTCTGGGAGCCCAACATGGTGAGTTGCCAACTAGTAGTGAGGTGGAGCAAGTAGCCCTTGTGGCCATTAAGGTCCAAAGGTGTGTGTGTAGTAGGTAGTAGAGAGAAAGGATGGTCGGAGAGCAGACCAGAGCTTCTGCTCCTTGGGAGGGTTTCCACAAGCCCCATCAGGGCTGACTTGCCCAGAGGACAGTGGCCTCTGTTTGGACATGCTTCCCTATGTTTCCTACAGCTTGACTTGGGTTTCTGGGGTCCAACAAGAGGGATGGCACCAAAATGGTCCTAGAGCTGGGTTTTCTGAACTAGAAACCATTCTTATGTAAGTCAGTCAGCCCCGTTCTGCCTCCATTATCTCAGCTGTGAAAGGGAACCTGCCTCAGACAGGGCATTGAGGAAACCACAAGGAAAAACTAGAGCAGTGTCTTGTAGGGAGGTGTGGCTGTTCCTGTGTACCAGTTCTGCCAGGCCTGGGGGAAACCAGATACAGTGTGACTCTAAGAGTTTAGTGTTGTCTAGTAAAGCAAAATAGCACTCAGGTACAGACCTGTTCAAGTGAGGTGTGCTGGGAAGCGGAGCATAGGGAGGCCGGGCGGCAGGCGGCCTGTGCTGGGTACAGGCGGGGTCAGGTCTGTTCTGTGAGCTAAGAGTATCTGGCGGGAGAGTGTGTAGGGAGGTGAAGCTGGAAAGGGGGAGTGGAATGAGACCTTGAACACCGTGCTGAGTCGCAGTGCTCTCTTCAGTGGAAGGACTTGAATCAGGGCTACAGCTGGGTATGACAGCTTCTGGTCACTTTGCAAGAGACCCCTGAGCGGGCCAGGAGGCAACCAGAGTCAAGGGGTGGGAGTTCAAGGTAGAAAATGCAGACAAAAGGGCAGGCTTGAGCCGTGGGCTTGTAAGGTTGGACAGGTTGAGTTTTGAGGTGCCTGTGGGACCTCGAGGAGAGTCTTGAGTAGATGAGGAAGCACCTCAGAGCCAACTACAGAGTCTCATTTTACAGAAGAGAAATCAAGGCTCTATGGAAAGACAAGGTCACACTGGAGGCTTGAAGTGTATGTCATACTGCTTCCTCCTGAGGAAGGAGCTGAGTGGTTCCTGTATCCAGGGAACCAACCCTCAGATCAGGCAGGTCAGGAGATAGAGCGGGCAGCTTGAGTTCAGAAAGCAGAGGGTTGAGGAGGCAGAACATGTCCTAGATCTGAAGGAGTTCTGCTCCTTTGGCAGGATCCGGAGCATCTGTTTGAAACCATCTCCCAAGCCATGCTGAATGCTGTGGACCGGGACGCAGTGTCAGGCATGGGTGTCATTGTCCACATCATGTGAGTATGAGTTGAGAGAATTCTATAAGCTTCACAGACACCTGCCTCTCCTTCCCCACAAGTACATTTGTCTTTTAAGCCCTAGTCAGATAGCCACCACTGAAAGCAGGGCCTGGTGACAGAAGCCAGGTGTCATGGCACACATTGTATTCCTAGCACTGGAGAGGCTGAGGTGAGAGGGTTTAAACTCAAGGTAGTCTGGACTGCATAATGAAACCCTGTCTCAAAAAAGAAGGAACAGAGAGAAGGAAAAGACAGAGAAAAAAGGAGTGGGCCAGCAACAGGTCTGAACTGCAGAACTCAGGAGGCAGCTGGGAGCTTCGGGCTCTCCAGGCTCCACAGGCCTCTCCTCCCCTTGCTCTCTGTGGAAATTCTTCCCCAAACAGTGTTCCCAAAGTCTCAGAGATGACCACTGGGGAGCTGCTTACTGTAGACTGAGTGCTAGGTGGCTGCCTGCCCGCCACACTCCCACCAGTCCACTGCTCAGAACTGTGTGCAAAGCTCAGGGAACCACACTCCATCCTCTAGGCAGATCTCCAGTAGACACCTCCCTATTTGTTTGTAAATATCAGAAACCTGATAAGCTCAGAGTGTCTTCCCAGCTTTTATCCATTTCAGAATAAGCCTTTAGAGCCTCTCCTCATGGGTTAGCCTGCTTCACCATGAAAAGCAGAATCGAGTGGCTCGAGGCTCTCGAGTACCCACTGGGATGGGACACACGTGCTTGTGAAGCCACCTGTTCTCACTCCTGTGGAGGACATCACCGTCCAGCCGGAGCCATTTTCTGAGAAAGGCTCTCCTAGGCCGCCTTTTCTCCCCTCCTACTTGCTGCCTTCAGAACAGTCCCTGGGGTGGCAGCATCTGGCAGCCCTTCCTGAGCTCAGAGGTGCAGGTTCGAGAGGGACGCAGGCAGGCAGGCAGGCAAGCAATATACGTTTTTTGTGATTTTTCTCTTTTGACAGTGAGAAGGACAAGATCACTACCAGGACACTGAAGGCCCGAATGGACTAGCTCTACTCCCAGAACCCAGGTTTTGTTGTTCTTTTTGTTGTTCTTTTTAATAAAATAGTCTTTCTTCCAGCCCCCTTGTCTTCAGTGCACCCCACAGCTTCCTACCAGAGTCCAGTATGGAGAGATACTCAGGGTTGATCTTGGTCTTCCTTGAGCTTTCCTTTTTGGTGCTGAAAATTGAACTCAGAACCTTGCATGCTAAGCACATACTGTCAATGAGTTAAACCTCCAGTTCTGGGTTGTCTTTCTGCCTTGCCCTCTGCTTCATTGGTACACATATGGGGGTATCTGCTAGTCACCAGTAATGCCTATGCCGTGGCTGGACCAACACACAGTGCTTTATGCACTGTAGAACTCAGTTATCATGAGGCAAGGCAGTTAACATTTACCTTATTTAGAGATGAAAAACAGCTAAGTGTCCAAATCCACTTTACTAAGTGGTAAAGCAAGGCTATCAACCCCCATTCCATTTGCTCCCAAAACCTAGACTGCTCCATTAAACTCTGCAGGCCTTTCTCTGATGTTTTAGTAGGAGTTTGGCCAAGGACTCACAAGTGATCTAGGTTAGTGTTCTTTCCGAATCTGCACATTCATTGCCTGGAGAGCTTAAGAACACAGATTTTGTGATCGCTGCCTTCAGGATGCTGGCTTCCTTCACCTTTTAGGGTTATCTGACTTTTCTGAAATCCTCAAGTAGATCCAGCTTGCAACCTGCAGTAGATGCCCCAATAGATGGATGTCTGCATGGTTCCCATCATTTGGAAAGTCCATTAAGACATATCTTTATTAAAAAAAATGTTTGTAGTTCTTGGGAATCAAATCCAAGGCATGTGTGTTAGGCAGTGTCCTATCACTGAGCCACAGGCCAGGCCTGTCTCCTTCCAGGCTGCAGTGATCCTACTTTACCTCTGTGCTGCTGGATTATCGGTACACACAATTATATTTTTTGCTTTTCTGATTCATAATATCTGAGACAAGACCTGAGAGTTGTTTTTGAATCCCAGGTGCTACTGATAATTGCTGGTCCATGACCACACTAAGAGCTACTGAACTTTATTTTTATGTTTGACAATGTTGGGGATGGAATCCAGGACCTTGAACATGCTAGGCAAGCACTCTATCACTGAGATGCACCCCCAGCCTAAGTATTAGACTTGAGACTACAAGTTCACATAGAGAGCCCGAGGTACACAGAGGTACCATGTTCAAAGCCACATAGCCAGTTGGGGTGTACACTGTACAGCTGAAGACATGAGGGAGGAGCACTGGTATCAAGTAATGACATTTGGTAGGTATCCCCAGTGCTGGGACTTATTTCTATCTTATTTATTGATCTTCTTGACACAGGGTATCCCTGTAGCTCCAGCTGGCTTAAAACTATGTAGACCAGGCTGGCCTTGATCTGACAGAGATCCTCCTGCCTCTACCTCCTGAGTGCTGGCCAGTACTCTATGATTTTTGTTTTGTTTTTATTTTATGTGTATGAGTGTTTTGCCTGCATGTATGTAAATGTACAATGTGCATGCACTATGGAGGCCAGAAGAGGGCGTTGGATCCCCTGGAACTGGAGTTCCAGGTGGTTGTTGGCCACCATGTAGGTGCTGGAAACTAAACCGAGGTCGTCTGCAGGGGCCGTACATACTCTGAACTGACAAGCTATCTCTCCATTACCCCGTGCTGTGATCATAGCAGCATGTATTAACTGCATCTCAAAGTGGGCCGTTGCCACATTCTATCTCTCAGCTATATACTGATTTTGTCCAAGCTACCATACAACTGGGACAAAAGCATTTTAATTTTGAGGGGGGAGGGCACCTCCAAAGCAGTCACACACACCAGATGTACACAAAGCCTTTTGAGTTTTATTTTTCCTCGGGTTGGAGATTCATTTTAACATGCATGCATTTTAAAACAGTAACAGAGGCTTGAACTGTTTAGAGCAGACATTAGACAAGCACAGGGGTTGAAAATTCCTATTTAAAAAATGGAACTTACAGTGAGAAATGAAGAAGTCACGTGTGGTGGGGGGTAGTTTTAATCCTGCTTCCCCAAAGGTGACTCCACACTTCATTCACATTTAATGTGTTTGATCTCTGACCTGCTGCTGCAGTTTGCTGAGCAGACAGCTTCCCCCTAAAGGCGTGGGCTCCTGCCTCACAGAATGGCCGTGAGCGAGGTAAGGGCTCTTCTGGTACTTTTCTCCCCAGCCTCCTTCCTGTAGGACAGCAGAATCTCCTTTTCCTTAGCGTCACTCTTCCTGACCAGCGTATTTCAGAGGAGGCAGGGCCATGGCTGGCAGATTTGGGGGTAACTCTCAAAATGTGTTTCTGTTGGGGACTCCCTCTCCCCCATTACTGCTCCAAAGAGGTGAGGTCTCTCTAAACTTGAGGAAACCACAGGTCTAAGGCCAGAGCTCTGAGGGTTAAGTATACTGTCCCTTCTGCCCCCAACACTCTGAGTAGCTCAAATGCCAGAGACAACTGTTTTCCCCCTCTCAACCTGAATTGATAAAAAAGACGACTGGGGGTGGGACTGGCTACTGAGAAAGTCCTGGGTCTTTGGTCCACCTCCCCAGGGCAGGCCTGGCACACTGTGAAGAGAAGAAGTCTCGGGCAAGAGTCCGGTCTCTTGCCTTGAGCACTGCTTCAGGCCTGAAAGCCCAGGGTCTAGAAAAGTGAAGCGGGAAGAAGGCTGGGGAGGAAGAGCTGCCTGTGGGGAACTTTAATGCCGCTGAGAACAGCCATAGGGGCCCCTCATTGCACCAGCCACAGACCAGTAACCCCTGAGCTAGATAAGGAGAGATTGAGCATTATGGAACTGTACTTCTGGACCAGCTGCTTCCTGGACCTAAGCCCCAACACAGGCCCAGGGAAGTGCTTCTGCTGGGGACACCTCTGGTCTATCTGCAGTTTTCAAAGTACTCCTCACTTAGCGGGCTGTGAGACATACTCTCTCAGCTTCAGACTTTCCACAAGGGGATGAGGACCAGGGAAGCTGTGACGGGACACTACACAGGGTGAGGGAGTGCGAACAGAATCCCACCCTGTCCTCTCCTAGACTTCACCCAATAGCCCTGGTCTTTATTCTTATACCTCTGTTCCTGGAAGACCCAGTATCATTCTGGATGCATAAGACAGTTTAGCTGTTCTTCCTGGCCCTGGGGAGTGAGGTCAGAGGTCTTTACTAACCCTCAATATACCTGCTGCCCAGAAAGTGAAAAGCAGGATTCAGAAAAGAGGGAGCAGATAACCAGGGGGAGAGTATGGTCAGTTCACCTTCAGACTGAAGCCAAATAGCACATCTTTGTCATCACAAAGAGAAAGAAAACTAGTATGAATCAAGATAAATAGCTTTTAACATGAATGTCAAAGGAATTTGAGGGCCAAACCCAAGGTTTTATAGATAGCACAAAGAATGACCTTTTAAAAAAAAATCTAAAATCCACCAAACCACAGCTCAAATATTTTGACCCAATCAACAATACTGTCAGAAAAACAAAGAGCATTTGAAACAGAATGCTACCTCTCAAAATTGTAAACAATATTTAAAAAAAAAAAAAAAGCCCATAAAAAGTCCATGTTAAACAAGTTAGATACCTGGCCCTTGCTTTGATAAGACTGTTAAACTTCATACACATGGCAACAAGATCAGCCGACCAAAGGCCGAGATGCCTTAGAGAGGCGGCTTCCAGTGGGGCTGATGGGCCAGACTGGGAACAGATCCAGATTTTCACTCTTGATTGTGAGGTGGGAAAATCAAGTCCAGACATTATTCCTATGTAATTCCTTTCCTAAATTAAAATTGTTTCTCCATGAACCATGGTGGTTCTGAGTACTTCCCAAAGTTCCTTAATAGTTCTGGAGAACAGAACTATCTATGCCCTTCTTGGGGGGGGGCCAGGGAAGGAGTCTGGCCCCCACCTGCCTCTTCCCAGAAGGGCTCCCTCGAAAGGCAGCAGTCCCAGTGAAGTCCAAGAATGCCATCTTAGTTCCTTCCTGACCTAGTGCTGGGTGGGGAAGACAACAAAGTGGCTCTTGCTCCTGAAGCTGGGCTCAGACAGTTTTGTTGGAGGGAACCATATGAAACCAAACCAGATGGTTCCACAGACCAGCTTCACATCTTTGGGGTTATCTACAAATTTTACCATCAAACCCCAAATTCCTGATTCCTTTTGAGGGTGTGGCTAGAGGTAGGGAGTATACCTCCCCTAGTATGGAGCAACGGGGCCACCCTCCTTCCTAGTAGCTAGTTGCTCTGGAGGCATCAGAACAACTTCTGAGGGCCTGGCTGGAAAGCCTGAAGGCTGCAGGATGTGATGTCACTCCTTCCAAGGAGGCCTGCAGGCTGTAGATCTGCCCAAGTTCAGAGGGGTGGGGTTGGGGGGCAATAAAGAGTCAGCTCTGAGGCTGGGGATGGGTCAAGCCCCACATCAGGCCTCCAAATAGGATTTCCTGGGTCACATCCTCAAGTGACTCAAGCTACCTCAGGTGGAGCACCTTGCTGGCTGTAACTGTCCAGGTAAGAAACTACAGGCACAAGGAGCCAGACACCTACATGGTAGGCTGGGGCTTGGAGTGGTGTTTCTGCACTGAGCACCCAGTGCTTAGAGCTCTGCCTCTGACCATATGCCAGCTACAGGTAACTGCAGCTGGAGGTCAGTAGGAAGGAAATGGATGATTCACACAAGACTTCATTTGACACATACCAGCTTCTGGGATTTTTCCCAAAGGGAAATACCCATTGAACCACAAGGGTCTTGATATAGCCAAAGGTGATTTCTAGTTTCCCTTGAGCCAGTGGGAAGCAGGCTTGACAAAACATCAGAATTCCAGGTCAGAGGCGCAGGTGGCTTGGGTGGTGATCCCTGGGTTCTTTGAGAACCAGCTGTCTGAGAGCCTAGCCATTCCTGGCCCCTCAACCATCTCATGAGGATGAACCTGCTCTCCTGAGGCCTCTGGTCCAAGATGTTGGGGTCAACCTGCAGTGTTCCTTTGGGAGGACAGGTTGGAGGAGCAAACGTAACATTTCATTTGGATCCGAGGTGGAAACATGGAGGGAATTATGCACAACACTCCAGGAAACTGCAAAGTCCATCCAGGTTGAGATCAGAATGTGGCAGGACTGACGTGTTTGACCTCTTCTTGTAGTGTCAGAGCTTCTGCTGTTTATGGCCCCTTGTGCAGGTCATGTTAGGTGCCTCTAATTGAAGGGAACTGAGAGCCGGGCAGAGATGGGGAGGGTGGCTAGGGTGATGACACACATCATTATAAATAGCAAACCTGGAGCAACACATTTCAGAAAGAAATCCTAATAAACTCACAGTCACCTCTAGCTCCAAGGTATCATAAAAGGTTACAAGATACCAAGAATGGAACCCCCTTTTAACCAGGGTCAAATAGGAGGAAAAAATAAATCAAGGATAAGCAGAAGGTAAGGTCGCATCCTGTGAGCACGTGCACACACAGCTCGCTCTCCTCCCTGCTAAAGTTGCTCTCTGTCACAGGCTGCAGTCTCATTACTGAAGCCCTCCTGACCCCCCCAACTCTGCTCCCCACCCTCTCTTCTAGCCCAAATACACCCTTTCCCTCTCCCCGGCCCCATTCCAGCAGTCTGGCTCTGGCTGAAGGTAGAGATAACTACGTCAGGATGTTGGACATGAACTCATTGAAGCGTTTGGAGTACTGCTCCGGGTTCACAGTTGAGATCTCTGCCCCTGCCTGTAACACACAAGATGTGGACTCAGGTAAGACCTTCAGTCCTAACCAGGAGACCAGGAAGCTGCATCTGAAAGGGGACAGAGTCTTCCAGAGCCTTTTTGTCTATTTTTCAAAGCACTTGATCTTAGACAAGAAGCATTTTTTTAATAGTTTTGGGTAATGCTGACTTTGAACTCAATCCCTCTTCCTCAGCATCCTGAGTGCTGAGATTAGACTTGTGCCATTAGGCTGTGAGCCTGTTTGTTATTCAGAACCAGGGATAAACAGGATCTCTTCTCCCCCCCATGGCAGGCCACATCAGGAAGTGGTTTACATGTATCAGAGCTGTTCTGGCCAGTTTCTCTGACTGATATCTCACTGTAGTAGAAAGGCAGTGAGGAGGTGCCACAGAGGCTCCATCTCGGGTGGGGGTGGGGAGCACGTGTGGAGAACAGTAGCTTCAAGCCTGTGGGGAGTAGTGTGAGCATGTAAACAAAGCTATTCTTGGCCACACAAGATGTACAACATGCCCAGCAGCCCCTGGGGAAAGGAGCTGGCAGCTCAGGCCCAAAGGCCAGAGAACTCCGGGAAAACATATTACCTGGCAGGGGAGCCAGGGCGTGGAAAAGGCAGACAGGCTACTTATTCTTCCTCTTCTCTGCTAAGAGGAAAGGCTGGAGCCCCCTTCTTAAAGCAGGAGGCCAAGAGCGGACCCCAGGCTGTGGGCGGGGTAGAAACACTGCCCGGGCCGGCCCCGGAGACGAGCACCACTCACCCCGTGCTTCACTGTCTTGGCAGCGTGTGCAGCTTTCTTCTTAGCGTCATACGGTGTGAGGATGTCAATGATGGCCATGAAATAGACCTCCTTCTTAGGGGCACCTGCAGAAGAGCAGAAAGTGGCTGGGGCACACACACAACCTCTGGCTAGGATCTGAACCCCTCTTTCATTGGGAGATGACAATAAAGGGTTCCTCTTTACAGTCCTATCTTGGGGAGCCAAAGTAGCAACACAAAAAAGTCTATTTTTACCCTGAACCAAACAGGATTGTGCCTCGTCACCCAAAACAAGCAGAGGGGTGAAAGAAAGCCTGAGAGAATAAACTCCAGGTTCTAGCTCTTGGGGTGACCTGGCACAGAAGGCTAGAGGTAGGAGGCGGCAAGTCAGCAATGAATGAGGCTGACTGTGAACACCAAATCCCCACAGTGAACAGTGAACGAAGGATGTAGGGGCTGGGAAGGGAGGCAGCACAAGCTCCACTTACTTTCGTGGCTTTTCATGGCATAGACATCAACAGAAGGGTCGAATTCGCCAGGGCCGAAGAACCGGGGGAAGCTGAGGAGGTTGCCAGGGCTGTCTGGAGGCGTGCCATAGGAGCAAAGCAGGCTGCCACCCACCCCATCGTTCTCACACTCCTCATCCTCTGCCCGCTCTTCCACCTCTATCTCCTCCTGCTCTGCCCGGTCCACATCGTGGATGCCTACCAGCAGACTGTAGTCCATAATCTTCAGTTGGGCCAGGAACTAGGGAGAAGATAGAAAGATGGAAGAAGTAGCTATGCAGGACATGCCAATGCCACCTGGACAGGAAGAAGAAGCAATCCTTTCAACTCACCTCTATTAGGGTTCTAAGATACAAGGTCAGACACCTCAGACCCTGCGCAGTGTCTAAGGGGAAGGCAATCACTCAACAGGGAGCTGTAGGACTGACAAAAGGGATGAGAGGACTCCCTGGGGAAAGGCACCAGGGCAGTGGCTACAGAGTGAAGAAGAGAAGCTGGTCAGGCCCAGGCTGTGGGGTAAAGGTCAAATGTTCACTGCTGGAGGGAGGACCAGGCTGGATGGTTACAGACCAACTAAGGCCATTGTGAGCTCGAGGACAGACATAAAGGCACGCTGTACTGTAGAAGAGGCTGGGAAGATGGGCACAGCACAGCTTACGAGTCCTAAACCAACATATTAAATACAACAGAACAGAAAATAGCATGCAGAATATGAAGTGAATACCATATTGGTGAGAATTTGCTGCTTGCAAGTAAAAGGTACTTTTTGTTTTTTTCTGTAACCCAGGCTGGCCTCAAACTAATGGCAAGGGATTTCAGGTATGAGCCACCATACCTGGCAGTTAAAAGTACTTCTAACTGGGGGTCACAGGCGAAGTTTCAGAAACTCTGCAGTTCAGCTTCTAAATGACTCAAAGTGAAAATGGGAAGTAAAGGAAAAGAGATCAGCATTTATGATGGCAGCAACAGCCATCCACCCTTCTCATCCCTTCTGTGAAGGTCAAGAAGCTATGGGGGCAGGGAGGAATTCTGGGCCCTCCCCTGTATGGCAGGCCCTTTGTTGTGCCTCAGTTTGCTCATGTGTAGGAATGAGCACAGAAGCAGGGTGGTGTCTGGCTCTTTTCGGGGGATTTCACACCTTGGGAAGAACAGAGCCTGTGGGAAGGGTACAGGATGGACTGGCAGGCAGTATTCCAGTTCAGCTAAGAATGAGAGTACTGTCACCATCAGCCACATGTCAGGCATTCTGTCATGGTCACCCATAGCAAACTGTCAGACTGACCCCTCTGGAAGGGGACTAGCAGGAACATCATCACACAGCTAGGAGTAGCTCTACATAGAACCAGAACACAATCAAAGGCCCTGAGGCAGGAGACCAGCAGAATCTCCTAGGAAGAGAAAGGCAGGGGCACCTTCCAAGCACCTCTGGACGAAACCTTCTCAAGACAAGAGGGAACCTGGGGTCCATGAGCAAAGCCTATGACCCACCGCCCCAGAGTCCCTAGGAACAATGATAGAGCAACATGCACTGGAAATGAGTGACCTCAGTAAACTGCTGTAAATTCACCTTAGAAACAGAGTAGGGAAAGAGCAAGAAAAAGGAGAAAGAGAAACTCAGGACAAGTTGAATACAAGAGCATGAAAAACAAAATAAGGGGCTTGGGAGATGGCCTAGGAGGTAAAGTGCTTGCCGCCAAGGACGAAGACCTACATAAAAGCCAGGCACTCCAGACTGGAGATAGGAAGATCCCAGGGAGGTTTGCTGGTCTGCCAGTCTAGCCAAAATGCTGAGTTTCAGATTCAGCAAGAGATCTTGTCTTAAAAAATAAGGCAGAGGGGATGGAAGGGTGGCTCAGTGGCTCAGAGCACTTGCTGCCCTTCCAAATGACCTGAGTTCGGTTCCCAGCACCCCACATAGTCACCTGTAATTCTGGAGGATCTGATATACTCTTCTGGCCAGCTTGAGCACCTGACACACTTGGCATACATGTATACAGACACAGACACACATAAATAAAATAAAAATAAAATTCTTACCAAAAAAAAAAGAGTGGCAGGGTATGGTGCCTTTAATCCCAACGTTCAGGAAGTACAGGCAGGAGGAACTCTGTGAGTTCTGAGCCAGCCTGGTCTACATAGTGAGTTCCAGGCCAGCCAGATCTACATAGGGTAACCCAGTCTAAAAACAAGAACAGGGATGGACAGATGGCTTGCCAGTTGAGAGCACTGGCTGAACCTGCAGAGTTCCCAGGTTTAGTTCCCAGTACCAACATGGCAGCTAACAACCATCTGTAATCCAGTTCCAGGGGATCTGGTATCTTTCCCTAACCTTCGTGGGCATTGCATGCAACTGGTGCACACACCTGCAGGCAAAACACTGATACAGATAAAATTAAAATAAATAATTTAAATAATAAACAAACAACAACAAAACAACTTGTAATTCCAGCACTTAGGAGATGAAAGCCTGAGGTTTCACGTCATCTTTAGCAACATAGTGAGTTCAAGGTCAGTCTGGACTACATGAGAGTTCCTGTTTGAAAAGCCAACCAATCAATCACCACCACCACCAACAACAAAAAAGCTGCGTGTTGGCGGTACAGGCCTGTAATCTCAACTCTTAGGAGAATGAGGCAGAATGACTAAGAGTTTGAGGCCAACCTGGGCTTCATAGAAAGACCCTATCCTGAAAAGAAATAGAAACAAACCCAGAAAGAAAAGCCTCAAATGCACTGAATACATCTAATCCTGTCTTAATTTATCTGAGTTTTCCTAAAACATGCTCAGAATACTGAGAGCCTAGAGTTGAACAAAATCATTTAACACAAAACTTTTTTTTTTTTTTTTTTGGAGACAGGGTCTCTTGTACTAAGGCTAGTCCTGAACTTCCAATTCTCCTGCATCTACCTCCTAAGTGCTGGGATTAGAGCTGTATACAACCATGCCTGAATAACAAAAAAACCTATTTTGTAATAAGGGGCTGAATCACTCGTTTAACTTTTTGGACAGTGTAGAGTATACTAGAATGTCAGAGGCTCATGCTCAGGGTCACACAGCTGACTTGGGGCTCAGGCCCCAGCAACATAGGTGAGTATCCCACTCATAGCACCAGCCTGCAAGAAGATCAAAATTCAAATTATGGTCTCTGCTGAATGTATTTCACTTTTGTACCATTGTAAATTTGAAGTAAGTTAGGACTGCCTACATTGTTTTTACCACATTAAAAAAATAATTTTTAAGTCTGTAAAGTTTCATTTTAATGAGCAGGCTTCTAATTTATTAAAAGAAAAGGTGGAGGCCAGGGGCGCAGCTCTGTGGCAGAGTGCTTGCCTAGCTCGCACAAAGCCCTGAGCTCAGTCTCCAGCTTCACAGAAAAAGTAGGCATTGATGAGCCTCCAGTGGATGGACACACACACCAAAGGGCATTTGGAGACACAAATTTGACTCAACAGGCTTTAATATATACAACCACGTACAGGAAGCCCAGCAGGGAGGCTATGCTAGCGGTGCGGGGGTAGGGTCTAAATATGATCAAAAGATACTGTATGAAGTTCATAAAAATTCAATTTAGAAAAATAGACACTGAGTATCAGTAATCTGGAAAACATATTTAGTAGCTATCAACCGATCACCTGTCCTCCCTTGGAAGAACTTCTCCATTGGAAGTCCCATTACAACCAGGAAGTTGCTGGGGAGGTGAAGAATCAGAGACCTGGAAAGCCTGGTTGGAGGATCTTAACAGCTGGTTTCCTGCCACTCTAATGCTGGATGCCCTTCCACTGCGGGAACACCATTTGAGAGTAAGGAGGCAGGGAGATGCATTCCAAACTGGGTTACAAATGCCCCATTGACACAATGGTGTGTCACGATAGTGACACAATGCACAAGTGCACACCTTTCACTGCACTCCTGGGAGTGTGTTACATTTATTTAAAAAAAAAAAAAAATTTTATTTGCCAAGTATGATGGCGCACACCTTTAATCCCAGCACTTGGAAGGCAGAGGCAAGCTGATCTCTGTGAGTTCAAGGCCAGCCTGGTCTACATAGCAAGTTCCAGGCCAGCTAGGGCTGTAGGTCTCCCTATAGGGAGACCCTGTCTCAAAAAGAACCCCTCCCAATTTTTTAAAAATTATTTTTATTTTATATGTAAGAGTGTATTGCCTTCATGTAAATGTACACAGGACGTGCGATGCTCATGGAGGTCAGAAGAGGGCATAGGATTCCCTGGAATTGGAGTTACAGATGGTTGTCAGCTGCCATGTGGGTGCAGGGAACCAAACCCAGGTCCTCTGCAAGAGCAGCCAGTGCTCATAATCGCTAAACCATCCCTCCAGCCCCATAGTTCTATTTTTTTTTTTTTAAAGGTTAAAAAGATAAAAGGTATAGGATGAAGAAGAGGGTTGATAAGTACCTCAACATCCCGCTTAAGTTTCTCCAGGAAGTTCTTTTTACTTTCCTCTCCTACATGCAGCTTCTGCCCTTCGTTGAGGAAGTCATTGTCTTTGAATGTCGGCAAGTCCTTAGCCTGGGAGAGCAACAGCAGAGTTAAGTTAGGCTGACTCACTTACCTAGAAGGTATAAGTGTGCAAAAAGAGGAAGGGTCTTTCACACAAGATGCTCAGCCCGCACAGCTGATAGCACAAGAGCTACAGACCCAGGTGAGAGACAGGCAGGGACAGCAAACATGTGGCATATATCCAACAGTAAGAACAAACCAAAGGATGCTTTCCTGCTGAGTCTAGACTATGTTAGGGCTCAGAGGGGCCAATAACAGGCTGATTCAGAATGGACTATCACATGGAAGCCATCTCCATCCCAGCAGAACCACAAAGAACTCGGCAGAGGTAGAAGTAAAAGGCTGAAGACCAAGCCTGTGCTAAGGATGACACAGAAATTTCACACAGACTGCATGTCTGGGAGCGAGGCTGGGGGCTTATGGAGAGGCAATGACAGGATGGCCAATAGAGGTTGTCAATTCCAAGTGACCCTGTCCCACTGCTCAGCACCAGCATACCTTCTCCTTGTCACTTGCTTCTCTGGCGACAGTAGAACCCTGAAAGAACAAGAGTCATCAGGAGAGCGAGTGAGGAAAACTCCTTCAGACACACATGGGTGTGTACACTTGTGTGTGTGTGTGTGTAAGGCCAGAGGCTGATAGGTATTTTCCTCAATCATTCTCGATCTCATTTTTTTGAGACACAGTCTCTCACTGCACCTGGAGCTTTCTGAGTTAGCTAGACTGGGTTGCCAGCAAGTCCCAGAGATCCTCCTACCTTTGCCTCTCAAGTGCTGGGATTAGATGCGTACACCCTCACACCTGGTTTGTAGATGGGTGCTGGGGATTGAACTCAGGTCCTCATGCTTGAACAATAAGCATCTTACCCACTGAACCATCTCCCTGGCCCCTAAGGCAAATTCTTTTAAGCAAATAAATGCACACTAGGCACTGGGGACAGTTTAGCAGGTAAATGGAAGTAGGCTGGTTAGTATTCTGGAGGAGCCAGGAGGCGGCAACTGACTCACTCACTCTAGCATAGCCACTTCTAGAGCTCTGACTATGAACAAGACATGGAAAGTGTTTAGTACACAGGACTGCATGGAAAATCTTGGTTCCCATTCTTAGGTAACTGTCCTGATATCTGTGGCCACATCATTCATTACAATGGTGCTAAGTGGTACCGGGAGGAGGCACTCTGAAAGCATGTAACAGGGCTGGGCCTAGACTGGGTTGATATGGGGACCAGGCCTACTTCCAGAATGGAAGTAGGAAGTATTTAGGTGGGGGAAAGAGGAGGTAGGCGGGCGCACTCAGGGCTGCTGAGGGAGCTATTCAGATAGTATCCATGTACCCTGGGTAGCAGAAGGAGGGGAACAGGTGCGGTAGGGATGCAGAGGAAAGAGTGTCGTTGCTGCAGCAGGAGGGAACAACAGTGCTAGGTGACAAACGCCAGGAAGCCTGCTTCAAGAACAGAGTGCCCTGGTTCATAGCCACAGTACACCCTTCTTGATGTCTAGAAATGCATTTGCACTGTCATTGCACAGGGCCTGGACACATGCCAGAGCGTTGTGTCAGCACAACCTGTCATCCATCCTGCTGCCCTCGGTGTGCACATCCCACAGACAAGAGCTGAAGAGCATCAACTGTTACATACATATGGTATACTCAAGGTCTAACCAACCTCTTTAGTATTCTCACTTAGACTTCAGCCTTGGATCTACAAGAAGTAGACATATCATCCCTAGAGTCATCTGTTCACACTAACACATGTGCTCCAGCTCTCCCAAGTATGTGAAGCTGGAAGAGCAGCCTCTCCCAGACTCTGACAGAGAGTAGCCACCACACAGAGAAACAAAGAGCCCTTTACCTTGAGGTCATATTTGCGGTGTACAGTGAGTCGATGGCTGAACACATTCCTGGTGACCACCATGTAGGTTTCCACGCCATCCACAGTTAGACGGTACATGCCCAGGAACTGTGGCAAAAGGGTGTTGCCATGACACTCCACTATGAACTAGAATGCAAGCAGGAGGGAGGGAAGGCTGAGAAGCAGGACGGTACCTGGGGTTCCACCTCTAGGGGTTTCCAAAGCAGATTCTGCGAAGTAATGAGGGTCCCTCAGACTTAAAGAACAGGTGTTCCTGTCCAAGTACAGGGGCCAGGAGACTCAACCCTCTGCAGTCATGAGTCAAAATAAATCTTTTCTCTTTTAAAAATGTTTTCTTTTTATTACATTTATTTATTTATTTAGTACATGTGTGTACATGCACATATCTGCATGCATGCACCCACATACATGCATGACATGGGGTGTGTGTAGAGGCCAGAGGATAAACTTCAAGAGTTGGCTCTCTCTTTCTATTATAAGGGTTCAAGGATCAAACTCAGGTCATCAGGCTTAATAACAAGTTCCCTTACCTATTGAGCCATCTTGCTGGCCCCAAATGTTTCCTCCTCTAAGCTCTTTCTGTCAGGTGCTTTGTCACAGCAATGAAAACAGGAACTACCTCATTAGGAAGCACTTGCCATTATCAGAGAGGACCCGTGCTCCCTGTGAGAGCTCCACTGGAGCTCTCTTTTCCCTCCTTTGCCCCATACTCCACAGCCTGGGCTTGGGACTCACCATACCTGGTGGTATTTCTTTAAGATATTGTGCATCTCAGCCACATCCTCACTTGACACAGTCTTGATGACAAAACGCCTATCATAGGTGGTAAGGAAACGTGTGCCACACCGGCCCTGGCTGTCACTGTTGATAGGGGCACTGCGCGTCACTGAGTTCTGAGGAATCAAGACACAAGCAGCTGGTTTTGAGGGAGAAGGCAGAATTTTTATTTTTCCTTCCTACAGTGCTGAGAACTGAATCCAGGGTTTTACATATGCTGAGCAAGTGCTCTACTACTGAGCTAACACCTCAGTGCTGTGGCTTTTGAATATGACTCTGAGTCTTCTCTTACAGGCTGAATTGCTCGAAGGAGAGGACTCCAGAAGGGACCTTACCTACCCGCCTTTCTCTTTGAGAGTTCCTATCCCTCTCTAAATTCTTTTTTCACAGAGTGATGAGAGTTGTTCCCTACCACCTGCCTTGATGGCAGACTAGGCTCTGTGAAGTGTCCTTTCATTTTGATCCCAAAGAGATACTCTAACAACTAGAACTGCCTCGGTGTGAGGGACTGGTTCTAATTCTGACCCTTATAAGCAATATGTCTTTGAGTGAGCCAGTTTATTTCTTAGCCCCTGAGTTTCTCCACTTAAACACAGGGAGATAGATCATGAAGACTGTCCCAGTCTCCTGGATAACAAAGACCAAGCTTAGGAAAAACGCAAGAGGCCTAGCCCAGGAGGCAATGGGTGTGACTGCTTCTCTTCTCTGTAATAATTTTGATACAGGAAAACCTTCCTGCGGTGGGAAGTTAGTCTTATCTCTCTTCCCAATGTATCCCCTCCTGCTCATCTGTGCATGCTAGAAGGTAGTGCCAGGAGCTTTTCTAGCTCTGTCTCAACTCCTAAGTCCCTACCCATTATGGTCAGAGAAGCCCATGGAGGGTGGGGGCAGATGAATGGAGCGAGGGCAGGTGGCAAGGCCAAAGGGAGATCCCAGCTGTCCAGGTTCCCAATAACACAGCCAGCCAAAGGATCTGCTCAGAAATGCCTCCTCTCCTAGCCTTTTCCCAGTCTCGTCTTACTGACATCCTACTTGGTCACATAATAAACCTCGCAAATCCTGTAGAGGGCAGTACTACCTTCAGAGGGACACGGTCTGAGGGCTAAGCAGCTCTGGACAGTTCTTGGCAAAGGTGCTAAATTAAAGGAGGGGAGCAGCCCTAAAACAAGGAGTCCAGAAATGGTGCCCCCTTTCCCTGCCCAGCCCCGTACCAGTAAGTCAGTGGACAGCAAGCCAGGTAGAGGCTCAGCTCTGCACCTCATGTCCAGCAATCACCAGTAGCCCATGAGTAAGAATCGCTGCCCTCATTTCAGCTTTGCACACAGCATGGTCATATGCCCACAAGGCTATCAGAGGCACAATGCAAACATGGAGAAGATGTGGAGAGAGAGCAGAGAGGCAGGGAAGGAACCACAGTGGAGGGAAGATGTCCAACAACTTGGGGTGGCAAAAATTGCAAGAGATTCTACTCAGCTCATAATTTAGCTCAGGACTTGGTATTGGCAGAGGAGCTAGAGGGACCTCAGTACTTCTCAGTCATGGACATTCCTGGGTGCTCGAGCCTGTCATCAACTCTTTCCTCATCGTGACTTATCTACGGGTACAAGCCCTGGGGGAGGGGGGTGTTTGTCCCAGAGGAGGCTCGTCCTTGAGGCTCATCCCACTCCTGTGAACTCTGTAAGGTTTATTCCAACAGTGTTTTTCTGGGTTTAGGCATCCATTTTTTATCTCACTGTGCTGTCCCCACAGATGACAGGCAGTCAGTTATAGTCTGCCGCTTAAGGGGAAAGAAACACCCTTCCTTCCGCCTTTACTACCAGACTGTCTGCCATGAAAGGAGCAGGAAGTGAAAGGTGGGAAGAGACAGAAACCACTAAGCCAGACTCCACTGTCCTGATACTTGGACCGATGATCTTCCCCAATAGGCCAGTGCCTCCTAAAATCATGCCCTAAATGGGGCATTTGCCCTGCCATGCCTGCCCCACTCCCACCACCAGGACAGGTCAAGTTGAGAAGGTGACACTCATACCTGGCAGTAGTCACACTACCCTTGAAGTCTTCCTTTTCTAATCTGTCTTATCTGCTTTAAGAGGCCTCATCTCTCGCTGGCAACAATTCTCTCTCTTTTAAGTCAAACTACGAAGGAGAGGGTTCTTCAGCCTAGACTGGGAATGTCAGACTGAAATGAAGCAGCTTCCGCACAATCCTCTCCCTCCCGCTGCTCTTCCTCCCAGGGGCAGGAGCTTGCCAGGCATCCTCAGAAGCTCCTTAAAGGCCCTACCCCTTTAAGAGCCCACCAGCCCTGGACAGAATGCTGGCACGGGAGCAAGCTGGGACAGGGAGATGTAGCAGCTTGAGGACAGCTGACACTTTTCCCCTCTACTGGTTCTGTGGCTTCTTGACCCCATGACCCCTGACCCCTCCGGTTGTGACAAGACAACCCAGTACCTGGTAATCCTGATCATCAATCCCAAACCTCTCCCGGAGGTTTCGGAACACCATGGGGCAGTACTCCTTGAACTTGAAGCGGCTGGGGAGGTTCTCCCTAGGGGGAAGCAGAGACACGCTTTGTGAACTGCCCCTTACTCAGCTTTACTCTGACACCAGAACCCTTCAAAGAGTGGCCCATAGATTGCCTGGTGCTGAAGAATCTACCATGCCTAAAAAGAAGGTTTCCAGGGACTGGAAAGATGGCTCAGTAGTTAAGAGTACTGGACACTCTTGTGGAAGACCTGGGTTCAATTCCCAGCACCTACATGACAGCTAACAACCCTCCATAACTCCAGTTCCAGGGGGTCCAACATCCTCTTCTGACCTCCACAGGTGCACTGATGACATGGGTGCACCTGCTTACATGCAGGTAATACACTCACACACATAAAATAAAAATAATAAATAAAATATATTTTTAAAAGAAAGTTTCTGATTGGGCATGGTAGCATATGCCTTTAATCTCAGTACTCAGGAGACAAAGAGAGGTAGATCTCTGTGGGTTCAAGGCTAATCTGGTCTAGATTGCAAGTTCTAGGCCAGTTGGGGCTAAAGGGTACAGGGAGACCCTGTCTCAAAAAAGACCCCCTAAAAATTTCATCTAGCTATAGATGGGGGGGGTGGCCCGACATAGGGGGACGGGGACATAACATGATGTAGGTACCTCCTCAGAACACATGAACACCTGCTGGGAATGTAACTATCTAGAAAAATTTTTCTCATCAAAAGGCCACTCTCCTCTAGGATGCTCCCACGGAAATATTGTGAAAAGGACTACATCAAGGAAGCCCTGCCTAGTGTACGCTGAGATAAAGCTAAAGTGGCTTGAACCATGTCAGCACTCAGGAAACTAAGGCAGGAGGAATGCTGAGAGTTCAAGACAAAGCTAAGCTACCTAATGAGTTCCAGAATAGCCTGAAATATATAGTGAGGAACTGCCTCAAAGACAAACAAACAAGCAAAGAACCTATGGGGTTTGCACTAAAGTTTGCGGTCAGCTGACTGGGAATGTGTTTTGGGGCGGGAAATATGGCAAGTGCTCCACCACTGAATTATATAGTCCTAGCCCTGGGATTATATCTTTACAAAGCCTTGCTACTCCTTAGTCAAGCCCAGACTCCTAGAAAGGGAAAGAACCACCATGGAGGCTCTTTCCAATTCTCCATCTTCACAGTGGTACTCTACCAAGGGTTCTCATCCACACAAAAACTGCTCTGGCTATTCCAAGATGACAGACTTACTGAAAATAAAAATGAAAGGCTCCCCCTGAAGCCTATTTACAGGCCTTTTAGTGAATAGCACTGTTGTCTGATAAACATCACATAAGCAGCTGTTAAAAGGGACAAAAACAATGAAAATAAAAGAAAGCAAGAGATCATCAGGTGCTCTGTTGAAGATCAAGATGTGACATGGGACCAGAGACCCAGAGGGGAGGAGGTACAACGCCTGCTTCTGGAGGCCTGACCTCTGGAATAGTACCACCTCTTTGCCTGCCTGGGTTGAGGGCTGCCTCTCCTTCCTTAGGTGGCCACTCAGTAGGTGGCAATTCTGGAGGCAGACAGCTTCTAGAAAAAGATGTTACTACTTAGTATGGCACAGAGAGGCCACTAAGAGACATTCTAGAATCAAGCTTTTCTTCTGGGCTAAGAGTCTGAGAAAGGTGGGGTGACTGCCCAGCTGGACAGGTGGTGGACTACAGGACAAAGAACAATAGACCCAGGAGAAACACAAAGAAGAGCAGAATGGAAGTACCCAAAGGTTTCTGGGGTGGCCCATGGTCAGATGTAAAACTAAGAAGCCTGGAGTGGTAGCATACAATTGTAACCCTCAGCACTTGGAGGGAGGTGCAGGGAAGAGGACTGCCAGGAGGTTGAGGCCATTCTAGACTATAAAGTAAGATCCAGGTCAGTCTGGGCTAAGGTAGCATGTATGCATGGTGACATACACCTGCAATTCCAGCACTCAGGAGGCAGAGGCAGGAGGATCACTGCAAGTTCAAGGCCACCCAGGTCTATATAGTGAGTTCCAGGCTAGGTAGTACTATATAGACAAACCCTGTCTCAAAATACAGACTAACAGAGGGCTTAGAGCAGGTCCCCAACTGTGCTAAGTGAGAGACGACTTCTGAAAGGCTCCAAAAATGTCTTGAGAAATCCTCCAGATACTGGTCCAAGAAGCCACAAGGTGAAAAATGAGTAGAGTCACTTAGGGTAGTGTCCTTGAGCACCATGCTAAGCCTGTGGTTTGCACATAGGTCAGAGAACACAGGGCTTGGCTACATCCCAGGCCAGGAACATGCCCAGCAGCTTCCTGCCTCAGACCAAGATCAAGATAGAGCCCCTGCTGCAGTTGCACACTAGATACCTCAGTTCCCAGCAGCTTCTTTCTCCAGAGCTGGCCCTAGATGAATCACCTGGGGCCAGCCACATGCCCCCAAGGGACACTGGAGGTGGGCTGCTAATGGAGTGGAATGATGAGACAATCCAAGGGGAGGAGCACAACAGATTAATAAACAAACTTTCCAGGCCTGTTTGTCAACTCTGCAGCAAGTGTGCTAATGACACAATGTCAGAGGCTGGATAGGTTTCCCATGCATGAGGGCTTAGAAGCTCAAAGGAAAGGGCTATCCACAAAACCGAAAACCACCCAGGAGGCCACTTACTTATTGAAGAGATGATTGTCCACCTTGATCTTGCTGTAGGCTTTGAAGTCATCTGGCATTAGCATAACAGGGACAGGGACATTGCTCAGCTCATTGATCTGTGAAGCAAGGGGAAAGTGAGGTTCTCACTTGCCTGACAGACAGCATGCCCGGCCTTACCTCCATCTATTCAAGTTCTCCTTTTCCTGACAAGTGGCAGCTCAAAAGGCACCTGTTCCATGAAGCTTTCTTCCATAATCCTCAGGCCTCCCACATACGGTAGTTATGCTTATAAACCTCACATCACAGCCTATTGGACATCAGCTACGCACCAGCTTATTACTAATCTTTGCTTCTTTTCTTTCCAGAGCTGGGGATCATATCCAGGACCTTGCACGTTCCAGGCCACACTACTGATCTTTCTGGCAGAGATCACGTAGTTGACCTTTGGGGGCTCCACAATGGCACCGTTACCTGCACCGTGGCAGTTACTCAATAAATATTTGTCAACTGCAATAAATGGATTAACGAACAAACGTCCTACAACCTTGGTACATATTAATGGAAGCTTCTGAATACCTTAACACAAACTGAGGGTCAAGAAAAGAGCTGGGTAGATTTGTGTGGCTGTAAGGTGTATCTCCAAAGTAAAGGATTAAATTTAAAGGGAGCAGAGGATGAAGACATCTGACCCCCGGCTCGCTCTGACCCTTCTGATGAAAGCAGGACCAGAGGCCCAAGGCATGACCTATTTATGCTGAACTTGGGGGAGAGACCTTGCTCCTACTGAGCACAAACCTCCTCGGTGTCGTTCATTGCCCTCGCCCTCCGGAAGCAGACTTCTGAGTGGGGAGCTGGCTCCCCACTGGTGTAGACTTGAGGGAGATGCTGCCCTTCCCCATCCTGTTTAGTCAATCAGTGGTCTATTTAGCCACAGATGTCCTCTCCCATCACAGTTGAGTACTTGACATTTGACCCTCAACCCAGTTGCCACTAATGCATTCAGGATTTACAGAGGAATCCTTGGTTATGACTTAATGGACTGGGGGTGAGGGGCACAGTCTTGTGTCTCCCAGACACTTTCCTTGCAAATCCTCTATTATCTACAGGAGGCCCCATGTGACAGGGAAGGAATAATCTACAGTCATTAGGACTCCACCAGGGGCACAAATGGGGAAAATGGCATTTAATTTGCTGTTCCTTTTATGTTCTAAACCTTTTTTCTTAGAAATGTCAGGGGATGGAGTAAGTTTCAAGTGAATTAAGCCAGTGAACCACTTTCCCAGAGTTGGTGCAAAGCACAATGTACCCATGGGTAAGTTGTGGAAGGTGGACCAGGATGGATATTCAACTAACTGCCAGCAAAACTCTGACTGGGATAGACACCAAAGCATATCTCAAATGATCCCACTGACATGGACTCTAGAACAAGGGTCTAGGAACAGAAATCATACATGACATTGCCTCAGTAGGCTGGAGATTACCACGTGTAAAAGGCTATATAAGAAGCACGTTCCAAGGTTGGAGAGATGGCTCAATGGTTAAAAGCACTAGTTGTTCTTGCAAAGGACTCAGGTTTGGTTCCAAGCACCCACATGGTGGTTAACAACAATCAGTAACTACAATTCCAGGGGATCTGACACCTTCTTTTGGCCTCTGTGGGCACTGCACAGTTACATTTACACATACATGCAGACAAAACAAATAAAAAATTTTTAGAATGGGGAGCTGGAGAGATGGCTCAGTGGTTAAGAGCACTGGCTCTCCTTGCAGAGGACCCAGGTTCAGTTCCTAGCACCCACATGGCAGCTAACAATCATCCCTAACTCCGATTCCAGAGGATCCCATGCCCTCTTCTGATCTCCAAGGGCTTTGTCTGACATAGGTGCACTTACATACATATAGGCAATACACTCATATATATAAAATAAAAATAACAGGGGTGGAGAGATGACTCAGCAGTTAAGAGCAGTCACTGGCTGCTCTTGCAGAAAACCCCAGTTCAAATCCCAGCACCCACATGTTGGCTAACAACCATCTGTAATTCCAGTTCTAGGGGATCTGATGTCCTCTTCTGTCCTCCATGGGCCCAGCACATTATGGGTGCACTTATATACATGCAAGCATAACACTCATATACATAAATTAAAAATAAATAATAATCTTTTTTTTTTTTTAAAGAAAAGAGCCGGCTATGCACATGCACACCTTTAATCCCAGCACTTGGGAGGCAGAGGCAGGTAGATCTTTGTAAGTTCAAGGCCAGCCTAGTCTATATAGCGAATTCCTGGCCAGCTGGGGCTACATCTCTAAGAAGACAAAAAAAAAAAAAAGAAAAGAAAAAGAAAAAGAAGCAGGTTCCAGAGTGACTGAAATTATCTAAACCCAGGTGTGATGGTACACACCTGTAATCCTAGCAGAAGGATTAAGTGTTCAAGAGTGTTCAAGGCCAATTAGGCTACATGAGACCCTGTTTCAAAAAAAAAAAAAAAAATGCTGGAGCTGTAGCCCAGGGCAGAACACATGACTAGCATGTACAAGGCCCTGGGCTCAGTCCTCATAACTGCTGAAAAAAAATCTGTTGCTTGGGGTGATGGTTAAATGGCATTTAAAAGACAGCAAACTATACTTAAACTGTGTGCATTTTATTATATGTACAGTTTTCCTTGATAAAGAAAACTTTGTAATTCACAATCTGTGATGACCTTTATTGGCTAAATGTTTCATAAGTTAAAAGAGCCACAACAATTGCATTGCAGGGACGCTCATCAGAGAACCTGACTCAAATCTGTGCCTACACAGGAAACTATTCCATTTCCTTGTTTTTCTGTCATCAGAAACAATTCATGATAGCTATCCTACTTCCTTTTTCCTGGCATATCAAGCCTTATTCTAAAAGTTAAAGGAGAAATAGACACTCAGAAGGCTGAAGCAGGAGGACCTCTGGTTCAAGGCCAGTCCGACATACACAAAACTCTATCTGAAAGATAAGTAAGAACAGGACAGGATGGTGCATGCCTGTAATCCTAGCACTTAGAGGCAGGGGCAGAGGAGCAGAGGCAGAGAGGCAGAGAGGCAGAGGCGGAGGCAGATGCAGACGCAGACACAGAGGCAGGAAGATCCTGAGTTAAGAGGCCAGCCTGGGCTACATAGTGAGACTATCATAAACAAACAAACATGCAAACATTAAAAACAAAGGGGCAATTCAGAAATAGGGATCCAAGGTTCTTACATAATCTTGGCTTTTCTTTTTAGAGAAAATGTCTTCTTGTAGCCCTAGCTGGCCTGGAATTCACTATATAGTCCAGGCTGGCCTCAAACTTATATCCTACTGCTTCTGCTTTGTGTGTGTGTGTATGTGTGGCGCACACGAAAGTGTTTTGCCTGCATGTAAGTGCATCCATGTCATGCAATGCCCTTGTAGGTCAGAAGAGGGCATTGGACCCCTGGACCTCCTGGAACTGGAGTTAGGGATAGCTGTTAGCTACCATATGGGTGCTGGGAACTGAACCTGGATCCTCTGCAAGACTCTGTAGGTCCCTGGAGTTGGAGTTACAGGCAGTTAAGTCACCTGATGTGGGTGCTAGGAAAGGAACTCCCAAGTGCTCTGGAAGAGCAGAAAAGTACTCAGCTGCTGAGCCATCTCTCCAGTCCTCTGTATAACTCTTACTACAACACGGTTTAGATGGTTATAAACTAGTGAGCTTTTAGTTCCAACTTCATTTTATTATTGAGTATACAACTAATAACAGAACATGCTTAACTCAGACAATATATTGGTGAACAATCCATATCTCAACTGCATAGACACCTTTGGTTCCATGGAGTCACATATAGATGGTGATTCATTCTAGGGATCTGCAGTACTTTTTTTTTAGTTGTACTGAATTTTATATCCCCAGAGAGCTCAATTCAAATTTTAACTGAACAGTACTTATTGAAATAGCTACTATATGCTTCATTCTATGTTAGGTATGTGTGTGGGAAGAGGGGGTGTGAGGGGAAAATGTTGTGTTCATACAAGAAATGGGAGGCTTATGCTTCTATCAGGGAGATAAGACAAACCACTGACATGCTGAATCTCACAGCATGCAATTCAGCAAGAACATGAACAACTGAGAAACATCGAGATGAACAGGGAATCTGATGGTAGACTACTGGTCCTCACACACCAAGCTGCAGGCAGGGCACTGATGCCTTTCCTGGCAATGCCACAAACACTTGACACTGGAAGAATCTACAGCAAGATCATGTTACACTTCTGCTTAAAAATCTTCCATGGCTCCTCATAGACCTCAGGGTAAAGCTTTAACTCCTTCACCTGGCACTCAACACCTTCTCTGATCTGGCTTAGTCTGCCAAACTTCTACTCAACTGACTATATGCCAGGAGTGTGCCAGAAGCTAGGGATACACAAACAAAAAGGCATTTTCTCTTTGGCTGGGAAGACAGACAACAAGTAACAAAAACAATGTGATGAGTGCTGTAACTCTGTTATATATATAAAGGGAGATGAAAAAGCAGATTAAGAGACAACTGATTCTGCCCAGGAGTGGGAATGAGAGAGCTGGTTGCTAGAGAAAGCGGCAGAGAAATACATTTTCAAAAGCCCCTGGATAGTTCTCCATAAAACAGAAGGAAGGGAATTCCAAAGGGTGGGAACAGCCAGAGCCAAGCTTTGGGGCTGTGAAATGTAGTGTACATTTCAGGAACAGTAAGAATGGGTGCAGGCACATGTGGGTAAGTAGAGGGCAGATGCACAGGTCAAAGGCAAGGAGAGTGAAGGGGGATGATATAGGAAACAAGTAAACAATATATCATGTTCTAAATATTAAAAAATAACAACCTTCAAGGCCAGCCAGGTCTACAAAGCAAGTTCTAGGCCAGCTGGGGCTACAGGGAGACCCTGTCTCAAAGAGATTAAAAACCAGCTACTAGCTGGCCTGGTGATACAGGCCTGTAGTCCCAGCTGTGTTAGAATGCTTGCCTAACATGTGCAAGGCTCTAAGTTCAATATCCAACCATAAAAGATAAACTAATTAAAGTAACATCTGCTTGTATTGATTAAATGCTAGTGCTTTCTATCATTGTAATTTTCTGTTCTATGCTTTTTTTTTTTTTCCTTTTTTCACATTTTTACTTACTTGTGTGCATGCATGAGTGACACAACATATGTATGGTTAGGACAACTTCTAAGAGTCAGTCCTCTCCTTCCACCATGTGTATCCTAGGTATTGAGCTCAAGTCATCAAGCTTGGCAGCAAGTACCCATCTTGCTCGACTCTATGCTCTGATTTCTAACAACTAGCCATCATATAAAAGATTACTAATCTTGGATGGGCATGGGCATATACCTTTAATCTCAGCACTAGAAGGCAGAGGCAGAGGGATCTCTGTGAGATGGAGGCCAGCCTAATCTACACAATGAGTTCCAGGTCAGCGGGGGCTACAGGGAGCCCGTCTCAAACAAATAAACAAACTTACTAATATCATTTTACAAAAAGAATTCCAGGGAAGCTGTGCGTGTTTCTGAGGTCATATAATATGAGCTGAGGCAAGATTTGATCCCAGGGTTGTCTGGGGCCAAAGCTCAGGCTCTTTGTACTGGCTGTACAATACTTCCTATAGCTCCCTTGCCTAAAGTGGTGGTGTTTTCCATTCTTTGCTTCTTATAAAGACCATACAAGGAAAATGTTATGCCCACTTTGTGGAAAATGAAAATGAAACTCAGAAAACAAACAAAAAACTACTCCAAGCCAGGTATAGTGGCATAGGCCTCTAACTCCAGCACTTGGGAGGCCAAGGCAGGAGGATCTCAGTGAGTTCCAGGCCAGCCTGGTCAACAAAGTGACCTTCAGGCTAGTTGGGGCTATAAAGGAAACCGTGTCTCAAAAACAAAAACAAACAAATGAAAAAAAACGGTTCCAAAGCACACTATTAATCAAGAGCAGAGTCTAAGTTTGAATTTAAACTTATCTACTAAGATAAATATGCACTTAACTATGCAGCAGTGGGAAGCCCTCTCAGGTTTAAGTCTGGGAACTTACACAATCAGACACATGGGAGATACTGAAAGATAATTCTGGGATGAAAATCAAGTAAGGGCTGGAGAACATGAAGAAGCAGTAAGTGCATTTATGGGACCATTATAATAGTCCCACAATTGATGAAGGCCAAGAGAATCACAGAGATCTGACTAAATGTCAGTTCTGTCTTGAAAGGGTCTGGGATTCCCCCAGGTTGAATTAATGACTCATTCCTCTACACACCTGTACAACCTAAATATCATATTCATTTGGGTCGTTATTTCCTTACATGTCTGATTTCTCCCCTTGGCTATGGAAGTCCTAAAAGGAAGAAAACTATCTTATACATTTTTACTTGACTAGAACCAAACAGTCGCTCTATAAATGTTGAGTGGAAGGATGGACAGGTAGAGAAAAGGAGGGAGTTGGAGCCTGCAAGATGAAGGCTAGCAGTAGGTTAAACACAGGGGAGATAATCAGGCTGGGGGGGCTCTGTGCAAGGTCTGGAGGATGGGAAGAAAGGTTAAGATTAGTCACCAAAGCTATGGCCACACCGAAGCCTCAAGTACTAGAAAGAGAAAAATTTTACTTGGTAGACAAAGGGAACAACTAAAAGTTTAGTAGCAGGAGAGGTCCTGTGGAACTGATGTGATAGGAAGATGCATGTCTGCTTTACAATCTCTGCACATTCCTGAGCCAATCTCTTTCCCCTTCAGCAGCATCAGGTGCATCACAGAATGCAAACTCATTTGAACATGAGGTTCAGTGCAACAACACATTGCGAAGGTAAACCTCAGCTCACATAAGTGATTTCTGAATTATCCACATGATTAATCCCATAGCCATGAACGTAAATAATGAAGAGGATAAACAAATGAGTAAGAAGCAAAGGTAGACCTGGGGTGCACACCTGTTACTCCAGCACTAAGAGGCAGAAGTAGGAGGATTACAAGCTCAAGCCAGGCCTACACAATAAAACTTAGTCTCAAAAAAATAAATAAATAAATAAAGCTGAAGCTCAGCCATGATAGGGTACTCCTTGGATCCCAGCAAATTTGGAGGCAAAGCAGGTAGATCTCTGTGAGATGGAAGCCAGCCTGGTCTACAGGGAGTTCCAAGTCAGTTGGGGCTACAGGGAGACTATGTCTGAAACAAAACAAAACAAACTTTGGAATCATCCTTGGGGGCTGGAAGAACGGCTCAGTGCTTAAGAGCGATTGCTGCTCTTCAGAGAACCTGGATTGTTTACAGGACCCATGTCAGGTAGCTCCCAACCACCTGTAACTCTAGCTCCAGGGGATCTGATGCCCTCTTCTGGCCTCTGTGGGCATCCACACACATGCACATATTCATATATTCATACACACACACACAAAAAAATGTATTTTTAAAAAGTTGCAGGGTATGATGATGCATGTCTTTAATCCCAGCAAGTTCAAGGTCAGCCTGGTCCACATAGCAAGTTCCAGACCAGCTGGGGCTACAGAGAGACCCTGTCTCAAAAGGACTAATAAATAAATAAATTAATTAATTAATTAAATTAAAAGTAGAAAGGAAGCTGAGGGTGTAGCTCAGCTGGCAGAGGGTGTGCCTAGTATATACAAGCCTTGGGTTTGACCCCCAGCACCACAGAAAACTGAGAGTAATGGTACAAGCATGTAAAGGCGCCAGGAGATTCAGAAGTTCAAGGTCATCATGGGCTACAAAGAGTTTGATGCCAGCTTGAGCTACATGAGAATATATCCTCTGAGAAAAAAATTAAGGCTGGCTATGGTGGCATATGCCTTTAAGGCCAGCAGCCAGATCTCTGTAAGTTAAGGCCAGCCAAGTCTACATGGTGAGTTCCAGGCTAGCCAGTGCTACACATTGAGACCCAGTCTCAAAACAACCAACAAACAAGTTAAAAACAAGGCCGGGTGTAAAGCTCAGTGGTGGAGTGCTTGCCTACCATGTACAAGGCTATGGATTCAGAGCCTAGGTCTGCCCCCTTCATCCAAAAGGGCACAATTTGTTTTCAGATTCACAAAGGGGTTTAATAGCATTCTCTAAAGAAAAAAATACAATGACCAGTACACGTGGAAAAACAGTTAACACTAGTTACCAGAGAAAGCAAATCAAAACCACAATGAGATACTGTTTCATACCCACTAGACTGCCATGCTAAAAAAGACAGTAATAAGAGGACGAGGAACTGGAGAAATGAGAAGCCTCATACACTGCTGGAGGAAATGTACAGTGGTACAGGCACCAGAGAATGGCTGGCAGTTTCTCAAAAGACTGAATACAGAGTTGACATCAACTGCACTCCTCTTCCTGAGACGACACACATCCCTGGTTCCTTAAATGGCCAACAAACAGCATCACATAGGTTAGCCCCCCTAGACTATGTGTTCCTCCCAAGAGTATCTATTCCCTAATTCCAGACCCTCTGAACTACATTCCATCCACTAAAGCGCCTTTCCTTTCCTTACTAGTTCTCCCCTGTCAGGTCTGAAGCCTTGATTTTTGTTTTTTTTTATTCTACCCGCTTTTCTTCCATAGAGACCAGGGGCTGTATGGCTTCTCCAAGGGCTCCTATGACAACAGTGAGTTCAAATGCTTCTCTTAAAAAAAAAACAAAAAATACACTAGTGTTTAAAAAAGTCTATATTTTCCACTCAGAAATAAACTGATTCATGAGAAGGTAGCTGGATTTTGCCATGGATAGATAAAATGTGTTCATAGCTGATACACTATTTTAGTTATAGACCAAATGACTAAAGGCCTCAAAGTCTGAGAAACTGAAGAATCAAAGGTGTTATCTGAAACCTTAGATGGCAAAAGATAGTACAGGAAGCTTCCGGAGAAGGGGAACCTCCAAGAAAGGCTAGCAATCCACCAGGAGCAATGTGATCCTGACCCCACAGAGAACTGGCAAGATTTTATCCTCTTCAGCATACATGCCTCCATGTCCTAGATGATGACACTGAACCTCTATATCTTACTGTAGGCCAGGCTTAAGCAATAAAGTGCATGACTACCTGACCTCCAAGCTCACTTCCAGTACAATGGTGCTCACCCTCCTTCCATGCTGGGGGCACCATGCTTATACGCAATGATCTTGCTTAAAGTCAATGCTTTTCTAGCTACCTCCTCAAGCTTTCTTAAAGTTAGCAAAGAAAAATGATGACTACCATGTCCACTTGCCATCCAGAGACTTCTATCTAATGCCCACACATCTGTACAGACTTATTGTGCCTGCTCACACCCCAGAACACACAATCTTGTCTACCAAGACCATACACTCATCTCTCCTGGCTCATGGCTGCGGGATGGAAAGGAACAAGAGACCAGCCACTCAAGCACTACCAACAACCAACAGAGCCCCTTGGTGCTGGACAAGGAACTCCATCTTACTGTAACCACAAGCAAGCTACACCTCTACCAAAGGCCTCTGTTTCACATGTGAAATGAGGGACCAAAAGTTCCTTCCATCTAGCTGTCATTACCTCTCATGAGCCTACCAGTCTCTACAGAGACAGGATGCTTTCTAGTGAGAAGCAGGATGTTGAACAAAATCAAGGCCTGTCTTCCAGAAAGGGACACAGGGTTCACATTTTGCTGACCCAGTTTCTCTCAAAATGTCAGAGGATCCCAGGGGCAACAGGAAGCAGGAGGAACAACCTCTGCCTGTCTTGAGGTCTAAGTGTTACCCCAGCATACTCCTGCCAGGATACTCATTAACCACAGTGATGACACAGAAAAGGGTAACCTGCCCAAACCCAAGAGGCAAACAAGGACCTCACATACACATGGGCTCTTCTACATATCATATGCAGAGATCTAAAACGCTGGTTCAAGCTGAGGTTCTTCAATCTCCAGCCAAAGGCACCTCTAGATCTTCTACAGAAGCCACACAAGGAGAGTCTTGCTGGGCCTGGGCCCTCTGGTCAGTGTTTGGTCGTATGGGCAATTTCCAGTGTTCAGAAAAGTCAGGGAGCCTAAAGAACTGAGATCCACAGGAGACCCAAAGCTGTACTGTCCTCACTCCAAACTTCTAGTTGGTGAAGTTAGTGCTTCAGTCTTTTTATTTCCTCTGCTTGTTCCCAGTGTAGGGACTGACAAAGAATCGGGTCAGAAAGCAAGGAGCAAGTGGCTAGAAGAGGAAGAGGATAGACCCTAAACAAACAGTACATAAACAAAGTCAGCCAGCTCAGTGTTCACAGTCAACTTCCTGGCAAGAGGCTACTGGGCAATCTCTAAGCACCAGGACCCTGGGGGGCCACTCATCTAGGACAAGGATCACCATTATCACATCCTGGAAGAGCATACAAAAGACAAGAAGTCAACATGTCTTCACGGGAAGACACATTATTTCTTCTATGAATAGTCCTTCACAAGCAGGTCTATACTCCCTCAGGCCTTAAATTCAGGGTTCACTCTTCTCCCTCGCCCAAAGGGACCCAAGTAAAGTGTCTGTGGTTCAGGGAACCCTCTACTTTTCCGGTTGGTATGTCTTCATCAAGAAGGAAAAAAAAAAAAGAAATCCAGAGAGAATAGCCAGGGGATGGGAAACTTAGAGCAGCCCACAAGAACCAAAGGACCACGAACAGGAATATTCAGGCAGCCTAGTGCCACTTGCCCTGTCAACTCGCCAACGATCTGGCAGCCAGCTATAAGGGACAAGGGGTACAGCCATGCAACAAACAGGCAGAGGTGAGAAGCGGCAGTGGCGCTTGCACTCAGGCCTCCCCCCCATCACCCCGCGCTCCCAGGGCTGCATCGAGAGAGCACCCGGACGCAGAGAGCCAGTGGGGCTGGGGCAAAGGGGGGGACGGCGACAGTATACCAAGGGGACACCAGGCCTCGAGTGGTGAGTGGGGAGTGCACGCCCGGCCGGACAGCGTGCAAGGGTGGGCGGGCATGCAAGCGGCTCGGCAGAGGGGTGGCAGGCGTCACCCGCGGGGCGAGGACCCGGGCTGTGGGGGCGCGCACAGGGGAGCTGGTTACCGTGTGGTTCACCCCCCACATCAGGACGCTGAGAATCGGCTCGCTGGC
The DNA here is from genome assembly GCA_035773235.1 of Eospalax fontanierii. Classification (NCBI taxonomy): domain Eukaryota; kingdom Metazoa; phylum Chordata; class Mammalia; order Rodentia; family Spalacidae; genus Eospalax; species Eospalax fontanierii. The sequence continues at coordinate 72,016,615 of CM069531.1, forward strand.
CCGGAATAGCTTCACTTTCTGGCACACGAAATGCTTCTTCTTGGTCTTGGTTTTGCTGGCGCTGAGCGGCGCCACCGCCACCGCCGTGGTGCTGGTGCAATTGGACGACATGCCCGGGGCGGCGGCGGCGGCGGCGGCGAAAGGGGGGGCGGCGGAGACGGCGCACCAGCGAGCGGCCCCAGGCCTCCCCCGAACCGATCCCCACCCCCGCTGCCTCACCAAGCCATGGTCGCGCCCGTCCCGTTACCTCCCCACCCCGCCCCGGTGGTTCCGTCCGCCCCACGCCCCGCCTTTCCCGCCCCGCCCAGCCCCGCCCAGCCGGCCGGCCCGCTCCGCCCCCGGGCCCCGCCCGCCAGCTCCAGGCCCGCCCCTCTAGCGGGAGTGGTACAGCCCGTCCCAGGAGACTGCGGCTGCCCCGCCCGCCCCTCCTCCCCCGGCCTGACCGGAACCCGGCAGGCCTCACGCGCCGGAGCGAGGAGGGGAGGGGGGAGGACAGCTCGCCGCACACCGCGAGAGGGGGCTCTGCTCGGGGCCCCCTAGGCCGGCGTTGGGCGCTTTCCCTCAACCCGAGGCGCCAAGATGGCGGCAGCGCCACAGCTCCGGGAGGGCGGAGCCGAAAGACGAGGAGGGTGGGACGTACCATCCCTATCCCGGGGGAGAGAGGAGGGGCTCAGCCAGGGGAAAAGGAAGTCCAGCCTGGAAAACCAGGGAACGCCCCCTCGCCCCACCCCAGCGTGGATCTTCCCACTCTCCAGGACGGAGGGTGCGCTCCACCCGCGGGGCACGCCCCTTTTCCCCGGGGCCAATGAGAGGGGTAGGCCGGGAACCCTAGGTTTTATGAATGGACCGCGCGCCCACCCACTTGCACCCTGGCCTCCGCCAGCGGAGGGTCAAGTTTGGAGGTAGCCAGCACCAACAGACACCTATCCTAATAAATCGTCTCATTCGTGCTCCAAGAAATCGGAGTAAACTGCCCACGCTTTATTACATAATTCCTCTTGGACGAAGGATCTCTATACTTGACCCAAATCACGCATCACTCTTGTACGGGAATATGAAAATTTGTTACCGTGCACATGGTTGCTTTACACGGTTACAAAAATAAATGTAGCCTTTATTACCAAGTAATAAAATAAAAACCATAATTAACCCTAGAACAACAGGATGAGATGATTAATGTTACAGTCTCTGGGGAAAAACTGGGTTTAAGAATTACACTGACTGGCATTTTAGTATTCAAAAATAAAAATCCAAATATGTTTTAAGAAGAATTAGTAATTAGTGGAGCAAGGAAATGGGTTGCTAATATGTGGGTTTAAGAGGGCCTAGGAAAGCCAGCTATGCTCTGTAATCTCAACTACTCCAGTGACTGATACAGGAGTCAGCCTAAGCAAGGAAAACTGCCCACCTTCCCCTCCCCGACAAAAAGTACCTAGGAATTCCCTGGTCAGATGAGGGCTTCCGGTGAAAGAATCAAAGAGAAAGGCAGCAAAGATTGAGGAGTGGCCCCTTTGGGTCTTTTTTGCTTTTGTATATCTGACTAAAATATAGTAGCAAGACAATTGCTGAAAACCTAGATTTTTAGTTAAATTACTACAGGATAAAAGAGCGTAGGAGGCCAGGTCCCAGCACCCAGAGATAGGCAGATCTCTGTGAGTTTGAAGCCAACTAGTGCTACACAATGAGACCCTGTCTCTAAAAAACAAGCAAAAACAAAAACAAAAAAAGCTAGGAAGCTGCACATCTGGCCCATACCTGTAATCCTAACAACTTGGGAGGTAGAGGCAGGAGGAGAAGGTCAAGGTCATCTTTAGCTACATAAGGAGTTTAGGGATAGCCTAGGCTACATGAAACCCTGTTTCAAAAACAAACAAAAAATAGCCAGGAAACTAACAGCTTCCATTTTATTTTCTTTTTAGGAGCCTTAGAGGACTTACTTGACTGCTCCACTGGGCTGCCCAATATGACTCTTAGCAGAAGAGGATACATTCCCTAGGCAGGTGTGTCCAACCTGAAGCCTATGGATACCTATGCAGCCCCAACACATTCATGTCCAAATGTCAAAAGATTAGACACCCCTGGGCAAGATTCTCTCAATAACCCCAAGCTCCTCCCAAACCTGCCTGAGTCAGAGAAGAAAATAAGCCAACCTGCCTTACAGTATTACTTTCTCACAAAGTTCAGTGTAGCTTTAAACACAGTAAGATTATCAAACAAAATATTCTCACAAAGCTAACTTTTTAAAAAAGCATGTAAAAAAAGTATACATCTGTACATATACACAATCCAATTTTACAGTTCAAAGATCAAAGTTAACTGTTCATTTAGGGCTTTTTTTGTAGTTTTCTCTTCAGCTTCTTTGTTACTCTCTTGGCTCTGCCTGATACTATTCTGTTTCATAATCTAAATCAATGTTCATTTATCCCAGTAAATGATCTATCTGGGTGATTGTGGAGAGATGCACCTGGCAGGTCTGATATGTACTGAAGCAGTGGAATAGATCCATTCAAACAGGTAGAGGGCAGAAGTGTGATAAGCATCCCAAGCCCAAGAAACAGCCTTCTAGAGCAGGATGAAAATCCACTGACTGCATACTGACACACAGTCAAAACCCACTGTGCACCCAGAGAAAGTTCCTGAGGGTCCCAGAGTCAAGTCACGTTGGTTTTTAAAGGATGTAAGATGTTTCAGGAATCAATGGACAAGGGGCACTTTGAACAGTGGTTTTTCATCTATAGAAGAAGCCATTTGAACTCTTATAAAGAGAATTTTTAAGGGGTCAGCAGCCTCCCTGGAAAATTCAGGAAAACCAGTAAGGGAAGGGATGGTTTTCATCTTTTCATAAAGTTCTTCTCCAGAGCTACTGAGGTTCTCTGTAGAGAATGGATGTTGCGCTTCACCCGGTCCTCCAAGGAGGAAGTAGAGGCACTCTCTAGCTTCATGCGGCTAGGGAGAAAAGACAGGTAAATGGAAATCAAAACACATTTTTTTCAACTGGTCAACTTTGGAAGAATTAGAAGAAATAAGTTGTAGTCAGAAACCAGCTGTAGAAACACAAGTTCTTTTCAACCCACGAAGACAATTTTCAAATGACTCCATCTGGAAGATTTTTTTAAATGTCCATACAGGAAAATTCATCCATTTTGGAAAACAAGTCAAGTCTCACTGGAAAAAAGGTTTTCTGAGCCGTAAATTATTACTTTAAAAGAAGGCCAAGGAATTTCAGTAATTTAGGAAAAATACCAATCACTTTCCTATCCTTCAATCAAAAATCTCCCACTATCTGGCTAGAAATTGGGCACAGCACTAAAAGTGGCCCCCAGGCTATGTCCTGTCCTGCAGTTACCCCCGCAGTGAGCCTGCTAAAAGTGGCCCCCAGGCTATGTCCTGTGCTGCAGTTACCCCCCGCAGTGAGCCTGCTACTACCAGGCTATGTCCTGTCCTGCAGTTACCCCCGCAGTGAGCCTGCTACTACCAGGCTATGTCCTGTCCTGCAGTTACCCCCGCAGTGAGCCTGCTACTACCAGGCTATGTCCTGTCCTGCAGTTACCCCCGCAGTGAGCCTGCTACTAGGCAGCCTCCTTGAGTCAGTGCAGGCAGGAGCCCCAAGCACTTACTGGATGAACTTGCCGTCCCGAGAATCCAACTTCTCCAGTCTCCGCTCACGCTCATCTTCCCTGGCATGCCTCTTAAGGATATTTAGCCTCTCCTCCTCCCTCCACTTAGCATTTTCCATCATCTCCTGCCGTTTTCGCTCTAGTTCCTCTGCTGAGAGTTTTCTGTTGAACATAAAAACCATTCTATCAGCTCTACCTCTTCCCACAAAAATCAGCAGCACAGGAAGTCAGAACATGCAGGTAGGTTGTGAGGCTTGCCAGCTCATGGCTCTCTCCAAGGAAATACGAGGCATAGTGCCTGCCAAGATGAGCTTCCTTCCTTCTGACATCTTGGTCAGGTGGTTACAAGCAAATTATAAGGACTTTTACTAAAGGATTCCATAATCTCACTCAATAATTTCTAGGGTAATTATTTTCAAACAACAAATATGAAAGGACTAAAAGGAGCTTAACCTTATAGCAAATACATTTTCACCACTCAATAATTTATAGAACAGAGGACTGAGTTATGCATGTGACTGTTGATAACTACTAACTCAGAAGAGATACTTAAAAATTCATGGATATAAAGAGCTGGGGAGATGTCTCAGTGGGTAAGAGTGCTTGCTATGCAAGCATGAGGACCTGAGTTGAAATCCCCAGCACCTATGTAAAAGCTGGACATGGCCGCACATGCCTGTAACCCCAAAGTTGAGGGGCAGAGTTAGCCTAGGCAAAACATCTTTTACTGAACCTGAAACTTGATCTCCTCCTCTAGCTTCCACACATGCAAGCATGAGCATGTACATACACACACACATACACACACACACAAACACACACACACACACACACACACACACACACTATACACCACACACAAAAATTCATGGATACAATCCAAGAATATACTGCTTTAGGACAAAACTAAATGCTAACCTGACTTAACTTGACCTCAGAAAGTGTTACAAGAAGGTCTTCTTCCCTGCCATTCATACTGAATGAAGTAAGAAAAAAAAAAAAGGAAGTGACCAATCCGTTTAATCATCCCTCAGCAATGTCAGACACCCAGATCTATTGCTTCTTAAATAGGCTGTGTTACAGTTTGTGATACACAAATTACTCTTTAAAAGGAAAGAATGATTGAGCCCTGTAATTTAAAGTGCCCATTTGGAGAAATAAACTAAAATATTAAAATCCAACATTTGGCTATTCAGAGTAACTATGTTTCCTGTCAAAAACACTAATCTGGCCTGGCTTAGAGGTGCATACCTTTAGTCCCAGCACTCAGGAGGCGGAGGCAGGCAGGTATCTGTGAGTTCAAGGCCAGCCTGGTCTATATAATAAGTTCCAGGACAGCTGGGGCTACAGGGAGACCCTGTCTCAAAAAGACAAATAAATAAATAAAAACATTTCTTTAAAAACCAAATAAATAAAACAGGGTTGGAGAGATGGCTCAGTGGCCAAGAACATTTGCTGTTCCTGCACAGAATCTGAGTCCAGTTCCCAACACTCACATGGTGGCTCACAACCACCTGTTAACTCCAGCTCAGGGGATCCAACACCCTATAGGCACTGCACACATGTGGTGTACATACATGCAGGCAAAACACTCATACACATAAAATAAAAATAAACCTTTCAAAATCAAACAAAATAAATTATCACTCTGTTAAATAAAATAAGGTAAAGTGCCAAATGTGGTAGCTCACACCTATAATCCCAGCACTTCAGAGGCTGAGGCAGGAGAATTATTGAGAATTTGATGCCAGTCGGGGTGGAAGTACATGAAAGGGATTGAAAAAAACTGAATCCAGAAAGCCTGACATTAATAAGTAGAGTCAATACACAATCCTAGAAAGACTCTAGGATGGCAGGTACTAAGTACTTCAGAAATGGCAACAAGGGACTGGGGAGATGGCTCATCTGGTAAAAATGCTTGCCATGCAAGTATGAGGACCTGAATTCAAATCCTCAGAACCCTTGTAAAAGTCGATGTGGTCATACTCATCTGCAGAGCTATGGGGGGCAGAGACACTGGTCACCAGCTCAGTTCCAGGTCCAATGGCTCTCTCAAGAGACTAAGGCAAGAGAGTGATAGAACGCTATACCCACCCTCCTCTAGCCTGCTGGAGCATGCATGCACATGCACATATACCACACTCACTCACACATACAAAAAGCAAAAACGAAATGGCAAGAAGGTATAAGGCTGAAAACAAAAGGGTTCATTTAAGGAATATTTTATTTATTATTTTTATTTTATGTGTATGAGTGTATTGCCTGCATGTATGTAAGTGCACCTGTGTCATGCATGCACTGACCACAGACGTTAGATCTCACAGACGCAGAGTTACAGACAGATGTTAGCTGCCCCGGAATTGAACCCAGGTCCTCTGCAACAGCAATCAGTGCTCTTAACTGCTGAACCATCTCTCCAGCTCCCAAAGGCATTCATTTAAAATATATACCAGAAACTGGTCACAGTGACTAGGTCAAGGTCAGCTTAGACTACATAGTGAGTTTGAGGCTACTGTGGGTTACATGAGACCCTGTCTCAAAAACCAAAACCATCTTGAGACAGGGTCTCTCTGTAGCCCTTGCTGGCCTGGAACATACTATATAGACCAAGCTAGCTTAAACGTCACAGAGATCTACCTGCTCTGCTTCCCAAGCACTGGCATTAAAGGCACGTGCTACCATGCCCAGGTTAAAAATACAGTTTTAAAGTCAGGTAGCCATTGCCTTTGACAAGATTAATGGACATATGCTACCACTCCTGATCTTAAATTTTATTCTTCTTTAATTTGTTTTTTGAGACAGAGTCTTGCTATGGAGCCCTGGCTGGCCTGGTAGTTACTATGCAGCCCAAGCTGCTGTCAAGCTTGAGGTGATTCTCTTGTCCTAACCACCTGAGGACAGGGATTACAGATATGCTCCACCATAAGGGACCCAAACAGCTTTCTGTGTGTATGTGTATGTACACATGCCTATGAAGGCCAGGGATGGATATCCATGTTTTTGTCAATTGCTTTCCATGTTATTGTTTGAGAAAGGTTGTCTCACTGAATCTGACACTCACTAATTCAGCTAGACTAGCTAGCCAGAAAGCCAGGGACCTTCTATGCCTGCCTCTCTAGTGCTGGGATTCTGTCAGCCACTATACCTACACTGTTTTTTACATGAGTTTAAAAACAATCAAACTCAGATCCTCCCGCTTATGTGGTAAGCACTTTAACCAGCTAAGCTATCTCCACAATTCCCCAAACAGCTTTTTAGACAGTCAAAAAGCTATCTCAAAACCCATGTATAAAGTTGCTGTGCTTTCACTCCTGAGACAAGACAGAAAGGCACAAAGATTTAATTTTTATAGTTGTTTGTTTTTGTTTCTTGTTTTTTTTTGTTTTTTTTTTTTGTCTTTTTGAGACAGGGTCTCCTTATAGCCCCAGCTGGCCTAGAACTTACTATGTAGACCAGGCTGGCCTTGAACTCACAGAGATCTGCCTGCCTCTGCCTCCTAAATTAAAGGATTAAAGGCATGGGCGACCATGCCCTACAGGTATTTTTATTATTTTTACTTATGTGTTGGTATATGTATACAAGTGTAGTGCCTGTGGAGGCTATTGTATCCCTCTGGAGCTGAAGTTACAGGCAGCTGTGAGCTAACCAGCTTGGGTGCTGAGGATGGAGTCTTCTCTTAAGAGCAGTACACATTCTTAATCACTGAACCATCTCTCCAACTCGCTTTAACTCATTTAATTTTTTTTAACGTGTATGTATGTGTGTGTGTTTTGTTTGAAACAAGGTTTTCTTGTAGTCCTGGCTGGCCTAGAACTCAGTATATACATCAGGTTGGTCTTGAACTGCCTCTGCCTCCTGTGCTGGAATCAAAGGTATGCACCACCACACTCACCTCTCTACCTTATTTTTTGAGACAGGTTCTCTCACTGAACTTAGAGCTCACCAATTTAGCTAGATTGGCTAACCAACAAGCCCCACGGATCTGCCTCCCTGGTACTGGGATTATAAATGTGTTCTGAAACACCTGGCTTTTACATGGATAGGAGGATTAAACGCAGGTCCTTACACTTACACAGCAAGCCCTTTACTGACTGAGCCATCTCCCCTAGTCCTGCTTTTGTACATGCAAGTGTGTTGTGTGTGTGTGTGAGAGAGAGAGAGAATGTATCCTTGGAGGCCAGAAGAGGACACAGAGTCTCTTACATCTCCAGTCCTATTTTTTGTTTGTTTGGTTTGGTTTGGTTTTTTGGAGACAGGGTCTCCCTGTAGCCCCAGCTGGCCTAGAACTCATTATGTATTCCAGACTGGCCTCAACCTCAAAGATTCACCAGCCTTTGCCTTCTGAGTGCTAGAATTAAAGACATGCCCCGCCATACTGGGTATGTTTATACTTTTTAATTACATTTAATTGTATGGGTGGGTGGGTGGGTGGGTATGTACTTTAGAGTGCATATATGAGGTCAAGGGATAACTTACAGGACTCCGTTCTCTCTTTCTACTGTGTCAGTCCTGAGGATCAAACTCAGGACGTCAGACCTGGTAGCAAGCTCTGTTACCCACTGACCCATCTCAGTGGCCCAACTTTGTCCTTTTAATATGCCTTATGAGGTAAGAAGGTTGGGGGCAAATGATTAAAAGTTGCCTTGGAAGTAGCAGAGAGTAGGCTGGATATGATGGCACATGCCTATAATCCCAGCTCTTGGGGGGCTGAAGCAGGAAGATCATCATAAATTTGAAGCCAGCCTAGTCTACAATGTTAGACCCAGCCTCAAAATAAAACCATACACAAAAAACAATAAATAGAGCCAGGCATGATAGTATATGCCTTTAATCCCAGCACTGGGGAGACAGACCCAGGTGGAATTCTGTGAGATTGAGGACAACATGATCTATATAGTAAGTTCCAGGCCGGCTGGGGCTATAGGGAGGCCCTGTCTCAAAAAAGACCAAAAGACAAACAAACCAATAAACTGTCAGACACGGTGGCACACACCTTTAATCCCAAGACTCAGGAAGCAAAGTGAGGTGGATTTCTGTGAGTTTGAGGCCAGTGTGATCTATGAAGCAAGACCAGCCAGGGCTATATAACAAGAACGTGTCTCAAAAAGAAACAGAGTAAGGGACTGGAGAAATGGTTCAGTAGTTAAGGGCACTGGCTGCTCTTCCAAAGCACCTGGGTTCAATTCCCAGTTACCCACATGGCTGTTACCAACCATCCATAACTCAAGTTCCAGGGGATCCAACGCTCTCTTCTGGCCTCCAAGGGTTCTATATGACACGGGTGTACTTATATACATGCAGGCAAAACACACATACACATAAAATTAAAATAAAATTAAAAAGCCAAACAAAACACCAATAAAGTTGACCAGGGCTGGCAGAGTGTTTGCCTAATATAAAAAAAGCCCTGGTTTGATTTCTAATACCACATAAACCAGGCATGGTCGTATACGCCTGGAACCTCATCACTTAACCCTCAGGAAACAGAGGCAGAAGAATCAGAGTTGGGATACATGAGATTCTGTCTCAAAAAAGAAGTTTACAAAAGTAATAAAAGTCAATCTGGCAAAAAAGTTATCTGCTATGCTGTGAGCTGTTTCCAGATATGGCCCTAGGAATTTGAAGTTACTGTGCTCCTGACTTACCTGGTATATCCAGAAGCATGCCGCCGCTGGTAGACCTCCTTTTTAGGGGATGGGCTGTTAGTCTGGCTTCTCTCTTTCCTGCTTACCTTAGAGGTATGCCTGTAACAGAAAGGATAAGCGTTTTTAATATGGGGAATTATTAATATATTCCTAAAGCAATGGAAAAGAACTCTCTTAATAGTATATAATCCAAGACCTTGGGAAACCAAGCAGTTAAGGTTTTTTGTTGTGTAAGCATGAGGACCAGCTTTCAGATCCCAGAGCCCACAGGACAAGCAGGCACAGTATCTGTGAATGCATGCCTGCAACCACAGTGCTAAGTGGGAAGGAGACAGGAGAGGAGGATTGTTGAGGCTTGCTGGCTTCCAGCCTAGCCCAAAATATGTGATCTTCAGGTTCCAAGGAAACACTGCCTCAAAGCAGTAAGGTTGAGAATGACAGAGGAAGATATCTAACACTTTCTTCAGGTATGCATACCCACATACATGTGCATACAAACATACACACACACACACACACACACACACATACACAGTATAATCCAAACAAATATATAATTCAAGCAGAAGAGAAGAAATTCCACCAGCATAATATATTCCTACAAATGTGTGATTTGTTATGAAGACATTATTATTACAGTGAGGTGTTTTCAAAAAATAATGTGCTCTGGGCATGGTGGCACATGCCTTTAATTCCAGCACTCAGATGGCAACTCACAGGCAGATTTCTGTGAGTTCAATGCCAATAAGGTCTACATAGTAAGTTCTAGGTCAGCTGAGGCTACAGGGAGACCCTGTCTCAAAAAAAAGACAAAAAAGACAAAAAAAAGGTAAAGAAAATAAAGCCGAGACAGTTGAAAACATCAACGATGGACACCGCCCAAAGCAAGTATCTGCTATGACCAGGCCCCTTGTGGTCACAGGTGATTTCCTAGTGAATTCTCACTCACAGTTTGCTGGACCTTGGGGACCGTGACCTTCTGCCCCCTGGGGATCGAGATTTCCTGTCCCGGGATCTCTCATCCTTGGTGCTCTTCTTCCTGGTGTGTCTAGGGGGTGAACGGGAGGAGCTTCTTGACTGGGAATGGTTCTTCATCCCCCTATGCTCAGCCGTCGGGGGACCCTGAAGTCTCTGGTTACGGTCTGAATCCCTCACCTGTATCATTAAGGAAAGGAAGAGATCACATGGAAATGCAGTGGGGCAAGGAAAAGGATGAGCAATGAGGTTCTTCCTATAAGGTGCCATAGTGATCACAGATGAGCATATCGGTATGTGTGGGCATGGGAGTACACAGCTGAAGATGAGCACTCAGGACACTGAAGCAGGAGGATTATGAATTCAGTGGAGGCCTGGGTTTCATATAGATATTATGTCTCAAAAGGGGGTGAGGAGGTTGGGCATGATGGTACACACCTGTAAATGGGAACCAGAGGCAGGAAGATTTCAATTTTCAGGTCAATTGGAACTGCTTATGGAAACCCTGCCTCAGAAAAGCCAAGAGCTACATGCCTGTCATCCAACATTCAGGATGTGGAGGCAGAAGAATTCAGAGGGGTTTTTAATACTTTATGTACTGTTTTTATTTTATGCGTACGACTGTTATGCCTGCATGTAATTAGGTGCACCTGTGTCATGCAGTGCCTGAGGAGGTCGGAAGAGGGCAATGGATTCCCCTGGAACTGGAGTTACAGACGGTTGTTAGCCACCATGTGGGAGCTGGGAAATGAACCCAGGTCCTCTGCAAGAGTAGACAGTGCTGTTACTGCTGAGCCACCTCTCAAGCCCCAGAATTCAGAGTTTTTGAGACAGAGTCTCACAAAAGAGCTTAATGTGATGGCCCACATCTAAAATGCGAGCACCAGTAAGGCTGAAGCAAGAGTGAATTCCAAGATCCCAACCCTAAGATACAGACAGACTCTATCTCAAAAAACAAAAATGCAAACAAAACAATAGCAACAACAAAAAGGAAACACAGCCAGATGTAGCAGGGCACACCTATATTTCTAGCACTTAGGAGGTGAAGACAGGGGGATCATGTTCAAGGTCAACCTCGGCCCCACATAGAGTTCTAAGTTAGCCTTCCCTTTATGAGATCCCTCCCCCTTAAAAAAAAAGAGAAAGAAACCAAAGGCTGAGGATATAGTTCAGCTACAGAGCAAGTGCTCAGTATACACAAGGCCCTGGGTTTGATTCAAAGTACCTCACAAAAAATGAAAGTGAAAACTTAATAATTGAGGGATATCAACTGGTCAAAAACTATTAAAATATGTACATTTCATGTAAATTATTTGCAGTTATGGGCATAATGCATGAATATTCCAGGAGTGATTTATTCTCTGCTCAGAGAATCCTCAGTGGAGGAAATGTGGGCAAGAATAAAGAGCAGGCCTATGCCTCAGCGACCCCAGCCTTCACAATACAAACTCCCCTGCTATGTAAGATGCCAGGGTGACGAACTGCGCAGTCCCATACTTGCTTCCTTTGAAAAGCCCATATCTCACCTGTAAGCCATATCCAGGGGCTTTGGACAAAACAGGAAAGGAATCCGTCATCTTCTTTTGAGACCTAACAGAGATCAAAACATATGCACATTCACTGAAAAAGAAAATGCATACAGGTCCAATTTAAAGCTCTTATGCTGACACACTGTGACCTTTCCCACCTCCCAGCTATTACATGCTATTACTTAGCAGTGTGTTTCTCTGTTAGCACTGTCTTCACTGGAAGATGCATCAGCAGAGTCAAGTTTTTCCTATGAGAAGCTGTGGGCCGAGCTCTCAGCCCCAGCGCCTGAACACATTCTCCTCTTACCTCCTGTTGCTATTCCAGGGATTAATTGTGAGTCAGCAGCAGCAGAGCTGACTGCTCCCACGGAAGATGCAGAATGGGCCCACATGGTCCAATTAATCCATTAAAAAAAAGTCTATAGAAAACCCACCTCAGTGCTGAGGACCCAGGCTGAGATGAAACAGAGTCAAACCAGGAGTTGGGACCTAAGATCTGGGAGGCTAACGTCAGCTCTCAGGATTCTCCATTCAAGAGCACACCAAGAAACCCACTCATACAGTTTAGCTTCTCCAAGCAATTCTAGGGCCAAGTTCCGTGGCATGGGGTCCACATGTGTGTGTTTGCCACCGAAAGCACAGCGCCTTGTGAATCCAGGCTCAGGAGGCTCAGGTCCTCTTGTGGAATGAATGAATTAGCAAGAAGCTCAGTGATGAGAGCAGCTGCTTCCTCTTGCTCACCTCCCCTGGCTGGGCTCCTCTTCACTGCTTGAACTATCGCTACTCGAGTTTCTGTGCTTGTGTTTCTTGTGCTTCTTTTTCTTTTCCTTCTTTTTCTTCTTCTCCTTTTTTTCCAGACTCATTTGCAACTAGAAAATGTCCAGAACATAACCATACAAAATTCCTGAGACCCCTGTCAGTACCATCTGAGCCATCTCTGCAGTCTGGAATCCATGTTTTTTTCGTTTTTATTACATTTTTATTTATCTGGGAGGGGGGAGGGAGGCACGCATGCCATGGCTCCAAGAGCTGGTTTTCTTTTTCCACCACATGAGGCCTGGGGATTGAACTCACGATGTCAAGTTTGGCAGCAAGTGCCTTTACCCACCGAGTCACCTAGGCAGTCCCTAGAATCCACGTTTGTCAACAGTCCCCAGAACCACCACCTTGGATCAAGATCTTCACTTGTGTTGATAACAATCAGGAAGTATAAAATCAATCTTTAATTTTCTTACCAACTCCCTTAGGAACAATCACATATTGTGACTGACAAGTGAGCCCTAGAAACCTATACCAGGACACTCTCTGGTCTCCTGAAAACATTACATGATCATACTTTCTAATGGGCACATCTCATACCACCCTTCTCTTAAAAAGAAGATGTGGACTGGTAACATGGCTCCACAGGTTTAGGCACTTGCAGTCAAGCCTGATGACAGGAGTTCAATTCCTAGGACCCACATGGTAGAAGAGAACCAACTGCCTCAAGTTGTCCTCTGACCTCCACACACATACCATGGCGTGAGTAAGCCCCTCCCTACACAATCAATCAATCAAATTAAAAATGTTAATGAAATCATGTAATACTTTTCTAACAAAAAGCAAAAAAGGTAATCAAGCCTAATTATGTTATAAATTAAAGTTACATAAGATCACCAGGAGATAGCATCTAAAAAACAAAAATTTTAAGCCTGGTGTGGGGGCACACACTTGTAACCCACCCCTCAGGAGGTTGAGGAAGACTGTGAGGTCCAGACTAGCCTAGGACATAGTCAGTCCTGTTTCAAAAACACAAAAGGAAAAACAAGTTGTAAAGGGAAGTCTCTTTCTTATCCTAAAAGGAAATGGAAAGATATTCTCAAGAAGCTAAGGAAGGGGCTAAAGAGATGGTTCAGCAGCTAAAGAGCAGTGGCTGCTCTTGCAGAGGACCAGGGTTCACTTCCAAGCACCCACATGGCAGCTCACAACCATTCATAACTCCAGTTCCAGGGAGTCCAAGGCCCTCTTCTGGCCTCTGCAGGCATTGCACAACATGGGCGTACTTACAAAAATGCTCATATACGTAAAATTTAAATAAATAAGAAATGTAAAGCTAAAGAATGTTCTACGAACTTGATGCATGACTTACCAGTTCTTTGATTCTCTTCATTTTCACAGGATTGTTCAATACCTCTCTTTTTTTCTCTTCTTCTTTCTTCCTATAGAGAAGAAATTATTTTTAATGACTATTTCTTTTTGGAAAAGGAATTAAGTTATTCTCCTTACCAAGTTCTGCATGACAACCCTTTGCCAAAACTCATCTACACAGGCTCTGTGCTGACATCTACAGGATAATGAAGAAGCCAGAAATCTCACCAGGGAGCAGATCGTGGAGAACAGATACATAGGGTCACTGCTGTGTATGACAGTCAGTTCAACTTCTTTCTCATTAGGGTTCAACTCCAAGGCTTCCTCACAGGTAAGGAAACAGGTGTGGGCCTGTGAATGTACTGGCTCCATTTCAAAAACAACCTACTGTTTAGCATAATAACAAGCTAGTCATCTAGTAAATAAAGACAGTAGACCCATTCTTCTTTTGAGAAGTCTTATTCTCATATCCTGTCTACTCGAGGATAAAGTGGTCAGTGGTCAGTCTTCCTAAAGGATCTTCTGTTTAGGAATACTTACCACAGTACAAATTTGTGATCTCACAAATTTTACCTCAAGAATGTATACTATTAAAAAAAAAAAAAAAAAGGCCAGGCATGGTAGCCCACACCTTCAATCATAACAGAGGCAGGCAGATCTGAGTTCAAGGCCAGCCTGGTCTACTCACTGAGTTCCAGGCCACCTGGCTACAGGGTGACCCTGTCTCAAAAAGATGGGAAAAAAAAAAAAGAAAAAAGAAATCAAGGTGGGCTGCAGAGATGGATGCCCAGGTTTAGTTTCTGGTACTCACATGCTGGCTAACAATCACCTGTTATGCTAGTTCCAGGGGAACTAATGCCTTCTCTTCTGGGCTCCAGGAGCATTGCACACATGGATGCACTTACATACATGCAGGCAAAACACTCATATACATGAAATAAAAATAAATTTAAATTTAAATAAGAATTTATTACTATAAAAATCAAGCAATGTTACTATAAAGTTTACAGATTATAAAAATTAAAATTTAGGAACAAGTTAGAAATAAGTAAATATTAATTAAGAATTGGAGCCAGGCATGGTGGCGCACTCTAGAGGCAGAAGCAGGTGGATCTCTGTGAGATCAAGGTCAGTCTGGTCTCAGGCCAGTTGAGGCTACAGGGGGACCAAAAAGACCACACACACACACACACACACACACACACACACACACACTCACACATTCACACCAAGCTCGGTGAAGGTTAAGAGAGCACTGGTTGCTCTTGCAGAGGACCTGAGTTCAGTTCCCAACACCCACATGGTGACTAACAACCATCCCCAACTCCAGTTTCAGGGGATCCAATGCCCTCTTCTGGCCTCCCAGAGTACTGCACAACACAGATGCACTTACACACATGCTGGCAACAGTCTAAAGTAAAAGTCATAAAGTAAAAATAATAAAACATTTTAAAATAAAATAAGAAAGAAAGTAGGCTGGATAGAGAAAGGAATATAGAATTATTGTTATATAATTTCAGTTGGAAAGATGAGAGGAAGGGAAACAGGAAGGCCTGTTCATCCTGTAGCCGACTCTACCTATTTCTCAGTTTTCCAAGAAACTGCCAAATCTTTGTCATTGATTTCTTGTCTCTCATTTTTGTTTAAGAGTCAAAGGTGGGTGATTAAACCTGGTCTGGTTTGGTGCATCTGCTAGTATCTTTCCATATGGCCCGACATCAGGCACTTTATAGGACTCCCTTCCCACCATCAGAAGACAAATGCAGACAGATAAACCCAAAGCCAAACCAGCTACAAAGCAAGAGAACTGGCAGCCTCTGGCAAGTCTGCAGGTACCTCTCTAACAATCCTTCCCAGTTCCTCAGCAGTACCTGATGATGAAGAGAGGATCCTCCCGGATCTTGCTGGCCATGTCAAGAAGAGAATTAGCACCTGATGGGGCAAAGATAGAGCCTGGAAGAAGTCCTGTTTCAGAAGAACAGCCCGCTTCCTTCTCCTCCATCTTCTCAAAGACATACTTGTCAATGGGGCGCCCCAGCAGGTACTCCTCACGGTTTACCATCCCCCCAGGGCCCTGGTACATCCAATCCAGTTTTTCTTCTTTTTTCCTGGTTCAAGGAAAAAAAAAAAAAAAAGATTCTTTTTATATAAAATTAAGATTTTTATATATAAGAAATCATAGGTAATGGAAAGTCTTGCTAAGCTACACATAGAGCCTGAACTGATCAGCACAGAACTCCCTCTGTAGGTATTTACTGCAGGCCAAACTTGGTGTCCAGTAGAAATGGTGCTTGCCTGGTGGAGCGGTATGACTGAATAAAGAGATTCTTTTCACCCAGAGTAATTCATGAGGAAAAACAGTATTTCTCCACCTGAGACACAGTCTCTACTTAGTTCTCTAGTCTCCACTACAATGTTTATATTATGTCTTCATTCAAAGATAGTCTAAAACAAGAACATTCTGCTTCAGCATCTCAGCTCCAAGAACAGGTTCAGTGATCCCATACATTTGTGTTTACTGTCTATTTGGTCACTTGAACAGTGGCCCCAGAGGTATCACACATTTGAGAAGAAGAAAGGACCAGAGACATTTCATAAGTAAATGATGCTTTAAGCCCAAAAGAAGAGGGCCAAATGTCATAGCATCATATTAACAAGTATTTCTTTGTGGTACTGGGGGGCAGGGAGGGTCATGAGAAAACAGAATCCTGTAATGACAGGACAGGACAGGAATGCCAAACTCTGAAAAGCACTGTGGGTGTAGTCAATGTCACATGTGCACTATGAGCAGTCAATCTGTTTCACCAAAACAATAGTGTCCAGGCCACAGCCGTTGAGAGGCACAGGCAGGGGGATCTTTGTGAGTTCCAGGCCAGTCTCATCCACATAGAGAGTTCCAAACCAGCCAGCCAGGGCTACACAGTGAGAGCCTGTCTCAAAAAAACAAAAACAGGGGCTGGAGAGCAAGCTCAGCAGTTAGGAGCACTGGCTGCTCTGGCAGAGGACCTGGGTTTGGGTCCCAGCACCCAGACGGTGGCTAACAACTGTCTGTAAATCCAGTTCAAGGGGATCCAATGTCATCTTCTGGCCTCCACGGGCACTGCACGCACGGTGCACTTCAATACATTCAGGCAAGACAAACACATAAAATAAAAATAAAAAAGAAAACGTGATATATATACACAAAGGATTAGGATCCAACCATGCCATAAAGGAGTATGAAATTATGTTTTTTGTAACAAAATGGATGGAACTGGAGACCAACATGTGAAGTGAAATAACCAAACTCAAAAAGACAAATACCATGTATTCTCTCATACGTGCAATTCAGATTAAAATCAAAAAAGAAAAGACATTGAAGGAGAAAGGAGAGGTTGGCATGATAGCTCAGCAGGTAAATGCCTGCTCCTAAGTCTGATAACTCAGTTCAGTCTCCAGGACCCACACGGTGGAAGGGGAGAACTGACTCCCTCAAGTTGTTCTCTGACTTCCACATATGCACAGTGGTTGTTTGCACCTACATACACATGCATTTGTATAAAATGAATAAATAAAAGTATTTTGTCCTGTTTTTGTTTTGCTTTTGAAACAGGATCTTCTTATAGTCCCAGTTGGCCTGGAACTTGGTTATGGAGACAAGGCTGGCCTTGAACTCAGAGACCTGCCTGCCTCTACCTCCTGAGTGCTAGGATTAGAGGTATGCACCACCACGACCATTAAAGTATTTTATTCTTTTTGTGTGCATGTGTGATACATGCCACCACACATATGTGGAGGTCAGAAGACAACTTTCAAGAGTTGGTTCTCTCCTTCCACCATTGAGTTGTAGGTATCAAACTCAGATCATCAGGTTTGGCAGCAAGCACTTTTATTTGCTGAGCCATCTCTCCAGTCCTGTACTAAAAAATAAAAAATTTAAGCTGGGTGTGGTGGTGCATGCCTTTAATCCCAGCACACAGGAGGCAGAGGCAAACAGATCTCTGAGAGTTCAAGGCCAGCTTGGTCTACATAGTGAGCTCCAGGCCAGCTGGAGCTACAAGAAGACCCTGGTTCAAAAAGACAAAAAGCAAACAAACAAAAAATTAAGATTTATGTTATTATTTTTATTGGTATGTGTGTGTTTGTGTGTGTGTGCACATATGTGTCTGTGTACGTGGGTGCCCATGGAGGCCAGAAGAGGTGTCAGATCCTCTGAAACTTGAGTTACAGGTGGTTGTGAGCTGCCCAATATAGTTGGTAGGAACCCAACTTGGGTCCTCTGGAAGAGCAGCAAGCACTTTAAAACACTAAGCCATCTTTCCAGTCCCATAATATTTGCGGGGGGGGGGGGGGGGCAGGTTGTTTTGGTTTTTTGAGACAGGGTTTCTCTGTAGCCACAGCTGGCCTGGAACTCTATGTAGACCAAAATGGCCTCAATCTCACAGAGATCCACCTGCCTCTGCCTCCTTAGCGCTGGAATCAAAGGCATGTAACACCACGCCCAGCTCTAGAAAATGTTTTTCAAAAATAAAATAGAAGGAAGACTTTTTACGAAAAGGAAGATTAGTGGGGACAGGGAAGAAGAGAAGGGATGATGTGAATACAATTCAAGTACATACATGTAAAAATGTCATACTGAAACTCACTATTTTGTACAATTAATATATGCTACCAAAAACATAAAAGGCAGTATGGCACAGACCTGTAATACCAGCACTTTGGGAGACAGAGGCAGGAAGATTGGGAATTGGAGGCCAATCTGGGCTGCATGGTGAGGCTGTCTCAAAAAAAAATGCCCTCCCTGCTTCCCCCCCAAAGAAGTATCTACATCATTAAAATAAGTGTTCTTTGAATACGACTTTCAGTTTCATTTGTATATGATTTTGTTCTGAGGTGATGTAACAACCCTAGTTGCATATTTGGACACTTTTTTCCTTCAGTGCTGAGAATCATATCCAGTCCCTAGCCTATACTAAGCAAATTCTGCACAGCTGAGCTACACCCTAGCCTCATACACATTTTGTTTTCTTTTTGAGGTTTTTGTTTTGTTTTTAAGACAGGGTTTCATGTGCCCAGTCTGGCTTTGAACTCAGTATGTAGCTGAGAATGAACTTAAACTCTTGATCCCTCATTATTGTTTTAGATTTTACCATGTGGCAGGGGGCTGGGGGGTTATATACACAGGAGTGCAGGTACCCAAGGAGGCCAGAAGAGGGCACTGGATTCTCTGGAGCTGGAGTTACAGGTGGTTGTGAGTGACTAGATGTAGGTATTGGGAATCAAACTCCAGTCCTCTTCAAGGGCAATACCTACTCAACCACTGAAGCATCTTTCCAGCCCCACCATGGGATTTTTAATAAAAATAATTTAATCAATACAAAAGGGCCATGACCCTTTAGAACTTTTTTGCCTATTAAAAGAATCTATTTGAAAAGCATTACTCTCTGTAATTAAAAATTGATTGTGGCTGCTGGGTCAGACAGCATGCAACTTGTGTGGCACTACTCACATGGCTAGAGTCAAGATGGAAGATTATGATGTGCAGGAGTGCCACATCCCGGCAGACTGTAGAAGACTGTGAGGGAGGGTAGTCTTTGCAATGAGTACCACAGAAAGCAGCTTCCAAGTAATCAATCACAGGTTTTCCTAATTCTCCAGGGCAAATAAACCACACACTAGGAGGGAGTTTCTGGCTGTGAAAATCAGGCTCCCAGTGAGGAGGCTGGCTTAAAACTCCTTACATAGATGAGCATGACTTTGAACTTGATCCTCTTACTTCTTCCTCCCGCGTGCTGGAATCACAGCCCTATGCCTCCACACATCTAGTTTATTTTGCACTGAGAATCAGACTCAGGGCTTTGTGAATGATAGGCAAACAAATGAGCTAGAGCCCCAGCTCCTGGATCTTTAATTTTATTTATCATTAGAGTGTGTGTATGCGTGCGTGCACGTGCATGCGTGTCTGTGCGTGCGCGCACATGTGTAAGGTGGTGGTAGGTGTGTGCCACAGTACCCATGTTGAGGTAATTTTCAAGAGTCAGTTCTCTATTTCCAGAGTGGTATCCAGGAATCAAACTGAAATCATCTGGCTTAAGTGGCAAATGCTTTAACCCACTGAGCAATCTTGATGGCCCTTATTTGTTTTATTTTGTTTGAGACAGGGTATCCTATAGCCCAGTCTGGCCTCAAATGTAGCAAAGGTTGACTCTGAACTCTTGATCCTCCTGCCTCTGTCAAGTACTGAGATTACAGATATGTACAACCACACCTAAGTTGGTGGTTGGTTTGAAAGAAGACCTTGCTATGCAGTCATGGCTAGCCTCAGCTTGACGCGATCCTCCTGCTTCAGCATGCCAAGTACTGGGATTACGGGCATGAGCTATCACACTCAGCAGGAGCTGGATTCTTGGGTCTTTGTTGTTGCTATTGTTTGTTTTCTTCTGGATTCCTGTTGACATGACTTGCCTCTACAGAGCATCTCAGTTTTCTGAAGAACTCATCCCTTGCCTTGTATTCAGCTACCATCCTCACCTTTTAGAGATATCAGTAAGACTCCTTTTCTAGCATCTCATCAAAAAAATAAGCTGCAGTTTAAGAATTTTGGAAGATCAGTTCATTATCTGTTTTCTAAAACATAGGGAGTGAGCTGAGGTGTACCTTGGTGGCACAGCACATGCTGAGCATGTGGCCAGCTCGGGTTGTAGTCTCCAGCACCACAAAAATAATGAATAAACAAACAAAACCACAGGCAGAACTACTACGGTCAAGTAGATTATGAGGAAATAATTAGCATTTTTTTTGCCTTTCATATTCCCTCCTGTCTAGCAATTTTTTTATTTAAAGAAATAGGCCAGGGATAGTTGTGTGTGTGTGTGTGTGTGTGTGTGTGTGTGTATTCATATTCACACCTGAACTGCATTTGTGATCAAAATAATTATCTAAGCCCAGCATGATGGTACATGGTACTGTAATTTAAGCACTCAGGAAGCTAAGGCTGGAGGACTGCTGTGAATGAACTGAAGGCAGCCTAGACTACCGAGTGTGTTCAAGACCAGCCTCGGATATTTAGCAAAACGCTGTCTCAAAAGAACAATAATTAAAAAAAAAAAAAAAAAAAACCTAGTATCATTAAAAGAAAAGAATACCAAGCATAGTGACGCACAACTTTAATCCCAAAGCTCCAGATCTCCAGATTAAGGCCAGCCTAGTCTACACAGCAAATTCAGGCCAGCTGTGGCTACAGGGAGACCCTGTTTCAAAAACAAAACAACAAATGAACCATAAAATAACATGTCTAAGATGACTGGCGACATCATGCCTGTGAATGCCTGATACCACAGAGAAGAGAAAGTTGGAAATACTTATTTCCTTCTAAACATTCCTTCTCAAATACCTCCTATGCCAGAGAGATGAGTAAGGCCAGGGTGAGAAAGGTTCACGCAGCCACACTGCTCATAGGCTATTTACTGGGTGAGGCACACAGGTCAACAAATCACCAAACAGTACTGAGGAGGGCTAAGTGTGTGATGAGGCAACTCTCAGACACTCAGAGACATGATGTAAACTGCCTGGTTGGCGGCTGGATATACAGAGGCAAAGAGTTCACGTGGGATAGATTTAAGTCCTATCAGCATGAAGTAGAACTGACACTAGGTATGTGAAGGATCTCAAAGTGAGAAAATAAGAGAGCATGCCCTCCGGGGTGGGAGAACAGAAGCTACCTAAGAGAAGGGAAGGGAATGCATTAAGAGGTAGAGGAGCAGGAGACTACAGCAAAGGAAAGGCAACTAGACCAGCACAGGAAAATGAACTTGAGAAATGAAAGCAGGTTTTGCTTTTGAGATATGTCTTACTATATCCTTGAACACAGGATCTCCCTGCCGCCTTGGCCTCCTGAGTGCTCTACCAGTCCTACCTCATCTCAAGCTACCGATCTCCAAGATATATAGTGTCTTACATGTACAAGGTCCTCAGTTCAATAAGCAGCATTTGGTGGGGGGCGGGGGGGGCACCTTAGGTCCTTGAGTTGGAGAGCTAGGCTCCAGGGCCACATCACAGAACTTTGCTTCTGGTTCTACCACTAACCAGAACTAGGCAACTCTGGGCAAGCTACTTCTGTATCTTCATCTCTAATATGAAGCCAGGAACTACTGCTTTTCATTGTTTCTGAGTTTTCAGATAGAAACTATTTGAGAAAGCAAGTAAAAGCAGGATGACCCTTTTAGGTTTTGCTAACATGAAGGATATAGAGCAGGTCCTCCTAAAACTGCATGTTAGAATCACCCAGGGTGCTTTAAAAACATACACTGACAATGCCAGCACTCAAAGGAGGTGGAGAGAGGAAGATCAAGAGTTCAAGGGAGCTCAGGGTACATAACAAATCAGAGGCCAGCATGAGTTACATGAAATGAGCAGGGCATGGTGATGCATGCCTTTAACCCCAGCACTCAGGAGGCAGAGGCAGGTGGATCTCTGTGAGATAGAGGTCAGCCAGAGCTACATAATGTGACCCTATATCAAAATAAAACAAAAAAGCAAACAGGCTGAAGACATAGCTCAGTTAAGAGTGCTTATTATTGCAAAGGATTGGAGCTTCATTCCCAACAACCATGTCAGGCAGTTCACAACTGCCTGTGACTCCTGCTCTAGAGAATCCAATGCCCTCTTCTGGCCTCCACAGGCACCTGCATGCATATGTGCACACACACACACACACACACACACACACACACACACACACACAAATAAAAATAAACCTTGAAAAATAAGCAAACAAGGCCAGCAAAATGGCTCAGTGGGTAAAATGGTTAAGTGCTTGCCACCAAGCCTGATGACCTTTCAATCCACAGAACCTACATGGTAGGAGAGAACCAACTCTTGTAAGATATCCTTTGAGCTTGGCACATGTGCCAAGTGATGTGGCACATGTGCATGTACACACACACACACACACACACACACACACAATAGCCTGAGGTAGGACTTATCCCTATCTTTATTTATTTAATGTAAGGATTGAGAAATACCACTATAGACCATTGGCTAGGAAATGCAATTATACTATCAGGAAATACTCTATTGCAAAAAGGCTCAGTGATAGAGGGCTTGTCTAACATGCATAAGGTCTTGTTTTTTATCCTCAGTTCCAAAGAGGGATTTAGAGATTCAATGTATTATACATATTAGAAGTTTTCATGGTTCCAAGAGCCCTTCATTACAAAACAGAAAAGATTACCTGAACCACAGAAGTGAATCACCAAATTATAACAGTGCTGGGTTGTTTTAGGATTTATTTTTGTTTGTATGTATAAATGTGTGTCTGTGCACATGCATGCAGGTGCCTGTGAAGGCCAGAAGAGGGTACCAGATCTTCTGAAGTTACTAATGGTTGTAAGCTGCACAGTGCCAGTGCTGGGAACCTAACTGGGGTCCTCTGAAAGAGCAAATGCCCTTAACTCCTGAACCATCATTCCAGCCTCCATAAGTGTTTTACTGGATAAATTAAAAGCATAACACTGTGCAAAGTATACAAATCAGCCACATGGGCAAGCAGATCATCTAAATATAACTGTAGCAAAGGTTTTTTCAAAAGCCAGGGCAGTCCCCAGAGCCACCATGTGGTTTGGCTGGGTATGCTCCCCTTTCTGTCCCCTTTTTCTCTCTTCTGTCTTTTTCTGCTGGATGCTGGCCAAAGTCTAAGTATGCTTTCTCTGGTACTTTGAGCTCCCTTACTCTCTTGAAAGCTCCCTCTTTCCCCTGCCATGTGGCTGCTGTGGTGGTAATGCAGCTGACCTCCACGCTGGATTCTCTCAAAATGCCACGGCCTTTTCCCTTCTCCTCTCCATTCTCCTCCTCCAGTCAACTTCCAGATCTAAAGTTTTCGTGCCCCGGGGTTTCTCTTTTAAGCTCTAATAAACTGTCCTCAAGCTTTAAAAAAAAAAAAAAAAAAGTGAGGAATGGGGGCTGGTCCCTGAAATTCTAGCAAGTAGGAGGCTGGAGCTGGAGGAGACTATCCTGGGCTATAACATGAGATCCTGTATCAACAAGCTAGAGAAAAGACTGGTAAGATGTTTCAGTGGATAAAGGAGCTTGCTGCAAAGTCTGATGACCTGAGCTTGGTCCCACATGGTGGAAGGAGAGTATCAACTCCCAAAAGTTGTCCTCTAACCTCCACACAGGTGCCCTGGCACATGTGCATTTATGTGCACACAAACACACAAAAATAAATAAATAAATGTAATTTTTAAAAAGATTTTATTATTTTTATTTTATGTGCATGAATAACAGCCTGCAGGTATATTAAGTGTACCATGTGAGAGCCTGGCACCTGTGGTAGCCAAAAGAGGGTGTCAGATCCCCTAGAAATGGAGTTAAAGACAGGTATTAGCTGTTATGCAAGTGTTAGGAACTGAACTTGGGTCCTCTGGAAAAGCAGCCAGTGCTCTTAACCACTAAGCCATTTCTCCAGCCCCACAAAATATAATTTTTTAAAAAGATGTTTTTTTCTTATTTTATGTGTAAGAATGCTTGCCATGTAGGTAGGTGCACCTGTGCCATGCAGTGCCAGCAGAGGTCAGAAGAAGGAGTCAGATGCCCTGGAACTGGAGTTACGAACAGCTATAGGCCCTGGGAATCGAACTCAGGTCCTCTGCAAGAGCAAAGAGTGCTCTTAACCACTGAGCCATCTTTTCAGCCCCCAAAATGCAATTTTTAAAAAAGCTACAGAGAGAAAGATGCTGACCTTTGTGGTTTGTGTGTGTGTATGTATGTAACATGTTTGTTTGTATGCATATGTCTACAGGTGCATTTGTGTACATGTGTATGTACATAAATGCCAGAAGTCAACACTGGGTGTCTTTGTCCGTCCCTCTCCACCTTTTTTGAGATGGGAGTCTTTCACTGATACTGAAACTCACCAATTCAGGTAGTAGACTCCTGAGCAGGCAGCACTAGGGATCTTCTTGTCCCTGCCTTCCCAGCACTGAATCACAGGCATGCACTGCTGGGCCTAGCTTTTGTTAAGATTATTTGATGGGTAAGAGTGTTTTGCCTGAATGCTATATGTGTGGACCATATATGTGCCTGGTGCCTGTGGAGGCAAAGAGGACACTGATCCCCTGGAATTGGAGTTACAGATGGTCATGAGTCACCATGTGGGTGCTGGGAACTGAACCCAAGTCCTCTCAAAAAAGCAGCAAGTGCTCTTAAATGTTGAGCCACCACTCCAGTCCCTGGACCCAGCTTTTTACATGAACTCAAACTCAAGTCCTTATGCTTGCATGACAAGTATTTTAGCAACTGAGACATCTCCCTAGCCCTGATCTTTGTGTTTTATAATGATATCAGAGGATATAACAGGGCAAAGGATCCAAAAGAATATAAAATCACTTTCTTCCCAGCTAGTCTGGAACTCACTATAGAGATGGTAGACCAGCCTGGGGTCTACATGGAGACTCTGTCTTAAATAGAGAAGAAAAAAAAAACAATCAGAAACAAAAACAAACAAACAAACTTCATTCACTGTAAAACATCAGAACCTCCCCAATCCTCCTGAAGGAATATGGTATTTCTTCTACTTAGGTGCCATAATGCCATGTCACACACACATACAACTGTGAATTTCACAAATTGCCCTGCCATGAATTGGAAAACCCCACCTATCCTGTGGGGAAAGTGCCACGTCCCACCCTAAAAGCTTGCCCATGAGAACATCAAGAGGAATGACAGCAGAGATGACTCAGTTTTAATCAATCTGCAGTTTTCCATGGCACTCTGATTTAGGAACACACTCCATATTTTATAATTTTTATATATATGTACATATATTATTTATTTTCTCAAAGTATATTTTCTTCCTCTTTTCTCTCATGAGATGAGTAGTGTAATTACTACTCCTGTCCTGCATAAGAAGAAACTGACCAAATGTAACATTCAGAGGACTGTCCAGAGCCACAGGGTTTTAATTGACAAATAACCCATCTACCTCTTGGCATGAGATCTCATTGTCCCAAAAACACTGAGCTTGCAATACATTCACAGAAGCCTCACACAGCATAAAGACAAGGATCCTTGGTCATAGTCATGGCTATCTGTCAGTCATCCAGAAGCTTGGCCAACACTAAGCTCCTGAACATGTTATCTCATCTGGTCCTCAACAAACTTCAACAAAGTTCACCTCAAAGATTTGGGTTCTGTGACTTCCTGGGTTCCACCAAAGGAACCAGGGTTTACAGATCCACTCCTAGGTACACAGCTAGTACTAAG
Source organism: Eospalax fontanierii (assembly GCA_035773235.1). Lineage (NCBI taxonomy): Eukaryota > Metazoa > Chordata > Mammalia > Rodentia > Spalacidae > Eospalax > Eospalax fontanierii. Next base: position 72,042,751 of record CM069531.1, read on the forward strand.
ACATACAAAGTCAATTTCAGGATCAGGTTGGTCAGTCTCAAAAATCCATGTGCAGAACTGCTCAGCTATTATGCGAAGCCAGTCCCGCAAGGCCTTCGGACCAACACCCAGGTCCTCTCTTACTTGACAGCCCCAACATCCTCAGCATATCGCTGCATCTCCTCCCGGGCCCGCTCCTCGCGAAGCTCTCGCTGCAGCTCCTCGATCTTTTTGCGTTCAGCCTCATGTTTCTGCTCTGCCTTCCACACTTTCTCCACATTTCGAAGGGTCTGTGGGTGCCAGCTCTTCTTCAGGTTCTGTGGTGAATGAGAGGAGGGAGAAATAATCAGTAAGTGGCAGTGATGTGCTCTAGCTTCATCTGTTACTCTGATAAAATATCCTGACAAAAGCAGGGGGACTGGAGAGATGGCTCAGCAGTTAAGACCAAATGCTGCTCTTCAGAGGACATGAGTTCATTTCTTAGCACTCACATCTGGTGGCTCACAACCACCTGGAACTTCAGATGATCCAATGCCTCTGACCTCCTTGGTTACCTGCACTCACATACACATACACATACACACATAATTCAAAATTAAAAAAAAAAAAAATTTTAAATCAGGCATGGTGCTACAAACCTTTAATTCCAGCACTCAGGAGGCAAAGGAGGTGGATCTCTGTGAGTTTGAGTCTAACCTGGTCTGCAGAGTCACTTCCAAGCCAGCTGAGGCTAAAGGGAGACTCTGTTTCAAATGAATAAACAAAAATCTTAAGCCAGGCACAGTGCCTCATGCCTTTAATCCCAGCACTCAAGAGGCAAAAGCACGTAGATCTTTATGAGTTTGAGGCCAGCCAGGTCTACATAAGGAGTTCCAGGCCAGCCACAGCTACATAGTAAAACCCTGTCTCACAAAAACCAAAAAAATAAATAAATCATAGAAAAAGAAAAAAAATTTAAAAAGCAAATTAGGGGAGAAAGAGTTTCTTTCAGCTTAAAATTCCAGATTATAGTCCATCATTGTGAGGAAGTCAAGGCAGGAAATTCAAAGAGCTAGTCTCATCACATCCATAGACAGGAGCACACAGAAATGAATGCATGCATGCTCGCCTGAGTACTCTGCTCAGCTTGATTTCTTCATTTTTTTATAATTCTAGACCCCCCCCCCACCTAGGGAATGATGCCACCCAAAGTAGGCAGGGTCTTCCCTCATTTATTAAGACAATTCTCCACAGATCTGTCCACAGGTCAAACCACTGAAGACAGTCTCTCACTGAGACTCTCTTCCTAGGTGATTACAGGTTGTGTCAAGTTGACAATTAAAGCAACCATCACACCCTGCCTCACTCACCCTTTCTATAACCAATGCATGCCAAGGCAGCATGTAAAGGCAAGATGTTGTGCTGTGAGTGTATTTCAGTGGTAGAGAAATACACTCTACCTAGCATGTATGAAGTCCTGGGTTCAAGACTAAAACAAAATGGTACTTTAACTGCAGTTTGAAGGTGGAACAGGCCTTTCCTGAGTTTCCTTCAGTTTTAACCTTGGACTTACACTGGCCATGCCTAAAATGGGAACTGATAACAGCAAGGCAGGAGGAAGGGGGTGGGGAAGGAGGAAGTATGTTATTTTGAAAGGCAACAAGGTTCAGTGGCACAGACATTCATTCTTAGGCATACAATTTTCTTTTCCTTGAGTCCACTTAACTCTCAACCTACTTAGACTTCTTCCCAGGAATCTCGTCTTGGTTCTTCCCCTTCAGCCTCAAAAAATACCTCTGTTCTCTCTCTCTCTCTCCTCTCCTCTCCTTCAACCACTGCTTTGCTTCAAGCTCCCAATCATGGGAAGTTTCCCTGAATAACATCTAAGGATGGTTATAAAGCAGTTGGTATTGTGGGAAGCCTGGAGTAGGACACCGCCAAACAAAGAGAGTGGCAATCACAACTACATTCCTACTGGTGAAAAAGAACACACCATAAATAATTCAGTGTGGCTGGAGGCGGAAGCTAGCGGAGAATGGGTGGAAGCTGAAGCCAGCTAAGAAGGGAACAGATCAAAGGCTTACAAACAGGTGAAGGGACAGCACTTCATTCTGCTGATGGCAGGAAACAGGAATTCCTCAGATGAAGTTAAGAGACATGACCAGATATCAAGCGAAGAATGGGTGGGAGAGAGGTCCTAGATTTGTTCTCCTATCCCCTTTTTTTGGTCTTTTTGAGACAGACAGGGTCTCTCTGTAGCCCCTGCTGGCCTGAAACTCACTATGTCAACCAGGCTAGCCTTGAACTCACAGAATTCACTTAAATATTCAGCAGCCTTTAGCCACTAGATACCAGTAGCACCGCCCCCCCCAATTGTGACAACCAAATATTTCCCCAGACATTGTCATGTGTCGTCTGGGAAGGAAAGGAAATGCTGAACAAGGAAGCAATCTAGGAAGAAAGGACGGCTGAAGCAGGAAGGCAGTTAAGAGGCACTTGCCTCTGGCCTCCCAAATGCTAGGATCAAAGGTATATGCCACCATGCCTAGTTCATCCGGGTTGTTTTTAGACAAGGTCTCACGATACAGCCCTGGCTGGCCTAGGACTCATTCTGTCCATTCTGTCCTCAGACTCATAGAGATCTGCTTGCCTCTGCCTCCCAAGGGGCAGGATTAAAAGCCTGTATCACCATGCCTGGCTGGAGACCAGTTAAGAAGACTAAATGAGATAATAGATAACAGGTAGTTAGCAAATACAAAACATCATACAGTCAACGAGAACGCACCGGTATGTGTGTGCAGGTACATACAAGACAAGATCTTGCTATGTAGCTCAGGTTCCATCTCCCACGTGCCGGGATTAAAGGCATACACCAATACACCCATTTTCTTACTTCACTCTCCTTAACTGCCTTCCTCCTTTGTCAAGCCCTTCATCCCTCCTTTCTTCCTTGCTAAGCTCTTCCTTCACTCCCATCTCATCCCCTGTTTACCTTGTCCTACAGAACTTCCTTTCCCTCTCAGGGGACAAATGACAATGTCTGGGGAAATATTTGGTTGTCACATTTAGAGAAGAAGGATGCTACTCGTATCTAGTGGCTAAAGGCTGCTGAATATTCAATTTGTTGGCAGTCCCACCACCACACACAAGAATCATCTTACCAAACTGTCAATAGCTCCGAAGTTAAGAAACTCTGGATTACAGACTAGAGATGGCTCAGTGGTTAAGCACATCTGCTGCTCTCGAAAAAGGCCCCAGTTTGACTCTCAACACCCATAGTAACTCACAATTAATTGTGTGTAACTCCAGGGAATCTGATGTTTTCCTTCTGGCATCCAAGGGTATCAGGCACACATGTGGTGCACTTATATATACATGCAGGCAAAACACTCATATATATAAAATAATAATAACAAGAAAGAAACTCTGGATTAGAGCTTTCTGGTCCATAAACACAGTTACATAAAGAACACACTAAATTAGATAAACCTTGATAGAGTCCTGGAACTCAGTCTAACTGAGGATGCAAACTCAGATAAGAATAATGACCAAGTTACTGATTTATTTACTAATTCGATTAGCTTCACCTTCTTGAGATTAATAGTTTCCTAATCTAGCTCTGTGCTTCCTGGGTACCTTTGTCGTATTTGAGAGCCATTGCCAGTTAGCCTACAGACATATTATGAATACAGAACAAAGTTGTCTTGTCACTACAGATTAAAACACAGCATTCATGCAGGAATGAAAGAAAGATAGACAAGAAGATTCCTTCATATGTAAAATGTAGTCCTCCAAAAGGTACAGCTCAAAAGCGAGGAGGATGGAGCTCATACTTCGACTCAGGATCCAACTCCCAAATCCTACCTAAGAAAGAGAGCTGTGTCCCAAGATAAGACACACAAAATACAGCCTATGTACTAAGATCTGCCTCCTTTCCTAGGCACAATTCAAATCTCCCCACTCAGACTTTCCAACCCGGGTCAGCAGACAGCAGCGGATCTCACCTGCCGCACAGCTCGCACACCTTTCTAAATTCAGTCCCTTCATGGTCCTAATCCATCTGTTCCCTATCCACAGTTACCACCTCTGGTCCTAAAAGCAGGACTTCGTCACCAGGGTGACCCACCACTATCCCGGACTTCCACCCCACCTCTGCCAGTTTCCGTCCCCGGCGCCGGTCGGTCTCGGGCCTCAGTACTCCCTGCCCAGGCCTCCGGCACTTACCAGGTCTCCGCCTCCCATGACGGCGGCGCCGTTTCCTCAGTCCGCAGATCTGAAGGATTTAGCAAACAGGCAACGCAGAGAAACAATTCGAGACCGCCTCACAGGACTCGGTCCCAAAAGGAACCCGCTGCCACTTTCCCCACCCGTTCTAGACGGCACTTCCGTGAGTGGCGTCATATTACTGCGTTGGCGTCTCAGAGCGATGACGCCGGAGCTCGCTCCCATCCCCCATTCTATGTGCTGGTGCTGTCGCCTACCGTTTCCTGCCGCCTTTGGTGGTCTCACGTTGGCCGCCTTCCATAGCCACCTCGTCCGCGGTCCAGAGCTGTCTGTTGAAACGCAACAGCTGCGTTCCGTGGGCCTCCCAAAGCGGTTCTGTTGCCTTGGCAACACATCAGGGCCCTGCTGTGGAAGTTCCCCGGACTTCATGAAGGACTAGCCTAGGCAGCTTCCTCTGCGCACACCCCACACCCGGGTTTGCAAACCGGCTTTCAAACCTTGAGTCACTGCTAACCGACTTTTTCACTCTTTGCATGTTTTATACAGATAAATAGATACCATCAAATTCCAGAAATCAGACGAAGTGTCACAAGCCTCTCACTCTGGTATTTGGGAAGTGGAGATTGGGGAAAGATCAGAAGTTCGTGGCCAGCCTGGTCTGGAAGACCCTATTTCAAAACAAACAAAAACACTGAAATTACATCCCAAGGCCAACATTTAGAACCTGCCTACTTGCTTGTGTTGTTTATGGTCTTTTTAGGTTTAATTAAAATTGTTTTTTAAATACTTTTTAAAAAATATTATTTTATCTATATAAGTGTAATACCTGCATGTAGGTAGGTGTACTCATGCGGTGCAATACCCACGGAGGTCAGAAGAGGACGTCGGATCCCCTGAAACTGGGGTTACAGACTATTACTAGCTGCCGTGTACGTGCTGGGAACCGAACCTGGGTCCCCTGGAAGTGCAACCAGTGTTCTTAACCAATGAATTCAGCCCCTGAATTGTTAAAATTATGAATTCAAAACACCCAGTCTTTGTTATGTATACATGTGTACACGTGCACAGGGTACGTGTGTGTATGGAGAGCTGAGTTTGGCATCTCATGTTTTCCTCAATCCCTCTTCACCTTATTTTTTATAATTTTATTTATTTTTATGTGTGTGAGTGTTTTACCTACATGTAAGTGCACCATGTGTATGCAATACCCACTGAAACTATCCCCTGGAACTGGAGTTATAGATGATTGTGACAGATAATTGTTAGCTGTTGTGTGGGTATTAGGAACTGAACCTGAATCCACTGCAAGAGTAGCCAGTACTCTTTTTTAAAAAATTTTTATTACATATATAAGTGTTATGCCTGCATGTGTGTAAATGCATCTGTGTCGTGCAGTGCCCTCAGAGGACTGAAAAGAGCATCAGTTTCCCTGGAACTGGAGTTACAGACAGTTGCTAGCCACCATGTGGGTGCTAGGATTCAAACCTGGGTCTTCTTCAAGAACAGCCAGTGCTCTTAACTGCTGAGCGAGCGCTCCACCTTATATTTTGAGACAGTGTCTCTCACTGAACCCCTAGATTCAACTAGACTGACTGATTCAGCAAATCCCTGAATTCAGGGCTCTTCCTGCCTCCACCTTCCTCACCCCCACACCAAGATTTTACATGAGTACACATACTCAAACTCAGGTCTTCATTCTTTCATACCAACTATTTTATGAATTGATCCATCTCCCCAGACTGTAGTGTGTGTGTGTGTTGGGGGGGGAGGGGAGACATTGAACCTAAGGCCATTTTTTTTATTTTGATCAGATCAGAGTCATAATTTGCCCACAGTAGCTTTGAACTTGCAATTCCCAGCCTCATCCTCCTAATACCTGATTCCAACAGATCTGACTGCCTATTGCTTTTCTTGTCTCTAGTAAGAAAGATGCCTTCTAGCCAGTTAAGTGCACCCATGTTATGCAATGCCCACAGAAGACAGAAGAGGGTGTTGGATACCCTGAAACTGAAATTATGTATGGTTGTTAGGCACCATGTCAGTGCTGGGAACTGAATGAGGTCTTCTGCAAGAAAAACCAGTACTCTTAACTGCTGAGCCATCACTCCAAGCCCTGCACAGCACAATTTTTGAAGACATTTTCTTCCCCACTGACTTGTATTGAGGTTGTGCTAAAAATCAAATGGCCATATAATTGTGACTATATTTGTAGACTCTGTGTTCTCCAAGAATGTACTTGTCAATACTTAGAGTACTTATGTAAGCATCACCTGATTTGATCACTGTATCTTTATGGAAAATGTGCATGGCAGACTGTAATAAGTCCTTCCATTTTCTCCTTTGCTTTTAAAATTAGTTTGGATAGGAACTGAAGAGATGGCTCAACACTTAAGACCACTGAGGACTAGGGTTTGGTTCCTAGCACCCACATAATTGCTAACAAATATTTATGACAACCATCTGTAACTCCAGTTCCAGGAGATTGGATGCCCACTTCTAGTCTCTGTGGGCACTGCATGCACATGGTACACTTACATACATGTGCACAAAATACTTTTGCACATAAAATAAAAATAATTCAAAAAAATTAGGGCCATGCATGGTGACACATGTCTTTAATCCTAGCACTCAGAAGGTAGAAGCAGATGAATCTCTGTGAGATCAAGGCCAACCTAGTTCCAGGTCACCTGGAACTACAGGTCGACCCTGTCTCAAAACAACAACAACAACAACAAAAAAACCAATTTTTAAGAATTACTTTGGATATTCTGTCTTGTGTTTTCATGTAAAAAATTTAAAATATCTTATTTCAGGACTGGAGAGATGGCTCAGTAGTTAAGAGCACTGGCTGTTTTTGTAGAAGGCCTGGGTTTGAATCCCATTATTCACATGGCAGCTAACAGCTGTTCATAACTCAAGTTACAGAGGATTCAACACCTTCTTCTGACCTCATTTTTAAATATAAAAATATTTATTATTTTTACTTTATGTCTGAGTGTATTGCCTGCATGTTTATAAGTGCACGTCTGCCATTGCTGCAGAGGTCAGGAGAGGGGGTCAGATTCCCCTGGAACTGCAGTTAAGGACAGTGGTTAGCAGCCATGTACATGCTGGGAATCAAACCCTGGACTTCTGCAAGAGCAGCCAGTTTTCTAAACCTCTGAGTCATCTCTCCACCCCATAAATTTTAAAAAATGTGTTTATTATATGAGCATGAACATATGTGCCTGTGCGTGTGTGGGTATGTGCCCCTGTATGTTCCTTTTTTAATTTTACATGTATGAGTGTTATTCGTGCATGTATGTAAGCGCACCTATGTCGTGCAAAGCTGGCAGAGGTCAGAGATGATGTTGGATTCCTCTAGAAATAGAGTTACCCATGATTGTTAACCATCATGTGGGTGCTGAGAACTAAACCTGGGTCCTCTGTAAAAGTAGCAAATGCTCTTAACCCCTGAGCCATCTCTCCTCTTCCTCTTTCTCTTTTTTTTTTTTTTTTTTTTTTTTTTTTTTGGTCGCCTTTTTGAAACAGGGTTTCCCTGTAATCCCAGCTGGTGACCGGAATTGACTATGAAGACCAGGCTGGCCTTGAACTCACAGAGAGTTCCTGGAGCCTCTGCCTCCTGAGTGCTGGGATTTAAGGTGTGTGCCACCACGCCAGGCCCAGCCCCATTTTTTAAATTCGCTTACTTTATGTGTAAGAATTCTGTATCTTCGTGTTTGTAAGTGTACCCGTGTCATATAGTACATGCAAGAGAGCATCAGATCCCATGGAACTAGAGTTAGGAATCATTGTTAGCCACCATGGGAGTGCTGGGAATCAAATCCAGGTCCTCTGTGAGAAGAGCCAGTGCTCTTAACTGTTGAGCTGTCTCTCTAGCCCTCTGTGTGCTTCTTATGTCATGGGTGCTGGTATCTGAACTCTAGTCTTCATGATTGTGCAGCAAGGCAGATGGATCACTGGTATGACGACACGGGACTAGAATGTAGCTCAATCACAGAGTACTTGTTTTGCGTGGACAAAACCCTAGTTTCTTTCTCCAGTGCATCATAAAACTGAATGTGATGGAATATACCTACAATCCTGGCTCTCCGGAGGTAGAGGCAGGAGGGTCAGAAATTCAGTGTCATCCTCTGCTACACAGGGAGTTTGAGAACGAGGCAAAAAAAGTAGATATGTTCATATTTCATTGTATTAATATATGAAAATTCAAACATAAAGAAAACATTTTAAAGCCAGGTATGGTGGCACACCCCTGCAGTCCCAGCCCTTGGGAGCTAGTGGCAAAGTGAGGAGTTCAAGGTCATCTTCAGCAGCATAGCGTATTTGAGGCCAACCTGGGCTCATGAGATCCTGTCTCAAAACAAAAAAAGAGTTCAAGAATTCAAGGCTAGCTTCTGCTACATGTCAAAATCAAGGCCAGTTTAGACTACATGAGATCCTGTAATGGACATTTCCTCTGCTTGACCCTCAACTGGGCTTTCCTGCTCCCCAGATCCCATGAGAGTCAGACCACATTTATTTTGCTCCATACACACTCCTCTTCTACCTCCTCCTCTTTTTGACAAATTAATTTATTCATGTGTGTAATTATGCAGTTATGTATGTGCTTTGGTGTGCTCTTCGAGGACAGTTTGTGGGAGCTGCTTCTTTCCTTCTACCGTGTGAGTGTTAGGGCTCAAGCTCAGATTGACAGGCTTAGCCACAAGTGCTTTTACCACTGAGCCATCTCACCACACCCATTTTTCTCTATTTTTATTTAAAATTTTTATTTTATTTATGTTTATTTTTTGAGAAAAGGTCTCTCTGTAGTCCGAGCTTGCCTGGAACTCACTATGTAGACCAGGCTGACCTCAATCTCACAGAGATCCACCTGCCTCTGCCTCCCTTGTGCTGGGATCAAAGGCATGCACTACCAGATCCAGCTATTTTTAATACATATTTTATTGTTTTTATTTTATGTGTGTGAGTTAGTGCCTGAATGTGTGTAAATGCACCCATGTCCTGCAGTGCCCATGGAGATCAGAAGACAGCATCAAACCCCCTGGAACTTGAGTTATGGATGGTTATTAGCTATGTGGGTGCTGGGAATCGAGCCTGTGTCCTCTGCAAGAGCAGCCAGTGCTCTTAACCACTGAGCCATCTCTCCAACCCCTCAGCTATATTTTGAAATAAAAAAGAAAAAGAGAGGGAGAAGAGAGGGGGAGGGGGGAGGAAACGAAGAAGGATAGCTGTCTCATGCTTTTAATCCCAGCACTTAGGAGGCTGAGAGACAATGAGTAGAAGTTCAAGACCATCCTGGACTACATATCAAGACCCTGTTTCAAAACTCCAAAAGGGTGCCATTGAATTAGCTCAGCATCTATATAAAGGTACTTGCCACCAACCTGACAACCTGGGTTTGATCCCCAGGATCCGCATAGTGGAAGAAGAAAGCCAGTTCCCATAAGGTTATCCTCTGCTCTCCACACCTGCACCAGGGGCCCAAGCACACCCATACAGACACACACACACACACACACACACACACACACACACATTAAATAAACAAACGTCAAAAGTAATTCCTTAGGGGGGCTGGAAAGATGTCTTGGCATTTAAGAACACTGAATGTTCTTGCAGAGGACCCAGGTTTGGTTCCCAGCACCCTCATGGCAGCTAACAAGCATCCTTAACTCCAGTTCCAGGAAATCGATGCCCTCTTCTCGTCTCCTGAGGGACTGCACATCACCAGTGTACTTACACGCATGCAGGCAATACACTCGTACACATAAAATAAAAGTCATAAGAGATTTTTTTAAATGTTGTACTGAGAGTGGTAGCACTCAGGAGGCAGATGCAGAGGCAGGCAGAGCTCTCTGAGATTGAGGCCAACAGCAAGTGCCAGGCCAGCTGGAGCTACAGGAAGGCCCTGTCTCAAAAAAGATTAAAATAAATTGGGCCAGGTGTGGTGGCACACTTGAGAGGCAGAGGCAGGCAGAGCTCTGTGACTTGGAGTCTGGCCTGGTCTACATAGTGAGACAGTCTCAAAAAAGAAAAAACTGAAAGAAAAAAAAAAGAGAAAGATGTCTACAAGAAGCCAATCAGTCACTTAACTTATTTCAGTGGTTGTCACTGAACCCAGGTCCTTCCACAAGCAAGGCTACTGCCTAAGCACTAAGCCACATACCCACAGCAGAGACTATACGTTAACTGGAAGCCCAAGTGGGAAGTGCTGGTAGCTTTGTCTTAATTGTCCCATGGAATGTGAGAGGAACAAGTATTTCAGGACTCGAAAGTTCCTTCTCTGCATCTTGGCCAGGCCAGTCTTCATTCTGCAGCCCCAGGCCAGGCTAAAAAGTTCCTTATCTGTTCTGTTGACACTGTGGCCACCAGTATTTACTCTTACTGCCATCAGTATTTACTCTTACTGCCATTTATGGAAATAAAAGAATGAGGAAGGGGGCACCCGGATTTGAACCAGGGACCTCTTGATCTGCAGTCAAATGCTCTACCCCTGAGCTATACCCCCACATCCTATTAGAGTCCTCTTCCTTGTCCACTTATGGTGACTCAATCTGAACCAGTCCACCCACACAAAGCAAGCTCTGGAGAGCTTGATGTTCTCAAGTTTCACCTTCTTAGTTATCTGCTTTGGCTTTTTTCTTGTCCACCAAGGAACTATGTGGAAGTATAAAAACCTGACAACTGATTGTAAAAAAGCTGACATGTGAATGAGGAATCCTGTGGTCTGGGCTACTAAGCACCTGGTATCATCTTGCTTACCCCCGCCTCCCTAATGGATTGTATGTAGAAAGCAGATGTCAGGGTTTGGTGGGTTTTATTTTGTTTTGTTTCTTCAATACCAAGAATTGAACCTAGAACCTCAAGCGTTCTAGGTAAGCACGTTAGTCCTCTCAATTAGAATTTTACCACTTAGCTATAACCCTATATCCAGTTTTTTTAAGACAAAGTCTCCCTATGTAGCCCAATCTGAGCTGGAATCTACTGGTTCCTTCTGCCTCAGCCTCCAAGCTAACCGGGATTATAGACCTGGACCATCAGACCCACCTAAAATGTCAGTTTTTTTAATAGGATAACAATATATCAGGAAAATAAAATTTATGATTTATTTTTGAGGCTTGAGACAGCATCTCTCTATTTATTTATTTAGAGACAGGGTCTCCTTGTTGCCGCAGCTGGCCTGAAACTCAACGGCCTCAGTCTCACAGAAATCTGCCTCCTGAGTGTTGAGATTAAAGGCCTGCATCTCCACCCCCAGTTCTGTCTCTTAAATTAAAAAAAAAATTATTTGTGCATGTGCACATGTGTGTGTCGATTCAATCCCTTCACCATATGGGTCCTGGGGATCAAACTCAGGTTGCTGACAAGTGCCTTTACCCATTAAGCCATCTTGCCAGACCCTATTTGATTTTGAAGCAGGTTTTCACTATGTAGCCCAGACTAACCTTAAACTCCTGATTTTCCTGTCTGAATCTCTTAGGTACTGGGGTTATAAGTCTCAGCCACCTCACCTAGCTCCCTTTTCCAGTTCTTGACAGCTTTTGCCAGAGGATCCCATTGATCCTTAGGGAAGTACTTAGTGGAGGACTATGGCCCCTCAGGGCTAGAAAGGTAGCTCAGTGGCAGAATGCTGGTGTCTCATGCACTGGGTCCTGAGTTTGAAGCCCTGCAGTGGAGATTGAGAAGTATGGTCCATTCTCAGCACCCCAGCCTTGAAGAAAACAGGCCTCCTGCTTGGCGTGAAAAGAGGTGGGGCAGAGAACCCTTTGCTTCACTCTCCTCTCCCTCCAAGGGGGAAGAGGCTGAGGGAACAGAAAGCAGCTTGCCCCTTCCTCCCATCCCAGAAGAGAAACAACACACTTAGAAATGCAACCTCTACAAATATAAAATAGCATTGAGATTTCATCTAAACATATTTCTTGGAAACTCAGAGCCTGTGAAGCGATGTCATCAGAAAAGAGGGAATGGGGTGACTTCTCCAAACACAGACGTGCGCTGGCGGAGGGCTGGGGTGTTCCGGCGGTAGCCAAACCGACCATTTAGCCCTGTAGTCATCAGCTTTGGATTGGCATTGTAGTAGTCATGCCCGGTCACCTGCTGGAGGGAATGCCCTTGAGGGCAAGGAGAGAGGCTAAGCCTGCAGGCAGGCTTACCTTCCCCACTCAAGTCTAGTGAGTCACTGCATTCCCCACACTTACAGCTGGATAGCTCCTCAGAGGTAAGGCCAGGAGCATTCTAGAAATGAAACCCTACCCCAAGTGAATTTACCAGAGGACCGTGAATTGTATGTGCTGAGACAGGAGGGACCAGAAACTTCTGGGCTTGGCTGGATTGGCCTTGCTTCCAGGAGACATGAGGAATTTTTACCCATGCCTCTGCCCCATCTGGAGAGAATGGATAAAATCAATTCGGTCATGTGATACAAAGGATCACATGATTACTGTGGGGCCAAAGGATGGTGGGTTGGATGGAAGCAAAGTAGTTCCTGCCAGAAAAATTTCAATCTTCCTTTTTGAATGGTTGCTAAACCAACCTGGGAAAAACAGCAAGACTCGGCCTGCTCAGGGAGCCAGAGGTGTGTGTGCGCTGCAGGGGCAGGGAGGCTGGGGGCGTAGGGTAGCAGGTCTTAGAGTGGACGGAGGGAATTGCAACTTCATCTCAGTGCTCCCCAGCAAATCAGTTTAATACAGTGCACAGCTTCTGCACTGTAACATAGGGATGGCATGAGTCTGAGTGGTACCTGACATATAGTAGGTGCTCAATAAGTGAACACTAAGAGCAGAAAGGCACTGTTTGCTCATGTGTGAGAAGACAAGTCAAGAGGATGCAGTCCTTGAGCCTCGTCTTCCCAACCAGGTCCCTCTGCCACCCCGTTTCTCTAAGTTGTAGGATGTACACTGTTCCTTTTTTCAGTGGGACCACGTAAGGCCGGAGAGTGAGATGGCACTTGCCTGCCCCTGCCCAGTTTCTCCTGTTGAGGTATCGCTGTCCTTGTCCAAAAATGTGGTAATAATCTACTATCCAGCCATCCCTTCCTGTACCGCCATGATCCTGAAAATGAGGAAGAAAAAAGAAGACTTGTCAGCTGGGGTGCCTCATGGAGGGGGTGCAAACTGGTTTGTTAAGAAGATGTCAGACCAGAGGTAACTGGGGGAGGGCTTCAATATACCAACTAGCTGAACAGGCAATGTGACTGGCAGATGGGGGCTCTGTTGCCTGACCATCTGGATCCTAACTCCATCTCTGCCATTAGCAAGCTATGTGATCCTGGGCCCTCCATTTTTCTCATTAGTAAAAGGAAGGTTTCTATCAGATTCGATGACTTAGTTCAGATAAAGGTCCTGATAGTGAAGGCTAAATACACATATTTACTTTTGTTATTGTTCGTTTTTCTTGAGCAATAATCAGGTCTTATATAGCCCAGAAGCTGGCCTCAAACTTGGTATGTAGTTGAAGATGACCTTGAACTCCTCATTGTCCTACTGTCCACCTGTTCCAAGTGCATAAACCACTTCATCCCGCTCAAATATCTTTTCCACATCTCTACTCAAATAAAATACCTATAGCAAACTTTGTTGTTGTAGTTTGTTTTTTGTTTTTTGAGACAGGGTCTCCCCTGAATCCCCAGCTGGCCTCAAATTCAATATGTAGACCATGTTAGCCATGATCTCACAGATATCCATCTGCCTCTACTGGGATTAAAGGTGCATGCTATCATACCAGGCCCACAGATGGTTTTAATGATTAAAAAAAATACTTTAAATCTGGGTGTGGTGTCATAGAGGCAGCACTTGGGAGGCTCCAACTTTGAGTCTAGGCTTGACTACAAAGTGAGTTCTAGACCAGCCTGGCATACTAAGCATGAGACCGACTCAAGAAATAAGCGAAAAAGAAAATACTTTAAAAATCAAACAAAAGGGTCTGGAGAGGAGGCTCAGAAGTTAATAGTACTTGCTGTTCTTCCCGAGGTCCCTTTGTCTCGTTCATTGAGCTCACAGGAGTTTTCATGGTTTTAAAAGACTTGTGGTGAGGTCGCGCTAAAAAGTGCCGTGACGTCACAAAGACAACGACACCTACTCCCGGAGAAAGGCGGGCTTTGAGCCCAATTTCCCACTCGCAGAAACCCAAAATGAGATTGGTGGGATTCTGGGTGGAAAGGATTTCGTGAGCTCGGCACCAGTCACCGCCCTCCTCCACAGCTGCAGGGGGTTGGTCTCCATGACGCTCTGCACTGCAGTGAGACCCCCAGATTCAGGAAGGGTTGAAACTGTAAAGTCTGGGGCCACTAGGACTTCGTGGGGCTTTCCAGGATATTCTATACCAACCTGATCAGTTTTCCGCAAAAGGGGCGGGACCACGTGGCTCCGAAAGTACCGGTAAGTGTGGTAGTCCTGTTGTGCGTTGTAGGGCGGAATCGCTGACCACAGCTTGGGCCTGGTGATGCTGTAGGCACGGGCCATTGTGCTCACAGCCACCCCATCCAAAACAAAGCTTTTCTCCAATCGCAGAGGGCTCTCGTAATAACGTGCCATCCCAACCACCGCAGGCTTGGAGGCCTTTCCGGTACAGCCCTAGATGCGGGCCCCCTGCACATTGTGACGCATGTCAAGATTCTCTCTGAGACAGAAACCCTGTTGCTCATTTCAGAGTCCAGCTGGGGATCGAACCTGGGGCTTCCTGCAGGTGCATACTAGGAAAGCATTCTATCAAATCGTACTGCATCGCCAGCACTCTGCTCCTACACTTTTTTTTTTCCACTTCTTTTTGTGTATGTACACCTAAATTGTAGGTGCCCCAGACCAGAGAGGGCCTTGAATCCTTTGAGCTGAAGTTAAAGGTGGTTGAGTAGGTTGAGATATGGGTGCTGGGAACCAAACTGGGAGTCTCTGCAAATAGTACCCACTTTTAACAGTCCCTGCTCCCATGCCATTTCGTTTCCTTGAAAGTCATCTCCAGATTCCACAGTTCAGAGAGCATCCACTTAGAACCTTCTTTCAATTAAACTAGTCTGTGCTTAAAAGGTTCTAGAAACCAGGTGTGCTGATTCCAGTTCTGGGGAAGCGGTGGAATTATGAGTTCAAAGGTAAGCTTCAGTCACATTTTGTGTTCCAGACCAGCCTAGGTTAGGTTACTTTGAGACCACTCCCTGCCCCCAAATTAAAATTCCCCAAATGAAGCTAGCTCTAAGGGTCAAATATCAAAATTCACATCTCCTAGCCTATGGAGATGTCTTGTCTCTCCACACATTTTAACAGGGTCTCATGTAGCTCAGACTAGCCTCAACTTTGATTTTCCTTGCACTTAACCAACTGCTGCCGCTATGTGGACGTACCACCACACTTGACACCAATTCTTGTTCTATCAGAGATACCTACCTAGTGGACATGGGCTTGATTGGCACAGTAGGATACAGCAAAATGTGTTTATAGTCTCTGGTTATGACACAGGAAACTTTCAGTTTCACCCCTCCTCTGCCATAATGCAACTCCTACACAAATGCTTTAACAAGGCTCCATTCCAGTCAAGCACCTTTGCTAATAATACCAACCCTTAGGTGCCAACTCATTTCACAAATTCTCTAGGGTCATACCAGGAATTAGACCCAAGGTCTCTATTCTAGGTAAGCACCTTATGGTACACTCCCAGCCTTTGTACTTTGCTAAGTTGCCCAGAATAGCCTCAAACATGAATTACTTCCTCAGAGGCTCGTTTGAAACACAACTAAGGATTTTGCTATCTACTACCAAGTGTGTGTGTAGAAGACTTTGCAAGGTTGCAGAGTACTGGCTCTGGCAGAGGACCCAGGTTTTATTCCCAGCACCCACATGATGGCTAACAGACCTTAACTCCAGTTCCAGGGGATCTAATGCCCTCTTCAGAGATCAACTTAGGGCTTGAGGCCCTATGTAAAAAAGGGTTGCTATGGCATACCTACCCATCCCTACCGCAGAGTCTCACCCACCACAGAAACAAGCCTGAATGTGTTAAAGATCCACATACATTAAGTTCCTCACCGATCAGCCGACAGCACAGCTTATGTGCATCACAAACAGCTGGCTCCTATTCACAGCATCCTTCTAAATCCAAGAAGGTACTGGGTCTAATTTTATTCCAAAGCCATTCCCACTGTGGGACACTAATGTGTATAGGAAAATTTTACAATGGGTAGAATGTACGTTTCCAACTTCTTTTAGGGACTCAAATAATTTTTATTGCAGAATGGAAAAAAGTTGGTATCTGTTAAGATATATCAAAAAACATAGAAACGGGGCCAAGGAGATGGTTCAATCCCCAGCACTCACGTGGTGGCCAACTCTCTAACTCCAGTTCCAGGGAAATGCAACACCTCCTGATTCCTTGGGCAATGTATGACAAAGCACACTTACACGGAGGCAATATACTCATACACATGAAAGGCAAAGATTTTTAATGGGCATTATATTTTACAAATATACCAGAGAATCATGCAATGCTGCCTGCATTGGATGCAATTCTGGGCCACAAGTCTGCACACTCCTTTGCAACTGGACCTGTGATGGCAGAACCTGCATAAAAAGAGGAAGAAGGTGAATCAAGGTTGTCTATATTCCTAGAAAGGAAGCTAGTCACCCCACCTGAGACACATAAGCAATGATTTGAACTGTGTTCCTCACCTTTCATCTCGCCTTTATTATTTACTATGACCCCTGCATTATCTTCAAAATAAAGAAACACCCCATCTTTTCTTCGGTATGACTTTCGTTGTCGAATTACCACTGCTGGATGGACTAAGGGTGAAAAAAACGGGACAGTAGTTATTAACTACACCATAAAAGCAGTTTACCCCAGATGCACATGGTGGCACATGCCTTTAGACCCAGCACTTGGGAGGTAGAGGCAGGTGGATCTCTATGAATTCAAGGCCAGGTTAGTCTACATAGTGAGTTCCAGACCAGCTGGGGCTATAAGGAGACTGTCTCAAAAAGATACCCCCCCCCAAACAAAAAAAAGCCATGTACAACAAATTTGCTAATCACTGCCACCATCAGCTACCCATGTCACCCAGTAAGTTAGTCACTGACATCACAGAATCGGGTGGGTGCGGCAGTGCACACCTTTAAACCCCAAACTCTGGAGGCAGAGAGGCCTCTGAGTTTGTCCTCAATTAATCAATAGCCTAACCAGTCCATAGTGCAGGCACAAAAAATTTTTAACTACTTAAAATGATTTGAGTAGCTGCCAATTGCTTTTACATAGAACAGTTAACATGCCAATCAAGAAATTATGATAGTAATGGACAGTTAACAGGAAAAACAGACGAAAAGCTCATTTTAAGGATACATCCAACATTAACAATGACCATCTTTTGGTCTAAAAGTTGAATAACTGGAACCCCACATCCTTCTGTATTAGGGACTGGACCCAAGGTTTTATGCTTACCAGGCCAAGTGCTTGGTACACCCTGTCCTCTGGAGGGCCTTGAATTTAAAATCCTTTTGCCTCATGTCTCCAAAACAGCTGGATTACAGGCCTGTGGCATCTAACCTAGCTTCTATGTCTATTTTATGACTGAGGGCCTCCTGTGTATTAGTCAAGTGCTCTACCACTGAACTTCATGCTAGCCTAGTTCAAATTCAAGCAAGCTCAAAAACCTTCAGCAATTTACTTTATCCTTTGGATCTCAAATTTTCCTGTTAAAAGAGAATGATTATTCTTTCATAGTCAAGATCAATCCCGTGAACTGGTGAAGAAGGGCAGAGATCTTGACAATTTTTGAGGCCAAGTACCAGAGAAAAGCAGCAAAAACTGAAGGAACCTCTTTCCTGCTGTCCACTCACAGACAAAAGAACCGGAAACTCACAACAATAAAACTATCAAGGGTTCTCTGGTTTGTCCAACCACTGATGGAGACAACAGTACATCCAGCTGCTATCTACAAAAGAAGGACCACATGCTCTGCTCTTCTCTGACAGCTTCCAGAGCCACCAGTCAGACACAGAAGTGTTCTGAGAAGAGGAAAAGCCCTTGTTGACGCATCCATGTCTTAATACACTAGTCAAAGCTTAATCACTGAACTGTTATTCTTTCAAGGGAACCAAAAGTCTTCTAACTACTCTTAAAAAGTGTACTGTGAACTGGAGAGATGGTTCAACAGTACTTGTTGCTCTTGCAGAGGACCTGGGTTCAGTTCCCAGCCAACTAACTCCAGTTCCCAGGGATCCGATGCCCTCTTCTGGCTTCCACAAGACACAAGTTCACCGTCATCCCACGAAGACTAAACACCCATATGTAAAAAATAAAAATAACTTTAAAAAGTGTATTAGGGTGGTGGAAGCATCACGGTGAGCAACACCATGACTCATCACATCTGTGCTATATACCAAGGACTGGCTAGGAAGAACCAGTAACAGCTCCCTGTTTTAGTGTCTATCTCTGGGCAAAGAAATTTTCCTGTGATAACAGAAGCCTTGAAGCTGCTCTGCTGATGTCACCTATCCAAAAATACATTATTCATGTGCCACTACCATATACATTTACAGTCAGGGAAGTAACGACTAGAGATCTATTCTCATTGAACTTTAGGTAGTCTGCTAACATCTGGTGAACTTAGCTGGGGAAAATGGCAGTTTAAATGGAGATCTTGGCTAGACAGTTGGGAGGTGGAGGCAAGCAGATCTGAGTTCCAGGGCAGCCAGGGTTACAAACAACTTATCTTAAAAAAAAAAAAGGAGTTATGTGTGTGTGTTGGAGCTTATATCAGAAGAATTTTGCTCCAGGCACAAGGCACATGCCTGAAATTCCAGTATTGAGGATTGCTACCAGTTTGAAGCCAGCCTGAGGTGTAAAGTCAAACCCTGCCTCAAAAGCTCAGTAGGCACACAAGTGGGAGTGTCTGTTTTACAGTTATTCAAATCCAACAAGTACCCAGAAAACCACAGAATTAACACCCCATTTTCCAGTAAGTAAGCGGAGAACCTCAATTTCCACCAGGGCATAAGGGGCTTCCCTATGCCTACTCACCCTTCTTTCTTAGCTCTGGTTTTCCCTTCTTCACTGTGGCCATTACCATGTCACCCACGCCAGCAGCAGGAAGCCTGTTCAGTCGGCCCTTGATTCCCTTCACAGAGATGATATACAAATTCTTGGCTCCTGTAAAAGGTAAACAAGAGATAAACTTTGGTCAACTGCACCTTCGAAGTCAGCCTGGGCAACATAGCAAGAAAATCAATCTCAAAAGACCAAAAAGAGCTTCCCAAACGACACCCACTCACTGCCCATGCAAGTAGTCCCTCGGGATTTCTTGTCACAACACCGATTGAAGTATAACAACACAAGTTGCCACTTCACCCAAAAGTGGTGTTTTTTACTCTGCCCCTTCTTGACGGCTCAATGGGTCACTAGCAGATGGCCCATTGAGTGCTTTTAAAAGGGGGTGTGTGCTAAGGCACAGCCAAAGGCCTCACCTGTGTTGTCAGCACAGTTGATCACAGCTCCTACCGGAAGACCCAGTGAAATCCGGAATTTCGCACCGGAGGACCCACCACGTCCTGGGGTAGTCAAAGAAACAGGATAAAGTGGTCATTGCTCACACGATTACGAGTTCCCCTCACATTCCCAAGCTACAAATCCATTGCACAAGTTTTGGAAAATTACAATGTATTACAGATTCTACGTACGGCCTCTCCGTGTGCAACCTAGTTTTCACAGAACCTTGCGGGTTCCTCACTTAACTACCCTCCTGTGGAGATGAAGGGGCCTGGACCACTCCATCCACGTTTCAACTTCTGCAACACTAGCTAGGGCAGGAAGGCGGGCACAGGTAGCCCACACGGGTCGAAGCCAGGCCAGCTACCACCCAGCTGTGCAGGCCCGTGCACGGCAACCGCACCAGGTCCCTTCTGGCACCCGCCTGCCAGCTCACCGCCCCAGCCCCGCCGCCATCCTCATTCGGGGCTCGCCCAGGGCCTCTGCGGCGCCCATCCCCTCCCATTCCCGCCCGCAGACAGCAAAGCGCCGCCGCCGCTCGGAGCCTCCGCCGCAGGGCAGACCGGCCGCCCGGTATGGCAGATGCCAGCGGATCCCTAAACCCAAGAAGCTCACCTCGCTTCGACATCTTGGACGCCCGGAAAGAAGCAGAAAGGAAGTAGACTCAAAGAACACTGGGATATGAACCCGAGGCCCCGCCCGCTCCGTCACGTGATCGGGCAAGTTTGTCTTTCCACAGGGCGCAGCTAAATGACGTATGAATCCTGGAACCCGGCTCAACTAATGACTTTGAACTGTTGTGGTCTGTTTAAGCTGTCCGGGTGAAGCGAACCAAGTATTTCAAATTTGTAGACTCGAGTGAGTCCGGCTTCCTCTCTGCGGTCCTGAAAGTGACTAGGGACTTAGGCACATTCATTTTTAGAGTTTGTCCAACAGCCCTTTTTTGTGTATCGATGCCAAGCACTGGACTACAAAGAATTTGAGAATAATTCTGCTCCCGGCGTGGTAGGGCACGCCTGTAATCCTAGCATTTGGGAAGCTGAGCCAGGAGAATTGCCGCGATTTCGAGGCTAGCCTGAGTTACAGAATGAGACCCTGTCTCAAAAGACAAAATATGTTTTTAAATTAAAAATCGTGTCTTCTAAGGGTCCCAGGAAGAATAGAGACCATGAGATGGGGGAAGAACGAGCTCTAAATGGCTGTTAGGCTGTGGAGCAATTAAGTGCTGCGGCAACGCTACCGCTCACTCCCCCATTTGATACAATACTTTGTTGCTTTATTACGTTATTTATTAACCCCCTTTCACTGCCTCAACCGCTTCCTGTTTCCTAACTTCTTTCATTCTCTTGATACATTCATTCAAATGTTTGTTGAATGCTTACTTTATGTCAGATTTTGTTCCGGTCATACATCAGATTATATCAAGGAACAAAATAGATCAATAGGTCAATGTTCTTCCCATTTTGGAGATTACCATTTTCCAGGGTGGAGGTGGGGTAGGTATTTAGATACTAAGTAATAGAGACCACTTTAAAAGTTGCAGTAGGTAGTATGCTAAAAAGTATTGTATTATGAAAAAAGAAGAGTGAGGAATCAGGAGTGGGGGAGGCAGAACACAAAGAAAAATTAGTGTCAGGTGGTACAGGCCTGTAATCCCAGCTACTCAGAACGCTAATGCAGGAGGAACACGAGTTTAAGGCCACCCTATGCAATTTAAAGAGAGATCTTGTCTCAAAATATGAAGTGGATTGTGTGTGTATCTTTGTCTCTTTTTAGAAATTCTATACAGTTAGGTAGCGTATTTCATCACTTAATGTGCTGGATGGAAGAGAATTTTATCTATCTACCCCCACAGGTAAATACTGTTTCTTAGACACGGGGAACTTTTTATATAACTATAAAATTTCATTATATTCCTTTGCCAAACAAACATTAAGAACTTTGTACAACTGTATAAAAACCAATTGATTTTTAAAAGAAAACACATTTTAGGGGCTAGGATTCAAACACAGGTCTTCTGCAAGAGCAGTCAGTGCTCTATCCACTGGGTCATTTCTCCAGCCCTCCTGTCCATACTTTTGAACTCTTAAGAGTATCAAATAATTTTTGTTTCTAAAAATTTTTATTTATTAGTGTTAATCAGATTAGAAATGAAAATTAAGAAATGTTTAAATGTCAACTCAAGATAATGGTAAGTGCTCTATTAGTTAAATAACATTGTTTTTATTTGTTTGTTTGTTTGGTTGGTTGGTTTGGTTTGGTTTTAGCCAGGGTCTCCCTGTAGCTGCCCTAGAACTTGGCTATGTAGGGCAGGCTGGCTCCGATTTCACAGATCCACTTGCCTCTGTCTCCCAAGTGTCAGGCATCACCATGTCGGGATTTTGGGGGGCGGGGGGTGGCGCTTAACATGCTTTGATAAAACAATAATTTTTTCCAAAGCTAGGTGTGGTGGCCCATATTTGTTATCACAGCATTTGGGGGGGAAGAGACAAGAGGATTGAGACTTTTAAAACATTTTATTTTATATTTATGGTTTTTATGTGTATGAGTGCATTGCCTGCATGTATGGAAATGTACCAGTGTCATACAGTGCCTGGGGAGGTCAAAAGAGGCGTTGGATCCTCTGGAACTGTATTACAGAGAGATGATTGTTAGCTACCCTGTGAGTGCTGGGAACTGAACCCTGGTCCTCCGCAAAGGCAGCCAGTGCTTTTAACTGCTGAGACATCTTCCAGTCCCAAGAAGATTGAGAATTTGAGGCCAGCCAGGGCTATTTAGCAAATTCTAGGCCAGTCTGGGCTACTTAGCCTAGATAGAGGTAGAAGGATAAAGAATTAAAGGCTATCCTTAGCTGTATAGTAAGGATATAGTCAGCTGTATCCTTAGCTGACACCAGTCTGGGCTACATGAGATCCCATGTAAATGTTTTTCTCCAAACAAATGTAGTAAAGAAGAATGGGGGAGCTGTTGTGATTAAGAAAGAATACTTGATGTTCTTCCAGAGGACCCAGGTTCCATTCTCAGCACCTACATGGTGACTGACAACCAGTTCCAGGGCATCTGACCCCCTCTTCTGGCCTCTGTTCAGGTATTGTATTTGCCTACATATGTAGGCAAAACACTCATACACAAGCTGTGCGTGGTGGTACATACCTTTAATCCCAGCATTAGGGAGGTAGACTCAAGCAGATCTCTGTGAGTTCAAGGCCAGCCTGGTCTACATAGTGATTTTCAGGCCAGGTGGGGGCTACAGGCCCCTCAAAAGAGCAAAAACAGAAAAGATTCAAGAATACTGTAGGGCCTAAAGAAGTAAAACAGCAGATGAGGGAAACAGGCTTTTACTGTGCTACTACATACACATATGTATGTTTGTTTTTGAGACAGGGTCTCTGTAGCCCCACCTGGCCTGGAACTTGCCATATAGACCAGGTTGGCCTTGATTTCACAAAGATCCACTTGCCTTTGCCTTCTGAGTGCTGGGATTAAAGGTGTGTGCCACCATACCAGACCAGGATTGGCTAATTTTAATTCTAGGTAAGATTCATCTTTAGTAGTTAATTTTTTGTAGATAATGTGATCTGTTTTATTATCTTGGTATTGCATCAGATTTTAGTTTAAGAAAGTAATGGAAAGTCACATCATAGAAGAAACCAGATAAGAATATAGTTATTAACATTTTAAACAAAAAGTTTTCCCTTGTACCAAATTCTATTAATAGCAAGGATAGAAACAAGAGGTCAGATTTATAAGTTTTATGGGCATAACAAATTTTATTTTAAAGAGAAATGGACTTTGTTTGTAGTCCCTGTTTGCTTTTTGTTTGTTTTAATTAAAATTTTAAAATTTATTTATTTAGATCTTTTGACAGGGTCTCTGTAGTCCCAGCTGGCCTCGAATTCACTATATAGACCAGGCTGGCTTTGAACTCACAGAGATCCACCTGCCTCTGTCTCCCAAGTGCTGGGATTAAAGGGGAGAAGCACCATGCCTGGGTGATTTATTTTATTTTTAGTGTACGTGTGTTAGGCCTGCTGTAAGGCCACACCTGCCCCATCATGCACTACCCAAGTGGAACTGGAGTTTGTGGATGGTTGTTAGCCACCATGTGGGTGCTGGGATTTGAACCCAGTTTTCAACAAGAGTAGCCAGTGTTCTTAACTGCTGAGCCCCCAGTTTTAATTTTTAATTATGTGTATAAATCTGTGGTGGGTTTGGGCACATGAGTGCAGTGCCTGCAGAGGCCAGAAGGAAGTATTGGATCCCCTGGAGCTGGAGTTACAGATGGTAGTGAGCTACTCAATATAGGTGCTAGGAACTGAATTTAGGACCTCTGCAAGAGCAGCATGTGCCCATAACCACCAAACCATCTCTCCAGCCCCTCCAGCTCTATTTTTTATCACTTAGGAATATACCAAGAAAACTACTAAATATCTTAGACAGTTACTAAAAATATAATTATAAAATGATTTAAGAAATATAAGAAGTGAGAGAAATGTTTAGTTTCTTGGGGAGCTCAATTGCTGACTTGGTTGAAGAATGAGTATCACCCAACTTTTCTGAAGTTCATGTTTTCAGAGGCTGGCACAGCTTTGAGATGAGAAATACGAATTTCTGTCCTGAAGTTGTGCAGCACAAGAGGCCATTAGAAGTACCTGGTAGAGTCCTTTCCTTTAGGTTGAAGGGTGTCTTGGCTATGGTTTTCTTCAAATTGATGAAACAACCTTTTTTTTTTTTTTTTTTTTTCTGTCCTTGTGCTTGTTTTTGTCTCCTAGCAGGGGACTTTGGAAAATCTCTCTAGCTAACCAATTCTGAATTTTTAGTTATTTAAAAAAATCTCTTATAATAGTATATATCACCCTTTCATAGAGATCATTCATATAGTTTTACTTAGGGTTTTTTGGGGGGGGTCTTTTTTTGAGCTGGCCTAGAACTCACAGAGATTCGCCTGCCTCTGCCTCCCTAGTGTTACGATTAAAGGCATGCACCACCAAGTCTGGACTCAAAAAATATTTTGAAATGTATAAATGAAGTGGCCACAGATTTTGTCAGGTCTTTCTTAGGACACACACAACACATAAAGACAAGTACAGAAAATCAATTACCATAAACATATATAGCACAAAGTGTACTTCTTAGTAAAATGAAATAGAAAGTTTATATCTTTATGTTTTTTCAGACATAAGAAAGGTCTAGTGAAAGGAAGAATATCAAAGATCTCCCTATTTAAAAGTTAATCAGCAGAGAAAGATTAGGGAGATTATTCAGCCAGTAAAAGCCCTAGATCTGAAAGTCTGATGCGTTTCATGCCTCCAACCCATGTAAAAAGCCAAGTGCAGCAGTATGCACCTGTAATCCCAGCATTCCTACAGTGAGATGGGAAGTAGCCAGCTAGCCTGGAGTACAGCTCAACAGTAGAAACTACAACAAAAGACCCTGTCTCAATAAGGCAGAAGAGGAGAAATAAATGACTCTGGAAGTTGATCTCTGACCTCCATACAATGCATGACACATATGTGCCTGCACCACACACACACACAACCACCACCACCACGTTTTTAAATGAGGCGTGATGCACATACTCTTAATCCCAGTATTTATGAGGCAGAAGCAGGCAGATTTCCATGAGTTTGAGACTAGCCTGATCTTTATAGTGAGACTGTCTCAAAAAATAAAGTAATAGGAAAAAATGTTGAGAGATGACCAGGGAGATGACTTCTTGGGTAAAGGCACTTCCTACTAAGTCTGACTTCCTAAGTTTGACCCTAGGACCCGTGTATTAAAAGAAGAGCATTAGTTCTTGCAAGCTGTCTTCTGACCTGCCAATGTACACAAACACACACAGAAAATGTATTAAAACTTTAAAACAAGATTTTTGGTCTTTTTTGAGACAGGGTCTCCCTGTAGCCCCAGCTATCCTGAAACTCACTATATAGACCAGGCTGGCCTCGATCTCACAGAGATACCTTGACTCTGCCTCCCAAGTGCTGGGATTAAAGGCATGCACCATCATACAGGGCACAAATGGAAATTTTTAGTAGAATGGTATCTCCTTTCCTAAAACAGGCCATAACAATACTTTGCTTAGAAGTGAAGAAGAAAAGGCAAGGTCAGAGGAAGACTGAGCAGAGTTGGGAATCGAGGATAGTTAAATAATTTTAGAATTTTTTTGTTTTAACATAACCTCTCATTTAAAATCCTTTGCCTTCATTTTTACCATTTTCTTTTAACCTAAATGTAGTTTCTAGAATTCAATTAATATTTAAAATTAACAATTTAATCATTTTTTCTTCTTTCAATGTTTTAAATTTTTCATTAAAGCAAGTTGCCCTTTTGTGACTTTTTTTATCCTTTTTTTTTTTTTTTTTTGAGACAAAGTTTCTGTGTAGCCCCAGCAGGCCTGGAATATGTAAACCAAGCTGGCCTCAGTCTACCTCCACACCTGGTCCCATTTGTGATTTTTTTTTTTTAGAATTCAGTTTCCCAGATCCTTTAGTATAGGGAGAACACAGCCAACAACTCCTTCCCCCTCCAAAAAAAAAACAAAAAACCCTAACACAAACAAACAAACAAAACACCAAAGACTCAACACTCAACACTCAATTGAGAAACATTAAATGTTCCCCTTTGAGGGAAATGTAAAGTCAGATTAGCTTTAGATTTTCAAACACTTGGAAGTTGGATTAGCATACTTATCAAACATAAAAACATTTGGAGTACCAATTAGCTGTTTTTCTCCAAACATTTCCTCTATTCATTCTTGAATTAGATATTGGAGGAATGGCAGGAGAAAAAGGTTGAAGCCAAACTGAAAGGTCAGAAACCAAAATGCTTTCAGAGTGATGGTACCTTAAACCAAATACCCCCCAAAAAAGGTATCCAACAAATCAGATCTTAAACAATGAACTCAGAATAAACCAATGGACCATCCATCAACCAAAGGATGTCAGAACCTCAGGAAAAAATCACCAAAATCCACCAGAGGTGGCTGATATCTGATGCTGGGGGACTCTGGTGAAAACTGGCCTTGAGCCATCCCATAACCAACAATGCGACAGCACCCTCACCTCGAAGGAGTAAGATACAGTTCATTCTGGAGCCAAATAGTTTATTCTGGACCATGGCCTGGGAACACAGATTCAGATTACTCTAAATACCATATTCCAATGTGTTAATGATTTGATGAAGTTTTTATAGTAACAGAAGAAAACAGAAAATCAAGGCAGACACTTAAAATACGTTGGTGGAAACACCAGGGAGGCAGGTTACAGCAAAGTGAGGAGACTTGCTACAGACCTCAGATACTATCTGAAGACAAGGATCTTAGGTCATACACGAAGGTAGGCAATAAAGGGCTAGTTAGGGGCTAAGATAGCCCAAGACAATTTGGCTCTGATCCTGAAACATTCCAACTGTCCATAATCATTGATGTTCTAATCATTTAATCAGCTTTGTAGCGTGTAGGCGCAGCTTTTTTTCTGGGAACTTTAGTTGGCATGTCGCCTCCATTCTTTCCAGTATCTTCAATCATTCCCCTTCCCCTGGTTCCATCAAACATGCACACTTTCCCCCTAGTTTGGAAAGTATTTAGTGTGATCTCCTACTAATTTCTTATAACCAATTTAAGAAATTAGTTATTACAGAGTCTCCCTGTATATGTCAGGCTGGCATCCAGTTCACCATCCTCCTGCCTCAGCATCTCTCAGTTCTTTATTTATTGAGACAAAGTCTGATGTATCACAGGCCAGCTTCAAGCTTACTATGCACCTGATACTGGCTGTGAACTCCTGGTCCTCCTGCCTCTGTGTGCCACCAAGCCAAGCTTCTCACTGGTTTTTAAAAATTTGTTTATTCATTCTGTGTGTGCTGCCCATGATATGTCACATATGTGGAGATCAGAGGACAACTTGCTGGAGTTAGTTCTCCTGCCATGAGGGTCCGATGGGTAATCGAACTCAGGTCATTACTTGACAGCAAGTGCCTTTACATGCTTAGCCATCTTACCAGCCTTCTCACGGAATTTTAAGAACATGCATTAGAGTGCTTGCCTAGCATGCTCCAATGCTCTGGGTTCAGTCCTCAGCACAACGTTCAGGATTATATTCGCTCATCATCAATGCCCTGTCTCAGAAGTTCTGCAGCTCTCTACATTTTCATTTTTGATTTTTCATGCGGAACACATACCGTTTTGGGTTTCTTTAAATTACATTATTGTATGTGTGGAAGTCAGATGACAACTTTTGGGAATCAGTTTTCTACTTATACTTTGTGTGTCCTGGGGATCAAACTCAAGTCATCAGCATCATCAGATTTATCAGCAAGAAGTTTGTTTTTTTTTTTTTTTTTTTTTTTGGTCTTTTTGAGACCTGGAACTTGCTTGTAGACCAAGCTGGCCTTGAACTCACAGAGATCCACCTGCCTCTGCCTCTGCCTCTCCGGAGCTCGAATTAAAGGCATGCTCCACCATGCCTATCTTATTTGCTTATTATTTTTATTTTATATGTATGAGTGTTTTGCTTGAATATAAATACACCAGTTTCATGCAGTGCCCCAGAGGGCAGAAGAGGGCGTTAGATTCTCTGCAACTGGAGTAACTGGAGTTACAGATATTAGCCCTGCTGATACTTGGAGGAAATCCAGTTTCTCTGACAGTAGCTAGTGCTCTCTCCAGCCCCCAAGGACTGTGCATTTCTTGAGGGCAGGATCGTGCTGCATTCTTTGGATTTTCCGGAGTCATTTGGTATTCTGCCTGGTTTGCTGTGAACTTTAGCTTATACTCCTTTGCCAACCCACAGCCTAAGTACTTTGGACTCTGGGACTGTACCATGCCTGTAACCCAATGGCCAATACTGTTGAGAAAAAGCACCCACGTTTGTGTAGCTCCAGGAATCTCTAACAGGTTCTGCCTAGCATTCCTACATCTCTGCCTAAGTATGTTCACTTACTCCCTTTCCAAATGATTACCCCATAGTTTCTCCTGTCTTGAGCCTCCTACTCTTTCTCCTCCTCCCTCTCTTAGTTGAAAACTTTGCCTCCTTCCTTTCTAGAGAAAACAGTTACAGTAGTGTGATGATAAATGGGTAGTAACTGTTGGGACCTATTGGTGGCATTTGCCACCTCCTGTAGTACAAATCCACTCATCTTGCCAGTTTCAAGTAAGATGAAATCTACTGTCTGGATGAGCCAAAACCAGTGCACTTATGAGATCTTTCTAATCCAGTATTGTGTCTTGCTCTAGATTGTTTTCTGTTGCTGTGATAAAATCCTTACCAAAACTTAGGGAAGAAAAGGGTTTATTTCAACTTACAAGTTACAGTCTGTCATTTCGGGAAGCCAGGGTAGGATCTCAAGGCAGAAACTGAAGCAGCTTTCTGGCCTGCTCAGCTACCTTTCCTATACAGCCCAAGTCCATCTGCCCAGAAATGGCACTGTTCACAGTGGGCTGGGCCCTCCTACATCAATTAGCAATCAAGAGAATGCCCCACAGACATGGCCACAGGCCAATCTGATAGAAGGAATTCTTCAAATGAAGTTCACTTTTCTAGGTCTGTCTAGTAGACAACTGAAACTATGAAAGCTAACTATGACATTCAAGTATCACTTTAAGCCATAACCCTTCCTTTCTTTATCCCCAAGATCTCATGCTAAAATCACATAGAAACACAGTCCATGACTGGGTGTGGTGGTGTATGCCTTTAATCCCAGCACTGGGGAGGCAGAGGCAGGCAGCTCTCTGTTCAGTTTGAGGCCAGCCTGGTTTACTGAGGGAGTGCTATACTATGAGACCCCGTCTCAGAACAATAACAAAGACCCTACCCCCAAACAATCTCACTTTTTAAAGTCTCACAGTCTTTTAAAATTCCAGCTATTTATTTATTTATTTAATTTATTTTTCTATTCAGGGTCTCCCTATGGCCCCAGCTGGCTTGGAACTCACTATGTAGATCAGGCTAGCCTCAATTTCACAGTGATTTGCCTGCCTCTGCCTCCTGAGTGCTGGGATTAAAAGTGTGCACCACCTCACCTGACTCCCAAATTCCAATTATTTAAAAGTTTGAGTTATCTTTTAAAATATCTTAGCTGTGGGCTCTTGTAAAATCCAAAATAAGTTACATACTTTCTTATTTCAAAAAGAAGAATCAGGGCACAGTTACAATTAGATCAAAGCAAAGGCAACAACCAGCACTGTAAATCAAATCCTGTCTGGCACCTGGGATTCATGATCTGGCTCCAAAGAGCTTGGGCAGTTCCACCTCTCTGGCTTTGCCATCTGCAGCACACACCATTTGTATTGTCAGGCTGCCTACTCTCTGCACTTGCTGCTGTCCTTGGTGGATGTCCCATGGTTCTGGCATCTCTAATATCCTGGGGTCTCCACTGCAACTGAGGTTGCAATTCCACAGTGGCCTCTCCTGGCCTCTCTTCCTACTCTTAACCACTGAGCCATCTCTTCAGCTCTAAAATTTTATTTGTTATTTTTATTTTTTGTGTAAGAGTGTGTGTATCTGTGTCATGCAATGCCTGAGGAGGTCAGAAGCGGTTATCTGATTTCCTTGGAACTGGAGTTAGGGATGGTTGTTAGCTGCCATGTGGGTGCTGGGAGTAGAACCTGGGTCTTCTGCAACAAGAGCCAGTGCTCTTGACTGCTGAGATTTCTCTCCAGTCCCAATAAATGCTAGTATTATAGGTACCACCACTAGCTGCTTTTTATTTATTAATTTTTTACTTTACTTTTATTTTTATTGAATTTTTGCAATTTTCATACAATATAGTTTGATGATATTTAGATCCCCTCCCCTATCCGCACCTCCCTCACTGCCCCCACACAATTTAATATACTTTGTTATTTATATAATATGGCCTATAAAGTCTGGTTTGTGTCTCCAAAGGTCCTTCAGTGTAGGTTCATCTACTGGGCCCACCAAAAGTCCCATTCCTGCAAGACATTGTATCTCCCCGTCTCAATAGCCACCAATTCCCAAAAGTTCCTTAGGTTGGATTGGGATTTCTTATCCACTTGCCCATGTGTATGCTGGGATTTTGTCTGGTTTGAGCTTGCATAGGATTTGTGCATGCTGTCACCATTGCTGTGAGTTCATATGAGTATCTGAGCAGCTGCCTGGAAGACTATTTCCTGTGATCATCATAAGAGCTCCTCTGGCTCTTACAATCTTTCTGCTTCCTCTTCCCCAGTGACCCCTGGACCTCGGGAGGCAGGGGTTTGAAATAGGTGTACTATTCAGGGATGAGCACTCTGCGGCCTCTGTTCTCTGCACATTGGCCAATTATGGGTCTCTGTTAATCACTATACCTGCACAAGGTCCTTCATGTAGAAGTTGCATTGAAGATGTATCACTTAGGGTTAAATGTCTCACAGACACTTCCTTCCTGTATTCGACCAGTTCTGGAACTCTATAATTGTCTCTGTCTGTTGCAAAAGGTGCTTCTTCGACGAGGGGTGAAACTAGCTACTTTTTTTTCTTAATGTTTTCTCTTATCCCTGCTGTTTCCTTGCTAATTCACTTGTGCATTTATTTCTAGCCTGTCTCTCGTATATTGTAGACTCAGAGAGAGCTAGAATCTTCGTATCTTTTGATTGAAAGTTTGTCCTGCTCCTTGAGAGGGATAGATAATACAGTGAGTGTTCTATAAAATCTAAGGGGAAAGGGGTGGAGCGATGACCCAGCAGTCAAGAGCACTGACCCCGGGTTCGATTTCCAGCACCCACATGGTGGCTAACACCTATCCCCAACTCCACTTCCAGGGGATCTGATGCCCTCTCTGACCTCCACAGGCGTTGCACGACACATGTGCACTTACATAAATGCAGGCAATACATTCATACACATAAAATAAAAATCATAAATAAAATATATTTTTAAAAATCTAAGGGCGACCCCAGCAGTGTATATATATAAGGTAGGGGCCCTCTCTGCTGCTTGAGGTGGCCTTTGTATTTTGGAGAAAGCAGGTGAAAAGTCCTCCAAACAGTTTGGTAAGAGGAGTTGTGTCTAAACACTGAAACACTGAGCCTACAAATAGGTAGCTTGCTACCTAAATTCATATTTTCAAACTGTTAGTGCTTTTGCAGTTGTCTTTTAGATTTTCTGAATTCAATATAATTTAGTAAAAAGATTCTTATTTCAAATGGATACTTTTCAGAATGCAAAGAAGGCAATCCATGTAAAAAGAGTTTACGAGGTTCCTGCCAGCAGAGGGGGTATAGCTCAGTGGTAGAGCATTTGACTGCAGATCAAGAGGTCCCCGGTTCAAATCCGGGTGCCCCCTCAGTTGCTATTCATGTTTTTCCACAAGCACTGAGGTGTAATTCCACCCCACAGTTATTTCTGAATCCCAAACTTCCTCCACAAGTCAAATTTTCTCCACTCAAGTGTTCAGAATTAGCAGCAACCCAGGGGTGGAGTGTGTACACGTGGGCCCTACATCAAACACTGTTGTCAAAAGCCCATTTTTACTCAGGATAGATAGGGTGAAGATGCTGTTTACTAGCCCGTTGGGCAAATGCCAGTTACAATTATTGTTGGCCAGAAGAGTAAGGAGGAATTAGGAAACAGGAAGTTTATATACTTACCTATTTTAAGATGTGGTGATACGTGCCTGTTAATCCCGAATTTGGGAGGCTGAGGCAGGAGGATCAGGAGTTCAAGGGACTATGAGGGATCCTAGATTAAACATAAACAAGAACTGAATAAATGAAGACTCCCAGGACTCTGGAGGCAGAGGCTGGTGAATCTGTGAATTAAAGTAACTTCTTTACTCAGGAGCCCCAAGTTCAAGGCCCCACTGCCAGGGAGAAGCACTGATTAGCTCTTTCTGGACTGTGCTGCTGCTCTGCTCTATCTCCCTGTTCAGCACAGCAGAACACAGTAATGGGAACTGGGAGGAAAAAATGCATGAGAGTATTCCACTGGGGTCCCCAGGGATGACACAACCAGATTCCATGTTTAAAATATCACAGCCGCACCCTGACCCAGGCAGCATGCCTCTCCCTCTCTCTTTTTCCTTTTTTTGGGCAAAACCTAGCTGAGGGGGACGCCCTGGCTTCTCTATTCACTTTTAGGGTTTCCAACAGCCCCACAGTGACACCATCAGTCACACACCCGGCAGATATCTGTCCTCATTTTTAGGATTAGTAACCCAATGGTCTTGTAATAACACGCCAGGGATTCTCAAAGAGGGTCCTTGGTTCCCTACCTGCATCAAGGCCTCCCTCCACGCTTACAGAGTAAACAATGGGGGGGTGTTTTCACAAGGTCATTCTAGAGCATGCTCAAGTTTGAAAAGTATCACATTAATTTATATTACTTCTCACTGGGACATAGATGTTACTCCTGTGAACCGAAGTGAGGTGTTCTCTCAAACCGCCTCATTATGCCCGTGTCTCAAGCAACAGGGAAATGTGAGACCAGCAAATCCATGCCACTGGTAATAAGGCAGGACGAACAAAAAGGAAAGAGAAAGCTAAGGTTGGACAAAGGGCATTCCCGTGGGTTTCGCTCTTTTGACCCACCCTTACCCCCACCAAAAGCAGAATGTCAGCCTGGGGAAGTCACACAGATTCTGGAACCTGAGGTCTGTCTGGACCCACCAAATCAATAAACGCAAGGATTCCTGGTCCAGTCCAATGAGGGCGCGCATTCTTTTGCATCTCGCTTCCTCCTACTGCTGGGTACAAAGAAAAACTGAAGAGTTTCTGATAAGGATGGAAAATGACCGGAGGTCTTTTTTGTTTGTTTTAAACTAGGAGTCAATTAAGGTAAGATTGGAAGTGAAAAGTGTATTGATTACAGAAGAAATGAAAAGACTCTGAGGGGGCACCCGGATTTGAACCGGGGACCTCTTGATCTGCAGTCAAATGCTCTACCACTGAGCTATACCCCCGCGCGGTTGCACGGCCGGGAGTAAATTCTTTTGAGTACTGAGACGCTCTTGCGGTGGCTACACAGAGTAGGGTGGAAGAAAGGAACGAAGGCGGAGGAAAGGGGGCCAGGTGGAGAGCACGCGGGCTAGGAGAACTAGCGCCTCCAGGAAGCAGAGCCCAGCGCAAGGGCGCAGGTAGAAATCTGGGAAAGGATGTGGGCGGGAAGGGAACTAGCTGGGGGGGCGGGGCAAGGGGTTCCCCGCAGGTTCACGCCGGGTAAAGACTGGGGGAAGGAAAGTCCCGCGTCTGGAGAACCTGCTCCGGCGTTAGAAGGATAGCAACCCCACCCTCCACCGGTGTGGGGTCAGCCCTCCCACGGAGACCGGGTGGCCAGCCGCGCTCGGCTCGGTCCCCAACGCGGGAAGGGCCGCGGCCAGGGGCTGAGGCGCACCGGGGGCTCCGGGCGTCAGCACCGGTCCCCGCAGCCCTCCCCGGAACCCGCCCCCGCGCAGCCCCACGTCGCCCGGGGAACGCGCCTGGCCGCGCGCGCCCTTCTCGCGCCCGAGGCGCGTCCCCGCCCGGGTGCAGCCCCTCCTCCCTGCTGTGTTTATTAGGGGAAGGAGGGCGGAGGCGGAGGCCAGTTCCCCAGTTCCATCGCCGTCGCCGCTGCCTGCACCGTTGCAGCCGCGGCCGCCTCCCGCCCGCTCGTCGGAGGAAAAGAGAACGTGCACGAGCTCGGGCGTCCCCGCCCCAGTTGTTCCCTGGAGCCATGAACCCCAACTGCGCCCGGTGCGGCAAGATCGTGTACCCCACCGAGAAGGTGAACTGTCTGGATAAGGTGAGCTCCCCGACGCGGCGACGCGTCT
Source organism: Eospalax fontanierii (assembly GCA_035773235.1). Taxonomy (NCBI): domain Eukaryota; kingdom Metazoa; phylum Chordata; class Mammalia; order Rodentia; family Spalacidae; genus Eospalax; species Eospalax fontanierii. The sequence goes on from CM069531.1 coordinate 72,077,146, forward strand.
AGGCAGTCCCGGAGCAGTGCTCCCAATCCGGGGAGGAGACAGGGGCTGGCTCTTTGCAGACTGTCCCCTGCGATCCCCAGAGCGGGCGGGAAGGCGGGCGGTGGCTTGGGGTGCGGGGACGGTCCCCCAGTCTAGAAAGCCCAGAGATCCTGGGCGAGGCGGTGGGCAGCCACCGCTGGAGAAGGCTGGGCTGTGTGCCCCGGGGCTGGGGGGACCCGGGAGCACCAGGAAGCCAGGCCGGGTGGAGTGTGTGCGGGGCGGGGGGCGCTAGAGGTGCAGTCCCGCCCCCCCAGGGCCGGGAGTGAGGAGACGGCCGCTCCCTCTGCCCACGGCGCCCAGCGCCAAGTAGGCGGAAGCGCGGGGCCTGGGGGAGGGGGCGGCGGGGGCGGGGCGGAGGCCAGGGCCAGCGAAACCCGCTTCTGGCCGCTGGTGGCTGGGCGCTGGGTGGGGGTCATCGGCCAGCCGCTGTCGCTTCTGGTGTGGGGCCGAAGGGAGCACCCGAGCCTCTCTGCGAGACTCCCTTTTTTGATCGACCTGCTGGACCACCCCCCCCCTTGCTGGTTCTGTGGTTTGGGAACCATCAGACCTCCTTCATGGCTTCCCAACCCCCAATTCAAATTACTAGCCAACTCCCGAGTACTGGGCAGCCCAGCGGGAGCCGGGTGGGGCCGGGTGCTGGGGTCGGGTGCATGGGGGTGCTTTGTAGAGACCTGAAATTGTGCTCAGCCCGGAGTCTGGCTTGGAGAACAAAGAGCTAACTTTTCAAAGCAGGTTTCTCCAATGGAGGGTGGGGTTGGCCGAATTCTGGGGAAACCGAGAAAAGGGGGAAGTATTTGGGGAGGGAGGAGAGGGTAGCTTTCTTGAAATTCGCTGTCCCCTGGGGGCACTTACGCGTCCCCAGCCCAGGCTGGACTGGTTCATCTGGTAGCTATTAGACTTCTGCAAGGGGGTTGTGGGGGTGAAGGGGAGAACTGGGTATTTCCAGTGCAGTTTGACGTAGGACCGTGCCTTTCTAGACGCTCCCTAAAGCCTAAGGCAGCCTGTCCCTTCTCAGTGTGTTTCGGCATTTCCTCATAGGTGCCTTGTATCCAGCACCCCAGACTGCCTCCAAGTCCACGTCTTCCTTCCTTACTGCCTGAATTGTCTTACTGCTAGAGGCCTTACTACAAGTGGGGAGCTGGTTTTGTTTGAACCGGGCTAGTTCTTTGCCTACTTTGTCTCTCCCTTCTGCCCTTAGGGTTAACTCATTCCCTGGAACCTTTGACCCGGTCCTAAGTCAGGAGGTGGGGTTTGAGGTTCTGAAACACTGAACTTGCTCCTGGGGGAAACAAACCCAGGGACTGTCCCTCCTGGGCCTGACTAACCAGGTACTGACTTGCTGGGTCACTATGCCAGTCTCTGGAGGGCCAGACTGAGCTTGGTTGACACTCTCAGATGGATAAACAACCCCTTGAGTAGTTAACTGTCCTTGCAGAGAGCCTTTGCCTTCTCTGCTCTGTGTGTGTGTGTGTGTGTGTGTGTGTGTGTGTGTGTGTATATGTGTGTGTGTATGTATGTGTTTGAGGGGGTGGGGGATGGGTTCTTTAACTGCATTTTCAGTTTCCTGGACCTGCAGACAGATGTGCTCCCCTTGTTCACAGTCATGAATGGAAGGATTGGGAGGTGGGAGACAGTCCTTGTTCCAGGTTTGCCACCATCAGCTCTATGACTGGTTCTCTGACCTCAGTGTTCCCTATCTATCAGATGGGTATTGATGAAGTCATTGCCTTGGAGGTGGGCATGGCAGGAAGTGTGGTCAAGGTTGTGTCCTCCCTCCTTTTCTGTCCAGCTCCACAGGGACTCTCCTTGTAAAGACCTTCACTGCTGTGTGTCACAGGAAAGGGGGCGGGGATTCTATGTGAAACCCTCCTCACAGTTGTCCTGTGCCCTCCATGGAAGAAGATATTCGTTTGGCACTGCCCTGGGAAGTAGGAGTAGATGATTCTTCCTGGTTTTAAAACTCCTCCAAGCAGAAGTGGCCTTGGAGAGGCCCACCCCCCTCACTCTTCCCCCAGTGAGCTTGGAGGACTGGTAAATCCAAGTGTCAGCCCTCTTCCTCACATGCCCTCCAGGCAGTAAGAACAAGCACCTGGAACTGGAGCCCTGGAGGATACTGGGAGTGGGGAAGGTTCTTTTCCCCAGGCCTGGTTGCTACCCAACTTTCCAAGGTTTCTGGTGCGCAGTCTCTGAGTCAACTTAGCCTAGCCCTTGTTCACTGCAACCCGCATGTAGTCTGCAGCATGGCCAGAGCAGGAGCCGTGTCCTTTTTGGTTAGTCTTTTCTCCTCTGTGAGCCTTATCTCCCAAAGACATAGGTAGGTAAACCTTGTCACCGTTGAAGGCCACCCTCCCCCAGTCCGAAGTATCAGTGTGCTCTGCTCTGCATGCTGGATAAATATATATTGCTGCTGCTACTGTTTGAGGAAGGAGAAACAGGGTGACCTCATTCATTTAACAACTATTTATTAAGCACCTACTTTGTATTTGGGGGCCTGTGCTGTTAAGAATCTTGCCACATCTTTCTCTCTTTCTCCTGGCTGGCTTGACACCCCCGGCCCAAAACAGGTGGAGATGGTCAGGAAGGCTAGGGCATTGGTCTGCTGCCAGCTCTTCTGGAATGTCCCATTAGTGAGGGCTTCCGGCCTTAAAAGGCTAAATGCCCCCTCTCCTCTCAAAAGGGCAGAGTCATTGCAGCCGTGATAGCTGTTCTTTTAGGAAAGCTTAGAATGCTCTTTAGTCACCGCAAGACCACCCATGCATGCCCCCTGCTACTTACTGCAGTGTGGCAGGCCACCTCACAGACCAGTGGGGGGACTGCTTCTGTGCGCTGTGAGTTTTAAGTGAGCATGTTCAACCTTTTAACATTGCAACATGACTGCGGTCATCTACAAAGTTCTTGAAATCGAGCTACAAAAAAAAAAATTACAAAAAATATTCTCATAATGTGTTTGGTGAGTTTACTGTTTTGTATTGGGCCACAATTCCTCATGGCCTTGCCCACCAACTTTGGGGTTAGACATGCCTTCTTGGATCAGGAGGCTGATGGGTGCTGTGTCTGATCCCTTCTTAAGTCAGTTTTCTCTCATTTATTTTGAGACAGTTCTAGCCTGGCTTAGAACTCACTATATAGCTCAGGCAGACCCAGAACACTGACCGACCTGTTGCAATCCTCCTTCCTCAGCTTCCTAAGTGTTGGGATTATAGACATGTGTCACCATGCCCAACTTCCAAAGGTAATTTCTTTCCCTCCTTCCTTCCCTCCGTCCCTCCCAGAGTTTCACTTATCCTAGACTGTCCTTGAACTCCTCTTCCTGCCTCTACCTCCCATGTGTTGGGATGGCAGATAATGTGTCTACCACATCCATTTTGTGCAGTGCTGAGGGTTGAACCCAGCACTTCATGCGTGCCAGACAAGAACTTTACAAACTGAGCTACAGCCCCAGTCCCCAGAGTTCTTACTGTTAGATCTTCTACTAGGATATCTGCAAAAAGTATTTTTCCTTAGACTGTCTTCTGTCCCCATTCCAAAAGTGAGTGTGTCGTGCCCCCCCGCATCCTGTCTGTTGGAATGGGGGTCCTGAGGGCTGGGACTGGCAGGGGGGCAACTTGAAGTTACTAGAAGGGATTTGTGGAGGTACAGCAAATACTTGTGCCTATAAGCCAGGGGCCCTGAATGGGACTGGAGACATGCTAGGGTGGGGCTGGTGGTATTGACCCTAAAGGAGGGACAGACCATAACTCTGTGCAACAGGAAAGAAATCTCATACTCCAGCTCTGAGTCACTGCCACCCCAGGGAACTCAAGTACAGAGAACAAGGTGCTAGACTGCAGGTACAGCAACCTGAATGGATCTTCCCTTGGCCATATCCTTTCCCAGACCAGACTGAGCAACTGACCATTGCTCTCATCCTGAGGTTGGTTCATGCACCAACAAGGCCATTCTTTCCCTCCCTAAAAGGGGTATAATGGCAAGATTTTCCCGAACTCAGATCCTTCTAACGGAAGAGCGTGGTGACATGTCTTCGGGTTCCCCTACAGTGCCCGGGGAGGTGATGGCTGCAGTCCCACTTTATAGTTGGCAGAGTTCATCCTTGGTCATCACCTGATCAGCCCTCAGTCCATTCTGATCTCTACCATTCTATTTTTGAGGCTCTTTCCCCCGAAAGAAAGGATATGTGGCCACTGTTCTTTGCCCCAGACTGTGGTATATCTAGTTGAGAACATGGACTCCTATGAATGTGAACTCACGCCCCTAATTCAGGGGTTTTCCTTCCTCTAAGGAGCAGCCTGGTCTAGATGCTAGTGTATGTATTCTGCCCCCTTCTTTTCCGCAGGGCTTGGCTCTAGGTGAGGGCTGACTATCTGCAGAGAAGGGTGCCTGTCTCTTTTCCGAGTCAATTCAGGAGGCGATCTTGGAGGTCCCTAGCCCTAGGACAGTGTATTCCTGAGTATGTGTGTGTGAAAGTGGGTCATGGTCTGGATTCCGGAGAATGTTTTTCCTGGCAGGCCCCTGCGGGGGTGGGGGAGGTGGGGGCCCAGGCAGGGGCATGCAGACTGAGGCCAGAGACTGGCTGGTGACTGCTGGGGCCGTCTGCCAATGCCTCCCTGTCATGGAGACGTGTGGGGAAGGGACCACCCTGTTTTGATTTTTCTAAGGGTTTGTGTGTTGGCGTTGTACATCCCTCCAGATAGTAAGGAGTCTGAAAGTTACTGTGGTGTAGGGGTAGTGGCTCTGGGATGGGCCCAGGTTGGGGTAGGGCAAAATTAGACCAGCCAGCCCTTTATTTCCAGACTTCCAGCTGGCTGTTTTCTCAAGGAAATGGTTTCACCATCGCTTTAATAGTCAATGTTAGGTTTTTCCTTTGGGTCTCCTTGACAAGGAAAGTGTCCTATTAGACAGGGATTGACCCCTGAAATTACCCTGGAGTTGAAGGAGGCCAGAATGATGTCCCCAGCTGAACTTCTGAGCTCCCGTTCCTCCATGCTCTGCTCTAAGTGTCTGTGAAGCACCTCTTAGTTTGGGAAATACTTTTAAAAAGCACTGCCTTGGGAGAAATTCCTTTACAGATGACCAAGAACCAGTCCTGCCGCTCTGGCACTGTCCAAGGTCTCCCTGAGTCCCTCCCTGACCTCTGGTTGCCGCCGCCTTTGGGAGGTCAGGGAAATGAAACAGGGATAGGAGTCAGATTTCTCAGTCAGCCTGGATTCTGGGGTCTTGGCACCTGGAGTTTGGGGGTGCCAGTCCCTCCTCATCCCGGGACACCAGGGTGAATTTACATGTCATTTCCATGGGTTTGCCTGGGCAAGCAGCCACATTTCTCAGGGATGGAATCACTTTGATTACATTTCTCCTTCTCTGTTCCCTTCATAGGCCACCCTGGATGGATGGCTAGTTTAGACCCCTGGGTTTGCTGGAGGCTTATCTGCCCCTCAGTTCCAACAATGTGTTGGATCTTAGATATGTGAATGCCTCTTTTGGAGGCCTGAGGTGCCAGGTACCTTGCCTAGGGCAGGTGATTTCTCATGAATCTTCTACAGTGGGGCTGGAGGAGGGGGAGGGTTAGGTGTTATATGCAGTCCACAGACAGGAAGAGGGGTCAGATTCGCAGGGTCTGGGTGTGTAATAGGCCAGGGTGAAGTCAAGGTTCTGGATGGAGCTGTGATGTCCACCTGGACATTTTAACTGCCTCTGCAGGTGTTTTCCAGTGCTTATTCAACTGGGAGTGGGATGTGCGGCTGGACAGGATGTGGGTGTGGCATTTAGAGCTGGGCCACTCACCAGCTCCATTGATAAGGGGTCCCTTGGGAAGTGAGAGGCCTCTGAGTAGGGAAGTCATGAAGGGGAACCGACCTTTAGAGAGGGTGTTAGGAGTGTTCTGCTTCCATGTCTGCGTGCCAGGGGGCTGGGCCCTCTTCTGCAGACCTGAAGGCTGGACGCACTGCTCCTTCCTGATCTGCTGCTTAGCAACGGACTGCCGCTTTGCATAAGCAATGAGGCCTGTCCTGGACAGGAGTTGGGAGGTGGAACTGGAGGCTACTGCCTGCCTCTGTAAGTGGGTTCTGACTCCCTTTGCCCTTAGATCTGACCTTCTCCCTGTCCTGACAGCCATGTCACTGCCTTGGTGAGGGTAGTGAGGGGAGGTAGCATCATTGGCTGTCAGAGCCTGTGACCTAAAACGTCCCTGCTCACCTGGTATCCTTGCAGCACTGGGCCAGGTATCCCGGAGGAGGGCTTCTTGAGGGTCTATGCCTAGGGAAGTCCTGGTGTCTGATGGCATTTCCCTCTGTCTCCACCCAGTTCTGGCATAAAGCATGCTTCCACTGCGAGACCTGCAAGATGACACTGAACATGAAGAACTACAAGGGTTATGAGAAGAAGCCCTACTGCAACGCGTGAGTCTTGGGGTGGGGGCACCTCACTTCCCCCAGGGTCTTCCTTCCTTTCTCATAAGGCCCAAGTGACATTGCCAGCACTTGTTCGCTCGGCACACCCTACTTTTGCTACATTGTGATCCCAATGTGCCTTCACAGGAGGCCTCCTCCTGTCCCTATCTTATGGATTGAGAAAACAGGCTTGGGGAAGTTCGTGTGCAAGATCTGGCTGGGCTAACCAGAGGCTAGTTCATAGCCAGATGGGGTGGTAAAGCCTGTGTGCTCCTTTCACTGTACCCTGTTGAGAGTGCAGCTTGCAGTAGGACCCTTCAGGATTAAGAGACCTAACCCGACTGGGCCTGCCCCTGAGTTGGGCTTGGGGGTATGGCTTTCCCCTTGGTTACCTTTTCTTATTCAATCTGACAGCAGTTGATCTGTCACCTGGGTACTTATTAAGCTTTGGTGTCTCTTTCTTCCAATGTTTCTTCTAGAAGATTCTGGAGTCGAGTCAGTCCTTTTGTTCATCTCTTGAGAAGGATGTGCCCTGGCTTAGCAGAGAGCCTATGGACATCTGGGTTTTTTTGATTGTTCTGAGAGTTGCTAGCTTGGGTGCCGTTCCTAAGAATGCCCACGGAATACTGTGACCTGGCCCTCGGAGGCAGGGCCGGTATGGAGGCCATTGTTTCCCTCCTTAGAGGGATCCCACCCGTACCATCTGTCCTTTCAGTGCCATAACCTTCCATCTCTGAGGTGACCTCATGCGTAGCAAGGGCAACTTCACCCGCGGCCGCTGACGTCAGAGCCCTCTGCAAGGCGTAGGGGTGGGCAGTGTTCTTAAAAAGGTGAGGTGACTTGCAGGTAGGTGGTAAGGTCAGTAATCAAATAAATTTAGGATCTGACTTGTCTAGTTTTTGTTGTTGTTTGTGTCATCTATCCCAGGCTTGGAGGATAGATACCTTAGATTTCTAATCCTGTTGCCTCCACCTCCAGGTTGCTGGGTTTACAGGCTTGCTCCATCATGCCCAGCTAGTCTGCTCAATTCCATCAGAAGGAAAAGTAGCTCAAGTTCACCAGGAAGGGAAACTCAGGACTTGTCTAAAAGGGGTGGAGAGCTTAAGTCTCTGAAGGCCAGCTAACTCCTAGGTAACTGCTGCTAGGCCTCCAGGACATAATCCCCCCCCCCCTCTCTTTGGGTTTGAACACTCACCAGACACTCCCCACTGCTAGAGGCCAACCTGTGCCTGGTAATGGGGGTGGGGACTGAGTTTTGATATCTCAGGCCCAAGGAGCAGCATGACCTCCTCTGAAGGAATGGGTACTGGGCAGGTTGGGGAAAGGAAGGATCATGGCTCTGTTCTCCTGGCTTCCACTGCTCCTCTGCCCCCCACCAGCCCCTCCCAGCCCCTAGGGAAATGGGACATTCTTTAAATTCTTAAGGGCTCACACAAGCTCTGATTCTCTGCTACTTCCTCCTTCCTTTGGGGAGCAGGGGTGGGGTTCTGAGAAGCCAGGGCACTTAACCCCTTGGTTGAAGGACTCCTTCAGGCTGGACTCCAGCCTCCTTTGGCACAGCGTCTGGGCTTCCACTTCCTGGCAGAAGTCTGGCTGAGCTGAGGAGCCCTGGGCCATGCCTCTTCACATCTCTTCTGAAGGCTCCGGGCAGTCTGTCTGTCTACCATTCAGTGAGTCTTGGGAGTTGGAGAGAAAGGCTTGTTCTACTACATCTCCTTAGCCCCAGTGTCAAAGTTCCAGTTTAGTCTTCTTGGGGAGACCATTAGCAAGAGGAAGAGGAGGCATCTGCAGCAGTTGGGAGTCTGGGAGAGACAGAAGATGAAGCCTCCGCCGTCGGGGAGTCACCAATTCTGGCTCTCTCCTCAGCTAGAGGAGCTTGCATCTTTTTTAAAGCTCTAGCCTCAGTCCTCTTGAGGTGACCTTTGACCTCTGGTCCAGTAGGTATTTGCTGGGAAGGACCTGGTTTGGGGTGAGGGAGGGTGGCCCAGCTGTACTTTACTTCCGCTGCAGCAGACTCTTGGCCAGGGCTGCTGCTCCTTGCTAGCTCCATCTTCTCCATGTCTGTGGAGCTGTATGCTGAGCCCCTCGTTCCCAGCCAGACTATGAAGAGTGGACAGGTGACCTCTGCACCTGGCTGAACCTTGGTTTCCCCTTCCCGAGGATGCTGGATTGTAGACCAGAGTCCTAGCTATGTGCCAGGCCCTGCGCCGGATGATTTCTGTCATTCCATCCTGTTTTCTAATTGCCTCTGGGGCTCCCCGTTCTCTCACACTCCCCTCCAACCCTGGCCATGCTTGTGGACCACAGGCCTGGGTTCCTTTTGCATAACACTGGCCCCCTCCACTAGGCTAAACCTAGGGCAGGACCCACCGGGGCAGGTGGCATCTATTGGCATTTTGCCAAGATTTAGGGCCACCCAGTGAGTGTGGAAGAGTCTGGTGTACAGTGAAGCCTCTTATGTTCTGCCTGTCCCTGTCTAGTTCCTGAGCCTCAGGGCAGCTAGAATCTTGTGGGAGAAGAAGGAATGAGAGAAGAAAGCTGTCTGTCCCTGGCGTGTCTTTTCAAAGTTCTAGAAAGTGACTAAGCAGTGAAAAGGCTTCTGTTTGGGGATGTGGCAGAGTGGAGTGTGAATGCAGGCCAGAGCTCCGTGTTAGCCACCTGCTGTCAAAGGCTACAGACAGGCGTTTATCCGTTTATCCGCCAGCCTGGTGCATCCTCACACCCTCACCTGAGCACCCTGCAGATTCCTCACAGTTGGCCCTTGCACCATCGTTGTCAGGCGAGGCCACACTCTGCTGCCTGCTGTGGCATCCTGCTCATCAGTTCTTCCAGATGTGAGGAAGGGACCTGCTCTCTTGGCTTGAGAAAAAATAATGACCAGGATTATTTGGTTTGTGAACTGGATCATCAGACCCCTGGCTCAAGGAAACCCAATTCTGCAAAAGGTCACAGAGCACAGAGGCCAGGCTGAGGTTGGAGTGGGGACAGTGACAAACTCCTTGTGTGGTCTTAGTTAGGGACCTGCAGTCCGGAGACTCACTGTAGGCTAGAGGAACCAGCTGGGGGAGAAAAAGGACTCAGTTGCACCTTTCCTCTAGACAGCAGACTTTTGGGTTCCTGTTTCCATATGCCTGGGCTGTAGGGTGAGGGACTGAGCTGAGGTAGAGATGTCCCTCGTGCTGGGCACTGTGAATCCCTGCCCCTTTCCCAGGTCTGAGCTGGCTAATGGGATGGGGTCTCTGTCACTATATTATAGTGCCTTCATCCCAACCCAGTGTTGGTTTTGCTGTTGTTTGTTTTTATTTTTTGAGACAAGGTCTCTCTCTCTCTCTAGCCCCCGCTGGCCTAGAACTTGCTAAGTAGACCAGGCTAGCCTCAGCCTCACAGATAGCTGCCTGCTTGCCAAGTGATCACAAGGCGTTCCTTGCAAGTGGAGGTCAGAGGACAGCTTTTGGGAGTTGACCCCTTCCACGGTCTGTTCTGGACTTCAAACTCCCTGGTTAGGCTTGCAGGGTTGAGCTATCAGCCTGCCCAGCCTTGAACTTCTTATCCTCCTGTCCTGATGTCCTAAGTGCTGAGATTACACACTTGGGGATTAAACCCAGGGCAGGGCTTCATGCATGCTGAGCTAGGCATTCTGTCAGCTGAGCTATACCTCTAGCCCCTAGTTTGTTGGTTGGTTTGTTTGGAGACAGGACTAGCTAGATTTGTAGGTCTGGCTGGCCTTAACATTGCATAGAGTCCTGGGTTGGGAAGGGGAAGTCTTTACTGCTTTTCCTACAGAGCCTTGCCTGTTCCTGAAAAGACCGAATAGAGTATTTTAGGGAGCTGGGGACAGCATAGAGCGAGGGATGTGTGTGGTGTGTCTGAGGGCGAAGGGGGCAGGCGAAAACAGGCAGCCAGTGTCACATCCAGCCTCCCTGCCTCACGACAGACATGTCAGGACCTCAAGGAGTTTTGAGGATCCCTTTGTCTTCCCAATCCCCATTTTACTGGCAAGGAAACTGAGGCCCAGTATTTCTAGGCCCTATTCAAATTGATAGAATCTTTTCTCTTTAAGAGTTGCTGGTGGGGGTGGGGGTGGGGTTCTGGTAGGGTTGGGAAATGTGGACATTTTTAAAAGTTCTTTTCAGTTCTTTTTCCTTTTGCCTTCAAGGCCTGAGGGCTGGTAAGTTCTTCTTCCAGTCTACCCTTAATCATGTTGACTGCTCATTTTTCCCCTGTGGTCAAACAATGCCTCCTTGTTGCTGCCTGTCCCCACCCCTTAGCCCCTTAGGCCTGGGGGAGGGTTGGTGAGAAGCAAGGCTAATGGAGTCTGCTCTCCCTGCCTGCCTGCCTGCCAGAGGCAGGATGTTACCCGCCCGTTTGGTAAAACCTGAAGTTCCTTGTTTTTATTGCCGTATTTTTGTTCTTTGAACACAAAGCCTGTGGTTTTTGAGGGGGTACCAACCTGAAAGGGGGGATGTTCCCTCCAAGAATGAGGAGCTAGGCTCTCAGGATTCAGGCCTGTCCCTGTTTTGCTCTGCATTATATATAGCTCATTGCAGAGCCTGGGAGAGCTGCAGTCCTGCACGCTGCCCTGTCACCTAGGAACAGCTTCCCAGCATCCTCCCTGCCCTGGAGTACTTTGGAGCAGCCCGAGTGACTCAGAGGTCCTCAGCGGTACACTTCCCCTGGGACAGAGGCCACTTTTCCTGTGTCCCTTAGGTCATTGTCCTGTGGAGGGTCTCAGAGGTCAGGCTGGGGATGGGCTGGGTTTGAAGGATGAAAGCACTCCGTTTGGCAGTCACCCCGCTCACTGCATCTCCCACAGAGCTCTCGGAGCTGGGACTGAAGGAGGGCCCATCTGCCTGGACAAGTCAGCCTGCCCTCAGCTGGACATTGAACAGGGTCTGTCTCCTTGGCACCAAGCCTCAGTTTCTCCATCTGTAAAATGAATGTCCTGATACTGTCTGCCTTTTCTAGCCCAGAGCCTTGTGTGGCTCCTTGGGGAGAGGCTTGTGTGTTGGATAGTCTGTAGAGGGGCTGCTCTAAGCCTGTGGTGTTTCCGCTAGCAGTTGCCTCCCCTCTCTTGCCCTGCATAAGCTTTTCCTGCCTTTGCCCTCCCGGGTGCTAAGTCTCTTCCTTATCCACCTCCACATGGCCACCTGGCCAGCTTCCTGTCTTAGCCACGTGTCTGTTTCCCCCCAGACCTATCAGTGGCGAGGACAGGTATGTGGAGCAGCATCTGCTGAGAACCTCACCCTCTGGGAATGATTAACAAGGGGCTGATCCCGGGCTGGGCCAGAAAGGCACAAAGAGCAGCTGTGCTCCGGACACAGCTGTCCGGTGCCCCTTACCCCGTCCCTCATCCTAGTTCCTTTGAGGCTGGGGTTCTGGCTGGGATGGGTGGCTCCATGCTGAGGACAGACAGGGAGGGAAAGGTAGAATTCTTAGCACTTGTTTCTGGAAGGAGGTCCCAAAGCCCTCTTCAGAGACCACTGTGTGGCGGAAGGATGCAGTACTGGGGCTCTGGTGCCTTTCCTTCTAGAAAGATACAAACCCGAGCGCCTGTCTTCTTCACCTCAGTTGTCTACAAGAACCCAGCCCAGGCCCTGGGCCTGTCTTTGGTTGCGGATACTTTTGCAGTCTGTCTTCCCCGCCCTTGTACCCACAGACCCTTCTCTCCCTCCTTCTCCCTCTCTGCTCTCCTGCCTGGAGCTGAGGATGAGGTTGCCATGGGAACCTGAAGCGCAGCAAGCAGGGGAATGGAAAGGCAGGGCTGTCTTAGCCAGGGCTGGGGGCTGTGGGGAGGGGACTGGGCTGACCCAGCAGGGGGATGCAGCCCTTGTCATGCCCTCCTGCCTGGGGTGCGTGTAGCAAGGCAGTAGGAGGCTGGAGGCTCTAGAGCGCCTTAATCTAAGTAGTCTGATTCAGTATCGACATCCTTCCTCATGAGGCCACATCTGGGCTGGCCCATCCCCTTATGGCGTTAGTATTCCAGTTCTGGGGTGGGTTGATGTGAGGAACATGGTGGCTGCAAAGAGGTGATAAAGGACCCTCACTCCATCCGAAGTGCTTGGTGTGTGGGGGAGGGGTTCCTGGGGCTTTCGGTGGGGCGAAGGGTGTAGCAGAGGGACGGGGTGAGTGGAGGAGGGGTGTGAATGCCAGGGGTCCCCAGGTCCAGGAGACCTTTGTCACTGTAGTGGGCACACCCTGTATGTTCACTAGGTGTGAGGCAGGCGTACTGGGGAGTGGGTGTGACGTGTGTTCTGGCATCTTGGGCCACTGGAGATGGCCTTCCACCTTAAGTCTGTGCATAAGGCCAAATGAGAACCCCCCGGATTTGCAGGTGAACTCCTGTGTCTGCTTGCTGAGTGAGCTTCTGTCTCCCGCCCTCCACCCTATGTCCATCTCCCACAGATGCTATCTAGTTCTCAGAATTGACCTGTCACACCTGGCCAGAGCTACCTGAACCCCGCCTCACTTCTATCATGTGCAGTTCTGACTCTCTTCACCCTGGTTTCTGTCCCACTGTGTTTGCAGAGTAGGCCCAGTTGTGAAAAGCATCTTCTCTGAAACCCTTCTTCCTAGGGCCTCAGACTAGCCAGTTCCGAAGATTTTACTTCTGTTCCTTTCTTGTCTCTAGGACCACATTCCCTGACTCTCCCCTGCCCTGTACCCGCATAGGAATTTTGGATGGGCTTCTGAGCTGTGGGTGGCCTGGCTGTGTGGCACTGGGCCAGACCTGGGGGTTGGACCCTGTCTTTGCCTTCTTTTATCCACAGGCTATTTCTGCTGCCAGCTGCAGGCACCTGTGTTTGCTTTTCTCACGTAGCTCTCCTCCCTTTGCTGGGGAGAGCTGCTTGTCTGGCTGTGTGGTCAGGACTCACGGTGGCATTGTCTAGGTGAATCATAGCGACAACAGTGTGGGGGAGAAGGAAAGGACTGTGACCCAGCAAGTCAGTGACCAAGCCAGAGCCCAGCACAGTGCCTTCTCTAGTCACACGCTCCTCAGTCCTGTTCTTCACAAGTGGCCTGGAGGGATGCTGTGTGTTCACAGGGTGGCGTGGGTAGGGCATGGAGGACATGCCAGGTTTGGTGAAAGCACAGGGAGGTGGCAGCTGCTCTGGGCATGTCAGCCAGACCAGCTGGTCATGCCTAGAAAGGGGCTCCGGTGGGCCACTCATCTCTTTCTGACTCGGGGCAGGCTGCCTGTGAATCAGGGTTTCTGCATTGGTCATAGCTGTGGAAGGTACAGTCACTCAACACTTAATATGGCTTTTCAGTGCAGTTCCTGCTTGGAGAAGTCACTTGCTAGGTGGGGGGGGGCCTATAAGGACCCCCAGCTGTTTCAAATCCCAGTACTAATCACCAACCCAGATCACCAATGCAGCATGGTGATTCAGGGCTGCCTCTCCCTGGCTGATTGGCTGGGAAATCTCATAGTCACACAAGGGGATTTAGGAGAGTTCTGGTCCTAGTCTGGTGTAATGTGTCTTTACTAAACAAGTATTTGTTGAGCTTCTACTACTGTTCTGGGATCTTGGATAAATCAATGGACAGGTGACCATAAAATCCTCTCCCCTCATGGAGAAGTGGGAAGACAGGCCATGTGATGGGTCTGTGAACTTTAGACTGCCGAGTGACAAGTGCAACAGGAAGTTATCCTTGAAGTCCCCACAAGCTGGGTTCTGGACCACTTACCCCCGCCACCTAAAAACCAGCTTTTTCTAGGGGTCAGGACTTTCATCTGTACCTTGGCTACACAGTTTAACCTCTGTAGCCTCAGTACACCTGTGTGTCAAAAGAGGACAGTGACAGCACTTTCCTTATGGAGTGACTGACTGCATATAAGTCATAGAAGCCCTTAGCACAGAGCAACATTCACTGTTTTTGTGACTGGCCTCCAGCTGTCTTCCCGCTGACCCCTGTGAGTACCTTAAAGGGTTAACATCTGCATTCTCTTACCACTTCCTACAGGAAGCTTCCCAGATATATAGGTCCTCCTCCCCTTCGGTCCCAGATCTCATGCTCCTCTGGTTGGATTCCATTTTCAGTCTCTGTTCCCATCTTCTCCACAGTTTGATTAGCCTGCTCCTTGGTGGGAGACCCTAAGGCATGGTTCTCCCAAACAAGGTAATCTGAAACCCTCAGTGCCTCCCTCTGCCAGGCTGTCAGTCAGCTGCTGCGTCTTCCCCCACACTTAAGCCAGCCCCAGCTGTGCCTGGGGAGCCCCTGACTCTCCCTTAGCCTGGGCAGTTCGCAAAGGCTGCCCAGTGATGAGAGACCCAGATGTCCCTGCCCTTCCCCAGAGTGACGCCTGGTGTTCTTTCTGTCCCATAGACACTACCCCAAGCAGTCCTTCACCATGGTGGCCGACACTCCGGAAAACCTCCGCCTCAAGCAACAGAGCGAGCTGCAGAGTCAGGTGAGGAGGCAGGCAGCCTGTGGGTGGGGAGGGCTGGTGGAACTGGATTGGGCAAGGTGCCTGTGATTGCCCAGGCCTGGGGTGCTGAAATCCTAGGCCTGCCTGTCCCCCTGCCCCCACCCTGCCTCAGTTATGTGACACTTCCTGACTTCTGCAGCGGGGAGGGCATGCCTCCTCCTACCTAAAGTGGCTTAGAGAGATGTGGGTGTCTGTTTGCCCCTTCTGGGGCCCCCAGAGCCTGTCTTGTCCAGAAAGCAGTCTCTGGTTTTCCTCTCCATTCACCCCCACCACAGGGGAATGGCTTGGGGCCAACCAGGAACTTGTCATTCTGTCGCACAGCCTGTCCTGTGACTGTGTCACTAGGCCTCTAGGCCTCCTGAACCCCTGGGAAGAAGGGCAGTGTGAAGGGGTCGGTCCTCTGTCTCTTCAGCCTGGCTTTCCTGAGTGGTACAGCTCCGATAGTACGGAAAGAGGACCGTTCTGGCTCAGAGAAAACTCCATCCTTGAGATACACTGAGCATCACTGAGTCAGCAGTCAGCCCTGAGACCTTAATAATGAACTCTGCCCAGAACCAGCCTGGCCTGCTTCAGCAAGGATTAAAGGATTAAATGAGAGACTCCAAGTAGGGGAATTTGCCAGCTTGGCAAGGGTGGCCCAGGGTGGTGCTACCTGAGTCACAGGGACTCACACATCCCTCAGGAGTGGGACTTCTCCTGGCAGACCGTTTAAGTGTTCTGTTATTGGTGTTTTGAGATAGTGTCCTGGTAGCCCTTGTTAAGAATGACCTTAGCCAGGCATGGTGGCACATGCCTTTAATCCTAACACTCAGGAGGCAGAGGCAGGCAGATCTCTGTGTGTGTGATTGAGGCCAACCTGATCAACATAGCTAGTGAGTTCCAGGCCAGCTGGGCTGAAGGGAGACCTTGTCTCAAAAACCCTGTATCTGTGCATCCTTCCAAGTGTATAGCTTACAGTCCTGTGCTGACATGCCCAGGCCTTGCTTCTAAATCTTGATATGACATCTCTAGGTCCCTCAGGGAGAACCAGCCTTGCTTCTATTAGGCGACTCCATGTATTCTCGGATAACCCCTTCCTGAGTCCATGAGGAGGATCCTGCTTTCCTCTGGTACAGAATGTACAGACATTCAGCGCTGGCTGGACTGAGGCAGTGGGCAGCAGAGTAGTCTCCAGCGCTCGGTGCTCCGTGTTAGTTAGCTCTTTTAGTCCTTACAACAGCTCTGTGAGGTTGGAAGGTCACCACACTGCACAAGAGGGAGGAAGGAGTTGCTGATGCTTTTTTTTCTGAGACAGTTTCCTGCAGCCCGGGTTGTCTTCAGGTCACAGTGTAGCTGAGGCTGGCCTTGAATTGATTTTCCTGTCTCCACCTTTCAAATCTGAAATTGTAGGCATTTGTCACAGTGCTTGGTTAAGGTACTTTTTTTTTTTTTTTTTTTGTCTTTTTGAGACAGGATCTCCCTGTAGCCCCAGCTAGCCTAGAACTCACTATGTAGACCAGGCTTGCCTTGAACTCACAGAGATCCACCTGCCTCCGCCCCTTCAGTGCTGGGATTAAAGGCGTGTGCCACCATGCCCAGCTAAGGCTAGGATACATTTTTAAGAAAATTACATTTATTTATGGTGCGTGTGTGTGTGTGTGTGTGTGTGTATGTGTGTGTGTCTGTGTGTGTGGTGCGCGCGCTCCACAGCACGTGAGATCAGAGGACAGATTGTGGGAGTCAGTTCTCTTCTACCATGTGGGACCTGAGGATTGAATTCAGGTCAGGCTTGGTAAGTGCCTTTAACCACCACTGAGCCAACCCTAGGATGCATTTTTAAAAGTTAGATTTTAGAAATGCATCTTTTGGACTGGAGAGATGGCTCATTGGTTAAGAGCACTGGGTGTTCTTGCAGAAGACCCAGGTTCTAATCCCAGCACCCACATGGCAAGCTAACAGTCGTCTATAACTCTGTTTCCAGGAATCCAACACCCTCTTCTGACCTGCATGGGAATTGTATGACACAGATACACTTACATTCATGCAGGCACTACATGCATACACATAAAATTAAAAAAAAAGAAATGCATCTTTAATGTCTACTATCAAAAAAACCAGAACTGGGGCTGGAGGGAGCTGGCTCAGTGGTTGATAGTGCTTGCTCCTCTTGCCAAGGACATCCGTGAGTTTAGTTTCTAGCACTCATGAGGTGGCTCCCGCCACCTGTAATTCCAGTTCCAGAAGACTCAACACCCTCTTCTGGCCTCTGTGGGCACCGACAGGCACCTGCACAAACCCACCTACAGACACATACACAAAGTAAAAGATAAAATAAATCTTTTTTAAACTTTATTACTGTGTGCATGTGATGTAAGTGTCGTGTGCGGTGGTGTGAGCGGACGTCAGAAGTCAGTTCTGGAGTGGTTTTTCTTCCACCTTTACTTGGATTCCAGGGGTCAGGCTCTAGTTTGCACAGCAAGCACTCTACCCACTGAACCATCTCACTGGTCCAAAATAAACCTTAAAAGTAAAATAGGGTGGGATTGGCAGGAGCCCAAGACCCACATGGCAGGGAGAATCGTTCTGACTCTGCATGTACACCATAGCTTGTATACATAGGCACACACACACACATGAAAATAATGATTTAAAAACAACAACAAAAAATCAGCTTGGTGGTACGACTCTTGATTTGATCCCCAGCACCACACACATACACACACAGATGCACATGCACACACACACACGAACACCCCACCACTCAAGCACAGAGCCTCCCATTTGCCTTCTCTCTGCCTTCATTTGCTATTTTTTTTTAATTCCATTTTTACATTTATTTATTCCGCACGTGTGTTCATGTGTGCGTGCTTCTGCCGTGCCATGCCTGTGGACGTCACAGGAAACTCAAGGGAGTCCGTTCTCTCCACCTTGTGGACCGCAGGGTTCCAACTCTGCCTGTCAGGCGTGGCAGCAAGCTCCTTTACCTGCGGAGCTGTCTTGCTGGTTCTGTTTCTGTACGTAGGTTCTCAGGTAACCTGGACTGACTTCGAACTCACTGTGTAGCCAAAGATGTCCTTGAACTCCTGATCCTCCTGCCTCCACCTCTGAAGTGCTGGGATTGCAGCACAACCCTGGCTTCTTTCTGGTTTCCACGGACTCCCCGAGGAGAACAGTCTCCCCTTGAGCACCACAGTCTCTTGTACTGCTGGGAACTTTTGAAGCTTAGCAAGTGCCTCAGTTACTTCTTTCTTGTCCTAGGTAGAGCTTCAGGAGTGGGTTCCCTCCGTGTTACTGGTTGAGAAGACTGAACAGTCTCAGGGCTGTGCTGTGGACACACACTGAACATTGCAGGATTTGTGGCCATGTGTCACCCTGGTATGACCTGAGGCTCAGGCCTGCCGTATATGTCACAGAGCAGGGCAACACATGGCACAGCTGGCTGTCCCTTAACTGTAGCCGCCCCCCCCCCCCATTACAGCCTGGACACTGCAGGTCCTGGAGAGCCACTGGGCAGCTGAGGGGGCAGGATGTCCAGTAGGCAGGGAGAGGGGTCAGATGGCTGATGCCTGGCCCAAGGAGGGGATCATACCCCCTCTCTGTCTCCCTCTCTCTTCATCCTTTTCCCTTTCTCTTGTGTGTGTGCATGTGTTTGTATCCTACTTGGAGGAGAAATTCAACGCCCTCACCCTTGTTAATCCCTCAATAATCACCCCATCTATTTTGCCCTTGGGAGCTGACCCTCGAAGGGTGGGACCTATATCTAGAGGTGTCCTTGCCCTGTCTTCTACCTCTGCTCCCCACACACAAGATTTGTAGGTTCCTCAATGACTTGGGGCCTGATCTGGGCTCACTTCCTGGGCTCCCAGCAGGCAGGGCAAACCAGGAGAGTGGCTTTCATTTTTTGGGGTTCTTGTTAAGAGTCTGGCCTCTGGAGTGCTGGGACTATAGGTGTGAGCTGCCCCTCTTAGACCAAGAGGAGGAGGCTTCTAGTCTTGTTCTCTAGGTAGGGGAACAGAGGTTTAGAGACACTGCACCACTTGCTCAGAGCTCAAAGACAGGTAGATTTTGAGTTTAACTGACCTGACCCTCGCATGCTGTTCAGTAGGGCTGACTGCCTATGTCAGCAGATTTGTAGGTTAGCCCAGGCTGGCCTATTAATTCTCAGACTCAGCCACCCAAGTATTAGTATTACTGGCATGTGCCACCCTTCCCAGACCAGGGGTGCCCTCGAGGCTTGTTGCTGGACTGACGGGTGGGTATGAGTTAGCAGAGTTAACGGGGCCACACTCTGCAGTTCTGCTCCAGTGTGGGAGACCTGATCTGGGGACCCGGGGACCTGGAGGATGTGGTGGAGAGGAAGGCAGTCCTCTGCAGCCTTCTCTGTCTCACCTCCTAGCAGCTGTGCAGTCTTCATAGCTGTATTTCCTCCTTGAGTGGTAAAATGGGGACAGAGACCCATTTGCCTAGAAGCCGGGGGCTGGGCTTGGTGCTCTGAGGCTTGGAAGGACTGAGCCGGCCTGCCTGCTGCGGTGGTAGGTCTGGTTCCTGTGGCCGTGGTGGGGGCAGGGCTCGCCAGAGCTGTGTGTGGCTGTTGGGAAGGGAAGTAGGAGCCTCTGCCTTCCCCGTCCCACCCAGCCTCGAGTCACGTCAGGGCGGCCTTCCAGGGCTGGCTCCTTCCTGGCCTGCCTTCATGTGTGGGTCCTTCTTTTTTCTGGGAAGCTGTCCTGCCTGTGCAGTTTTGTTTTCTAGTTGCTATATTGGTTCTCAAAGTGGCACTGGGTGTTTGGGATACCTGTAGCCTCCCCCGTGGGGGAGGTAACCGCAGAATGTTCAGAAATGAGTGGTTCTGCCAAGCTGGCAGTGGTCCCCAGCCCTGTTTTTCACTTACACCCCACCATGCCACCCCCACTCCCCTACTGAGTGGAGGCAGCAGCTTTGTGATTGGGCTGAGCTGGAGGATCTGTGTGTGTGATCCGAGCTCAGGCCTCCCCTAGGCAGAGGTTTTAGGAGTGTCTCTTACGATTTTTCTTGCTGTTTACCTTCTTGGTGTTTTAGGAACTGACTCTCGGGGAGGAGGGCTGTAGAGTGCCCCTTCACCTTCATGCTGGGGCTGGTCCCCCCTCCTGCCTTGGACCCAGTAATCAGCACTGCCGGCAGCCCGTCCTGAAGAGTGTTACTCTTAACTAGGTGCGGTAACACGTACCTGTAATCAGTGCTCCGGAAGACTGAGTCAGAAGGATTTCTGCAAGTCTTAAGGCCTGCATGGGCTACATAGTGAATTCAAAGCCAGCCTGGGCTACATATAGCAAGACTGTTTTAAAACAAAGTAGGACTAGGGTTGAGCATAGTGGTACATATCTTTAATCCTAGCGTTTTGAAGGGGGAGGCAGAGGCAGGCAGATCTCTGTGAAACTGAGGCCAGCCTGGTGTATATAGTGAGTTCCAGGTCAGCTTGAGCTACAAGGGAGAACCTGCCTCAAAAAAAAAAAAAAAAAAAAAAAAACAAACCAAACAATAAAAACAAACAAAAAAAGTAGGACCAAGGAGACAGCTCACTTGGTAAAATGTTTGCCCCGCAAACGTGAAAACCCAAGTTCAGTCCTCAGCACCTGGGTAAGCATGCCAGATGCAGCAGCACACGCTTGTAGTCCCAGTACCGAGGAGGCAAAGACAGGATTCCTGGGGCTTCCTGGCCAGCCAGCCTAGCCCGGTGGTGAGCTCAGACCTCCCTTGAGAAGGAGGTGCGTGGCATTCCCGAGGAGGAGGACAACACTTGAGATTGTCCTCTGACTTCCACACATAGGTGGATAACACGTGTTTTAAAAAATGACTTAGCGGTGTGACCGAGGCATTGTGGTGCACACCCTAATAATCTCAGAAATTTGGAGGCCAAGGCAGGAGGATCATAAGTTCAGAACCAGCCTGGGCTGCAGAGTGAATTTAAGGCCAGCCTATCCTATAATAATGAAATCCTGTCTCATTCTTCCAAGAACCAGCAGCCTCAGGTTGAATCTCAGATCTGCCACCAGTAGCTGGGATTTGGGACAAGTTGTTTAACCTCTCCGCCACGGTGCCTTCAAGTGGGGATTATCTCTCCCAAAGTTGGTTGTGGGGATATTAGTATATGGTAAGGTATTTAGCATTCTTGGCACAGAACCAGAGCTTGATAAATGTTCCCTTTTTATGGCCATGTGGAAGGGAGAGGAAATGGATATAATAACCTTTGACCCCTGCTTCCAGCTCTGACCCTTTTCATTGACTCCTCCCGTCTCTGTGTCTAACTTCAAGACCAGTTGCTTTTTCATTAGTGGTGGATGGGCTGCATAGTGTGGGCCCAGCACATAGAAGACCCACAGTAAGTAAAAGTACATAGTTGGTGACTCTTTGAGGTCATTGAAGTCCTCTTTCTCAAGCTGTTGCTCTCTCAGGACAGGGTCTTGCTGTGTAGCCCTATCTGGCCTGGAACTCACACAGATCCGCCTGCCTTTGCCTAGGATTAAAGGCGTGCACCACCATGCCTGTCCCTTTTTTTATTTTATTTTTTCTTGAGGGAAGAGGTCTTGCTATGTAGCCCTGGCTGGCCTAGAACTTTCAATCCTCCTACCTGAGGATTACAGGTGTGTGCACCCAGGCTGAATCACCAAAGAAGATATTTACGAAATCTGACTGCCTTGCTGTTTTGGAGATGATGCGTTCAGTTTGTTGCTCATCCATCTGTAGAGGTACTCTGGGCTGGATAAATGAGGAACAAGTTAAGATAGTTCCAGAGACTCTCCCTACAAAAGATAGAGTCTCATGGATGCTGGCATTAGATACCGCAGACTTCAGTCCAAGCCCTGCTGTGAGAATTTCTAGGCTCTGGCACCAAGCAGGGATGGAGTCTGGCCGAAGTGCAGACACTCTTCTGGCCCAGCGTACAGCTGGGTTGAGTGACCTCTGTCAGGCCCTTTCCCCACAGTGACCCTTGCAGACAGCAAGCATTCCTGCGTGAAGAGAGAGCCTAATTGGAGGGACCTCTGGCACCCCTTTAATGCTAAAAGGCCCTCAGAGTAGCTTCCTCACCTGCACTCTTCAGTTTGGGCCTAAAGGTGTTTTGGTAGGGTTACAGACACAGAGTGGCAGGGGTTTTAGAGACCAACTAGGCAGTCCTGCCCCTCCCAACTCTAGAGGGGAACTGGCTTGCTTAGGGACGTTAAGTAGACTGGAGCCCAGGCCTCCCCGACTCCTCCCACTCCACCCTTTCCTCCTCTTAGGATGAAATGGATTATCCTTCCCCAAGTGGGATGAGAGGCAGTTCCTGAGCCTGGGAACCAGCTGATGTCATTGCAGTGTCTCCATGGTGATTATTCCCCTTGATTCCCTGACCCTTGCCAGGAAATGGAAGGGAGCGGGACTTGGCTTTGGTTTAACACATTAGCGTTGACAAGGCACTTCCACAGTCGCCCTTACTGTGTGCCACAACATGTTTGCTTCAGAGCATTGGCACCACCATTGATCCCCATTTTACGGATGTGGAAGCTGAGGCAAGATCACCCAGCAAGTGGGAGACTTAACCTGTCAGTTCCCCCCATCCCCTTGGGCATGAAGGAGAGGGGATCTCACTGTATATATAACCCAAGCTGTCTCAAACTCATCATCTTACCTCTGCCTTTACTCTCAAGATTGTAGGTGTGGACCACCATGCCCAGCTTCTGTGTGTGTGTGTGCGCATGCACGTATATGTTGAGACAGGGTCTCATATGGCCCCAGGCTGGCTCACGTTGATACTAGGTTGTCCTGATCTCTTATCTCCCAAGCATTGGGATTGTAGGCGTGTACCACCATACCCGGCTTTCTCCACGCCTTAACCAGTTTCTGTGATGGCTCCTTTTACATATACGAAACCCTGGGTTTCTGCATCAGGGGCCATGTTGGAGCTGTGTTTTTCTGTCTCCATTTGTTTTAGTCTTCCGTGGTGTCCCCTTTGTAAAAGTCCTTCTGGTAGTCGTGGCCT
This sequence comes from Eospalax fontanierii, assembly GCA_035773235.1. Lineage (NCBI taxonomy): Eukaryota > Metazoa > Chordata > Mammalia > Rodentia > Spalacidae > Eospalax > Eospalax fontanierii. Next base: position 72,099,968 of record CM069531.1, read on the forward strand.
GTTCCAGGGCTTCTTAGAAGGTTGTATATCAGGCAAATTTGGGGCCTTGCGGGTAGCTTGGGCAAGACTCCTCTTTCCTGTACCAGTCAGCAAGATGGCTGGAGGGCAAAATCTCCCTCAGCTTTATCTCTGGCTTCTTAGTTTGATGGGAATCAACTGCATTCCTAACCCTAGGTCTTATTTTCTTTTGAGACAGGGTTTCACTGTATCTCTGGCTGGCCTGAACTGGCTATTGCAGACCACGCTAACCTTGAACTCCCAAACATCCACCAGCCTCTGCCTACTGAGTACTGGGATTAAAGAGACATCACACCCAGCCCAGCTAGGCTTTTCTTTTTAATCTATATCAAAGGAGGATGAAGCCCCCTAAAGTAGGACCTTTGACCTCTTGGGGGCTCACAGGAACGGATCTGAGTGTTCTATTGCTGTGAGTCCTTAGTGTAGCAACTCCAGTGTAATGGCCAGAGGCTCCATGCCTGGGAGCTGCCTGGGCTTCACATTCTGGAAACTACCAACATCCTGGTTCCTGTGTCCTGGACTGACCCGTTTTAGGACAGTGCAGCCCCTGTAGAGGAAATCCAGGCAGCTGGTGAGGCCTGGAACAGATGGCTGCTGAGGTGGACAGTGAATCTCTGAAGCTGAGAAACAGTTCCCCGCCCCACAAGTACTTTCCAGCCCCCAGTCCAATCCCCAGAGGAGGACAAGCTGCTGCTCATACTTCAGCTCCTTTAGTGTCGGGAAGTCCTTTCTGCAGGCTGTCTTGAGTGCCTCTGGTAGACAGAAGGGCAGCAGTGGGTTCAGTGGGGTTGTCTAGAGTTCGGACCTGCTCTGAGGTGCTATCTGTGCAGCACCAGTTTCCTCCCCTCCTGCGGTGGTGTGCGCAGAAGCCAGCTTGGCAGGCTCCGGGAGGCTGCTCTGGGCTGTCAAAGGCCCTTTGATGGAGCCTTCCCTGTGGCTGGCTCACCACTCTTCTGGGCACCAACTTTGTGGTTTGACACTGCCCTTCCTGGCTCGACTGGTTGCTTAGAAACACCCCCAAGCCCTTGGTCCTGCCTGAGTCCTGGCTGGGTTGAGGTCTGCTTCATCCTGGGCTTAGGCAAGGACCCGCTTCATGTAGCCGCAGGCAGGAGTGAAGGGTGGGGAGTCGGCAGATGGTCCTGTAGCCTCCGGTCATTTGCTGCTCAGCAGTGTGACCTCAGACAGGAGATGTTCTCCTCCATAGCTCAGTGTCTGAGTGCATAGACCTGTCGGTGGGCATTTTGTCTGATTTCTGTTCAGGGTATTTCTCCCGGCCTCTGACCCCATCTGCTGGTTGGGTTCTGCCTGCCAGGTGCCTCAGGCCTGGCGTGCTCAACCTCCACCTGACCCCAGGTTCTCGTCCTCCCTTTCCAGGTTCGTTACAAGGAGGAGTTTGAGAAAAACAAGGGCAAAGGCTTCAGCGTGGTGGCAGACACGCCCGAGCTGCAGAGAATCAAGAAGACCCAGGACCAGATCAGCAATGTGAGCGTCGCCCCTGCTAACGGTTCCTGTCCTGCCCACTCCTCTGCCCTCCTATCCAGTCCCCTCCCTGCCGGCCTGGTCCTGCCTCCTCAGGGTGGGTGTGTGGAGGATTGGGGTTCTCTGGTGTTTTTTCTTTGCTCCCCCTAGGCTCTGTCTTTGCCACACATTTGCCCAAATGGCATTTCTGCTTTAAAGAGACTTCCTTTCTATTGGGGGGCAGAGGGGGTAGCTCACTTCCCACTCTCTGGATCTGGTTGTCTTTTTCTAGGGTTTGGTGGATTTCAGTGTACAGACTGGATACTTGTCTTAGCCTCAGGGTCAAAGTTGGGGGTGGGGAGGACCGCCTCCTGTCTGCCTCTGGGTGCTAACACTACAGTCATTTCCGCCCTCCCACCTCAGCTTGCTCTTCCTTCCTGTGTGAAAACCCAGCTGCCCTTGCCCGGCCCCACACTTGCTCCAGGCCCTTTCAGACCTGGGCTGGTCAGCTGTGTCTGGCTGTGACGTGGGTGGGCATGGGGAGCGAGGAGTGGTCCTGGGCAGCTGCTGGGGCTAAAGGACAGGCCTCGGTTTCCTTTGCAGAACTGTGAACCAGCTGCCTGTGCGGCTCTGGGCTTGCTGGGGCTTGATGTAGGAGTACATCAGGTGCTGCTCTGAGTGACAACCACAAAACATTGGCAGGAGCCTGAGCACAGAGCTACAGGACATGCCCAGTCAGCTTGACCAGGAGGTCCTATAAATGAAGGCTCAGGCAGGTCATTGTCCTCATGTCTGTAACAGGAAGAGGTCCACCAGTTGCTTGTGTCCTTGTGGGTTGAGGGACGTGGGACTGGGGTAGGTAGAACCCTGTTCAGGTGGCCCACCAGGAAAGTAAGTACTCATCCTCTAGGCTCTGCCGCCTCCATCCTGCCTCTTGACTACTCTGAGAAGCTAGCCAGGCTGTATCTGTAATCCCAGCACGTGGGAGGCTGAGGCAGGAGAATCACGGATTCAAGCCAGCCCTGGCTATTATGGGAGACTCTGTCTGAAACCAAAAGAAACATTTTACTTTCAGAGAAAGCAAGGTCCAAAGTTTGATGAAGCCAGGCATGGTGAGACTGGCCTGTAGCACTGTGGAGGTTGAGGGAAGAAGACTGAGAGTTTGAAGCCATCCTGAGCTACATAATGAGACCCTGTCTGAAACAAAGAAGACTTCATGGACAAGGGCTGAAGATATAGCTCAGTGGTAGGCCGCTTGCCTACTGTGCAGTAGGCCCAGAGTTCCCTTTCCAGCATCACAAAGAGGAAAAAAAAGAAGAAGAAGAAAAAAAAAAAAAAAAAACCCCAGACTGTCATGAATAAGCGCTTTCTATTTGGAGGACTCATTCAGATCTTTTTTTGCTCTCATTTCATAAAGACGCTCGGTGCAGACTTACTAAATGGGTTTTGCAACCCAGTTGTTTAGCTGCCTGTTTGAAATGAGTGGTCTGAGGAAGTGGAATGCTTCCCTTGGGCTAGGAGGGCGTTCCTCCGAGGGCTCTGACCCCTCTTGGCTCCCAAGAAAGCTTGTCACTGTTGCCTTCCTCCAGCCAGGGCCTGGCTTACATGGGGCGGGGGGAGTCTCTTCTGGCTCTGACCACACAGAGGGGATCAGGGGTGTGTCTAGGAGCTTCCCTGATGGCAAGTCTGGAGCGGTGTGGCTTTGGGTGATAGGGAAAACGCGGAATGGCTTACATCGCTGGAATCTGTGGCCTTTATTACGAGGTACTCCCCATCTGTGCTGCCAGGCTCTTGCACAGTTTCGTTCATTACTTTACCCTTTGAGCTTTAGAGGAGGTGAGACAGGCAAAAGCAAACCCAGTCATCCCTGTCTGGCCTTCTGGAAGGCTTCCAGAATACTCTACACCCAGCCTGTTTCACTGGCCCTCCTGTTATTGGAGGTGTTAAAGTCTGAGGAGTGACAAAAACCTACTGTGACCAGGATATCCACACTCAGGAGATAGCATCTTATCAGTGACCACACAGCTGCAATTAGCTGATTGTCCTCTCTGAGCTGGGGGAGGTGCCCTGAACCTCACCAGGTGCCTGCTCTTGCAACTGGAACTGGGGCCTGTGAACTGTGACCACAAAGCTACCTATGAAGTGTGACCACAAAGTTGGAAGTCTCTTTCTTGGTTTTAGTTGTAATGCAATTAAAGTCTGTCTCCATCCCATCGACACCCTCCCACCCCAGGCCAGCTGCTTGAGTGCTTAGCATGCACAAGGACTGGTGGATTCTATCTGCACCACGCCCCCCACCCTGCCCTGAAAGAAAAAGCCCCCTGTAGTCAGAGTGTTTTGTGAAAGTGCAGTGTTTCATTCCCCCAGCGGCCAGGTTGGCACCCCTGGACTGGGGCCTGAGATTCAGCATGATAAACTGTGGTACTACTTAAAGTCTATCACTTAAACTTCAGTGGCCCCAAGTCATAGGATGCCAGACCCCCAAGGGAACTTTAAACCACATGCAGAACTGTGGCTTAGTTGTGCCAACCTCCAGAAGAGCTCTGAGAAAGATGGTGTGCACAGCCACACTCTGTATTCTGTTTCCAAAATAGTGTTCCTGTATGTGACTTGTCCCTACCCAGACTAGCACCTAGTGACCGCTGGTTGTTTCTGAAGGTCAGATTGGCTTGTAGAGATGAAAATGGGCTTCCCTGAAAAAGTAGTTGTAGACAAGACTTTTCACTGGCCAGAGCAGTTGCAAAAGTCTCATCTCCTCTGGGAGTGTTTTCTTAGCAATGTGTGGTCTGTCCTCAGTCCTCTGTGAGGCCAACTGGAATTTGGGCTCCTGTCATTCTCCAACTGGTGGGCAACTCTGATCCTCAGTTTCCTTGTCTAAAAGCAGCTCCTGCCTTGAAAGTGTTTGTGAGGAAAATGCCAAGTGCTTGGCCTGTGATAAATGCTGTCAGAGGTATTATTCAGAGGCAGGCCTGTCTGCTTTTTGCTTTTTACCGTGAGAGTAAGGAAGGGATGTAGAGGGCCTGGGGTGTGCATCTCAGTGGTAGAATGTGGATTAGCATGTGCAAGACCATGAGGTCCACCCCTAGGAGAGAGAGAGGGAAGAGAACACATAATTTAGCTAAATTTGGCAGTTGCCTGATACTGAAAAATGTATTGGAAGTTTTGAGAAAAAACTTGTAAATTATACCTGTTGTAATTCTGTTTTCATTAAAGATGTCTAAAGGGTTGTGCCGTGCTCTGCACTGTGATCTGAGCATCTGAGGGGCCAGGCCGTGAAGCCTTAGGTTCACAGTCTTGAGCTTTGCCCTTTGCCCTTGCCCTCTGAGGACCTTAATGTACACGAACCCTCCTTGCTGGAACCCTGCATGGAGCCCTGCTTTGACTTGTTTACGGGTCTATACAGTTGTTTGCATACAGTTTATTACTTTTTTTTAAGTGCTGAGACTCAGACCTAGAGCTTCTCCCTTGCTGAACATTCCTGTCTCGCTGAGCTATACTTCGCAGCCCAACTTTGTGTCTCTTCACATCATGTTCTGTGAAACATAACACATTGTAGT